>OW387798.2:10000-1401000 GCA_936446665.2 Synanthedon andrenaeformis
GCTGCCAGGGGAACCTCAACTGTGTGCTCCGCCACGAGCTCCGCTAAACGGAACCCGCTCGGAGCACACCGGTGTGGGCCTTCTTGGTCCCCTCGCCAAGAACTGGCGAGGGTTAAGCCCCCCCACCACGTCAAGGTCGTGGCCCACCTAGGGGGGGAAAACCTAACCTAACCTAACCTAACCTAACCTAACCTAACCTAACCTAACCTAACCTAACCTAACCTAACCTAACCTAACCTAACCTAACCTAACCTAACCTAACCTAACCTAACCTAACCTAACCTAACCTAACCTAACCTAACCTAACCTAACCTAACCTAACCTAACCTAACCTAACCTAACCTAACCTAACCTAACCTAACCTAACCTAACCTAACCTAACCTAACCTAACCTAACCTAACCTAACCTAACCTAACCTAACCTAACCTAACCTAACCTAACCTAACCTAACCTAACCTAACCTAACCTAACCTAACCTAACCTAACCTAACCTAACCTAACCTAACCTAACCTAACCTAACCTAACCTAACCTAACCTAACCTAACCTAACCTAACCTAACCTAACCTAACCTAACCTAACCTAACCTAACCTAACCTAACCTAACCTAACCTAACCTAACCTAACCTAACCTAACCTAACCTAACCTAACCTAACCTAACCTAACCTAACCTAACCTAACCTAACCTAACCTAACCTAACCTAACCTAACCTAACCTAACCTAACCTAACCTAACCTAACCTAACCTAACCTAACCTAACCTAACCTAACCTAACCTAACCTAACCTAACCTAACCTAACCTAACCTAACCTAACCTAACCTAACCTAACCTAACCTAACCTAACCTAACCTAACCTAACCTAACCTAACCTAACCTAACCTAACCTAACCTAACCTAACCTAACCTAACCTAACCTAACCTAACCTAACCTAACCTAACCTAACCTAACCTAACCTTTTTTTTTTTTTTTTTTTTTTGTCGAGGAGAAATCCTTTTATTGATCCCCTGCCGCTTGCTAGGCGACAGGGGTATGTGGGGGTCGACAGTATACTCCGCGTTGCTCACGTAGCAGACGGAACTGCCCCTACCCACTAAAACTCCCCGGTGTCTCCTCGCCCGTGAGTGGGAGGTGGACGGGCTCTGGCGAACCAACTGCTCCGACCCACCCCCCTCGGGCAACCTAGCCATTGCTGGCTAGGGTAACGCCAACTGGGGGGATTGCCCGGAGACACCCGAGCAATCCCCAGACGTAGGGGACCCGTGCAGGCACACACAGCTAGCAACTGTGTGCGCAGGTCCCCTAGGACATTTGAAGACGGGCTGGTGCCCGCCCTCTCCTGCCCGGCCGTCTACGAGATGTTAATGGGGGACTCAATGGACACCGCAATGTCCATTGGCTCCCCCACCGTCAAAAAGAGGGCGGGACAAGTCCCGCCCGACCGCCAACTAGAGCAGGGGACCAGGGGCCACCCTCCATGGCCTCCCTGTTCCCCTGAACTCCAACTAAAATAAAAAAACAACAAAAAACCCCTGGCGACAGAGGCGAGAAGGCAGAGGGAGAGATACCAATCCCGTCCCTGTCGCCAGGAGAACGCCAATGAGGGCGGAACAAGTTCCGCCCTACCACCAACAAGAGCAGGGGACCAGGGGCCACCCTAAGGGCCTCCCTGTTCCCCTGAACCCCGTAAAAAACCCTGGCAGCAAGCTGCCAGGGGAACCTCAACTGTGTGCTCCGCCACGAGCTCCGCTAAACGGAACCCGCTCGGAGCACACCGGTGTGGGCCTTCTTGGTCCCCTCGCCAAGAACTGGCGAGGGTTAAGCCCCCCCACCACGTCAAGGTCGTGGCCCACCTAGGGGGGGAACCTAACCTAACCTAACCTAACCTAACCTAACCTAACCTAACCTAACCTAACCTAACCTAACCTAACCTAACCTAACCTAACCTAACCTAACCTAACCTAACCTAACCTAACCTAACCTAACCTAACCTAACCTAACCTAACCTAACCTAACCTAACCTAACCTAACCTAACCTAACCTAACCTAACCTAACCTAACCTAACCTAACCTAACCTAACCTAACCTAACCTAACCTAACCTAACCTAACCTAACCTAACCTAACCTAACCTAACCTAACCTAACCTAACCTAACCTAACCTAACCTAACCTAACCTAACCTAACCTAACCTAACCTAACCTAACCTAACCTAACCTAACCTAACCTAACCTAACCTAACCTAACCTAACCTAACCTAACCTAACCTAACCTAACCTAACCTAACCTAACCTAACCTAACCTAACCTAACCTAACCTAACCTAACCTAACCTAACCTAACCTAACCTAACCTAACCTAACCTAACCTAACCTAACCTAACCTAACCTAACCTAACCTAACCTAACCTAACCTAACCTAACCTAACCTAACCTAACCTAACCTAACCTAACCTAACCTAACCTAACCTAACCTAACCTAACCTAACCTAACCTAACCTAACCTAACCTAACCTAACCTAACCTAACCTAACCTAACCTAACCTAACCTAACCTAACCTAACCTAACCTAACCTAACCTAACCTAACCTAACCTAACCTAACCTAACCTAACCTAACCTAACCTAACCTAACCTAACCTAACCTAACCTAACCTAACCTAACCTAACCTAACCTAACCTAACCTAACCTAACCTAACCTAACCTAACCTAACCTAACCTAACCTAACCTAACCTAACCTAACCTAACCTAACCTAACCTAACCTAACCTAACCTAACCTAACCTAACCTAACCTAACCTAACCTAACCTAACCTAACCTAACCTAACCTAACCTAACCTAACCTAACCTAACCTAACCTAACCTAACCTAACCTAACCTTTTTTTTTTTTTTTTTTTGTCGAGGAGAAATCCTTTTATTGATCCCCTGCCGCTTGCTAGGCGACAGGGGTATGTGGGGGTCGACAGTATACTCCGCGTTGCTCACATAGCAGGCGGAACTGCCCCTACCCACTAAAACTCCCCGGTGTCTCCTCGCCCGTGAGTGAGGGGTGGACGGGCTCTGGCGAACCAACTGCTCCGACCCACCCCCCTCGGGCAACCTAGCCATTGCTGGCTAGGGTAACGCCAACTGGGGGGATTGCCCGGAGACACCCGAGCAATCCCCAGACGTAGGGGACCCGTGCAGGCACACACAGCTAGCAACTGTGTGCGCAGGTCCCCTAGGACATTTGAAGACGGGCTGGTGCCCGCCCTCTCCTGCCCGGCCGTCTACGAGATGTTAATGGGGGACTCAATGGACACCGCAATGTCCATTGGCTCCCCCACCGTCAAAAAAGAGGGCGGGACAAGTCCCGCCCGACCGCCAACTAGAGCAGGGGACCAGGGGCCACCCTCCATGGCCTCCCTGTTCCCCTGAACTCCAACTAAAAATAAAAACAACAAAAAACCCCTGGCGACAGAGGCGAGAAGGCAGAGGGAGAGATACCAAACCCGCCCCTGTCGCCAGGAGAACGCCGAAGAGGACGGAACAAGTTCCGCCCACCCTCAACAAAAACCCTGGCAGCAAGCTGCCAGGGGAACCTCCGATGTGCGCTCCGCTACGGGCTTGGTGTCTCAAACCCGCTCGGAGCGCACGGTGTGGGCCTTCTTGGTCCCCTCGCCAAGAACTGGCGAGGGTTAAGCCCCCCCACCACGTCAAGGTCGTGGCCCACCTAGGGGGGAACCTAACCTAACCTAACCTAACCTAACCTAACCTAACCTAACCTAACCTAACCTAACCTAACCTAACCTAACCTTTTTTTTTTTTTTTTTTTTTTTGACGCGGGGAAATCAGCGACCCTGATTCGACTGCCAGCAATGGGGCGCTGGCAGGATATGCGGGATTTCTACCCGCTAAAACCCCGCGGTGTTCCTATTCCACGCACGCGTGGGACGGGAGAGAGGTGTCAGCGCGAGCATTTCGTCCTGCTCTCCCGTCAGCGTTCGCCCGATTGGGCGCCAACAAATGTTCATCGGTAGGAGGAGGGCGGTAGACTCCCTCCTCCCCGGATGGCTGGGTGTGGGAAGACGTGCCGGAACACGAACACGTCTTTCACCGGAGCCGGGTTGGTAGGTGAACGGATCCCCATATCCGCTCACCCTCCGGCCGATCACGGGGGCGCTTGGAGTCGGCCGTACAGCCTTCTCCGCCTCCCGGATCGTTTACGACGGATGTCGTCGGCGAGGGCGGCATCCTCCCTCGCCCGCTCCGCCGCCTCCTTCAGCGAGAGGACGTCCTCGCTGAAGGAGATCACGGCCTGCCAGGCCTCTTTGCTGCCGACCATGGACAGAACCACGGCCGGCAGCGATAGGTCTCCACCTACAACGGACGTCAGGTCGCCCCGTTGCTGGTCCCATGCTGGGCATTCTGCCAGCGTGTGGTACGCTGTATCCTCCGGGCCACCGCAATGGTGGCAGGAGGGTGTCCTCTCTCGTCTTGCGACGTTACACAGATATCTGAACCTAACCTAACCTAACCTAACCTAACCTAACCTAACCTAACCTAACCTAACCTAACCTAACCTAACCTAACCTAACCTAACCTAACCTAACCTAACCTAACCTAACCTAACCTAACCTAACCTAACCTAACCTAACCTAACCTAACCTAACCTAACCTAACCTAACCTAACCTAACCTAACCTAACCTAACCTAACCTAACCTAACCTAACCTAACCTAACCTAACCTAACCTAACCTAACCTAACCTAACCTAACCTAACCTAACCTAACCTAACCTAACCTAACCTAACCTAACCTAACCTAACCTAACCTAACCTAACCTAACCTAACCTAACCTAACCTAACCTAACCTAACCTAACCTAACCTAACCTAACCTAACCTAACCTAACCTAACCTAACCTAACCTAACCTAACCTAACCTAACCTAACCTAACCTAACCTAACCTAACCTAACCTAACCTCCGCTCTCACTGTTCCTCTCCCACCACTAACTGCGCCTACTGCTCCAACCCCTCTCACGACACCGACAACTGCCCCCACAAGAGTGACCCCACCAAATACAAATGCCACAACTGCGTAACTCATAACACAAAATACCATTCCAATTCCGATTCCCGACATTTCGCCACCTCCCCCCAATGCCCCCGACTCATCGCTATGAAAGCGTTAATCACCAGCCGGGTCGACTACGGTTAAGACCCCCCCCCCCCATAATCACTTTCCCACTCAACGCGGCTTACCGCTTCAATCACCTCTGCGCGGCTCAATATTTATAGTCTGTAAGTTAATTTAAGTCTTTCTCATGTAATCGTTCTCTTCTGCAAACAATCCTATTTTCACTGCCCTAGTCAGCTGTACAATCCTCATACTCATTTTGTTAACAAATCTAGAATAGTTTAGTATAAGCTTAGTTTTAAGTCAACTGTGGGTGGCAGGGGGGGGGGACTTTGTATCAAATCGCATATCCCTCCCCTCGCCCCCCTCATTGTATCAAATTTAACATTACCTTAGACAATATTTTCCTTGCCGTGTAAAGAATTTTCTAATATACTCCCCGCGGGGGCGGCGTACCCTCCGCGGGAAAACATAAAAAAAAAAAAAAAAACCTAACCTAACCTAACCTAACCTAACCTAACCTAACCTAACCTAACCTAACCTAACCTAACCTAACCTAACCTAACCTAACCTAACCTAACCTAACCTAACCTAACCTAACCTAACCTAACCTAACCTAACCTAACCTAACCTAACCTAACCTAACCTAACCTAACCTAACCTAACCTAACCTAACCTAACCTAACCTAACCTAACCTAACCTAACCTAACCTAACCTAACCTAACCTAACCTAACCTAACCTAACCTAACCTAACCTAACCTAACCTAACCTAACCTAACCTAACCTAACCTTTTTTTTTTTTTTGTTGAGGGGGGGAAATCACTCTTTACGGATTGCCCTTCGCCGACTAGGGCAGTCGACGAAGGGGTATGTGGGACTCGCCCGGCGACATGCTCAATCGCCGGGCACTACCGCACTAAAACCCCCCCATGTTCCACCATCGGCGGCTTATATGAGACCCGGAAAAACAGCATGGCCTTATCTCCGGGCCCCATAATGGCCGCCGTGTCCTTGCGGACTCACCTCCCTGTGGCGACCCACAGGAACATCAATGGGCCACCACACCTCTCAGCAGCTAGGCTGCAACCTCCTCAAGTCCCGGACGCCAGATGCCCCGCTCCGGCGCCCGGAACAGCCGGACGACGCCGCCGCAGCGACGCAGACCGGCTCCTCGACCCCGTGTGAGGCAGTCTTTGGGGTCCGGATTCACCCGGGGACCGCACGTCCGTTTACCATGCGGTCACCGGGAACCGTAGCCCAAAGACCCCTCCCTGACCCAGGGGCGGCAACACCTCCTCAACGTTGCTCCGCCACGAGCTCCGCTGCGATCGGAGCCCGCTCGGAGCACACCTACCAGTGTGGGCCTTCTTGGTCCCCTCGCCAGGTGGAGAGCTGGCGAGGGTAAGCCCCCCCACCACGTCAAGGTCGTGGCCCACCTAGGGGGGGAACCTAACCTTTTTTTTTTTTTTTTTGTCGAGGAGAAATCCTTTTATTGATCCCCTTCCGCTTGCTAGGCGACAGGGGTATGTGGGGGTCGACAGTATACTCCGCGTTGCTCACGTAGCAGGCGGAACTGCCCCTACCCACTAAAACTCCCCGGTATCTCCTTGCCCACAATGCGGGGGGTGGACGGGCTCTGGCGAACCAACTGCTCCGACCCACCCCTCACGGGCTGCCCAACCATTTCTGGCTAGGCTGGCGCCAACAGGGGGGGGGGGGATTGCCCGGAGATACACAAGCAATCCCCAGACGGAGGGGACCCGTGCAGGCACACACAGTTAGCGGCTGTGTGCGCAGGTCCCCGAGGACACTTGAAGACGGGCTAATACCCGCCTTCTCCTGCCCAACCGTCAGCTATTGAAAGTCTAGGGAGGACTTAATGGGCACCAAGAATGTCCATTAGTTCCTCCCTTTCGGCACGGGTAGCCCTAGAACGGGCAGTCGATGGCGCCGCTGTGGTGCGGCCCTTAACCACAGGTGGGGAGCATTTAGCGCCCCCCATACGATGGCCGGCCGGAAGCCCGGCATCGGCACACACGCCGCAATTGTACTCCGCCTCGCATTCGAAGGCGGAGTGACCCTCTTTTCCGCAGCGGAAACAATGCCCGCTGCGGTCCTTACTCGATGGACACCTGGCCCTCGGGTGCCCAAGCCCCATGCATTGATAACAACGCATGGGGCGCTGCTCCAACAGTTGGACGGAGGCCGAGCTCCATCCAACCGTCACGCGACCATCAGTGGCCAGTTTTCTGGCGGCCTCTATTGGGACCGAGGCAAATGCCGAACCGACACCCCTGGCGCCGGGGTGCACCTTGCCCACCCTGAATTGTTCAGGGGAGCAGCCGGTGGCCGACGCAAGGGCTTCCTTCAACTCTACAGCCGACACCGTGTCGTCCAAACCGGAGACCCGGATGTCGGCTGTTTTGGAGGGGCGAGTTACTTTCGCCTCCTCCCCCAGCACTGTGCCAATTTGGGCCGCCAGCAAGTCCGCCTGGGCGGGCGTTGTCTCCTTAGGGAGCCTCAAAATCCGCGCGCCGGTAAAACTCGTGCGGAACTGGATTGGGCCTATACCCAGAGCCTCCAGCGAGACCGCCTCCTTCGTTCTTTTTATCGCGTCACTGTAGGTGGCGCCCCCCTCAACCGCCTCGGGTTTGAGGGATACCACCACGGCCATCTTCGCAGGCTTTTTGGGAAGCCTAGGTGCCTTCACTTTGGCCGCCGCTGGAGCTGGAGTGGCAGCGGCGGGGGCGCGCTTTTTGCGTCTCACCACCTCCGACCAGGTGGCGTCGGTTCCTCCTGACTGGATGGGCAGCCCAGTCTGCGACCCAGGCTCGGGGGCCTTGGGTTTGGCAGTCTTCACGGTTCTCGCCTTCTTGGGTAGATTAGAAGGCGGGGCGAGCGTCGTCACCGAGGGGTTCTCCCTCAGGTCGATCTTCGGAAGCGTCGTCGGCTGAGCCGGCAGCAGCCTGCCCTCTGCCGCCAGACGCTCTAACAGACCCTCCATCTGCGCTCTCACCAGGGAGGTCACCAGCTCTATGAGCTCCTCCTGGAGAGACCCCATCGTCTCTAAAAATTCTGCCCGCGATAGCACCTGACCAGCAGCTGCTGTCAAGGGCACCTCCTCGGGAGGCTGTACGTCGACCACGGGCTCAAGGCGAGGTTCCTGGGAACCGGAACGCCTGAGAGCCTCCGTCTCTGCTCGGGAGGTCTCCAACTCTCCGCTGAGGCGCCGGTTTTCATGCCGTAGCCAGCGGAGCCCCTTCGAAATGATTTGCGCCCTCGATGTCGGGGGGGCATTCAGCCGGAAATCAGACTCGGAGATTTCAGGGTCCGAGTCAGTATCCCCCATCGCCACCTCAAGCTCCCTGGTAGCCTGGGCCAAACCATAGTCGTGGCCATGTTTCTTGCCACGACTAGCAAGACGCTTTACCACCTTAGGTGGATTTAACTCCTCCAGGGCCTCGGAATCCGAAGCACGCTTGTTATATCTCTCAGGAGACATGACGCTCAGTCTTACCACCGCGCGCCGTGCGCGCGCATCTGCCTCCAGAGCAGCCCGGGACGACCCCCGGCTGGATTCCTCCGATAATTCAGCGCGTTTGCGCGCCTGCGACCGCGTGTTGGCCGCGGGCCGATTCTTCCGTGAGTCCGACATGGGCCAATTAATGGCCCTGTCGACCTCCGAGTTTGACGGTGAGGCCACCCCTGTGAAAGGGGGGCCAAAACAACGATAAACTAAACAGAACAACAAAAAAAAATTAACAATAGACCTAACCTAGGAAACAAAAAAAACAACAATATCTTCCGAAGGACGAAAGACAGCGAAAGCGGGTTTGGGTTGGCTGAAAGCGCCTTCAAAAAGACTTCTTCCAAGCCGCCCAAAAACCAAAGAAAACCGGAATTCCGGAAACGCCGGGCGAAAGAGATTTCCGGGAAAACCGGAAATTTCCGGACCCGGCGGGTCGCCCGGAGGAAGCCCGGAAGGCGCTTCTTACGAACCGCCTTCCAACCAATTCCGCCCACGGAAACGAAAGTTATTAATGAAATAACCCCCAAAACAACAAAACTAAAAACACAAAAACGAAAATAAAAAAATAAACAACAACAAAATCAACAGCTGGTGTGGGCAGTCCGACGGAGCCTCAAAAGAGGCTTCGAATGAGCCGCACCACACCGCCGTGGAGCAACTAGCGGCGCAGTACCGGCCGACCAAAAATTTCCGGAAATCCGGAAATTTCCGATTTTCCGGCACCGTCCGAAAGAGCTCCAAAAAATACGACTATAAACCGAGTTTCAACGAAATCTAATTTTGACAATTTTTGGCAAAAATCCTAAACAAAATCCAAGAAAAATGAAAATTCGAAAAAACAACAAAACAACAACAACAAACAAAATTTGCCGCGGGTCACCCGACGAGCCTTAAGAAAGGCTACAAATCAAAGTAAACCGCAGCAAAATCCGTCCACAAATAACAAAACTACAGCGAAGTGAAATCTCGGGACTGAGACTGACGAAGCCTTAAAAAAGGCTTCAATCGCTTCAGTCCGTCAATCAAGTCAGAGAATCGGATAGAGGGGCCTCGAAAGTATCTGAAAGCACTGAGAGCTCAGTAGGTTCCAGTAAATCCTCAACCTCTGGGGGGGGAACCTAACCTAACCTAACCTAACCTAACCTAACCTAACCTAACCTAACCTAACCTAACCTAACCTAACCTAACCTAACCTAACCTAACCTTTTTTTTTTTTTTTTTTGTCGAGGAGAAATCCTTTTATTGATCCCCTGCCGCTTGCTAGGCGACAGGGGTATGTGGGGATCGACAGTATACTCCGCGTTGCTCACGTAGCAGACGGAACTGCCCCTACCCACTAAAACTCCCCGATGCCTCCTTAGCGGTGCCCATTATTGCAAGGGGTGGACGGGCTCTGGCGAACCAACTGCTCCGACCCACCCCTCACGGGCGGCCTGGCCATTGCTGGCCAGGTTGACGTCAACGGGGGATTGCCCGGAGGCATCCGAGCAATCCCCAGATGGGGAGGACCCGTGCAGGCACACGCAGCTCGCCAGCTGCGTGCGCAGGTCCCCTAGGACATTTGAAGGCAGGCTAAGGCCTGACTTCTCCTGCCCTGCCATCTACGTGTCGGAAGGACTCAATGAGCACCTATGGTGCCCATTGGCTCCTCCCTTGCCACAGCAGTAGCCCCTGTCGGAGCTTTCCGTGGTGCCGCGGGGCGGCCCTTAACAACTGGGGGGGAGCATTTAGCGCCCCCCATGCGATGACTAGCCGGAAGTCCGGCATCGGCGCAAACCCCGCATCTGTATTCCGCCTCACACTGGAAGGCGGAGTGTCCCTCCGTGCCGCAGCGGAAACACTGACCGCTGCGGTCCTTTCTTGCTGGGCACCTAGCCCGCGGGTGGCCGAGCCCCATACACTGGAAACAGCGCATGGGGCGCGGCTCTAACAGTTGGACGGAGGCATCGCTCCAACCAACCTTCAGACGTCCAGCTATTGCCAGCTTTCTGGCGGCATCTACGGGGGCTGAGGCAAAAGCCGAGCCCGCCCCCCCGACGCCGGGATGCACCCTGCCCACCCTGAATGATTCAGAGGGGCAGCCGGTGGCCGACGCCAGAGCCTCCCTCAGCTCTTCGACCGACACCGTGTCATCCAGTCCGGAGACCCGGATGTCGGCCGATTTGACGGGACAAGTCACCTTCGCCTCATCTCCTAACGCCAGCCTGATTTTTGCCGCCAGCAGGTCCGCCTGGGCAGGCGTTGTCTCCTTTGGGAGCTGCAATATGCGTGCGCCGGTGAAGCCCGCACGGAAATGGATGGGGCCAATCCCGAGGGCCTCCAGCGATACCTCCGCCTTCGTTTTTGCTATCGCCTTATTGTAGGTGGCGCCTCTCTCAACCGCTTCCGGTGTGAGGGCCACCACCACGGCCAACTTCTTGGATTCCCTAGGGAGCTTAGGGATGCTTACTTTGGCCTTTGTCGGGGTAACGACAGGGGCGCGCTTCTTCCGTCGGACCACCTCAGTCCAGGTGACGGCGGTATCACCCGGCTGGGTGGAAGGCCCGACCGGCGGCTCGGAAGCCTTACGGGCAGCGGAAGGTAGTACCTTGACGGCCCTTGCCTGCTTAGGCAGGTTAGCCGGGGGGGTGAGCGTCGACACCGCGTCCTCTTGCGAGGGCGCGGCGCCGTTCCCCGCTCGGCGGTCCGCACTTGATGATGGCCGCATCTCCTGGGTAGGGAGAAGCCTCCCATCCATCTCCATACACTCTAGACGGTCCCTGACCATCTCTCCCACATAATCTACCAGTTCCTCCTGAAGCGCCCCAAAAGCTTCCAAGAACTCTGCCCGCCTTAATAGTTGACCATCAGCCACTGTTTTGGGTCTTTCTTCCTCCAGTTGGGGTTCCTTCGCCGTCTCCGGACGGGGCCTCTCTGATACGGACCTCTTTAGAGCCGCCATCTCAGATTGGAGGGCCTCCAGCTGCCTGTGAACACTGTTGTTCTGAGCTAACAGCTTGTGCACTTGTTTGGAGGACTTACGCTCCAGTGCCTTAACTACGTCCATGATCGCATTCGTTTCCTCCTTTATTTGCTTCTGGTAAGTTCCCTTTAGATTGCCCGATTTCCGGGCAATGGTAAGGATCACCATAGCACTCTCTTCAGCCTTCTTCGTTAGGTTCTCCAATGATAAAGCCAAAGAGGCAGACCCCATCGATCGGAACTCGAGATCCGAAGAACCGAGGCCGTCATACTCCGAGTCAGTCTCGTACTCCTGTAACTCCCGGCGAGCTTGTGCCAGTCCATAATCATGGCCATAGGGTTTGCCTCGACGACCCTTGGCACCCTTCATCACTTTCGGCGGAGCCGGCTCCTCCTGATATCCAGACCCGTCCGAGACCACCTCCTCAGTGGACCGGGCAAGGGACTGGCCTGGTCTATGGCCTGACGCCGACGAGGCTCGGGAAGACCCGAGATTGTCCTCCTCCAACAATGCTGTGCGCTTGCGCGCCTTCAAACGCGTATTGCCCGAAGGCCAACCTGACTTGGAGTCCGACATGGGTCAAAAAAATGGCCCTGTCGACCTCCGAAAAGTGAGGGGAGTCCACCCCTACCACAAGGGATAGGTCAGAATACCCAAAGACTTAAACAACTACGAAAATTAACAAAAAACCTTAACCTAAAAATAAGAAAACAACAATAACTTCTGACTGGGAGAAGACAGCAAAAGAGAGTTCGGGCCGGCTGGAAGCGCCTTCAAAAAGGCTTCCTCCAAGCCAACCAAAAACCGAAAACTTCCGGAAATCCGGAAGTTACATGCCGAAGAAATTTTCAGAAAAACCGAAAATTTTCCGGCCCGACCAGTCCTCCGAGAGAAGCCTGGAAGGCGGTTTTCACGAATCGCCTCCCAAACAATTCCGGCCACGGAATCGAAAGTTATTACAAAAATAACCTAAAAAACAACAAAGTCAGAAACAGAAAACAGCAAAAAACAAAATTAACGACCACGATTTTAACAGCTGGTGTGGGCAGTCCAACGGAGCCTCACAAGAGGCTTCGAATGAGCCGCACCACACCGCCGAGGAGCTACTAACGGCGCAGTACCGGTCGATCCAAAATTCCCGGAAATCCGGAAATTTCCGATTTTCCGGCACCGTCCGAAAGAGCTCCAAAAATAACCCCACCAAACTAAATATTAGCCAAATCTAAATTTGCGAATTTTCGCAAAAAAATCCAAACAAAACTAACGAAAACAAACAAATCAACAAAACGAACAAAAAGACAACAATTAAGAAAAATTGCCGCGGGCCACCCGACGAGCCTTGAAAAAGGCTACAAACCAAAGCAATCCGCGGCAAGATCTGACAACAAACAACCGAGATATCTCAAGTACAAATTTACGGACTGAAACTCAAGAAGCCTTAAAAAAGGCTTCAATCGCGTCAGTCCGTCAATCCAACCACAAAATCGGATAGAGCGACGTCTAAAGTACCCGGAAGCAATGCTAGCGCAGTAACTTCCGAGTAAACTTCAACCTCAACCTAACCTAACCTAACCTAACCTTTTTTTTTTTTTTTTTTACGAGGAGAAATCCGTTTATTGATTTCCTACCGTTTGCTAGACGGTAGGGGTATGTGGGGGTCGGCCGACGCCCACTATGCTAATCATAGCGGTCCGGCCACTACCCACTAAAACTCCCCGGTATCTCCTTGCCCATGTGAGTGGGGGGTGGACGGGCTCTGGCGAACCAACTACTCCGACCACCCCTCGCGGGCTGCCCAGCCATTTCTGGCTGGGTTGACGCCAACAAAGGGGCTTGCCCGAAGATACCCGAGCAAACCCCTAGACGGAGGGGACCCGTGCAGGCACACACAGTTAGCAGCTGTGTGCGCAGGCCCCCGGGGACATTTGAAGGCGGGCAAAGTGCCCGACTTCTCCTGCCCTGCCGCCAGCTTCTGAGGGACGCGAGATGGTTGCTCCCTCGATGTATGAGAGGAGGTCTCATTGCTAAGCATGGCTAGTACCATGCTTGGAAATGAGACGAGACGTCTCCGTCGTCCAGCGCCGCCCCCAGGCCGGCGCTTGGATCTCCAGACCGAGCACGCTTGGATGCTTGGTCATGCCGCCGGACTTTAGGCGTCCATTGGCTCCTCCCTGGTGCTACCAGCAGCTCCGGTGCTAGCTGCCTGGAGGTACGTAACGGACCGGCCCCTCACGACAGGGGGAGAGCAGTTGTACCCTCCCATGCGGTGGTTAGCCGGCCGACCAGCATCAGTGCATACTCCACATTTATAGTCCGCCTCGCACTCATTGGCGGAGTGTCCGTCCGCTCCGCAACGGAAGCAGAGACTAGAGCGGTCTTTTTTGGATGGGCATCTGACCATAGGGTGGCCGAGCCCCAAACATCTGAAACAACGCATGGGGCGCTGTTCCAGCAGTTGGACGGCAGCCGAGCTCCATCCGACCGTAAGGTGACCGTCAGTGGCCAGTTTCCTGGCAGCTGCAATAGGGCACGAGACGAAGGCCGAGTTCGTCCCTCCCACTCCAAGATGTATGCTGCTCACCCTAAAGCACTCAGGGGGGCGGCCTGTGCTCAGAACCAAGGCCGCCTTCAACTCCTCAGCCGACACCGAGTCATCCAGTCCGTTGACCCGAATATCGACTGATTTGACGGGGCGCGTCACCTTTGCCTCGTCACCTAGCACTGTGCTAACTTGCGCCGCCAGTAGGTCTGCCTGGGCTGGAGTTGTCTCCGCCGGGAGCTCGAGGATACGAGCTC
This sequence comes from Synanthedon andrenaeformis, assembly GCA_936446665.2. NCBI lineage: Eukaryota > Metazoa > Arthropoda > Insecta > Lepidoptera > Sesiidae > Synanthedon > Synanthedon andrenaeformis. The sequence continues at coordinate 24,408 of OW387798.2, forward strand.
CCGTGAAGCTCGCGCGGAACTGGGCAGGACCAATACCCAGTGCATCGAGCGAGACGGAAGCCTTCATCTTGGATATGGCACTGTTGTAGGTGACACCTTTCTCTACAGCTTCATTCGTGAGAGCCACCATCACGGCTAACTTCTTGGGCTCCCTTGGGAGCTTAGGGGCGGCTACTTTTAACGCAGCCGGCGCAGGGACAACAGGGGCACGCTTTTTGCGCTTAACAACCTCCGTCCAGCTGGAAGCTGTTCCACCTGACTGGGTGGATGGGTCCAGCAGCGGCTCAGGAGCCTTGCAAACAGGGGGGGGTGTTGCCTTAGCAGCTCTCGCCTTTTTAGGCAAGTTAGCCGGAGGGTTGAGCGTCGTCGCCGTGTCCCCCTTCGAGGTCACGACTCTGTCTCCCGCTCGGCGATCCGCACTCAGTTGTGACCGAATTTTCAGGGCAGGGGGAAGCCTGCCGTCCTCCATAAGGAACTCCAGTCGGGCACAGACCACCTCTGCCACGTAGTCCGTGAGCTCCTCCTGTAGGGCTCCGATTGTTTGCAGGAATTCTGCTCGCGACAGTGGCTGACTTTCAGTCGCCGTTATGGGCCTTCCCTGCTCCGATTGGTGCTCCACCGCCGGCATGGGGCCAGACTTCTCATTTGCAGACCGCTTTAGGTTTGCCACCTCTGTGTGGAGGACCTCCAACTGTTCGCGGATGCGCACATTCTCGGCCTCTAGTTCTCTCTCTCTCTGGGAGGACTCGCGTCCCAGCGCCCTAGCATTTTCAAGTATGGTCTTGAGTTCTCCTCTGATATTTAATTGCTCTGCATAAGTCACTTGGGCCGATTGGGCGACGATATTATTTATCGTGGAGGCACACCCCATTACCGTTCCCATTAGGTCCTTAAACGTGGGTTCAGGGGAGGCGGACTCCACTGCACCGGCAGACGCCTCCGGAACCAACTTCTGGATAAATCGGGCGACGGATTTATCCGTTTCCTTCCCTGACACCGACGAGGCCCGGGAGGACCCGAGGGTACTCTCCTCCGAAGACACTATTCTTTTGCGCCCCTTCGAGCGCGTATTGCCCGAGGGACGATCACTCTTGCTGGAGCCCGACATGACCACAATGGCCCTGCCAACCCCGTATGTTAGAATTGTCCGCCCCTACCAAAAAAGGGGGGGGGACAGAATAACGGAAACAGCAAAAATACAATTAAAAATCAACAAAAAATCAACAGAAATTAAAGAATCCTGAACGCAAAAACTAAAAACGACGATAATTACCGAGAAACGGGAGACACCAAAACCGGGTTTGGACTGACTGAGAGCGCCTTCGAGAAGGCGTCCCTCAAGCCACCCAAAAACCGAAAAGGTCCGGAAATCCGGAAACGCCGGGCCAAAGAAGTTTCCGTAAAAACCGGAAAATTCCGGACCCGGCGTGCCGTCCGGTAGAGTCTTGGAAGGCGCTTCAGATGAACCACCTCCCAAGCGGAACTGCCCACTAGGGCCGGAGAAATTTACAATTAAAACCTACAAAAACCGAATATTAAAACAAACAAATGGAAACAAAAACTAAAATAACTACAACCGAGACAGCTGATGTGGGCAGTCCGAAGGGGCCTTGAAAAAGGCTCCAAACGAGCCGCCACACACCGCTAAACACCGAAAAATGGAGCAGCGCCGGCCAATCAAAAATTTCCGGGAAACCGGAAATTTCCGACTTTCCGGCACCGTCCGAACAAGCACGAAAAAATATGAGGAAATGCCAAATTTCAGCAAAATCTAATTTTGCGAAATTTGGCATAAAAAGACAAACAAAAAAAAAAAAAGACAAAAATGAACAACACCGAAAAAACAACAAAACAACAAATGAAAATGAAAATTGCCGCGGGCCACCCCAGGGAGCCTTTGAAAAGGCTGCCAATGAAGCAAACCGCGACAAGATCCGACGACAAACAACGGAACTACAGCCGGATGAAAATTCAGGACTGATCCGAAAAAGGTCCAGAAAAGGGCCTCATTCACATCAGTCCGTCAATCCAACCGGTGGAGCAAAACAAGGGACCCTCAAACTTTTAAAAACAACTGTTAACAGAGTAACGTCACATCAACCTTTTTTTTTTTTTTTTTTACGCGGGGAAATCAGCGACCCTGATTCACTGCCAGCAATGGGGCGCTGGCAGGATATGTGGGATTTCTACCCACTAAAACCCCGCGGTGTTCCTTTGCCACGCGCGCGTGGGACGGGAGAGAGGTGTCAGCGCGAGCATTTCGTCCTGCTCTCCCGTCAGCGTTTGCCCGATCGGGCACCTCCGAAAGTACATCGGAGGGAGGGGGGGATGGTAGAGTCCCCCCTCTCCGGATGCGAGTGTGTAAAGACGTGCCGGAACACGGACACGTCTTTCACCGGGGGCCGGGTGAGTAGGTGAGCGGATCCCCATATCCGCTCACCCTCCGGCTGATCACGGGGGCGTATGGAGTTGGCCGTACAGCCTCCTCCGCCTCCCGGATCGTTTCCGACGGATGTCGTTGGCGAGGGCGGCATCCTCCCTCGCTCGTTCCGCCGCCTCCTTCAGCGAGAGGACGTCCTCGCTGAAGGAGATTAAAGCCTGCCAGGCCTCTCTGCTGCCGACCATGGACAGAACCACGGCCGGCAGCGAGAGGTCTCCACCTACAACTGAAGTCAGTTCGCTCCGTTGCTGGTCCCATGCCGGGCATTCTGCTAACGTGTGGTGCGCCGTATCCTCCGGGCCACCGCAGTGGTGGCAGGAGGGTGTCTGCTCGCGTCTTGCGACGTTGCACAGATATCTGCCGAAGCAGCCATGCCCCGACAGAATCTGTGCAAGTCTAAAGGTGATCACACCCTTCCTGCGCCTGCACCACTGCTCCAAAACTGGAGCGATGGCCCGGATGGTGTGAGCGCCGGCAACGTCACATCAACCTAACCTAACCTAACCTAACCTTTTTTTTTTTTTTTTTGACGAGGAGAAATCCTTTTATTGATTCCCTACCGTTGGCTAGGCGGTAGGGGTATGTGGGGGTCGGCCAGCGCTCGGCGCTATGCTATTCATAGCGGGCCTGGCCACTACCCACTAAAACTCCCCGGTGCCTCCTTGCCCTGTGAGCGGGGGTGGACCGGGCTCTGCCGAGGCAACAACTCCGATCCACCCCCAGGGCTGCCTAGCCATCGCTGGCTAGGTTAACGCCAAAGGGGGATTGCCCGGAGACACCGGGGCAATCCCCAGACGGGGGGGAGCCTGTGCAGGCGCACACGGCTTAGCCAGCCATGTGCGCAGGTCCCCTAGGGCAGTTGAAGACGGGTTAGATATGCCCGCCTTCTCCTGCCCGGCCGTCTGCGTCTGAGGGAAGCGAGACCTGCCTCTTCCTCTCGCTCCCTCTCAGCTGCCTCCTTCTGCGACATTACAGAATCGCAGAAGGAGGCGACCGCTTTCCATATTGTCTCATTGTCAAGCATGGCTTCAACCATGCTTGGCAATGAGACATCGCCTCCACCCAGCGCCGCCTTTAATTCGCGACGCTGGACACTCCAGGCCGAGCATACCTGGAGAGTATGCTCGGCCGTATCATCGGGGTCGCCGCAGTGGTGACACTGCGGCGATTCCTCCTTTTTTATGTGGTGCAGATAATGGCCGAAGCACCCGTGCCCGGTCATTATCTGCACCATATGGAAGGTGAGGCCGCCCCGTCGGCGCCTCACCCATGCCTCCAACACCGGCCGGATCGCTCGGATTGTCCGGCCTCCAAACTTGGGTTCACGGAGTGCCTCACTCCAGTCCCGGATGGCACCCTCCAGCGCCTCTGCGCGGACCCGCCGCACGTCCTCGGCGACGGGTCTCCCTCCTTGGGCCCTTACGGCGACCCGATGCCGATGCACCTGGGACAGAACCAGGGCATCGACATCCCACGGAGGCGTGCCTGCTAGCACGCAAGCGGCTCCGTGGCTGACCGTGCGGTATGCCCGCACGGCCCGGTTCGCCAGGACCCTTTGGGGTCTGCACAGGAGGGCCCGGGTGTGAGGAGTGAGACACTCCGCCCAGACCGGGGCTCCGTAGAGTGCCATCGACCTTACCACTCCCTGATAAAGCCGACGGCACGCCGAGTTTGGCCCTCCCTGGTTCGGGAGGAGCCGTCCGAGTGCGGCTGCGGCTGCAGTCAGCCGTGGAGCGAGGAGCTTAAAATGCTCCTCGAAGCTCCAGCGGGGGTCCAGTGTTAGGCCGAGATACTTAATGTGCATCTCGACCGGTATCTGGACCCCCTCCACTCGGACACGGAGCCCCGAAGGGAACCTGCGGCGTGGGGGGTGGAAACCCATGGCCCTGGTTTTGTCTAGGGCCACCTCCAACCCGAGCAGGCGAATGCGCCGGACGACCATCGAGGTGCCGGCCGACGCAAGTCGTTCTGCCTGCTCCCACGTCTTTGCTCTCGCCGCGACCAGTGTGTCGTCGGCGAAGCAGACAACCTCCATCCTGGGAAGGAGGTTGCCTCGCAGGACCCAATTGTACCCCAGGTTCCACAATAGTGGGCCGAGTACGGCCCCCTGGGGTACGCCAGCCGACATTGAGCGTTTGTGAACGCCACCATCTGCGCCCTCATACAGCACTACCCGACCTGAGAGGTAGTCGGAGACGAGAGCGCAGAGGTAGGACGGCACCCGGTGGAATCGGAGTGCCGCCCTAATACATTCATGGGGGAGGCTGTTGAATGCGTTGCGGATGTCGAGTGACACCGCAACAACAACCTCCCCCCTGCCGGTGGCCTTCTCGGACCATCTTTTTAAGTGGCCCACAGCATCAACAGTGGACCGACCGGTGCGGAAGCCGAACTGGCACTCATCCAGGTTCGGCCCCTCAGTCTCCAGATGCTCGACGATCCGGCGAGCCATAATCCTCTCCAAGGCTTTGCCGGAATCGTCGAGCAAAACCACCGGTCGGTACCCCGCCGGCGAATCGGCGGGACGACCCTCCTTGCGGAGAAGGCAGAGTCGCCCCGCTTTCCACCTCTTTGGAAACTTATTCCGGGCGATACATGCGTCGAGTACCGCCCGGAATCTCTTCTCCAGAGGCCCCAGCGCTATCGCCAGGGCCTTAGCCGGGACTCCGTCTGGCCCCGGGGCCGTCCTCTTCCGCGCGATCCGCTCCCTCACCGCCTCAAACTCTACGTCGGAGACGGGAGGGCCATTCAATTCGGCCTCCGGCAGTGGTTCCGGAGGCTCCATGCGGGGGGCTCGATTGGGCCGGGGGTCGGGAAGAGAGACCCCACAACCTCATCGAGCAGCGGCGGGTCGAAGGTAGCCGTGGAGGGGGAGCTCGAAGCAAACTTCCCCCTCACGGTCCTATACGGGCGGCCCCAGGGGTCGGCGTCCAGGAGGGCCAGGAAGCGCTCACGGGCCTCCTCCTTCGCCCTGCAGATGCTTTTCTGCAGGGCCTTGTGAGCCTCCCTGTACGCCTGACGAAGAAGGACCTCCTCGTCAGGCGCCCCCCCGGAACGTCGCCTCCGGCAGCGGAGGAGCGCGCGTCTGGCCGCTAGGCATGCGGAGCGCAGGGAACCAATCTCCTGCGCCCACCAATATACCCTCCTCCATCGGGGAGGAGGACGCCACAGCGGCATGGCAGCGGTGCAGACTGCCCGAAGGTCGCCCGCAAAGTGGTCTGCCATGCCGTCGGGATCCCCTGCGAGGTGAGGGGGGAGGGGAGACCATTCCCTCACCATCGCAGCCTCCTCCGCCACATCCGGGCGGAGCTTGGCGAGTGCCCACCTGGGAAAGGCGACACCCGCCGTGGGCTCCCGACTCTGTGGGGCCCTAGCGGCCAGCGTGGAGACCTCATATCGGACATAACGGTGGTCCGACATGGTCTCCACGTCCTCCACCACCATCCAATCTTGGATTTGGGCAGCGAGGGCGGCGGTGGCGAAGGATACGTCCACGATTGACGCACCTTGCCACCGTACGCACGTAGGGGAGGTGCCTCGGTTGAGCACCTGAAGTCCCAGGCCCAACGCCCAGGACACCAGGATACCCCCCCTCACGTCCGTACTGGGGGACCCCCACGCCGAGGCTTTGGCGTTAAGGTCCCCCGCCACCAGAACTGGGAGTGGGGCCGCACGCCTCACCACACCCTCCACCGCAGCCAGGAAGGCCTCGAAGGCCGCCCGACTGCGGTTAGGGGAGAAGTAGGTCGACACGACCACCATTCTCCCCCAGTTCGCTGCCACAAATCCCCTACCTCTCTCCCTCAGGACGAGAGGAGGTGCCACACCACCGGCCTGCACCACGAGTGCGGCGGAGCCGTCCAGGTCCCCCAACCAGCGGGGGTTCTGGGGAACATAGTACGGCTCCGCCACCACCGCCAGATGTATCCCTTCCTCCGCCATAGTCTGACACATTAGGTCTTGGGCCATGGCGGAGTGGTTAACATTCGCTTGTAGGAACTTGGGGGCCTTAAGAGCCATTGGAGGTATCCATTTCCCTTGCAGCACGGCTGGCCCCTGACTTCTCTGATGGCTTGGCCGCGGAAAGGCGGCCCCTTACGGCGGGGGGGGAACAGTTCATCCCCCCCATGCGGTGGTTTGCTGGGAGACCCGCGTCTGAGCATACGGCGCATTTGAACGTTGCCTCGCACCCGTTAGCGGTGTGCCCTTCCAATCCGCACCTGTAGCAGAGATCGCTACGGTTCTTCCTGGACGGACATCTGACCGACGGATGGCCGAGTCCCATGCACCTGAAGCAGCGCATAGGGCGCTGCTCCATCAGCTGGACAGAGGCAGAACTCCATCCAACCGTGATACGACCATCCGTCGCCAGCTTCCGGGCCGCTTCCACCGGGCAGGAGGCAAATGCTGAACCCACCCCCCTAGCTCCAGGGTGGACCTTGCCCACCCTGAAGTGTTCAGGGGGACAACCCGTGCTCGTTGCCAACGCGGCCAGCAGTTCCTCGGCCGACACCGAGTCGTCGAGGCCCATCACTCGGATATCGGCCGATTTAACTGGGCGCGTGACTTTCGCCACCTCTCCCAAAACTACGCCTATACTGGCCGCCAGCTGGTCGGCTTGTGAGGCCGTGGTCTCCTTCGGGAGCTCCAGTATGCGAGCTCCCGTGACGCTAGTTCGGAATTGGGCCGGACCAATCCCGAGTGCGCTTAAGGAGACCGAGGCCTTGGTTTTCTCCATGGCCTCTTTGTAGGTAGCCCCGTTGGCGATCGCCTCCGGCTTAAGGGCCACAACTACAGCCAGTTTTTTAGGCTCTTTCGGGAGCTTGGCCGCCTTTTTGGTAGCCTTTTTCAGGCTTTGGGCGGCAGGAGCAGTTGCATTGGCGGAGGCGCGTTTTTTGCGTCTTTCCACTTCAGTCCATCCATCCGACGTTTCAGAGGGCCGAGATGATGGGCCCGCAATCGGCTCTCGAACCTTGGGGGCCGGTTTTGCCCTTGCCGCTTTCGGCAGGTTGGCCGGAGGGTTGAGGGTTGAGCCCGTCGAGTGCAAGGGGACCGTGCCGCGGTCCTCCCTCTTTCTGTCAGCCTTAAGAGGTGGACGGAGGCTACACGATGGGAGCAGTCTCCCGTCCGCCTCTAATCCCTGTAGGTGGGCACTGACCATCACTCCGATTTGGGACGCCAGCTGCGACTGAAAGTCCGATAGGGTCTCCACGAGTTCCGCCCTCGACAGCGTCTGAGGCTCAGCCGCCGTCAGCGGCGGGGCATCGGCCCGTGTGGAGTGGATCTTCCTTGATGAGGGCATTCCGGAAACCATCCTCTTGAGCTCCGCCATCTCTATGTCGAGTTGGTTGATGCGCTCCTGTAGGCGTTTGTTCTCGCCCCGAAGTCGCCGATTTCCGCTCGACGACTTACGAGCTGAGAGCGCCTCTACCGCTTCCATGATGGAGCGGGTTGCCTGATTTATGTCCCTTTGGACTGTCCCTTTCAAGTTGCTTGACTTGCGGACTTTCTCGAAGATGGTGTCGGCGTTGGCCTTAGCCGTTCTGTGCAGCTCCTCTATTGAGCCTCCGGAGGACCTGGCCGACCGGTAGGAGCCCGCGGACCCCCCGGAGTCAGAGTCCAACCCCTCCTTAAGCTCACGACGGGCACGCGAGAGCCCCACGCTGTGCCCGTGGAGCTTCCCACCACGGCCTCTGCTACTCTTTAGTACCTTCGGTGGGACGGCGGGTTCTGTGAATTCCTCCACCTCCTCCGACCCAGACACCACTCCATAGAACATGTTGGACGACATGGACGCCTCTGACATGGGCTCCTCGTACACCTCTTTCGCAGCAGGCCGCTTACGGGCCACCGTTCGGGTCACGACCTTGGAGTACGGCAGCTTAGTACCCCTCGTTTTCATACTTGGGCTTGGCCCATTGTTTTCAGTGGAGTCCGACATGGCCAAAATGGCCCTGCCGGCCCCCGATGTTGTAGTAGGGCTACCACTGGCAGGTGGTAGCAGTACCACCGTGGAGAAAACAAAAGATCAACAATATAACAAACAAGTTTCTTACGTCTAAACCACAAAACAGCAATAAAACCTTATAGGCTAAGGATACAAACAAGGGGTTTGAGCCGGCTGAAAGAGCCTCCAAAGAGGCTTCCTTTGAGCCGCTCAAGACCGGAAAATTTCCGGGAATCCGGAAACGCCGGGCAAAAGAACGTTCCGGAAAATTCCGAAAATTCCAAACCCGACGCACCTTCAGACGGAGGCCCGGAAGGCGCTTCTAATGAAACGCCTCCCAAACAAATCCGGCCACGGAGACGAGAGTTATTAATGCAATAACCCCGAAAGCGACAAAACTTGAAGCAGAAAAACGCAAATAAAAAATTAACCAAAAACAAAATCAACAGCTGATGTGGGCGATCCGATGAAGCCTTGAAAAAGGCTTCGAACGAGCCGCCGCACACCGCCAAACAACAAAAAATGGGGCAGTGCCGGGCGATCCAAAATTTCCGGGAATCCGGAAATTTCCGATTTTCCGGCACCGTCCGGAAGAACGCAAAAAAATACAGCCGGAAACTGAAAATCAGCCAAATCGAAATTTGCAATTTTTGCCAAAAATTAACAAGCAAAAACAACAAAAAACTTAAAATTAGTATAACAATAAAACAACAACAAATAACAGGATTTGGCGCGGGCCACCCGACGAGCCTTGAAAAAGGCTACGAATCAACGTAGACCGCAACCAAATCCGATAACAAACAACGAAGATATCAACAAAGCAAATTTCGAGACTGAAACTAAAAGAGCCTTGGAAAGGGCGTCAATCAGGTCAGTCCGTCAATCAAACTCGGGAGAACGAACAAGTGAGCTTCAGAGATTCCGAAAGCAATGCAAACGCGTATACTTCCAGACCAACTTCAACTTCAACCTAACCTAACCTAACCTAACCTAACCTAACCTAACCTAACCTAACCTAACCTAACCTTTTTTTTTTTTTTTGACGCGGGGAAATCAGCGACCCTGATTCGACTGCCAGCAATGGGGCGCTGGCAGGATATGTGGGATTTCTACCCACTAAAACCCCGCGGTGTTCCTTTGCCACGCGCGCGTGGGACGGGAGAGAGGTGTCAGCGCGAGCATTTCGTCCTGCTCTCCCGTCAGCGTTCGCCCGATCGGGCGCCAACAAAATTTCATCGGTAGGAGGAGGGCGGTAGACTCCCTCCTCCCCGGATGGCTGGGTGTGGGAAGACGTGCCGGAACACGAACACGTCTTTCACCGGAGCCGGGTTGGTAGGTGAACGGATCCCCATATCCGCTCACCCTCCGGCCGATCACGGGGGCGCTTGGAGTCGGCCGTACAGCCTCCTCCGCCTCCCGGATCGTTTTCGACGGATGTCGTCAGCGAGGGCGGCATCCTCCCTCGCCCGCTCCGCCGCCTCCTTCAGCGAGAGGACGTCCTCGCTGAAGGAGATCATGGCCTGCCAGGCCTCTTTGCTGCCGACCATGGACAGAACCACGGCCGGCAGCGATAGGTCTCCACCTACAACGGACGTCAGGTCGCCCCGTTGCTGATCCCATGCTGGGCATTCTGCCAGCGTGTGGTACGCTGTATCCTCCGGGCCACCACAATGGTGGCAGGAGGGTGTCCTCTCTCGTCTCGCGACGTTGCACAGATATCTGCCGAAGCAACCATGCCCCGACAGAATCTGTGCCAGCCTAAAAGTGATCACACCCTTCCTGCGTCTGCACCATTGCTCCAGGACTGGAGCGATGGCCCGGATGGTGTGAGCGCCGGCAGTTGGCTCGGCGAGCCTCTCGGCCCACCGCGCCAGTGCGGCTCTCTGCGCCGTGCGGCGCACTTCCTCCGGCAGGGGACCAGCAACGCCCCGAGTGTGAGCTGCCGCTCGACTATCGTAGACCGAGGACAGAACCTCGGCCTCCAGGTCCCACGGGGGGGTACCCGCCATAACGCACGCGGCGTCGCACGATATGGTGCGGTATCCGCGTATCACCCTGGTCGCCATCACTCGCTGAGATCTTCTCAGGAGCGTGACGTTGTGGCGATCCAGGGCGTCCGCCCACACAGGCGCTCCGTAGAGCGCCATGGAGCGCACCACCCCCGTGAAGAGACGGCGACAGCCGACACTCGGTCCGCCCAGATTTGGCAGAAGGCTACCTAACGCCGAGGTGGCCTTAATCAAGTTGGGGCTGAGCCGCCGGAAGTGCTCATGGAATCGCCACCTGGAGTCCAAGGTGAGCCCCAGGTAGCGCATGTGCACTCCGACGGCAACGTCCACATTACCGACTTTAATGTGGGCCTGCTGCGGTGGACCCTTCCGCGGACCATGGAAAAGCATGGCCTCGGATTTGTCGGGTGCCACCCGCAGGCCCAACAACTCGATACGCTTGGCCACGAGAGCGACGCTCACCGTAGCCAAGCTCGTCACTGCCTTGTAGTCGTCTGCACACGCGACGACCAGCGTGTCGTCGGCGTAGCAGACGACGTGTACGTCCGGTGGGAGGGCGCCTCTCAGCGCCCAGTCAAATCCAATGTTCCACAGGAGCGGTCCTAGGACCGACCCCTGTGGAACGCCGCAGGACATAATCCTCTCGAGGACCGTCCCGTTTCGGGTAGGACACAATATCCTACGGTCCCTCAGATAATCTCCGACAATCAGCTGGAGATACGCGGGCAACCGGTGAAACCGGAGCGCCTCCGTAATGCAGCTGAAGGGGAGGGTGTTAAAAGCATTGGAGATGTCTAAAGAGACTGCCAATGCCACTCCTCCCCTTTCTACGGTATCCTGCGCGATGGTCTTAACGCGCAGGATGGCGTCGATCGTTGATCGACCCGCGCGAAAACCATACTGATTGTCGGAGAGATCTGGCCCCTCCGAGTTCAGTAATCCGGTTATACGGCGGGCAATTATCCTTTCGAACAATTTGCCCGCCTCGTCGAGCAGCACAATTGGCCTGTATCCAGAAGGAGAGTCCGCGGGACGTCCCTCCTTCCTTAACAGGACCAATTTGCCCTCCTTCCAGATGCGAGGAAAGGACCCCGCTCGCAGGGCAGCGTCAAACACGGCCCGCCAGCGGTCCCCCAACTCGCCCGACGCCAAGACCCAGGCGCGACCGGGTATTCCGTCCGGCCCGGGGGCGGTGCTCTTGCCGCGAAGACGGGCTATGGCCTCCTCAAATTCTCCGCTGGAGATTGGCGGAGCTCCGTCTTCGGCCCCGGTTACGGCGATCGCTCGACCGCCCATGGGCGGTGGAGTGTGCTCTCCCTGTTCGGGGAACAGTGTGGAGAGCACAACCCGGAGGAACTCTGGGTCCAGCGTCTCGGCAACGGGTGGACCGTGCGAGCCGAGCTTGGCCCTGGCTGCGCGGTAAGGGCGCCCCCACGGGTCTCGGTCGAGGGACTCGAGCATCCGCTCGCGAGACCTTGCCTTCGCCTCCCGGATAGCGATTTGAAGGGCTTTCCGGGCCCCTCTATAGGCATCGTAGAGGCGCGCCTCTAGCTCGTGGTCCTTGTCCCTACGCCTGCGGCACCTGGCGTATTTGCGGCGGGCGGCTACGCAGGCGGCACGAAGATCCGCCACTTCTTCGCACCACCAGTGCACCTGCTTCCGGCGCGGACGTGTCCCGGCACGCGGCATGGCGGCGTCGCACACTGTGGTCATGGCGACACGCATGCCGAGCGCCTGGTCTTCGACCGACAAGTCCTCGCTGGGCTCTCGCGAAACCCAGTCCTGGACGATAGCCGCCTCGACAAGGAGGTCCTTGTCGAGTCTCGTCAGAGCCCAGCGGGGGAATCGCTGGGACCGTCCACCTCGACGCCGCGGAGACAGGTTGTCTGCACGCGAAGAGCCGGCTAAATTAAATCGGACGTATCTGTGGTCCGAGAGGGTCTCAACGCCCTCCAGCACGCCCCAATCGCGGACACGATCGGCGATGGCCCGACTAGCGAACGATATGTCCACTATCGAGCCACCGTTATGCCGAACGCAGGTGTTAACCGTGCCGCGATTGAGGAGCACTAGCCCCGCGGAGGCTAGGAAATCCACGACGGCGTCGCCTCGTGCGCCCGAAACGGGACAGCCCCACGCCGTGGACTTCGCGTTGAGATCCCCCAGGACCAGAACAGGGAGTCGCGAACGCAGTACTACCCTCTCCAAGTTGCCGAGAAAGACTTCGAACTCGGCGAGAGCGCGGTTAGGGGAGAAATAAACTCCGACGAGCAAAACCGCGCCCCACTCAACGGCTACAAATCCTTGGCCTCTCTCGGCCACTCGAAGAGGGGCAGAGTCAGCGGCACCCACGATGGCAACCGTGGATGCCGAGTCCGATGCCCAGTTGGGGCGGGGCGGTACATAGTACGGCTCCGCCGCCACCGCGACGTCAATCGACCACTGCGCCATGGACTGGAGGAGGAGATCCTGAGCCCCGGCGCAGTGGTTGATGTTCGCTTGGAGGAGACGGACGTAAGGGACGTTGTCCATTACGGAGCCGTTTCCATCTCCTCCTCGCGCGTGGATTGCGCGTTATCCGTGGCGGCGGGTGTACCGTCCTCCTTGGTCTTGTTCTTCACCTTGTTGGCCTTGGGGGCCTTGCAGCCCCGACTGCCAACAGGGTGGTCCGCCCGCTTTTTTGCTGCGGCGCAGGGACCGCAGTGGGGGGGATTGGAACACTGAAAGGCCTTGTGGCCTTCCTTTCCGCAGCGGAAGCACACACCAGTGCGGTCCACCTCAGATTGGCACTTGGGGGCCACGTGCCCGGTCTGCAGGCACCGGAAGCAGCGGATTTTCCGCTGGGGCAGCACCCTCACTTGTGCCGACACCCAGCCCACTAAAAGTCGCCTGCCGTCGGCGACTTTCTTTGCCGCTTCGACCGGACACGAGACCCACACCGAGCCCATCCCCAGTGGGCCGGCGCGAACCTCTCCGGTCTTTATAATGTCTCGGGGACAACCGCCCACACGAGACACTGCCTCCGCGACCTCCTCCGCCGAGACGGAGTCGTCAAGCCCAGAGATGCGCAATTCAGCGCACTTCTGGGGCCTTGTCACCTTGACGACGCCCGGCTCAAAGAACTGGCGGAGTTTGCTCGCCAGTGCTTCCGCCGCGTTGCCGCTATCCTTGCCCGGGATTTCGAGAACCCGGGCGCCCGCCTTCGAGGCTCTCACATGAAGGGAGCCGATGCCGATGGAGGGGAGGTCAAGCCTCCTCCTGGCTTCCTTCATGACGCTCTCATAATTGGCGCCTTTTTCTGAGGCCTCGGGCCCCAGGGTAAGAACAACAGCCGCGGAGCGCGGAGGGCGGAGCTTCCTCCTGGCCTCGTCGCTTGCCTTAACCTTGGCAGCAGGTTTGCTGACCTTGGCAGGGGGATTGGCGGCAACGGTGGCCTTCTTTGCCGTGGCCTTCTTCGCCTTACGCCCCACCACCAGGGACCACGGTACCTCCGTGGGAGCTGGGGCAGGCGGCACCTTAGAAGCGGCTGGGGCCTTTTTGGCCTTCGGCTGTGAGGCAGGGGGTGCCTTGGCGGGCGGCGCCCTGGCGGACGGTGCCTTTGCAGGCGGTGCCCGGGAGGACGGTGCCTTTGCAGGCGGTGCCCGGGAGGACGACGGCTCCGCTCTTCTCTTATCCGCCGCAAGCGGCGGCCTCGCTCGCTTCTCGGGGAGAAGGCGGTCTTCCAGGCCGGCGAAGCGGGCATCAATTCTCCGCGAGAAGATCTCCAGCGCCTCGCGCAACGTCTCCTCGACCGGCGTCGAGACGCTGGCTGCCGGAGTTGCGGCCGGAGCACCCTTCGAGATGGTGGCGCGCAGCTCACGCATCTCCCTCTCCACGGCCTCCACCCTGCCCCTGAGGCGGGCGTTGTCAGCCCGGAGAGCCGCCGCCTCCTCGCTCACGGTGCGTTGGACGAGCTCGTCCATTATCGCCGTGAGCGAGTCCACCGAACGGTTCAAAGCTGCCACAAAGGTACCTTTCAGGTTGCCAGAAGATTTGGCAACCCGAGCGATATTTTGCAGGTCCTCCCTGGCCCTGTCCCTCAGGATCTCCGACGGCAAGGCCAAAGGCGTCGGCTCCTGCGACGGCGGTAAAGAGAACTGCTGCGCGCGCCGACGCAGCATGGCGTCGGCGAGTTCCTCCTCCGCCAGCAGCCGGAGCTCCTCCCTGCGATCAGCCTTCGCCTTTGCGCTGCCCTTGAGCACGCCTTCGGTGGGCGTATTTCCGCTCCCGCGTCCTGCCTTGGCGGTGCGCTTCCTCAGCTGTCTGACCACGGACTGTGGGTCCGAGTCAGACGGCGAGTCTTCCTCTGTCCTTTTCCTGCGGCGGGCGGGGACTGCGGCGGCGGAGCGGAAGCTCGACGCCGACATGTCGGAGTCCGCGCCCTCCACATCACTCGGCCCCGGCGAGGCCACTTGGCTGCTCCTGATCTCCGCATCGGACAACCGGTCGAGCAGCACGACCGGTTGTCTCGCCTGAATTTCCTCGGATAAGCCGGTAGTCAATTTCACATCGACCGGCCCGGTAACCGGTCGACGCCGCTGGCTAGGCGGATCGCTATCGCCGCTCGTAGTAGATTTCACACTCGGGAGGCGAGCTACCCCCGAGCGCCCGGCGTTAGCGGGATCGCAAGACATACTATTTTCGTTTGCTGACATTTTCATATTGATTTGGGAAGCGTACCTGCGGCCCTTTCCCAACAGACCGCAGGAGCGCTTGGGACCGGGTTCCCCCCAGCCATGCAGCCCCTCGGCACGCTAAGCTTGGGCTTCGGGTTATTTTTTATAGTGGTTTTCTTCCACGCGGCCCGACGCTCAGTGCGCCAGACCCCCGGCCCCGCGAGTGCGGGGTTACGGTTTGCCCGACGGTAGCCTAAGCCACGCGCCGCGCCCACGGACCTTATCAGGCCCGCCACCACGAGCCGAAGCTCCGCTGGCCCATCTCTGGGCCCCTCCAAAAGCGCTGGTACGCGCGCCACCACAATGTCTGGATGGACAGGATCGCCTGCTGGCCGACTCACAGCCCACGAGGAGACTCGTGAGCGCTCCGCTACGAGTTCCCGCGAGGGAGCTCGCTCGGAATGCTCGGTTGTACGCCTTCTTGGTCCCCAAGGCCGAAGCCAAGGGTAAGCCCCCCCACCACGTCAAGGTCGTGGCGTACCCAGGGGGGGAACCTAACCTAACCTAACCTAACCTAACCTAACCTAACCTAACCTAACCAGTCGCGCGCCAGCTCCCGGACCGCCCGGACGCTTCCCCGAGCCAGCTAAGTCTCTCCGCGGCCGCTCTGCGCCCGAAAACGCATTTTAAAATCGAAAATTTCCAAAAAGTTCAACCAAACCGCTCGTGCAATACACCAAAAGATGCGGAACAACGTCAGGAACCCGACTGTGAAAAAATTTTAAAAATCGGCCCATAATTGAACGTACAATCTGGAAAAAAAAAAAAAAAAAAAAAAAAAAAAAAAAAAAAAAAAAAAAAAAAAAAAAAAAAAAAACTGTGGAAAAATTGTGCTTTGTGTTTTCCATTGTCAATAACTCAAGAACGCATCGTGCAACTAATATCAAATTTGGCATTGCCGGGTAGCCCGGTTATCTGGCTACACCGACGCACCTTAACCTCGGCTCGTCACCTCCTGGCTGCTTCACAACAAGCAAAACTCTGGAACTCTCCGCACCCAGGTCCCACTAGTGGGCTAGTGGGAACTTCACCAGTGGGGTGTCTGCAAGCGCCCCACTACTTTACACCGACACTGAAAATCCCAGCTCGATCGGCCCACAGGAACCGGAGCTGCAGTCGCCTGAAAATCGCCTTTTTTCTACGCGCTGCAGCTCTTCATCGGCATCATCAAAGTGGGTCGATCTGGGCGGGACAAATAAGCCCATCTCTCCAGCTACCCGTGGACACCGAAATCTCCAATTTTCATCAGGTAGATCCGAAGATATAGCCTTTTAAAGCCAACAACAGTGAGTGATTTTCCGTGTAAAATAGACAGTTTATTTATAGAATAAAACATTCTCGGAGACTCCGGCCACGGCTCGCGAGTCACGGCCTTGGGCCATCTAAACTAGTGTCAGTAGCCGGTAGTGCTCATTTATAGTGTATAATTAATATTTAATAATTTTAGATTTTCCTCAGTATCTATGTTTATATTAGTTTGTATTTTCGTTATCTAATCTTATTTAACAAATTTTACCTTAAGTCATTTTTGAACATACATAACTATACAAGTTAGTATTCTCATAACAATCTTTTTATATAATTTAATCCTTTAACAACTATTTTTATCATTTTATTTTATTATTTTTTTCTCTTATTTTGGCTTTTCTTCTATATATAAGTTTTATTGTTTATCATTCTAATTCATTTATACTGTCATACTGTAACACTAATAATTCATACAAGCTTGCTTAAACAAGATTCACAATAGTATATTTAACAGGTAACAAACTTACAAACTAACTCTTATTACTCAATTCTCATATATTGAAACACTGTGTCGCACCGTGTTACACGGCCCGACACAGCTTCCGTAGGCCTCCCGACCGCGCACGGCCTTGGATACAACGTGCCCGCGCGGTCTGCCCAGCACCACCGCACTTAATAGCGCCATCTTGTATACGGTCATTGTAACTCCTTGCAGTGATCCCTGTAATAGCGTGTAGTAGTTATTTCTGTCTGCATAGAGGACAGCAACGGACTGTCGTCCTTAATACCACCAAATCTTAGCAGGTGGCGTTAGCTTCCGCAGGCCCCCCGACCGCGCACGGCCTTGGATACAACGTGCCCGCGCGGTCCGCCCCGTACCACCGCACTCCAACTACTCATAACCAGAACCAGCCCAGCCAGACCCCCCGCTCAAGGTCCCGTGGTACCGGTTGCACGCGCTGTCGCTGACGTACGCGCTTGCGACCAGCGCCAGCGTAACCGGACCCCGGTCACCCATCTTGTTTTGACCGTGCTTTCAGTTGCTTTCCCTCCACTATCGAAAACCAGTCCCAGTATAACTTGACCCCGCTTCCCCAGTAACACATTAACCTCCATATCTCTGCACCCTCCCATCGCACCTTCACGGGCGATACCTCGTTGGATAGGTCTCTTCAAGACCTATCACCCCCCCCCCCCCATTTTTAAATTTTCATTTTCTTACACCCCCCCAAATTTTTACCCCCCTCCCATTTTTTACCCCCCCCCCATTTTTAAATTTTCATTTTCTTACACCCCCCCAAATTTTAACCCCCCCCCCTCATTTTTAAATTTTCTTTTTCTTACACCCCCCCAAATTTTTACCCCCCCCAAATCTTTACCCCCCCCCCAAATCTTTACCCCCCCCCCAAATCTTTACCCCCCCCCCCCCCCCCAATTTTTATTTTCATTTTTTCTTACACCACCCCCCCCCCCCCCCAAAATTTTATTTTCATTTTCTTACACCCCCCCCCCCCAATTTACTTTTCTCTCACACCCCCCCCCAAATTTATTTTCTTCTCAACATCCCCCCCAAAATTTTATTACTCTTTTAAATTCAGGTTCCCATGCCTCTCGCCAGGTCCCCCCCTTGGGGGGGCCGTTCCAGACCGCGCGCGACTCGCCCCACTCTCACCCCCACCCCCTCCAGAGCTCCCCGCCCTACTAGCCCCACAGAACTTCCTCAACTGGCTACAGTCACTGAACAGTTCCTACAGTCAATCTCCCTTCTGGAGGCTGACTTTAATCGTTCACTCTCAGAGCGATCAGCCAGGCCCTCCCCACGCGAGACTCAGCGTCGGCGTTCGCCCGCCGCCTCCCCTTCTCGTTCACCTAGCCCCTCACATCTCCCCCCCTCGCTCACAGCCTCTCAACTTGACCTCCGTTACCAACCTATATCCACCTGCGCCTCCCCCGACCCCGATATCACCTACGCCACCCGAACCGAGGAGGCCCGCGCCTGCACGGATCGGGCTAGGGCGTTTCTGTCCCAATCCAAGAACCTAAAAACGGAAATTAAGTACCAAATCACCATTGCCCTCGGCAGGCTGTGCGAGCTTGTCGAGGCCGCCGAAGAGCAGCACCCTCCGCCACCTCCCCCCCCCTCTTTACCCTCAGACACCCTCCGGAAGGAGATCATTGACTGCATCCGCACGGAGCTGTCCACACTCCGACTGCTACCTCCCTCACCCCCCACTGATACACTCAAAAACCAGATCGTTACATGCGTACGAGAGGAGCTCGCTCAGTTCAAAAAGGAGCTCTCCTTCCCCCCCTCTGCTCCCTCTTTCGCTTCCGTGACTAGGGCTCCGCCGCCCAAAGTCCCCCCCCCTGTACACTCACCCCCCTCTATCATTGTCAAAGCCTCCGACAAGGACCTCAACGCTCTCAATGAGTTCAAGGCAAAGGTCTCTTTCAGAAACACTACTTTTGCCCCCCTAGCGATCAAACCCCTCAATAAAAACACTGTGCGGGTTGTTTTCGACAATCCCGCACAGTGCACCGAGACCATAAACAAAACGAACGCCATCCCCGGCATCCAAGCCGAGCCTACCAAAAAGCGCAAACCACTGATCATCCTCAAGGGGATCAGCAACCATATTGAAAAAGCTGAAGTTCCACAAATCCTTTCCCAACAGAACTCCGTCCCCACCGAAGACATCCGTGTCTGCTTCGCTTTAACCAATCGCAGTGACCACCTGTACAACTTGGTTCTGGAGGTCTCACCCGCCATCCGCACCAAGTTCATTACATCCGAGCGCGTGAATCTGGACCATCAGCGAGTGAGGGTCGCTGATTTCTCCAGATTCATACAGTGTCATAAGTGCTTGCAGTTTGGCCACTCCCGCACCAAATGCACCGCCCAACATTCTACCTGCTCCCATTGCGCCTCTACCACCCACTCTCTCACCGACTGCCCCCACAAGAATCAACAAGACCACCCAAAATGCTTCAATTGTGCTCGCCTCAATGAGAAATCCGCACTTAAACAGAAATTAAACACCAGACATTCAGCCACTGACAGACTACACTGCCCCCGCATAATACAAGCTATCCACTCTTTACAGGAAACCACTGATTACGGTTCGTAATCCCCATCTCACCCAAATCTACTCCCTCTCAACCTGGGCGTGGTTCAAACCATTTTTGGTCATGTGACCGTCACCCTCGCCTCTAGCCGTTCTCCAATATCATTCCACTCATCCTCTACGATTGTACGTTTTTCTCCTTTATAGCGCCGATTCCTAATATTTAAGTAGCTTTAAGTCACATAATTTTAAGTAGCCCTAAGTTTAAAACCTGACCCCCCTTCTCACCTCAGCCCTCTCCAACTAGTCGCTCTCCGACACCATATCACTGTATCTCAATGCTCATATGATTGTCATCACTCACTGCGCCGACTATTAGCATCTAAGTAGTTTTAAGAAATATTGTTTTAAGTAGCTTTAAGTTTATCCTATAGTTCACTGTAGGGGCCGTGGGGGGGGACGCTGTATCAAATCGCATACTCCTCCCCCCGCCCCTCTCAGCGATATATTTTAATCCTAGACAAAACATTAAACAGTAAGCTTTTTATTACTATTGTAAAACTATTCACTAATATACTCCCCGCGGGGGCGGTGTACCCTCCGCGGGAAAATTTAAAAAAAAAAACCTAACCTAACCTAACCTAACCTAACCTAACCTAACCTAACCTTTTTTTTTTTTTTGTTGAGGGGGGGAAATCACTCTTTACGGATTGCCCTTCGCCGACTAGGGCAGTCGACGAAGGGGTATGTGGGACTCGCCCGGCGACATGCTCAATCGCCGGGCACTACCGCACTAAAACCCCCCCATGTTCCACCATCGGCGGCTTATATGAGACCCGGAAAAACAGCATGGCCTTATCTCCGGGCCCCATAATGGCCGCCGTGTCCTTGCGGACTCACCTCCCTGTGGCGACCCACAGGAACATCAATGGGCCACCACACCTCTCAGCAGCTAAGCTGCAACCTCCTCAAGTCCCGGACGCCAGATGCCCCGCTCCGGCGCCCGGAACAGCCGGACGACGCCGCCGCAGCGACGCAGACCGGCTCCTCGACCCCGTGTGAGGCAGTCTTTGGGGTCCGGATTCACCCGGGGACCGCACGTGCGTTTACCATGCGGTCACCGGGAACCGTAGCCCAAAGACCCCTCCCTGACCCAGGGGCGGCAACACCTCCTCAACGTTGCTCCGCCACGAGCTCCGCTGCGATCGGAGCCCGCTCGGAGCACACCTACCAGTGTGGGCCTTCTTGGTCCCCTCGCCAGGCGAAGAACAAGCGAGGGTAAGCCCCCCCACCACGTCAAGGTCGTGGCCCACCTAGGGGGGAACCTAACCTAACCTTTTTTTTTTTTTTGTTGAGGGGGGGAAATCACTCTTTACGGATTGCCCTTCGCCGACTAGGGCAGTCGACGAAGGGGTATGTGGGACTCGCCCGGCGACATGCTCAATCGCCGGGCACTACCGCACTAAAACCCCCCCATGTTCCACCATCGGCGGCTTATATGAGACCCGGAAAGACAGCGTGGCCTTATCTCCGGGCCCCATAATCGCCGCCGTGTCCTTGCGGACTCACCTCCCTGTGGCGACCCACAGGAACATCAATGGGCCACCACACCTCTCAGCAGCTAGGCTGCACCTCCTCAAGTCCCGGACGTCAGATGCCCCGCTCTGGCGCCCGGAACAGCCGGACGACGCCGCCGCAGCGACGTATACCGGCTCTTCGATGCTGTGTGAGGCAGTCTTTGGGGGCCGGATTTACCCGGGAGCCGCACGGTACGACACCGTGCGATCACCGGAACCGTAGCCCACAGACCCCTTCTCTGACCCAGACATCGGTAACACCTCCGGCAGGTGAGCAGGGACCTGGGTCCACCCCCCGGGTTTCTCAGGATCCCTGACTCACCCCCCCGACGACAGCTGGCGAGAAAGCAGAGGGGAGGGATACTTGTCCCGCCCCAGCCGCCGAGGTTTGCACTCTCCTCCGTGTGGGCCTTCTTGGTCCCCTCGCCAGGCGAAGAACAAGCGAGGGTAAGCCCCCCCACCACGTCAAGGTCGTGGCCCACCTAGGGGGGGAACCTTTTTTTTTTTTTTTGACGCGGGGAAATCAGCGACCCTGATTCGACTGCCAGCAATGGGGCGCTGGCAGGATATGTGGGATTTCTACCCACTAAAACCCCGCGGTGTTCCTTTGCCACGCGCGCGTGGGACGGGAGAGAGGTGTCAGCGCGAGCATTTCGTCCTGCTCTCCCGTCAGCGTTCGCCCGATCGGGCGCCAACAAAATTTCATCGGTAGGAGGAGGGCGGTAGACTCCCTCCTCCCCGGATGGCTGGGTGTGGGAAGACGTGCCGGAACACGAACACGTCTTTCACCGGAGCCGGGTTGGTAGGTGAACGGATCCCCATATCCGCTCACCCTCCGGCCGATCACGGGGGCGCTTGGAGTCGGCCGTACAGCCTCCTCCGCCTCCCGGATCGTTTTCGACGGATGTCGTCAGCGAGGGCGGCATCCTCCCTCGCCCGCTCCGCCGCCTCCTTCAGCGAGAGGACGTCCTCGCTGAAGGAGATCATGGCCTGCCAGGCCTCTTTGCTGCCGACCATGGACAGAACCACGGCCGGCAGCGATAGGTCTCCACCTACAACGGACGTCAGGTCGCCCCGTTGCTGATCCCATGCTGGGCATTCTGCCAGCGTGTGGTACGCTGTATCCTCCGGGCCACCACAATGGTGGCAGGAGGGTGTCCTCTCTCGTCTCGCGACGTTGCACAGATATCTGCCGAAGCAACCATGCCCCGACAGAATCTGTGCCAGCCTAAAAGTGATCACACCCTTCCTGCGTCTGCACCATTGCTCCAGGACTGGAGCGATGGCCCGGATGGTGTGAGCGCCGGCAGTTGGCTCGGCGAGCCTCTCGGCCCACCGCGCCAGTGCGGCTCTCTGCGCCGTGCGGCGCACTTCCTCCGGCAGGGGACCAGCAACGCCCCGAGTGTGAGCTGCCGCTCGACTATCGTAGACCGAGGACAGAACCTCGGCCTCCAGGTCCCACGGGGGGGTACCCGCCATAACGCACGCGGCGTCGCACGATATGGTGCGGTATCCGCGTATCACCCTGGTCGCCATCACTCGCTGAGATCTTCTCAGGAGCGTGACGTTGTGGCGATCCAGGGCGTCCGCCCACACAGGCGCTCCGTAGAGCGCCATGGAGCGCACCACCCCCGTGAAGAGACGGCGACAGCCGACACTCGGTCCGCCCAGATTTGGCAGAAGGCTACCTAACGCCGAGGTGGCCTTAATCAAGTTGGGGCTGAGCCGCCGGAAGTGCTCATGGAATCGCCACCTGGAGTCCAAGGTGAGCCCCAGGTAGCGCATGTGCACTCCGACGGCAACGTCCACATTACCGACTTTAATGTGGGCCTGCTGCGGTGGACCCTTCCGCGGACCATGGAAAAGCATGGCCTCGGATTTGTCGGGTGCCACCCGCAGGCCCAACAACTCGATACGCTTGGCCACGAGAGCGACGCTCACCGTAGCCAAGCTCGTCACTGCCTTGTAGTCGTCTGCACACGCGACGACCAGCGTGTCGTCGGCGTAGCAGACGACGTGTACGTCCGGTGGGAGGGCGCCTCTCAGCGCCCAGTCAAATCCAATGTTCCACAGGAGCGGTCCTAGGACCGACCCCTGTGGAACGCCGCAGGACATAATCCTCTCGAGGACCGTCCCGTTTCGGGTAGGACACAATATCCTACGGTCCCTCAGATAATCTCCGACAATCAGCTGGAGATACGCGGGCAACCGGTGAAACCGGAGCGCCTCCGTAATGCAGCTGAAGGGGAGGGTGTTAAAAGCATTGGAGATGTCTAAAGAGACTGCCAATGCCACTCCTCCCCTTTCTACGGTATCCTGCGCGATGGTCTTAACGCGCAGGATGGCGTCGATCGTTGATCGACCCGCGCGAAAACCATACTGATTGTCGGAGAGATCTGGCCCCTCCGAGTTCAGTAATCCGGTTATACGGCGGGCAATTATCCTTTCGAACAATTTGCCCGCCTCGTCGAGCAGCACAATTGGCCTGTATCCAGAAGGAGAGTCCGCGGGACGTCCCTCCTTCCTTAACAGGACCAATTTGCCCTCCTTCCAGATGCGAGGAAAGGACCCCGCTCGCAGGGCAGCGTCAAACACGGCCCGCCAGCGGTCCCCCAACTCGCCCGACGCCAAGACCCAGGCGCGACCGGGTATTCCGTCCGGCCCGGGGGCGGTGCTCTTGCCGCGAAGACGGGCTATGGCCTCCTCAAATTCTCCGCTGGAGATTGGCGGAGCTCCGTCTTCGGCCCCGGTTACGGCGATCGCTCGACCGCCCATGGGCGGTGGAGTGTGCTCTCCCTGTTCGGGGAACAGTGTGGAGAGCACAACCCGGAGGAACTCTGGGTCCAGCGTCTCGGCAACGGGTGGACCGTGCGAGCCGAGCTTGGCCCTGGCTGCGCGGTAAGGGCGCCCCCACGGGTCTCGGTCGAGGGACTCGAGCATCCGCTCGCGAGACCTTGCCTTCGCCTCCCGGATAGCGATTTGAAGGGCTTTCCGGGCCCCTCTATAGGCATCGTAGAGGCGCGCCTCTAGCTCGTGGTCCTTGTCCCTACGCCTGCGGCACCTGGCGTATTTGCGGCGGGCGGCTACGCAGGCGGCACGAAGATCCGCCACTTCTTCGCACCACCAGTGCACCTGCTTCCGGCGCGGACGTGTCCCGGC
Source organism: Synanthedon andrenaeformis (assembly GCA_936446665.2). Taxonomy (NCBI): domain Eukaryota; kingdom Metazoa; phylum Arthropoda; class Insecta; order Lepidoptera; family Sesiidae; genus Synanthedon; species Synanthedon andrenaeformis. The sequence goes on from OW387798.2 coordinate 48,568, forward strand.
ACGCGGCATGGCGGCGTCGCACACTGTGGTCATGGCGACACGCATGCCGAGCGCCTGGTCTTCGACCGACAAGTCCTCGCTGGGCTCTCGCGAAACCCAGTCCTGGACGATAGCCGCCTCGACAAGGAGGTCCTTGTCGAGTCTCGTCAGAGCCCAGCGGGGGAATCGCTGGGACCGTCCACCTCGACGCCGCGGAGACAGGTTGTCTGCACGCGAAGAGCCGGCTAAATTAAATCGGACGTATCTGTGGTCCGAGAGGGTCTCAACGCCCTCCAGCACGCCCCAATCGCGGACACGATCGGCGATGGCCCGACTAGCGAACGATATGTCCACTATCGAGCCACCGTTATGCCGAACGCAGGTGTTAACCGTGCCGCGATTGAGGAGCACTAGCCCCGCGGAGGCTAGGAAATCCACGACGGCGTCGCCTCGTGCGCCCGAAACGGGACAGCCCCACGCCGTGGACTTCGCGTTGAGATCCCCCAGGACCAGAACAGGGAGTCGCGAACGCAGTACTACCCTCTCCAAGTTGCCGAGAAAGACTTCGAACTCGGCGAGAGCGCGGTTAGGGGAGAAATAAACTCCGACGAGCAAAACCGCGCCCCACTCAACGGCTACAAATCCTTGGCCTCTCTCGGCCACTCGAAGAGGGGCAGAGTCAGCGGCACCCACGATGGCAACCGTGGATGCCGAGTCCGATGCCCAGTTGGGGCGGGGCGGTACATAGTACGGCTCCGCCGCCACCGCGACGTCAATCGACCACTGCGCCATGGACTGGAGGAGGAGATCCTGAGCCCCGGCGCAGTGGTTGATGTTCGCTTGGAGGAGACGGACGTAAGGGACGTTGTCCATTACGGAGCCGTTTCCATCTCCTCCTCGCGCGTGGATTGCGCGTTATCCGTGGCGGCGGGTGTACCGTCCTCCTTGGTCTTGTTCTTCACCTTGTTGGCCTTGGGGGCCTTGCAGCCCCGACTGCCAACAGGGTGGTCCGCCCGCTTTTTTGCTGCGGCGCAGGGACCGCAGTGGGGGGGATTGGAACACTGAAAGGCCTTGTGGCCTTCCTTTCCGCAGCGGAAGCACACACCAGTGCGGTCCACCTCAGATTGGCACTTGGGGGCCACGTGCCCGGTCTGCAGGCACCGGAAGCAGCGGATTTTCCGCTGGGGCAGCACCCTCACTTGTGCCGACACCCAGCCCACTAAAAGTCGCCTGCCGTCGGCGACTTTCTTTGCCGCTTCGACCGGACACGAGACCCACACCGAGCCCATCCCCAGTGGGCCGGCGCGAACCTCTCCGGTCTTTATAATGTCTCGGGGACAACCGCCCACACGAGACACTGCCTCCGCGACCTCCTCCGCCGAGACGGAGTCGTCAAGCCCAGAGATGCGCAATTCAGCGCACTTCTGGGGCCTTGTCACCTTGACGACGCCCGGCTCAAAGAACTGGCGGAGTTTGCTCGCCAGTGCTTCCGCCGCGTTGCCGCTATCCTTGCCCGGGATTTCGAGAACCCGGGCGCCCGCCTTCGAGGCTCTCACATGAAGGGAGCCGATGCCGATGGAGGGGAGGTCAAGCCTCCTCCTGGCTTCCTTCATGACGCTCTCATAATTGGCGCCTTTTTCTGAGGCCTCGGGCCCCAGGGTAAGAACAACAGCCGCGGAGCGCGGAGGGCGGAGCTTCCTCCTGGCCTCGTCGCTTGCCTTAACCTTGGCAGCAGGTTTGCTGACCTTGGCAGGGGGATTGGCGGCAACGGTGGCCTTCTTTGCCGTGGCCTTCTTCGCCTTACGCCCCACCACCAGGGACCACGGTACCTCCGTGGGAGCTGGGGCAGGCGGCACCTTAGAAGCGGCTGGGGCCTTTTTGGCCATCGGCTGTGAGGCAGGGGGTGCCTTGGCGGGCGGCGCCCTGGCGGACGGTGCCTTTGCAGGCGGTGCCCGGGAGGACGGTGCCTTTGCAGGCGGTGCCCGGGAGGACGACGGCTCCGCTCTTCTCTTATCCGCCGCAAGCGGCGGCCTCGCTCGCTTCTCGGGGAGAAGGCGGTCTTCCAGGCCGGCGAAGCGGGCATCAATTCTCCGCGAGAAGATCTCCAGCGCCTCGCGCAACGTCTCCTCGACCGGCGTCGAGACGCTGGCTGCCGGAGTTGCGGCCGGAGCACCCTTCGAGATGGTGGCGCGCAGCTCACGCATCTCCCTCTCCACGGCCTCCACCCTGCCCCTGAGGCGGGCGTTGTCAGCCCGGAGAGCCGCCGCCTCCTCGCTCACGGTGCGTTGGACGAGCTCGTCCATTATCGCCGTGAGCGAGTCCACCGAACGGTTCAAAGCTGCCACAAAGGTACCTTTCAGGTTGCCAGAAGATTTGGCAACCCGAGCGATATTTTGCAGGTCCTCCCTGGCCCTGTCCCTCAGGATCTCCGACGGCAAGGCCAAAGGCGTCGGCTCCTGCGACGGCGGTAAAGAGAACTGCTGCGCGCGCCGACGCAGCATGGCGTCGGCGAGTTCCTCCTCCGCCAGCAGCCGGAGCTCCTCCCTGCGATCAGCCTTCGCCTTTGCGCTGCCCTTGAGCACGCCTTCGGTGGGCGTATTTCCGCTCCCGCGTCCTGCCTTGGCGGTGCGCTTCCTCAGCTGTCTGACCACGGACTGTGGGTCCGAGTCAGACGGCGAGTCTTCCTCTGTCCTTTTCCTGCGGCGGGCGGGGACTGCGGCGGCGGAGCGGAAGCTCGACGCCGACATGTCGGAGTCCGCGCCCTCCACATCACTCGGCCCCGGCGAGGCCACTTGGCTGCTCCTGATCTCCGCATCGGACAACCGGTCGAGCAGCACGACCGGTTGTCTCGCCTGAATTTCCTCGGATAAGCCGGTAGTCAATTTCACATCGACCGGCCCGGTAACCGGTCGACGCCGCTGGCTAGGCGGATCGCTATCGCCGCTCGTAGTAGATTTCACACTCGGGAGGCGAGCTACCCCCGAGCGCCCGGCGTTAGCGGGATCGCAAGACATACTATTTTCGTTTGCTGACATTTTCATATTGATTTGGGAAGCGTACCTGCGGCCCTTTCCCAACAGACCGCAGGAGCGCTTGGGACCGGGTTCCCCCCAGCCATGCAGCCCCTCGGCACGCTAAGCTTGGGCTTCGGGTTATTTTTTATAGTGGTTTTCTTCCACGCGGCCCGACGCTCAGTGCGCCAGACCCCCGGCCCCGCGAGTGCGGGGTTACGGTTTGCCCGACGGTAGCCTAAGCCACGCGCCGCGCCCACGGACCTTATCAGGCCCGCCACCACGAGCCGAAGCTCCGCTGGCCCATCTCTGGGCCCCTCCAAAAGCGCTGGTACGCGCGCCACCACAATGTCTGGATGGACAGGATCGCCTGCTGGCCGACTCACAGCCCACGAGGAGACTCGTGAGCGCTCCGCTACGAGTTCCCGCGAGGGAGCTCGCTCGGAATGCTCGGTTGTACGCCTTCTTGGTCCCCAAGGCCGAAGCCAAGGGTAAGCCCCCCCACCACGTCAAGGTCGTGGCGTACCCAGGGGGGGACCTAGGGGGGGAACCTAACCTAACCTAACCTTTTTTTTTTTTTTTTGACGCGGGGAAATCAGCGACCCTGATTCGACTGCCAGCAATGGGGCGCTGGCAGGATATGTGGGATTTCTACCCACTAAAACCCCGCGGTGTTCCTTTGCCACGCGCGCGTGGGACGGGAGAGAGGTGTCAGCGCGAGCATTTCGTCCTGCTCTCCCGTCAGCGTTCGCCCGATCGGGCGCCAACAAAATTTCATCGGTAGGAGGAGGGCGGTAGACTCCCTCCTCCCCGGATGGCTGGGTGTGGGAAGACGTGCCGGAACACGAACACGTCTTTCACCGGAGCCGGGTTGGTAGGTGAACGGATCCCCATATCCGCTCACCCTCCGGCCGATCACGGGGGCGCTTGGAGTCGGCCGTACAGCCTCCTCCGCCTCCCGGATCGTTTTCGACGGATGTCGTCAGCGAGGGCGGCATCCTCCCTCGCCCGCTCCGCCGCCTCCTTCAGCGAGAGGACGTCCTCGCTGAAGGAGATCATGGCCTGCCAGGCCTCTTTGCTGCCGACCATGGACAGAACCACGGCCGGCAGCGATAGGTCTCCACCTACAACGGACGTCAGGTCGCCCCGTTGCTGATCCCATGCTGGGCATTCTGCCAGCGTGTGGTACGCTGTATCCTCCGGGCCACCACAATGGTGGCAGGAGGGTGTCCTCTCTCGTCTCGCGACGTTGCACAGATATCTGCCGAAGCAACCATGCCCCGACAGAATCTGTGCCAGCCTAAAAGTGATCACACCCTTCCTGCGTCTGCACCATTGCTCCAGGACTGGAGCGATGGCCCGGATGGTGTGAGCGCCGGCAGTTGGCTCGGCGAGCCTCTCGGCCCACCGCGCCAGTGCGGCTCTCTGCGCCGTGCGGCGCACTTCCTCCGGCAGGGGACCAGCAACGCCCCGAGTGTGAGCTGCCGCTCGACTATCGTAGACCGAGGACAGAACCTCGGCCTCCAGGTCCCACGGGGGGGTACCCGCCATAACGCACGCGGCGTCGCACGATATGGTGCGGTATCCGCGTATCACCCTGGTCGCCATCACTCGCTGAGATCTTCTCAGGAGCGTGACGTTGTGGCGATCCAGGGCGTCCGCCCACACAGGCGCTCCGTAGAGCGCCATGGAGCGCACCACCCCCGTGAAGAGACGGCGACAGCCGACACTCGGTCCGCCCAGATTTGGCAGAAGGCTACCTAACGCCGAGGTGGCCTTAATCAAGTTGGGGCTGAGCCGCCGGAAGTGCTCATGGAATCGCCACCTGGAGTCCAAGGTGAGCCCCAGGTAGCGCATGTGCACTCCGACGGCAACGTCCACATTACCGACTTTAATGTGGGCCTGCTGCGGTGGACCCTTCCGGGGGCCATGGAAAAGCATGGCCTCGGATTTTTCGGGTGCCACCCGCAAGCCCAACAACTCAATGCGCTTGGCCACGAGAGCGACGCTCACCGTGGCCAAGCTCGACACATCCTTATAGTCGTCTGCACACGCGACGACCAACGTGTCGTCGGCGTAACAGACGACGTGTACCTCCGGGGGTAGGGCGCCTCTCAGCGCCCAGTCGAATCCAATGTTCCACAGGAGCGGTCCTAGGACCGACCCCTGTGGAACGCCGCAGGACATTGTCCTCTCCAGGACGGTCCCGTCTCGGCGGGGACAGAGAATCTTCCGATCCCTCAGATAAAACCTAACCTAACCTAACCTAACCTAACCTAACCTAACCTTTTTTTTTTTTTTTTGTCGAGGAGAAATCCTTTTATTGATCCCCTGCCGCTTGCAAGGCGACAGGGGTATGTGGGGGTCGGCAGTATACTCCGCGTTGCTCACGTAGCAGGCGGAACTGCCCCTACCCACTAAAACTCCCCGGTGTCTCAAAGCCCTTTAAAAGGGAGGTGGACGGGCTCTGGCGAACCAATTGCTCCGCCCTACCCCCTCGGGCTACCCAGCCAACGTGGCCAGGCTGACGCCAACAGAGGATTGCTCGGAGACACCCCGAGCAATCCCCAGACGGAGGGGACCCGTGCAGGCACACACAGTTAGCAGCTGTGTGCGCAGGTCCCCGTGGACATTTGAAGACGGGCTAGTGCCCGCCTTCTCCTGCCCAACCGCCAGCGTTTTCTAGCATTGGAAGGATTCAATGGGCACCAAGAGTGTCCATTGACTCCCCCCTTACGGCACGGGAAGCCCTGGAAAGGGCCGCCGAAGGGACCGCTGTGAGGCGGCCCTTAGCGACAGGTGGGGAGCAGTTAATGCCCCCCATGCGGTGGCTGGCCGGAAGACCAGCGTCGGCACAGACGCCGCATCTGTACTCCGCCTCACATTCGAAGGCGGAGTGCCCTTCTGTTGCGCAGCGGAAACACTGCCGGCTGCGGTCATTCCTCGATGGACATCTGATCATCGGGTGGCCAAGCCCCATGCACCGGTAGCAACGCATGGGGCGCTGCTCCAGCAGTTGGACAGAGGCAGAGCTCCATCCCACCGTCAATCGACTACCGATGGCCAGCTTCCTGGCGGCCTCCACAGGAACCGAGGCAAAAGCCGACCCCAACCCCCTGGCGCCAAGGTGCACTTTGCCCACCCTGAATTGTTCAGGGGGACAACCGGTGGCTGACACCATGGCCTTCAACAACTCTTCGGCCGACACCGTGTCGTCCAACCCGGAGACCCGGATGTCGGCCGATTTGACTGGGCGAGCCACCCTCGCCTCTTCCCCCAACAAACCTAACCTAACCTAACCTACTCTGAACCTAACCTACTCTGAACCTAACCTACTCTGAACCTAACCTACTCTGAACCTAACCTACTCTGAACCTAACCTACTCTGAACCTAACCAACTCTGAACCTAACCTACTCTGAACCTAACCTACTAAACGACGTACTCAGGAAGCTTAGTTTCCCTCCGGATTTATTGTCATGTTATGCAATACTTCTTCTTGATCAAGACGACGTTAATTTTTTTTTTTTTTTTGCTCCACTCAAGATCCTTGCTGAGCTGGCTTTAGGACACCTTAAGCTTAACCTTAAGCTTAACTCTCGCTCTTTTCCCGCGCTCGTTTGAATTTCTTCACTTTTTCTCTACGCGAGGTTTCTATCCTCGCTGAGCTTGCTTTGGGACACTTGCACTCAACAGGGTCATTCATGTTTTATGAGCGTCATTAATTAAATGACCGTCATTTGGCTCTAGTCATAGTTACTGCTGCTTTATTTTATCGTGCTTTCATGAGCGACCTTTCAGTTTTTTTTTTTTTTTTTTTTTTTTTTTTTTTTTTTTTTTTTTTTTTTTTTTTTTTTTTTTTTTCTGTTCTGCTTACCAAAACTTCTCCGGCACCATCACATCTCCGGCTTCATCGTTCGTGTAAACCGGAGTTCTCACCCATTTAAAGTTTGAAAATAGGTTTAGGTCGTTTCGGCCCCAATGCTTACCAGATGAGACTGTTTTAATTCGACGCCAACTATCCTGAGGGAAACTTCGGACGGAACCAGCTACTAGATGATTCGATTAGTCCTTCGCCCAGTTCCGACGATCGATTTGCATGTCGGAATCGCGGTTTCCCCTGACTTCGAACTGACCAGGCATAGTTCACCATCTTTCGGGTCCCAGCATCTGCTCTGAGCGCGCCTGCATTCACGTGCCTGAAAACACGTCACTTTGAACCTTGCGTCGGGCCTGGCCTGGCGCGATCCGTCACCATACCGTCCGACAGCTAGTCGGCTACCGACACCGGTCCGACGGTGGACTCGTGAACGACTACCGTCGGACTCCCGACGCGGCGCTTAGACAGACATCGAACGGGTCGCGATGCATTACTCGGACAGAAGTGCACGCCGTCCTATAGCGTGTTCATACACTTCATACATCACTCCTGGATGCGCTACTAACCTGGATAACGCCTCAGATACTGTATTTTATATATTTTTCGGCCTACATGTCATTCACGTATCATTTACATCACATTTTTCCCTTGTTTCCTTATTATCTTACCGACAGCCTGTTTTCAGAATGTCTGCTATACTTTTTCCTACATTTTCTCATACGTTTTACATGCATTTAGTCATCACACAATTTCAAAAACGCAAATTTATATATTTTTGACATAATCTCTTTGTTTATTTATTTCGTCGCCATAGTTCCCATAAAATTTTGACATCATGCTTTCTCATTACATTGTTGCTTTCTCGCTCATTTTTTATTCCTTTTTATATACAACCTCACCTCTAAATTCGAAATGTCCTGGCCACATGTATTTATTATTTTCTAAATTTAATTTTTAAAATATTATTTCGAAGGTTTTCCAGCCGGCTAGACTGAGGAAAATCAATGAGTGTGTTGTCGCTCCTCTCTGCGATACAATATTAAAATTTGGCCTGTTTTGCCTCTATCTGCTTCGTGTCATTCCGGAAGTCGGTGCTGAGACTCCGGACGCACTTCACTACAGCAAATTTCACTTCGCGTCGTTCCGTGAGTCGGCACAGAGACTCCGGACGCACCCATCTCCGCTTTTCGTCTGCATCGTGTCGTTCCGGGAGTCGGTGCTGAAACCCCGGACGCACTTCACCACTGCACGCTTCACTTCGTGTCGTTCCGTGAGTCTGTGCATAGACTCCGGACGCCCCATCGCCGCTGCCCGTTTGCATCGTGTCGTTCCGGGAGTCGGTGCTGAGACCCCGGACGCACTTCACCACTGCACGCTTCACTTCGTGTCGTTCTGTGAGTCTGTGCAGAGCTCCGGACGCACCCATCGCCGCTGCCCGTCTGCATCGTATCGTTCCGGGAGTCAGTGCGGAGACCCCGGACGCACTTCACCACTGCACCCCAGACGCTGTTTTTGTTTTTTTTAATCTTTATTTAATCACCTGTACATACTTCATTCATAACACTCTACACAACTTTCGAAATTCATCCATTTTTTTATATATATATTATTTGTAAATATTTTCAAAAATATATCTGTAAATATCTATTTCATTTTTTTTATTTTAACTGCCGCTTCACGACAGTCCGCGAACGTTGACGCGAGCGCACCGTGCCGACACAACGTTGAAACGAGTCCACCGTGTAACGACATCGTGAAACGCCCGCTTACGCCGCGAAATGACGATGAATCTCTCTGTTCGTTCATTCGAGTTTCGCAGGTTTACCCCTGAATGGTTTCACGTCCTGTTGAACTCTCTCTTTAAAGTTCTTTTCAACTTTCCCTCACGGTACTTGTTCGCTGTTGGTCTCGCGGTTAAGCCTTTGTTGGGTTATTTACCCACTTTGGTTTGCACTCTCAAGCAACCCGACTCTTAGGAGAGTGCCTCTCGCCGCCTGCCTCCGTCGCTACGGGCCTGGCACCCTCTACGGGCAAACGGCCACCTTCAAGACGCTTGGAAGAGAGCGGAGACGACGAGAAAGCGGCACCTCTCGAAGACCACATCTCACGCGACCGGAAAGACCGCGGGATTCAGTGCTGGGCTCTTTCCTGTTCGCTCGCCGCTACTAAGGAAATCTTGGTTGGTTTCTTTTCCTCCGCTTACTAATAATATGCTTAAATTCGGCGGGTGTTCCTCCCTGATCTGAGGCCAACATTATAAAATTTCGAGGCAGACACGATATCCGTTAACGGAGTGTGCACCACTAGCACACACACGCCGCTTCTTCGGACGTCGAGTCCGCCTACATTTATTTGTGAGTCTGTATACCATTAAAACACGCACGCTCATCTCGAATTAACGGGAAGAGTCGTAGGCGTTTCTTGTAACGGTGTATGTGAGTTTTACCCCGCACACAAAACAGACGCACTCGTAAATAAAATATTTAAACGGACGAACAAAATTCGAACCGTCACTGCGTACAACACAAATAATTATGTTGCCGCAATGTGGCAATTGTTTTTATGCTGCCGTCCCTCAGACAGGAGTGGTCCTGGATGTGTCTCCACGGACCGCAAATGTGCGTTCGAAATATCGATGTTCAAATGTGTCCTGCAGTTCACACTATGACGCCCAGTTAACAGCGTTCCTCATCGACCCGCGAGCCAAGTGATCCACCGTCCAGGGGTTTAAATAAAACAAAAAATTTAAAAAAAAAAAAAAATGTATACCGCTATTGTGTTTTTTAGACTCGAACGGTGCGGATGATCCTGCATTCCGCAGGTTCCCCTACGGAAACCTTGTTACGACTTTTACTTCCTCTAAATGATAAAGTTTGGTCATCTTCGCAACGACGCCGACGGCCGTAAAGCCACCGCGTGTCGGTCCGAAGACCTCACTAAATCATTCAATCGGTAGTAGCGACGGGCGGTGTGTACAAAGGGCAGGGAAGTAATCAACACGAGCTTATGACTCGCGCTTACTAGGAATTCCTCGTCTATGGGGGACAATTGCAAGCCCCAATCCCCAGCGCGAAGGAGTTTCAACGGGTTACTCGGGCCTCTAGGCCAGAGAGAACATGCTGATTCCTTCAGTGTAGCGCGCGTGCAGCCCAGGACATCTAAGGGGCATCACAGACCTGTAATTGCTCAATCTCGTGCGGCTCGAAGCCACCGGTCCCTCTAAGAATAATTTAAATACGCAGCGAGTGAGTAGCGCGACACGAGTGCCGCGCACACCTAAATCGCTACGCCTATTTAGCAGGCTAGAGTCTCGTTCGTTACCGGAATTAACCAGACAAATCGCTCCACAGAGAACGGCCATGCACCACCACCCACCGAATCAAGAAAGAGCTGTTAATTCTGTCCATCCTTCCGGTGTCCGGGCCTGGTGAGATTCCCCGTGTTGAGTCAAATTAAGCCGCAGGCTCCACTCCTGGTGGTGCCCTTCCGTCAATTCCTTTAAGTTTCAGCTTTGCAAACATACTCCCCCCCGGAGTCCAAAATCTTTGATTTCCCGGAAGCTGCCCGCCGAGCCATTATAGTAACGTCGGCGGATCGCTAGATGACATATTTACGGTTAGAACTAGGGCGGTATCTAATCGCCTTCGAACCTCTAACTTTCTTTTTTTTTTTTTTTTTTTAAATTTATTCAGGAAACAAACAGTCATTATACATATTATTTTACAATATACATAAATATCTATAGACTTAGTTCCATACACAAAAATAAATATTAAACAAAATAGATCATAGGTACAGTACTGAAACAAAATCCTACACATAATACAAAATACAAATAGATAAACAAAATTTTAAAACTTAAATTAAGAAAACACAATAAATACATTCAAGGAGCCATCAAAAGCCTATTACGTATCTGAATCCTATAATTAGTCAAACTACCACAGAATACATCCACATCCACAAATTCGCTATTGTATGCGTCAATGCTACGTCTAAAAAAGTTATTTCCGGTGTAAACAGTTTTATATATGGGGACAGAGAAAAGTTTGTGTGAACGGGAGCCAGGTCTGGGTACTCTTAAAGCTATTTTTTCCAAAATTTGAGGGGAATCAATGTAATTATTTAAAATTTTGAACAAAAATATCTGGTCGAACATTATTCGTCGACTTGCAAGAGTAGTTAATGAGTGACGGGTCAGCGAGTTTTTATATGATATGTATTCACAATTTCCACGATAATCCAACGACTTGATAAATTTCTTTTGGATTCTCTCGATGCGAGCAATATGACAAGCATAAAATGGGCTCCAGATAATACAAGCGAAATCCAAAAGCGATCGAACAAAGGAGTAATATAATAATTTTAGAGTATGGGGATGCTTAAATGCTTAAACTTTCGTTCTTGATTGATGAAAACACCTTTGGCAAATGCTTTCGCTGTTGTTCGTCTTGAGACGATCCAAGAATTTCACCTCTAACGTCGCAATACGAATGCCCCCAGCTATTAATCATTACCTCGTAGTTCTGAAAACCAACAAAACAGAATCGAGATCATATTCTATTATTCCATGCACGAAATATTCAAGCAGCTTTTTGAGCCCGCTTTGAGCACTCTAATTTGTTCAAAGTAAAATTGTCGGCCCATCTCGACACTCACTGAAGAGCACCGCGATAGGATTTGTTATATTGAACCGGACGTTTTACCGTCGCGGCTCACCGACGATATGCTCCGCAAACGTGTCAGTATCACCGCGGATGCGATGCACCGACAGCGGGCAGCACAAATGCAACTACGAGCTTTTTAACCGCAACAATTTTAGTATACGCTATTGGAGCTGGAATTACCGCCGGCTGCTGGCATCAGACTTGCCCTCCAATTGTTCCTCGTTAAAATGTTTAGTGTACTCATTCCGATTACGAGGCCTCGTAAGAGGCCCGTAATCGTTATTTTTCGTCACTACCTTCCCGTGCCGGGAGTGGGTAATTTGCGTGCCTGCTGTCCTTGGATGTGGTAGCCGTTTCTCAGGCTCCCTCTCCGGAATCGAACCCTGATTCCCCGTTACCCGTGACAACCATGGTAGTCGCAGAAACTACCATAGAAAGTTGATAAAGCAGACATTTGAAAGACGCGTCACCGGTGCTGGACCGTACGATCGGCAAAAGTTATCCAGATTCATCAAAATTAACGACTTCGAACGCAAGGCTCTCCGCCGATTGGTTTTGATCTAATAAAAGCGCTCATCCCATTCACTGGTCAGAGTTCTGATTGCATGTATTATAGCCCTAGAATTACCAGTTATTCAAGTAACCGAAGTAAGATCTAAGGAACCAAAACTGATATACTGGGCCATTCGCGGATTCGCCTTAATACGGTTTGCACTGAGACATGCATGGCTTAATCTTTGAGACAAGCATATAACTACTGGCAGGATCAACCAGGGAGCTACCACCACCATATCTAGCGACACCGTCGAATCTCGGCGCAATGTGCGCGAGACCGACGAGTTTTTCGATAAGGAGGCTCCATCGTACGTATTTATACGACGGCTCCAGATACGACGCAGAGGAGACATACAGATACGTCTGTGTGCATTCTCTCTTGCGCGCATTTTTACTAAGAGACAATGTGTGCTGCCTGGCACACAATCGCGCTCTCGATACGAACGTTCGCAACGGACACTTTTCACATCACATTTATGCGTAGAACTCAGATGTTTTTTGTAAAACAGTCTCGAATTCGTTAATACACAAGCGAAATACGCCCGGAGACAGAGAGTATCAAAAGAAACCTCTGCTAAATAGACACACCACACAACGAGTGCGGAAATCTCCGATAAACTCGAGTGTTTATTTTGAGCGTTCGCGCTCTGTTATTAAAGGTAACAGAAGTGCGAACATCAACCGGACAAGCGATATCATAATAGATGTTTTCGAAAGACGAACTCTGCGCCCGGCGCGCTTGCGCACGTGATAGATTTTAAAACACGAACATCGAAGACTACTCAACGTACGATGCGTGTTTGTTCGGTTTGTCATTCGCCTTCGAAAACATACATAGGGTTGCAGCGTACTGAAAATATAACTTTTCAGTCTTAATCCACATTTAATTAAAAAGCACCAAAAAAGCTGTCATAATATACACAAACCATAATATAACATTATATAATTAATATATTTTGATAGTGAGAATAATATATTTTGACGTTAAATGCTGTGTATACATGTTATTGGAATTCACATCAGACCATGACCAAATGTAAAAATTGTTTATTGGATGTACCTTAATAAATAAATAAATGACAAAGGCGTCTCGAAAATCGCATTTTTTGGATAACAAATTCGTGGGATACAGTTTGATACTGTAGTTACATAATTATCTATCATCTACATTCACAATTTAATTACACCACTCGATAGCTAAAGGATCAAAGGTTTTCTTAGTAAGCGGTTTTCTACTAGAGACTTGCTCCCGATTTCGCCCAAGATGCAATTTCTTTTATATACCTACACAAAACCTTCCTCGTTTAACCCTCTTTCCATAAGTGGAAACCGTAGATATTAATAATATCCTTTAGGTGGTTTAAAAGAAGTTACGAGATTAGACATGACGCATTTATACTGTGTAGACTGTAGAAAGAATATAACTATTTAGCAAGTGTAGAGTATTAAGTTTTAATGGAAGAAATTTTCTTTAGGATTTCTCCTTTGGGTGTGTTTAATTATATTATTTAATTATATTCATTATTTAATTATATTACATACTAGCGGCCTGTTCCCGGCTTCGCCCGGGGTGCATTTTTTTTACGTAAAAACCTTTTCTGATTATCCCTCTATCCATGTGTGAAGACAGAATTAAAATCCGTCCACCCGTTCTCGAGTTTTGCGCTTAGCAACACATTTTTTATATTATAGAGAAGATATAAGAGTATGATATAATAGTATTCTGTGATATTCTCCTTTGGGTATTATTCATAGAACACATATATACTCTCAGATATAAATCGATAAGCAGCATTCATAATTTAATTATATTACATAAAATGTACCAAATAATCACATTATATTATTGGATTTTTGATTTTTATTAAAAATTTATATCAATTGTTAATACCAAATAAATATGTCAAAAAAATACGAGTGGCCACAGACTACCCTTTGGGTCATGTCATATTAAACGTTTAACGTGTTAAACCGTGTTAAACGGCATTTAACATGTAAAAGTACACGCGAACATTCCATACGTATGTATGAATATGTATGCTTACGACAAACATGACAGAGGATACCTTAAAGAAAGTGTTAAGGTTGTATAGCACTAGAGAGCACCGCTTTCAGTCCGCCTATACTTTGCTAAAGCAATATTATAGGTGCTTATTTCGGTATCAGATTCGTAGTAAACACAAAAAACGTAGATTTATTGGATTGATATTTACCTATCCAACCTCGGAATCCCCGATGTTTTAATTTTGGGCGCATTGTTGTTAATTTTAAAATTAAATAGATCTGACAATACTCGGCAGGCAGAATGTCAAACTGTCAATTGTGACAGCGAAAACAAAAGTCAATGAAACAAACAAAAGCATTGTCGCGCACAGAATAATAAGTTGATGAAGTAGTGTAATATTTAATTGGAAATGTTTTAATGTTCGATTGAGTGTCCACGCGGTACTTGTGTTTCCTAGCACAATGCGAAATTGCTTACGGCTACACGTCTAGGGTTATCTTTGCCGATAGCGGTGGACTCGGAGCGTCGCTTTTGGAGGTGAGTGGTGGACGGTGGCAAGTGGCAAACACGCATCAGGTGGCTTTGTTTACGGAGCGGCCCACTGCGGCCATGTGACTCGTGTGTCGGGCTGTCGGGCGACCTTCGACGCCGTAATTTAATGACCGGCGTAATCCAGTTAGCGCACGTTTGAAACGCGATTATCTCTCAGCGGAGCGATGTTCTTGGAGACTAAGTGATTTGTTTGTGACGCAGGCCAGAGGTCGAGTGGCCGCTCCCCGGTCAACATGAAGCCCCAAGACGACTGCAGGAATGGAGACGGTCAGTACCCATTTAGCCTGTTTCTTGTTTTTTGTTTATATATAAATAAAAACACGTGTCCAGTGTTGGTGAATATCATATATTGCTATTTATTGTATATGTACCTACTGAGTACACATTGTTGTGTTTACAAGTGAAACATGTTTCGCTTGTTTACTTAACCAGTTTTAACTCAATATTACTGGTAGCTGGTAGAGTCAAATGCATAATCTAAATAATTGTTTCCTAGTATGTTTTTAAAAACGTTTATTATAAAATGTGTATGTATACTGTCATAAACATGTTACTAAAAACCTTTTATGATAAATGTACTCACTATCTGACCCTGATTTTATTTAATTAACATGGATAATTATGTTTCAATACAATATCTAAGATAGGTATTGATATAATTTGTACTATCGGGTTATTGATATATTGAAGTCTATATTGAGGTTACTTTTAAAATTAATTAAAAGGAACCTTAATTAAAAGAAAAACATGCTTTTAATTATAAAATTTATAAAAATTTGGGAACATTTGCGAAGACAATATGTTAATGATGAGAAAAACATTATATTTCATGATTCTTTCTTATATACTAGTGATGTGCCGGATATCCGTATCCATGTCCGCGGATATCAAAGGGAAAAGAAAGATCCATATCTGTTACTTTTTGGTGGATATTTAACCTTATTAATTTTTAATTTATAGCTGAAATTCTACATATAGGTGATTTGGTAGTAATGAAAAACTATTAAATTCCATTCTGATTATTTTTTATTTCTTAAAATCAAACATTTGGCACCTTTATAATGCAAGCGTCAAGTGGCGGGCGTCAACTCAACTATCATTTCAAGGTCACGTGCACCGATGCAGGATGCTCATTGAATAAGAAAGTTAAGATCTGTATCTGTATCCCCAGATCTACATTTTTAACAATCCCAGCACATCACTAATTTATACATTTATTGTAATGGTTTAGTAGATTAGATACATATTTTTACACTTGACTGTACATTTCCTTTCCTTAAGTAACAAGTAACTGAGTGCACCGTTAATTACAAATATAAATATAAATTCAAAATGTTATGTTTTTTTAATCTCTTTTTTTTTTCTTTAGTTATTTGATTTGATAGTGTTGGAAAGATAATGTTTTATCTAAGTGTTTGATGGTGTTCAACATGAAAATTTAATTAGAAACTTTCTTTTTATATAATTACTTGTAAGTCCTGGGATATACGGGTTACAGTTTTCTTTCCCTTCTTTTCCCCGTGTAGGTACAGTTGCATGCATTCATAAAATATTACAAGAATAATATCTGTATGTAACATATCGGAAGCAAACTATTTTAATTATTCATTTAGCAAATTATTCAGTACACACAATAAACATCTGAGTGTAAGTAAGCATTTAACAACATGGACTTGTAACATATAATCATATTCTTAAGTTGTTATATGCAACATAAGGACTTAAAAAAGTATACCAGTAAATAGAGCCTAAAGTAGTTATTCCAATGGCATCATAGTGATTTAAAAAAAATGAACAGGATAGTAATACCTCAGGAACACAGATATATCAAATCATGTAATTAGCCATTGTCATAAGTCATAATGTATCATATTCTGCCCTGACCTCCATCACCATTATGAGCAAATAATTTAATTATATCTCTCCGATGACAGTGTCACTTGTAAGTAAATTTACTTTATACATTGGCTGACAACTAGAGAGTAATGTAATTGATTTTAGTGTTTCACAGTTGGTTGATTTGGTTTTCAATTCAGTTTAGCTATCAGACATAAAAACATGTATGGGGATCCCCCAACAGTATTTGTAGTGCTCAAAATAGGTATATTTGGCATTTTTAAAGACAATTTAAATAAATACAATGATAAAAAATGTTTTCAAGTGTGTGATTATTGTTAAAAGCATTATTATTTAAATGATAAACAATCATGGGATTAGTTGTATCATAAATTGATAATTCAAGATAATCCAGTTAAGTTTAAGAGACATACTTAGGGGTCTAGTATTACCAATCTTGAAAAATATTGAATTTATAAATATGCAGTTTCAAAGTCAAAGTCCTCTTGATGATAGGTAGCTACTGTTAGCATTTAGCCTTGTAAGCGGAACACTCTTAACTAACTATTGGGTCCAATTGTAACTAAATTTATTGTGACACTGAATTGTAGGTCAGTCGCACTCGAGCGACAGCGAGGACTCGTCGGGGGCGCTCGAGGATGAGCTGTCGCTGGACGACCGCGCGGCGCCTGCGCGGACGCTCAACGCGCTCAACGCGCTGCGCAAGTCGCGGCAGCACTTCGACGTGGTCGTGGTGGCCGAGGGCGCCGAGGTGCCAGCGCACCGCGCCGTGCTCGCCGCCGCCTCGCCCTTCCTGCTCGAGGCGCTCGCCGAGCCGGACGCCGCACTGCGCGTCGACGGCGTGGGCGCCGACGCACTGCGCGCACTAGTCGAGTACGCGTACACGGGCCGCCTGCGCGTGCGCGACGCGGCCGACGCGCGCCGTCTCTACCGCGCCGCGTGGCGGCTGCGCGTGGACGCCGTGCGCGCGCCGCTCGCCGAGCGCCTGCTGCGTCGGCCCGCGCCCGCCGACTGTCTCGAGTTGCGCTCGTTGCCTGCGCTGGAGCCGGCGCAGCGCGCGGCGCTCGACGCGTACATCGCACAGCACCTGGACGAGGTGTGCGCGGCGGGCGCGCTGGCCGCTCTGCCGTTGCTGCGCCTCGAGCTGCTGCGCGAGAGCAGCGTGGACGACGGCGAGGAGGCGCCGCGCGCGGTGGCCGAGGCGGTCCTCGTGTGGTTGCGCGCGCAGCTCGCCCGCCACGACGATCTCGACGAGCTGTGCTCGCGTACGCACCTCCTGTTCGTGGACGGCGACGGGGCGCTGCGCGACTGCGGCGAGCTGCCGGCGGCGCGCGGCGACGGGCCCGAGCTGAACGAGTACAGGCGCGAGGCAGCCGAGAGGGAGACACGGAGGGGCGCGACGCGCGGGGCGGAGACGCCGACGGCTCCATCGTCCGCGGATGCCGAGTGGGCCGTGGTGGCGGCTCGAGGGCACGGAGAACGAGCCACGCGCGCCCTGCTCGCGCTGCGGGGTCAACTGGCGGCCTTGCGTGTGGCCTGGCGCATGGTGCCGGGCGGGGGGCCGGTCGCGAGAGGCGGCCCTCTCGGGGGCGCGCACGAGCGCGAGGAGGAGGCCGCGCGGGCCGAACTGCCGACGGCGCGATGCGCGCACGGCACGGCCGCGCTCGACGGTCGGCTGCTCGTGTGCGGCGGCTACGACCGCGCGCGCGTGCTGCGCTCTGCCGCCGCTTATGACCCGGTCACCAACGCGTGGAGCCCGCTGCCGGATATGCGCAGCGCGCGCGCTCGCTTCCCGGCCGCTCGGCTCGGCGAGCGCGTGTTCGTGCTCGGCGGCAGCGACGGGCACGCAGAGCTGGACTCGGTGGACGCGTACTGTGAGGGCGCGTGGCGCGCGCAGGCCAAGATGCCGCTGGCGCGCTCGCACGCGGCGGCGGTGGCGGTGGAGGAGCGCGGCGAGCTGTACGTTATCGGCGGCTGGGCCGGCGGGCTGAGCGTGAAGCGCGTGCACCGCTACTCGCCGGAGGAGGGTACGTGGGCGGAGGCGGCGCCACTGTGCGCGGGCCGCTCGCAGTGCGCGGCCGTGCTGTGGGCTGGCGCGCTGTGGGTGCTAGGCGGCTGCGACGCGTGGCGCTGCCTCGCGTCCACGGAGACGCTGGCGTTGGGCGCGGCGGGCGCGTGGGCGCCTGGGCCGCCGCTGCCGACGGCGCGGCGCTCGGTGGGCGGCGCCGTGTGGCGCGGGCGGCTCGTGTCCGCGGGCGGGTCGGACGGCGCAGCATCGCTCCGGCGCACGGACTGGCTTCTGCCGGACGGCGGAGGGTGGGCGGCAGGGCCGGGGCTGAGGCGCGCGCGCGCCGCCCTCGGACTGGCCGTGCTGGACGACGTGCTGTACGCCGTCGGCGGCTATTCGGGCAAGGAGTTCCTGTCGTGCGTCGAGTGCCTCTACGAGCCGGACGGCGAGTGGACGACGCTTTGCGCTCCGCCGCCGCCCCGCGCGCTCCACTCCCCGCACTCGCCTCAACCCCCTCACTCGCCCGCAGAAGAGGGCACGCACGACGTGTAGTCGTCCCCCGAATTGGCACTTCGGTAGATGCGTGAGTGCACATTCACACTCGACACATTCCGATCTGTATCGCATTCAATTTAGTCGTAATAATTTTAAATCATTTCCTGTTTAGTCGTGACACCGCAGACGAACACGGGGGATGTTTACCCTTCGATCGCCATTAACGGAACTGACCAAAAATATAATTATCAGAGTAATAGATTAATTTTTTTATTCCATCTTAAATTATAACAATGTTATAAATGTGACTTTATAATAATTGTAAAGAACTGTATCTATTGTTGTTGCCTGGCATTTTGTTGGTAGACGCTTAAGGGAGTACCTCAGTAAATTGAACAGCGTCATACGCGACTACAGCGGTTAGCATGCGAATGATAAAACAGTCCTTATTTCCACTGCCCGATTAAAGCTGAATGAATGTAGTTACTCCCTAAAGAGGTTTCGTGGCGGTCGAGGAGTCCACTCGTGCGGTCGTCGGGCGTAGAGAAGTGCATTTGGAGGACTAGTTGATATTGTATAATATATTATTGTGCATTTCGTAAACAAAAAGCTACCTCAAAATTAATTGAAGATATTTGTGAGTGGATACTAAATTGGGTCCACTCGTCGCAAAAAGACACTACTGTTAGGGTCCGTTATAATTATATTATGTGGGAAAGTGGACGGCATGTGATAGGGACGAGGCGACGGTCGCCATTCGTCCAGTATTAATATTACTTGTATTCTGTATTTAAATAAATAAATTGCATTTTATTGTCATAACGAGTTTTATTTGTTCACATTTGGAATACATTTGTTTATAGTCCTCTGCGTCACGTGACGTCACGCGCTCTCCGCCTGAAACAAAGGAACAGCTTAGGGTTTAGATGGAGCACTCTGAAAACTAGTTGGCACTAGGCGAACTAATTCAGTCGAGTAGCAAATAATTTAGTACCTAACCTAACTAAACATGTCTGAATACCATTTAATATTTTCGGGCGAGTAGCGGGGGCGGCAGACTAGTTTAGCTGGTAACTCGCAATGCTTTTTAGTCAAATTCATTTAGCTGCTGCAATAATTTCGAATTGTTGGAGCGAAAAAGCAACTTAAAAATTTGTTTTTAAATATTAAAAAATATCATGAATGCTTATGGAATGTTAAGGTCTGCACAATATAAAAATGTTTTCTTAGTTATCAAACAAATTTCCTAATACACTTCTTAAAAAATAGCTTTATTAGCTTATTCACTTTATTGAGTTGCAGCCCGTTCATCTTGCAAAATACCACTCACTTTTGTTACGTCTTAACAAGCTTTAAGGGCGCATCCCCACTATGTCGTAATGGTTGATTTGTCGTTTACTAGCTGTAAAAGGGCACAAAAAGTGGAAAAAATATCCTCGCAGAACAATAGATAGTGGGAACGCTCCCTAAAGGGAAGGGGACTTTAACGCACCTGCAACTCTAGGATGAGTTTAGCGAGCGTGTGCCTCGCGCCTAGATCGAGCGAGGGGAGGGCGCTGGTCGGGGGGAGAGGGGAGGGGGGCGAGCGAGCGCCCCCCACCACTAGCCCCGGCTCGGGTGCGCGCACGCACTGTAGCGCGGTGCTCGCGGCTAGCAAGTCTGCGACCGAGGCGGAGGCTGTGCCTCGCCACTGGCCCGAGGCAGCCTCGTAGTCTTGGCGGTGGAAGGCGAGCGCGAGGCGACGGCGCGCGTTGAAGCGACCCGTGTTCACTTGAGGCTTGTTGCCGGCGGCGTCCACGAATCGCGGGTGCAAGTACTGCGCAAACCGGGAGAAGGGTAAAGGCAGGAACCATTGCACGCCCAAAATGCAATTCATGCGCACGCGGTTCAGAAAGTCTTCATTGAACTCCACGTCGGCTGTGGTTAGCAGTAGCACTAGTGCGTCGCGCGTCAGCGATGGCAACACCTCGTTCAGGGCTGAGCGAGCTGCGTCTTCTTTTACTTCGGTTTTGGAGCTCGGTTCAACTAACCGGATATTTGTATCGCGATATTTCGTGTGAAGTGTGTCTATTGCCTCGCGTACTGATGCTACTTCACATCGAGCGACCAGTACTAGTGCAGTGTTTTTGTCGCGCTGTAAACAAACCGCCTCGTAGTGGCGCAAAAAAGTCAGCGCGTCTTCATTACAAGCTACCATCACTACTAGTGTAACACGAGCGCTTTCAGTCACATAAGGCACGGGCACGAGGCGCGCAGCGCCCAATGGACGAATCAACTCTAATTGGCGCAAAGCGCCAACGTTATCCTTTTGTACTTGTAATAGGAGACGATAGCGGAGAGCTACTGGCGCGTCCCACATCCATGCGCCCTCTAATAAACGCGCGCTACCTCCGTAGCGTAATTCGGCCCACTCGCGCGCCGCATTTACCGCCAAACGCGTGGCATCAGCCCAGACGCCCTCGAGTGGCGCTACAGCGCGATGATCGTCAGGCATAAAGGCGTGCGTGGCGTTGAAAGGCGTCCAGCGCGCGTGGTCGAAGCGCGTGTCGGGCCTAGGCCGCGCCGGGCCCACGTCCGCCCTCAGGCCCCAGGGCCACGTGACGTTGCGGTATCCGGGCGGCAGGCGTCTGGTGGCGCGTGTGATGGAGGCGCGCGTGCCGGCCACTCGCCTCGCGACTCGCTCGAGATGCACTCGCGAGACGAAGGCGTGCAAGTAGTAGAAGGCGGCGGGCGAGTGCAGTGGGCGCGCGGTGACGGCGTCCGCCAACGCCGGCGTCAACGCGGCCGACAGCTGATCTTCCTCCAGCCACACGGACGCGTACTTCTCGCCCTGTCACAACATCAGATGAATCAAATATAAACGCTTAATGTTAAAGAGGGTTTCTTGCTTTGTGAGATGTTGGGAGTGGGAAAAAGCAAGTTAGGGTGCTCCTCTCAGTACCCATCAGTAACGATGTTTGAGCCGAAGATTCCCTCCCCGATGTTGAGAGAAAAATGTACATATTTGCAAGTCAGGATATTATATAGCAGTTCATTATATTAATAGTACAACACTAATGAGAAAAGACTTAATATGCAAATGCAAGTGGCATTACTGATTAAAAAGCAACAGTTAAATTGACCATTTGCAAAGTATGAGTCCAATACATTAATTAACAACTCATTAAAGAGACAATTATAATAAATATATTAATAGGAATGCCAAAACAGTTACAATAAATGTACAATACATATTATGTACGGCCACAAATGTGGGCATAAATGCCAACCTGGAAAATAGTTGTTTTATTTTTGAAATATTTCAATAATGATTTTATATACAAATCGAAATTTTTTTACATTTACATGATATAGTGTTATTATTTTGCTTGGTTGACAAGTGACTTTTCCTACCTGCAGTTGAGTGGTGCAGGAGAGATGCGCAGCATGTAAAACGCATCTGCCGAGGTTCTCGTGATGATGCGGTGAATAGGAGTTCCTCACACACCAGTCCAATTCATTGTGCACCGCCCGGAGCACAGAGTTTGATAGCAGAATGCCACCATCTGAAAAACAATCATATAAATAACTTTAATTTTAGGTTTATATGCTGAAATAATGTTATGATATGAAAGTTCATTCTGTCCCAAAAAGAAAATGTTGCATTCATTTGTATAAGAGTTTTTATCATGTAATGGTTACAGTCTAATGCAGCCAAGGCTTTTAGAACAAATACATAAATCAGGTAATTTGTTTGCCTATAATAATATACCCTTATATCAGCTGAATTCTGGTCCAATACAAAGCTATCGAATAATCAGATATCAACATGAATCAATACCATTGAAGAGCAACGTCTTTAATAAAGCAAAATGAAATTTTAACATACCCAGTGTGCAATAATGAGTGTCGTCTTCGGCGACCATCCCCATGTACACGTCTGCGCTGACGCTCAGCTTCGAGACTAACTCGTCGAGTCGTCTAGCGTTCACGAAGGTCGTGTCCGACACCAGGAAGAAAAAGTCGTACTCCTCCAGGTAATTATCGGCCAGATATTTAAGGGCATGGAAGGGCTTCAGCATTTCGCGGGTGTCGGTGAAGCCGACGACGTTGGCGAGTCCCGGGGCCGCTTGCAAGGCGCTCGCCGTGATGAAGAACTTCAACGAGGGCAGTAGTCTGGCGGCCGTGCGGTTTAGAGCGCTCGCGCGGGTGCTGAGCACCGCTTCCGAGCTGAGTACGCCGGAGAGGAGTGAGTTGCGCATGCCGAGCTCGGTGCTGTAGTAGCGGGGCCTTTGCACGGTGCGCCCGAGCGCTTGCGCAGGACCGGGCGGCTTTTCTTCGCGCTGCGGCTCGAACTCATCGGCCGGCGAGACTGTGCTCGCGAGGCCTGTGCAAGTCCGCGGCTCGTCTTCCAACGGCACGGCCACCAAGGCCACCCACACTCCCACCGCGAGGCCCACCAGGAAGTAAGAGTTGTGCTTCGCTTGCGACACCACGAAGCGAGACAGCATTTTCATTTCTTCTATCTACCTCTTATATCACTAAACCAACAAAGTAACAAGAACGATGTACGTGTCGAACATATCCACATAACAAGAAATAAATTAATTTAATACTAAAGTATATTATTGTTCATTCATAATTACTGAAATCGTAAGTATATATGTTCCTTGAATGAAAATTGTAGGTAAAACGTCAATGTTATTGTCAAAACTCAAAAATGACATTTTGTTGTCACGGTTGTCATTATTTATCAACGTTAATCATTGTCAAACTAATGTCATTTTGTTTGTTCTGTTCATAGATGTATAATGTATGGTTCTGTTATTGCCAACAATTAACAACGTTCATTCATAAAAACATAATGCTGTCAAAGAGTATGTAATAACTGCGATGCTGTGCTAAACTGTGTCGCCTGTGCGACCTGTGTACGTATACGCCTAGCCTTAGTCGTCACTCGTTAAATTCTGTTAGAAGAAAACCGCCATACATTCGTAAAACGTCCCCGTTGCTCTAATCTGCTCTACAGCAAAATACGAACGTTCGCAACGGACAATTTGCTTTTCACATCACATTGCCACAGATGATTGTAAAACTCATATTTTATAAAACGATCTCGAATGCGGCATTTGTACGACAAACAAAACACGCCCGGGAACAGAGTATCAAAAGAAACCTCTGCTAAATAAAAATACACACACAAGTGCGCAATCTCTGCAAACCTAACAGTGTTGGGCGTTCGCTCTCTGTTTTTAAACAAAGACGCGAACATCAACCAGACAAGGGATCAGTGTTTTCGAAAATGGTGATAAATTCATGCAATGTGCGCTGTGCGTAAGCCGCACGCAAAACACGAACATCGCCAAAGACGACTACTTGAGCCCGAAACACCTACGACGCACGAAGCGTGTAGTCTCCGTCGCTACCGCGCCGCGCAGATCGCACACGAAGGAGTTTAAAAACACGAACATCAAAGACGACTACTTGAGCCCGAAACACCTACGACGCACGCAGCGTGTAGTCGCCGTCGCTACCGCGCCGCGCAGATCGCACACGAAGGAGTTTAAAAACACGAACATCAAAGACGACTACTACCCCGAAAAAAACTACGCACGAAGCGCCTTCGATCGGGAACGGATAGTGTTTGGTTTCTTTTCAATAGATAATCCGATCGCAATTTCCGTTTCTTGGATTTCGTCTCAAAAACATGCTTTTTTTATATCTGCCATGAATGTCGGAGAAGAATAGTTAAAACAAATCTAGCCACACTAATCTAACTAAATACAAATTTCATAGTCTACAATTGTCAATAGTTCCCATGCCTTTTACATAATTATTTGCTACATTGATACGTGTTATTTGAATGTGCCAAATGCATAGAGATGCCAAATCCGAAAGGGCTCAGTAGTACAGTTAATTCATTTCATTGAAGCCAAGTTGAGCACATTACCGTGGGCCACTGACACTGACACCATGTGCTACTATGCGATCTTAGTCGAGAAGTGATTGGTATCGAATTAGTTTTGATAATCTGTAAAAATACAATAGTAAAACAGAGGAATTTCTATATTATGTATATTTATTTTGTTTATTTATTTATTTATTTACAGGAACATAATTCATATAGATAACTATGAAGACACACACTAGGCGTTAAATTTAATTAATTTAAACTCGTTTAAATATTTTTTATGATGTAACTAACAGATAGAGATAATAGGGGTTAAAGTATGAAATTGCCGTTTTATTGTAATAGGTACTTCGAATTGACATAGAACCTTCATGGTTTGAGATTTTTGAGTGAAACTTTTTTCATACGGTACCTATGTAGTTCTTCTTTTAAAAAATGTGCAACATTCGATTATCAACTTTCAGTTGTTTTTTTTATTCAGCTTAGACAATAAAGATGGATACTTCGAAAATTCGTGTGATTTTTGAATACGAGTTCCGACGCGGAACTAACGCGGCAGAAACAGCTCGCGATATTAATGTTGCGTTTGGAGAGGGGACTGCTAATGAACGCACTGTGCGATTTTGGTTTAAACGCTTTCGTGATGGAAACTTCGATTTGAAGAACGAACCACGTGGAAGACCGCCCACACAGGTGAATAACAATGATTTGAAAGATATGGTGGAAGCCGATCCGAGCCAAACTACCCAGGAATTAGCGGCATGGTTTAACGTTACCTTACCAACAATATTGACTCATTTGCGTCAAATCAATAAAATAAAAAAATATGAAAAATGGGTGCCTCATGATTTGACTGATCTGCAGACTCTACAGGAACTGCAATTAGAAACCATTCGTCACCCTCCGTATTCGCCAGACCTTGCTCCAACGGACTACCATTTTTTTCGTGATTTGGACAATTTTCTGCGTGATAAAAAGTTTTCTTCTCAGGAGGCAGTGCAAAATGCTTTCACACAGTTTGTCGAATCTAGATCACCAGAGTTCTATCGCAAAGGCATAAATGAGCTTCCTATTAGATGGCAGCAATGTATAGATAATAATGGTAATTATTTTGATTAAATAAATATGTTAAATTAAAAAAAAAACGAATTTTTATTTTTCAGTACAAATCGGCAATTTCATACTTTAACCCCTAATAAATAAGAAAATAAATATAGGTACACCTATCGTCTATATCAGGGATTCCCAAAGTGGTCGATATCGACCCCTTGGGGTCGATATCGGTTTCCTAGGGGTCGACATAAACGAAAAGTGATTTTGGGGGTCGACGAGGTCTAAAAATCGACCCCTATTATATTAACACAAGTTCTTATTTAAAACTTTCAAGATAGGTAAGTAGGTAGTTACTGTATTGTTTATGTTGTGTTACGTGTACTAAGAATAATTAATATTTTTGTAGGAAATAATGTTCCAGGAATGTAAAGTTTCAAGTTCGTACAAGATGAAAAACTCGGCAAGTCTATGTGGACAAGTTTGTGCAAGATTGAGTTGGAGCGTACGTCTTTCAGCGGCGTTTTGACTTGCTCTCTATTTGACGATAAAGTGCTTATCACACTATTCAATTTGAACGATTCCTATTTAGGAATCTAAGTAGTGAGCTCGTGATCACACTACGCTAAATTGATTTCTAAATCGAAGATATAGAGTTGAAAATGGATAAACTCTTAATTGAATCCAATCTGTTCTAACTGCGATCACACCTTCCGATTTCCTAAATTGGAATCGTTCAAATTGAATAGTGTGATAGCGGCTTTACGCGAATTAAGACGAACGAATTCATGATCAAGTCCAAACATGTTCCTGATATTTTACTATTTAACGAGCTTGCATTTAGGTTGAAAGTTCATTTGCGTTTTGAAATTCGTTGGAGCTTGAACGATAAAAACTCATATAGCTAAGTACTCATTTATTTCAAGAGATTACAAACTTATTACAAAGCTAAATTAAGTGAAGTAAAGTGACTGAAAAAGTGTTAAACACAACATACAACATATTTTAAATAGGTATGTATAATTGTATTTGTAAAAATTACTAACACTTAAGTCTTTGGTTTTCGTTCTTATTCTACCTAATTACCTAATACGAAGTTTCTATACCTAATTACCTACTGTAGTTACTTCCCAATATAGGTATCAAAGTTTATCAAAGAGTAAGTCAGTAATACTTAACAAGAATCCATTAACTGAGTGTGATAAAAATAAGATAGTGTGCAAATTTAACAGTTTATTATTGTTTTTTATTTAGGTTCCTTATTTTTTTGTTTGCAGAATTACTGAAAGTTTTATGATGGCGGACACGAAAAAAAAATGCAGACAATACAGTTTGGACTACTTGAAGTTCGGATTTATTGCATCTCCATCAAATCAACACTTCCCGATGTGTCTCATATGTGAAAAAGTATTTAGTAACGATGCCATGAAGCCTTCAAAAATGGATGACCACTTATCAAGAGTACATGCTAACAAAAAAAGTAAGCCCTTGTCATATTTTCAAGCACTGAAAGAAAAACTAGACAAAAGGCCATCCATAGGATCGATGTTTGCGTCATCATCTATTCGAGACAATGATGGTTTACGAGCGTCCTATAATATATCTTTACTAATAGCGAAGTCGGGGAAACCCCATACAATTGGAGAGCAGCTTATCTTACCAGCCATTGCGGAGGTCCTTAACAATGTATTGCACAAACCCGCACATGATATTTTAAAGAGAATACCTTTGAGCAACAACACCGTTCAGAGACGCATAGATGAGATGGGACGCGATGTGGAAAACATTTTATGCAAGTTCTTACAGACCCGCAGATTCTCTCTCCAGTTGGACGAGTCTACATTACCCGGCAATGAAGCTCTATTGTTAGGATATGTTCGATTTATCAAAGATGAAAATATGTGCCAAGAACTGATTTTTGCTGCATATTTAGAGACTGATACTAGAGGAGAATCGATTTTTCAGGCCGTGGAACATTTTTTTACTGATAAAGCTATTCCATGGAAGAATATTGTTTCTGTTGCGACTGATGGTGCACCGTCTATGGTTGGTCGTCATCGTGGCTTTATAGCTCACTTAAAGCGACAACTGCCTGATGTACTGGTTATTCACTGTGTGATTCACAGGCAGCATTTAGCAGCAAAAAAGCTGAGTCCTAGATTGCATAAGTCTTTACAATATGTAATAAATGCTATCAACAAGATTCGAAGCAATTCTTTGAACTCTCGGTTATTTGCTCAACTATGTGACGAAAACGACGAAGTCTTTACTCGGTTACTTCTGCACACTGAAGTTCGCTGGCTATCAAGAGGCTCTTGCTTAGAAAGATTTTCAGCCCTTTTTGAATCTGTGTTGGAGTTTTTACAAGAAAAAGATCCGAATTTGAAAGAAAATCTGAACAATTGTAAAACAGATATTTATTACTTGACTGATATCTTTGGAATGTTCAACAAAGTTAATTTGCAACTACAGGGTGATGATCTTAACTTGATTAAAACAAAATCAATAATATCGGCCTTCGTGGGTAAACTAGTTCTTTATAAACAAAATTTAGGCAGAAAAGAATATTCGCAGTTTCCGCATTTGTCAAAATTACCAAAAATGCTTCAAGATGATGACATTTTATTATATGTTACTCACTTGGACGCATTACACAAGGATTTTACGGAGAGGTTTGATGATCTTTTAAATTTACAAATTCCTCAATGGATAATAAATCCGTATAACACCACAGCCATAGAAGAAGCCAATGTGATAATGCAAGAAGAGTTGATTACCATCAGCACAGACGAAGAGCTTAAGCAAAAGTTCAACCAAGGCTATCAGAAGTTCTGGTTGCAACGCAAAATTGAAACACAGTATCCTACATTGTGGAACATTGCTGAAAAATACCTTATCGCTTTTCCATCATCATATCTAGTTGAAAAAAGCTTCAGTGTGGTAACAAACATTTTGACAAAACAAAGAAACCGTTTGAAAATCAACGAACGTGGAGATTTAAGGCTGCAACTCACTAATATTGAACCGGATGTAGCTAGATTGGTAGATAGTCACCAGGTTCATCCATCGCACTGAATGTTTTATTTTCTCTTTGCGAATTAATAGTTTTTAAAATATAATTTCCTACCAACTTAAGATGCTTTATGTATTAATTTGTAATAATTATAAATTAAACTTGATATTTACTGAATTGGATTGTCTTTTTATTTTGTTAAATTTTGACGAGAAAATGAAATCAACTTCACTCACTTAACCAAGTGCAAAGTTTTCTAATTGGCACCTTAGTACCTAGGTATTTTGTACCAATAGGAAAAAACTAAAGATAGACTAAGATAGATAGCTGCTTTAAGTTAGCGGACCATTATGAATAAGGGGGTTGGTCTTAAAAGTAGGTAATTTGACCATGGGGGTCTGAGGTAACAGTTCATTGTTGAAAAGGGGTCACTTGTCCAAAATAGTTTGGGGAACCCTGGTCTATATGGAACTATACCCTTTATTATTTACAGTATTTTTTTTTTCTAAATTTGTTGCCGACACTGAATGTACATCGTGGGATAATTAAAATTACCTAACGACAGTGCAGTGGGAAAAAATCAAAAATAATTAACTAATTTGGAACACTTAGTTGCTCCAAGTTAACAAGTGTATAAATTAATTGAATGTCATTGTAGAAAAATATACCACATCGAATATTAAGTACTAGAATAATTAGACATATTGATAAAAGACCGCATTAAAGTTGTGGTTAAAGATATTTTGGGAAAGACAAGCAGGCACATCTATCTTTCTGAATCTAAGTATCTGGTTGGGTAAAGATATAATATGTGGGTTAAACAAAGCATTTATTCATGAAGAAACGATGTCTACTAGAAAAAGCATATT
Source organism: Synanthedon andrenaeformis (assembly GCA_936446665.2). Lineage (NCBI taxonomy): Eukaryota > Metazoa > Arthropoda > Insecta > Lepidoptera > Sesiidae > Synanthedon > Synanthedon andrenaeformis. Next base: position 78,398 of record OW387798.2, read on the forward strand.
TTTATAAAGTTGTATTAAGGAATGCTCCTGGACTGTCTGTTTTAAGAACGATCATAGCCATTTACAATAAAATGGACTGTCAGCTTGTCTGCCAATCTTTATGAAAAACGTAGAAATGCAAAGTAGAAGGTTTCTATTAACTAATTTAAAAACGATGCTAACGATGCTGCAGCTGCCGCTGCGGCTGCCGACTACAGTAGGATTAAGGATAAGGAATTGGAAGGGTTAGGGAAATGCGCTCTGGCCTAGCTCTGGCATCCCTTACTCACTCACCGAATCACAACAGCACACTTTTCAATTAAAAGTAAACATTGAAGTGTTGGTATGACTGGATAAAACTGGATAAGTCTGCCGTCACACCAATCTCACGTAACTCGGAAAATACCATTTTGAGAAAAATGACAAGGAAATATCCTTGTTTCCCTCATGTCTGGAGAAGTTAACATCTTTTTGTTTTTGGAGTTAATATCGTATATAAGCCCGTGGTATGAAAATTTACTGGAATAAAATCAAAATTGTCACACAACGGCGTTATGTTACATATGCGTTCTATTTTTTTTTATATTTTAGAATATCTGAAGTTTCATAGATATTGCGCCATCTACACAAAATTATTTTAAAAAAGAACAATGGTTTTCTTTCGGCGTGTTCGAATAGTGAAAATTTAAATTTTATAATCGTTCGTAATGAGTAAACTCCAGTCGTGTAGTGTCGAAGCTGACACTTTTTTTTTGTTTTTAGGTCAACGGTCATTACTATAATTACAAAAGCCTTTTTTATATAACCTGTTTTAGTTTTGAAGCGGCGCATAGAATCCCATACAAACCGTGTAACGCGCTGTGTGTATCTCGACATACGTGACAGAGCTTGTATCTTTTATATAAGTACGTGAAATAGGTTTTCATTAATAGGTTTTATTAATTTGTGGTTAGAAAAAAAGCTATTTATTACTAAATAGTCAATTATATGTTTAAAAAGAATCTATTAACTAAATTTTAAGATTACAACAGAAATCAGATTTTCTTAAAAAAGCGATTGTGTTTTTCGTATTGTTTTTCGCCAATAACAGCAATTCACAAAAGAATTTTTTAAATACTGTAGATCGGCGGGACATGGCAGAAGTGAAGAGTCATCGATCTCCTTAACAAGTAACCTTAACAGGAAAGCAGATGAGCAGGACCAACCCCAAAATGTTAGCAAGTGGGAAACCGCTCGCTTATGACCATTAATGAGTATGGCCAGATTAGACAATTAGCTGAGCATCGGCCCCGCCTCCTAACGACCGCAAATAAATAGTTTGCGTTAGTATCGAATGCAGTCGGTCGCGTTCGCGTTGGGGACGTACGAAGTTGATCGCAAGCGCAGAGATGTTGATCCGCGTCAGCTCAGAAGGTTTGGTGCGCTTGCGCGCCTGCCTCAACCAGTTCCTTCTGGTCGTCCTCAGTAAGTTACTTTGTGATTATCATTTGCCGGTCTGGCCTTATTACAATTATGATGACTGGCAAAATCTTAGAGGAGTTGTGAAGTCTAGTGGTCGGTGCGTGTCCGACAGTGGCGCATATTTTTGTAAATAGTTAGGTATATTTGTGGATAACAGTGCAATTAAAAATTTACACATTTTATTTTTATTTCTAATTTGTTTTGATAGTTTTAAACAAAATTTATAAATAACGTCCAGTTTCCAGTTCGATTTGTATCTTTTTTGGCAAGGTTAACTACGAGTAAGAAAAAGAAGTTTAAAATATGTAGATTTTAATATCATAGAATATTTTATTTTAATATTTAATTAAATTGAATATAAATAAAATAAAAAGTATGTTTTTGTAGTGGCAGGGCACATTGTGATCTCCTTGAGGTAAAAGAACCAGTGCTTCAGTTAAGTGCTTCAGTTAAGTGTTTCCATAGGTGAGTTAGGATGGCCGAGAGCTTCTTCTCTTGTCCTGGAATCGTCTGTATTATAAGCGACGACACCCGTTTAGATAAAGATCGCAAACTTAAAACGCATAATAATCTTGCTTAATTTTATACAGTTTTTTCTGAAACAAATAAAATAAGAAAAATTAGATTTAAAGAATACATTGCGATGCAATATTTATTGTTTTATTTTATATAAAATAAGCGTATAGTTTTGTTGCGATCTCGATAAGATAATTTAAATGAGCAATAAAACACACACTAATTAGCAGCCATTTTTAAAACAAATACCAATGGCGATAGCATTACTCAATAAATTATTTGTGTAAGGAAAATAGTTGCATTTTATGGACAAAGTTAGACTGTCTCGTTTGATCTACTTTTTCTGTCACATTTCGGTCTAGGCGCGCTTACGCAAATCGGCTATAAGGTGGCTAACAGAATAAATTCCATTCCCCACTTGCAAAGGATCACAGTTAAGTCACCTACTAATAGTAGGTACCTACCTATTTACAATAACTGTCGGTTCGAAATGCAAATTGTATGAGAAAGAATCCAATTAATCATATCAACTATAAAATGATGAACACAAAAATTGCAATAATGAAATGTATAGAATAGAATAATTTATTCGTTGATCATATGTACATATAGGTATTTATGGCTATTATTGGCATACAAAAACTTGTATCTTAATTTCTAAATTCCACAATGTATGAAATGTATGTTATAAATGTATGAAATGTAGTCGAATTACGAATTTTTCGAACCGGGGCAGAAACTTGATAATGGCGCCTCCCTCTACCAGCGTTTAAGATAAATATGTATATAAATCACAAATAAATATATTTTTATTTTATTTGTGTGACAAAATTAAATACATAGAAAATTTAACCAGGAAAGATAAAAGTCATTTTTTCAATCTAGTGTAGTTTACAAGGTCTCGTAAAAATATGTGCAACAGATCATTGTATTCTGAATTATGTCTAAAAATATTTATTTAAATGTAAATAAAAATTGCGTAAGTAAGTTATAAACAAATTAAGATGAGAAAAAAAAAGACATTTAGTTTTTTACAATAATACAAAAACTACAAGCGATAACGAAAATCGGAAAAAAGATTCCTAAAGGGGGAAATTCCGGATAAAAACCATCCAATTCCCGGATCTGTAGCTATATATTCTGAACTGGCGGTTCGGTTTGGCCACAACAGAAATACAGCAATGTATTATGTTTTGCGTTTATAAAAACACATTTAGTGATTCATTGTTATTGATTGAGATTTTATGATTTGGGCGCCCCCTGAACCTGCCGCCCGGGGCAGGTGCCTGGTTTTATAATATTTATTATATATAATTATTTTATTTTTATCAAAATTAAAAATATTGTTTACCTGTGCGAGGATGGTGACAGCAAAAACTGTTATGTTTCAGTAAATGTGCCAACCGTGTCGTTCGGGCTGGCGATGGGGTGGGTGTCGCTGGCGAGCGGAGAGACAGCCGTGACGGAAGAGACCGGTGACATGGGAGAGGTGGTGTTTGCCGCGGGCACCACCTTCCTGGCGTCGTTGCTGGGGGTTCCCCTTAGCGCGTGTGCCTTGACGGCCGGCAGAAAGGTCGCAGTCATCGCCACCAGCTTCTGTTTCGTGGTTCGTACCATAAAAGTTGGGTTTTAGAACAATCCTAATAGGATGATCAGAGAACCTTTCATGGAATCACCGGTTTTTTACATAAAAAAACGCAATTTTTAGCTTTCTGTCTGCCGAGCCAGTTGCTCATTGCCATCTTCCTAATCTCCCGAGGGCTTCAATTGCAGGTGTGTTGGTCCCTGAAGTTGGTGGGGCACGGGTGGTGGCTGGTGGGAGCGCGGATGGCTGCGGGGCTGGGCGGAGCGGGGGCCTGGTCCTTGGCTCCTCTCCTCGCCAGAGAGGTATTCATCTGTCGACCTTACCTGTTGAGACTTAGGGCTCACAATCCCCTGAATCGATTGTTAATATGTAATGTTTGTCAGATGTGTTCGGTGCGCGTGCGAGGAGCGGCTGTGGCTGCGCTAGTTTTGGCTCACAACTTGGGAATCCTACTCATGTATCTGGCGGCCGGAATAGGGATGCACCACAGGTGATGACTTTCTTCAAAATTGGTCCAGTCCAGTTTCAAAATTCATATGCCTAAATCTTTTTTAACTGAAAAAGATTCTTTAGACGGCTGAGGAGTGAACTAGAGTGAACCGTCACTCTCTAGCGCGACATCATGCGCACATTTAGAAGTATTCACTTTTATTGTTTGCTCATAAGCAAACACCCATTTTTATTTTGGTTGGTCTAGTGGTTAGTAACCTAGCTATTAACCAAACGGTCGCGGGTTCGAATCCCGCTAGGGGCAAATGTTTGTGTTAACATTTACCTTTGTACCTGAGTCATGGATGTTTGTATTTATAATATGTATGTATTTACAAAAAAAAAAGTAATGTATGTATTATATCAACTGTCTGGTATCCATAATACAAGCATTAAGTTGCTTAGTGTGGAACTAGATTGTGCTGTGTAGAATGTGTGAATATATATATATATATATATTATATTATTTTAAATCGTCTTCTTAATCGAAATCAATTAGAATCACCAAAGGGTCACCCCGGTAATCGATATATTTTGTTTTTTCTTAGTAATCCTTTTCGTAGAGGTATCTTATATAATTGAGTTATCTTTTTTGTTTATATGTTGTTTTCGAGTATGCAGTCCGACGAGTTTTTTTTTATCGTAAAAACAGCATTAAAAACATTATGATTACATCTTTAGATTCACAAACAGGAATAGAAAGAAAAAACGCCGTTGATTTACTCTGATGAAATCATCATTAGTAAATGTGCGTTGTACACGCTTATCTCAGAAACGGCTGCACCGATTTGATTGCGGTTTTCACCAATGTACTGATGATTAACACTTTATATCCTGGAAAATTGCAAGGGTCCTGTGGGACTTTCAATACGGAGTGGAACAGTTGCCTACTTTGAAATAAAGTCACCTTATTCATTGATTTCCGCCTCTGACCGTTTCTCCGCTAACACACTTCTAAAGATTGTTGCTACGGTTTCCACTACTGTAAAGAACGACAAACGACGAAAGTTTTTGTATAATTATATTTTGTAAAAAAATAATGAAATTTGTTATTAACATTTATTTGAAATTTAGCGAATTATAGCCTGACAAAGTCTATTTGAAACTATATTTAAACGAAAAATTCAGATAACAGTTAAAATCTTCAATAATAAATTAATCTTCAATAATAAATAATCTCGTCAACATGGACGCTATTGTTGCTAAGGGTGATGCATTACCAATTACATATATTAGTCGAAAATTAAAAGGGATTAGGACTGGATTTACGGGAGTGGGAGACCGGTTCCGAGTGGCGCGTGATAGAGAGGCCTTTTCGAGGCCTTTTCGAGGCTGATCGCCAACGATAAGGCACGTGGTCAGTGAGTAGTATGTCGGTTGCAGGACGGTGCTGTGGTGGTGCTTGGGTATGTCCCTGGCGCACTGCGTGGTGTTCCTGCTGATGCCGGAGTCACCTGCGTTCCTGGCCTCGCGCGGCAGGATGAAAGAGGCGAGGGCGGCTCTGCTGTGGCTGCGCGGTAGCCCAACGGCTGCCGAAGGAGAGGCCGCCTTGGCTTTAGAGTTGGCTGCGCTGCCACCGCCGCCGGCGACGAAGCTTCTCTCTCCCTTCAAACGAGCCAAACACATGCGTGAGTATATCATTCGCCTGTTTTCGTATTGTCCTTTTCCCCTCTTTTTATGTATAAATATCTATAGGTATTTATTACTTCTAAAAACTTTTGTAAATTGGATTAGCCTCGCGAAAAAATATTTTACTTCTTTCTGCTTTCAAACGAGCCAAACACAAGCGTGAGTCTATCTAACTTTATCTTTCGTATATGTTCGTGTTGTCCTATCCCCAAAGGAACAACTTCATATGTATTTATATACCTACATTTTATATCTATAAACTCTTGCAACTTGGATTAAACATGCAAGAAAGTGTTTAAAAAAATGGTATAATAATTATCATGTAACCAAATATTGTGTTTGATTATTTGTGGTTTAAAAAATAAATAAAAAATACAGCTTATGTTCTTTTATATTCCTGCCCTTGATATTATTTGTGCAAAATTTCACAGTGATCGGTTGATTAAAGCATGAAAGCGGAACAAACAAAATAAATTCATTTTTGCATTTATTATTACTCGCATTGATTAGTTATTAAGGATTAGATGCGCCTACGTCCCATGTTTGTTTATAGTATAATGGTTGCAGTGAGCGACAGGCGACGGCGCCGCTTGTTCGCGATCTGCGCGGTGGCCGTCGTGGGCCAGGAGATGTGCGGGGTGTTGGCTCTGCTGCAGTTCGCCGAGCGCGTCTTCGTCCTCGCGAGGGACGAAGGGGTCGCACCCACCGACGGCCCCTCGCGGGTCGAACTCGTGTCCCCCGCGGCTCACGCCGTGCTCTTGGGGGTCGTCCAGTTGGTGGCTTCGGCGGTCGCACTCTTTCTCATCGAAAAAATCGGCCGCAGGGTATGTATTTCACATTTAACTTTTGTACATTTGTGCGTGTACTCGCACTAATTGATAGGTACTAAAACTACCGATTCTTTCACAACAAAATTCTGGCTTAATATTATTTCATAATTTATTGACAAGCACACATGCCAAACATCAATATCGGGTTCAAACCTTACAATTTGCTTTCTATGGTAAATTTAAATTCAAATTTATAATGACGATCATAAGAGTTTCTTGGAGAAACCTACTTAATTTATAAATAAATATTTTGATTTTGATTATGTAGTCATAAGGAACTACTAGCGCCATCTAGAGAAGTGTAATTGCATTAATATTTAATGAAATATAATTTAACTTCTACAACATCCCCATTCAGTTTACGAAAAAAGAAATTGTTTTAAAAGAGAATAGAAGAATAAATGACAAAGAGTAAAATGAACTATTTGTTGCAGCCGCTGTTAGTGGCGTGCGCGTACGCAACGGGGCTGTGCCTGTTGGGGGGCGCCGGCGCGTTGTGGTGGGGGGCGCGGGAGTGGGCCGCGTGGGCCCTGGCGGGGGCCGTGGCCGCCGACTCGATGGGGCTGCAGCCGGTGCCCTACTCGCTGCTGGCCGACTGCTTCGCCTACGAGTTTCGCGCCTACGCGCTCATGCTGGTGACGGCGCTGGGCTGCATTGGAAACGCGACGGAAATATTTACGTTCGCGGCGCTGGCTTCAAGCCAAGGGGTCGCCTCGGCTCTCCTGCTCGCAGCTGTCCTCACCCTCACCTACTCAGTCTTCGTCAGCTTCGCGGTGCCGGAGACCAAAGACAAAACTCTCGACCAGATTTACGACGCCATCGGCCCTGACTCTAACGACAGCAAGGTTGCCCCTCAGCCCGACGTGTACTTGTCGAAACACTCTGCGACCACGTACGTGTGACCCGGATACGGATTCACAACTCCCTTTCGCATAGTGCATTGAAATGCAACTCTATTTGAGGAATTGGAGTCTGAAGCGCCGAAGACATCGGATGCTCTGCCAAAATCGGAGGCTCTCATGGTTGCTATGTTCGAGGCGTAATGATCTTAGTGGACAAATAAATGTACTATGATAGAAGGAAAGTGTTTTATTGCAGAAACCGATCACCCACTGGCTAGGTTCTCACTACACCGGACCGGCTAATACACCGGGCCAGTAAAACTGCCGGAAAGTCCAATGGGTGTTCACACTATGCCGGATCCGGATTAATAACTAATTTTTTTTACTACTTTTTCACTAAAAAATCTCTTTAAAATGTTAAAAGGAAATGGATTACATAACAATTTATATAAAAGTTGTTCAATAGGTGCTCTCATAGCACTAACATGAGATGCGACATTCGGTTTAACTTGAACACCTACTTTGGGCGCCGGTTTAATCTGCCGTTCCGGTGTAGTGGGCACCTAGCCTTACTATTTGCAGCAACCTCGTTTATCTCCGTCAGCGGAGAGGTTGGATCGGAGAGGGACAGACGATACTGGAACAACAATAGTTTGTCGTACTCGGAACGGTGCGTACGGTTGTTTAACAGTCGGTTGTCATGGTGACCGCGGACGGCAAACATCGATACGTTTGTCTGTTCCTGCGTTGTTGGAACCAAATGGAACAGTCGTAGGTAACTAATACTTACAAGGGCCCTTCATTTCTTTACTCATAAGTACGTATTAGTTTAGTCGTAATGGTTCAATCGAACGGTAACTTTTCGTAATATTGCTTGAATCGAGAAGATTTCCTTTCGGTGAATGCCTCATTGATTTCTGACTTCGTGCCTGGCAATTTTGTGACCGCATAATTCAATCGAAATCTATTCAAGCTAAAGTGTAGAAGCAACAGAATCAAGGTAAACGAGGCGGCTTGACCGCAGTATCATTACTTAGCAGTGAATTAGGAATAAAAATTGAAAATATATTCTGTTATGGTGTAGTTCGATCGGGTGGGATGGGTTTGCTGGATAAGCTGTCGTCGTGGCTGGGCAAGGGCGGTGCGGAAGTGTGGGTGCTGGTGCTGGGCTTGGACAACAGCGGCAAAAGTACGCTGCTAAATGCGCTGCGACCTCCAGAGCAGAGAGCGCAGCACGTCATGCCCACTGTGGGCCACCAACAGGACCACTTTCAAAGTGAGATCTTCGAACCCTACTACTTGTCGTACTCCTAGAACTGAAGGAAAGTGGATCAATCACACAAAAAAAAAATTAATTTTATCCATAACAACAATAATATATCCGGTTGCTACCAAATGTTGGACTGTAATAATTTGGACAAAGTTTTTCTAGTCGTACCGACGCGACGAGTCAAGTCAGTACGAACACACAGATAGTTTTCGAGTGAATAAACAGTCTAATAATGACTGCAGGTCGACACTGCATCCAAGCGCTTCAGAATTTGTTTTGATTTTCTACTAAAACTTGGATTATTTAATAGAAATTATAAAAATCAATTTTATTAATTTATTTCTGCTTGAAATAATTAAATCTGCTATAGGTTTCGCATTCGCGGATGTGATATTTGCATCCGTATAGAGGATGTCACCTACAGTACAGTAAAGGGTGAATGTTTCTTGAAAGGCGGCGGGGTGTCGTTCAGCGCTTGGGACGTGTCGGGCGCGACGCGTCACCGGGCGCTGTGGGAGCGGCACTACCGGCGCGCCGACGCCGTCATCTTCGTGGTGGACTCGGCCGACCAGCTGCGCCTCGTGGTGGCGCGCGAGGAGCTGGAGCTGATGCTGTCGCACCCGGACATGTTCGGGCGCCGGCTGCCGCTGCTGCTCTTCGCCAACAAGAGCGACGCCCCGCATGCGCTCACGCCGCTGCAGGTGTCGGCCGGTGAGTTAAGCCTAGTCGAGCCTAGTAATTTAGTCGAGTCAATCTTCGATACTCTGTTGAGATCGCAAATGTAAAGGGTAAAGGGTGTTCGCAGCGCTGTGCTTGGAGCGCATAAGCGACAAGCCGTGGCACGTGAGCGCTTGCAGCGCCCTCTCCGGCGACGGGCTCTCCGAAGGCATCGCGTGGCTCTCTCGACAAGTGCGCGATCTGCGAGCCCATCGCTGAGTCTATCGTTCAAAACCACCCACTAATTACACGTGAGTATAAAAAAAATATTACGCCTCAATTAGCGACTAGCAAATTATTGTTGTTTACGAGTTGCCAATCCAATGGGAAATTAAAAAAAAGTTGTTATTGTAAAGTTTAAACAAGAAATGATTAGATGTCGTTATTGGGGATATATTGATGTCAAGGAAAAGAAATTATAAATAAGAGCATTCATCCATTAGAGTCAAAATTTATAATTTCCGTAGTTTCAGATGTTTAGTTTGCAGATAAGATGTTAACGTCATAGTCATAGTTGTAGTTTTGTAATCTAGTAAATGGCTGAAAAAGATTTTTAAAATGAATTCTCATTAGAACAGTTTTTAAGCAGCCCTTTTTTAAACTAGCGGTCGACGTCCTCCGCAGATATACAGGTTATTAAAAAAATTATAAAACAATATTTTAGAACATAAATGACTTCACATACTAGGTCGAAGAAAAAACAGAAATATCTCAAATTTGATCATAAAATAACACGTTTAAATATCACGAAAAATTACTAAAAGTGACACTTTTGATTATACTTTTCTTGAATGAAAATATACAGAAATCGTATGTGTTTTTTTTTTCAGCCATATTATATGAATTTTTGAAAATCAATATTTTTGATTCGAATTATCTAAGTCAAGATTCATTGGACTGTGTATTCTCATACTTGTAGTTTAATTACCTGTAGTACGAGTAAATTTTATATATTTCACAATTTATATTCACAGAAAATATAATTTAAGAATAATTAAGTTTGAAATAAAATTTGTCATCGGTTTCATATTTGAGTGCGGATAACTACAAGTGCAAGTTACCTAGGAAACCTGGAACAATGAAGCCTGATTAGGTTTTGTAAGTGAACTGTTATATTGAACTGTATTTATTATTAAAACCTCTTCGTTTATTTGTGTTTAATTGTTCTTAATAATCCCTTAATTGAAAATGAACTCTCTAGACACACTACTCTAGGTCGACTACGTTACAATGACACAAAAAGCATTCATTCAGAAGAAGAGAAAGAAAGATGGCTAGAAACTGTCTCTTTTTTCACAAATTACAATGTAAACATTTTCTCCAGTGAACGTCTTCAGACAGACTGAAGGTTAATTGATGATAGGTGGCCACAGTCGCCAATTAACAAAAGCAACGTTTAGTGGGATCAAGGATACTAAGAAAGGATAGCGAAATGGCCTTCGGTATCCCTTAATCACTTATCAAAACATAGCAGTCATGATGTTATTTCTTTTTTTTATGTTTAGATTGATAGACAGTATAATAAATTGAATAAGTTATAATAGGATAGGTGAACAGCCCTTAATTCACTCAATCAAGCACTTATTTTACATTGTGGTCGTCTGTAACAAGGAGAAGGTATACTTATTTCTATTTTGAATTATACTGAACAGATCATCATAAAATTTGCATACACGTTGTTAATGATTCAGAAAAGTAAATGGTACTTACTGGATACTTTACATCTAGAAAAAAAAACAAAAAAAACCGAGGGATGACCTAAAAAAAAACAACAAAGCTTGTTAAAATTATATGAGCAACTAAGATTTAATAAATAAAGGGACGCGGACGAGGTCGTCGGTATAAGTTAGTTTTGTATTCATAATACTTATAAAATAGTGTTTTTTGACTGACTATCAAGCTGAAATTTGGAACATAGCTTTATTTTATACACTAATAAAGGATTTTTGAAAATTTCAACCCCAAGCGCTTTAAAACATCCATAAAACACCCTTCCCGACGTCTGTGTTTCTGAGCCCATATAACCCAAGTCTGTTTAAAGTTGACGTGAATAGGTATCTTCTGGGTGAGACCTCATCTTCGCTACACGGCTGGATTCTGGTCAAGAGCAAAGCCATCTCTAATAATAAAAAAAAACTGCTTTTTTTAATATATCAAAGCTTTGTAAAGCAGTTAAGTAAAGAAACATTAAAATGGGGAGTTGAACAGATGTTATTGAATCCAGCGTAAGCGAGAAGAAATAGAGATTTAGAGGGTGTGTGAATCAGAAATTCAGAATCGGAACAGTCTGTGTCGTGGCGTCGACGCGACGCGACGCGTGGCCCTCTCTCCCTCTCTCGCAATCTTGCACCCACAAACTTGTACGTAGCTTTTACGATTTAACCGAATACAACTTTCAATAAAAGTGCTCACATATGTTCAGTGATATCACATGAGGAACCTTTGTTGGTGTTAAAAAACTTTGTAAATTATTCATCAGGTGAGTACTGAACATTATACTCGTATTAAGATACATTAGACATACTTTGCGTAGGGGAAGAAAGCTTTTTCACATAAATTAATAAATGTTATTAAGTATAGTATACTAGTGTGTATAGTTGGTGTATCGTGTGTAAACAATTTGTATGTAAATGACAGTCGCGTTGTCGCGTGTCTGATAATAATCCCTCGAAGGAACATTTCGTGCCGGTAACCGACGAGGGGCCTGTTTGTATATAAACATAAATATATGTTATACATAACATATAACAGGGCACACTGCCGTTTCGCAGTCACCTGGGCAGCCCGTCTGGCGACAGTAACCACCCCTCTTATGGAAGACCACCGTGAAATGACAGCACGTGTGCTGTTGTGTTTCGGCGTGTGAGTAAAGGATGCCAGAGCCTTATCCACTGTCTTACTATGGTCTGCAGCGTACTTGCAATACCTGTGGCGTTGCTTGTGTTATAGGCGACGGTAGCCATCTACCATCGAGTGGACCGTCAGCCTGTCTGTCGACCTTAACATAAAAAAAAACACATAGCTCAGTGTTAGCACACTGGGTACTTAGTAAGTTAGGACATACCTAACTTAGGACTTAAGTTAGGCTTGGAAGGCATGTTGACTGCATTAAAAAAGGTAGTCTAGTAAGTTTTACCTGACAACAGCATGGAACTTAGGTAATTGTTTTAATTTATTATAATTTTTCGTATTTCTCTAATAGCGAATATTATGCTTTATTGTAATAAATAAACGAATTACTGTTTTTTGTTATAAAATTCTTTAAAGTCTATCAACAGTCTAATAGCTTATTTTATCAAGTTCTTGCAAATTTAGGATCCGGTAAGTCCTTTATAATTTATTAGGTTATTTTGTTTTGTTTTTGTTAGAAAATAATTTTGATGTCTTTATATACAAGCAAGGGCGAGATTAGTATGTGTAATATGACTGTAATAAATACCACCGGTGGGTAAGTGATGGCCCAAAGTGAGGTCAGTAAGAGTCGGGGCGCCACATTGTCCCATCGTTGGCGTCCCATCAAGGTCCCATCCCATCCCATCCCATCAATGTGCAAGGGCGACGAAGTGGGCGACTTCGCGACGCCTCCACCCCGCTGCGTCCCCCGACCGCGTCATCTAAGCAGAGCTAAATCTCGCTTAGATTAGAGCTTTTGAAACTTACTTTTAATCATTGCATATCGGGACAGCTCTCTGATTGATATGTCCCCTTCAATTGGTGAGAATAGGTTAGCCTTTGCCATCCTCGTAACATAAACTTTACATAGAATAAAATATAGTCGATTCCCGCCGTCTCCCTCTGTATTTACGCTTAGATCTTTAAAATGCGTAACGGATTTTAATGCGGTTTTCACTTATGGAAAGAGCGTTAAACGAGGAAGGTTTTTATTTATAACTAGCTGACCCGGCAAACGTTGTTTTGTCAAAAAAAAAATTTTTTTTAGGGGTATGGAAAATAGATGTTGGCCGATTTTCAGACCTACCCGATAAGCACACAAAATTTCATCAAAATCGGTCCAGCCGTTTCGGAGGAGTTTGGCAACAAACACCGCGACACGAGAATTTTATATATTAGACTATTTTATATATAATAAGTACGGATAATATTAGTACGGATTGTTGTATGTTGTGTTGGGTTCTTAATAAATAGAATAAAATAAGAAGTTTTACCACCGTACTGCGCGTCATAGATGTGGAGTTCATTCGCATTACTTGGATAAGGTGCCACTACGCACAGTCCGGTTGGGTAGAAACTTTATCTTTGGAACAATCTCCCTTCTGAGGTGTTTCCACCTAGCTACAATATGGGCTACTTCAAGCGAGGGGTAAACAAATACTTACAGGGTAGGCAGCGCACTAGCACTCCCCTTGGTATTCCTTGTGTCCTTAGGCGGCGGTAACCACCTACCATCAAGTGGGCCGCCAGCCTGTCTGCTACCTTTATAATATATTTAAAAAAAAGGTGTAAGATAAAATAAAATTTAAAGCCTTTGCTCGTTGCGTTCGCAAACCGAGCGCATCCAAGTCGGCAAATAGAGTTGGTGGTATAGTTATAGTCGTAAAAGAGCCGCCGTACAATTCCCTCCAAGCCTCCAAGCGTCTGATTAAAATAAAACATCGCCTGCGTAAGTCGTAGCTTCATGCAAATGTTGCGCCCCCCTTCGGGCCGGGGAGTCGGGGAGGCGATGTCCGCGTTAACTTGTCGACTTAAATCCACTTGTATCCCTTCAAATTGCACACAAAGGACGCGTCCCAACTATAACCGCTCTAAGAAACCTAAGCGCAATATCATAAATCTCTTTTTGCCTCCAACTCCCTGGTTCCCAAGTATGGGCATCCCAAGTAGAGAGGTCTGCGTTTGGGTAATTTAGTTGTGACACAGCAAAGTGCGCCATGTAATGGATTGGAAACCTGTGTCAATATTGAGGTTTCCTCACACGATCCTGTCACACGTCACAGATTATCCTGAAATAGTTCTACGTTCCATGGTCAAATGAAATACAGCCGATAACATATAGGTACATGGCAAAGGTAATTGTTAACAGTTAGTTAATTTAGTATTAAGTTCCATACTAAAGTAATTTATTTAACACTAGTTGATGCACGCGACTTCTTCCGCGTTGAAAAACAACAAATAATTATAACGTCTAACATCTTTGTTGCTGTTATACTTTTAGCAGACGGTGGATTTTTATTTTTAGATGATCTTCTGTAAGGGGATGGTCACTGCCGCCAGTAGGGCTGCCCAAATGACTGCGAAACTTGCCAAAGTATGGCAATAAACCATTACATATTTGTTTATTAAAAATCGACTTTTCTCAGCTCTTTCAAAGTTCAACTGTAGGTTAGGTTAGATTGGAAAGTAACTTAATTACAATAAATTTTCAATAACAAATCTGTCAACATCGAAATCCGTTGCACACTTTAGAAACAGCAATTTTGAGGAATTTTTATAATAAAAAAAAGTAAAAATACAAAATATGTCTGATTGCTCTTCCACATAAAGACATGGAATTCTGACGGGTAAGCTTGTAACTACATATTTGTTTGTTTATTTCATTAACTTAACTTCTCATTAACTTAATTAAGATATGAATATAATAATTTGTGAGATAATGAGGGCAAACGAGCTGTACTTAATAATAATGAAGTGCTCGTTTAATAAATTTCATGTCAGTTCACATTAAATTATTATTTGGAGATTCAATTTCAATAATAAAATTAAGGTTAGGGTTAAAATTAAATTAATCAGTTAAGGGATCCTGGTGAATTTTTGTTTAAGGAAGGGAAATGAAGTTTACGCACTATCCCTCGTCGAGCTTTGACGTATTCGCCAACTTTCTTGTTTTAAGTACTTTTGTGTAATTCTTACATGTTGTTCTGACGGGGGACAGTAATTCATCAATACTAATAATAAATCTGTAAGGGTCGGTCATGAAGTGAGTTACTTTGTTTTCAGAGATATCGTGTTTAGAGGCTCTATACATGATACTGAAACTAAATTGACGATTTTTAGAATTTTTTCTGTATGTATGTATGTTCCTCCATAACTCTGAAACGAATTAACTGATTTTCATGAAACTTGGTAGATAAACATTTGGACGTACGGGACACAGGATAGGCTACTTTTTTCTTTTTCAACGCACACAAATTTGTTTTTATTGTCTGTAGTTCCACAAAAATCTAACAGATGGCGGTGTACGGCGCACGGGTACAGTAATTACTCATATATTTTCTTTTTCAACGCGGACGAAGTCGCGGGCACCAGCTAGTTATAAAATAAAAATATAAATGTGCATATTGGAATCAGTTTTTACATCTAAATGAAATGAATAAATAATGAAAAACCAAATTATTATTATTTTTAAATTGGCCTTGGCGGCAAAGAAAATTGTTATTCAAGAGATCTTAAAGGAAGTCTTAACTATAAATGACTATGCTTTTAAGTAGAATGTTCTATAGATACTAGTGTAGCGACATTGCGTAGCACTGACTTTCAAATTTCATTTTAAGTGATAAGTCTAGGTACTTTTTTCCTAAATAAACCTCTATCTATACCAATGAAATCTCGTCCGAATGGGCTTAGCCATTTTCTAGCGCACAAATAAGTGTATACATGAACTTACTGAATAAACCCACATGTTTACGTGGGTGAAGTCGTGAACAGGAGTTAGTGAGGTCGCCATAGGCAGTCAGGTTTGAACTAAAGAGGTGCAGGGTCGAGGCGTTCGTGTTATTTCGGTCATCGATTCTACTGAAAATGGTTACTCGTGTCCAACGCTGGACATTATACAATGTCACAAATATTTTATAGGTACGTTGTCCTGTGAAAATAATAGAATATTAATCACATAGTATAAATAAATAAAAAATAGAAACTCTCTCTCTCTTAAGTGGAACCAACTGTGCCAATAATTTTAAGCTAGTTGTTATATTATTCTTTAAATATTTTCAGATTTTTTCCCAACAGTTCCTTTAACAGTATCTGGAAACACTGTTAAAAGAACTGTTGCAATAAAATACTCAATTTTTATTTATTTAATTTTTTTTCATAAATAAAATAAATAAATTTTTGATAAATTTCTTTTAATTGGAAAAGTTCAAGCCAAATTGTAGAAAACTACTCGTATTTTACTAGAAATAGGTCTAGGGTGAAAATTATAGAGAGATACGAACCAGAAGCAATTACCTACATGACATAACACAATTACTATAGTAAGCGGTTCAGCGATTGATTACTCCAAGTCTGTCGGTGACACTCTAATATACAGTATGCTTTTTTTCACTGAAACAGTATGGGGAAATCCGAAATAATGGATATTTTGATCACTCGCCTTTATTTGGTTAAATGAAAGTTTGTTCAATGTAATTACCAACAATGTACACTAATCTACTAATCTACTATAATCTACCAACGATGTTCACACACCACAAGTAACTGGTTAACAACTGGTAACCACAAGAACTACACTGGATCCAATCAATGACTGTTTCTTCCAAAATTATTACTAAAAAGAGGTGCACACCAAAAAAAGTAAAGGGGCACTATGTGTTGCCTTATTTATTGGTTATAGCAATGTATTATAAGTGGATCCGTTTCCAATTACACAGTTAACTGGAGTGCAAGTCGGTTGACGGAGTCGCTGCCAATAAATTGGTAAAAGATGACCGCGATTGCTTATAGCCACTTAATACCGTAATACCGAGCAATAGCTCACTCTAATGTTCGCCCGCAGCTTCCAACAACCTATCGTTTAACTTATTATATGAGGTTTTAGGCAACCATTACCTATCATTACAATGGTGGGGTATATAATGATGTTATAAATGGGAAAATGAGTCTGATTTTTCCGCTTTGACGCGTTAACTACTCATCCGTTCATTATGAAATTTTGCACAAGTTCGAAAATTGCATAGGATACTTCTTATCCAGAAAAAAGTACTGTTCCCGTGAGATCGTTTAAAATATAACAAAAATCTATGCCTGACAGAAATAAATGAGCATTAATGCCTGACACAAATAGTGATTTATTTTATTTTTCAACGCTTTAAAAAAAAACGGCTCTGAAGAAGTCGCGGACAAAACCAACTTTATAACAGCTCCCAGGTTCGCACGGGTGCAATTTTTTTCTGCAAATTATATTAAATGCCTCCTCGTTTAACGCATTTTCCATTATTGAAAACCGCATTAAAATCCATTGAGTATTTTAAAAGATCTAAGCGTACATACAGAGGGACAGACGGCGAGAAGCGACTTTGTTTTATACTTACTATGTAAAGAAGAAGATTTTAATAAAAGAAAACGTCGTGACTAATTATAAAATGATATGCAATTTAGCTATTCCGGGATAATGTGCTTTAATAACCGTCACGCAAAAAGGTTCGTGACTGGGCCCTCACGTGTTCAGAATAAAAGACGACAATTTTAGGACACTGAGAAACCAAAGCAGATTTTATTACCTATATTATACAAAGCTCTGAATATAAAAATCCATGTGGCACTGACTATAATTACTTGTATCGAACTGTTTGTATTGCACACATTACTAAATAACATGTTAATAAAATGCGTAAGTGGCGAAAGGATTCATCATATTTCTAGTTCCCGCTCGTCACCCGCTGACAGAAGCTGTCACCTCGTGTCGCTACACGTCTTCACGAGACGACGAGGGTCTTAATAAACGTCTCGTCTACACGTATTATTATATATTATTAACGTCGATCCACCTCACACACCAGTATTATGCATTCCAAGTTCGGAATTCCAACATGGGATTATAAAAGTAGGTGGCTATTAAATAAATATTAATTTAATATTAATATATGTATTGTTTAGTTGGTAGGTATTTTGATTAAATCAAAAACGCTAATAACATAACGTAAGAGGCTGGATGCGAAGGTCAGAGGACCGTGTGTAGTGGCGAGGCTTAAGACTCCTATAATTAACAGTGGATGGATACGGGCTGATGTTGATGATAATGCTTGATAGCTTCAACCGAATTTCCAAAGGGGTGGGCCTTAAGATGAATATTAACCAAGTTACGAGACATAACCAACAAAAGTTATGTTAAATGTCTATGCGGTGTCCACCGCACTGAGAGTTGGGAACTCGACCCTTAAAGTTGTTGAGATTGTCTACTGGGATAATTAGGTAGATCAACTTCGAGAAGGAGGTCAAGCGTCGAATACAGCTCGGATGAGCAACATTCGGGAAGCAGGAGGACATCTTGACTAAAATTTTTGATCAATGTGTATTAGGAGTGAAGACATATTATAATGCTGAAACATTGTTGTCCTCAACACCGCTCGATTAGCTATGGAGATGCTCTGTTCGGGCTGATACTCTGCGAGATTAATTCTCAGCCAATTGCTAATGCCCAGGAATTTTGTCACATAAACATTCATGTGACGTCATCCGCAACAAAAACTCACCGGGCAGTGTTTCTGACGGTACTGAGTGTGTCACGAGATTACGTCATCAAATTGGTAGTCAGGAATATTAGCAATTTGCAGGGCTTATAACTTGTCGACCGCTGGAAACCTTATAAGGGCTACTGGTCGAAGCTGAATTCAGGCTTCTGTCCGACCTTTCTGAAAAATTTTGGTGGAGGTTTATGTCCAGCAGTGGACGCCTTACGGCTAAAATAACGATGAACTTAGCTATGGAACAAACTGTTCTTTGTAATCAATACTAATAATAAATCTGTAAGGGTTGGTCATGGAGTAAGTTACTTTGTTTTCAGAGATATCGTGTTTATAGGATCTATACATCATACTGAAACTAAATTGACCATTTTTAGAATTTTTTTTTCTCTATGTATGTATGTTCCTCCATAACTCTGAAACGAATTAACTGATTGTCATGAAACTTGGTAGATAAACATTTGGACGTACGGGACACAGGATAGGCTACTTAATATTTTTCAACGCAGACGAAGTCGTGGGCACCAGCTAGTAATTAGATAAGTTTAGTGTGTTGAGTATTTAATTGATCGTAACAAAGATGAGATGTCAGGAGAGACAGTGAGGTGTGAATAGTTGAACCGGCTAATAGACGGGTGTCGATGTAAAGGGATTAGCGCGACGTGAGCGCACCTGAGACCACTCATCCGGATGTGCCCACATTCAGATTCG
Source organism: Synanthedon andrenaeformis (assembly GCA_936446665.2). NCBI lineage: Eukaryota > Metazoa > Arthropoda > Insecta > Lepidoptera > Sesiidae > Synanthedon > Synanthedon andrenaeformis. The sequence goes on from OW387798.2 coordinate 97,846, forward strand.
TTGGGCCACTAGAACGTCGTATCTGCATACATTTCCCAATACCTTCTTATAGATTATCACCGTGAGGTAAATTGAGAAGCACGTGTACTTATATATTTCCCTGCCGAAAATCTAATAAAAAATAAGCTAGGACGCTGAGACAAAATAATCCTAGCCACCCCACTGGTGGTTACGTTAAGAGTGAACCATCCCTTTTAGTATATCGTCGTAAATCTGTCTCACATTATCATAAATATATTTATATTTCAAGTTTATAAAACATTGGTTTTGGTACCACTTATTGTTAGACTTTTGAATACTAAATTCTTTTTTTTTTATTAATTGTCACACAGTGCCATCTAGCCTCTAACTAAGCAGAGCTATTGGTGCTAGAAAACTGATAAATATACGTAGTTATATACTTTATATTCGTAATTTACATAGAATTAATATAAAATACCCAGACCAAGTCAAACAGACATATTATACAAATGTTTGACTTGAGCGGGAATGGAACCAGCGACTTTTGGCAGAGCAGGCAGTACTAGTGCCATTGATCCAATTAACTCATCAACATTATGTTGTAGTTTCACAGTCCCACATATTAATAAAAATAAATACTTTTTTCTATTTCAACAAAATACTAGCGAAAAGTTGCTCGTTTAGTGGCCCCACATCGGAATCCCATCCAGCGAGATAGATTGCAAACCATTTATGCCGGAGGGGTGCCCGCCCTGAATAGACATAATGTGACGTCACTGTCTTTGGTTGTTCTTTGTAGGCTCGAAGGTTTGTCGAGTGGTGTTGAGGCGCCATCTTATCCCCACTTATTCATCTGTCACCCGATCAGCAACATTCGAGTGTTTCGTGACGTTATTTTAAATTTAAATATCTTTCTCATTATTATTTTTTTTACAAATATATTGAAATTTATTATATATTGAAAGGAAAGTGCTTTACGTGCATTTTTAGTATTAAAAGGTTCAGCTTTTCCTGCATGATTAAATATTTTTATGCATTTTTCGTAGGATTCGGATGAAATTTAGCACATAGGTACATTACTGTACCTGAATTAACATATGGGATACTTTTTATCCTAGAAAAATTTTAGGTTTCTGTAGGAATTTCAAGAAACGAACTACAGCTCTTACCAAATTGGCTGACCCAGCTCGTATTTATATATGTATTTCAAAACTCTACATACTTTTTAAATAAAGTTGCCGACGCACAGGCGAACGGGCAACTGCCAAGTGTAGTTGTTGATAACTCAAAAAATAGTCAAAAGTCAAGTTAAACAGACGAGAAACTGTTTTGACTTGTACTCACGCACCGAAACACAAAAGCACATGTGCTGTTATACCACTGACAAGGCATTGTTGCTGCCGCTGATGAGTTACACGGTTTGTTAGTAATGTCAGTGCAAGGGTCTCTTGTAATGACGTCGTCGCCATTGTAGGTATAAGCCGATTCAATCAATCAGACTCTGCGGTAATTGAAGTCTCTGTCGCGTGTGCAAGTCACGACACGACACGTTACGTCATCTATAATCAATAACAGTTTAAACGAAGAATAAGGACGTAAACACGGTCGTAAATCGAGCCTTACTATCCGGCGACGTTGCCGTTTGTCCACTACACCCAATTTATTCTCCCTTTATTGCTTTGCGCATCTACTGAACGCCAATGTCGACCTGTCCAGCATACTTTATACCAATTAAGGCCATAATTTCAGGAGCAAAAGTTATCCGGGACAAGCGTGGTTGAAATGCAGAAAGATTTTCTTTTCTCTGATCACATCATAGATATATAGCCAAAAGTAGCTCTACAAAGGGGATTGATATTATTAAATTGATCACATAAAACCATATGTGATCAATCTAATAGGTTGTCAAGTTTTTTTTAAAATTTCAGAAGTATTAGGAGGAACGGATTGAGAGGTATTTCTTTGCAGATATTCCCCTCTAGTATTTCTCTGCAACGAGAGATTTTTAAAGTGTTTTTCAATAGCTCTTTCAAAACAGAAGTTTGTTAAGTTGCAAATCTAAATAGAAGACAATGTGAGAGCAGAAGATAAATTAGAAGTCTGCAGTTCTAAACAAAAGTTAGAATTATTAAAAATGTATCGGTAAATGTGTTGATAAGTGTAAAACTCGAGCATTTCAATTTTTCAATCATTCAAATTTCAAATTTTCATCATATATTCTTAAAAAATTGAAAAAATTGACATCCTATTCGCTATTCGTTAGGGCCGGGTTGCTAGTAATGGATATAAGTTATGTCTTAACAATGTCTAGAAACTAAAATAAGTGAAAAGAGAATATTAATATATGTATATAAGTAAGGAAAGTCGGCGCGCGGATATTGCAGAGTTTCCTCGCGAATAAATTCAATGTTTCCATTACGGGAGCACAATGGAAAGCGGTTTATGGCGCGGAAAATGCAGATACCACTTGTACGAGCAAGCCGGAAAGCCTTCTTATAAAACATACTGTACATACTCGTACGAGTATACACATGAATTATGACTGTTGGGACTAACATTAGGTAACATAACATTACGAGTATCATAATAGGTTTCATCCAAATGTGATGTTCAAGTGAGCACAAAGACATAATGTGCGGTTGAGAATAATATGAATTACAAAACAAACAATAAATCTCTTCCTACTGCCATTATTAGTGCCCGTTTTGCGAGTATTTAGAAAGAAAGAAAGAAAAGAAATTTTATTGAGTTCGAAACACAAATCGGAGCACATGCAGTATATTTCTTATATCAAAAATTCCCCTAAGGGATTCAAATTTTGATTTGATAATAAATTTTCCTGGACTATATGTACCAAAACTAAATTAAAATAAAAAGGTTAGGTACATATTAGCCGTTAACAGGGATAACAGTTAGTAATAATATATTTTTTGAAATGTAAATGCGCAGACGGGCTGATGACCTCGTTATTATTATTGGATACTCCAGCTACGAGTATAACTGAAGTGGGCCTGTCGATAGCTCGTTGTTGGAGGACATTGACGCACCTGTTTTGTAATTACAAATTTCAAAAAACACCAACCCATTGCCAATGGTATATCCTGTAGAACTCATTTGAAATTGTAGTAGGCCTCTGATTAACATATTTGGTGTGCAAATCGTTGGCAAGAAATCTAAGTAAGAATAGGTATAGGAGAACACACAAAACGAGAAAAGCTGCATCTCTTCTATACTAATATTATAAAAGTTGAAGATTTTTATTTTTGTACTAGCTGGTGCCCACGACTTCGTCCGCGTTGAAAAATATTAAGTAGCCTATCCTGTGTCCCGTACGCCCAAATGTTTATCTACCAAGTTTCATGAAAATCAGTTAATTCGTTTCAGAGTTATGGAGGAACATACATACATACAGAAAAAAATTCTAAAAATCGTCAATTTAGTTTCAGTATCATGTATAGAGCCTATAAACACGATATCTCTGAAAACAAAGTAACTTACTCCATGACCGACCCTTACAGATTTATTATTAGTATTGATTGATGTTTGTAATGAATAAACTCAAAAACTACTAGACCGATTTTAAAAATTCTTTCTCATATAGAAAGCTACATTAAAAGCGAGTAACATAGACTACATTTTATAAAGTTACGCGGACGAAGTCGCGTGCAACAGCAAGTCTTGTAAAAAAAGCTCTAACCGGTGTTATAATATTGGGTTGTCGCTAATATATAATCATTTGGGCGCTGTAAGAAGTCTCATGGTGTCTTACAAATAAAAAGGTGCCATAAAACTATAAAAGATACTATAAACTATAATATCAATTACTCATAAAATAGAAAAAAATACACAAAAGAATTCTTTGAATTCTTTACATATTCGCATTTGCGCCAAACCTCTCATGTAAGCTCCCACGCTCATTTCCACCCCCTTATGTAAAGGTCACTTTTATAAAAGCCCTGAAACACTGAATAGTTTGAGTAGAGGCTTCGATGGTTGTATAATGTTGTGTCTGGAAATATAAAATTGAATTTTGAAGCCCAGGAGGCATAATCGTAGAGGTTGAAAAGTAAAACCCTCATAGGGACAATATTGTTTAATTTAAGAAAAAGAAAAAAATGTTAAGCAGGAGAATGAAGTAAAGAATAAAAGCGAAAAAAGTCTCCCGTGTCCAGTCATAGTAACGACCGCCGATGTGAGTTCGGTGCGAGTGATGGGCGGTAGCGATCATCTTATAATATTTTTTTATTTTCTGCGTATTATACGAGCCCGATTTTTAGTTAAATTGATAAAAGCACTTTTATAAATCAAAGACACAATAAAAGCACAATATTCATTTCTCTTCTCTCTCTCTCTCTCTCTCTCTCTGTATCTCTCTCTCAGTGCCTCTTCAATGTAATGTGCAGAGTAGTATTAAAATAAAATAATTATTAGCTTCTATACTCAGAGAAAAACCGAATTTTCTTGCATTAACGAACCACGGGGACAGTTATTAATAATTTATTAATTAGCTATAATTTAGAAAACTTTTCTTACATTTATGCAAAGTATATATCTATGTTTTATCTTGTTATTTTAATAGTATATTAGCACCATTAAATTCACGTGCCAGTTATTATTATAAATATTGCTATAAAATATAACCAAGACTATATTACTAATATTGAAAAATAGCTTTCTATAGGTGAAAGTATTTTTAAAATCGGTTCAGTAGTTTTTGAGTTTATTCATTACAAACATACAAATTTCTCTTTATTAGTATGGAAGTATAGATTTATTAGTTAGAATAATTCTTATATATAATATAAATATAGCAATATATTTATACGATATTATTTTTAAAAATATAAATATATTGCAACTTTTTGTAAGTTTACGAAATTAAATTTGATTGTAAGTTTCTTAAAGAAGAGTATGTAAAATATATTTTTTGCATTTCACGATAACCTAAAATTAAGATTTTTTTTGGGATGACGAATACACGAAAACTATTTGTTTATTTCTGAAGCGGAGGAGATTCGCTTCAGCTTATGAATTGGAACACCGCTCGTGTCGCGACTGAGCAGATAAAGGCAGACACTGTATTTTACGAGCGCACTGCTTCGCAAAGTTTGGCGAAGGCAATCATAATAAGCGATAACTTTCCCTAGGAGGAAAATTAGTGTGCAATATAATAGCAAACACTGTAACAGGAAGCAACACTAACTTAACAGCTGCACGAAACTTTAATTAAATTTTAGGTTTAATTTATTGCATAGTCGGGCTGTATTGCGGCGATTCATCGGGAGTAAACTTGTTCAAGCCACAGACTAAATAGATTATTATCGCTTTAAGTCTCTTATCGCGCACAGACCACAAAAATTCACCTGCTAAAATCTGTTCTATTAAGTCCTTGGGACTAGAACTAGACTAGACTGGACTAATGTGGTGGAATCGGGGTAAACTCTTACGTGGCATGTCGCCGTACTATTTAAGATCATTCATCCATTAGAATCACGCATTAGAACATTTTTAAACAGCCCTTTTTTTAAACTAGCGGTCGACAGCCTACGCAGATAAATATACAAGTTATTAAAAAAATTATAGCACAATCTTTTAGAACATTAATCCTACGCAGCCATGTACTAATAAATTATATGAATTTTTGAAAATCAATATTTCTATAAGTTTGTCGTATATAATTTTACTATATTATAAATGTAAAAGTAACTGCATGATTACCATGAAATTTTGTATACACGATGCCAGGGATGGCGCCTTCTTTTCTTCTTCTTATAAGGAGTTATTACTGTAGTCATAATCTATATCTAGTTATATATGTGGACTGTGGATTTACTAGATTTCGCGGGGCTAGTCTAAGAGTGGCACAGAAATTATTCTAACTAATAAATCTATACTTCCATAATAATAATATAATAAAGTGAAAAGATTTATATGTTTATAATGAATAAACTCAAAAACTACTGAACCGATTTTAAAAATTCTTTCACCTGTAGAAAGCTACATTATCAACGAGTAACATAGACTATATTTTATAAAGTTACACAAGTGAAGTCGCGTGCAATAGCTAGGTTATTATAAATGCGAAAGTGTTTGTTTGTTACGCTTTACGCTTTAACTTCTCATCCGATCATCATAAAATTTTGGTGTTCTCGAAGGATCGTACAAAATAAAAATCCAAAGACATCTATAACAGTAATAAATTTTTGCTCATATATTTTGTAAGTTATATTTTTTATATAACAACGCAGACGAAAGTCGCGGGCATCAGCTAGTGATAAATATATTAAAACGGTACTCGCAAGGAAAACGGACGCACATAAATATTAGCGTAGAAAGAAGTGTCATAGGAAACTATATCCGATCAATTGATCTCGCGTGACACTAATGTATTGGCATCGTCTTTTTTCGTATTTTATTGTATGATGTATGAGTTCGGGAGTTTCGAGAATTTCTTTCAGTAATGTGCGGTAATACATATAACCGATACGAGTACGCGAGCGTTATCGTATCTCTCGCTAATAGTACAGCGACGTCGCGACGTTCGCGAGAGACGAGAGGAATTCCTGTCGCGTCTCCGCGCGCCTCGAATGACTTTCGCATTCCGAGGACACCTCATAATACTGATTATCAAATGCACTTGAATACCAATCGTATTTTAGCACGTATCTTTCTGCCTTAATAGAACAGCTATTTCTTTAAATTTTCTTCCTTAGTGGTAGGCAATTATTTTCGTGTCCATTTCGCCAGAGCCGTATATATACGTACAAATTCCTCTAATTGTATAATATTTATTTATAAATCATTGCGTTGCTTTCTCTTAAAAATAAATAAATAAATTTACGAATCGAGCGCTAGGGGCACGACAACTCTTACAAAACCAAGCAGTTCAAGGTTTAATAAATATATTTACTCTTGGCCAGCATTTAGCCGTGCAGCAAAGACAATAGACCTATTCACTCACTTTACCTACTAAGATTTGGATTATATGAACTCGGAACACAGACGCCTGAAAGAAATTCCCCCTGGATTTGATTTTGTACTTAGATAAACATCTGTCATCAAGTGGACCGTGCGCCTGTCTGCCACTCTTTATAATAAATAGAAAAAAAAGGCATTGCAGAACCCTTTCTTGTACCTTGTCTTTTAAAGTAAAAGTACGCCAAATAAAAGTAGGGTCTAATTCTGTTGAATCCTACTGCAATCCTATTCAAGTTCCAGAATTTCAGGCAGAACAGAATCGGTTAAGGGCAGGTAGGATTGATGGAGATATAACAACATAAAAATGTAACTACACAAAGTAAGTAGATAGTGTAGTTCCTTTCTCGCAATATACAGGGCAATAGAATGTAAAGGGAGGCTTTATGGATCGTAAACACCATACATATTTATGACGGGTGTCGTCGCTCGGACCTCCGCGGAGGCTGAGGCCATGTTGCGATACTCCCAAATATTGTAAGTGGCGGTGAGCTGTGTTTACATAAATCAAGCCTATAAACGGTCCCATACGGCCTCCAGTCGAGGGAGTCGGGACTCCCGGATCGGGAATACCCGATACTCACTCCCGCCTCGTCGGCACTTACCAGGTGCTTCACCATTTATGTCGACTCATGCTCGCCAATGGAATCTAGATGTCTAGATTATTGGTAAAATGTAGACGTCATAGTTATGTCCGAATGGGATACAGAATTCGAAATTAATTGACGGGACGCCGAGCAAAGTGTGTTATATCATAAAGAATAGACGATTCTGTATCTGGATTATTTTTTTTTTAATCAATGTCCTCGATACTTAATTAGTTATAAAAATTTTGATTTGAATATAATATATTAATTTGTTTGTAGTTAAACCTACCTTCTTTATCCAGAAAAAATAATGTATATATTGTTTTGACACCAGTTTAAAAAAGAAAAAGAAAAAATAAAATAGAATATTTTTGTACTATGCTCATTTCGTCCTAACATTTTCATTTTTCGTCATTTTCCTAACATCCATCTCGAGGGCCTTGGGCGATATCTCATTATAACGGATGTCCGACGTATTTTCATATAAAAATGCAGTTACTTGTGCAGTTACTGTACTGTAGAAATGAAAAACAGAAATAATTTCAAATTTAATAAAAACCACATTTTTTTTCAGCAAAGGAAATAAATGTATGGAGATCATGAAATCAGTTTATTTTCGTTAAAGTTAAATAAAAAGCTTATTTTTCTTTACTCTATCTTTTCCACAATGATTTTGGCGATGAGTCGAGTAATAAGTATATTGTATAAATATATCTGTATCTAGGTACACGAACGGAATAATGTTTACGCTCCTGGCTCTCTGCGAACACGTCTCGTCTCCCGAAGGACTCGTTTTCAGGAACTATTTACTACAAATGAAAGTGTGACCGAATCGAGTTAATCCAACCAGCACCCCACCCCCCCTTCCTTGCCCTTTTGCCCTTACCCTTTTGCTTTTGCGTACAGTTTCTTACATTGAGTTACTGTTAGTAGGACCTGACCAACCAAGCTGATAATAAACTCAAGTTTATAAAAATAAAACAACCAAGCGCCAGGTAGAAGTCTAGATTTTAATTTTAAAACTACAGCCAACTTTCTTAATACTCAATTCAGTAAAACCTACCCCTAGCGCCATCTGTTGGTCGCAATATCATATAAACTTCCATTCATCATCATTTATTCCCGGTTTACATTCTAATTTGGAACCCTTCCTATCGATCTCATATAGAGAGGCTGGAGCGTATTCAACGTAATTTTACAAGATACTTGGCTCATAAGGATAAACAATGTTCCCCTTCTCTGGATTACAATTCTAGAGTACTACATTTTAAACTTCAGTCTTTAGAGAAACGACGCGTGATTGCGGATGCGGTTACCTTACATAAAATAGCTAATGGAATTATCTCGGCACCTGATGTCTTGAATCTCCTATCTGTGGTGGTGCCTCGTGCTATACCCAGATATCCTATTACGAGGGTATTTTCCTGTGACATAATACGCACAAACTTGGGCAGGTTCTCCCCGGTCAATCGTATGATTTCCAATTTTCATTCTCTTCAGACTGACTTGGAGGTGGAAATTTTTCATGACAGCTTGAATTGTTTTAAAAGGAAACTCTCAAGGTTTAAAAATATTGATTAATTGCTTTCATTTTGACGATGTTTTGTTCAAATAATAATAATGTCGGTGTGATTGTATGGTCTGACGAATTCATATTGCTGATTGGATTGTTGTTGATATGACTGAATTTGTATTGTTAGATGTTACTTTGACTTGTATAATTAATTGAATTTTAAATGAATGCTCTGCTTCTTATCTTTATATGTTATTGTACTCATTTTTTTTAAATTATTATTATTGATTTATTGATTATTATTGATTTATTGATAGTATTTATTATTGATTAATTATTTTTTCTAAATTTTTAACAGGACAACATGTAACATGTAGCTGTAGATACCAGTAATTGGTACACAAATGTAAACGTGTTTTTATATCTTATAAGTGTATGTGACAGCTGATTTTGATGTGCTGTTGGTATTTCAATGAAATAAAATAAAATAAAATAATAAGTACAGTAGCGAGTTAACTTGCATCATCAGTGAGTTAAGTTGTTATTGTAGTTTAACGGAGTTTACTTAAGCGAGTTAAGTAGTAAGTTATTGACAAAGTTGAGTTGAATGGCGAGTCCAGTGCGAACTAGCCAATCCGCCATCTAACTGGCCGGCATGTGGACGGACGTTGGGGCATATTCATTCCTATTAATATGTAATTTTCAATGTGTGCTACAAGTATAGTCATTATTTCTTTTATTATAGAGCACATAAATTGGTGTTAAGTAATTCCACGTAAATTTTTTTGGATTAAAACAGCTGTTTCGGAAGTCCAGATCCTTTTTGAGTGAAGTAAGGTAAGGGTGCTCAAGTCGTACCCCCTAAGGAAATTACACTGTAATATTCACTGCAATTAAAATAAAACAAAATCTTTAACACTTACTAAATCTTTATTTAATTGGTTTTCAATTAACAATTATAAAAACTTGAAATTCTTTAATGAAAATAGGTATTTTATTGTTTTTATTGATTAAGGCACCTAGTCGCCTAATTCGTACCACCTATAGCCTTAGTCGTACTTAGAAAACAAATGTTAGTAAACATATTAAAAACTATAAAGAAAAACACTTAATAATCAGAGATCACATGAACAACTAAAAACTACAAAAAATTTAGTTTGAGATCAATTTTTATAAGTATCAGACGAGATATTGCTGTGGTACGACTTACGCAACCTTACCCTACATGAAATAACCGATTAGTCATCTTATTTTTCTGGCAACTTGACATAAATAACTACTGACTGCTTACTACTTAACTGCCTGATTTATTAACTCGCTACTGTACTTAGGGCCTCTTTCATCATCTGTCAAGTAGGCTAACCGTCATTTAAAGTCACCGGTCACCGGGGATGATGGAGCTGATATACCTTTGTTTGTGCGGTAAAAGTCCCAAACATTAAAAAGAAAATAATAAAAAATTTCGCCTATCGAAGGATGCACTAAACCGAGTGCATAATTTAATAAAACATAAAATTATTTCTAAAAGTAACTAATCAACACTTTACTTGTAGTTGGTGAAAGAGGCCCTTATTTGTAATAATATAAGGCCGGTTAATCTTAAACCGGCCTAAGTATTATCATTTCAGCATTAAATATTTTTATTTTTACAGATGAGGTCGCTTGACGCTTGTGGGGCACCAAGGAATACAATACTATGGAAGCCGCCGAAGAGAATAATGATTAAAAGGCAAGAATAGAGTGAGGACAGGATGCAGACCAACGTGCAAATAGACGCGAAGGCTCTTCGCCACTCGCCCGACCACCACGGGAAGGCTAAGGGGGCGTATCGGCCGACCGCTGAGGTGAGTCCTTATAGTTCATATCCTATGGGTTGCCTGTATTTTCATGCGTATTTTGATAGTAATATTGACCCCGCCCATCTACAGGCGCGCTAGAAAGTCTTTGGGTTTTAGCCGGTTGGAGTCCGGTATAAACGCGCAGTGTCCCCTAGACTGCCGGGTATCCAAGAGGATTTCCCAGCTCAGTTTGGACAACTTGTCTAGCGGCAGTAACCACTCCCATACAGAAGACCACTTTAGGGCAGCGCACTTGCAGCTGAACCTATGGCGTTGCTTGTCACCTGAACCGGTGACGGTTAGCCACCTGTCTGACGATTTAACATTTAAAAAAAATGTATGAGTTCTTTTATAATATACTTTTACTTGATTCGTTCAAGAAAAATGCCAATCCTAATCACGGATGAAAGCAAGGCTTCTCCACGATGGATTAATATGTCCCCGTGCCTGTGTCCGTTGGAGCATTATTGTCGAATCCCACATTTATTACGCGACACGTTTTATTGCTACCGAATTATTATTGTATCAATAAAAAGATTGTAGTTTTTGTAGCGGAAGGAAGAGTATAAAATTTTAGTGTAATGGAGGTTGCGCGTTTCACGATACGCCCATAAAACACAACGGACCACTGCCACATTATTAGTTGCGTCGTGCACGAGATATTAATCATTCATTCTTTTCTCTATTAGAACAGAACAAAGAAAGTACAGAGCTTCCTTTTCATTACGACGCTCACATACAATGCACAGTAAACTCATTAATTTCTTACAAGATTCCACCACGATACAACCTCTGCAATAAAATATTATAACACTTCAAGAATACAGCTCACTTTTTAATTATTTTTTTTACTAAAATTGTCTTAGTTTCATCATTACTTACTAAGATCATCCTCATCATCATTTCAGCCTTAAGACATAGGCCTCCCCAATAATTTTCCAAAAGGACCGATCAGCACCTTATGGAAGGATGTTCTACGCTGTGTTATACTATGTGCCCTGCCCACTTACGTCGTCAACTTTCTTTCGTCTACGGATCTTCTCATTCCTGATTCAATCTCGCAGTGTAACCCCGAGCCTCTCCATAGCTCGTTAAGCGACGTTGAGCCTTCTTACGAGGCCCATAGAGACCACGTTTCAGCGCCACATGTCATCACTAGCACAATACATTTTGTACGTAAACGAGGAATTTTGTACGAGAAGATGTCTCGGAGCTTCCCGAAAATTGTCCAGAACTGGATTCTACGATTAATCTCCTTGTCAAAGTTGGTTCTGCCTAATTGAACTGTTTTAGATTATTGGTTATTAAGATGTCTCCTCATATTTCAAAACTTAGCATTACTTTTTTACAACCAATTGTATTTTAAATCACATGGAGTAGGAGATTTTAACTTGAATTTTAATTTTAATTTAATACATATAAAATACTAAGATTTTAAATGAATCTATATTTTTGTGTAAGTGGCTATAGCGTTTCCTATTGACCCAAATAACGCTATATATGATGCAAGTAAGATGCCGACCTTAGTAAGATAAAGAAAAAGGAGTTAGGAAATCAGCTCTGGCATCCATCACTCGCTCACAAATAACACAACAGCACTCATGCTGTTATTTTACGATGGCCTTGTAAGGGGATGGTTACGGACGCCAAACGGGTAGCCAACTGAAAAACAATGTCACTCCCAAATCTATTTTCCATAGGATAAATTTCCAGCTGTGAAAATCGTCGCTTATATCGTTGTTAAAATGGAAAGATGAAACAACAGACAAGAGAGTGACATTGATGAATGATAAACATCGTAGCGGTATCCACATTGTGTGTTTGTTCATCCCCGATACAAATGGTCTCGAATTAAAACTTTGTCTGCTTATGATTGTCTAACTAATCGGTTCTCAGATATGCTACAATTTTTATAAAGCTGTACACGTTTAAAAATTATAAAAAAAATCATAAATTTCCGAGCTCATATAACCCAAATCTTTTCAAAGTTGGAGTGAATAGACATCTTCTGGATGAGCTCGCTCTATCATAACATAGGCCTCATCATATACTTGGGTGTTTTAAAACAAGTAGTACTGATTCAATACATTTTTAAATGTAAACTAAACCACATAGAATAAATATGGTTTTATGTGTTTTTGTTTACATTTAAAAATGTAGTCGTGTCGCATTGTATCTATTTTATGACCTAATCTAGATATTTTGTCATAAACGTGTATCCTGCCTTTGATAAGGTTCAGCATAATGACCGCCTCTGATGTTAAATTGGAAAATCGTCATCCACTTTTTGAATTTATTAACCGAAAAGCCTAAATTAACATAATAAAACTTCATTTAACAAATTTCATTTCATTTTTAAAAGTAGGTTACTTATGTTATTCATCAAAGTTTCATCAAAATTGGTTCAGTAGTTTATTCTATAATATACCTATACAATGTATTATTAATTTTACACAAGTTTTAAGTAATGTGACATGAATGACAGAATGAGTCGTTGCAAGAGCAAAGCTGTCCTATTCCTAGATTGCCATTTTATAACCTAGATTCTAGATTGAGTCGAACTCATTGAGTCGTATAATGAATCCCGTCGGCGCCAATCGGTCCTACGTTCAAATATTAAACTTTACTTATAACTTTCTCAATTATATTTTATAGATAAAATATTAAAATGTTTACTCATTTTTTGTGCTTTTTTTTTATTGGATCCGACAGTTTTTTTTTATTTTGTATAAAAGGCCTTCATGCACCGAATGCTTGAGAGACGTCCAAGAAGACTGCTGAACATTATTTCTTCTCTTCAAATGCAGTGTTCATTGATTCAACTATTCTATGCACCTGCTCAATAGTGCTATGCTTCTGTCTGAAACCATATTGATGAGGTGGAATCAGATTCTTCTGGTGAATTACGCGTTTAAGGATTAAAAATTCAATATCTTGGATGGTATGGGCAGCAATGATTATTGATACGGCAATTAATTTGCAGTCAGCCAATGTTACTGTAGTCTCTGAAGATATTGACGTATTGGTTATATTTACTGCACTAACTCCAAATGACTGATACGGCAATTAATTTGCAGTCAGCCAATGTCACTGTAGTCTCTGAAGATATTGACGTATTGGTTCTATTTACTGCACTAACTCCAAATGACTGATACGGCAATTAATTTGCAGTCAGCCAATGTCACTGTAGTCTCTAAGATATTGACGTATTGGTTCTATTTACTGCACTAACTCCAAATGACTGATACGGCAATTAATTTGCAGTCAGCCAATGTCACTGTAGTCTCTAAGATATTGACGTATTGGTTCTATTTACTGCACTAACTCCAAATGACTGATACGGCAATTAATTTGCAGTCAGCCAATGTCACTGTAGTCTCTGAAGATATTGACGTATTGGTCCTATTTACTGCACTAACTCCAAATGACTGATACGGCAATTAATTTGCAGTCAGCCAATGTCACTGTAGTCTCTAAGATATTGACGTATTGGTTCTATTTACTGCACTAACTCCAAATGACTGATACGGCAATTAATTTGCAGTCAGCCAATGTCACTGTAGTCTCTGTAGATATTGACGTATTGGTTCTATTTACTGCACTAACTCCAAATGACTGATACGGCAATTAATTTGCAGTCAGCCAATGTCACTGTAGTCTCTGAAGATTTTGACGTATTGGTTCTATTTACTGCACTAACTTCAAACGACTGTGAAATTTATATTCAAAAGCCACCTCGAGGAAAAGTTGCACAGAAATTTTACATGACGCTGCTGAAGTATTTAAAATTATTAATGGAGATCCTGATAACATCTTTCATGCTGGTGTACGAGGAATTTTGTCCTTATATAGTTGCTCCTAAGAAAATCAACGATTTAAACACATTGAGATTTAATTCTTTTCTTAAGAGCACAGCCAAAAGGACTAGCGTTCTATCGGCATCTTTGGTATCTACATCTGATGCAGCATTTGAACATTTAAAAAGTGCAATCTACAAGTACAACTATGGAGACGTTAATTTGAAAATTGGGGATGGAGGGGAGGTATATTTCTTATAATCTTGAACCAATAACTATGAATCAATCTCTAGCTCCAGATAATTCAAACAAAGGATGTGGAAATGCCTGTGGATGTCGAAAAAGTGGTTTATACTGTACTGCAGCGTGTTTACAGTGCAATGGTGATAGTTGTTTCAATGCATCTCCTATTATAAAAGTAACTGAAGTAGAAGAAACTGAACAAATTTAATTTCAGTCATTTTTAACTTTGTCTATAGGTGAATATAGTGAATTAACAATTTAATATTTTTTAGTATTAACCTTTAATATTATCACAATAGAGACATATTAATATAACGTTTTTTTCATAAAATAAATTTATTAAGCTTGTCATGTAATTAGATTATATATGTATCTGTATTTATTTATTTATTTTATTATTAAATTAAAAGCACCCAATTTTTATGGGTAAACTTTGTAATATACCTCATCAACAATCAACAACAATTAACAATTCAACAGGTTTCATAACAATTTATTCACAGTAATTGGATTTCGAGGTTTTTACATTTCAGGCGCTTAAAGCACTCTACTACATAGATTTATTTATAGAATAGAATAGAATAGGATAGAGTAGGATAGAGTAGGATACAGTAGGATAGAGTAGGATAGAATAGAATAGATTTATTTTATAACGTAAGCATCTGATAAGAAAGAATTTTTGAAAATTTCAACTCCGTGCGAAGCCGGGGGCCGGTTGATTGTTTTGTATATAACCACAAATAACTTAAAAAGAAAATGTGTGTGTATGTATGTACTTATGTTTTTTAAAAAGTTAGTGTGTGTTCATATTAATCTTTGTCTAATATATAAAATTCTCGTGTCGCGGTGTTTGTTGCCAAACTCCTCCGAAACGGCTGGACCGATTTTGATGAAATTTTGTGTGCTTATCGGGTAGGTCTGAGAATCGGCCAACATATATTTTCCATACCCCTAAATGTTGTCAGTTAAGCTAAGACTATGAATATATTTTGATGAAATTTAATTGATGTGGAGATAAATAGGTTATTGGAGAAGGAGTTACGATACTTTTTGTTACGAAAATAAAACGCGAATGAATCAAAAGATTTATTATTAATTAGTAAGGAGATTGATGAGGGCTTGGAGAGAAAATAACCTATTGCTACGAAAATAACGAAGTACTAATTCTACGCAAACGAAGTCGCAGGCTGGTGCCTATAGTAACCTATAACTCCATAAAAAGAATTATTTGTCTATCACTTGGTTCGTACAGTAATTAGAATAATAAAACACGGAACAGAATATGTCTTTCTTCAATATAAGGGTGCGTCTAGAATCTAGATTATTGAACGTTCTTACATAGTATAATATGTAAGTCTGTATATCCGCTAACTCCTCTATCGCCAAAAAGGATTTTGATGTGGTTTTCACTATCAGTTAGAATTTTTTTCAGTTTATATATATATAATACATAATTGAGTTTTGTGTAAGTAGAAAAAATAATAATATTTTGCTACCAATTTGCCAAACCTGTCCGCGTTTGTCTGTTTCTCCGCTAACTTCTTATAAACTACCCAATTGGTTTTAATACAGTTTTCACTAATAGAAAGAGGGATAAACGAGGAAGGTTTGTGTGTATACAACATGTCCACGTCATTCAACATTATTGTATAACAGTTATCTAACATATTTACAAATTGTCTTCGTCGCACCAGTAGACGTGATCATGAGTCAATGTTTATAAGGTAAGGGTGCTTAAGTCGTACCCCCTAAGGAAATTACACTGTAATATTCACTGCAATTAAAATAAAACAAAATCTTTAACACTTACTAAATCTTTATTTAATTGGTTTTCTATTAACAATTATAAAAACTTGAAATTCTTTAATGAAAATAGGTATTTCATTGTTTTTATTGATTAAGGCACCTAGTCGCCTAATTCGTACCACCTATAGCCTTGGTCGTACTTAGAAAACAAATGTTAGTAAACATATTAAAAACTATAAAGAAAAACACTTAATAATCAGAGATCACATGAACTACTAAAAACTACAAACAATTTAATCTGAGATCAATTTTTATAAGTATCAGACGAGATATTGCTGTGGTACGACTTACGCAACCTTACCCTATAACTTTCTTTTATAACACTTTTTTTATATAGTCTGGACTCGCCTTAACAGAATATGGACACACTTTTCATTTCATTTAATTTAATTAATTTAATAAATGGACACAATTTCATTTAATCTTTGCTGTACACTATGTAGTTCGTTTTTTGAGAATCCCACAGTAATCCAACATTTTTCCAGTACAAAAAGTATCCTATATGTTAATCCAGATTATAAACTATCTGTATGCTAAATTTCATACAAATCTATTCAGTCGTTTTTGCGTAATTGAGTAAAAATCATACAAACTTTTATGCATTTATAATATAAGTAGGTTAGCTTAATTTGTTTATTTTATTATAAAAATTTGATAGTGTAAAAGAATTCCCATTTTAAGATTAAACCTTGCCACTAAAGAAAAACAATTCAATTCTCTCAATCTGTATTCACTTAAACACTTAATATATTATGATCTGTTATTTATTTCGTAGCCCTCTCAGTTTCTCAATGATTTATTACGCTTTTATTCTGTAATGCATGATGAATTATTGAAATAATCTATAGTTTCTTTTCGAGAAAACATTGCACACTCGCAGCCATTTGGACAGCCCCTTTGGAGGCAGTAACCATCCCCTTACAGAAGACCACCGTGTATTTGCAGCACCTAAGGGATTGTTTGTGTTATAGGCGTCGATAGCCACCTACCTCAAGTGGACTGTCGGCCTGTCTACCGACATTTATGGTAAAAAAAAGGTTCAACATTTATGGTGGAATTATAAGCCCATGGGTTGTTTGTATTTACAACCGAAAATGGTTAATTCGCATGAGAGCAGTGTGCCCTTTGTGTGTGTAATAATAAGAAAATATTATTTTTGAAATAAGTAGGTAATGTAAATCAGGTCAACCGTGAAAGGCTAAGGCAATCGGAGCCAAACAGTCTAGCGCTTCCAGGCTTCGTCGGGATTTTTCGATAAAACAATCTAGTGTTTGGTTAGTTCTGCGCAATTGAATTACGAAGTTAAATTTTTTAAAAAGTTCCAAGAAAAATAGCGAAGAGCTGTATTGTGTTTTTGAATAATAGTAGCAATGGTTTCAGTATTAGTATACATAAATCCTGCACGAAAAAAGAGTGATTAAGAAGTTAGTTGGTTGCGTTTAAAGATTTTGTTTCTTATGCAAAAAAATACTAGTTTTCTTAAATATTACACCAATTCCCAATGTGTCCTATGTGTGGTGTAAAGTACGTCAAATAAAAATAAAAAATACACATTTAAAAAAACCTATTAGTTAGTTAGTCATACTTTGGCAGATATTAAATAAAATGTTTTAAATATCGTAGTTCAGCACTTCACTGTGTTACGTGATAGTAATATTGAAAAGGCTGTTACAGGTTAAGGGGAGACCTTTTTAAGGTATCATTTTGATTGAACTGAAACGTGATCCTGTCTCTATTGCCAAACGCTGACTGTTTTGCCTACTTTAACGAGATACTTAGTATCAAGTTTCTGGCAAATGTTTTAGTTACATTAAAGGTTTAACAACGCTGTCACGAAGTTTTATATTTCTTATGTAAATAAAAATCAAGCGATTGTATTTTTTTATGTTTTATTCACCTTAAAAGTAATCTATCCTATTTCAACAACACAAATATATAATATAACTACATAAAAGACCATTTTTAAGACAAGTAAACCTATTTTTTTTAATGTTAAGGCTGGCAGAAAGGCTGACGGTCCATTAGATGATAAGTGGCAACCGTTGCCTATAACACAAACATCGCCACAGCAGCACCTGCAGGTTCGCTGCTGACTAGGATTGTCTCTACCTACTTTCCAAATCCAAACCAGAGCCAAACTTTGAAAAGTTCATTTCCAAAGTCGATCCTGCCGGGAATCAAACCCGGGAATCCTAGAACAGAAGGTAAGTACCCTAACCACTCACCCAACGGGCTCCTCGAATTTAATTATTCAATTTATTCGCATGAAATGAGTGCGAATTATTTATGGGAAGAGAAATAGTATAAGATCTTCTTCGTATATTTCTTTACCACAGAAATGGCTGGAAAAAATGGGTTCATCCGTTACAGTGTTTTCAAGAAAGAAACACATTAAGACATGTTTGTAAAAGCAATACAGAAAAAGCATACTAACGGATGCTAGTTCCTATAGCACCAAAACATTGAATTAAAATAATAAAAATCAAAATACCTAAATGAAAATGTGATTAAAAAAACAGGGGTGTAACTGCGCCATTATCATGTAGTTTTTTTTACTGTCAAAGATCGTTTCTTTTGCAACTGGTTAGGTAATTTTAGTTACTAGGTTTTTTACTCAAAGGCAAAGAGGAAAAGGTTTATATGTAGTCATTGAAATCGCGTCTTCATTTCCGTATATGAAATTAGAATTTTAAATCATCTGTTGCTATACAGAGGGGCGGCAACGCCCGTCGTTACCATGGCAACGGTATCACTCGATAACAGCCAACTCGTCCTTCAGAAGGCCATCCGAGCTTCCGCCACTCGACGCCGGGAGCGTCGGGCGCCACTGTTGCATTGACTTATGATAATTAATGTGACAGCTACAAGTTAATTCAACTACTCGACGACAGATGGCGGTAGTTATGTGATCTCTATTTTTTTTTTTACTTTCATTGTCAAGGTATTACATTAACTTAAATTTTATTAAGCAAATTACTAATTTTAACTTAATTTAATTGATGTGATTAAGCTAATGAAAAATAAATACTATGAACTCTTACGAAATTTATTGGATGTTTTTGTCTAAAATAACGAATTTTTATTATTTGTGTATTTATAGTTATATAAGCATACGTTAAAATTATCTTATCTCATTTTCTCTCTTTTATTCCAATATATTATTATATGAAAAAGATTAAAAAGAGATTAATTATCTCTTTTTTAAACCCGAGATAATTTGACGTTGCCTATAATACTCGTATGTTCCTAAGCGACCGTAGTCACCTACTATCATTTGGACCATAAGCCCGCCTGTCACTCTTTAACATAAAAAATATCTAGACTGAATGTGTAAAGGCGATATTACACAAATAAAATGTTATATACCTATAATATCAAGTTACTTATTAACTTGTCACTCATAGTTATTTATATAATATCTTGTTTGTCTTGTGTAACTCAAGTTTATTTATCTACAATTAATGTTCAGCTTTTTCCCTTAAGAAAGAATATTTTAGAAGAAAATTGAGAAGGTTTGAAAGATTCATGCAAAATTCAATTAGAATTTTTTTTCTTTAAAATATGAGATCTGTTTAGTTTTTTTAAGCCATGTATTTTTTATGTAAAGATCGTCAAACAGGCTGACGGTTTACTTGATGATAAGTGGCTACCGTCGCCTATAACACAAGCAACGGTGCTGCAAGTGCGATCGACAGACATGTCGACCATAGTAGGGTTTAACTTGCAGATATATTATTTCGATGAGGATTAAAGACAAGGTATTAGGAAGAGATAGAGAAATAGGTTGAAACACAACAGCACGTATGCTGTAATTTTACGGTGGTATTATGTAAGGGGGTGGTTACTGCCGCCAGACGGGTTATTGTTTTGGCTATTGTATTTCAATATCATTGTTCTATTCCCGCCTTTACATCCATTTATTTAAACTAATCTGGAATTAAATTCGTCCTTTATCCTATATCCGACAGGTCACATAAAATCTCTGGTCTTCAATTATACCATACATAGTTTTTCTGTACATAACACTTTATCTTTAAAAATAGCTAAATATCATATACAAATTGTTTTTCCCATAAATATCCATTTCATATTGAAACTATAATAAATCTGAAGCAATCACTCGATGATATTGTTATCTGGGGTTTTAAATGTTCATTTCGGTAAGCCGATTGGCCACTTACTTTAGCTTCTGCATCCCCACTGCTAGATTTATAACGATTTCGGATTTGGAAGCAGTAAAACCGTACTACGATAAGATATAATGTTATTGCGTTCCAGATAACCTTCTTTATATTATACACGGGAGGCCAACAGTGAAGATAATGATACTTATGCAACATCTAGTTATATGATCACACTTTTTTTTTCGCATGTGAGTTTCAATGCGAGGTTACTGGAGCACATATTACAAGATATATACTGCTGCTTTTTTCTCTAACTTGCTTGAAAATGGTTTCATTATTTTAAAAAAGATGACACCTTCTTTCTGTCCGCACGCGCCAAAAAAAAATCCAGCAAAATCCACGGGCTACGTGGATAAAAATCGCTGGACAATTTTTAAAGTATGACAAACTAGATTATAGATCTATAGATCAGAAGAAGATGACCGCCATTTTGTTTTACATACTGTTAATTCTAGTTTGAATTAATAAATATTTGCAATGTTTTTACATTTTTATATAATAAAAAAAGGAGTAGGTATTTCATCGGAATATGTATTTCGAACTGTAAAATCTGTAATATAAATAAAATTGGAGTGTGTTTGTAATATTGAAATAACCGTTTTTTTACTACATGCATATGAATATATATATATACGGTACATACACCAAAATAACATTTTTTACAATTTTTGTATGTCTGTCTGTTTGTTTGTTCCGGCTAATCTCTGAAATGGCTGGACCGATTTTGACGGGACTTTTATTGGCAGGTAGCTGATGTAATAAGGAGTAACTTAGGCTGCGTTTATTTTAGAAAAATTCTTTTATTAGAAAAAATACACCCCGGGCGAAGCCTCCCGGCGGGCCGCTAGTCTTTAATATAAGTTTTAACATGGACTGAATTTTGTGCTACTCGGCATTTTAAATACACTTGGACAGTTCCGTCTTGGGCAGTAATGTACTATTACTTTAAAATCATTGTTTGCACCGCAAAAATTGTCATCAATGCAGGTTACGGTCACGTATAAATTTTATATTAACTCATAAACATAACATAGCAGAGTGCTGCCGAACCGGCCCTTAATGATTATTTCGTTATTATCCAGTCCAAGCCGAATTCACCTTTAACGAGCTCGATACAATGACCTTTTTCGTTTGAACTTTCTTTTTTAGAGGCGTAACATTTCTGCACGAGCTCCAACAATGGGTACTCGATTTAAAAGTTTTCTCCTTCGCTTCGCATTTCTTTTTGTTGAAAATAAAGTTGACATTTTATGATTCGTGAACAGCAGCCGTCGTGTTTATCTGTAAATTGTTTGCGAGTAGGAAACTTGTATTTCGTTGTTCCTTACAACGGTATTAACTCGATTTATAAAGTTACATGTCAAAGGAAATCCTGGATTTTTATTCTCAATCAAACAAGGATTCCTTGATATTAAAATACAGAATCAGAAGACCATTGTGAAATAATAGCACATGTGCTGGTGTATTTCGTGAGTTAATCCTTAAACCCAAAGGTGCCGCGCACTTGCAGCATCTTTGGTGTTGCATCATAGGCGAAGGTCAAGTTTATTATCATGTGACATAATATATTTTTTTTCAAGTTATAATACGAATAACGATTGTATAGACTAAATATTCAGATACATTATAATGTTGGCCGATACACAGTTACATACATTGTGTAGATGTGATCATATCAGAATATGAGAGCGATAAATTCTCAAAATGTGATAACTCGAGTAACGACACGTTAGCAATAATAAAGGTTACGACAACTCGTAAAGCGATGTGCTACGCGGCTACGAGCTACGGAGTGCTACGTGTTTCGTAGACGCTCTACGCGTATCGGCTGCTAATACCTCTACGTGAAATGGATAGAACACGCTTCGCTTTAACACGAGAATATTTCGCGAAATTCTTATAAAGTTGTTATGAGTGAGTGCTGTAAATACAGTATTTAAAAGGGACTTTTTATGTGTTAAGGTAGATAAAAAGGCTTACTTGACGATCCACTTGATGGTAAGTGACTATTGACGCCTATAACACAAGCAATGTCACAGTTGCTGTAAGTGCGCTGCCGACCATAGACGGTGGTCAATGTTATTTGACTGTGGTCTTCTGTAAGGGGGTGGTTACTTCCGCCAGACCGGCTGCCCAATTGACGCAAAATGCAGAGTACCCCGCCACGGGCCTTTTTATCTGAGAACCGTGGGATATATTGGCAAATATGTAATTACAAGAAATTATTTTTATTTGCCCCGTTATGTTTCTAATCGATTAAACTTAAATACTAAACGGTTAATATAACTGTGGTTAAATTACTCCTTTCATTGTAACTGAAGCAAAAGCGTAATTAAGGTTGTTAACCAGTTTTATTGAATCTATTTGATTCTCCTTTAGAAGCCCTTAGAAGTGTATTGTGGGCGTCAGCCTTCGGCACTCCTTGGTGCCCTATAAATAGTCTGAAGCGGTTCAGTTTGAGTATGAAAAGAGCGAGTTATCTATAAGGTAACCTCGCTGGTAATTGAGTTTAGAGAGTGGCAAGTGGCAAACGTGTACTAGTGCCCTCTCCCTCCCTCCCATCCCCCCTTCTCACAAGTGCCCTTGCCCAGATTGTGTGGATATGGTGCATTATTGAAGGGGTGTACAAATATTAACATGTAGGCAAATAATTCGACGTCTTCATATTTTTAAACATCTTGAATTGTTTTTATTCATGAAGAATAGTAATTAAATAATGGTTGAATTCATGAATTTAAAAATTTAAAAGCTCACACAATTAAAAAAACTATCTGTTCGGGACAGCCTATTGTACAAATTGTGAAATATAGTGAAATCATAGAACTAGTGTATAGTGAAAACAGTGTAAATGAAAGAGACAAAAATAGACAGAGACAGATATAGTGTTCACTTAGTTATTATTATTTCGGGCGGTCGTGTCGCGCTTGCGCGCCATTGGCGCAAGCTAGTTCGGCACATGGCACGACCGCCACTAGTTCTATATGTAAGATTTGTTACTTAGATAGGCATTTTTTTAAATAAAGGCAGTCTTCTCCTTGCTTCGGCATAGTAAAGACCTTTGTACCAGTACAACTTGTTTGGAAAATACAACCCTCTCCTCCTCGACTAACAATCGCAGGCTAACCAGTGAGCCCTCCTTAGCCGGAGGCCCTGCCCACTTAAAGCCATAACAGCCAGGCTATACAAATGCGCGGGTGCTACAGGCCCGTACACTATCAATAAATGAATATATTTAGAGATTCTCAGACACAAAGCATCATTTATCTCCATTTCCCGCAATAGCTCCGTGAAAGAGCACGAGTGCTTTTTGCTTAAACGATTTACCATTCTATAAACTATTTGCCTGTCCATACAACCTTAAGACCTCATACTTAAGACCTCACTATATACCTGAATTGCGGAAAAAGAAAATTGCATCCAAAGCTGGGGGCGGGCCACTAGTGTTTATTTTATATAATACATATATAACTATAATAATTTTATACTCGTATATCAGTAAAAAGTGTTTCCATTATTAATTTATATAACATTAATTGAATCTAACAACATACAAGTAATTTTGAAGTAATTTTAACTTATAAAATTTTTTATTTACAAAATATTTAATTCTCAATTGTTGTTATGTATTATTTGATTTCTGATTGCCTGAAATAGTTTTTAAATAGTTTTTTTTTTACACAGTCGCCGGTAGTTCTAAACCTTGCCAGTGAGCATTATAAAGGATAATTACATACGATATATTGTAGCTTGGAGACCTTCATGTACCGAATAATGGTGCGCAGTTAAGTAGGTTGCTTTGACCTTTAGTTGCAACTGTTTTATTATATTTTTCACAGCCCTAGGGAACCAACCCCTATCTACTAGTGACCTCCTCGCCCCCCGCCACCCCTCCCCCCCGCCGCCGTCTTCTCAAGGCCCCGATCTTTGTTGTCAGATGCAATTTGGTGACGGTAACACGATCATTCGCGGAAGTTTACCACAAGTTTATATGAAGCTCTTGTTTTATTCACATTTCATTATGTTATATAAAATTTTATTAACATACCACTTATTATTATTAAGGGTGGCAGGCAGCCTTGACGGTCCACTCGATGGTAGGTGGTTACCGTCGCCTAAGGGCACAAGCAACACTAGGAAGGTACAAATGCGCTTTTTTTATGTCACCTAGGTTAAAAAAAAAAATAGTTTTTAGATTATTACGAGTTTACGAGTTTATTATATGTATAGATATCTATATTTTAAAGTATCCAATTATTATAAACTGATCTACAGTTTATAATAGTTAGAACAACAAATAGTAATGTGGGGAATTAATTAAATTATTACATTAAATTAGAATTTATTATTATTTTTATTTGAAGATCTGAATAGTTAAGTTTAGTTAATTTTGGTTTAATTTATTTTTATTTCTATGTAATTTACTCGGTATGGGTTAATTTTTCTGAGATAAATTTATTGTTATTAAATATCATTTTCCAATTTTTGGAACACTCAAATCAAAAGGCTTACTATTTACAAGTTTACGTATATAAATAAATAAATATCTTCACACATTCCACACAGCACCATATAGTTCCACACTAAACAACTAATGCTAGTATTATGGATACTAGACAGTTGATGTATTACATAAATTACTTCTTTTTTTGTTGTAAATACAAACATCCATGACTCAGATACAAAGGTAAATGTTAACACATAAACGTTTGCCCCTAGCGGGATTCGAACCCGCGACCGTTTGGTTAACAGCTAGGGTTACTAGCCACTGGACCAAACGTGTCGTCAATATGTTAGTCAGAATCTGAGCAGAGAGTTACTTATAGGGAAATAGTGACTCTATCCGTGATTCAGTGTTATTTTAGGCCAAGTTAACGAGCGCGGCCTCACTAATTCATCTCCGAGTGTCTCTTGGGTCAAGAGAGTTGAAATTTTGTCAGAAATTACTTATAAGGCGGGAATGAGACCCGATTTCGGGATTCCCCGTGGGAGGAATCCGGGAGTGGAGGCCGTGAAAAGAAGCTTCCTACTACTCGTATACTATTTGGGTTAGGAACAGTATAATCAGACAATGCATAAAGCTTAATCTAGAATTATGCTAGAAATAATGGAAGCCTAGTATTACCTACTCTGTCCCTATAAAATCCTTTCCTATTCTCTTATTCTTAATCCTATGATGGGCGGCATCAGTGTTATAGGCGAGGTAGCTACCTAACGTCAGCCTGTCTGTCGACCTTAACACATGTAAAAACATGACATTTATTTTTAGTTATAATCTTATCTTACCTATAAGTTGGCTGAGTCTATATTGTCTCCATGACGAAGCCAACTAATGATTTCCACAGCATATTTTAACTAATGATTCCTCTAAAGTATTGAATTATCACATACTGCGAAAATAATAAACATAATATAACTAACTTCTGTTATTATGCCAATTGAGATAAAAAATATTTATTTATAAATCATAGTTTTTAAAAGTCAGAATTTCAGTTTCAAGGTAATATTTGTAAAGTTTTGTGTTGCCTTGAGTCCTTGGAGTTGAGAATCTAGGACTGAAAACAACTTTATAAGGTTTGCTAAACAATCTAATTAACGAAGTAGTATTGTTAACTATCATTATAGAACTTGTGATACAATTGTATGGAGATTTATTTATATTTTTAGTTTATTTTATATTGATTTTAAACTTGTATCATTAGGTAAGAAGAAATTATAGATTTTGCTGGAAAAATATAGTGTTAAATCCAAAGATATTTAAGTTTGAAAGTATTGAAATACCGTGCATTTACCAAATACAAGTCAGCATTTTCATAATTAGTTATAAAATCTGTAAAATTTATTATGGGAATTTTATAAATCTGAAATATTTACAGTAAAGAGAGTCTTTTATCGCCAAATTCTCTAAAGTGTAAATTAATGGCCTGGTTTTGAACTATGTTCTTTAGTGTCGAAAAATAGGAGGTGGACCTCTATTGGCCATTTGCACGATGTTTAAACTGGACCACTATGTAAGCAATTACGGAGTGTGTAAAAAAATTGAGAGTGACAAGCAGGTGTGTGGCAGGGGTGCCTCCCGCCTCCGCCCGCCCTCTCCTCTAGGGTTGCCTAACTACATCTGAGGAACTTTATACATGTCTAGCTAAAAACTAGACATGTTTGCTCATTTTGATATATCTAAACTTTTATATTGTAGATACTATTAGTGCCCTACGCGTTCCTACGCGTTTCTAGAATAATACCTACGTAATTTTTTTCTTTATAAACAGATTGAAATGAAACAAACATTAAATGTTACGGGAAGCTTGCTACAATACATCAGTGAAAACCGCATTTCATCGTTTTTAAGACTGAAAAAGAATTCTTTAATCTATATCTTAACTCTACGTATGGTACCTAGTATCTACATTGCTTAAGGTCATTAAGGTGTTTGGTAATTTTGTTGTAAATGCTTAGTTGTATATACGGATTAAAACGTCTCGCGAAATCTGTTCGTACTAGTGTTATATCGTTACAGGCTTAAAGGAGTAGCGATTTTGAATTGTGTTTTGCGAAATGCGAAAAAGCATGTGTAGTGACAACCCTAGCGTTGGCGGGCACCACGCGACTGTTCGTTCGCTGGAGACAGGCAGTGCCCCTCGCGGCGGCCGTCCGACCACTCGCTTCGCTTCGCTTCCTGCGCTATCTTCGCTTCGCGTTCGCGCACTTCCCTCTAGCCCTAGTGCACTACATTTTAGTGAACAATATTTTTTATATCGAGTGTTATAGTTTTATATATATTGTTAGACGTTTACAACCCCGTAGGCTAGTGTTTGATGTTGTCGTCTTGTTTGGTTTGTATTGGACGAGTTCAGTTGCGATCCTCACTACTTTTACATTTAATACATTCAAATAAAACAACCTGAACTCTGCTCCACCACGCTAGACCGCTAGACTTGGAGCGGTTAAAGTAATTTCAGTGGATATTAAAACTAATTATGTTTTATTAGCGAGAGTAAATTGGTGAAATGAAGCGCCCCTCTGTCAGGGGAGGACAAGGACTTATTAGGGGGTTAATATCGGCGCAACTGATGTCGCACTATTTACTGGCGTGTACCAACTAATGTGATTACGTACAAAGAGGTTTACAGGCGAGTAGTCAACTCGCAGCTAACATGTTGGGTTAGGTTGACTTTCGAAATACCTATATAGATATATAATTCTGTAGGAATTTTCATCGTATTTATTTCGTTATTCGAATTTGCTTTCTCAATGATTAGAAAATGTGCTTATGACAAAATAACACACCTTTTTTTATTTTACTAGTGAAAAAAATATCAATCGTGTTGCATTATAATATTTCATTGATAACAAAATCTCAGCAATAAAAACAAAAAAAAATCGGTTTAGAAATAAACGAGTAAAATGTTCTAAACAATTTTACCAACTTTTCCAATTTTATATAGAATTTATTTTCACTTAATTAAAAATGAAAATGAAGCGAGCTTTAGATATCAGCTATCCTTTGAAAGTAACGGAGAGTAAGGGAGTATGAAGAAATAAAATTTATGCGAAAGTTTAACAAAGAAGATATTGTTTAAGAGTACATAGTCATTAAATGAACTACAATGGAGCTCACTTTTAAAACGTGTATTGATATCTCTATTTATGTACTGCGGTCTGTGCAGTCAATAAACTTAATTGCATCCAACGATGAGCTTTAAGATCATCAGACTTAAGCATTAATTGAAGTGACATTGTCTCTCTATTTGCATATTATTTAAACCACAGGTAGAGTTCCTGAAGCCTTCCTGGTTCTATCAGATACAAACTGAATTTTAATCTTCTTCTTAAGGTGCCACTTATTTATTAAGGTTGGCGACCATGGTGGTTATCTAAGACCTTAGAAAAATGAGGGAGGGAATGCTCATATCAAACCTCTCTCTTAAATTCACAAACTAAGATGTCTTTTCCTGCCTCGGTTATATTTGGCCTGTGCTTTTCCTTGCAACACTAGTTGAAGGATCTTTTGCCTCTTACTATGTGCTATAAATACTTCTTTATTGATCTAGTATGAAAATCATACTTATTTATTTATTTGAAAGGCATACCAACTAAAGACGTACTTAATCACAATATACAACACTCACAGCTTTCTCAAGTTCTATCACAAGTTGAATTTAAATTATAGGAAAGCACGACAATGTTTGGGATTAATTTAATTATAAATAAGTCAAGAAATGTCAATGAGATAAAAAATACAAATACCTAGAACAACTTACATATTATTATATAATAATCAATCAAGTCAAAATCAAGTCAAATCAATAAAACAAAAGTACCAATCAATAAAAGAGAGAAACAATTAAATAATGTAAAAAATAGAAAAAACATACCTACTTATGCATTATTATGGTACACTCTGTATATATGTTAGCTGTATATTAAATTGATATAATTTTATTACTGATCAGTATTTTTTGTTTAATGGCTCATAAAAATATCGCATTCGAAACGTTTTAATATTAATTAAAGCGAAGAGCGATGAGAGAGTGGAAATATTTTAATTAAAAATATCTCATTTCCATTTCAAGTTTACTTAATGTAGGTAAACTAACCGCAGATGCCTCTAACATTCATTTTGGAATTACAGACGATTTTATATTGGGCACAATTTTTTCATAAATTATTATATATCTAAAAGAGTTAAAATATGGGTTTACCGTTGTAAAAGAGAGTTAGTTTCGAACCGATTTTTTTATTAAGAAAAATTATAAAAGTATTATCAATACTAATAATAAATCTGTAAGGGTCGGTGATGGAGTAAGTTACTTTGTTTTCAGAGATATCGTGTTTATAGGCTCTATACATGATACTGAAACTAAATTGACGATTTTTAGATTTTTTTTCTGTATGTATGTATGTTCCTCCATAACTCTGAAACGAATCAACTGATTTTCATGAAACTTGGTAGATAAACATTTGGACGTACGGGACACAGGATAGACTACTTAATATTTTTCAACGCGGACGAAGTCGTGGGCACCAGCTAGTATATTATATAGATGAACTAGTTGTAATGCTGATTCATTATGAAGCTGCAACAAACTTTGTCCTGAGTAAATTTCTAGCTGTCAAACTCAAATAGCGGTATCTGTTAGATAATTCTAACTTTAGCCGATAGTGGATTTAGGCTGTTCCTATTGAAAAATTATGTTTTATAATATTTGTTTACATTTATTTAAAAATTAACCATAAAGCTTAAATATGTCAAAGGCCATTGTATGACCGAACGAAATAGAAACTTAGGAAACGGACAAGTTAGAAAGTCGTCCAGAGGGATCTTGACTTTCTTTTATAGTAACTTATGCATTGACTGCGATACTTTACTGTTTAAAAAATATGTTGGTAACAAAGTTAAATTCTATTCGATTTTGGCTTAAAACTTTCCCACATAAGTCCCCGGCTAAAGTAAAGTTGGTCCTCGCTCGCGTCACAATTCCATCGTACTAAATACCTATTAAAAACTCATCGTATATCTGATAATCCTCAACCCACAACGATAATGCTATCACGATTGCGCTGTCAAATTTTGCTTGTTATTGAAACATATCTATACATATAAATAAAATTGGAGTGTCTGTTTGTAATATTGAAATAACCGTTTTTTACTACATGCATTGAATATATATACGGTACATAAACCAAAATAACATTTTTTACAATTTTTGTCTGTCTGTCTGTCTGTTTGTTCCGGCTAATCTCAGAAATGGCTGGACCGATTTTGACGGGACTTTTATTGTCAGGTAGCTGATGTAATAAGGAGTAACTTAGGCTACGTTTATTTTAGAAAAATTATTTTATTAGAAAAAATACACCCCGGGCGAAGAAGGGAGCGGGCCGCTAGTCAATAATATATTTAGAGTAATTTCAATCGAGAGCTTATTAGTAAATCTGTAAATGCAATTTTCAACAAAATTCTCTATCGCTGATATTTTCCGACTTTCATTTAGCATTTATGATTAATTAATGGATAATTAATCATCTTGATTAATTTCTGGTTAAGTATATGATACTCAAAATATGATCCGTTTTATTTTTAAAATCATTTAATTTTTCTGTAATCTATATAAATAAAAATAAATAAAAATAAATCACTAACGGCAAAACTAATTTGCCTAATTTATTTTCTAATAGGTATTCGGTCCGAAACCCAAGAAGGTTATATTAACATAATAATTCATTTTATTATTACAATAAAGACATATTTTAGTTATTAGAACATGAGATAATTTTACAATATCAACATAATAAACGGTAAAAAATTAATCCCAAAAACAAACATTGTAATTTGAAATATTAACGGAACATCACAAAAATAAAGTAAAGATTGACATGAAAGCTGATAAAAATAAAGGCGGGCATGTATCGGTGCGTGGTGGAAGCGTGTTTACAAACCCTCTAGGGAAGAGTGAAGGTCGTCCTCCGCTCCTCGGCCCGACCCCAGATGATATTTCAGGACTCAGCGATAATTCGCGCTGACGTGACGCCTCTCGCTTCACGGGTTAAACAGGCTGGCTTATTCCGTTTCAAAAACAGCTGTAATTTAAATAGGGGCAGGTCACACTACGTCATTTGCGCAGCCCGTCTGAATGGTCTGGTGGTCATTTGGGACCACCGTGAAATAACAGCACGAGTGCCAGAGCCAGAGCAAATTTCCCTATCTCTTCCTAATCCCTTATCCTTAATTCTACTCTAGTCGGCACTTGTGCTACTCTTGTTATAGGCGACGATAGCCACCTACCATCAAGTGGACCGTCAGCCTGTCTGCCGAATTTAACAGACAACGGGTGCATTTGCAACTCGTTTGATACAATTGAACTTCGTTTTATATTCGCAGATTACGAGCCCTATAGAGTAACTGGTACGGTCCAATATACGAATTTTTATTTATATATAGTAATATGTATACTCCCCAACCCGTAAATTGATCGAGTAGCGAAGACTGAAGTGAGGGATCATAGGAATTGTATGCGGAAAAAAGTTGACGGCAAAATTGATAGATTTCACAAGCGTATAAAAGTCACAAAGAAACTGAACTAAGCCGCCAACTTCCGGTTAAGTGAAGTGACCAAAGACAATATTATAACCATATCAGTAGTTAAGTTTATATATGTTAGTACAATATGAACGTCCCGGTGAAAGGAGGCCCAGGGCCGACGGTGGCTGTGGTCCCGGTTCCGGAAAGCGAAATGGATGCCCTTCTCCTCGGCAGGACAGCGGTGAGGACATTTGATCAGTACGTGCGAAATGTATGTATGACCACTTCAATATAATCTTGAACGTTAACCGCGTATGGTACGCCCTCGGAAAGAGGGGAAATAATTGACCTTCTCAAAGACCCGTGGGTCAGAGTTACCACAATAAGCAGTCGATAAACCCGTTTGATATTAAAGCATACACATACGCGGTTACCTTATCTCGCTGAAGTGATATCTACCGTATTTACATAATTCGGTACGTCCACAGACTTCATATGATATCAGAAAAAACGCGGTCTGTACCGTGGCATCATCATGTATAAGACAAAGACTTATTTGCTTTTTTATAGTATAGGTGGTAGATTTACATTATAGGTGTTGAAAAGTCCACTTGATCGTAAAATCCCATCGTCTCAAGCTACACCAGAGGAGATAAAAATGTGCTATATAGCGTCAGTAAGATTTTATACTATACAAAAACATCTATATATTTTTTTATAAAAGGGTGGTGGCTGCAGGTCGACCTACTGCTCTGTTTATTACTGCAAAACAAAGTAAGTCTTGCAAATAACTTTAGAACGCTTTCGCTACAACTTTGTAACATACACAAAGAGACTGCAATCAAATTTTAAATGATTGTGGTATATTAAATATGTTGAACAATTTTATTTTAAATTAGCTCGTGAGACAGGCTAACGATCCACTTGATTGTATGTGGCCACCGTTGCCTATAAAACACAAGCAATGCCACAGGTGCTGCAAGTGCACCGGCACAAAAGGAATTGGGAAGGGATGGGGTAATGGGCCCTTACTCACTCACCGAAACAAAAGCACACGTGCTGTTATTTCCCGCTAATCTTACAGAAGAAAGGGTTTATCACCTTGGTGTAGGTACTGTCTACTTTTGGACGAAGTCTGTGGACGGGGTTTCGCGATAAGTTCTAAACTCATTGAATTTGCATAATTTCCAGCAAGGTAACACCTCAGCACATCTAGTGAACCTAGTTAGTTAGACAGCTTTTTATGTTTTTTATGTCTTTGATGTTAAATTTAGCCTCTCTTGGAACTGCTTTGGATAAAATTTGTTTTTGACTATAATGTGTGTTATTTGTTCGTGGCTTTTGTAAGACACTCATGCTATTGTAAGATGTATCTATTACAAATAAATGTTCTGTGTTTTTAAGTCTTTGCACGCCAGAAAGGACAGTAATTTTGTTTGCTGTGAGTGTTTACTGATGAAAATACCACAGGAGGTATGAAAGTTTTGATTGATTGACTTGTGTTTGCTCACTGGCTCCACAGATTTACCTCCGATAATTATGACTATAAATAAATTGTAATTATGTTCTGGTCTCTAGTGACTATATTTATGTATTAAAATGAAAAAATGAGATAATTTTGCACAGATGCTTTATGCAAATTCGCCTTATTGATAAAAGTGGATTAGTTATTTCAACAATTAAACGATTCGTAAAGTGTGTTGAGGTCAGAGAAGATTGTGGTGAATAATAAAATAACTTTTTAACTTCAATGACAAGAGCAGGGATCCTATCTTCTTTGTGACGCTGGAAACTTTTGGACTTCGTATAATTAACATCTATTATGAACTGTCTGTACATAAATTTGTACATCAAAGTTTATCAATTTCTGTTAAGCGTTCTGTTCAAAAAGTACGTCAATTAAATTTGATTATGGAATCGTTTAGCAAATTGACGTACTTTCGGAATCCAATTAATCATTACGAATTGAGTCACGTAGCCCCCATTCGATTGTAGGGCCAGCCACTCGCACCCGGCTCTACCTTCTTTATCTCATCTGACTGATTGCGTTTTACTTAAATTAAAAAGTCTTTGTGCACTTAAGGAGAGTGTTGATATTAGCTGGGATTATTTATGTCTTTAGATAATAGAATCACCGATAAAGTCACAAAGGTTAACTTGCTTATAATAGAATATCGTCTTATCATTTGCTCTTAACTAAAGATACAGATGTGAAAACCGATAATGATATAATTAGCAAATATTTAGACTTGGTTCATGTGGTGACAGTCATGTGACAGGTTCATTCGAAGATTATGGCTCGATGGTAGATTTTGGAGAACGGTCTTCGACCAACATCAATAAAGGCTTTTACTAGATAGCTGGATCAAAGGACATAAACAATGTTCTTCCTAAGACATCTAAATCTATAAAATCACGCATTTTCAAAACTCTCAGAGAACTTTCCAGGTAAACACTTCTTTCTGCACTCACATGAATGTACTAATAGTTGGATAATTCAATGTTGGCTTCGTCGACAAGCGTTTTCTCTAAATTAGTATCCATAACTATTTATGGTATTTTTCAAACAAGTAAGCTGAAACCAAAAGCGAAACCTGCGCCATTAGGTTAGCAAATAATAGCACGCTATGTACTGGTGGATACAAAGTCCGTAGAAGCAGATTAATGGCGAAGGCCTACCTCGCCTGGTGGGCGTCGCCGGATCCACACCAATTACGGCTAATTGATTGATGCCTTCTACTTACACGCGGCCACGACTCGTGTGTACTTAGCTCGTGCATGCTCCGGTCGAGGGCTCCCATATCCATGATAATTGCGATTCGCTTCTACCAATTAAACTGGAATGACATACTGCGCCATAAATTGAGAAGCCTGTCTGGTGTGAGTAACCAACCTCTAAAGGAATACCACAATTAATAACAAGTGAACTGTTAGGTTTCAACTACATAGGTGACAGTAGCCATATTTTGTTCTAATATACTATCAACTTACCTTATGTCCATTTTTATGTGAACATATTTGTAGAAAGAAAAGTCCAAAAGTATGTCATAGTCAGGCACCGCCGAATCTCTCTGTTCTAGCATCTATTAACAAGTCAAACACCTGAAAATACTTCGGCTTTATCAGGTTCGATTCCTGGCAAGGCAAATTTTAGAGAAAAACTTTTCAAAGTTGCGTCTGGTCAAGATCAGGAAAGCAGTGGCAGAGTACACTGCTTTTTACAGCACCCCCTAAGAACACTTTGAAATAACAGCACTTTTGCTGTTGTGTTTCGGTGAGTGAGTAAGGGAGGCCAGAGTCCATTTTCTTATCCCTTCCCAATCAATCCCTTTTCCTACGGTAGCCGGCAGCGCACTTGCAACACCTGTGGTTTTGCTTGTGTAGTAGGCGACGGTAGCCACCTACCATTAAGTGGACCGCCAGTCTGCCTGCCAACCTTAACATAAAAAGTATATATAGAAATAAAATTAAATTTATAATGTATGAAAAGCTGTTTAAGCTTACAAAAATTTTTTTTTGTAAGTTTTTTTCTGGGCTATATTACAAAATTGCCGTTTCTACCCTTCAGAGACTTTAGTTGTTAATAAGACCTACTCAGAGAGGATTTGAACTACTTTTTAATCCATACAGAAAAGAAAGCATCGGACGATCTCTAGTTATGAAATAAATGAAATTTCCGGCCAGTGCCACGGTTGGCCAGTTTGAATTATTGTTCAGTTATTGTAAATGTTCGTCGTTTGTAGACCCAGTTTGTGCATACGCTGCGCATTCGACATGATTTACGTAACTGTTTAATGGATTTTGTTTGGTCCACATATTAAGACCGAATTATAATTGAAACCACGCGATTCAATGCGTTTAATTAATGTTATAACCCAATGTATAGATTAGGTACATACATATATTATCCATACTATCCATACTTCTATACTATAATATTATAAATGTGAAAGTAACTGTCTGGCTGTCTGTCTATTACCTTTTCACGCCTTAACTACTTAACCGATTGTTATGAAATTTCGCATACACGTTTTCAGGCATACAAAAAAGGACATAGGGAACCTATTATCCAGAAAAAAAATACTGTTCCAAAGGGATGATGTAAAATAAAATAAAAAAACTAACGCCTGGTCAAAGTGTTATAGCAACAAGAGGTCAAGCGTTATAAATATTGCTTATAAATTCTCTTTATTTTTCAACGCGGACGAAATCACAGGCACCGGCTAGTATCTTATAATACGTACATGATTTAATCATACGGTTCTAAGCTGCCTAGAAAATATCGATAGATGAATATGTGATACCTAAAACCAGTTCTCTCTTCACCTATTTCGGCTTTTTTTTTGAAATATTAGTTGGAGCACTTTTGGTACAACTATTTATTCTGTGGTTGAAATACGAGGTTCTATGGTTAAGAAATTGCAACCGTGCGAAGCCGGGGGTCGGATCGCTAGTAGATAATAAAATAAGAATCCCATGATAGCCGATATTCACGCGGTTCGGTTCCACCGGAAGCGCCTTCATTTCCGCTTCCGGGAGATATTCGTGTCTCAAATCTATTTC
This sequence comes from Synanthedon andrenaeformis, assembly GCA_936446665.2. NCBI lineage: Eukaryota > Metazoa > Arthropoda > Insecta > Lepidoptera > Sesiidae > Synanthedon > Synanthedon andrenaeformis. Next base: position 134,330 of record OW387798.2, read on the forward strand.
GAGAGAGTGACAATTCGTAGCCAGCTTATGAGGACGTGTCAGAACAGCCTCCAATTTTCTTTTAATTATGAAGGCTCCTTTGAATGATTAAAAGCGTTATTAAACAAGATTAATTGACATTTTGATCGGTTTTTAATTGAGACATCACCTTGTCGCCACCGCTTCTATTCGAACGACTTTCATTTGCATAAATGTTGGCTTCGTCGACAAGCGTTTTCTCTAAATTAGTATCCATAACTATTTATGGTATTTTTCAAACAAGTAAGCTGAAACCAAAAGCGAAACCTGCGCCATTAGGTTAGCAAATAATAGCACGCTATGTACTGGTGGATACAAAGTCCGTAGAAGCAGATTAATGGCGAAGGCCTACCTCGCCTGGTGGGCGTCGCCGGATCCACACCAATTACGGCTAATTGATTGATGCCTTCTACTTACACGCGGCCACGACTCGTGTGTACTTAGCTCGTGCATGCTCCGGTCGAGGGCTCCCATATCCATGATAATTGCGATTCGCTTCTACCAATTAAACTGGAATGACATACTGCGCCATAAATTGAGAAGCCTGTCTGGTGTGAGTAACCAACCTCTAAAGGAATACCACAATTAATAACAAGTGAACTGTTAGGTTTCAACTACATAGGTGACAGTAGCCATATTTTGTTCTAATATACTATCAACTTACCTTATGTCCATTTTTATGTGAACATATTTGTAGAAAGAAAAGTCCAAAAGTATGTCATAGTCAGGCACCGCCGAATCTCTCTGTTCTAGCATCTATTAACAAGTCAAACACCTGAAAATACTTCGGCTTTATCAGGTTCGATTCCTGGCAAGGCAAATTTTAGAGAAAAACTTTTCAAAGTTGCGTCTGGTCAAGATCAGGAAAGCAGTGGCAGAGTACACTGCTTTTTACAGCACCCCCTAAGAACACTTTGAAATAACAGCACTTTTGCTGTTGTGTTTCGGTGAGTGAGTAAGGGAGGCCAGAGTCCATTTTCTTATCCCTTCCCAATCAATCCCTTTTCCTACGGTAGCCGGCAGCGCACTTGCAACACCTGTGGTTTTGCTTGTGTAGTAGGCGACGGTAGCCACCTACCATTAAGTGGACCGCCAGTCTGCCTGCCAACCTTAACATAAAAAGTATATATAGAAATAAAATTAAATTTATAATGTATGAAAAGCTGTTTAAGCTTACAAAAATTTTTTTTTGTAAGTTTTTTTCTGGGCTATATTACAAAATTGCCGTTTCTACCCTTCAGAGACTTTAGTTGTTAATAAGACCTACTCAGAGAGGATTTGAACTACTTTTTAATCCATACAGAAAAGAAAGCATCGGACGATCTCTAGTTATGAAATAAATGAAATTTCCGGCCAGTGCCACGGTTGGCCAGTTTGAATTATTGTTCAGTTATTGTAAATGTTCGTCGTTTGTAGACCCAGTTTGTGCATACGCTGCGCATTCGACATGATTTACGTAACTGTTTAATGGATTTTGTTTGGTCCACATATTAAGACCGAATTATAATTGAAACCACGCGATTCAATGCGTTTAATTAATGTTATAACCCAATGTATAGATTAGGTACATACATATATTATCCATACTATCCATACTTCTATACTATAATATTATAAATGTGAAAGTAACTGTCTGGCTGTCTGTCTATTACCTTTTCACGCCTTAACTACTTAACCGATTGTTATGAAATTTCGCATACACGTTTTCAGGCATACAAAAAAGGACATAGGGAACCTATTATCCAGAAAAAAAATACTGTTCCAAAGGGATGATGTAAAATAAAATAAAAAAACTAACGCCTGGTCAAAGTGTTATAGCAACAAGAGGTCAAGCGTTATAAATATTGCTTATAAATTCTCTTTATTTTTCAACGCGGACGAAATCACAGGCACCGGCTAGTATCTTATAATACGTACATGATTTAATCATACGGTTCTAAGCTGCCTAGAAAATATCGATAGATGAATATGTGATACCTAAAACCAGTTCTCTCTTCACCTATTTCGGCTTTTTTTTTGAAATATTAGTTGGAGCACTTTTGGTACAACTATTTATTCTGTGGTTGAAATACGAGGTTCTATGGTTAAGAAATTGCAACCGTGCGAAGCCGGGGGTCGGATCGCTAGTAGATAATAAAATAAGAATCCCATGATAGCCGATATTCACGCGGTTCGGTTCCACCGGAAGCGCCTTCATTTCCGCTTCCGGGAGATATTCGTGTCTCAAATCTATTTCGAGAGAGTGACAATTCGTAGCCAGCTTATGAGGACGTGTCAGAACAGCCTCCAATTTTCTTTTAATTATGAAGGCTCCTTTGAATGATTAAAAGCGTTATTAAACAAGATTAATTGACATTTTGATCGGTTTTTAATTGAGACATCACCTTGTCGCCACCGCTTCTATTCGAACGACTTTCATTTGCATAAATTAAAGACTCAAGAGCAGAGTAACACACATTTATTTCATTTCTTGCATAATTAAGATATTAAATTTAAGAGGATAATGAGTCAAAGGGAATAAAAAATTGTGTCAAAGGTCGAATGAACCGTTATTAATAAACGCAACATTCAATTATTAATAATTGAATTAAATTAATTTTATTTCAAGTCCATGATTAAAGATAAATATATGATAATACACGTCAAAATGCCTCGAAAGATGATGAAAACCATCAAAAAACGCAAGATTGAATATCTTGGCCACGTGCTTAAGCACGATAGATGTCTGCTACAATTAATTATAATGGGTAAAGTGGAAGGGAAGAAAGTCGTGGCTCAGAAATATCCGAAAGAGGACTGGGATTGCCTCTTTCGAGCAGCTGTTCCAGTTTGACAGGGAGCGGTTCGGGAAGTTGACGGCTAACCTTCAGGACTGAAGAGGCACAAGGATATACATATATATTTTAATCCTCGACAATGAATTATTATCTATTAATGTTGTTAATGTGATAAATTTCCATTCTTATTTCTAAATATCTAGAACAAATATCTAGCAAGGAATTAAAAATATATCTGCACTTACAGATACTTTCCTGTGCGTACCTTAAATGTTTTATGAATGTTCCATTTAGGTCAGGGCACACAATGATTTCTACGAACAAGTAACAATGATACATTATCCACACAAAGGCTATTTCAGCAAATAATACCCTCACAAAAAGATACGTACAGATCGACAGAGCAGTAACCCAACATGTAGTCCAGTTTGCTGATTTTCCCACAATATATCTCTATTATCTTTTAACCAAGTGACCTCGAATTTTTGTTAAATTTGACGTTGAGTTTTAAGACAACCTGTATTTACAATGTACTCGTATATACAGGTTGCCCCATAGATATAAACCAATAATAATTATTAGTTTATGTCCATAGATTATTGGTTTATATGTATGTATATAAACCAATAATTTCTTACACCATACCGAACCTTATATATACAACGGGTATCTGTTCTTTTATTAAAGCAGTATTGCTCATTAATATACAATTATCACTGTTGTGCAACATACATCTTAATTGTTTTAGTATACCTATATTAATATCGTAAATGCTAAAGTAACTGTCCGTCTGTTGCGTTGTGTAACATGATCAATCTCATTTTGATGAAATCTCGCTACATAACTATGTAAAAAGAAACTGGGCATAATTGGTTACTATACTATATGTTTCCATAATGTATGTCTGTTCAATGTTCTTGGATTACACTACATCTATATACTTTAATCGTGATTGAGTAACAAACATATAAACTTTTGCATTTATAATATAACTACCTGTTGCACGCGACTCCGCCCGCATATCTTTATAAAATATGTTATCTTTATAGCCTACTAGCTGACCCGGCAAACGTTGTTTTGCCATACAAAAAAATATCACTTAGAGGTATGGAAAATAGATGTTGGCCGATTCTCAGACCTACCCGTTAAGCATACAAAATTTCATTAAAATTGGTCCAGCCGTTTCGAAGGAGTTTGGCAGCAAACACCGCGACACGAGAATTTTATATATTACTAGCGGCCCGCTCCCGGCTTCGCCCTGGGTGTATTTTTTCTAATAAAAGAATTTTTCTAAAATAAACGTAGCCTAAGTTACTCATTATTACATCAGCTACCTGCCAATAAAAGTCCCGTCAAAATTGGTCCAGCCATTTCAGAGATTGGCCGGAACAAACAGACAGACAGACAGACAAAAATTGTAAAAAATGTTATTTTGGTGTATGTACCGTATACATATGCATGTAGTAAAAAACGGTTATTTCAATATTACAAACAGACACTCCAATTTTATTTATATGTATAGATATGTTATTCGCTGATAATGTAGCTTTCTGTAGATGAAAGAATTTTCAAAATTGTTCCAGTAATTTTTGAGTTTATTCATTACAAACATATAAATCTTCTCTAATAATAGTATAGGTTAATAATGTGCAGAATGAGAGATGAGACATGATGATTTTTCATTTCATTATTATAAGAGGATACTTATATGAAGAAAAATTCTTTTGGTACATCCCAAGGAGTCTGAAAAAGCCCCTGGTGCCCAAAAAAGGCAGCGCAGTATAGTTTGAGAAAAGAAAAAAGCAATTACCTTCATATAGCTTCGAAGATCAAACGAAATTGAACTTTATAATAATGTTAACAAATTTTTAAGTTCAATAAACGTGTCTTGCCTTGTTAAAATTCCAATTAATTGTTCGATTAATGATTTTCATGCCATTTAAGAAAAACGGTAAACTTGGTGTTGAAAACCAACATATTTAAGAAACAATTATAACTTTGTTTTGAACATAAAAACCAATCTGCTTTTATATATTTATTTGCCCGTATAACACACGACATAATATCTTTACTACACTACCAAAATATAGTCACATGTTTTTCTAGACGAGAAAAACCAATGACATTCGACTCAAATTGGGCACTGAATCTTACAGTTTTAACACTTGGGATAATACAGCTTAAAAGGTCAATGACTGGAGCGGCTAAATTGGCTATTTATGTTAGTGTCCACATAGTACTGACTGATAATTTCTAAAGGCTAATTTGTTAGTCGTGTGAGTTAACTGGCTGCTACTACCTGTACTGGGCGGTATTATCGCTTAGGATCCTTCTTGACGCGTAGATATTCTGAACGCATTAGGTAAATAATAATAATAAATATCTTCACACATTCCACACAGCGCCATCTAGTTCCAAATTAAGCAACTATAGGCTTGTCTTATGAATACCAGACAGTTGATAGATTACTTTTTTTTTGTATATACATACATATTATAAATACAAACATCCATGACTCAGGTACAAAGGTAAAATGTTACACATAAACATTTGCTCCTAGCGGGATTCGTACCCGCGACCGTTTAGTTAACAGCTAGGGTTACTAACCACTAGACCAAACGTGTCGTCAAGTGTCGTAACAGGTTTCATGACGAGGACATAATTGTTAAAGATTAATAATTGTTAAGATTGTTTTTTTTTTTGTTTTCAGGTAAGTGAACCACTCTAACGAACACAATTTAGGTAAGCCTAATGTAAGGAAAGTGAAGAGCTCATTGATATATGCGTCTTAGGAATTTCGTTGGACTAAATAGTTTGTTGTTTGCTGCTGTTGCTTCGTCTATACTGTTATTATTATAAGTATCTCTGATTGATTTTTTATTGTTAGTGTAAATATATATGTTAGAAACTATATTCTTTTTATTTCGCAGAATATCTTTTATTGTCCTTTAAAATGTGAATTTGTATATTCATACAGACACGACTTTGGAGTAAGTAATGTCAACTTAACTTTTTTTTTTATAACAGTCTGCTTAATGGCTATGCCAATTCATTTCGACATAATGCCAAAACTGACGGCCACTGAGGCTCGAGTGGAGGCCGTGGACCGGCAAGCGCAACGTAGGACATCCACCCACGGGACTGACGACCTGATAAGGGCCAAGGGTCGACGGCGGATCCAGGCTGCTTCAGTCCGGTCAAATAGGAAAATGACGGGGGAGTCCAATGTCCAGCAGTGGACATTTTGCGTCTTAGATGATGAAATATTTACCATCAATCCAAAATTTGTATTGACCATATCAAATTTTTATAAAATCCACAATATAAAATTTCAAACTGCTATATAAACGTCACATCTACTTTCCTGTCGTAGCTATCGTGTGATTTTTTACCAACTATTACATAGTTTTAATGGTCGCGAGTTGTCTAGTGAAATAATAGGTAAGAAAAAAACATGATAAATTCAGCAAGTAGTCTAGAGTAACTCGTAAGAAATTAGGAACCTTTGAGCCGAGTTATAAAAGATGGTTTATATTGGAAACGGTGGAGGTGCATGTTGAACCAGAGTGCAATACAGAAGGCGGAGGTAATAGCGCATGCTAATGGAGCCATTAACCGCCGGTACACAATTTGTGGCTGCCTTATGAATGTACGAGTACACACTTACAACGTCCCTCGCTACAGCATCGCCTCGCTTTGCCTCCATCATGCTTGACTCCCAACTTAGTTAATAAGTAAGGCTAAGCTGACACCTAAGACTGGGCAACTGAAATTCAATAACTTACAACAGGTTGGAGCTGTGTTTCATATAAAGTTTGTTAAGTAGTATCTCAAAAACACTTTAACCTTCGCTACTAACTTATTGATATTTAACTTAAGAAACTTCGAGACACTTAATGTTAGCTGGGCACTGTATTTTGCAGCCATAACCTGGGTCTATCGTCAGAAACATTCTTGCAAAAGACCATACCGTGGTATTTCCTAGATCACCTTATCAATGGATTTTTTTCAATTATATTCAATGGTGACAGGACACACTTAAATTGGCCAGTCCGTCTAAGTCTAAGTAACTGCTCTCTCACATAAGAATATCAGTACAGTGAGTTTCGGTAAGTGAGTAAGGTAATAACAGAGCCCATTATCATGTCCCTCCAATCTTTTTTTTTTCTAAAACTTCACATCTGCGGTCTGCGGTACACTTGACATCTATGGCATTATTGTGCTAATAGGCGACCGTATCCATGTACAATCATGTGGTACGTCAGCATGCCTGCCCATCTTTACACCGCAATTGCTTTACCCGATGTTGCATACATTTAAGAATGCCTTTGAATATAATATATAATTTAAACGAGTAAAGATGAATGTTTCTGTCGTAAATTGCGTCCCAAGAGCTTATCGACCCGATTGCCGAACACGAACAGACGAGTATCGAGTGTCAAGCCCACACACTCCACCGGATAACTCAATAAACCAATATTCAATAATGCCCGAGTATTTGCATTGGCTGACGTCCGCCAGTAGTTGCCGTTCACTACAGCAAACAGACTATTTACTCTTATTCCGATATCAATTCGGAATTTAAATGAAAATTATCAATTTAAATTTTTTGCTTAACATCGCCGGTTCAGTACTGCTTCCACATGGCGAAAAACCTCGTAGATGCCAAGTTGTCAGATGTAAGGTCTATTTATATCTATATATAAAAAAATTACGTGATTGAACTCCGAAACTACTGAACCGATTTTGATAAAACTTTGTAAACATATATTACTTGTAAAACATATATGTAATTCTTCTGGACAATAACTTTAATTATGACGCAATATTAAGTATGAGTTCAGAAGAGGATTCTTTTTTGGAGGCTATAATATACGTAGCATAAAGATAGAAGGTTAATTATAGAGAAATTCAGATTACCATTCCTAGATTAAGCCATGAATAATAGGCGGAAGAACGAACAGAATGACAGCTTCATCGATATTCCTAATTATCGAGTGACGGCGCATCTCGAGTCGGCTCCATCGATTATTCACTTAACATCGATTATTCGACTTAACAAAGGCCGGCGGAAAATTAAAATCTATCGCCTAAAACTCGAACGAATTATTCATGAACGGGAACTTGTTCGCAAATTAACTTCTCGGGAACTTGATAACTTGAATTAACGCAATAGGCGTTAAACTAGTAAGCAAACGGTGCGATGCCCCTTATAACAAAATACTTATACGTATGATACTTCGCACTGGTGGTGGCTTAACCTTTAACCTTTCTCCACATAGCGATACTGTAGCACTTAAAACGGTATATAAAAATATCTAGATTTCATTCTGTATATGTGCAAATATGGGACATACCTCTCGAATGAAGGCACAATAAACTATCGGCTATAATTTATAAAGTTACATGGACGAAGTCACGTGCAACAGCTAGTCCTTTATAAAAACATATAAAAGAGGTGCACTGCGCATCAGAGGCCTCTTTACGTTGCTGATACTGCGGATCAGCAAGACATTTACAGTAAGTAGTCGTATTTCTATCCCACACATGAAACTTAGATGTGTCAGAAGTACAGCCACATAAGGATTTGATCCATGGATTTCTCTTATCAAAAGATAGTCATAAGAAAGAATTTATATTAATAAAAATAAATATACAAAGAGCAGCACGAAACAAAAAAGCGTTACGCCACAATTGAATTGAATTCCGCCTCAAATAGTTCGCATCCGTTCCCTGGCCGCCATCCGACGACGCGATAAATGGAGGCCACGCACTCATTCATTCATTCACTCGTTTGTCGACACATTCAACCGAGTAGTTCGTTCGTTCCGCTACATTCTTCAGTGACGAGACATATTCCGGTCGAATTGCGAAAGTGGAAAAATGTTTCCTCAGAAAACACGTTTCCGGATGATGACGTCGTGTTTTACATCCTTCCTTGTTGTTAAGAATAATGTAAACCCTTCAAGAGAGACGGGTTAACATAAAAACCTTGTACTTCTGTGCTTGACTGGCAAGTTTTCTCTCGATGTCTGAGGACGCAAGTAATACCAAGGCGGGTGCAAATGTGCTGCTGACTCTGTTAGGGTAAGGGACAAGGGAAAATTGGTATGTAAGGGTATTATATAAAGATTGTTAGACAGGCTGACAGTTTACTTAATAGTTAGTTAAGGATTAAGGATAAGAGAGATAGGGAAATATGCTTTGGCATCCCTCACACACTCACCGAAACACAACAGATTATTTCACAGTGGTCTTCTCAAAGGAAATTATTACTGTCGCCAAACGGGTTTCCCACTTTATGGGGTCCTTCCACGTCTCTCCTATCTCTCCTATGTCCTATTCCTTTTAATATACTTTTGCTTAGTTACGAAGTTTGGGCCTTGCGCCTGTCCGCGTCAGACATTCATATCAAACGCGATATAAAAGAAGAAGAACGTACTTAAGACTCATTTAAATACTTCACACGACAAGAATCAGGCAAACTTTTTTAAATAAATGAAACAAAAAGCTAATTATGTAAAATTGCAAAGTAAATTGCAACGTTTCCGAAGCACAACTAGGGCAGGAGGCTTTGTATCGCGGCGGAAGTGGCTCGTTATCCACCGGAAGTTAATCTCCCTATTGTCGCGTTTCATAAGGCCGTCAGAAGCGAGACACGATGTCTCGCGCCGCCTACGAAGGTTCCCAACTTCATTAGTTATTTTTTAAATTAACTAATGGCTTTATACCATGGGTACAACGGATGCTATGGGCAAATGACTTTGCAGTAGACAGACACAGGCTGATGATGATGACGTATACAAGTTACCAACTGATTATTTTTCTGATAAAAGCCTTATCAAGTTCTGGTAGTGTATCTGAGATTAATTACACACAATATTAAGTAGATTTAGGACGATGAACTGTGGAATTTAAAAGAGAAATACAGATAATTTAATGAATCACAATAATGTGGCGATTGATTTTATTGTTTCTTAGTTCTCTTAGATTTGCGTTTTCGTTTCTGTAACTTTGTCTTAGGTGAGCCTGTCTGGCTCCTCATAACTGGGGTAGGTCTAGTGCTTGCTTCCAGGGATCCGACTGTAAGGTGTTTCTTCGCCTCCGGAATTTCAAAGAGCAACGATTCATAAGTTTCGGTGGTAGTTGTACGCTTTTTACCGCGGTAGTACTCGGGCATCTGAAAGCGGGCAGTACATTTATCACATCTGTTCCATTATCGCACTCTACTCAATGAATTTATGTCCCTTCTTTTGAATAGAAAATAACAAAAGATTATATTAAAAATGTGCAATTTACGAGAATGAAAATTGTCTTAAATAACGGTAAAATGTGGTCTCACAGCATTCTCGACTTCTTGAATCCAATCTGCATAAGCTCCGATCAGAGTAAACACCGTTGGTGTATTAGGGTAACCGCACACTGTCGGACCAAACGATATTATTCCGACGAGTTTGCCCGCCATCACAGCTGGGCCACCGGCATCGTGCTGAACAAAATAAACTAATTGATTAAAACATTAACATAAAAAATGTTATTGGGACTGAGCACTTTGCTAAAACTTTGAAAACTATAGGGTACATGGATCCCTCTAACTAACATATATAAATTGTTTTTTTCACTTCTGTCATTTTTTTTTGTTACTTAAATAAAAAAGTTATTAAAGTTATAAAACAAATGTCACTGAGGACCTTTATTCTTTCAATCTCTGACTTAGTCTGCATATCATCGGAACTTCCTAAGTTTTTGTATGAAACGTGATGTATGTCATTATATTTTTGTTTATCTTAAAATTAAATATCATTTAATTTCTGTATCAATTTGTTTTTTCATTCGTTCGTTGTTATTCAGTTCTCTAAGCTTTGAGACCGCGTTTGAAGAATGGAGAAATAAAAAAAAGATGGCCTACGAGATTAGCGTTTAAGAATTTAGTCTAAATGCATTGCGTCTAAAAAATACCTACAAGCTTAGGTATTTGTTTTTTTATGTAAAAAAATCTTTACCCGCCATTTGGACTTTGCCATAAAATTTGATTCAGGGCCCATTTAGGGCAAGCTACGGTACTATAAGGGTACTCTAAGTGCCCAAATACTAACGGTATGACAAATGATCAACGATAAAAGAATAACGTCTAGCAGTTCCGCCTACTCTTGTTAGTTTCGTCTCAGAAATGAGTGAATATACGTATTTGTATGGAATAAATTTCTTTAGTCATCTATCAAGCTTGTCGCGTGGCACCTGCACGTTTCATTATAACTTTTCTATCTCTCTTCCCTTAAAATTATATGGAAAGCTGCATCAGCTATCGAAAATCATCTCTGGTTAGTTCAGCCCAATTTTCAATTTATCACAATTCTATCATTTCAAAGAAACTTTAAAAATATATAGCATTAAACTTTTTAAAGAATGGAATATCTGGACTGTGGTCTCATGTTTAAATTTCCCTATACTTTTTAATACCAGTTCTTACATGTGAAAATAAGCATTTCTCTATTCTTTTAATTATGAGACACATGTACTACATTAAGGGCCAGTTTTATAAACGACATACCTTTTTCCCATTCGTTACAGTGCTGGTAACGAACGGTTAACGGTCCGTCAATAACGTTTACTGACGGTGGTTCTATAAAAGAAATTAAACATTCGGTAGCTATCCGTAAAAATACGCCGAAGTTTATGAATATTGTCGACGGTTTCGTTGTAGTCTGTCAAGAACTGTCAAGTTTCGCGTCGCAAACACATTTATTTACAAATATAACAAAATAAACGATACGTAAGATAAACCAACCCTATCATAGTCAGTAACGAGCCAGTAAACGCTAGCTGTCAAATTATACTGTTTACTTACGAATATATTGTTATAATACACTATATTATACTATTAGATCATTTTTTCGTCCATTTGATATAAAATTTAACTAACGGATTGTTATAAAACTGGCCCTTATACGACCTATTATTATCGAACCTGTAAGATTGCTTTTCAAAAAGATTGTACCCGTTTGTACAAATGACTGTAGGCAAAATTTTTCATTCGATTTTCGAACATGCCAAACGGCCAATAATTTTCCATCCCAGTGAATAGCTCCTACTACGTCTGAAACACTGTTTTAAAATCAATGTTATGGTCTGCATATTCCTATCTTTTAAGTCTTCTATAAGGGGAGATTACTACCGTCAAACGGTAATTCATCGGGTTTTTAAAATGCGTTAGTATGAAAACGGGACTTAGCCGGAGTACTTCAAATACTGCTCACATCACAAGCTCCTTCCCCGGTGGACATGGTACCCGCGCAGAACATTGTATTTCTGATATACTTTCTGAAACAATCAAAGATACCTTTTTTAAAGAAACCAGTATCTATAAATCTGATGGATTCTTGTTAAGACTACACAATGGGATACTCACTCGCCGTAGATCTCTTGACAAAACTTATTCGGATACACTGGTAGGTATTTCTTTTGTAAAAATATAGGTTCGTAAGACATTTTCTGCGAGATCTGAAATATTAATATCGTTTACAAGGCTGACATTCGATCAGCGATACTAGGTTAATATTAGGTAATATTGTTGTACAAAATATAGGCCAATCTAGCCTTTGTCCTTTGTGTCCTTTGTGTACATTCCCAAACATATATTTCGTGTACTGAAACGAGTAAAATAGGCGCTTACCTTCATGACCCCCCAACCCAAAAGCAAGACTTCTACAGTGCTCGCCATCCCAACTGGCTCTTTGTAAATTTCAATACGCTTCGGAACCCGTCGCTTAGTAAAACGTATCAGTCTAGACAATCTAATAATTGCAATATTATTCTGAAGAGTGCGAGGATTATAACCAGGATGAAAATACACCTGAAAATGCCACCAATTCATTAGAAATACAATTGGTTTTCGTCTCCCTTTGAATCAGACACTTGATCTGACCTCGAGTGCTTCGATAATTTCTCCCCCGATTCTGCTGTGGTTACTGCCGATCCGAACGGATAACACTCGCGGATTCTCGCGGAAGAACCGATTGTTGTGCATCCTGTACAATCAAGATCATAAATACATGAAAGTCCTAAACGTATTATGTCATTTTTAATTGAATTTTATATTATTTATCTATTGAAATTAATAAGAAGCCAGATATATAACTAGCGAGCCGGTCACTAGCTTCGCACGGATGCAAGTCTTTGCTGCAAGCTATGTATAAAAATCTTCCTTGTTCATCGCTCTTTAAAATAATAGAAACCTTATCAAAATTCGTTGGTTGGTTTAGATGAAATTAGGGAGTTTATTTTATAATATACTAGCTGTTGTACGCGACTTCGCCCGCGTATGTATCTTTATAAAATATAACCTATGTTACTAGTTGATAATATAGCTTTCTATGGGTGAAAGAACTTTCAAAATCAGCACTAGCTTTTGAGTTTATTTATAATATTAGTAACATATAAGTTTCGCAACATCTATCTTAGCATATAATATTCGTCTAATGTTTAGAAATTATTATAAAAACCTCACAAAACATTTGTTTATGGTTTACAAACGATTTCATGATTGTCGCACAAAAAAAAAAACGTGCAGTTCGCTCTTGATTTTTTTTTTCTATTGGGAGTTCCTTTAATAGTGTGGACATTTAAATCTAAACAGCCATAAAATATACTTACATCTTTCCTACACATCGGCATAGCACAGACTATTTCTTATAGCGTATATTTCTCTAACACAGAACATCAGACACTTGTAAAAAGTTGTCCAAATAATATAGAACACTAGCTGGTGCCCACGACTTCGTCCGCGTTGAAAAATATTAAGTAACCTATACTGTGTCCCGTACGTCCAAATGTTTATCTACCAAGTTTTATGAAAATCAGTTAATTCGTTTAAGAGTTATGGAGGAACATACATACATACAGAAAAAATTCTAAAAATCATCAATTTAGTTTCAGTATAATGTATATTTTATTTTATTTTATTTTATTTGGGAAAACAAACAATTACACTGTGTATAATAAATATGAAAAAAGAAACATGCAAAAATAAAGGTAACAGTACAATCAACAACATTTTCCTCAAATTGCTACACTAATTTCATACAGAGAAAGACATACTAAAAAAGAATATACAAAAAAATAAAACAAAAACAAGAAAAGAAAAAACAACACCATAAAATTAAATCAATTTAACAATTTCATTTTTATATTCCCGTGATCCAACAGAAAACAGATCAACACCCGTAAACAGACAATTGTACTCATGCATAACACGGTATAAAGGTGCACGTTCGCCAGCGTTTTTTTACAGAACTTCGGCATAAATAGTTTATGCGTATGAGAATCTCGTATACGCTGGGAACTGCTTGGTAATCGATATACAATGTTATTCACGAGGTAAACACAGTCATAGTGGTTATGACAAATATTGTACAGGAACATAGCATCCAGGAGCAATCGTCGTTGTTCTAAACTTGGCAGGGAATATTTCTCCAATGCATCAACATATGACAACCTTGAGTGGAAGCACTTATAATTAAGTGTTTTAAGGAATTTACGCTGCACTAATTCAATCTGTTGGCAATACTTATCATAAAAGGGATTCCAAACTATCGAGGCATACTCAAGTTGTGACCGAACCAAAGTCTTATACAGATACAGATAAGTATCTGGACGTTTAAAATTTGAACAAGTTCTTATAACAAGACCATAGAACTGAAACGCCCTGTTACAGATATGTTGAATATGTTGATTCAAAATTAGTTTAGAGTCAAGAAAAACCCCCAGATCTCTTATAACCGGTACCTTTTCCAGTATAGTATGACACAGATTATAATGATAATTAACTATATTTATTTTCCTAGTAAAAGTTATTGCTTTACATTTGGATAAACTTAAATACAGTCTATTCTCAGTACAGTATCTACTAAAACGATCAAGATCCTCTTGTAACTTAATGCAATCATCTAAGGCTGTTATCCTTTTATAGACTTTCAAATCATCGGCGTATAGTAAAAAACGGCAATGCTGAAAACAATTGCCAATATCATTGATATATATGACAAACAATAAGGGCCCTAAAATGGAACCTTGCGCAACGCCAGAACTCACTGTTATAGTTCCAGAGGTATAACCGTGCACCACAACTCTTTGCATCCTGTTCAAAACATATGCCGAGAACCATCTTAACAAATTTCCCTTAATCCCATTAAACTCAATTTTCTTGAGTAATAAGTTATGGTCCACTTTATCGAAGGCCTTACAAAAGTCTGTATATACTACGTCAACTTGTGTTCTATCATCTAAATTTTCAAATAAGAAATTGGTATAAACTACTAAATTAGTTAATGTTGAGCGTTTCCTAACAAAACCATGTTGCTCTGGTATAATGAGGCGGTGCAGTGTAGGATAAACTTTATTATGAACTAATCTTTCGAGAACCTTAGACAGAGTAGACAGTAAAGATATAGGCCTGTAGTTTTCAATATTATTCCTGCTACCACTTTTATGAACGGGTGTTATATTGGCAGTCTTCCATATGTGTGGGAGAACACCTTCACTGAGACATTTATTAAAAAGAATTGCAATTGGTGCGGAGAGAATAGTGCAAGTACTCTTGAGAAAGAATGGTGGAATACCGTCAGGACCTGCCCCTTTCCCCACGTCTAGAGATCTTAGTGCTATATATACACTATTAAAATCCAAGTCTATGTCTGATAAGACTTCGCTGCCAAAACCTTCCAATTCACAGGTGTCCCTATCGTCACAAGAAATAATAGCAGGTTCATAAACAGAGGAAAAGTAATTGGAAAACATATTACATATCCCTTCGACATTATCTGACTTGTGTTCACCGAAAAACATAGAATTGGGTATACCAGTCTTGTCTTTGCGACTATTCAAATATGACCAGAATACTTTAATATCTTTTTTCAATGAGGTCTCTATACCTTCAATGTATTGATTAAAATAAATTTTGCAAAGTTTTTTAAATCTATGTCGGTAAAGAGAGAACTCTTCGTAGCTACTTATGTTGCCAAACTTTTTCCACTTATCCCACGCACGTTTTTTATTTTATTTTTTTTTATGCCTATAAACACGATATCTCTGAAAACAAAGTAACTTACTCCATGACCGACCCTTACAGATTTATTATTAGTATTGATTGATGAGCAGGGAAGAAAAATATCTATACCTACAGAGTTTCTCCATATCATTAAACCACATGATTGTGAGACTGAGTCCAATTAAGATTTTCATCTAAGATTAGAGTCAGCTATCTTGTAGTCCGAACAATGTTAATGCCATTATACCTTGGAGGAAGTGGTGGTAGCGGTTTGCCGCTATTTAAAAAAATAATATACTTCCTTCACCTTGCTTGAGTATTTTGTGTATCTGTGTTTTAATTTGTAAAGAATTATTAAAGAAGCCATAACATATTATGGCTGTGTTAAGTATAGTTAGACAGGATTTGTTAAAAATTACTGTTTATTTAACTGTTATAGTGTTGAGATAAATTCAGATGGCAAGACACGTCAAAAATCTTACTAAACATTTATTATATCTAAATCTAAATATCTAAATTTAAATCTAAAATCTTCACACATTCCACACAGCACCATCTAGTTCCAGACTAAGTAACTTAATGCTTGTATTATGGATACCAGACAGTTGATATAATACATAGATTACTTTTTTTTTGTAAATACATACATATTATAAATACAAACATCCATGACTCTGGTACAAAGGTAAATGTTAACACATAAACATTTGCCCCTAGCGGGATTCGAACCTGCGACCGTTTGGTTAACAGCTAGGGTTACTAGCCACTAGACCAAACGTGTCGTCAAATATGGTTGTTTAATGTTGTGTGAGGTTTTTGCTCCATTTTCCCCACTAGAATCACCATTCAATATATAAATACTCGTCAAAATACACTCGAGAGCAATGAATCCGGGTCACTTAAAAAAACCTATAAATCTCGGAAACTAAGAATGCTAGCTTAATGAAAAAATTGTGTTTAGTAGACAATTAAATACTCCTTAAAATAAGGTATTAAAACTTGTTAGTTACTGCAAGGTTGTCATAAAAAAATCAAATTTGAAAAAGGGAGGCTTTCGAAGATGGAACTACGAAATTACTGCATTTGATTTTGCTTTTGTTTCCAATCTCTCATTTAAGTGGGTATATAAACCATATTGATAGTGTTCAATATTTATTTTACAACCTGTAATCATGTCGCTTACAACTGAAGAATGCACCAGAATCCTCACAATGCTGGAAACCGGCCGGAGTCAACGCGATACGGCCAGGACTGTCGGTGTGTCGCTGTCAACCGTACAAAGAGTTCTCCGACGTTACGAGGAAACTGGCTCTAACCTACGTAGACCAGGAACAGGCAGAACTAGGTGTACCACAGCACGAGAAGATCGATACTTGGTGAACACCATGCTTCGTAATCGCTTTCTCACAGGAACTGAACTTACAAATCAGTTTCGACGCCTCGGAGGAAGTAACCCAAGCGCATGGACAATAAGACGACGACTTGCTGAAGCTAACTTGAAACCACTTAGACCTGCAAATGGTCCTAAACTGAAGCGTGGTGATCGTATTTCAAGACTAAGATATGCCCAGAACCATTTAAATTGGACTATTGAAGATTGGTCGAAAGTTATGTTCTCCGACGAATTAAAATTTATGCTCTACAAGCACGATGGAAGACACAGAGTGTATAGAAGACCAGGGGAAAGATTCAAGCAAGCATACATAAAAGAAAAAGTAGCCTACTGTAGCGTGTTCATACACTTCATACATCACTGCTGGATGCGCTACTAACCTGGATAACGCCTCAGATCCTGTATTTTATATATTTTTCGGCCTACATGTCATTCACGTATCATTTACATCACATTTTTCCCTTGTTTCCTTATTATTTTACCGACAGCCTGTTTTCCGAATGTCTGCTATACTTTTTCCTACATTTTCTCATACGTTTTACATGCATTTAGTCATCATACAATTTCAAAAACGCAAATTTATATATTTTTGACATAATCTCTTTGTTTATTTATTTCGTCGCCATAGTTCCCATAGTATTTTGACATCATGCTTTCTCATTACATTGTTGCTTTCTCGCTCATTTTTTATTCCTTTTTATATACATAATTCCCCCTAAATTCTAAAACAACACTTCTTCTAGTGCATTATATAAGTATATTGCATAAGTAGATCCGAAAATAAATCAAAAGAAAATGCACTAGAAGAAGTGTTGTTTTAGAATTTAGGGGGGTATTGTGTAGATCCGAAAATAAATCAAAAGAAAATGCACTAGAAGAAGTGTTGTTTTAGAATTTAGGGGGGTATTGTGTAGATCCGAAAATAAATCAAAAGAAAATGCACTAGAAGAAGTGTTGTTTTAGAATTTAGGGGGGTTTATGTAGATCCGAAAATAAATCAAAAGAAAATGCACTAGAAGAAGTGTTGTTTTAGAATTTAGGGGGAATTATGTATATAAAAAGGAATAAAAAATGAGCGAGAAAGCAACAATGTAATGAGAAAGCATGATGTCAAAATACTATGGGAACTATGGCGACGAAATAAATAAACAAAGAGATTATGTCAAAAATATATAAATTTGCGTTTTTGAAATTGTATGATGACTAAATGCATGTAAAACGTATGAGAAAATGTAGGAAAAAGTATAGCAGACATTCGGAAAACAGGCTGTCGGTAAAATAATAAGGAAACAAGGGAAAAATGTGATGTAAATGATACGTGAATGACATGTAGGCCGAAAAATATATAAAATACAGGATCTGAGGCGTTATCCAGGTTAGTAGCGCATCCAGCAGTGATGTATGAAGTGTATGAACACGCTACACTACGGTGGTGAGTCTGTACTTGTGTGGGCCGGAATTTCATCTGAGAGTCGCACAGAACTGGTGTTCATAGAAAACGGCTATTTAACTAGCGTAAGGTATGTGGAAGAAATCCTAAATGAACACGTTGGGCCATTTATGGTCAATTTGGGTGAGGATGCTATTTTTATGCATGACAATGCCCGACCTCATACAGGTTTCATTGTGAATGACTACCTACAAGAGATGAACATTACTCGTATGGAGTGGCCAGCACGCAGCCTGGATATCAACCCGATCGAGCATGCGTGGGACGAACTAGGGAGATGCGTAAAACAACGAAACCCTCCCCCAATCACGCTTCGTGGGCTCAAAATTGCTCTCACAGAGGAATGGGAGAATATTTGCCAAAATCGTATAAGAAACTTGGTGTACAGCATGCCAAATCGCGTAAATGCAGTAATGGAAGCACGAGGAGGCAATACAAAGTATTAAAATTCAAGAAAATCATATTGTTTTACAAAAAATGACATATTTCCTATTTTTGTTTTAAGGCGAGATCAGCAGTTTTTTTTCTTTGTGTAATTTTTAATAAATAAAATGTAGTGACTTATAAATTTTATTACTTTCATTTAAGGGGTATTATATTGTCTATTAAACACCGTTTATTTTATTAAGCTAGCATTCTTAGTTTCCAAGATTTATAGGTTTTTTTAAGTGACCCGTATTCATTGCTCTCGAGTGTATATCATGAAATATATGTGTATATTTTATTTTTGCTCTCGTTGAGATATTATTCGCAGATCGTTCCTGAGAGGTTCATCTGTGTAAAGATATTTTCTGCTCAATCTTTGTACCTACTTTAATATTTATCATAAATGTTTAGAATTTAAGAAATTGTCTAGAATTATAATATTTTGGTACCTGAATTTTTTTTTTATAAAATAAAATGAATAAAATTAATAGCAGATATTTTTAAACATCAGATTTAATCTAGTAAAATTCACGATTGCAAATAGTAAAAACTATTCAATCGTAAATATTTAAACATACACAAATGAAACGAGGCATATGTTTGTAGGCGAAGGCTCGCCAGATGCCGGAAATGACATAATCAATCAGTTCGACGGCGGCCTACATCAATGCGAATCTATCACCGCAATTGGCATCTGCCACTTGTCAATTGTATTGATCTAGGTTAGTAATTTAATTGCTCTTCACCCGTATCACTATTGATACATAACATTATATAATTAAAAGGCCTTTTCTGTAATAACTATCATTAGACACAGTCCTTTTAGATATGTGTACTAATGCGTGTAGGGATTTCTTTATTGGTTTTCGCTTTTATGGTGTAATTACAAATCGTTTAGCGAGCTATATTAATGCTTAGCATTTTTCTGAAGAACAAATTTCCGAAATACGAAAAATTGGTGGTCGACATACCAAAAAGAATTAATCACCTGAAGTAGCAATGTTTCGTGCAGCGGATGAATGCACGACCTGAGTGCTTACTGGGATGATGACCTCAAGATAGTAGTTGCTATTGGATGACCACTAGCAACTACTATCTTGAGGTCATCATGCCGTTTTTCTCCACTGCTGCTTGTAGGCCTCTCCCAAAGCTCGCCACCACGCATTGGCCTCTGCGCTTCGCATATGTGGTGGCATTCAATAAAAAACGCATGATGTCCACTGCATACACCACGCTTTGTTTCGATACTGGTCAGTTATTATTTTGTCACAAACGCAGGACGTCGACTCCTAGATATAGACTTCCCATAATTTTCCAATAGAACTGGTCAGAAGCAGCACGTATCACTGTCGACCCGCGGCCGTCTGTCCACATTATGGGTGGACGTTCTACGCTGTGGCCTCCACTCAACTCAAGACTCTAAGCTAAAGGTCTAACTAAAGGTCTAAGCGGCCGTTAGCTCTGCGTACTGTCCTGCCCACCTCTACTTCAATTTACTAATTTTAGAGGAGAATATGTCTCGGAGCTTCTCGAACGCTGCCTACCTGAGCTAGATTCGACGATTGAACTCCTTCTCGAAGTTGGCTTTACCTAATTGGACTGTTTATCCCAACTAACTGGTCAATTACAGTACCAAAACACCCGCTCGACATCAACTCTTCATAATATGACATATGTTGATTTACGTTGGCCTACTGTAGATTGTCGAAGACAGTTGGATTCCCTCAAGATGTTTACCTCGTTAGAAAGGCACAGGGCAGACTTACAGTTGCAGACACGATGCCGAAGTAAGCACTATATCAGAGGAGTACAACACTCCGCCGCACCAGAAACGCGCCATCACGTGAATGGAGACCATGAACGGGAAGTGGCGGATGTTGGTGCGTTCGCCTCTGAAAATGCGCCTCCCGCTGTGCTTGTAATGTTGCTGCTGCTCTTCAAGAGCTCCCTGCGGGTCTGCACAAGACACTTAAATATTATTATCTGTCTATAGACTTGAACTGGCTACAATCCTTCTGGAACATCGTATACATCTGGACAGAAATAGCTTCTTATGCACTGGGCTTGAATGGGATTCATCTACAGGAATACTATACTTCACGTAAATAATACATAATACTCTGAAGTAGTTGATCTGAGAAGACTAAATTACAATTTTTACCATGTTAGTCCGCTCTATTATCTCAACTGACTTAAGAGCATTTATACTGACATTATAAAGGGAATGTCAACCTAAACAAAGGTTCGATTCCATTGATGGCACTATGAAGATTCAAATTCGGTATCATTTGTCACTCGAACTATTGACAGTTCAAACTAAAGTGGGTCATTAACTACGTGTTGTTGTCACGTTACACCCCAACCATTAAACATTAACTTGTTCAAAATATATACTTGAACTAAGTTGATTTATTTTACTAATGTCGATTATTAGTAAAACAACAGTTTCTCTGGTAGTATACGGTAAAGAGTGAAACGGCATTTTTGAATTTAAGGTTTAACTGAATACAATTTACGGTAATTTAAAACAAGATATTAGTTACCCCACAACGGGCTCTCGACAGATTTGTCGCGTCGGTGATAATCGCGAGCTGGTTCAGCGATCATCTCATCTATTATCTGCTCAATATTTTCTTCTCCGTTGAAGCTAGCGTCGATGTTCCTTCTAGCTTTCAAAGCTACATTTGCAATACTCATTATGTCATCTCTGTTCATTTTGCCTTTCAGTTTCAAATACAAGTTTTCGCTTTCATTGTTTAAAATATAATTTTCTTTAGAATTCAATGCGTCGAAAAAGTTGGTTTCGTTCAGATCAGTTACAGCAGTTTCGTTTTTCAACAACTCCGCAAATGCATCTCTGTTGATGGCGTACTTCTCTATCTTATTCAATTTCTCATCGAGTTCTGCTAATCTAGCGTTTTGTGTTTTATCTACTTCGAATATCGCAATTATATCATCGGCTATGGCGTTCACCAGAGATGCCTGCATCGTTTTTGTCTCAGTTTTATTATCGGCTGCTACGATACAAACAAAATGGAACACAAACACAGTAACAGCAAAAAACCGCATAGTTTACATTCAATCACAGAAATTCAAAATAAAAATGTACGTAATGTTTGCATAGTCGTTGTTACTTGCTCTGTTTCGCAATACCAAGCGAGAATGTTATGCATATGCCATCAATTTGCTTTCAATTCGATTATAGTTTCTTCTGATAAAGTGAACGATATAAAAATAGTAAACTTATGTGCAGACTTCAGGTTTATTTCGTTTATTCATAGCGACCAATCGTTTGGACAATTTTTCAATTTTCACACAAATAATTCAAGTATTTATCGGTTTAAAAGTAACATAAGTAATGTCTTTTTCTAAAAGTACTATATCTATCAGTCAGAGGTTGAGATAGATAGTGTTTTATATTATTGCTATCTTTGCCCTCGACTTGTACGCCCTGTAGTTTTTTGAAAATCCTACAGGAACCTTACATTTTGCCAGTATAAAAAGTATTTTATATGTTAATCCAGGTAATGAACTGAGTGCCAAATTTTGTGGAAATCAGTTGAGCCTTTGCGGTGAAAACGACATAAAAATCCGTTACGTGGTTTAGAAGCAATTAGAGAACATACCTACAGACTGGTAATCTACTGTACTCGTATGTATTTTTGATGTTTCGTTGTCCTTGAGAAGTCGCCTTTCCGAATATCCTAGACAGAAGATTTACAATAAAATGAGATATGTCTTGTTTCCCCACTTAGAAACGTTTCCTCTTGGGTTCAAATGAAATATATTGTCGTAAAAACCAGTGAAACAAACCTCTGAATCGCAAAGGGAACGGCACGGGACGAGTCTTGATAACGGCTATATTTTACCCGGAAACGGAAGTGGTCTCCTGCTTTTCTTCCGGTCATCAATCAACAAGATAATGCAGAAAAACGCCTCGAGTAATATCCTAAAAGGGTGTTTTAGCACTTTGATTTGTCATGAGCAACTATTATATGATTTCTTTTGATAGTATCATTGTTACATACTACCTCTATAAATGAAGCAAAAAAATATGAGAAATAAATAAGATATTCTAACGAATCATGAATAAAATATCGCTGTGTCTTATATTCTCTATGAATTAGGATTTTTCATAATTCATACGAATACCTATTAATATTAATTTGGGTATTTATAATTTATTTTAATATTAACATATTAAAAACTTTTTTTTTCTATAATAACCAAAAATTATGTTGAATTCAGTAGAAATTAATTTATTGTTTATTCAAATTAGTTGTTTAAAATGTCTTACTGGTAACCTAGACCCGCCATCTAGCGGGTAGTAGTAAAGACTCTGTTTGTTGTAAACTTATGTGAAACACGGAATGTCCCTATTACACACTAGATGTCACTAACTGAGTATTTATTCACATTCTTTTTTTTATATTATTTCTTGGTGACGAAGGTGACGAAATATTTCAAATAACTATATTATATTAAGACATTCGTTAGCTATTACTATAACTGTACTATACGAGCTAAATTACCTACTTACATACCGATTACAAAAAAGATAAACATTCTGTGTATCGGCATAGATTTTGATTAAAATATTTCCGTTCAAATGTAATTACAAGAAAAAATCAATTTAATTGGTTTCCTTGGTGGCAAATTAAACGTGTATGTATCAATGCACTATTCATGGTCTACGGGAATTTGTAAAATTGCAAACAAATATACCATATTTCACGTATAGGTACTCTTTTATGCTAAGATTGGCAGACAGGCTGACGGTCCACTTGATGGTAGTGGCTACCGTCGCCTATAACACAAGCAACGCTGCCAGTGCGCTGGCGACTGGCAGCGCACTGACTACAGATATGGAATTGGGAAAGGATGGGGAAATGGGCTCTCTTATAGTAAACCATAGTAATAAATAAGGCTTTATGTAGGTGTTATATTATATTAAGCCTATACTTAAAACTATATGTCTTTTTTTATTCATTTCCAAAATGAAACATCTAAATTGATTTTTAAACGAGAAG
Source organism: Synanthedon andrenaeformis (assembly GCA_936446665.2). Classification (NCBI taxonomy): domain Eukaryota; kingdom Metazoa; phylum Arthropoda; class Insecta; order Lepidoptera; family Sesiidae; genus Synanthedon; species Synanthedon andrenaeformis. Next base: position 158,469 of record OW387798.2, read on the forward strand.
ATGAATATTAAAATTTCTTCCTGAAGCTCAAAAAGGATTTGGGCCATCTTGCGGTAGATGTTGACATCAACTTAACCTGTTGACGTGTAGAAGCTACAATTTATTCTTTTTCCGTATCAATACAAGTGTCAAGAAGACAATGAATATTTCCTATTGTGCATTGTGTCGCAAGAAATAATGGAAAGTAAATATTTGATGACGCTAGTTAATATTTATCAAGGCTCCTGCGGTATCTAAACAATGCCAGTGAAATAATTTCGCCCGAGGTAATCTCAGTTCGGCTTTTAATTTATTTCAAACTGGGATATTACTTTGGCAAAGTTTTACTAATGGTTCTAGATATCCTTAATCACACCAACGGCGTTGTATGATTAACATTTTCGTTGATAATTGCGTTGATAAGTTGATAAGATTGCTTCTACTAAATTTTTCTCTCCACAGATTTCTATACTTTTCTTCTTCTAAAGCAGAATATTAATTTTTCAAAAAACTTAACCTCTAAAAGAGTATCATACTTAATGCTCGCTATTATTACAAAAAAGTAGAATTATGTTAATAAAATAAAAATATGAATGAATGAAACGAAATGAATGGGTATTTTTTGGGCCTATTGTACCAATTTTGAACTTTTCACAAATAAGCTATGTAATATTACAATACTATATAATATTATAAAGAGGGAAAATTTGTATTTTTGTATGTTTATCTATACTAATATTATAAAGAGGAAAGATTTAATTGTTTGTTTGTTTGTTTGTTTGTTTGTTTGTTTGTTTGTTTGTTTGTTTGTTTGTTTGTTTGTTTGTTTGTTTGTTTGCATTGAATATGCTCCCAAACTACTTTACCGATTTGAAAAATTCTTTCACTCTTGGAAAGCTATAACACGAGAAATGCCGACCATACTAGGATTCATAAGGGATAGTGTAATGGGTTCTATATATTTTAATGTATACATAATACATGATACATAAAACAGGTTAAACTGAAAGAAAATCTAATTTCAGAGATATTCTTCGAATGAATCTGAAGCGATTTCATAACGGTCCGTTTGTTAAAAACTATGCCGAGAAAATGACATGTCTTTTAATGGAAGGCATGAAGATTGCATACCCTATTGTTAGGTTCTGTCGCTTCTGAAAAGCTGTGTTATACTATGCTTTTGCGGTGTTTTTATTTGGTTAGATTTTTAATGGTGCTACGTTTCATTCCTTAAAAAGAAACATCAAAAAGATAGATTTTATGTGACAACATCCTACGTAGGTGAGAAGACTTACCAATCTTTGGAGATATTTGGAGTTCTGAAAATGTGTTTTAAGATTTATGATTAAGCAAGATTTAAGATAAAGATTTAAGCAAATAAGGCAACATGATCTTCTGAAGAAGATAAATCTCAGATTCTCTTAAGCCATTTGAAATTTTTATTCGAGAAATGCTACTCAGTAAAAGATTATATTGATGACAAATGATGGATATAACAATCCATGGATATAACAAGTATTGTTAGCTTTTTTCAAGATAAAAAGTGTCCTATATGTTAATCCAGGCAATAAACTATTTGAATGACAAATTTTATCCAAATCTGTTCAGCCTTATTTGCGTTATTGAGGAACAAACATCCAAATATAAAACTTTCGCATTTATAACGTTAATAAAATTATAATTATGGCAACACTTCTTTAAAACTTTTACTTACCATTTATCACATATTACAAGCATCCTTTGTGGTGATGAATTTATTGATTGTTCCCAAGTACTCGAAGATCATTGTTAGTCTTCCCTTGCTTGTTAATGTCTTTCATTTGTACTTAGAACGTCGAGGTAAGAATATGCCAAATGTCGTGACTGCATGAATCAGTTACATTCCTGTAGACACCTCAATAAAGTGGTTTAAGAAATCGCGCAAGTGAAATGCTATTTCGAGGGCGCGATCTAAATGTGTCAACGTGCACAGTGCACAGGGCCGGACTCATCATCTCCATTTGCTGGTGAGCAAATTTATTTATTTTTACATCACATAAATGATACTGCATTGTTATAAAAAGGGAAGTATGTGATCTTACATCCGAGATATAACAAATTGAGTGTTATTGATAAATTTATACATCCGAGCGATGCACTGCTTTTTCTACTCAAGATTGCAAAATTTTCAAAAGCGAAATGCATTATGTAATTTTGCACACACGGACTTACTGTCATATTACTGGATTATTACTAATGGCCTTAATGATAAACAGTAATAATAATTTTCAAGCGACACGCTTTCGCATACTTTTTGTAAAAATTATACGTTAGTATATTCGCCTATTATCGATTAATAAATTTAAATTTATAAGTAATATTAAAATTATATAGTGAGGTATTAACTCCAATGCAGACTTATTACGTTCAAAAAGTGGTAAAAATAAAGTTAGAACACATTAAACTGGACTCTGCAGCTACACATTACATCGACTCCGTTATGATACGTTTCTCTTGTTTCTTCCTTCATTTATGTCACTCTGTAACTCACTTCACTTCCTTCACTCTGTCGTGATATTATATCTTTCTTCTTCTTCTTAAAGTGTCGCTTCTCTACGAAGGTTGGCGACCATCATAGCTATTGACCTTGGTAGCTACTGCACGAAACCCTGAAACCGACCACTGTCTTAAATCCATCAACCAGGATGAATAATAAGGTATCTTTCGCCCCTCATTACGCGCCCGAAATACTTTCACTTTGTCATTCATTCTCATGACCACCAACGGGCTCGTCAAAAACTGGCAAAAAATGGCAAATCCGTGTCTGGTTGTGTGAGCCGTTTATTTTGGCCACCTCGCGCCATCGGAAATACGTCATTACAGCGACAATGGTGCTCTTTCCACTTCCGTTTTAATGTCTGCCACTGCCACTACGTTAAAAAGATCCACAACAACGCCGCACAAACCTATACCAGACCTACATATATTGTATACTTTTCCGTTGAATCGTGAGTTGCAAAAGCAACCACTAAAAGGTTTGTGAAACTCGTGTAACATTCTTCACTCGTCGCATTTCAGATATGTACAAAGTAATTTTAATTGTATAATTATTTTTAATAATTATCTATAATATTGTAATATTGTATTTCTAATAATATTAAAATATTATTTAATAACTAACTGACCCGGTAAACGTTGTTTTGCCAAAAAAAATTTGGGGTTTAAAAAATAGTTTACGACCTGTTCTCAGACCTACCGAGAATATACACACAAAATTCCATAAAAATCAAGCCGTTTCGAAAGAATTTGGTTACAAACACTGTGACACGAGAATTTTATATATATAGAAGATAGCAGTGGCAAGGCACACTGCGTTTCGCACTCATTTGAACAGCCCAGATGGCGGCAGTAACCACCGCTTAGGGAAAGCTTCCCTTATCCTTTATCCTACTGTAGTCGGCAACGCATTTGCAACTCAAAGTGGACCGTCAGCCTGTCTGAGACATTAACATAAAAAACATCCAGTATGTGTCTATTATGTATGGACAAATATTACGTAACCGACACCTCTCTTAAATCTTAGTTTTCATTCATAGAAACAGTGGAACGGTCTAATTGATACTTGCGTTTAACTATCCTTACCATCCCTTACGGAAAATCAAGTGGACAGTCTGCCTGTCTTGTGACCATTACATTAAAAAAAACTGCAGTTTTAGTCTCACACCAAATTTAGCAAAGTGCGCAAACTCTGTAGTACATTTGCAATGAGTTTTGCACCAAAACAATTGGCGAAACATCATCTTAACCAACTCAACCAACTAACCAATCAACCAGATTGAGACGAACAGTGTTTCATATATTAGTAGGCATAAGTTGACATGAAAAAAACCGAGGTGTGGCTGTGTCATGGTCACGTCCGCGTTGTACGTTACGAATAATATTTTCTCTGAGCGTATATCTATACTTATATATATATTTTGTACTCAGTGATTCAACAACGAAGAGTCTAAACCGTAAGAGTTAAAAATTTGAAATTGGCATTTGGCAGTTGATGCATTTTATAATTTAAACATCCATCAAGGAAGGATTTTTGAAAATTCCACCCCTAAAGGGTAAAATAAGGGATGAACGATTTTATGAAAATCCGTCATTTTAAACAGTTAGAAGCATGAACTTTCATATACAAACTTCTGGTTAGAAATAAAATATAAATATGTGTTTCCGAGTTTTTGTTTTTGTTGCGAAATAAGTGTTGACTTTCAACACTTTATATAGAGAATCGTAAGAAGAATGAAATTTAATATTCAAATTCAAATCATTTATTTACAAGTAACATGGGGCAAAGTAAACTAGTTCTCATCAGTTCGAATATGTTACCTCATGCACTTACATATCTACCTACTTAAACAAGAATTATATAAAACGAAAATTATAATAATAAATATATATCGTGGTCAATTGTAAAATTTGATTACAATTATATATGGCCCGTACATCCTAATCTGGCACTGTAATTTATTCTATATTTTAATACAGGAATGATATGAAGAATAACAGGAATAATATAAAAGCTTCTCAGTAAAAATAAATACACAAAGGTATTGTCGTTTATTGGAATTGAACCCCAAACGGGAGAAATCGTGTTCAATAATTAGTATTGTTATACATGTATGACGGTCCAGTACTGAGCGCACCGCCATGTATGCCATATGTATATCAAAAGATTTTTATCCCTTAGCTATCGAGTTTAGGATGTACGAGTAGATGCTAAATTTAATTATATAGCTAGAGCATCAAAATATATTCCCCGATTTATATATCAAAATATATCATCAGCTTTCTGAATTGTTCAAACAAGACATCAAAACAATGATTTCATAAAATGCCAGTTAAATTATAATCATAATTATGTATAGTGACCAAATTGTTTTAACCTTTTAATGAAAGGTCTCCAGTTAATTGAATAATCCAGTTAGAAATTTAACGTGACGCCCGTTTCATACCTTTAATTAAACTCAAAGAAATTACGGTCGCCCGATTTTGTTACTCTTTTTGCTAGACAGAAGACGACTATTTTTATGGCGTCCATTCTAATTTTGAACTTACTGTCGCCTTTAAGGGAACATGAAGGTGTTGCTAACTGATATAAAAAAGAGAGCCTAGGAAAATGGGCTATTGTGAGTAATCACTGCATTTCGCTGTCATTTGGCGGTAGTAACCACCTCTTTCACCGTGATATATTTGCATAAGTTTATTGAAATTAATCAAGTTTCCCTATAATCCAGATAAAATCTAGATTGACAGTTTTCTTAAATATGTCATTAGTTAAACCATAATATGAAAAGTGCTTTACCAATATAAAAATGGATATCGGTGAAGCAAATTTTATGTCTTAGATTTTAGAATTCACAGCACACGCATTACTGGTAAAAAATGGATATAAAAAGTGTTTATTCAAATTTTAATTTATTTAAGATTATTTCAAAGACTTAGTCAATATAATGGCTTTCTTGTATTCGAGTGAGAATACTCCAAACATCTAAGCATTTAAAAAAATGCCAATAATTTCAAAAAGTATTACCAAAATTCTCACGTAGCCATATGGCCAGTTTATTTGCACTTGATGGATAAATATTTAAACCGGGATGGATATTTATTTTTTCATATACAAACAACTTTTATCAAAAAAATACTGGTGCATAAAATGTCGTACAACTACAAACCTCTACGCCGTAGCAGCTGCTACGAACAGGATAAACGACAATTAGAATTAAATCCAACGCGATATCAAGAAACGAATCTGCTCGATCAGTCCAAAATTTACTCGACCAGTCGTCCGACGAATCGTTTCAGTTGTCCGGTTATCCTTCGGAACCTTTTCCGTTAAATCTTGCAGTTGCTGGGCGGGAAAGCTTAGTTACTCCCGTGACTCCGTGAGGGGTGGACGTCTCTTTCCTCTCCCACAACTTACCTAACCTTACCTGACTATCTTACTCTAACACCTTCTATAGTAACAAAACTGTTTTGTGTCAATTTAAAAAAAAAATCAAAATTTCAAACTTCAAATCCACAGGTGGTTCGGATACGCTCTCGCGATTTTCAACTCATTCACGTTAATGTTAGAGTTCTTTTTCAATTGCATTATAGTTTCAGTTCTTCAGTTAAGTGAACTTTTCTAAATAAAATTGCACGTTAATGTAAATTTATGTAAATTTCAAAGTTTACTGTGCTACACAACGCGACCTAATTGTTCTGTGATAGTAATTAGTTGTCCTGTTGAACGACTCGCGTCGATTGGTTTCCAATTAGAGTAACTATATAGGTATGTTTACTATACTTGGAGTTTGCATCGGCTTTGGTGAAATACTTAACATGAAAATTAAGTAAAACAAATTTTATTTTTAAGGTGGTTTAAGAATGATGAAATAAATTATTATATCTATACTAATATTATAAATTATGTTTGTTAGTAATTTTCGAAACTCCTCATCCGATTTAAAAAAAACTCTCGCTAATAGTTAGAAAAAATTTACATGGTAGCCATAGGCTAAATATTCCAATAGGTACCAGCTATCAAAAAATATAAAAACACTTGGAAAAAGTAATAATGTCAAGCTCAGTGCATATTTTGTCAGGCGTTATAATATCTTTTATTTTTCAACGCAGACGAAGTCGCTGTCACCAGCTAGTATTTTATGAATCACTTAAGTGGGTATATGAAAAGTAAGCAATTTTTTTGTTTTAGTAAACACTGTTATAACAAAATAAGTTATATTCAAAAAATAATAAGATACAAAAAATATTGGTATCCCATAAGAGCACAATCGCAGTTCCTAATATAAAAAATAATAAAATATTATTTGATAACAATATTATTTATAATTGTTTATAAACATTAAATATATTTTAATATTCATCAATTTAGTTATAACTAAATACATATTTAATAATTTAATGCAATGCAATATCTGAATCAGTTATACAGTATGACAAGTGTATCACCAGACAATTACAGCTACTTAATGATTTGTTCCTTTCTAGTTTTCGAAATTGTAAAATATCTATGTGACATTCGTGCCTCAAGACTTAAATCGCTTAGAGACCTATAATTTATAAGTAAGTATCTAACATAGGAAAAATATATTGGCTATTTATTTGTTAGCATTGTGCTCGTGTATTAATAAGTTCGTAACAGCTGGCTCAGACAATATTTTGTGGTAGGCAATTTATTTCTATTGTATTTCTTTGTAGTTTTATTATTACTATATCTGCATTAAAAAAAATTTCTAGAAATACAAGATTCTATCTTACTGGTTTTACATAACGAAGATAAGCATTAATAATTTTTATTTGCTTATTTATGACGCCACAAGTTTTTTCCGGCGACTTCGTCCGCACCCCTTTTTCTTAGATGTTAAAATATTTATTCGATCTCTATTGCTTATATAATAATATAATATAGGGGTTCTTGTTCTATGATCTTTTCTGTATCCCCGACAAAGTGTTTGAAAAATTTCAAGATGATCGGTTGAGTAGTTAAGGCGTGATATAATCTTCAAAATACATTTGCTTAAATAATAAGCATATTTTTTTTAATACAATAAAACGGTCTGATATTGTAAGGGCCAGTTTTATAAACGACATACCTTTTTCCCGTTCGTTACAGTGCTGGTAACGAACGGTTAACGGTCCGTCAATAACGTTTACTGACGGTGGTTCTTTAAAAGAAATTAAACATTCAGTAGCTATCCGTAAAAATACGCCAAAGTTTATGAATATTGTCGACGGTTTCGTTGTAGTCTGTCAAGAACTGTCAGGTTTCGCGTCGCAAACACATTTATTTACAAATATAACAAAATAAATGATATGTAAGATAAACCAACCCTATCATAGTCAGTAACGAGCCAGTAAACGCTAGCTGTCAAATTATACTGTTGACTTACGAATATATTGTTATAATACACTATATTATACTATTAGATCATTTTTTCGTCTATTTGATATAAAATTTAACTAACGGATTGTTATAAAACTGGCCCTAAGTATACCCTCAGGCCGTCTTATATCCGACGACCCCTCTTATACATTTCAGAAGTAATAAGTAAAATTTAGATTGGCCATTTTGACATAAATATATAGTCAGGAAAAGAATTAGCATTACCGCACTGTGACACAGTATACTTAAATGCTGACAGTAGATAATGACAGTAAAATTTGTTGCAGTGATTTCAGACATTGTTAAGGCAAAGATAGACCGTTTTAATTAATGATTTTTGGAGTTTCCTCATTAAGAATCGATTTTCATATATAAGCCCGGCGTATGAAAATTTATGGGAGTAAAATCAAACGTCACATGTCACACGTTACGCGTTACAGGCTACAATACTTCAATGCATATTAATCTATATAAATAAAATCAGAGTGTCTGTCTGTGATTTGCGAAAAACTGCCTCAAACTAAGCTTAGAGAGTCATTCGCATGGTGTTAAAACGTAAATAACTTTTTTTAGAATTTTTGTCTGTCTGTCTGTCTGTCTGTCTGTCTGTCTGTCTGTCTGTCTGTCCGGGGTAATCTCAGAAACGGCTGAAGCGATTTCGATGAAACTTTGCAGACATGAAGAGGGGGTCGTCAGGAGTAACATAGGCTACTTTTTGTTTATGTAAATTGCGGTACATACACCAAAATAACATTTTTTACAATTTTTGTCTGTCTGTCTGTTTGTTCCGGCTAATCTCTGAAATAGCTAGACCGATTTTGACGGGACTTTCATTGGCAGGTAGCTGATGTAATAAGGAGTAACTTAGGCTACGTTTATTTTAGAAAAAATACACCCCGGACGAAGCCGGGAGCGGGCCGCTATAAACAATAAAAAACGGGATCTATGCAATATATTCGAGTTTTTCAAACGCGATATTTTTTCTTTTACTGAAAAAAGTTACTAACCCTGTGACAATAAAAAAAAAAGAATTTTTTCGTTCATAACAATTGCATTTGTTGTTAACAACTGAAACGAAGGTTCATGCAATACGATGAGTTCTCCTTGCGGCATGCATATCTTTTCTTTGGCTGAGTCGCTCATTATGTATTATTATTAGGAACGGATTTTTTTTCGCTAACATTCTAGAAAATTCTAGATGTTTATAGAAAATTCTAGAAGTTTCTCGAAAATTCTAGAAGTTTCTCGAAAATTCTAGAAGTTTCTCGAAAATTTCAGAAGTTTCTAGAAAATTCTATGAAAACTTTCTTCACTTTTTCAGATAATTTAATAAGATTTTTTGAAATTTCAGAACATCGTCATCTATATAAATAAAATCAGAGTGTCTGTCTGTGTGTTCCGGCTAATCTCTGAAATAGCTGGACCGATTTTGACGGGACTTTTATTGGCAGGTAGCTGATGTAATAAGGAGTAACTTAGGCTACGTTTATTTTAGAAAAAATACAGCCCGGACGAAGCCGGGAGCGGGCCGCTATAAACAATAAAAAACGAGATCTATGCAATATATTCGAATTTTGCAAACGCGATATTTTTTCTTTTACTGAAAAAAAGTTACTAACCCTGTGACAATAAAAAAAAAAGAATTTTTTCGTTCATAACAATTGCATTTGTTGTTAACAACTGAAACGAAGGTTCATGCAATACGATGAGTTCTCTTTGTGGCATATCTTTTCTATGGCTGAGTCGCTTATTATGTATTATTAATTCATTCTAGAAAATTCTAGATGTTTATAGAAAGTTCTAGAAGTTTTTAAAAAATTCTAGAAGTTTCTCGAAAATTCTAGAAGTTTCTCGAAAATTTCAGAAGTTTCTAGAAAATTCCAGAAGTTTCTAGAAAATTCCAGAAGCTTCTAGAAAATTCTCGCATATATGAAAACTTTCTTCACTTTTTCAGATAATTTAATAAGATTTTTTGAAATTTCAGAACATCCTCAAAATTTTTAGAAATTTAAAAATTTGTTAAACCTGATGGGTGATTTGTTATATTTATTTCGAAGGAAGTAGAGTGAGGCTATCTTAATGTATAAGCATCATTCTCATTAAACTCGAAAAGTCTATGTACACGAATAATCTATATAAATAAAATCAGAGTGTCTGTCTGTGATTTGCGAAAAACTGCCTCAAACTAAGCTTAGAGAGTCATTCGCATGCTGTTAAAACGTAAATAACTTTTTTTAGAATTTTTGTCTGTCTGTCTGTCTGTCTGTCCGGGGTAATCTCAGAAACGGCTGAAGCGATTTCGATGAAACTTTGCAGACATGAAGAGGAGGTCATAGGCTACTTTTTGTTTATGTAAATTGCGGTACATACACCAAAATAACATTTTTTACAATTTTTGGCTAATCTCTGAAATAGCTGGACCGATTTTGACGGGACTTTTATTGGCAGGTAGCTGATGTAATAAGAAGTAACTTAGGCTACGTTTATTTTAGAAAAAATACACCCCGGACGAAGCCGGGAGCGGGCCGCTAAATGTATTGCTAAGCGCAAAACTCGAGAACGGGTGGACCGATTTTAATTCTGTCTTCATTCATGGACAGAACGATAATCAGGGAAGGTTTTTACGTTAAAAAAAATGCACCTCGGGCGAAGCCGGGAGCGGACCGCTAGTATATAATATAGTACATATAATATATTATATTAATATGTATGTTTTAATTATATTTATTAAATTATTTATTTATCGTTCGTAAGGAGTAAACTGCAGTCATGCGTCGGAGCTGACACAGACACTTTTTATGTTAAACTCGACAGACAGGCTGACAGTTCACATAACACATGCAACGCCACTTGTGCTGTAAATGCGTTAGGATTACGGATAGGGAGTAGGAAAATGGGCTGGTATCCCTTACTCACTAACAAAAACACAACAGCACACATGCTATTATTTTATGGTAAGGGGGTGATGGTTACTGCCGCCATACGTGCTGCCCAAATGACTACGAAATACAGCCAGTATACTTTCCAAGTGCAGACCGGAGCCTACTTTTAAAAGTTCATTTTTCAAAGTTAACCATGCCGGGAATCGAACCCTGAACCCTAAAACAGAGTGTTAAGGCAAGCATCCTAACCAATCATCCATCGGACTCGTCAGATTTTACACTTTTCTAAATCAAATGGAACTCTCTAGTGCCGGAAATGGATATTTACCCTTTACCTAACTGCTTGGTTTTGTAAGAGTTGTCGTGCCCCTAGCGCTTGACTCGTATTTTATTTTATTTTTAAGAGAAAGCAAAGCAATGATTTAAAAATAAACATTTTTCGTATATGTAACGGCTGTGGCGAAATGGACACGAAAATAAATGTCGGATAAATCCGACTCTGGCGGTTAAAGATTAAACATTTAAAATGAGACTAACAAAGAGTATATTCACTGCTCTTCCGTCTATGGTGATGTTTAGCATAAACTTATTTATACCGAGTCACGCTATTCGTGTGGTCGCAATTTTTTCACTTTGTAATGCAAAATGGCCGGCAAGCCTTCCGTAAATAAATTTCTTCTTTACTTTTTTTTAGCATATTTCCTTGACGACTATATCGAGCGCATTGTCACAGAACATCTGCGTTAGTTATTGTGAGTCATGTTTTTTTAGTCAACGACTAATGACGTCCCGTAGAAGACTATATCTTATAAATTCACAGCAGTGAAATCTGTATTATAGGTATGTTAACAGCAGTTAACATAAATCCTCCTAATGTCGAGGCAAGATGACGTAATGATTGAGATCTAAGCAGGCTTGTACTTACTGACAATGCATCTGCAATGCATGTACACATAATAAAAACACTTATAACAAAGGCTACCGAAAAATATAAGCGTTAAGTACTAATTTATATAAAAGAAAATTGTATTAAATATTTTGACGACACATTTGGTCTAGTGGTTAGTAAACCTAGCTGTTAACCAAACGTTCGCGGGTTCGAATCCCGCTAGGGGCAAATGTTTATATGTTAACATTTACCTGTGTCATGGATGTTTGTATTTATAATATGTATGTATTTAAAAAAAAAAGTAATCTATATAATATATCAACTGTCTGGTATTCATAATAAAAGCCTATAATTGCTTAATTTGGAACTAGATGTGTGGAATGTGTTAAGATATTTATTTATTTATAAGTACTCAAATTATTGTCGACTCATATTTTTTTAAACTTCCATAACATTTACCTAACACCCAAAAACAAGTATAACTTCAAACACATATAATGTATTTCAGACAGTTTTAGTTTATAAAAGCAAGCATGATATGTTCGATTCTGTAATATGCTTTTTATTTGAATAGATCCGCGTCACGGACACTGTTGGATTGATTGCATTCCTATCTGATACTCGCTACCGACCGGCAATAGATTGCTTTCCGCTGTTTCCAACTGAGGACACGGACGGAGTCACAACGCTAAACTGTTTTATGTTAGGGTCGACAGACAGGCTGAAGGTCCACTTAATGGTGACAAGCGACGACAAGGCAGGGATAGAACAGTGGCAGTGAGTAGGGGATGCCTTACTCACTCATCGAAACATAACAGCACACGCAAGCTGTCGTTTCACGGTGCTCTTCTGTAAGAGAGTTGTTACTGCCACCAAACTGGTGGCTCAAGGGACTGCGACCTTAACAAAAAAAAATCTTCTGGATTTCTTGGATTACGATAGAACTACGAGCAACGAATTAATTTTTGGATCGATTTTCATATATGTATAAGCCCGGGGTATGAAAATTTATGGGAATAAAATCAAATGTCACATGTTACGCGTTACAGGCTACAATACATATTAATATACATAAAATACATTCATTTACCCACATTTACTAATCTATGTATCTTATAATCGTTCATAATGAATAAATTCCAGTTGTGCGTCGGAGATGACACACACATAAAAATCACTATCTTTAAATATGTCAAATTAAATATTATTTAAAGTGATATAAATATCTTCAAAGATTGCTAATCTTTTTACACACATAATTTGTGAAAGTAAAATATATGTGAACGTAGTTTACATATATTTGCACTAATAAATAAATAAATAAAATATGCAATTAAAAGTAGATACAAAATACCAAGTAGATACTTTGGTCTAGTGGCTAGTAACCCTAGCTGTTAACCAAACGGTCGCGGGTTCAAATCCCGCTAGGGGCAAATGTTTATGTTTTAACATTTAACTTTATACCTGAGTCATGGATGTTTTATATTTATACCATGTATGTATTTACAAAAAAAAAGTAATCGATGTAGTATATCAACTTTCTGGTATCCATAATACAAGCATTAGTTGCTTACTTTGGAACTAGATGGTGCTGTGTGGAATGTGAAAAAAAAGAAGAAAAAAAAACACTGTATAATATAGCAACACTGTGAGTCGTAGTTGGAAAGCACACGGCTTGCAGGCACTTTTTACAAGGCGCGATAACTTTAGATTCATCGTGGGTCGGTTGGTCGGTTGTCAACCGTCACCAGAGCTTTTTGTGACGGTTTACCGTTTAGGATTCCGCATAAATTGCTTTTTTACCACGTTATTTATCAGTGGTATAATTTATTGAAATTTTCTCACATTTATTGCTTCAATTACACGGCCGGTCTCGATGTTACAAATTACAAACTATGACCTATAATTATCTTAAGAAATACGATTTAATTTAAACTTTTTTTAGCAAAAAAAGCGTTTCCTGATTCAAAGTAAAAGTTATAAGAAAAAAAAAATGGAAGAAAAACAGCGGGATATCAAATTTTATCTTCTTTCTTCTGTACAAATATTTTGGCTCAATCAGATCTTCTCTGATAATTATACAATGTTTTGTTTTTAATTTTTTTTTAAATAGATTTATCTTTGTGATGTTATTATCTTAATAATTGTTAATTGAGGTGTTGGTCTTCTTGGTTAATATTAGAAATGTGAAAGTAACTCTGTCTGTCTGTTAATTTTTCACGCCTTAACTTTTCAACAAATCTTCATGAAATTTTGTATACACGTTGTCAGGGAAAAAAGGACTAGTCCCGAGGAAACTAACGCCTGGCCACAGCGTTTCTCTATATACTTTTATTTTTCAACGCGAGCGAAGTCGCGGACACCAACTAGTATTTGATAATTAATCATTGATTTACAGCATACCAAAATAAATGTATACTCATCGATACTCATACCCCTCAGAAAAGACGTGTGAACAGTGATGTGGCTTCATACAGTGCCTCCAAAGTGTCCATTTTCATGTAGTCACATTGTGTGTTTGTTTGCGCGTGTGTTTATTGGATAATAATAGTGTGTAGTGACCATGAACACGGTTCAAAGCACTGGCGGCGGCCATGGGGGCTCCATTAAGAAGGATCATAAGCATGACGTGAGTATACATCACTCCACTATTAACATTCTTTTAACCATTTTTGGGTGTCGTCAGTTCAAAACAGTCTCTTTATTGGTACTACAGAAAATCTGAGATCACGTCAGATCACGTCATGTTGCATACATGAAATCTATATAAATAAAATCAGAGTGTCTGTCTGTGATTTGCGAAAAACTGCCTCAAACTAAGCTTAAAGAGTCATTCGCATGCTGTTAAAACGTAAATAACTTTTTTTAGAATTGTTGTCTGTCTGTCTGTCTGTCTGTCTGTCTGTCTGTTCGGGGTAATCTCAGAAACGGCTGAAGCGATTTCGATGAAACTTTGCAGACATGAAGAGGGGGTCGTCAGGAGTAACATAGGCTACTTTTTGTTTATGTAAATTGCGGTACATACACCAAAATAACATTTTTTACAATTTTTGTCTGTCTGTCTGTTTGTTCCGGCTAATCTCTGAAATAGCCAGACCGATTTTGACGGGACTTTTATTGGCAGGTAGCTGATGTAATAAGGAGTAACTTAGGCTACCTTTATTTTAGAAAAAATACATCTCGGACGAAGCCGGGAGCGGGCCGCTAAATGTATTGCTAAGCGCAAAACTCGAGAACGGGTGGACCGATTTTAATTCTGTCTTCACTCATGGACAGAGGGATAATCAGGGAAGGTTTTTACGTTAAAAAAAAATGCACCTCGGGCGAAGCCGGGAGCGGACCGCTAGTAGTAAATAAGAATGAATCAGCACATGTACGACGGAGCATCACTTGGAAAATTTGGAAATTTAGATGGTATTTATATATGAATTTAGCAGGGCAACGTCTGACGAGTCAGCTAGTGTATTATATATATATATATATATATATATATATATATCTATAAACTAGTAGCCCGCTCCCGGCTTCGCCCGGGGTGCTTTTTTGTAATTCAGCCGATATATTACTTTAAACCGCCATCTGTGAGAACCCTATAGAACTCACAGATAAATAATTGCTGTATTGAATAAGTATCAAAAGATGGCGCTATGTTAATAATATTATATAATTTGCAAAAAAATAAACAAAATGAGATATAAACTATCCTGTCTTTTAAGTTGGACCAAATTACATATAGTTACGAAATTTTATCAAAATCGGTTCAGTAGTTTGGGAGTTCATCGCGGACAAACATGTGACACGTAATTTTTATATATATAAGGATATATATATAAAAGAGATAAATATTTCTCTCTCTATCCGGATAAAAACATTTCGTGAATCGACTTCATACAAAATTATTATAAGCTATTAATATTCTTCGGTGAGTAACTTGGAGGCGTGAAAGTTTTAAGCTCTTAAGTTAACATCAACAAAGGATTTTAAGGATCAACATAGGATCTCATATTTTATCTACGTATCATATCATTATATCCCTCATATCATATTACCATTTATTTATTTATAATTGCAATGTTTAACTTTATAACGCAATTATACGATAGTACATTGCAACCTTCTTAGGATAATTGTATTAATTTGTGGCAGGGGACGTTTGTGTTTGTCTTTTTATATGTTATCTACGGATGTTTTTATATGTCAATTTTTGCAAATAAAATTTATTTTTATTCTTATTATTATTGTATAAGTGATGGCGCCGACCGAAAAAGGATTTGTACAATGACTTTGGGCTAGCTTTGTACGCGCAGACTTCACGTAATTACCCAGACTCCTTAGCGCTTTAGGCTTTAGCTTAGGGCTTATTTGTTGACGCTCCAAAAACTATATCCGCATAAATAAAGCAAGCAAAATATGTAAATTTTGATATACTAACATTTATTGGAATTACTGATTTATTTTTTTGTTTTTGTTTTTATTATTATTAATTTTCGTTTCTTTGTTAAATGGTTAATTGAAGCGGTGCATTTTGTATTATATAGATAAGTATTTTTTTTATAATTTTTTATATTATTTATCTATGTATTTTAATTGTTTAATTTATTTACATATCTAAATCATGTTTATGTCTAAGTAATTTACTAAATATGTTTGTATAGTGTGTAAAATATGTTATAATATGTTTGTGTAGTGAGTCAAAAACTGTACTGGCTGAAAATCAAGCATAATGCTGAGCCAGTATCCGATTCACTGCCACGAAGACAGACGCATCTTTTACCTGTTTTTTTTATTTTATTTTTTACTAGCGGCCCGGGGTGAATTTTTTTTTTTCTAAAATAAACGTAGCCTAAGTTACTCCTTATTACATCAGCTACCTGCCAATAAAAGTCCCGTCAAAATCGGTCCATCCATTTCAGAGATTAGCCGGAACAAACAAACAGACAGACAGACAAAATTTTTAAAATTGTTATTTTGGTGTATGTATTTATATTCATATGCATGTAGTAAAAACCGGTTATTTCAATATTACAAACAGACACTCCAATTTTATTTATATGTATAGATTATTTTTTCTGTCTTGTGGTTTTTGTATTATGTTTGTGTCTGTGTTGCGTGAATAACATTCTTTCTTTCTTTCTTCTTCTTCTAGTTTTTTCTGCCGGTCGATGATATCTCTTCATTCGCAAACGCACCCAACCAGTAAAAATTCAGTGAACAGCGGATTGAATTTAATGGGGTTTAACCATGTTTTAACCATGTTTAACCAGTTATATTAAGATGTGATGTGACAATAACAAACAAGCGGCCATCTTTCACCTTCAAAATGATAATTGAGAAAACGCCCACCTACGTACGTATGTAGATGCGGGTTAGGTACTGATTTGCATATAATATATATTCATATTTTGATATAATTAGATTAAAGATATGGGACATAATTGGATTACTGACAAGGGACAAGGAGGAAGGAATAATAGGTTCTGGCATCCAAGTTAAAACAATAAAAATTAACACATAGTATAAATATTATATATCTAAATCTGCTTCGTTTTTTTTTTTTAATTTACACTTTATGTACTAAGTAGGTACTTGAGTGAGTTTACTTTATGTAAGTAATTATACTTAAATGAAAACAGTAACAAGAGAAATAATAGGTGATTGGATTTTATTACCTTATCTTAGTAAACCACTTATCTGTAAAAATAAAACTGTACAAAATTTGGTAGATAGTTTATTTAGGTCAATATTTAAAAAATCTTCACAAATATGTGTCTACAACAATTTAAATTGACTCTCCACAAGGGCCGTCGTGAAGTAATTGTGCGCCTGCGCACGCCATGCTACAAAATAAACATTATCATATAAATGAAAAACAGTTGTCACATGTTTTTTTTTTGGTTTTATTCTTTTTTTTATAAGGAGACTATAAAAAAGGTTACGCCACCCTCAGGAGTAGTATATTTTTCATCTTGGGGTAGCCAATTTTTTATATTTTTAAAATATCCCTCAGGAACCTAACATTTTTTCAATATAAAAAGTATCCTATATGTTGTACAGGTAATAAACTATCTTTCATCCAGATCCATCGAAATTTCATCAAAATCCGTTCAATAGTTTCTACGTGAAAGAGTAACAAACTCCCCACAAACTTTCGCATTTATAACAATTATATAACAAAGTTATATAACAAAGTTTTATTGGAATCTTACACGCATGAAAGTATATGTTAATCCAAGTAATAAACTATCTGTGTGCCAAATTTCATACAAATCCGTTGAACCGTGTTTGCATGAAACAGTTAACAAATATCCATACATACATCCAGCCTTTTTTTAGGAGGGGAATCCCTCGTCGACGAGGGGGAGTGTGGGACTCGCCCGGTGAAGTGACTAACCGGGAAACCCCCGCGTATTCTACCATCAGCGGTGATGTGTGGGTCCCAGATCACAGCGAGGACATACATCCAGCCTCACAAACTTTCGCACCTATATTAGTAGGATTACACAAAAAAGTTTCAATAGATACTTACACGCATGAATTTGAATAAGTCCTTCCATTTGTGGCGCAAACGGGAGCATATAGAGTTGTGCAAATGCAGCTCGCAGCGCTGCACAGCGATGCAGCGGCTACCAACACCACCAGTAAGGCGACAACTGACATTTAAATTATTATTGATAACATTTTAATCACGGAGAATAGATATAATATACTTTTACTAACTGTCTAACTAGATATTACGAGTCCTGTTTAACACTGTTTATAGGCGACGGTAAGCCACCAACCATCAAGTGGACAGTCAGCCTGTCTGTCAAATTTTACATTAAAAATACAAGCCATAAAGCAATAAAAACACTATGTATTTTTGCTCTATAAATTATGAAGAATTGACAAAAAATTTATTATATAACAATTATAAAATAACGTTTTTAAACAAAGGTTAAAAAATTCTATTAGCATTTTTCACAGTCTTAAATATTTTTTCCATTTTTTTATATCACAAAATGTGTATTTTATTTAACATTAGATAAGTATATAAGTAAAAACTAAACATAACACTTACATAAATGAAATTTCATTTTTGAAACGAGATGAGTCACTATAGACAGAGCAGCGGAAATGCAGTGTTAAAATTCGCTATAAATACGTGAATATATAAGTGCTTCCACGAACACACACACCTGAATAATCAAGTTAACATTTACGGCTACCATGTTTTCGCAATGAAAAAATAAAAAAATATTTATTTTACAATATATTCAATTTGCCTTTTATAAACACCTGTGTCTATAAAAGGCATTTTTAATCTATTTATATAAATTTTTATATTATCGACCAATCAGCTTAATGTCGAATATCTATAAAGTATTTTCTAAAATAATTTTGCAAAGAGCAAGCAGGGTTCCGTAGTAAATACTCAACAATAGATCATATACATGTTCTAAGACAAGTTGTACAGAAATACAAAGAATACAATAAAAGTGACTATCTGGGCTTTGTAGATTACAACAAGGCATTCGATTCTTTAGAACATGAATACATCTGGGAAGCGCTGCGTTCTCAAGGTATACAGGGAAAGTACATACGAATACTTAAGAATATCTACTCTAGAAGCACAGCCCAAATCAGACTAGAAGCAACGGGAGAGGAGTTTCCCATAGAAAGGGGCGTCCGGCAGGGCGACCCAATCTCACCCAAGCTGTTCTCGGCGGCTCTAGAGATGATATTCAAAAACCTAGATTGGAATAAAAACGGACTCAACATAAACGGTGAAAACCTAAATCACTTGCGCTCGCAGACGATCTAATTCTATTTTCAGAATGTCCAAAAAATCTCGAGCAAATGCTACAAGAATTATCGGATCAGAGCATAAAAGCGGGCCTTACAATGAACATAACAAAAACAAAAATTATGACTAATGCTTCACAGACATACAACATCATGGTAAATATGGAGAAAATAGAATACGTGGATACTATGTATACCTGGGACAGTTAATAACCACACGGGATACTATGCATAAAGAAATTGACAGAAGAAATGCCAACACGTGGAAAAGATTTTGGCCTCTTAGCGAAGTTATGAAAAACAAAGACATGACAATGAAAGATAAAAGAAAAGTTTAAAGTTTAACATACGGCTGTCAAACATGGGCATTATCTGAGGTACATACTAACTAATAAAATAATCGTATGTCAGAATGGAATAGAGAGAAGTGTGATTGGAGTGAGAAGAAAGGATAAAATAAGATTAAACAAAATAAAAAATGTTACCAAATTTAAAGATGTAATGTAAACAAAGTATACAAAACACTTAAATGGAAATGGGCAGGACATATGCTGAGAGAGAACACAGAGAAATGGTCTAGAACAGGGTTCCCCAAACTATTTTGGACAAGTGACCCCTTTTCAACAATGAACTGTTACCTCAGACCCCCATGGTCAAATTACCTACTTTTAAGACCAACCCCCTTATTCATAATGGTCCGCTAACTTAAAGCAGCTATCTATCTTAGTCTATCTTTAGTTTTTTCCTATTGGTACAAAATACCTAGGTACTAAGGTGCCAATTAGAAAACTTTGTACTTGGTTAAGTGAGTGAAGTTGATTTCATTTTCTCGTCAAAATTTAACAAAATAAAAAGACAATCCAATTCAGTAAATATCAAGTTTAATTTATAATTATTACAAATTAATACATAAAGCATCTTAAGTTGGTAGGAAATTATATTTTAAAAACTATTAATTCGCAAAGAGAAAATAAAACATTCAGTGCGATGGATGAACCTGGTGACTATCTACCAATCTAGCTACATCCGGTTCAATATTAGTGAGTTGCAGCCTTAAATCTCCACGTTCGTTGATTTTCAAACGGTTTCTTTGTTTTGTCAAAATGTTTGTTACCACACTGAAGCTTTTTTCAACTAGATATGATGATGGAAAAGCGATAAGGTATTTTTCAGCAATGTTCCACAATGTAGGATACTGTGTTTCAATTTTGCGTTGCAACCAGAACTTCTGATAGCCTTGGTTGAACTTTTGCTTAAGCTCTTCGTCTGTGCTGATGGTAATCAACTCTTCTTGCATTATCACATTGGCTTCTTCTATGGCTGTGGTGTTATACGGATTTATTATCCATTGAGGAATTTGTAAATTTAAAAGATCATCAAACCTCTCCGTAAAATCCTTGTGTAATGCGTCCAAGTGAGTAACATATAATAAAATGTCATCATCTTGAAGCATTTTTGGTAATTTTGACAAATGCGGAAACTGCGAATATTCTTTTCTGCCTAAATTTTGTTTATAAAGAACTAGTTTACCCACGAAGGCCGATATTATTGATTTTGTTTTAATCAAGTTAAGATCATCACCCTGTAGTTGCAAATTAACTTTGTTGAACATTCCAAAGATATCAGTCAAGTAATAAATATCTGTTTTACAATTGTTCAGATTTTCTTTCAAATTCGGATCTTTTTCTTGTAAAAACTCCAACACAGATTCAAAAAGGGCTGAAAATCTTTCTAAGCAAGAGCCTCTTGATAGCCAGCGAACTTCAGTGTGCAGAAGTAACCGAGTAAAGACTTCGTCGTTTTCGTCACATAGTTGAGCAAATAACCGAGAGTTCAAAGAATTGCTTCGAATCTTGTTGATAGCATTTATTACATATTGTAAAGACTTATGCAATCTAGGACTCAGCTTTTTTGCTGCTAAATGCTGCCTGTGAATCACACAGTGAATAACCAGTACATCAGGCAGTTGTCGCTTTAAGTGAGCTATAAAGCCACGATGACGACCAACCATAGACGGTGCACCATCAGTCGCAACAGAAACAATATTCTTCCATGGAATAGCTTTATCAGTAAAAAAATGTTCCACGGCCTGAAAAATCGATTCTCCTCTAGTATCAGTCTCTAAATATGCAGCAAAAATCAGTTCTTGGCACATATTTTCATCTTTGATAAATCGAACATATCCTAACAATAGAGCTTCATTGCCGGGTAATGTAGACTCGTCCAACTGGAGAGAGAATCTGCGGGTCTGTAAGAACTTGCATAAAATGTTTTCCACATCGCGTCCCATCTCATCTATGCGTCTCTGAACGGTGTTGTTGCTCAAAGGTATTCTCTTTAAAATATCATGTGCGGGTTTGTGCAATACATTGTTAAGGACCTCCGCAATGGCTGGTAAGATAAGCTGCTCTCCAATTGTATGGGGTTTCCCCGACTTCGCTATTAGTAAAGATATATTATAGGACGCTCGTAAACCATCATTGTCTCGAATAGATGATGACGCAAACATCGATCCTATGGATGGCCTTTTGTCTAGTTTTTCTTTCAGTGCTTGAAAATATGACAAGGGCTTACTTTTTTTGTTAGCATGTACTCTTGATAAGTGGTCATCCATTTTTGAAGGCTTCATGGCATCGTTACTAAATACTTTTTCACATATGAGACACATCGGGAAGTGTTGATTTGATGGAGATGCAATAAATCCGAACTTCAAGTAGTCCAAACTGTATTGTCTGCATTTTTTTTTCGTGTCCGCCATCATAAAACTTTCAGTAATTCTGCAAACAAAAAAATAAGGAACCTAAATAAAAAACAATAATAAACTGTTAAATTTGCACACTATCTTATTTTTATCACACTCAGTTAATGGATTCTTGTTAAGTATTACTGACTTACTCTTTGATAAACTTTGATACCTATATTGGGAAGTAACTACAGTAGGTAATTAGGTATAGAAACTTCGTATTAGGTAATTAGGTAGAATAAGAACGAAAACCAAAGACTTAAGTGTTAGTAATTTTTACAAATACAATTATACATACCTATTTAAAATATGTTGTATGTTGTGTTTAACACTTTTTCAGTCACTTTACTTCACTTAATTTAGCTTTGTAATAAGTTTGTAATCTCTTGAAATAAATGAGTACTTAGCTATATGAGTTTTTATCGTTCAAGCTCCAACGAATTTCAAAACGCAAATGAACTTTCAACCTAAATGCAAGCTCGTTAAATAGTAAAATATCAGGAACATGTTTGGACTTGATCATGAATTCGTTCGTCTTAATTCGCGTAAAGCCGCTATCACACTATTCAATTTGAACGATTCCAATTTAGGAAATCGGAAGGTGTGATCGCAGTTAGAACAGATTGGATTCAATTAAGAGTTTATCCATTTTCAACTCTATATCTTCGATTTAGAAATCAATTTAGCGTAGTGTGATCACGAGCTCACTACTTAGATTCCTAAATAGGAATCGTTCAAATTGAATAGTGTGATAAGCACTTTATCGTCAAATAGAGAGCAAGTCAAAACGCCGCTGAAAGACGTACGCTCCAACTCAATCTTGCACAAACTTGTCCACATAGACTTGCCGAGTTTTTCATCTTGTACGAACTTGAAACTTTACATTCCTGGAACATTATTTCCTACAAAAATATTAATTATTCTTAGTACACGTAACACAACATAAACAATACAGTAACTACCTACTTACCTATCTTGAAAGTTTTAAATAAGAACTTGTGTTAATATAATAGGGGTCGATTTTTAGACCTCGTCGACCCCCAAAATCACTTTTCGTTTATGTCGACCCCTAGGAAACCGATATCGACCCCAAGGGGTCGATATCGACCACTTTGGGAATCCCTGGTCTAGAACAATAACAGAATGGTACCCCAGGGATGGCAAAAGATGTAAAGGTCGACAAGTGAAACGCTGGGAAGATGACTTCAAGGGAGTAGCCGGTCCAAAATGGATGAGAATCGCAAGAGAAAGAGATAGATGGAAGTATTTGGGGGAGGCCTTTGTCGAGGCACAAGCTGTAAAACCGATCGTTGACTATCTAATGCTAATGTAATAATAACCGCATTGTATTTACAGTAATAAAGACTTATTTTATTTTATTTTATTTTATTTTATTTTTATTTATATATAATTTCTTTGCGCTTCTTTCTATTCATACTTTATATTGAGATATATATTAGTATTAAAGAATTTTATGCTTCCTAGACTTTTATGAGTTTTTAATATTTTATACGAGTAACATAAATGATAAGAGATTAGGAGCAGAAAATAAAACAGCACACGTGCTGTTATTTTACAGTGGTCTTCTGTGAAGGGATGGTAACTACTTATGATTGTTAAACGCAGTGTGCCTTGCCACTTGCCAGAGCCAACTTTAAAAGTTCATTTCCAAAGATGGCCCTAAAGGGAATCGAACCCGTGGCCTCTAAGTGTCAGAGCGCTGAAGCAAGCATCTTAACCACTCGGCCAATGACTTCTTATCAGCAGTTATTATTTAAAACAGAACCTTCTATACAGTCTAATATTTAATTGTTAAATTTAAAAAGATTTCCTGTATAGATAAGGCATTTATTTGACAATTACAATTTTAGCAAAAAACAATAACATGTGGATTCCATAAATAGACAAGACAACAAATAGTATAGAGATATTCATTATATAGCTTAATAAATATAATTAGCTTGAAGAAAGTTATCGAAATTTTATTTTATTAATAAAATTCTTTTAATATTATCCCAGTATTACTTTTACGCAGAAAATACAATACATAAAACGTGTTTCATTTCGTATGGCACAAAAGCGAATAACAATCAATAAAATTATATTTTATAGTCACGACAAACTGTCGACAACTAGACAAGAGATAGACTCCACAGAAAACAAACGTAAAACAGGAAATAATTATATGTAATCGTGGTCGAGTTCATACGAACTTGTCTTATGTCTGCCTGGCTACAATATAAGTGTCTTCAAGTCTGCCTAAAATAAATTCTTGAAGGGAATGTAGCGCACCTTTTTAGGCATTTACACTAGTGGCCCGCTCCTGGCCACTAGTGTAAATGCCTAAAAAGGTATAAATGCCGCTTTTTTGCAATCCAGCCGATAAATTATGTGAGAACCTTATGGAACTCACAGATAAATAATTGATGTATTGAATAAGTATCAACAGATGGCGCTATGTTAATAATATTATATAATTTGCAAAAAAATAATGAACAAAATGAGATATAAACTATCCTATCTTTTAAGTTGGACCAAATGACAGATACTTATGAAGTTTGATCAAAGTCGGTTCAGTAGTTTCAGAGTTTATCGCGAACATACATCGTGACACGAGATTTTTATATATATATAGATAATATCGTATAAAGCAGGGTTCCCCAAACTATTTTGGACAAGTGACCCCTTTTCAACAATGAACTGTTACCTCAGACCCCCATGGTCAAATTACCTACTTTTAAGACCAACCCCCTTATTCATAATGGTCCGCTAACTTAAAGCAGCTATCTATCTTAGTCTATCTTTAGTTTTTTCCTATTGGTACAAAATACCTAGGTACTAAGGTGCCAATTAGAAAACTTTGTACTTGGTTAAGTGAGTGAAGTTGATTTCATTTTCTCGTCAAAATTTAACAAAATAAAAAGACAATCCAATTCAGTAAATATCAAGTTTAATTTATAATTATTACAAATTAATACATAAAGCATCTTAAGTTGGTAGGAAATTATATTTTAAAAACTATTAATTCGCAAAGAGAAAATAAAACATTCAGTGCGATGGATGAACCTGGTGACTATCTACCAATCTAGCTACATCCGGTTCAATATTAGTGAGTTGCAGCCTTAAATCTCCACGTTCGTTGATTTTCAAACGGTTTCTTTGTTTTGTCAAAATGTTTGTTACCACACTGAAGCTTTTTTCAACTAGATATGATGATGGAAAAGCGATAAGGTATTTTTCAGCAATGTTCCACAATGTAGGATACTGTGTTTCAATTTTGCGTTGCAACCAGAACTTCTGATAGCCTTGGTTGAACTTTTGCTTAAGCTCTTCGTCTGTGCTGATGGTAATCAACTCTTCTTGCATTATCACATTGGCTTCTTCTATGGCTGTGGTGTTATACGGATTTATTATCCATTGAGGAATTTGTAAATTTAAAAGATCATCAAACCTCTCCGTAAAATCCTTGTGTAATGCGTCCAAGTGAGTAACATATAATAAAATGTCATCATCTTGAAGCATTTTTGGTAATTTTGACAAATGCGGAAACTGCGAATATTCTTTTCTGCCTAAATTTTGTTTATAAAGAACTAGTTTACCCACGAAGGCCGATATTATTGATTTTGTTTTAATCAAGTTAAGATCATCACCCTGTAGTTGCAAATTAACTTTGTTGAACATTCCAAAGATATCAGTCAAGTAATAAATATCTGTTTTACAATTGTTCAGATTTTCTTTCAAATTCGGATCTTTTTCTTGTAAAAACTCCAACACAGATTCAAAAAGGGCTGAAAATCTTTCTAAGCAAGAGCCTCTTGATAGCCAGCGAACTTCAGTGTGCAGAAGTAACCGAGTAAAGACTTCGTCGTTTTCGTCACATAGTTGAGCAAATAACCGAGAGTTCAAAGAATTGCTTCGAATCTTGTTGATAGCATTTATTACATATTGTAAAGACTTATGCAATCTAGGACTCAGCTTTTTTGCTGCTAAATGCTGCCTGTGAATCACACAGTGAATAACCAGTACATCAGGCAGTTGTCGCTTTAAGTGAGCTATAAAGCCACGATGACGACCAACCATAGACGGTGCACCATCAGTCGCAACAGAAACAATATTCTTCCATGGAATAGCTTTATCAGTAAAAAAATGTTCCACGGCCTGAAAAATCGATTCTCCTCTAGTATCAGTCTCTAAATATGCAGCAAAAATCAGTTCTTGGCACATATTTTCATCTTTGATAAATCGAACATATCCTAACAATAGAGCTTCATTGCCGGGTAATGTAGACTCGTCCAACTGGAGAGAGAATCTGCGGGTCTGTAAGAACTTGCATAAAATGTTTTCCACATCGCGTCCCATCTCATCTATGCGTCTCTGAACGGTGTTGTTGCTCAAAGGTATTCTCTTTAAAATATCATGTGCGGGTTTGTGCAATACATTGTTAAGGACCTCCGCAATGGCTGGTAAGATAAGCTGCTCTCCAATTGTATGGGGTTTCCCCGACTTCGCTATTAGTAAAGATATATTATAGGACGCTCGTAAACCATCATTGTCTCGAATAGATGATGACGCAAACATCGATCCTATGGATGGCCTTTTGTCTAGTTTTTCTTTCAGTGCTTGAAAATATGACAAGGGCTTACTTTTTTTGTTAGCATGTACTCTTGATAAGTGGTCATCCATTTTTGAAGGCTTCATGGCATCGTTACTAAATACTTTTTCACATATGAGACACATCGGGAAGTGTTGATTTGATGGAGATGCAATAAATCCGAACTTCAAGTAGTCCAAACTGTATTGTCTGCATTTTTTTTTCGTGTCCGCCATCATAAAACTTTCAGTAATTCTGCAAACAAAAAAATAAGGAACCTAAATAAAAAACAATAATAAACTGTTAAATTTGCACACTATCTTATTTTTATCACACTCAGTTAATGGATTCTTGTTAAGTATTACTGACTTACTCTTTGATAAACTTTGATACCTATATTGGGAAGTAACTACAGTAGGTAATTAGGTATAGAAACTTCGTATTAGGTAATTAGGTAGAATAAGAACGAAAACCAAAGACTTAAGTGTTAGTAATTTTTACAAATACAATTATACATACCTATTTAAAATATGTTGTATGTTGTGTTTAACACTTTTTCAGTCACTTTACTTCACTTAATTTAGCTTTGTAATAAGTTTGTAATCTCTTGAAATAAATGAGTACTTAGCTATATGAGTTTTTATCGTTCAAGCTCCAACGAATTTCAAAACGCAAATGAACTTTCAACCTAAATGCAAGCTCGTTAAATAGTAAAATATCAGGAACATGTTTGGACTTGATCATGAATTCGTTCGTCTTAATTCGCGTAAAGCCGCTATCACACTATTCAATTTGAACGATTCCAATTTAGGAAATCGGAAGGTGTGATCGCAGTTAGAACAGATTGGATTCAATTAAGAGTTTATCCATTTTCAACTCTATATCTTCGATTTAGAAATCAATTTAGCGTAGTGTGATCACGAGCTCACTACTTAGATTCCTAAATAGGAATCGTTCAAATTGAATAGTGTGATAAGCACTTTATCGTCAAATAGAGAGCAAGTCAAAACGCCGCTGAAAGACGTACGCTCCAACTCAATCTTGCACAAACTTGTCCACATAGACTTGCCGAGTTTTTCATCTTGTACGAACTTGAAACTTTACATTCCTGGAACATTATTTCCTACAAAAATATTAATTATTCTTAGTACACGTAACACAACATAAACAATACAGTAACTACCTACTTACCTATCTTGAAAGTTTTAAATAAGAACTTGTGTTAATATAATAGGGGTCGATTTTTAGACCTCGTCGACCCCCAAAATCACTTTTCGTTTATGTCGACCCCTAGGAAACCGATATCGACCCCAAGGGGTCGATATCGACCACTTTGGGAATCCCTGGTCTAGAACAATAACAGAATGGTACCCCAGGGATGGCAAAAGATGTAAAGGTCGACAAGTGAAACGCTGGGAAGATGACTTCAAGGGAGTAGCCGGTCCAAAATGGATGAGAATCGCAAGAGAAAGAGATAGATGGAAGTATTTGGGGGAGGCCTTTGTCGAGGCACAAGCTGTAAAACCGATCGTTGACTATCTAATGCTAATGTAATAATAACCGCATTGTATTTACAGTAATAAAGACTTATTTTATTTTATTTTATTTTATTTTATTTTTATTTATATATAATTTCTTTGCGCTTCTTTCTATTCATACTTTATATTGAGATATATATTAGTATTAAAGAATTTTATGCTTCCTAGACTTTTATGAGTTTTTAATATTTTATACGAGTAACATAAATGATAAGAGATTAGGAGCAGAAAATAAAACAGCACACGTGCTGTTATTTTACAGTGGTCTTCTGTGAAGGGATGGTAACTACTTATGATTGTTAAACGCAGTGTGCCTTGCCACTTGCCAGAGCCAACTTTAAAAGTTCATTTCCAAAGATGGCCCTAAAGGGAATCGAACCCGTGGCCTCTAAGTGTCAGAGCGCTGAAGCAAGCATCTTAACCACTCGGCCAATGACTTCTTATCAGCAGTTATTATTTAAAACAGAACCTTCTATACAGTCTAATATTTAATTGTTAAATTTAAAAAGATTTCCTGTATAGATAAGGCATTTATTTGACAATTACAATTTTAGCAAAAAACAATAACATGTGGATTCCATAAATAGACAAGACAACAAATAGTATAGAGATATTCATTATATAGCTTAATAAATATAATTAGCTTGAAGAAAGTTATCGAAATTTTATTTTATTAATAAAATTCTTTTAATATTATCCCAGTATTACTTTTACGCAGAAAATACAATACATAAAACGTGTTTCATTTCGTATGGCACAAAAGCGAATAACAATCAATAAAATTATATTTTATAGTCACGACAAACTGTCGACAACTAGACAAGAGATAGACTCCACAGAAAACAAACGTAAAACAGGAAATAATTATATGTAATCGTGGTCGAGTTCATACGAACTTGTCTTATGTCTGCCTGGCTACAATATAAGTGTCTTCAAGTCTGCCTAAAATAAATTCTTGAAGGGAATGTAGCGCACCTTTTTAGGCATTTACACTAGTGGCCCGCTCCTGGCCACTAGTGTAAATGCCTAAAAAGGTATAAATGCCGCTTTTTTGCAATCCAGCCGATAAATTATGTGAGAACCTTATGGAACTCACAGATAAATAATTGATGTATTGAATAAGTATCAACAGATGGCGCTATGTTAATAATATTATATAATTTGCAAAAAAATAATGAACAAAATGAGATATAAACTATCCTATCTTTTAAGTTGGACCAAATGACAGATACTTATGAAGTTTGATCAAAGTCGGTTCAGTAGTTTCAGAGTTTATCGCGAACATACATCGTGACACGAGATTTTTATATATATATAGATAATATCGTATAAAGCAGGGTTCCCCAAACTATTTTGGACAAGTGACCCCTTTTCAACAATGAACTGTTACCTCAGACCCCCATGGTCAAATTACCTACTTTTAAGACCAACCCCCTTATTCATAATGGTCCGCTAACTTAAAGCAGCTATCTATCTTAGTCTATCTTTAGTTTTTTCCTATTGGTACAAAATACCTAGGTACTAAGGTGCCAATTAGAAAACTTTGTACTTGGTTAAGTGAGTGAAGTTGATTTCATTTTCTCGTCAAAATTTAACAAAATAAAAAGACAATCCAATTCAGTAAATATCAAGTTTAATTTATAATTATTACAAATTAATACATAAAGCATCTTAAGTTGGTAGGAAATTATATTTTAAAAACTATTAATTCGCAAAGAGAAAATAAAACATTCAGTGCGATGGATGAACCTGGTGACTATCTACCAATCTAGCTACATCCGGTTCAATATTAGTGAGTTGCAGCCTTAAATCTCCACGTTCGTTGATTTTCAAACGGTTTCTTTGTTTTGTCAAAATGTTTGTTACCACACTGAAGCTTTTTTCAACTAGATATGATGATGGAAAAGCGATAAGGTATTTTTCAGCAATGTTCCACAATGTAGGATACTGTGTTTCAATTTTGCGTTGCAACCAGAACTTCTGATAGCCTTGGTTGAACTTTTGCTTAAGCTCTTCGTCTGTGCTGATGGTAATCAACTCTTCTTGCATTATCACATTGGCTTCTTCTATGGCTGTGGTGTTATACGGATTTATTATCCATTGAGGAATTTGTAAATTTAAAAGATCATCAAACCTCTCCGTAAAATCCTTGTGTAATGCGTCCAAGTGAGTAACATATAATAAAATGTCATCATCTTGAAGCATTTTTGGTAATTTTGACAAATGCGGAAACTGCGAATATTCTTTTCTGCCTAAATTTTGTTTATAAAGAACTAGTTTACCCACGAAGGCCGATATTATTGATTTTGTTTTAATCAAGTTAAGATCATCACCCTGTAGTTGCAAATTAACTTTGTTGAACATTCCAAAGATATCAGTCAAGTAATAAATATCTGTTTTACAATTGTTCAGATTTTCTTTCAAATTCGGATCTTTTTCTTGTAAAAACTCCAACACAGATTCAAAAAGGGCTGAAAATCTTTCTAAGCAAGAGCCTCTTGATAGCCAGCGAACTTCAGTGTGCAGAAGTAACCGAGTAAAGACTTCGTCGTTTTCGTCACATAGTTGAGCAAATAACCGAGAGTTCAAAGAATTGCTTCGAATCTTGTTGATAGCATTTATTACATATTGTAAAGACTTATGCAATCTAGGACTCAGCTTTTTTGCTGCTAAATGCTGCCTGTGAATCACACAGTGAATAACCAGTACATCAGGCAGTTGTCGCTTTAAGTGAGCTATAAAGCCACGATGACGACCAACCATAGACGGTGCACCATCAGTCGCAACAGAAACAATATTCTTCCATGGAATAGCTTTATCAGTAAAAAAATGTTCCACGGCCTGAAAAATCGATTCTCCTCTAGTATCAGTCTCTAAATATGCAGCAAAAATCAGTTCTTGGCACATATTTTCATCTTTGATAAATCGAACATATCCTAACAATAGAGCTTCATTGCCGGGTAATGTAGACTCGTCCAACTGGAGAGAGAATCTGCGGGTCTGTAAGAACTTGCATAAAATGTTTTCCACATCGCGTCCCATCTCATCTATGCGTCTCTGAACGGTGTTGTTGCTCAAAGGTATTCTCTTTAAAATATCATGTGCGGGTTTGTGCAATACATTGTTAAGGACCTCCGCAATGGCTGGTAAGATAAGCTGCTCTCCAATTGTATGGGGTTTCCCCGACTTCGCTATTAGTAAAGATATATTATAGGACGCTCGTAAACCATCATTGTCTCGAATAGATGATGACGCAAACATCGATCCTATGGATGGCCTTTTGTCTAGTTTTTCTTTCAGTGCTTGAAAATATGACAAGGGCTTACTTTTTTTGTTAGCATGTACTCTTGATAAGTGGTCATCCATTTTTGAAGGCTTCATGGCATCGTTACTAAATACTTTTTCACATATGAGACACATCGGGAAGTGTTGATTTGATGGAGATGCAATAAATCCGAACTTCAAGTAGTCCAAACTGTATTGTCTGCATTTTTTTTTCGTGTCCGCCATCATAAAACTTTCAGTAATTCTGCAAACAAAAAAATAAGGAACCTAAATAAAAAACAATAATAAACTGTTAAATTTGCACACTATCTTATTTTTATCACACTCAGTTAATGGATTCTTGTTAAGTATTACTGACTTACTCTTTGATAAACTTTGATACCTATATTGGGAAGTAACTACAGTAGGTAATTAGGTATAGAAACTTCGTATTAGGTAATTAGGTAGAATAAGAACGAAAACCAAAGACTTAAGTGTTAGTAATTTTTACAAATACAATTATACATACCTATTTAAAATATGTTGTATGTTGTGTTTAACACTTTTTCAGTCACTTTACTTCACTTAATTTAGCTTTGTAATAAGTTTGTAATCTCTTGAAATAAATGAGTACTTAGCTATATGAGTTTTTATCGTTCAAGCTCCAACGAATTTCAAAACGCAAATGAACTTTCAACCTAAATGCAAGCTCGTTAAATAGTAAAATATCAGGAACATGTTTGGACTTGATCATGAATTCGTTCGTCTTAATTCGCGTAAAGCCGCTATCACACTATTCAATTTGAACGATTCCAATTTAGGAAATCGGAAGGTGTGATCGCAGTTAGAACAGATTGGATTCAATTAAGAGTTTATCCATTTTCAACTCTATATCTTCGATTTAGAAATCAATTTAGCGTAGTGTGATCACGAGCTCACTACTTAGATTCCTAAATAGGAATCGTTCAAATTGAATAGTGTGATAAGCACTTTATCGTCAAATAGAGAGCAAGTCAAAACGCCGCTGAAAGACGTACGCTCCAACTCAATCTTGCACAAACTTGTCCACATAGACTTGCCGAGTTTTTCATCTTGTACGAACTTGAAACTTTACATTCCTGGAACATTATTTCCTACAAAAATATTAATTATTCTTAGTACACGTAACACAACATAAACAATACAGTAACTACCTACTTACCTATCTTGAAAGTTTTAAATAAGAACTTGTGTTAATATAATAGGGGTCGATTTTTAGACCTCGTCGACCCCCAAAATCACTTTTCGTTTATGTCGACCCCTAGGAAACCGATATCGACCCCAAGGGGTCGATATCGACCACTTTGGGAATCCCTGGTATAAAGCTTCGTCCCCTACTTGTTTGTTATTATTACTATAACATATAATATTATAGATTATTATCATTATTTGTATTATTAGTTGACTGCCTCAACTAATAATACAATAATACAACTAATAATACAACTCGAATATAAGGAAAAGGGGAAAAACATTCGAAACGTTACGTGACAAGGAAAACTATAGTGATTCGTTTGCACAGCAAACAAATCGGTCATCTGACCTTGGAATTGCAATCAACAGCTATGAATTTACGTTCGTATTTGATAATGAAGTATAAAATATTAAACAAAAATTATTAAATGAGGTTGATTTTGCAAAATTTTCTAATTTTTAGATATCATACAGATTCACATTCACCACACACACATTCACATACATACATACATACATACATACATACATACATACATACATACATACATACATACAATCACATCTCTCAAATTTAACTTTACTTTATCTTTATTTATTTATTTATCCAAATAATGCTACTGTTTGTTTGTACGTATAATTATTATTTGTTATTAATGTCGATAGTATTTAAAATATAACACGCAATCGTTTACTAGGACACAGGACAGGCAGAGCCTAGTGTGGGTTTTCTCGAAATGTGCGCATTTCACAGGAAAATTTTTAGAACAAAAAATGTAGAGGACGTTGCGATCTACAATTAATGTCATTAAAGCAATACTGTACAGCAAGAAATGCACACGGTAGGTGGCGCTGAAGTCCCAAAAAAAGTGTTTTTCCACTTTTTTATGCAAACAAGATACAAACTTTTAATTGTTATTACATATATACTTTTATTTGTTTTTGTTTAATTGACACTGAACATTTTAAAAAGGGAGACGAAGAAAAATTCAATTGACGTTATTAATTGAGACTTTATTGCTAAGTATACTTATATTTATGTTTTAGTCGGACTTTATCCACAACAAGTTCGTCACAAATAAAACAAACAGGCACATTTTCACTCATTTTCACAGAGCTAAGTTTTGTATCTACTCTCCGAAACTCACATAGCAACTGAAAAATGTACGGTCCTTAGTGAATAGGGCAGTTGCCGAATAAGCCCTTTTGTTAGAACTATGCCAACACCGCCGCAGAAAGGACCGACGAAATTACCGTTAGCAGCACAGTGCTGTATACGCAGCGCTATATTGCACTATAACTTTGAAACGGTAAGTTGTATGAAAAAAATGTTTAAATAAAAGTTGTTCATAACATTCAAAGGAACAACTTTTCCATTTACTTTTTTGCATAAAAAATATATTTACAATGCGAAAAAGTGGAAAAACACTTTTTTGGGACTTCAGCGCCACCTCCCGTTTGAATTTCTTGCTGTACAGCATTGCTTTAATGACATTAATTGTAGATCGCAACGTCCTCTACATTTTTTGTTTTATAAATTTTCCTGTGAAATGCATACATTTGAAGAAAAATGCATTTCAATATTATTTTTTTCACTTTTTTTGAGTTTTTAAAAACACACACCAAAGTAGCACATGCCCATCGCAAAGGTAGCTTAAGTACAGTACTATATCCCTCAGACTAGGTACATAATATATTTTGTTTAAGTATATGGCTTCGGGTTAAGAAGACTAAATTAAAGACATTTTAGATTCAGTTACACTGTTCACTTAATTGTAGTGATGTTTCAATTTCAGCCACTTGACAATTACCGCCGGTTCGGAGATCAAATCCTTGGAAGAAGCCTCATAAGAGCTCTTTTCATAGCGAACCGCAAGCGAAAGAAGAGAAATTGTGATAATTACTTTAATTTTCAGTAAATTGTTAATCAAACAAGTCTCATCTTAGAATTACTGTCAATTAAAACATATGATCTTTTTGCCTATGCTATGCTCACCTATAGATGTTACTAATATATACTAAGTCATACTTTAATAGGTTAACGAAAGAGTTTTCGCTATTATATTAAATTCGGCAGTTGTCTTACTTTTCTGTTTTTCTGTTTAATGTATTAATGAAATTGAAGTCTGAATAAATGAAAATAAATGAAATTTCAATATCATTAAATGAAATTTCAATATGTTTTTGTAATATTGAATACATCTGTCCGTTTTTTATTTATTTATTTGTATAGAATCAACAGCATTTATAACAACAATTTAAAACATGCAACCATTACAGATGCTTGCTTTTTATTTAAAAGCTTTTTTGAATCAATGTTCTAAGAATACATTAAGACATAATCTTTGAATAGTACTGGACTGTTGTGGTTCCTTCCCCTAGGGTGTAATTTAAAAAAAAAACAGTATTTAAAATGTTCATAATATAGTTTATTAAATGAACATGTTTGTAATAAAAAAAAAATATCTGAAATGCTGTAACAGGCAAAATAATGTTTCTTTAAATTATCTCTATTTGCGACATGTACCATTCCGAAGGTATTTTGCTCCAGCGCATCCCAATCTGAAAACAAACAAAATTTCAAATTTATAACCATAACACTCAATTAAATTTCTTAATATTGAAATAAAATAAATTAAAAATAAATGTTTCAATCCCATACAGCTTGAGTGCTTTTGTATTTCTCTAGATCGAAATTGGGAACACGACAATTTGTCTTTTAGATTCATACAAAGTTATATACTTTTTATATTACATATATATACATTTAATGCATATACAGACAGACATGTAAAGTAAAAAAAGTCATACAATATTCTTACACATGTACATTCTTATAGTTTGAAAGAAAGAAAGAAATAAAAATGTTTATTTGGTACATTGTAAAGTATAAGTATAATTTATAAAAAAGTGTACAAAAATGGTCTCCGCTCAGGATGTAGTCTTGATGATCTTGATCATCATAATTATTATATATTATAATCAATACTAATAATAAATCTGTAATGGTCTGTCATGGAGTAAGTTACTTTGTTTTCAGAGATATCGTGTTTATAGGCTCTATACATTATACTGAAACTAAATTGACGATTTTTACAATTTTTTTCTGTATGTATGTATGTATAACTGATTTTCATGAAACTTGGTAGATAAACATTTGGACGTACTGGACACAGGATAGGCTACTTAATATTTTTCACACGGACGAAATCGTTGGCACCAGCTAGTATAATATATAATCATCATACCGTTTATCAAGGAATCAGCATTCTCTAAAAATGATGATATAAATATCTACTTTAGAGATTGCGAATGAAATTTGGTCTTATGCATAAGTAAATAAGGAATATTTTGATTATTTAATACTAACTCGCAGGAATTTCCGTAAGTCTGTCCGTTGGTGGCGCATACTGGTTTGTAAATGGCCGGGCAGGCGCATCCGGCACGTTGGCCCGTAACAGCCATCACAGCAAGCAACAGGACGGAAAACACTGCGACATTATTAAATCAGATTTACCATGGTTCCATATCCTTGGATTACTGTTTCCAATCGTCGATCGACTATAATGTTAGATACACAGTCACATACAAAACAAAACCCAATAAGTGGCACAACGCTTAACCTATTATATACTAGCGGTCCGCTCCCGGCTTCGCCCGGGGTGCTTTTTTTTACGTAAAAATCTTCCCTGATTATACCTCTATCCATGAGTGAAGACAGAATTAAAATCGGTCCACCCGTTCTCGAGTTTTGCGCTTAGCAACACATTTAGAGATTCATTTTTATATTATAGATATATACAAACTGTATAAGAAAAAGTATTAAAATGTATACATATAGTTTTTACAAAATGAAACATATACTGAGGTGAGATTGTAACGCAAACGTATCTAAAGGAGCACTGTGACATGTTTGCGGTTGAACGGATCGAATTATACTAATACGC
Organism: Synanthedon andrenaeformis; assembly: GCA_936446665.2. Lineage (NCBI taxonomy): Eukaryota > Metazoa > Arthropoda > Insecta > Lepidoptera > Sesiidae > Synanthedon > Synanthedon andrenaeformis. The sequence continues at coordinate 195,232 of OW387798.2, forward strand.
ACCCAAATTTTAGACAGCAGATAAAATCAATGTTTTCATATAAACAAAATACTTACATAGAGTGAATTTCATGATTATGTCCAGAAAGAGTTTTTGCACAAATTGAAATACAAGAAGAAACCGTGTCTCAAGTCACGACGGACTGCTGATGACTGGCCTAATAATGAAAATAGCGCTTGTTTAAGTACTTAACAGAAAACAAATAAGAAACAGGAAAACGTTGGTCATACAGACGTTCAAAGGGAAACCCCCTTCTTAGTCAAACCAATAAAATAAGTTACGTAATACCTTATTGTGATTATGAACCAAGTGTATATAAAATATAGAGAATATGTTATTAAAAAATCGTCAAACATAACCGAATCATTTTATTAATTTAAAAGAAATAGCATAATCTACAATAGAAGAAAAGAAAATAATAATAAGTAGATGTTGCCTTTAGTCAACAATTCCATAAAAGCGATAAATAAGGAAAATTTGTGTATATAATTTACAGAAAAAAAATTGCATCCGTGCGTAACCGGGACCGGGTCGCTAGTTAGATTAAAAAACAAAAAAAAAATGACTAACATATATTATTAAGCACTAAAGGTGATAACAGATAGCTATGTCTATTTCTGTCTCATCACTAACAAGGCAACCGCTGGTTATGATTGATACTCGTATGTAAACAAATACTTACTTGAACTACCCGATGATGGCTCTTCAAGCTCTAAATGTTTGTTTTAGTATTTATTTCTACGAAATGTTTTTTACTTCCTTTAATTTAATTTTTTCTTTGGGCTTTCTGTAGTATCAGATGCTCGTTTTTTTCTGTCAGGTTGGCATTCAAACTTATTGGGAATACATCCTGGTTCATGCGAATCTGCGACAGTGAACCGATATTAAGATACTCTATATCAGTTGGCATCTGGAATATGGGTCTGAATAAATAGTAGTTTTTATTTAATAACATTGAATCTAATCTAAAGAAGAACTGACACTTATTATGTTTTAGGTGATTTGAATTAGACATGAAACCGAGTCATATAGAATCTATAAAATATAGTAAAAAATTACGTGATTGCCGCAGAACTAAATTTGAGAATCTAGACTTTTTTTGATCTTGCCTTGCGAGGAAGTTTGAGTAAAAACGCGTTGTAATCAGAAGTTCTGAACACGTCCGCCACTTGTGACTATAGTTTCGATCTACAATCATTTTTGCGATCTAGATAAATAACATTTTATTGTTATCGATAAAATGCGGACGCTTTCAATATTCTTTTGGGAATCCGACATTTCAATAATTACTTTCTCCGGTATGTGTATATATTAATGGCACTTATTATAGGTGTATGTTGAATGCTTAGTACTTCAATTTATTTTGACAGTGACGTTTTATTACGTGAAACGTCACTGCCGTGTACTGCAAAATCGCCTCAACCATCTACTGTTGTCTTCATTACAGTTCTTTTTTATAAATAGTTCTTCTTTGTTTATTTCTTCTTTTTCTTAAGCATTCTCTTTTTTATGTTAAGATCGGCTAACAAACTGATGATCCACTTGATGTTGGCAACTATCGTCGCCTAAAACAAAAGCAACGTCACTGCAAAAGCACTACCGACTTTAGTAGAATTAGGAAGGGATATAGAAATGGACTGACATAACGGCACAGATGCTATTATTTCACGGCGGTTGGGCTATCCAAATGACAAGGGTGGACGGGCTATCCAAATGACTGCGAAACAGTGTGCCTCGACACTGCTTGTTAGATTCAGAATAAAACCAAGTTAGTCCTGGCGGGAAATCAACCATTCGAACCAGGAACCCGTGAGGTAAACCAAGTAACAGAACAGCTTGACTTATCTTCGCTTCTAGCTCCTCTCTCTTTTTTCCTCACTATCTGAACAAGTGATTATTTGCAATTCACACGAGAAATCGAAAGACTCAGAGGTTTAGGAATACCTATATTTCTATGTGGACCAATAAAGCGAGCGTCGCTGTCAATAATACGGTTAATGTGTATCGTAAAAGCTGGCGTGTTCATGGTTCCATCATCCGCACAATAAGCTCGTTAATCATTGTTAGTCACGGATAATTGGTCGCTAATCAACTGGTTTATAAGCTGGCTTATTTATTTAATGCGAATCAAAAGCTTCGGAAACTTTTCCAATGTATCATGTTGGATTCATGTATTCATTACATGGTTATGTCGTCTATCTTATTGACTAATCCATACTATAGTCTATATCTATACTAATATTATAAAGAGAGAATTTGTATGTTTGAATCTTTAACATAAGAAAGCTACGCTGATTATCAGAGAGTAAAATGGACTATTATTTATTGAAAAAAAAAATTACGCGGATGAAGTGGCGTACAACAGCTCTAGTAATTAATATTTTCGAAAGTAAGTTTGACTCTTTATCTATTGCCTTTTAACGTAAACCATTCCTTAAAATGAGGAGACTTTTCGTATTTTTTATAGATTTCGTAGTTGATTATACAAAGCTATTTATAAAACGGCATCCGCAGAAGACATGCTGAGCGGATACCATTTTGATACTGTCCTATAGATTGTAAAATAGCAATTGTAAAGTACCAAATAAACGTTTCCTCCTTTTTTCTTACTTTCACTAACACAAACAGTATCACAGGGCAAAATACCTATTAATAATCACTATTATAATAGATGGATTACACGTCATTATTGTTAATTACACAAAATTATTAAAAGGATCACGCTTCGTCCATGTAAACACCGGCTTATAATGACGTAAGGAAAGCCCAATCCGACGTCTGTTTACAAAATTAATTACAAGATTTCACGTCTTCAATTATTCAGACGCCCAACGTCTGAATGGGTTCCAGCGTTTATTTCCAATTCCAATGCTGCTCGCGTATGAGTCTCGCTTAGTTTCGGTGGTACTTTAGCAGAATTGGTGGCGGTAGAATGCGTTTGATCGTTCTTCGCTGGCATGTTAACGGCCGCACCGGTTAATGTCGGAGATAATTCGTTGTACCTTTTGTGAGTTAGCTCTTTGTTTTACTGCGCTTACGTGAAGATAACCTCTATTCACAGTACCTATTCCAAAGGCACAGGCAAATAAAGTATATAATAAAGTATTATAAATAAAGTATTATATTATTAAAAGGTTGCTGCTAAAGTATTACTTGCAATAAATCTTTGCCTTTAAAAAAAACTTAATCTTTTTTAATAATGTTATAATTTAATTGTTCTAGTTATTAATTGAATAAAAATAAAATATTTTGTTTTACCGCGTTTAAGGCCGTTACAAAGTTAGAATCAGAAATTTATGATTCCCGGCGGATCATAATGCCATGATGTGTTTAGTTTGCAGATAAAATATTAACGTCATATTATTTGTAGTTTTATAATCTAGATAATAGTCGAAAAATATTTTAAAATATTGGGATACTTTTCTCATTAGAACAGATTTTAAGCAACCCTTTTTTAAAATTAGCGGTCGACGGTCAACGCACAAGCGAGATATTAGTAAAATTATATGCGACAAATTATAAAAATATTGATTTTCTAAAAATTCATATCATTTACTAGATAATAGTCGAAAAAAACATACGATTTCTGTAAATTTTCATTCAAGAAAAGTATAATCAAAAGTGTCACTTTTAATAATTTTTCGTGATATTAAACGTGTTATTTTAGGATCAAATTTGAGATATTTCTGTTTTTTCTTGGACCTAGTATGTGAAGTCATTAATGTTCTAAAAGATTGTGTTATAATTTTTTTAATAACTTGTATATTTATCTGCGTAGGCTGTCGACCGCTAGTTTAAAAAAAGGGCTGTTTAAAAATGTTCTAATGAAAATTCACTTTAAAATATTTTTCAGCTATTTACTAGATTATACAACTACAAATAATATGACGTTAACATCTTATCTGCAAACTAAAACATCTGAAACTACTGAAATCATAAATTTTGACTCCAGCGTGATTTTAATTGATGAACGCTCTTAAGTAAAGACAACCGCTATTACTTGCAATAAATCTTGGTCTTTTTAAAAGAAGTGTTTAATATTGTCATTTAATTACCTATCTAGTTGTTTCTTGAAAAAAAAAATTCTCTGAAATATATTCCACGTTGCATACAAGACTTGAGGATTTTTAAAAGTAGGCTAAGTTTCGAGAACTATTCAAAGAAAGCCGTCAAGGCTCCAGCGATTAGCTCGCTCATTCAGAGTGGAAGCCATTTGAGCGTGAAGCGTTGGAGAAAATTCTACAATATTTACAGTGACCGACTTTTAAATGTTCCCAGAAGGCCTTTACAAGTTTAGGGCAATTCATCTCTCCCTGCTGGCGACCACTAGCTCGTATTATACGTAATTTGCAATATTCAGAAAACGCGCTGAGGTGATAAGCTATGATGAATTGCGTAACACTGCACATACATCTAATCTTATATATATAAAAATCTCGTGTCACGATGTATGTTCGGGATAAACTCCGAAACGACTGAACCGATTCTGATAAAATTTCGTAACTATATGTAATTTGGTCCAACTTAAAAGATAGGATAGTTTATATCTCATTTTATTTATTATTTTTTTGCAAATCATATAATATTATTAACATAGCGCCATCTGTTGATACTTATTCAATACAGCAATTATTTATCTGTGAGTTCCATAAGGTTCTCACAGATGGCGGTTTGAAGTAATTTATCGGCTGGATTGCAAAAAAAGCACCCCGGGCGAAGCCGGGAGCGGGCCACTAGTCTAATATATAAAATTCTTGTGTCGCAGTGTTTGTTGCCAAACTCCTCCGAAACGGCTGGACCGATTTTAAATGAAATTTTGTGTGCTTATCGGGTACATCTGAGAATCGGCCAACATCTATTTTCCATACCCCTAAGTGATATTTTTTTGTATGGCAAAACAACGTTTGCCGGGTCAGCTAGTTGTAATATATATAAAGCAATGACATCACATAGGGAAGAAGACTTAGTATATGTTTATTTGCGTTTAAGGTTGTATAGACTAGAAATAGACACGCAGACTAAATTAAAATGAATATAAATGATTCAAAATGACTAAAATGACAAAATTGTATGAGCAATAAAAATTTTAATTTTTTTTTCTCGTCTAAAAAGGAGCATGGATGAAATCGCAGGCAAAAGCTCGTCTACTAGGCAAAAGCTACTTTACCTAGTGGAAAGTAGCTTCCGAGTTTATATTTATTCTTAATACTAGCTGGTGCCCACGACTTCGTCCGCGTTGAAAAATATTAAGTAGCCTATCCTGTGTCCCGTACGTCCAAATGTTCATCTACCAAGTTTCATGAAAATCCGTTAATTCGTTTCAGAGTTATGGAGGAACATACATACATACAGAAAAAAATTCTAAAAATCGTCAATTTAGTTTCAGTATCATGTATAGAGCCTATAAACACGATATCTCTGAAAACAAAGTAACTTACTCCATCACCGACCCTTACAGATTTATTATTAGTATTGATGATAATAGTATAGGTACTTACGTTATGTATAACTTGGTTGTAACTTAAGTTGGCAAATTCTCACGTCGAGTCAAAATGGCAGCTGAAATAAACTTAAAATAGAACGATACTGTTAAGTTCGATTGCATATTCATATTTATTGAGTTGAACATTTCTCACATAATATTCTGAGATACGGTCTTTCCGGAATTATGAACGTCTTGTGGTCTCGATATACAAAATTATTAAAAGTTTTATGAGAAAACGCGGTAACATAAATTTATCTCTGTCGAAGTTTTAACAATATGTTATACTTAGAAACACGTTTTTTGTAAATGTCTGTATCAGCAGCCTCTAGCAAAATGGACCGTCAGCATGCCTCATTTTTTTTAATAAAAAGTTCGTAAGTAACTAGTCAAAATAACTTAGAATTAAAGTTAAGATATTAACTTTGTAAGTCATAGTGATTTATTTTTGTATTTAACTTAGTTGACTTGCTTAAATAATTTTAAGTTTGAAAATCAATACGTACCTATAATAAAATCGTGAACGAGCCGAGTCTGGACATGGAATATTTAAAAAAAAAAAACAATTTTGTACATAAATTGTTGTACTTACTTATGTATGTTACTGAAATAAAAATAAATGTTTTTAGAATTTTTGTCTGTTTGTCTATGCACGCTATTCTTAAAGACGTCAAACCGTTTTGAATGTGATTTTTTCTTGTGTGTACTTGTGTCAAGATTCCGGTAAGATTTAGTTATTTTTCGTTCTAATACAAACGTTAGAAGCCGTTTCTTCTTGCAGCGTCTTTTGTAGGCTAATATAGCGTAGGTATTTTAGCTTTTGTATGGGAGTGACGAATCTGTTACGATAGTAACTCTTATTTAATCTGTGGCGCAGCGGCGTGATCGAGTCGACAGTTGTAGTGCCAGTGAGTTTTCTTATTTTTATCTTTTTAAATACGTTTAATACTAAAGCGTCGATTGGGAGATAGCTTCACACATTATTTACTTGATATAATATTTCGATGCTCGATTAGAATTAATAAGAAACAAACCCGTAAAAAAGTGCTTGTATATGGGTGCACTGAATTTTCATATACTAAATAAATAAATATCTTCACACATTCCACACAGCACCATCTAGTTCCACACTAAGCAACTTAATGCTTGTATTATGGATACCAGACAGTTGATATAATACATAAATTACTTTTTTTTTGTAAATACATACATATTATAAATACAAACATCCATGACTCAGGTATTAAGGTAAATGTTAACACATAAACATTTACCCCTAGCGGGATTCGAACCTGCAACCGTTTGGTTAACAGCTAGGGTTACTAGCCACTAGATCAAACGTGTCGTCAAATAATAATTACAATTAATAAGAAACAAACCCGTAAAAAAGTGCTTGTATATGGGTGCACTGAATTTTCATGTAATTATACAGCGATGTCGCATATCTGTTTGATTTATGACATAAATGACTTGGCGCTGGCGGATTTAAAGCTGGCGCGATATATTTTAGCAAAATGTATAAGAGCTGAGATAGGACAGTCTGTTGCTAATTGCCTTGCGGAGAAAAAGTCTCAATACAGATTCTATTTGAACCTAAAACTGACTATGAAAATTTTAAATATTAATTAATTTCACAAATAAGATACCAGATACATTAAACGTTAAAAGATATATTATAATTGAAATAAACACAACATATTTTTTAATGAACGAACTTTCATAAAATAATGTTGATCCCGTTTTCAAAGCTCATATTCATATTGTAATAACTGTTCAAATGATCCTTTAACAGCGAGAGTTAAGAGAGAACAGTGCTGCCAAAAGTTTGATATATTTTGACTATAGTAAAACTGAATTAAATTTTCAGTTTTCCGTGTTTTCAATCACTAATTGCGAAAGCTACATGGCGGTCTGAAAATAAATAAAATTTCGTACTGTAAATTTTAAGTCGAGTCCAGATATCGGAATTAATTCGTGAGATTGAAAATTACTATTGTAGATTCCAATATCTGTGAGTGTCGCGACCGCAGTCGTGTCACAGTTTTTTTGTTTGTAAACAGAAATGAACAACCTACAAAAATGAAGAGATGATTTCTTAAAAGTAGAATTGCAGTTTTTTTTTTTTTCAAATGTCAACATCGTCAGACAGGCTAACGGTTCACTTGATCGTAGGTGACTACCGTAGCCACAAGTGCTGCATAATTAAGGATGAGGGCCTCCTTAATCACGTGCCGAAACACAAAAGCACAATGCCTATATATTAAGGTGGACTTCTGTAAGAAGATTTTTACTGCCTTGACACATATTTTTAACGTTGGCAGTGTAGGGGACACTGCAGGGTTATGCCGGATTCGGATCGGCTAAAATCCAACGACTTTGTAGCGCGGCCGTTGATGGTCGGGGACGCGGTGACATTATGACACGACATCGGTGCCCCGCCACGGCTGTCAGAACCTCGGCGTACCCGTAAGTGGAGGTACGCCGGCCATCTCGGGGGTCCTTACGACGGGTGGCAGTCTCCCCCAAGGCCACTAAACGCCGTATGCCCTTTTTTTAACATTGGGAAATCCTCAAAGTGTAGGGGACACTGCGGGGTTATGCCAGACTGTAACTACAATAATATAATATGTTATAATAGATCTTATAATACACTCATTTGTAATAAAATAAGAGTATGTTAGTATTTTACGAGTTGCGAGAGTACAAGCCATCTCTATTCTATTGTATTGCAGATAAATCGTAGCTCATAAATCGACGTATCTCCTGTCTACATTTGGTAAATAGGCTCCCATCTATACAAATAGAGATCATTTCGAGTTTGTACATATGTGTATATATATATTTATACTAATTAGATTTAGTTTTGATATCATTTGCATTTTAATAGGTATGTGTATAAATGAAAAAATTAGATAAACCTATGTTACTTCTTAAAAATTATTTGTTTAAATGTGATATATATTTTTTTATATAATGATATGTCATATAGATATATGATATCGTATCGTATATTATGATATATGATTATGATATATGACATATGATATTATGTTTCATGTATTGTAATAGTATGTGTGCAGGCTCTTCTCAGTAGGCTTAATATTCCTCAAGAATTAGTTTGACATCAATATTTTGATTGAAATGATTGAATTATTAGCTAAGGCACTTGGCTGTAGCGGTGAAATTTCTTTATGAAGAAAATGGGTATAAAAAGGCAGGCTCCCAGTGTCAGCGGTACCGGCTTGCTGGATGGCTCGCTGCATCAATAATGCACTCGGTTCTTACGAACTCTGCGAAAAACGGGACTTCTAATTGCTGTGTCATTACGTAATACGTCTATCTATCGTGTTTTCTAAAGTGATACTATATCATAATGCACCAGGAAAACAATTCTTTTTGAAACAACACATCAAAATACGCACATGGAAATATTTCTGACATATCGGCTCTTTTCGGTAATGCTCAGGTCCTCATCAGGTGGCCACCCTCGGAACCTGAACTTTTTAACGTTGAGAAATCCTCGTGGTTAACCCCGCAGCATAGGGGATTTTTTTTCAAAGCAATGTTAAAATTATTATTGTAAAAAAATCGGCCTTCTGACAACCCTAGCGTCAGTCCTCACATGGTCCTCACTGAATAAAACGCTCGTTTTTGTAATTTAGTTGTCGATTAAAGTTTACGTGTTCTATAAATTTCAAAACGTGTGAAATTTTTCAGGGTTGTCCCAAATGCAATTACAATATTATTCTTGTAGGCATAACTATCAGATCACTTAATAGTAGAGGACATAATAGCGTCTTGCTATATATTTAAACAGTGTCATTCATTACAACCTACGAAAAAGTTAGTTCTTAGTTGATGTTAAAGAAAATATGAAGTCAGGTGCTCGCAATTGCAGCGGTTTCCTTTGAGATCGGTTTCCTTTGAGTTTATGATGAAAGAGACCTTTCAGACTAATACTTGGTCCGTCGCCAGACGAAAGCCGGCGAAGACACTTTTAATACCTGCCATGTTTACTAACTTGCGCAATAAAAGAAAACCGCTCTTTTAAGAAAATATCACTAAGGTGACACTTTATACTTTTACTACGACCCGCTCCCGACTTTGCACGTGTGTAAGGTTTTTCTGCAAATCTTTTCTGCGAAGTCGCTTCCTGCCTTCTGTCCCTCTCTATGTATAAATGCTTAAATCTTTTAAACTACTGAACGGATTTTAATGCTGTTTTCATTATTGGAAAGAGCGTTAAACACGAAGAAGGATTTTACAGAAAAAAAATCACAAAAAAATCTACCCGTGCGAAACAGGGAACGGACTAACATTTGGAACTAGGCGCCACAATAACTTTTGTTCAGTTCAAAAATAGCTATCCAATGGTATATCACACAAATGGCTGTTGGAGACGGGTACCAGAGTTCATACCATTTCCTGGCATCCTTCTTTATTCGTTCTCGAAAGTAAGCCTTAACGTAGTTTATGTTAGATCTGTAGTTACTATCTTTGCTACTTTAAAAGTATCGTAAATTGTATTCGCTCTTCAGTATTAACCTTCTAAAGTTCAAATTCAAACTTGAAAAGCTACCTAACTAGTAGCTCTCCTGAAGTAGCTTTCAAAGTTTAAGTTAAAAGAACAATATTGTTTTAGAAATACTGGAATCCACGTCTCACATGCTCGCGTCAAAGTAAATACTCCACGAGGGAAACACAAAGAAGATATCTTAACTATTCGCTTTGGCTCCAACGTGGAACTATAAACAATGTAATTTGAACCCTTTTACGGGGCATTTAGTCACGAAATTGAAGTTTACTTTAGTGCACAAAAATTGGGCTTATTCTTTACTCATATTTCTCCCTTAATACTGTACCAAGAGCGAACTGTTAGAACAATGTATAGACAACTATGTAGCAGGCCAGGTCGCTCAGTACTGGAAGTGCTTATATATGTATGTATAGTACCTAGTCGCAAAAATTAAAGGATAATAAAAGTTCCAATTTTTCAGGTGATACCATTACCAAAAAAAATTATTATAGCCCGCAGACCAATTTTAAGACGCGCAAGAATTGGAAAAAAATTTTTCGTTCGTTTTCCTACGATAACTCATAAACCGCTAACGTGAAAAATATTTGAAGCTCGGATTCGAAAACTAGAGACTTTAAGCTATATTTTCCTTTCTTAATGAAATCTGTACGACCATTTTTTTCGAAGTTACAGCCTGTTGAAAATCACCTGAAAATTTGGATTTCTTTTTATATCCCTTAACCCCCTAACTATTATTTTTTTATTTCTCTAAAATAAAATTACTCCAAGTTACCCCTTACAACATCAGCTATCTGCAAGTGAAAACCTCATCAACATCGGTTTACCCGTTTTAAAGATTAGCCGCAACAAACAGACAGACTGACAGAATATTTAAAGACTTTTTTGTACCGTATATAATTTGATATAGATTTATAGTTATTTTGACATTACAAACAGACATTTAAATCTTATTTATTTGTATAGATGGCATATAGCATAACCAACCGCATTTTTTATTTTATAAATGGCTTGAAAGTCATCGGCATACGAATGCACGCTCGCGCTTATACTTTATGCCCTTAAAAATGAAGGCGATTATAACCGTACGCTTTTCGTGGCTTTTCGTGGCCTGATCAGGGTCTATTTGAATCTCTGATGACAAATCTTCGTTTTCAATGTTATATTTAATGAAAATTTTTCATTTTTACAGGTAAGTGTAACACCGTTTGACCTCTATGCGAAGGTAGGTATTACTGCGAACGAATGATACTAACGCCACAATTAATGTCTTCGAGATTATGTTGAGTTTATTTGACGTCGCCAAATTACCCTGTGGCTATAAGGTCGGCGTTCGAGCAGACGTTACGTGATGTCCCGAGGCGGTTGGAAAGTGGCCAGGATATCTGTTATTCAAATTGTATGAGACACAGTCTCACAAATAATTGTGTAGCTGACAAGACTTGCTTCGACACACAAACCGTTAACAACAAATAATACACTGTTCCAGTTGAGCCAGTATTCATGGAAATGTCTTAATCTGTGCTGACTTTGTTTACATGAAAATGGTTATTTTCCAAATAAAGCTAGAGAGCTGATTGCGGTGACTGTAATGAGATTTTCAGCAAACATGGAGAGGTTATGAAAAGCCTTTATCGGAAGCACTCAAAATTATATAGTAATATTTTCTAAGATCATTTTAAGCTAAAATATTCCATAGTTACAGAGTCATTTATCACATATATCATTTATCACATACCATAAATTTATGGTCAGATAGAAGGCCGCCTAGACAAAATTATATTATACACAAAGTCCATAAAAAAATAAGGTTTAAGGAAGATATAGTGAAAAGCGTTCTGGCTTCTTTTACTCGGCATTTGCAATACGAAATGCGTCTTTGTAGTTATTTTACGGTGGTCTTTTATGTAAGACAATACCAAGAAAACATGTTAGCAACTTGAAAAATACCGAGAAGTTTATTGTGTAAGCTTATCCTACATTTTGCTGATTTTGTAGAGACGTGTTTCATGTATTTTTAGCCATTTATATTTTGTATCTATACGTTTAAATCTCTCTCTTCTTACTGAACGTAAGTATAGAAGATTTTTATAAACGTATTGTGAAGCTACAGTAAGTTCTTGAGGGAATAAACTTAAGCCTTAATCCAGTATTGGTTTTAAGCAATATATCATTACTGGAAACGTGTCTACTAAAAATCTATTCGATTTTATTCACATTGTAGAAAATGAAACTTAGTTCATTATTAAATTTATTTATTTATAGTGGGTATACATCAATCTACTGCAACTATGGATTTCGCATTCCATAAAAAAACACTACGAACCATCTACGAACTTTATGGGACATTTAAAAATGACATATGCGTAGAGCATGAATTCTGACATCTGTCATTTAAAATGAACCAAACATCTGTCATTTAAAGAAAATGTGATTTTACGTCAACGCATTGGAGTTTAAAATCAATAGTAGAACTTGGTCGTTACTACCTTTTGCCATTGACTCGCGAAGGCAAGATTCCGCCATGATTCCTATTTAGGCGTATTTCTTATGGCATTTGTGACGCAAAATCTATAGTTGTAGTTGATTGATGAGTGTGAACGTCAAGTGTACGTCAATTTACATTTTCATTCGATTCATAAAGACACCTCAATGTTTTGGTACCGTTGCCTTTTATCACAAGCAACACTGCAAGTGCTGCAAGTGCACTGCCAACCATAGGATTAAAGATAAGAGATAAGAATGAGATAGGATAATAGGTTCTATCATATCTTACTCACTCACCGAAACACAACACACACACACACACACACACACACACAAATAAAAATAAAAACTTATATAACGACACCACTGTTCTAATGACGCCATCTTGCGACGTCATTATTACCTCTACTAATTGACAACGCGAGACAAAAAGCATCTTTTACTCAACCAAAAACAAAAACAAAAGTGTTTTCTGAAATATTATTTATGTATATTGTGTTACCTGTTGATATAACAGGTACAATTCAACATGTTAATTGTAAAACTTTTCGATAACACCATACAGTTATACTATTGATATTTTGAGGTAGTTTAGAACCACTAAAGAAGACGAAAAGTAAGGATACTTAATAGAAACAAATTCAGTCAATATGATTGTTTTTTTTTTTTGGAAATTGTCATTTTAAAGGAACTTACATCCGCAGGAACGTAGGTAACCCATTGTACATAAAAAAAAAGCATGTATTGGTACAATTGAAGGGTCTATATTTTATTTCAAAATAGAGATTAAAGACTCAATAATCAGACAGAAAATTTCTTTATTCCAATATTTCAAACATTCCTCGTCCGTAACGAATAGTAAAAAAGTTGTAGATAAAATATTATGACGATTTTGGTCCGTTACAAAGTACCGCAGTGCAGTATCGAGAATGTTCATACGAGAGGATCAACATTGTACGAGTAAGGCGCCTCCGCTAGACTTTCTCTCTTATTTAAGCTTTATGTATATAAATAAATGAACTATAAAAACTCAAATTTATAACGTACGAGTATTATGCGGTTTCACGCTCAGAATTATTTATTATTACTAACTTTGCCTTAGTGCTTCGCGGCTTCACTTGCCATGAAATTTCACAGCAAATAAAACTTTCTCTATGAAACAAAAATATTGTTTTCTATTGTTGAATAGTTAACCTATTGTTTTAAATATATAAAAAAAAATGATAAAAAAATTCTTACTTTTATTAAGTACCCAAAATTCTAAGTCGGAACCTAAGTATAAGTATAAACTAAGTATAAGTTAAGTATAACTTATTTGCATCCTCATTAGTGTTGCTTAAGGCATACGTTTCTAAAGGGCTTTATTTTCAGTCCACAATTTACCAATGTCGAACTTATTACTGTAATAATATTTACAGTAGTTTCTTACAGTTTCTAGTTTGCCATCGCCGAGTTTGGATTTAAATCTATTACATTTTATTATATTTAAATCTATGCTTAATTTATGCTAGAAAGTCCTGCTCTGCTTTTGGATCTTCACTTAATTTGTACATGTTTTTATAAAAATAAATCTTAAATAGATTCCGTTAAGTAGTGACAGATTTTAAGAATTACTTTTAATTTTAAGGATTTAATTAAAGACTTATCTGTGTCACCTCTTTAAGAGCGTTCATCAATTAAAATCACGCTGGAGTCAAAATTTATGATTTCAGTAGTTTCAGGGGTTTTAGTTTGCAGATAAGATGTTAACATCATATTATTTGTAGTTGTATAATCTAGTAAATAGCTGAAAAATATTTTAAAGTGAATTTTCATTAGAACATTTTTAAACAGCCCTTTTTTTAAACTAGCGGTCGACGGCCTACGCAGATAAATATACAAGTTATTAAAAAAATTATAACACAATCTTTTATAACATTAATGACTTCACATACTAGGTCCAAGAAAAAACAGAAATATCTCAAATTTGATCCTAAAATAACACGTTTAATATCACGAAAAATTACTAAAAGTGACACTTTTGATTATACTTTTCTTGAATGAAAATTTACAGAAATCGTATGTTTTTTTCGACTATTATCTAATAAATGATATGAATTTTTGGAAAATCAATATTTTTATAATTTATCGCATATAATTTTACTAATATCTCGCTTCTGCGTTGACCGTCGACCGCTAATTTTAAAAAAGGGTTGCTTAAAATCTGTTCTAATGAGAAAAGTATCCCAATGTTTTAAAATATTTTTCGACTATTATCTAGATTATAAAACTACAAATAATATGACGTTAATATCTTATCTGCAAACTAAACTCATCATGGCATTATGATCCGCCGGGAATCATAAATTTCTGATTCTAACTCTGTAACTTGAATACTTTTGATAAAACTGTCAAGAGTCGCTACACAGAAAGATTTAGTTATAATACTTTGCGAAGTAACCTTGTGGCGGCGGGGTAAGGTCCGGCCGCCCTTTGTCCTTTGTGGAATGCCTATTAAATATTTTTCCCGGGTTTCATTCGGCCTCACCGGAGGCGTTTCAGAAATTGATAGAATCCGACTTCATAAGGCCAATTTGAATACAAAGTAGGCATTGGTGAATCATTCGCGAGCAATTCTACAATTTCACATTTTCTAACCTAAATTTGAACGTGGAGTGACATACGAATGAATAAAATTAAAGTGACTCTTTTTCCTGGCAAAATAACTGCTTTTTACTAGATATAAAGTATATACGGCACTTATAATGAAAAAAAAATTAAAAAAAAAATTGTCTGTCGGTTTGTTTCGAAAAATCTCCGAAACGGCTCCACCGATTCTGTTGGGACTTTCACTGGCAGATAGTTAAGTTAAACTTTATAAACGTTATAAAAAATGTATACAATTTTTTTTTCATTTTCACGACCTCATTTGAAATCTCTTGAATTGAAAAATCATTTCAATAATTTTTATTTTTTAGCTCTCTACGACTCGGCACCGTACCGCATGTCAAAACTGTCATAAATCAAGTAGTACATCAGTCAGAGATAAATCTCTCTTCTGTGGTCCTTGTAATGAAATCACAGAATAAATGTTTGTAATCAATAAACTAGAGGTGTAAAAGTAACGAAAAAAAGCGTACCCGTATGTATTCGTTACTATAACAATTAGTACTCGTTACTATCGTATCGTTACGTTACTCGTTACTTCTGATACCTCATAACATGCTATGTTAGAGTTCGTTTAGAGCAACGAATCGAGTCGTATTGCGTACGAATCGAGTCGTAAATTTGTAATTTGTAGAAAACACTTATACATTTCATACCAAGCTGCGTAAGGTGCATTTTTTCACTTTTCCGTATTTTGAGTTGTGTTTAAGTTATTCTAAATTTAGTTTGATTTAAATTTTAATAGGTAAAGTGTAGAACTACAAGTGAACTGTTGACGGAATCTACTAAATTTGCAATGGATTTACTATTTGAAAATTTTAACCGTGAGCTTATGTTATATCACAATAACATTCACTGAATACAACGAATTACAAAGATCACATTTTGCCTTGTCGTCTTTAGTCTGCGTAAAAAAAACTCCATAGTTTACTTCTTTTCTTATCCATTTTAGCAGGTAAATTGAACTGTAAAATAAAAAAAATAATGTGTAAATAATAATAAATCGAATATAAACGATTAACAACATTTGATAATTAACAGCTTTTGTTAACCAAGAAACAATTAAATCTCATTGGAACGACTTTATTATAATCTCTTTTAAGAACAAAAAAAACGTGAAAATGCGCAACAATAAAAAACAAAAACATACATATTTCTAATTTGTAAAAAATACTTTATTACCTTGTTTCTGTTCCAATCTCAAACTTTGTCTACACACACAATTAACAATACCTTTAATAAACACTTAAACAGTAAAATACTTGGACGACGAATTTTCAAATTGTACTTTAATAATAAATAAACATCGTTCCTTGTAACGTACGTTTTTAAATTCACCGAATAAGCGCGCGCATGCGTAAAACATACGATCAGCCAGCAAACGTTTCAATACACGCATCAACGGTACTTGCGTGAACTGAAACAGTGTAGGTACCCATCACAGACAGACATACGAAAAATGCGAGTAACGAAATGTATACGTGTGTAACGTTTCGTTACTCGGTACTAGATGGCGCACCCGTTACTCAGTACCGAATACATACGGTTTGCTACAGCTCTACAATAAACTCAAAAACTACTGTACCGATTTTGAAAATTATTTCACCTATAGAAAGCTACCTATAGAACTTTAATATTCATAAAGTTATGCGGGCGAAGTCGCGTGCAACAGGCAGTATACAACATGTTTTGATCGTTGCGGATAAGGTGAAGCCGTCTCTTCGAAACTATGTTTAAGGGCTGATAAGATTTCGCTCGACTTCATGACAACGCTCAACTCAAACTGTAAATCACTCGGCAAACAGAATCGGTTGGCTCGCGGCCAATTGCCTGATCGCCCGTTATCTCTGTCAAATTATGATTTATACCGCTTCCGGTGAGATCAAAGCGCGCCTCTATTCAATTAGGATCTATTATAGCGCCAACGATCACTTCTTAATCATACTATCAATAAAATATTATGTTAGGTCGTGAATCGTCAAAAATAACACAAGTTGATATTATAAAAGCACTATAGTGCGTGACTTCGCCTTTGAAAAATGTAAAATATAACCCCGAGAAAATGAGAAAAATCATGTTTATTTTGCTGTTATATGCAGTTTAGTCAGGCGTTGGATTTTTATTTTTATAAGCCCTCGGAAACAGTACTTTTTTCTAGAGAAAAATTAGAAGAAATACCCGGGAAATAGCATCTGTACGAAGTAAAAAAATCCGTAAAAATTAAAAAACGAAAGGGGGTTTTCAATTAAAAACAATTACATAATTTAAAAAATATAAAAACAAATAAATATTTAAAAAGATATAAAGACAAATAAATATTTAAAAAATATAAAACAAATAAATATTTGAAAAAATATATAAAAACAAATATTTTAATGGTATCCTAAGTTCTTAGGGGTTTCTTCTCAGGGTCGTCATCATCTTGGCTATTTTGCCAAAATCCTAGTATAAATAAGAGTGCAGATTAAAAGGTTTTCTTTGAATCTTCTTTAATGAATAAATTACGTTAGACCGAAAGAGGGATAAGACAACCATTCTGAATACAATAAGATATCTCCTAAATATTTTATTTCGCTAAATTAATTTGAGATGACAGCTAATTTCAATTACAAATAGGTGTTTCAGAAACTAAGAGTTACAACTTTGTTAGATAAATATCACAAAGTAAAAATGTAACATCGACTTCATTTAAAGTATAAACCAGCGGGCACCTCGAGACAAACAACTAACTCGACTTTATTTTGCTTTGTTAGATGAAATTTTGTATTTTTATTTCCAGAGACCATATTGCTCCGTCTCTCATCATCGTCTTGCATAAATCGTGACTATTTTTGCAGCCATTTTCTTCTTATTGTATGCTTTTCAAATATGAATATACAATATATATTGCCTGATTCTTTTATGTACTTTTGTTCGTGACTGTTCTCCTATTTCTTAGGTAAACGTCAATTCAATATTGCTTATATATTTTTGACAGGCATTGAATTTTTTATTTTTATTTATGGACGATTCCTCGTTAAAAGTACTTTTTTTCTGGATGAACCGTACACTACTTCCTTGTCTGTATCCCTGACAACTTGTATGCAAAATTTCATGATGATTGGTTGAGCGTAACAAACTCACTTTCTATTATTATTACCCTATCCCTACCTAATCCCTTATTTTCAACACCCTGTGGTGTTACTTATGTTATAGGTGACGGTAGCCATCTACCATCAAGTGGACCGTCTGCCTGTCTGTCGAGTCTGTGCCGCATTGACATGACTGCTTATTCTGATTTATTCTGAAGTACGATCTGGTTAATTAAAGTTTCTGTCGACTTATTGAGTCGTCGCGTTTGCATTTGAATTTCTGAAACGACTATTGAATGTTGGACTATTAAGTTTGATCGAGTTACCAGAAATAGTTCTCGCTCGAGTTCGTTTCGCGCAAGAATAATTTTGCCAATTATGGAGAAATTCGCCACTAAATTTGTGAACACGCTATTTGTAAAGCAATGCTTTTTCTATTTTGAAAATTGTTCATAAGCCTACCTTTCAAGACTTTCAAGAATTACAAAAAACTTGTTAATATTTTACGAATGTTTTACTTGTTAATGTTAACTTATACTACTACACCACATATAAATATATACGTCTCGCTGTCTATTACCGTTTCAAGCCTTAACTACTTAACCTAGTATAATGAAAAGGACTAAGGGTAATTTTCGTTAAAAAAAAAGTAATTTTCTTAAGTGGCCATATAAAAATAGATGATAGCATAAGTATAATATCAATAAAGGTTACTGACATTATACTCGTATTTCACATATATTTAGTCAGTAATATTTTTTAATGCGGACGAAGTCGCGGACACCACCTAGTGTTTGTATAAAAAGCAACGGTAACCACGTACCATCAAGTGTACCGTCAGCCTGTCTCTCAACATTAACATAAAAATGAAATTTACATTATAAACTGAGGACAAATAATTTCTCCGATTATAATTTTTCTCTTCATAAGATCTTTCCTTGGACTTGAACGAATATTTGAAAAAATAATAATAATATTAACAAAATTCAAATATAGAGCGACGTAAATCTTAAAAATATTAAAACAAATGCATAATGAATATTTGGCCAAAACTGTCTGTGGTTTAAAATTTTAAATGTATGCAAGACAAATTGAGTTTGACTCTTCCATATAGATACTCGTAACACAGATAACAACGTTTTGCTACAGGAATATATGTAGGTAATCAAAATGTTGTTTTAGAACAGTGAAATGACATTTAATTTAATTTTTCATCATCATGCAAAAGCTTTGCGATCGTAATAGTAATATTTTTAAAATGATTCAAAATTATCTTATTGAGATGGTCACTGCAAACGGGTGTCCATATTATGGCCTGTACCCAAATATACACATTAACTCTGCAAGTGCAATTACTTAAGTGAAAAATTAAGTACTTGAATTTGAAAAAGCTATTCTCACAATTAACGGACAAATTAGCAAATTGACTCAATTTCAAAAAATGAGGCCTAATGACTTGGCGTAATGCCATACCATACATTTCAATAAACCTAAAGCTCATCCCACTGAATTACTTAAATTTCACAATGATCCAAAAACTTCTCTTAATGCAGTTAATAGGTACTTTGTGGAGATTGGAAGGAAGTTAGTGTCCAGAATTACACCTTGTCAAGAACGGCTGTTCACTGATTTCAGTAAACTAAGTAGTTCGGCAAATTCATTGGGTCTTTTAGAGGTAGAGGTCGAGGAAATAGAAGCTATTATTATGCATATGCAATCGGATTGTGCTGTGGGCTGGGATGGTATATCAAGTAATGTGCTAAAGTCATGTCGTCAGAAGTTAAGTCCTATCATTAGCCATATTTGTAATAGATCTATCCAAACTGGAATCTTTCCACGGGCTATGAAAAAAGCTATCGTCCATCCTATTCACAAGGGAGGGGATAGGGAGAATCTCAGTAACTATCGGCCTATTTCCGTTCTGCCACACATTTCTAAAATTCTAGAGAGGGTGCTGAATAATTCCTTGACCACCTTTTTGAACCAATATGATCTCCTCTCTAAGAATCAATACGGGTTTAGAGCGGGGTCGTCAACAGAAGATTCTGTCGCGGATCTTGTTGAGTAGGCAGTTCGAAGATTGGATAGGGGGGAGAAATGTCTGGCTATATTTCTCGATTTATCTAAGGCTTTCGATACTGTCCATATTCCCACTCTCATCTCAAAGTTACAATTTATAGGCGTCAGGGGTATTGCTTTAGATATTTTTAAAAGTTACCTCTCTGAAAGATGCCAGAGCGTAAAAATAAATAACTTGCTAAGTGAGAGTGAAATCATATCTTACGGTGTTCCACAAGGATCCATACTTGGCCCGACATTGTTCCTCATTTATATTAATGAATTGTGCACTTTGAACATCCCTTTCTGTGAAATTTTTACCTACGCAGACGATACGGCACTTTTGGTTCATGGGTCTAGTTGGGATATTGCGAAAGTAAATGCTGAGAGGGCAATGGAAATCGTTAGAAGTTGGCTCTCTGCAAATCTCTTGAGTATAAATGTGGATAAGACAAAATTCATTCCCTTGAGTATTGGATCCACTACGAAGCCGCAATCTGATTACACGATTAACACTTACATTGGTGACACAACTATAAATACACATGGATCTCCGTTGCAGTCCTTGACAAGAGCTTCTAGCTTACGATATTTGGGAATCATTATAGACGAACACCTAAATTGGCATTCTCAAATAGAAGCTCTTACTTCTCGTGTCAGACGCCTTATCCTCATTTTTAAGACTCTTCGTGGTTCTGCAGACATTAGTACTCTGAAAATGGTTTACACTTCACTTTGTCAGTCTGTAGTAGCGTATTGTATACCCATTTGGGGTGGGGCAGACAGGACATCGCTTCTGAAGGTGGAGAGAGCTCAGAGGGCTGTTTTAAAGGTCATGCTTTGCAAACCTATCAGATTCCCAACTAGCGAATTGTACAATGTTGTACAGCTTCTAGCCGTCAGGCAGCTTTTTGTACTACGCTCCATATTACGTAAACACCAGACTGTTTTACCAATAAATGTACCAGACAGTTCTAGACGAGCGAAACCGATCTGCGCGAAGGTAGCCTGCAAGACCTTTTTTGCCTCCCGGCATCACAATGCCCTCAGTTCCAGGCTTTACATTTACCTTGATAAAATTTTAAAAATTAATAAACTTAACAAATATGAATTAAAGGTTAAGATTACTAATTGGCTGCTAACCCTAAATTATGATGATACAGAGCAGTTGATAAATGATAAATGTATTATTAGTATTAAATGAAATCAAATTAAATTATGCATTTATTAATATATATTATTTATATTACATATTTATATATTTATTTACATTACATATTTATATATTTATCTATTTCATATAGGTACTTTTTTTAGAGATTATACATTCATATACTTAGTTGTAATTGTAAGCACCACGGTTGTATTCACTGACTCCCGAGATACAGGTGTCCAACCTAGTTCGGGAGTTAGAGAACTATTATGTTAAATTTGAATTTATTTAAAATATGTATATTTAAGCATGTGTAAAAAAATGTGTTTTGGTACAAAATAAATATTATTATTATTATTATTATTCTCTTTATTCATTCTTTTTCTTAACATTAAATTTTTTACAATATAAATATTTAAAAAAAAAACAATATATATTATAAAAAATTTAAAATTAGTATGCCGCAAGTAGCGGGGCAAGGTCCAAGCTACCGGTGGTTAGGGCTGCAGAGTGAGGAACCTCCTGACAATTCGTGCCGTGTCCAGAAGTACCGCCTTCTGTATCTGACCCTTGATCCATCCATCTAGCGAGAGACTCTTAAGATGTTGGTCGAGGCTCTTCGCTATAAGACCATTCGCCGATATGACTATCGGGACGATGATTGTCGAATCGACATTCCACATGGCGGTCACCTCGTGAGCCAAGTCTATGTACTTGGTAAGTTTGTCTTTCTCGGCTTTCACGAGGTTTTCGTCATGTGGAACAGTAATGTCAACAAGCATCGTCCGGCGTTGGGATCGGTCAATAACCACGATGTCAGGTTTATTGGCGACAATAGTTCTGTCCGTGATTATTGAACGATCCCAATAGAGCGTGGCATGACCATTTTCGAGAACGGGCGCAGGCATATATTTGTAATATGGTACTTCAAATTCAACAAGGTGATATTGAAGAGCAAGTTGTTGGTGAATAATTCTGGCTACTTGGTTATGTCTGTGCAAATACTCGCCATTAGCAAGATGAGAACAACCGGAAATAATATGTCTCAATGATTCTCCTGGACGGTGGCATGCTCGACAAATGTCTACCGTACCGTCTTTGAGAATATATTTCCGGTAGTTTCTCGTCTTGATAACTTCGTCAGCTATTGCACAGACAAAACCTTCGGTTTCCCCAAAGAGGTCACCGAAACGTAGCCAGTTTATTGAAGCGAGCGGGTCTACATCGGGTCCGCTGAGGGCTCGATAGAACCGCCCGTGCAATTCCTTGCTCTTCCATATCTCCCTGCGATTCTCGGTACTCAAAATTATTGGCTTGCGCCAGTTCTCCTTAGATAAGCAAAGCGGAGTGAGGTTTTTGTCAACTGTCACGACATCATGATGTATCCCGCAATCGATGTTAAGGAAATATTCCCTGAGACTGCATATTTCTCGGTTATGAAGGTCCTTGGCATTCAGAAAGCCGCGGCCCCCCAGTTTCCGAGGGATATACAGTCTCATAACAGACGAGCGCGGGTGTAACATCCGGTGTATGGTGAGCAGTTGACGAATCCTTCTGTCCAAGGCATCTAGTTCAGTCTGTGTCCATCTTAGTATGCCAAAGGAGTAGGTTAACAAAGGCATAACCCAGCTGTTGAAGGCGCGCACTTTATTGCCACCCGATAAAAGACTCTTAAGTACTTTTGTCAGGCGGGAAAAGAAGCGCTCCTTCACCATCTGTTTTATGTCCCTATCAACGATACCCAACGACTGTGACATACCAAGATACTTGTAGGTTTCGGTTTCAGATAGAGATTTAAAGGTCACTTCAGTGAGTTGTAAATTAGAAGAATTTACAACCTTGCCCCGCTGTACATCCATAACCGCACACTTATCTACACCAAACTCCATCTTTATAGAGTTGCTAAAAGTTTCAGTTATATTTAACAACTCTAACAGATCCTGGCGTTTGGATGCAAATAGTTTGAGATCATCCATGTACAGTAGGTGAGAAATGACCTCTCCCTCTTTCCGTAACCGATAGCCTAGTTTTGAATCCTTCAGTAATGTGCTGAGAGGATTCAAAGCTAGGCAAAACCACAGTGGACTCAGGCTGTCGCCTTGGAAGATACCTCGCTTGATACTTACCTCATCTTGCGGACCAGAGACGCTCTGTAGGCTGCCTGGTTGACGAAGAACTGTGGTCCATTGCTCCATGCAGGTACTTAAGAAAGATCTCAGAGTTGGATTAATTTTATACAACTCCAAAATCCTTCTCAACCATGAATGGGGCACCGAGTCATAGGCCTTCTTATAATCAATCCAAGCTGTCGACAGAGTCCCTCTGTTCCGCTTGACATTTTGACAAATGGTCATGTCTATGAGGAGGAGCTCCTTAGTACCACGGGACCCAACTCTACAACCATTCTGAGCTGGGGCCAAAACGTTGTTAGTAACAATATGAGAATTAATTTTTAACCTCAGAATGGATGTGAGTAGTTTGTAAATTGTTGGTAAACATGTAATGGGTCTATAGTTCTTAGCTTCCGTGGTACTACCTGATTTGTGGAGCAGGAAGGTGGTGCCAGTTGTAAACAAACTAGGAAGAGCACCGATATCGAGGGCTCTTTGAAATTGCATTGCCAAACATTCGTGTGAGCATCGAAACCATTTAATCCAGAAGTTGTGCAATCCATCCGGTCCAGGGCTTTTCCAGTTCTGGGCTGCATGAATAGCACAACTAACATTATCGGGACTGATGTTAATATCCTCCATGGGTTCGATGGGTTCACATGTCTGTTTGACAATGTTTATCCAATCGCCCTCCGTGTGCTCGTCGGAGACCGACCAGATGTCGCGCCAAAAGTTTATCATAGCGTCTGCATCTGGGCGCTGTCCGGCGTTCACACCATTATCAGTTCCCTCCCATTGTCTGTACACCTTCCTTTGATCACTTTGAAAGAGACGATTCTGTCTGTACCTGTGCACCCGTTCTTTGTATCGTCTCACACGGTTTGCCAACGCATAGACTTTCTGTTTAAAATAGTCAATGCGTTCCGTTGCCGAGGCTAAGTAGTCCTTTGATTTTATACTTGTTCCTACAAACGCCTGGGCAACGAAACGCATAACTTTGGGTCTATGATTTCCCCTTTTAAATGAAATTAATTTAGCGATGAGAGTCCTAAACTTACCGATACGTCGCTCGATTCGTACTTGCCATGCAGGGGCATCCTCGGCGTCATGCGTTGCCCTGTCATTGTTTAAAAATCTGACACGGGCAACGCGACACGCCGCGATGGCCCCACAATACAGAATCGAGTGAGTATCAGTTAAGTCTCTGCTGGTCTTTATGTAAGGGGTCAGCAGAGTGTTTAGGGCTCCCATCAATGCAATGTTTTGTCTATGCATTGGCAAACGCGGTAGACGTGGTCTGTCTTTAGGTTTGGTACGATACTGTACAATCGTCTCCTCCAAAGCCCTCCTCAATTTCTCTTTCGTCTCGGTACTTACATTCGTGCTCGCACAATCTGTTTCCTGATCAACAGGATCATTAGGTGACGCTGCCGATATTGGGATACCAGTTGATTCTGGTATCGGCAGGGCGGCGGGTAGATCCTGTGTCGGTGTAGATATTGCGCGAGCATGTAGTGAGTCCGAGCGTAGCCGATCAAGTGCAGACTGGTCCAACAGTTGGCATCGTTGGATAGCCCGCACCTGATCCGATAATCGTTGAGCGGTGACGGTGACGGCTGGTTCAAGGGCCTGAAACAGAGAGAGCATCCTGACACGGTACGCCGTCAGTTTAGTACCCCCCTCTGTGGCCCCGTAATAGGCCCGCATGCAGTTCTCATTCATTGCTTGAGTCCATCGCATGCGGCGCACTACACCACCGGTAGCGAGGGCCGGGCGCGAGGCGGATTGCCTCGCAGGCCCCAAGCGTGCCGGTAGTGGTGGTCGTCCTCGTCGCGCAGGTCTTCTTGGCGGCGAAGGCGGCTTTGGCCCGTCATCATCACTCGACGTGCTCTCACCATCGGCTGTTAAAAATTCCTCCGCCGAAGAGCACGGAGACGACGATACGGGCGGTGGTGGAAGGTGTGCGCATCGTCCCGCTATTCTTTTTCGTAGTTCCATTATTATTCACTTCTTTAAATTGTATTATATATATACATTATATAATAGGGTCTCATATTCATTACTAATCGTTTTTTATCCATTTTCATAAAATATTGTTTCAAATTTTTCTATTTTCCATACATATAATTTTATTAAACTCTGACGTAAATGTTTGACATGTTATTCATGTTCTAGATTCGCAATATAACAGTGATTCCGGATTCCTTCACTTGAAATATTTAATTTATCACCTTTATTATACACCAATAAAACATTAAATATTATAAATAATAGGAAAAAATAAGCAAAATAAAATAAAAACACAAAATATTACAGTGAAAATAATAAACCACGACTTTATTATTATTATTATTCACATATATTTATTTTCTATCTTAATTTTAAATTTTTACAATATATATATATATAAAAACAATAAATATTATAAAAACTTAAAACTAGTTTGCCGCTGGTAGCGGGGCAGGGCCCAAACTACCGGTGGTTAGGGCTGCAGACTGAGGAACCTCCTGACAATACGCGCCGTGTCAAGGAGTACTGCCTTCTGTATCTGCCCCTTGATCCAGCCATCTAGCGAGAGCCTCTTGAGGTGCTGGTCGAGGCTCTTCGCAATGAGTCCGTTCGCCGTAACAACTATCGGGACAATGATTGTCGAATCGACATCCCACATGTCGGTCACCTCATGAGCCAAGTCCAGGTACTTACTTAACTTGTCCTTTTCGGCTTTCACGAGGTTTCCGTCGTGCGGGACAGCGACATCGACAATTACTGTCCGGCGTTGAGATCGGTCGATAACCACGATGTCAGGCTTATTGGCGACAATATTCCTGTCCGTAATTATAGAGCGATCCCAGTAGAGCGTGGCATGACTATTTTCGAGAACTGGTGCAGGAACGTATTGATAATATGGCACCTCGGTATCTACAAGTTGATATTGAAGAGCAAGTTGTTGGTGGATAATTCTGGCTACTTGGTTATGTCTGTGCAAATACTCTCCGTTAGCAAGATGAGAACAACCGGAAATAATATGTCTCAGTGTTTCTCCGGGACGGTGGCATGCTCGACATATGTCGACCGTACCGTCCTTGAGAATATATTTCCGGTAGTTTCTCGTCTTGATAACTTCGTCAGCTATTGCACAGACAAAACCTTCGGTTTCCCCAAAGAGGTCACCAAAGCGTAGCCAGTTTACCGAAGCGAGTGGATCTACGTCGGGCCCGGTGAGGGCTCCATAGAACCTCCCGTGCAACTCCTTGCTTTTCCATATCTCCTTGCGGTCCTCGGTGCTTAATATTATTGGTTTTTGCCAGTTCTCGACAGATAAGGAGAGTGGAGTGAAGTGTCTATCAATTGCCACAACATCCTGATGTATCCCGCACTCAATGTTAAGGAAATATTCCCTAAGGCTGCATATTTCTCGGTTATGGAGGTTCTTGGCATTCAAGAAGCCGCGACCCCCCAATTTCCGAGGAATATACAGTCTCATAACAGACGAGCGCGGGTGTAACATCCGGTATGTGGTGAGCAGTTGACGGACCCTTCTGTCCACGGCATCTAGTTCAGTCTGACTCCATCTTAGTATGCCAAAGGAGTAGGTTAGCAAGGGCATAACCCAGCTGTTGAAAGCTTGCACTTTATGGCCCCCTGACAAAAGACTCTTAAGTACTTTTGTCAGGCGGCAAAAGAAGCGATCCTTCATCATCTGTTTCATGTCCCTGTCAACGATACCCAATGACTGTGACATACCAAGATACTTATAGGTTTCGGTTTCAGAAAGAGATTTAAAGGTCATCACATCATTAAGTTGTAAATTGGAAGAATTTACAACTTTACCCCGCTGTATATGCATGACCGCACACTTATCCGTACCAAATTCCATCTTTATAGAGTTACTGAAATTTTCTGTTATTTTCAGCAACTCCATTAGATCTTGGTGTTTTGGTGCGAATAATTTGAGATCATCCATATACAGTAGGTGAGAAATGACCTCTCCCTCTCTCCGTAACCGGCAGCCTAGAGTTGAATCTTTAAGCAATGTGCTAAGGGGATTCAACGCTAGGCAAAACCAAAGTGGACTCAGGCTGTCGCCTTGAAAGATGCCTCGCTTAATCCTTATCTGGTCCTGTAGGCCAGAGACACTCCCTCGACTGCCCGGTTGATGAAGAACTGTGGTCCACTGCGCCATGCATGTACTTAAGAAGGATTTCAGAGTTGGGTTAATCTTATACAACTCCAGAATCCTTCTCAGCCATGAATGGGGCACTGAATCATAGGCCTTCTTGTAGTCAATCCAGGCTGTGGACAGAGCTCCTCTGTTCCGCCTAACTCTTTGACAAATGGTCATGTCTATGAGGAGGAGCTCCTTAGTACCACGGGACCCAACTCGACATCCATTCTGAGCTGAGGCCAAAATGTTATTAGAATCGATGTGCTTATTAATTTTTGATCTCAGAATGGATGTGAGCAGCTTGTATAACGTAGGTAAACATGTAATGGGTCTGTAGTTCTTAGCTTCCGTGGTACTACCGGACTTGTGGAGCAGGAAGGTGATGCCAGTTGTCAACAAACAAGGTAAGGTACCGAGGTCGAGGGCTTTTTGAAATTGCATTGCCAAACATTCATGTGAGCATCGAAACCACTTAATCCAGAAGTTGTGCAATCCATCCGGTCCAGGACTTTTCCAGTTCTGGGCCGTTTGGATAGCACAGCTAACGTCATGAGGGTTGATGGTAACAACCCCCATGGGTTCGATGGTTTCACACGTCTGCTTGACAATGTTTATCCAATCGCCCTCGGTGTGTTCGTCGGACACCGACCAGATGCCACGCCAAAAATTTTTCATAGCGTCTGCATCTGGTAGCTGTTCAGCGTCCACACGTGTATCGGCTCCATCCCATTGCCTGTACACCTTCCTTTGGTCACTTCGGAAGAGGCGGTTCTGATGAAATCTGTCCACACGTTTTTTGTATCGGCGAATTCTGTTTGCCCACGCATAGACTTTCTGTTTCAGGAAGTCAATGCGTTCAGTGACACAGGTCATATAGTCTTTAGGTTTGATGCCTGTGTCTGCAAAGGCCTGTGTCACGAAACGCATGACCCGAGGTCGATGGTTTCCGTTCCTGAAACAGTGCAACTTTGCAATGAGAGTTCTGAACGAGTCGATACGCTTCTCGATACGTATCTGCCACGTCGGAGCTCCCGCGGCACGTCTCGGAGCCTTGTCAGATTCCGGGAATCTGACGTGAGCAACTTGACATACCGCGATAGCTCCACAGTATAGTATCGAGTGCGTATCAATTAGATCTTTGCTGGTCTCTATGTACGGAACCAGCAAAGCGTTCATGGCTCCCATTAAGGCAAAGCTACGTCTATTCGCGGGCAAACGTGGTATTATTATTATTATTATTATACTTAACCGTGAAGCGACGTGAATAGACAGTCAACAGTGATTGGTGAAAAACTCGTGAAAAACTATTTTCTGGAAGTTGCCTTAAGCACTAATAGTTTAACTTACAATTTTTACATTATTATGTATAACTAACTAACTAATTGTGTATGATAAATTGATTTTTTTAAGGCAAAAAGGCGTCAGATATATTCTTAAGTTTTTCTAAGTTTAGTTACCACTTAAAACAATACTGTGATTCATTTTCAATTCGCATCTCGTTTCTTATTTGTATTTTTCAGGTTCATTTAGTTCACTAGAGATATGTTTCGTCTTCTGAATTATTATATTTCTCTACGTACAACATATATAAGCACATAAGACCAAGCTGAGATAATATCATATCTGCGTATAATGGAGTTCAAAAAACTGAGTGTATACATACTTTGACTTTATTGTATTGTAAGGACGAAACTAAAGCATTTGTTACAAAATACGATTAAATAAACAATTAACAAAAACAGCATATGTGCTGTTGTGTATCGATGAGCGAGTAAAATATGCCAGATCCCATTTAACTATCCTATCCCTTCAAAATCCATTTTATCCTTAATTCTACTATAACTTGCAGCTCTTGTTGTTACTTGTGTTATAGACGCCACCTATCATCACCGACCTTAACATACCATTAAAAAAAATTAAAAATAATAATAATAGAGAACATATTATATTGATTTTATTGTTAAGAAATAATTACGACAAAAAGAATTACCTACGTACCACCTCCGGAACTATTAGAGCGAATACAAAAATTTAAGTAACAAACATCCAAATATCTTTATAATTTTTCTCATCTTTACTATTTATACTATAATATTATAGAGAGAAAAGATTTGTATTTTTGTATGTTTGTAATGAATAAACTCAAAAGCTACTTTTTAAAAATTCTTTCACCTAGGTATAGAAAGCTACGTAATCAGCGAGTAACATAAGCCTTTATTTTATAAAATTACGCATGCGAAGTCGCGTGCAACAGCTAATTTATAATATGTAAGTAACATAAATAAGTAACATAAATAGGTAACGTAAATAGGTAACGTAAATAAGTAACATAAATAGGTAACATAAATAAGTAACATAAATTAGTAACATAAATAGGTAACATAAATAAGTAACATAAATTAGTAACATAAATAGGTAACGTAAATAAGTAACATAAATAAGTAACATAAATAAGTAACATAAATAAGTTACATAAATAAGTTACATAGATATCAGTGTTGCAATTCTTGTTGGAAACTGGCTGACTGGAATCACGCTGGTATTAAGAGTATGTAATAGACCCAGTAGGTAAACTTACAGTTGTCAAGTGAAGCCAGAGAACTGACATACCAAAGATATAAAATATTATTTCGATGCCTGAATCACTTATATTGAGTATACTGTGTATAGAAGGCGACTGTCTTCATAATATTGCATATGTAAATGTTCAGTGAGTGCTCGGATAGTATCAGCTCGTATTAGAGTTTATCGTGTCTGGTATTTGTCAGAATTAAATATAAATGAATAATAATATTAAAATAATCTCGACAAGTCAACAGAAGCGTTTTTTAAAACAATTGGAGTATAGGAAATTTTATTGTGGAGGACAGAACTAATTCTTTAACGAAATTAAATTAACAATTAAAGGATACTTAATTTAAATTCAATGAAAAGAGGAAATTCGAAATGTTATACTGTTAAAAACACTATAAAAATACGTGAATGAAGTCGCGAACAAATGCTAGTTGTTTATGAAACATATTTATTTATATTGAGGTCGGCAGATAGGCTGACGGTCCACTTGCTGGTAGGTGGCTACCGTCGCCTAGATAACATAAGCCATTGGAAAGGTATAGGGAAACAGCAAATGTGTTGTTATTTCACGGTGGTCTTCTTTAAGGGGGTGGTTACTGTTGCCAGACGGGCTACCCAAATGACTGCGCAACACAGTGTGTCCTGCCACTGCTACACACTTTATTTCATTTCTTAATCGGATTTTAGTTTTATGGTGTCTTGTTTTGGCTATTCTTGTTTTTGTTTTTTAGTGTATTCTTTTTATTTGTATAAGTCTTTCTCTGTATAAAATTAGTGTACCAATTTGCCGAAAATGTTGTTGATTGTACTGTTACCTTTATTTTTGCATGTTTCTTTTTTCATATTTATTATACACGGTATGTTAACATTGTTTGTTTTCCCAAATAAAATAAAAATAAGATGAAAAGAGCTTTGTAAAATAAAAATTACTGCACATTGCTCTAATCTGAATAGTGATTGGCTGGCGACAAGCGTTGTTAACGACCGTCAAGCAAGACTCTTGTGCAGCGACGACGGAGCGGATTTATTAAAGATGGCGGACCGGTGCATACTAGCTAAAGTGTCCTTTTACAAATATTAATTACACTGTAACTTGTTATGGTACCTATAAAACGTTCGTTCACCATGCAGTACAATTTTAAGACAGTTTTAATTGAGTATGATTAGGTCATATTTAAATTAAAAGGTTTTTGAAACATTACGTTACAAATTCATGAATTATGCAGCCCATATGGCGGCAGTAGCCACCCAATTAAAGAGAAATAATAGCAAATAGTGCTCCTGTGCTTATCCCATTCTAATTCCTTATCCTTAATCATATTAAGGTCAAGCGCACTGTGGCGTCAAGTACCTACGAGTACCATCAAGTAGACTGTCAACCTACCTGCCGACCTTAACATTAAAAAATAAAGAATTTTGAGTCTTAAATTTAACCATTCGAACGATCTGCGATAATCTGCAGAAAATAAAAAATGTTTAAAGTAGTTTACATTAAATTAAAGCAAATATGATGAAATTTCAGATCTTTCAACAGTTGTCGGTCCACATCCGGTTGAAAACCGCTTCCAATATCCGCTTCCAAGGCTTCCGTTTTATGACTTCCGGTCCCGAGGCAAACCAAGCCCATTAATACCTTATTCTAATTTAACACGAAACGTAATTCGGATATATTTCAACTTAGTTCTAACATTTCTTATTTTGCCTGCATGAAAAATGTAGTGGACAGGCGGACAGTCTTTAAGTTGAAATACAATTATTAAAGTCTTATCTTGAAATCCGATCATAAGCTTAGGCTTGCTAAATAATAAGGTTCCGATTTTATTATTTTATCTCCTCATATTACATAGGTATTTTTACTCAATAAACCAGATTAAAAATTTATTTTTTAAGGTTACCTTTATTTAATCATGACTAGATAATAAATAATTAGAATTTTAACTCAAAGAATTTTAAATGTATTAACTTAATTAACTAGTTCGTAATTGACTAAGACAATTAGGTTGCCTATTTTAAATACTAACAGGGAATAAACAAGATCAATCTAAACTTCTCTACTGGGTAATTGTATCTCAATTTATAATTGATTTTATCAACTGAAGTTGTTCTGTTAAATTGTTGCGAGTTTTTAATCTCGCCGGTAACTGTTTGTTATTTGTTTTTTTCCAAATAACAGCTTTTTTTTCGTTTAAATCTGTTAACAAAACATACGAACAGAACGTTCTAGAAATAGAAAGTATACTAATGTTTTTTTTTCTCTGTTAAAGTCGACAGACAGTCTGACTGTCCACTTGATGGTAGGTGGCTACTGGCTACCGTAACCTATAACACAACCAACGCCACGGGTGTTGCATGTGCTCTGTTGGTGCTCTACTGTCTACTATAGTATAACTAAGTATAAGGGACTGGGGAAGGGGTAGGGAAATGGGTTCTGGCATCCTTCATACAAACTTATCGAAACACAACAGCAACATGCTATTATTTAACCGCGGTGCTAAGGGGGTGGTTACTGTCTCCAGACGGATTGCCCAAATGATTGCAAAATGCAGTATGCCCTGCTACTAGTAAAAGTCATATTTGAAGTTCTACTGTTCAGACTGGACAAAATTTTAATTTAAGAAAAGTTTTTCTTGGGCGATATATCTATAAAGATAAAATTCTAGGATTTCTAAATTAAATGTGCTATGAGTAAGCAATGCCAAGGTCAATTCGCTTATAACCTAACCTAGACACTACGGAGCCAACGTTCGTCGAAATCAAAGAAAAAAAGTTTGGGTAAATTCTTTCTTAAAATCATTAATATATGTAGGTATGAATTAATGTGCAATATTTTAACAACAAATTTTTGTAGCTTCTCAGAGATAACGGAAAAAATATGAAATTGGAGGTTTTTTCTTAAATATTGTGTAAAATATGAAAAAAGAAATAAAAGTTGCTAACTAAGTGCGAAACTTAATTAATACTAAGCTTAAGAACAGATGTAGTTGTAGATGAAAATTTTTATTCTCTGACGAAAATAGAGACTCTGTTTCCGAGATCATGTAACCCAAATATTTAAAAAAAAAGTTTCAAATAAAAATTTTCCAAGTTCAACCCCTTAGGGGAGAAAGCCAGTGACTTTTGGACTCAAATAATTAAACATAATTAGTTTGAAATTTCTCTAAATCTGACCATCGAAAGATAAAAGGGGCGACGAAGTTATGTGAACAAGTGCGGACGATATATAGCCTATTTGTGTTTAATCCAAAAATGTATTGTTGACAGAGTTTTGTAATAAAATGTTTCATTAAGACTGTCTTATAGAAATGTTATATCTTACTTCCACTTGTACGAGTAATAAAAAAACAATATTTCTCGTAATAAATTCTTCGTGAACATTCTAAGACCGTTCGGGATTTACTATGACAGGAGTAAGCTCTCGGCTTAGATCTGTCAGCCTCTCTCTTACACCAAACTAGTACCTATCTAACTATAGTATATAACTAGTATCTAGGTTTCTAGGATTTAATTCTTCAATTATTTGTATCCGGAATAATTATTTGGAGCCACAGGTGCTGCAAATGCATGGATAGAGAATAGGGAAGAAATATCAAAATAATCTGTGTCATATTACTCACTCACCGAAACACAACATAACACGTGGTCTTCTATAAGGTGGTGGTTACTGCCTCCAGACAGGTTGCCCAAATGACTGGGAAACGCTGTGTGCCTGCCACCTACTTTCAAGTTGACCCTGTTGGCTGTCGAACCCGGGATCCCTAGGCAAGCAATCTTACCACTCAACCAACGGGCTCATCTTGTAAGTTCATAATATTAATTAACTGCAAGCTATCTCAATGATATTTTGAATCGGGTCACGTGCTCCAAACTTTTCTATTCCAAATTCAACGTTGCCTGTTTCCTGTTTTCAAAATACATTATGGTTTTGAACTTTTCAGCTTAATATCTGTTCGTGTTTGTCCCGTAGGCGGAAGCGTGGAACAAATTAATGGTTGATTTAATGTATACTACCCATTTATCATTTTACTCGTATGTTGTTTCGCGTGCGGTCATTATACCAAGGTGTTTTAAAGTCACAATATTCATTTTATGTATATAATAGTTACAACACAATACAAAATAAATTATGTGTTTTTTTGCGTTATCATTTTAAAAAATAATAATAATACAACTTCTGGCCACTGGGCTCTCCTCTGAATGATGGAAACATCATTTGGTTATGACGGCTTTATCTAATTTTTATTATTATACGATAACAGGTTATCTTGTTTCCACCTTAAATATAATAATATCCTAGGTATGTATATACTGTCGCCTCATGAACTTAACCTCGTATACAACAGAAACAAAAATTTTAAATACCTTAGATCGAAATAGGAATTATTTTGAGACTACTCTGTACTCTACTATTTGAGACTACTTCAGACTCTATTGAAAGTAATATAAATATATATGTTATAAATATTGAATATCGATTTGCATCAAACAGAACACAGTGGAACACTTAGCGAAAGAAAAGTTTGAAACACGTGACACGAATCACGATGTTCTCTTTATACTTGTTTAATATTTTTGTTTAGTCACTGCTTTTAGCATTTGCATATCTTTCTTTAACTTTGTTTTTGAAGTTTACTCCTTAAGAATAGATTTTCATATATAAAGCCCGGGGTATAAAAATTTATGGGAGTCAAATCAAATTTGTCACACGGTATGCGTTACGTTTTATTTTCGAATATTTTCGAATATCTTTGAAGTTTCAGAGATGTTGCGCCATCTACACAAAATCTCTGAAACTAGAATATGTTACGTAATAATACATTCTTGCGAAAACTAGATGGCATTGGTAATCATTCGAACAGAGATGGCGCTGATATTAATTCGTTATGATAAATGTTTTTATAATTTTTATTATCTATTTTATAATCGTTCGTAAGGAGTAAACTCCACTCGTGCGTAGGAGCTGACACACACACTTTTTTTATTTACTTAAGACTCGTTTTAAGTTAAGAGGAAACAGAATAACGTGATACATTCTCAGAAACTACTGAGCGAAAAGGACCAATTATATTTTTAAAAAATGCCAATTTTCTTCTTCAAATAGTTATCAAAAAGAAATGTGCTATATGAAAATGTGTCAGTACATTATTTTGCTTAATGTATTATTTTAATCGTATAGTAAATTATTCTATTTTTATTTTCAAAGCGTTTAAAACAATTTTATAGATTTTTGGAGTGCCCCCTACCTCCTATAAGAAGTAACTTATCAAAACAAAGAATATATTATATTATTATGTATTATACAATTAAAAAAATATTTGCACTGGTTCCAAAAAACACGGAGGAAATAATTGACTATATCTATGGATAATACAGCCTTCAACTTTTCTCATTCTATTATTATAGTTCATGTCCTTGTTCATTCTGAAAGTCCATTCTAAACTTATGAGTTGATTTCCTCCCACAATAATAATTTTTTTTCATTTTTATTTTAATTCTTTTAAAGTCTAAATATTTATGTTGAAATGTTAGCTTATATTCTTCTTTTGGTCTTGTGAAATATCATTAAAAATAAAGATAATATGTACTTACATAATAAAATTACTTTATACCTTACTATATTTAAAAAGAAACAAAATCTCTTAAATGTAACGTAGCCTTTTCTAGCAAAGTTTAAATAAAGAGCTCTATTCTCAAGCATAGATTTGATTTAATAAACAGTTATTCCCATACTCTGCACACGTATCCACCCGTACGCCGCGCCGTCTGCAAATTACGACATAACAAACAGACATTTCTATTCCCCTGCGTTGCAATGCAATGCGATCCTTGTGTCTTGATCATTGTCTGGGATTATTTCTGTATTGTATCAGTATTTAACTTTACTCGCCATCCTCATTTCAAAAGCCAATGTAAGGGATATACGAGAGCCCTTACAGATAAAGAAAGAAAGAAAGAAAGAAAAAATGTTTGTTTGGTACATTGTAAGTAAAGTATAGGTAAGTAAAATTTAGATCTCAGGATGTAGTCTTAAGATCTTGATCATCATGACGATGTAGTCTTAAGATCTTGATCATTATGACTGTTGACGCCGTTTTACCGAACCAGCGCTGGAGGAGCAGGCGAATCTTAGTATATGTTACCGGTAAGTAGTGTTGAGTAGGACATACAAGAGGCGGTACATTTGTCCCATACATGACGTCAAAATGTAAGAGTAGCTCAACTTTTCAAAGTGTACTACTTCAAATTTTATGTCGCGGTCGTCGCGTCCGCGTCACAAAGTGAGTACCCACAAACTTGTAGGCAAGGCACACTGTGGTCGCGGTAAGTAAACTATACTAATACGCTATGTACGCCTCGCCTCATTTGAAGTAGGACATTGTACTGGCTCAGTTGAAAAAAGAGGCTACTCTTACAAACTCTTTTTCAAGTCGTGTCCTACCCAACACTACCGGTAAGTCTGTCTTTCCCCTTCCTACATTCACCAATGACGATGTAGTCTTAAGATCTTGATCATCATAACGATGTAGTCATGAGTTCTTGATCATCATGACGATATAGTCTTGATGATATTGATCATCATAACGCTGACGGGGCGGGTATATAAAATACCCAACCCAAATGTCCGGGGATAATATAATATTTATTAAATGACTTACTATAAGATTTATTATAAATATGCCACTTCGTACGCGTATTCGAAATAGCGGGTAACTTTTTGTTTAAAAAAACCGATTGGAATCAAACACTAAATGTTATGGGATGCTTGCTAAAATATTTTCATCAGTGGAAACCGCATTCAAATTGGTTTAGCATTTTCTGAGATTAGCGTGCACAAATGCACAGAAAAAACCAAAAGTTCTAAAAATTGATTTTTTTTTAAATATTTATTTCGACAACATAAATACAAAGTGTACAAACATTTTGCAACATTGGCAGACAGGCCGACGAGGACGGTCCTCTTGGTGGTAAGTGACAACATTTCGCCTATAGGGACAGAAACCAGCCTGCCAACACTACAAGCGTTTAAAGCGTCCTGAAAGTGTGAATAAAAGTTTTTAAACGCAATATTGCAGTACTTTATTTCCAATTAAAAATTCCAGTCCGCTGAGTGCTCGGGAAACCGCAAAAATCTCTGACAATCGTATAAATAAAATTGGTAACAGCACTCAATATTACGCGTTATTGTCATTATTGTTGACACTAAACTCATCAGATCAAATTTCCCTATCCCTTCCCAATCCCTTCTCCTTAACCCTACTATGGTGTTGGTTGTCTTTTAGGCGACGGTAACCACCTACTATCAAGTGGACCATCAGCCTGTCTGCCGACCTTAACATAAAGAAACAATATGACTGACCAATTTATATACATTTTACATTATAAAATGTATGATGACGTTTATTTTTTTATTTTATTTTATACAAAAAATGAAAATGAAAAACCATAAAATATATGTATAAAATAAAATAACATAAAAAAATGCCAAATTGCAGTCCTAAACTGCATATCGCGTTTAATTTAATGATTAATGTTAGCGTTTGCTATTAATATCGACTGAAGTTGATTGATAAGGCGGAAAGTATAGTAAAAAGTGCTCAGTGACATTGCAAAAAGAG
Organism: Synanthedon andrenaeformis; assembly: GCA_936446665.2. Classification (NCBI taxonomy): domain Eukaryota; kingdom Metazoa; phylum Arthropoda; class Insecta; order Lepidoptera; family Sesiidae; genus Synanthedon; species Synanthedon andrenaeformis. Next base: position 233,126 of record OW387798.2, read on the forward strand.
TTGCTCATTCATTCAGATTCATTTGGTGAGATTGAAAAGGTATCAGAGTGCGAGTTTTACTCGATCAAACGCGTCGTACGCGTAAACGTCAATTTGTATTCAAATGAAACAGACCTACACGTTAGCCACTAGGTGGCGCTGCTTCGATCCCATATACAACGCGTTTGATCGAGTAAAACTCGCACTAGGCCCACTGACAGTTCAACGAAAGCGTTCGGGAAGAGAGGTCGTCGTCCTATGTCCGCACATCTTACAGTTGGAATTGTAGTTCTGATATATCGGTCGGACGATAAAAGTATTTGGACTAAACATCAGCCTTACCTATAAACGTTACTTAAATTTTAAGTAATACTTAGGAACCACTTAAGAAAAATTTTTACTTATAAACGTTGCTTAACTTTAATTTGTTGCTTAGCAATGTCTTAATGAACTGTCAAACACTACTTAAGAAGATAAGTAGTGATTAGTTAATACGATGCTAAGAAGATGATTAGTTGAAATGTCTAGCAATAAAAATGGAAATATTTGAAACTTTTTCGAAGGAATTTAAGGAAGATTGGAAATGCCCCGAATGTGTTTGTTCAGTTCCGAAAATCAATAGAACTGACGCTCTACTACAAGGTAACACACCAAAATTAAATAAAACTATCACAACTAATATAATCCCTAAACGAAGCAGTCGTATCCGTTCAAAAGCGACAGCAGTTGAAAATACAGAAATTTTTGAAAATATTATACTAAATGAATTAAGAGCTTTCCGATTAGAAATAATTAATCGCTTTGATAATCAAACGAAACAAATTAATTTACTACAAGATTTGATTTATGAAACAAAAGATCAATTGGATACTTTAAGTCAATATCAAAATTTAACCGGAAAACCTATAGATAAAATAATTACAATTGAAAATAAAATTCAAGAGATTACAGATAATCAAATTGAGACTCAACGAGAGACAGAGAATCATATGAGATCATTTGCAGAAATTTTAGTACATAAATCTAACGTTAACAATATCTGTAAAAACATTCATAAGGACATCAATAATGTGGCCATTAAACCAAATACATTAGTGCATAACACAAATAATACTAATAGAAATACTAATACATATGATGATTATTATTATTCGAACACTGAAAATTTGGATAAAAATAAAGATAATAATGAAAATAATTGGAAAACAGTAAACTATAACAAAAAGAAACGCTACTTGAAACATGTAATAAAGGGCCAAAACACAAATATAACAACACTACAAGCCACTGAGAGAAAGAAACATTTACATGTATGGCGACTACATCCCGATACGTCTTCAGATGCCTTATCAACTTATATCAAAGATTTATGTGGATCAGAGGTAACACTAGATATAGAAAAGATTTATCCAAGAACAAAACGGGATTATGCCTCATTTCGTATAACGGTGCCGAACAAAGAATATAATAAACTTTGTCAACCAGAAGTGTGGCCACTAAATACTGAAGTTAGTGAGTGGATCTGGTTTCGAAAGTCGTCCTACAAATCAGAATCGCCACCAAACACGGAGAGTCAAACATTTCCCAGAGGTATCAGCTCTCAGTGAGTCGCGCACCGTATTACCTTTACACATTAGCGTCTTTTATCAAAATGTGAGAGGACTAAAGACGAAGTTACCGACATGGCGTGCCAGTATGTTGGTATCAGATCACACTGTGGTCACTGCAACCGAGACGTTCCTAGACTCCTCAGTTGAGGATGCCGAGGTTTCGCCGGATGGCTGGACTCTACTACGCCGCGACCGCATGACCCCCTGCGGCGGAGTATTACTCGCTGCGAGGCCTGAGATCGCCGTGTGCCGCCGTCGCGACCTTGAATCGGAGCTCGCCGAAGACCTGTGGGCCTCGCTCATCTACTGTGGTATCTCTCTTATTGTATGTGTAGTTTATATCAAACCGAAAGCTGCCGATGCCATTTACATGAACTTATTTTGTAAAATAGAATCCTTTCTATCAGCATCAACCTCTAAATTTTACATATTCGGGGATTTAAATATTAATAGTGCCTCGAATAATATTAAAAATTATTATTGTTATTTTTTGACCTACTGTAACTTAACTGACTATAATGATGTAATTAATTGTCATGGAGGCATTCTTGACGTAGTATTGGCGCGGGAGTCGCAGACGGTTTACGTCCACGAGGCAACTGATGGCTTTGTACCGCCTGACCGATTATACCACCCCCCACTTGAGGCAGCGCTCGCTCTCCGACCTCTAGGTAAAGATTACGCCCGACTAACTCCAACTAACATTGACACATCCCGCGATTGGAATTTCAAAAAGATGAATATTCCCCTTTTTCTCTCGCTACTTGAGCAAACCTCATGGACCTCTGTGCTCGAGTCTAAAGACGCATCTGTCGCAACAGAAGCCTTCTATCAGATTATATATCAATTATTTGATTTAACTGTCCCCAAAAAGAAAAGGCCAGTTTCGCAATGTAATAGGTACCCCATATGGTTTAATGCAAACATTATAAAAGATATTCGGCGTAAGTCTAGACTACACAGAGCTTGGTTGACCTCAAAATGTACTAATACATACAAAATGTTTTCTGAGTTACGTACTAATTTGAAAGTCCGTATCAAACAAGCTTACAAGTCCCATATCTCCAGTATGGAAGAAAATTTATTAAAACATCCTCAGAATTTTTGGAATCATATTCACAGCCTCAGATCTAAGGGCGGATTTGAGCCTTGTGTTTCCTATATAGGTAATTCATGCACCGGTGTAGAGGCCTCCGAGGCTTTTGCGGAGTACTTTGCTAGTGTCTTTCTAGATAAATCACCGACACTTAATATCGACTCTTGTGTGGGTTTAGGCAGTATCGGTGGTCACGTCACTATCCCCGCTATATTACCGGAGGACGTTGAACGTGGCCTAAACAGATTAAAAATAAGTAGCTCACCGGGCCCCGACAACTTGCATGGGTTTACTCTAAAGGCTGGTAAGAAGCATTTCATTCTCCCGCTTTACCATATATTTAATATATCACTAAAAACTGGGAACTACCCTGACTTATGGAAACTATCTAGGGTTACCCCGATTCCGAAGAGTAACAACAGGTCCCTAGTAGAGGAATATCGCCCAATAGCAATCCTATGCGCGCCAGCTAAAGTTTTCGAGTACATCCTCCATAATGAGATATATAGACAAGTTAAACAACAAATAGGCGAAGAGCAGCATGGCTTTAGGCCGGGTCGCTCAGTAAATACGAACCTTTTATGTTTAACTGATTATATCTCGGATGCTATGGATCATCGTTCTCAAGTAGATGTTATCTATTTCGACTTTCAAAAAGCTTTTGATAAAATTGATAACGATATTTTACTACAGAAACTATCTGCTCTTGGTTTCTCCATCGGTCTCCTCAAATTTATGGCAGATTTTTTGAGAGACCGACGGCAATATGTCAAGTATGGGATACATGTTTCGAAACCCTATCACACCCGATCTGGTGTTAGCCAAGGCTCCATTACTGGCCCTTTATTATTCCAAATAATGGTCCATGATCTACCTAAAGTGCTTACTACAGCCAAGTGTCTTTTGTATGCTGATGATCTCAAGCTCTTTCTGGAAATAAAATCTCCCAGTGACTGCCTCAGCTTACAACAAGACATAAATCATATTTGCCAATGGGCCGCAACAAACAAAATGACATTTAATGTAAATAAATGTAATGTAATGACATTTGACCGCAAAAGAAATCCAATCAATTATAACTATCATCTTGATAATTTATGTATAAATCGAGTAAATTATATTAAGGACCTAGGAGTAAAATTCGACCCTACCTTGACTTTCCATGATCATATATCTGATCTAGCCAAAGAGACCTATCGTCGACTGGGCTTCGTCATGAGAAACGCCAAGGATTTTGAAAATCCACTAGTTGTTAGAACCTTATATACCTCGTTAGTTAGAAGCAAACTAGAATCAAGCTCATGTGTATGGCATCCATACCACGTCACTTACACGCGAATACTTGAAAAGGTTCAAAAAGTGTTCCTTAGGTCGCTATACAAGAAACTTTATGGTTATTACCCGTATATGTACCCTACTAAATTCTTACTGGGACAGCTTGGCTATAACTCTCTGGAAGTGAGAAGGTTGATGAATCAGCTCACTATTTGCTACAAGGTGCTTAGAGGATCAATCGATGCCTTGCACTTGCACGATTTACTGTGCACTTTATTCGTGCCAGACGGACGCAGTGTATCGACTAATAGGCGTGGACAGTTACCCAAATTATTCTATATAGGTGATAGCTGCACCGTGGCGCGCTCCATGTCTCCACTCATCCGCGCCCGTCATCATCTTAACACTCTCCTTACCACCAACAAGGATTTAGATATCTTCTATGACAATTGGTCAACTATAATGAAATCATTCCTGACATATTCTGAAAATCTAATAGACCAATGGGACAGAGGCATAAAATCAGATTGATATTTTATTTGTATCGTATATTATTTTTATAACTGGTGTTTTTATATTTTATATTTGAGATAGATGTTAGTGGACCTCTCCGTTTTTATCTCATTAAAGAATTTGAATTTGAATTTGAATTTGAATTTGATTTTTATAAGTAAGACAGAAAGTGGTTTAATTAATGTATCGGAAGGAGGGGGTGCTAACGCTAATAATTTACTTTACAATAATATTAAAACACTAAAAATAATAAAAGAATCTGCTAAACCTACTAGTAATCTTATTCTTTTAAATAAAGAAAACCTATCTGTCAAATATATTAAAAATGGCGTTTCAAATCTGGTCCAGCTGTTAAGAGACCAATCTTTTTATCTTGTTTTATTTAGATAAGATCGTCTGTAGATAAGACATTCCAATTGGGATGATGTAGGATCTTCAAAATGCTGAAGCCGATGACGTATCTTTTATTGTAGATTCAGAACCGCTATCGGATTTGCATGGATGCAATATTCCGGATATAATTAAGGTTCACCAAGTGGTCCTTCACATAAATAAAATGTACTAACATAGCTTATGTTAGTAAAATGTTTTACTTACACATTTTTATAGACGGTCGAAATAAAATAATTAATATTATAAACTTAAAAAAAGTTTCTATGTAAAGAATTTTAGGTAGAAAAACTACCACCTATGTGAGATTTTTTTTATACAAAAGGATCATCAAAATAATAATAAATAGTCTTAATAAAGTACTGCTCGTAGTATTATAAACGGCGGTCGTTCGTTAGCAGAATATTAATTGTCATAACAGGCACGCAACTCTTCTGATGTTGTTTTTCCTTTGTTCACAACAAATTTTTCATAACAGAATTTTCTCATTTGGAAAACTTTTCATTCTAGAAATATCTCAGCAGTCAGCATCGAAAATTGGATTTTGACAAAACATTTAGATCACTCGCAAACGAACAAAAGTTCTGCCTTTTTATATACATAAACTAGTGACCCGCTCCCAGCTTCGCCCTGGGTGCAATTTATATATCGTATTCTATCTTTTAAGTTGGACCAATTTACACATAGTTTCGAAATTTCATCAAAATCAAAATATATATATGTACAAAATTTCATCAAAATCGGTCCAGCCGTTTCGGAGGAGTTTGGCAACAAACACCGCGACACGAGAATTTTATATATTAGAAACTTGAGAACTTGAGAACTTTAAACGCCAAAAAAAAAATTTATAACTTGCTTAATTTGATATCTAATATATAAAGTTCTCGTGTCGCGGTGTTTGTTGCCAAACTCCTCCGAAACGGCTGGACCGATTTTGATGAAATTTTGTGTGCTTATCGGGTAGATCTGAAAATCGGCTAACATCTATTTTCCATACCCCTAAGTGATATTTTTTGTATGGCAAAACAACGTTTGCGGGGTCAGCTAGTATTTTATAAAATTGGCATACGCCATGTGCATTCAGTGTTACAATGTTAATACTGTGAGAGAGAACTGAACATAACAGCGCTAAGGTAAGGAGTATTAAAACCGACCCACGAAGATGGCGCATTGCGGATCGCGTCCCAACGACTACGCCCAAAGGACCCATGCTTTCGCTTTTCACCTTATATTTACTTACATATATTTGTAAATTTAATATTTTATATATTATCTATTTCTCTTATAGAATCGTTTGTCCTGATCGACTATCAACACACAGTCAAAACTACTAAGTCTAGAAAGCTGAAATTTGTAACATATTATGTGTATTTTATATAGTTTACACACACACAGTTTGAGCACGATTTTTTTTGCATATAATATATAAAATACATCCTCGTTTAACGCTCTTTCCGTTAGTGAAAACCACATTGAAATCTGTTGCATAGTTTAATACATTTAAGCGTACATACAGAGTGACAGACGACGGTAAGCGTCTTTATTTTATACTACGTAAAGAACCATCCGCTAAGAGAGGAGTTTTGAAAATTACAATTTCATAATAAAATAATAATATTTTCTATTGCATAGGACCATACTTTGGTCTGTTACAATCCGTAATAACGCTAGTTTCTTTAGTAATTTCTCAAAGAATGCCATAAAAACAAAGATGTATTTCGATGCATAAAAATATTTTTAATGACTTAAGCTTACTTAATGAAAACTTTTAGCTTAATGTCTACAACTCTTCGTATAAGTGTTTTATTTTTCTCCAATAACCAGGATACGGACAATACGCGATGTTGACTGAATGGACAAATTGTATTGCTCTGAGATCATATTCTCACGCACAATACGACAGCATATGTGCTTTTAAAAGAAAATGGATAGTATTTCCTCTCTTTCTTGTTTTATTAACTTGTACATAACTACAAGGAGAAATGAAAATTTATATGTGTATCCTACAGGCAATGGTTCAAGGATCCGTTAATTAGACTTATCTATGCGGCTGAGGCCCGCAGTGCGCCACTATAGCCATATTTTATTTATGACACGAGAATAAACTGAGGCCGCAAAATATTTGTGCAAATTGTTAATTAACAAACGCCAGCGCCTCTGTTTGCCGTGTTATTAATAACTATGGAAATTCTTTGCCACTAGCCTAGCCACGGTGCTTTGCTGACGTTACTTAGCTCAGCTTAGTTACTTATACTTAGTTGCTTCCTTCTTGTTTACTCTTGTTTAAGCCACTGCATTAACAAAACTATTATTACAAAACAAAGTTCCTGGTGCTCGTTAGTACTATGTATGTTTGTATATATGTTTTTTTTAATTTGATTACTGCTTCCAGAGATTAGAGTATCCAAAAAACTTTCAGCTTTATATTTATAGTTATAAAAAAAATCTCTTACAGTTGTATACACTTGATAAGGCAGGTCGTGTATTTTCGTTTACGCAGAAAAGAAAGTACGGCTCCGACGATTGACGAAGAAAGCTTAAAACTTACAATTAGCCTTAGATACAATATCTATAAGGTTTATAATACAATGTGCACTCGCGTAAGATGGCAAACAGCGCACGCTAACATGGCGGCAGCTAGCGACCAATAATGGAAAAAGCCGCGAAGTCTGTGGATTGGTCTATAGCATGGGTAGCCAACATGCGGCCCGCTGGATGTGAACTTGTGGCCCGCGGAGCCAAGTCACATGAACAAAACATTTTTCTATTGTACAACACACCGTGAATTTGGTTAAATTAGGTAGTGCGGCCCGCTAGGAAATCTCTTTTGAAAATTTTGGCCTAGCTGCCAAAAAGGTTGACCATCCATGGTCTATAGCATTTCCCAGGCTTTAAAAATTCGTCTTCTGCGCAGGTACATTGGTAAGCCATATCAGTTGGGTACTACTGTACCTGATATCGTTAAATAGAGGCAATTTCAAAAGCAAATTGCTACAAAAATAGTTGTATTTTATAAATAAAATAAATAAATCGTTGTGAGGAAAAACCTTACCGGGAATATCACCATAAAAGGTGCAAGGGACTCGGCGGTCACGGAGTCACGATCTCCTTAAAATGTCATCACTCGTTCCTTCGGGATGACCCCAATTTGTAAAGATATTTTGCGAAGTTTTCCCTTTCATATTTTGCTTTTATAAACCTTCTTGAGGATTCTACTACACCTACACTTAGGCAGGGGTAGTATGATATCTTATTAAAACGACGTCGAAGGTTTGCGTTAGATTTTTTTTCTTCAAATTCATTCAAAAAACTGCAATGGCCACTTATTTGAAGTGATAAATAAGAAACAATTTACATATATTTAGTTATTATTGTTTAAAAAAAATTGTTTATTAAAATTTCACAGTGAAGTTAATAATAAAAATAATAAGATATTTAATTACTTTAGATAAATTCATTATTTTACTTCTTTTTAACGGTAGGTACTATTGATTTATTGTGCCTAAACATGACATAAAAAATCAACACGAACTTCCAACAATACCATTATGATTTGAATTTTTCTCTATTAACGTTTCTCTGAATAAAATTACCCTTTGAAGTTTACAGAAAGGTTAGCGCTACCTTGCGATTTATTTATGAGATATAAAATTGAAATAGAATTTTGGCGAAAATTACGACCAAACAGCCAACCGCAACAACAACCGTTAGTTCTAACCGTTTTCATAATATCACGAACATGGTAAACTTGTTTCAAGAAACCTGAATCAAATTAAGATCGTATTCAATTAAACTACAGTCTTTATGTTAATAAATTATTATTTTGCAATTAACAAATTAAAAATTTAAATTAAAAAATATTAAATTTATTTAAATTAAAAAAAAATTACAATATATTTTCTTACAATTTCTTGTTTTTTTTTCTACTAAGAAAAGCTCATACAGATCAATTTAACAATATCAAGATTATTTTTTTAATGGGGCAGCCCAACAAACTTTCACATAGAGATTCAAAAACATGAATATTTTATTTAACCCAACTAAAGTTCACACTTGACTTCCACACACTACTAACTATGACTCGCGGCTTTGCCTACCTTGAAATTTGATTCCACTACTCTAGACGGATTCTTGTCGTGTGTTTTGCAAACTTTTATAGATCTCTATAATGATTATGGTTTGACGTTTATGGTATAAATCATCAATCTACTACAACTATGGATTTTGCATGCAACTATAGATTATTAAAAATGACATATAAATATATGCGTAGAGCATGAATTCTGTCATCTGTCATTTAAAGAAAATAGTCCATTGATGGTTTAAATTATTTTCATGTATATTTTTCAACCTTTTCCTCAGCACGAAGATATAATAGTTACTTGCCGGCTCATCTTGCTCGATTTTGTTTTAAACACATCGTATTTCGTATAGAAAACTGGAGACAGTAACCATCTAACCAAAGTGGAACTATTAGGCACAATGTCACGTGGCGATGGTAAATTCGCTACGTGCCAATACAAGTTTAATGCGAATGTGGACACACCAGTTAATGGAAAAAGTTAGATCGAGTTGTCCCAGCATTTAAAGGTTCGGCACATATCGCGATGGATCGTTCGTAGTTGCAGTACAATATAAAGTGCAACTTTTTTTTATGAATCTATTGCAAAAATTTAAGTAACATTAAACAAAAATGTGAAAGAATTATTAAAATATCTCTAGATATTAAAAATTATGTGTTCCTTGTAAACATTGCCGATTCTATTCTATTCATTAAAGATATGCCGCATTTTTTCCTCACATTTTATAATTCTCTATTTTCATATACTCTATTTACAAACTTATTTATTATTTGACTTTCAATAATCGAATTTAATTCTAATATTATATTGTATGTAAAATCATTTCTAAGATAAGAATAATAACAGCGACACCTAGTGTGTATTAGGAGAATCGCAACATTGGAGATACTTAATCAACGCCATCTGTGATTCTCTGTACGTGGTTTTACAAAATTTATGTAATAGCGCCATCTAGTAGAAAGAGAAAGAAAGTGTATCAGTTACGCCATCTACAAACCTTTAACATTCTGAAACCTGCAACCTAGCGGATATTTTTTGAAGAAGACTACTTCAGGTTATTGTAAGTTCTCAGTTAGAACGCGATATTCAGCGATGGCGCTAGTTAAGAAGCCACGTTCAAATATGCAAGCATATCTGGCTTCATTCCAAGAAAATCTATCAAAACCAGGGATCACAGCAATTGCAATAGGGTTATAGGAGGTATTATTTTTAATACTAGGCTCTACATTTCAGTGACACTCTGCAATGGATATCTTTAAACTGTTAATAGCAATATCGAGATAATTTAAGGATATGTCCTAGATAAGAAAATAGTTTTCAAAGATCTTTTTTTAGCGGATATTCACGTCATAAATTAAACCTATGTATCATATTTCAGCTTTCTATACTTGTTTTCTATAAGGGGGTGGTTACTGCCGCCAGACGGGCTGCTCAGATGACTGCGAAACGCAATGTGTCCTGCCACTACTTTTCTGATCCAGACAATAGGCAACTTTGAAAAGTTTATTTCCAAAGTTGATCCTGCCTGGAATCGAACGCGGGACCCCAAAGGCCTCGTCAAAATAGTTATTTACCCACTTATTTCTTTTTCAATCTAATGTAAGACACGAGACATTGCGTATTTTTCGTTAGACGTAAAAAGGTTATATGATTATGTTATCCCAACGCTAGTCGCTACTATTAGTTTGAAGATTAATATACCATCTTAATGGAAAGAGAGCCAAGAGGTTATAGTTATCAGCTGTAGCGAAAGTTTGGAGGCATTGTTTTCAAACTATATTAATCTTGGAACCATTACGAGAAGTTAATCGATACGAAAACGCGAACGAAGAGCGATTATATCGCAGAACAGGAAGAAATTTTGCTCTTCCCGTCCGGATAGTTGAGACGGAATCATAAAACTTTGTTAAAAGTTTCACCAAATTTGGGCCACGTAATTAAGTAAGCAACACTTTCGTTTGACGGGATAAGAAGCTTTACTGTCCAGAAGAAGCTTTAAGTTAAATAAGTACTTATTTGAAATTTTCCAATTATAACAGTAATGTTAAATTTGACGAGCCCATATATAATGAGTCAAGCTTTTCTTTTTTTTTATATTTTAAAACACTGACAGCGAAATCCCAATGTTGTTCTTCTTCTTGTATTCTTTTTTTACTAGTAATACAAAAAGCCTCATTTCGAAATAGCGTCTGCATTACAAAAGATTGTGCCAGTCATCCTGTCAGTTTGCTCCTGGGTGGAGCAAAATAAGCAGAGGACTGTGTTTGCGTAATGACCAACAATGTTAGGCTGTATTCACAGCGATTTCTGCTGACACAAATACTGCGATCGGCGTGACGAACACATCAGTCACGCTCCTAATGTGACCTCGCCTTTATATCACTATATAATTAATCACTGCTAGTGTATTATGTTAGCAAAGTTTTTGGGAAGGCTTTCACTTTACTAATTAAAATTCAGCCAGAAACACAGCTCGTCTTTTTTTATAAAATTAAAATTGGTTCTGTAATTTTTCTGTAAATAACTGATAATTTCAAGGGCAATAATTTTGAAATGCGAACATGTCGATACGTCATAGTCCCAGAGTCGGATATCACCCGCTGAGTGTAATTGGCGGGCACAGCTTTTAAGTACTGTCAGCAAAATTATTTTTGTAAAAAAAATATCTTGTCCTTATTTACCGAGGTATTTTAGGTCATATGGAAAGAACTCACATATCTATTTTCTTATTATGGAACAGGCATAGTATGAAGATGAAGAAGAAACTAGAACAATTCTAAAATATATATTATGTTTAAATTCAATAAAAACCTAAATGATAAATATAGGTATCATTAATCTGCGTTTTAGACAACTTTAACAATCTTGCATATAAATTAATTGAACGAAGGATACAGCGTAATTATAATAATCTACAAACTACAGACATACACACTTACTCCGGACCCTTGATCAAAGGGTATACCTTAACTCATAATCTCATCAATCTGTTGATGACAGACCGTACAATCTAAGCACATAACCAACTCTGAATGATAAGTTATGCCTTAAATAACGAGAGCGCTCCATGTAGGTACATAAGGCCATCGTAATTTATATATTTATTTATTTAAAGGGTAAATTTACACTTTTGCAGGGCCAATTATAAGGTTTGAAAAATTAAAATTTCAAAACATTAATTTGAAAAAAAAAACAACGAAATATTAACAATATTATTAAAAATATATACATACAGTGGTCTCCTGTAAGACAGTTGTTCTACTACAATAGCCTTTCATTACTAATTCCATAGTTCTTATTAGCAATCCTCAAATTTAAAAATACGAATCCCACTGACTGCGGAAAGTTTTTGTATTATAATTTAAAATATTTCTGTTGTGCTCAGTAAAATTATGAAGATACATATAATATTTTTTCTCATCATGGAGCAATTTTCTGATACAACTTTAATAAATAAACTGCCACTAAAATAATAAATATTATGTCTTCACAGTCTGATAGTAAAATCTATGGCAAAATAACTAGCTGTCAATCTTCAACTGAGAGCAAGCAAAAAGAATGAGGCTGCCCGAAAAAGTGATAATATTTGGGTTTTACTATAGTCATGGCAAAAACTGGAGAGAAAGGTTAAAAAGGCAATTATTAGATGCAATTAATAGTCTTATGAGTGGGCATCACAAGGTTCTTTCATCGATCCTAACGATACCTGAAAGTTAAACATTATGTAAATGGATTTTTTTGCAAACTGTACCCTTAGGGCGGGCCACCCTTCGCACAGGAGTCAGGACAGCGCCCGCCCGACGCCCGCCAGTCAGGCGCCGGCAGTACGTCGCGCTAACCGTTTGCTGTGGCTCCTGTACTATAATATTTACGAACAATAAAAAAAATCTAAATTTTCTTTCGGACAATACATTTCGATTACTATTAGTTTAGTGTGTTCTAATGAAATAGGCATATTATAAAATATAGTAAAAAAATAAAAATAAAAAATTCTATTTTGTGTGAATTAAATTTAAAAAATTTAAAAAAAAATTTAAAAATTTGGTGTTGTGACCACTTATGAAGTAGTGATGTGATGTGTCTTAGTGACAATAAATAAATTAATTAATTAATGTGTAAAAAATATGATAGGTAAACTAACTGATAACTCGCATTTTATTTAAATTTTTTCTTTAAAACCAGAACGTGGCTATTTTTTATTTTTAAAAAAAGGCGTTTGTCTACAAATATTCATTTATTATTTACTAACTTTTATACGCAATAAAATTAAAGTAGCCTCTCTACGTTTTTCCTCAGTGTTCAAACTAAAAATGTCTTCACAATAGATGCAGTAGTTCATTAAAATAGACAGACAGACATAGTTACCTTTGCATTTGTATTATAAGATGTCCTATTCAATTATTATTTAATATTTTTAAATTTAAATTTATATTAATTAAAAAAAACCTACTTTCATGTAATTTCATTATGTTTTATAGTTAAAATAAAAACGTTAGCCAGTTTAAAAATATATCAAAATTATTAAAAAAAATATGTGTCGGCTCCAACGCACGATTATAAAATACATGATTAGTAAATGAGGGTAAAAGAATGAATTTTGTTAACTTTATTAGTTTGTATTGTATTAATTATATTAATTTAATTGATATAATTTAAAAAAAATTAATAAATAAATAAATATTTTAAAAAATATAATTAAAACATACATATTAAAGTAATATATTATATTAATATTAATATGTATTGAAGCATATTGTAGCCTGTAACGTGTAACGTGTGACATGTGACATTTGATTTTACTCCCTTAAATTGAATATGATCTTATATAATATGAAAATCAATTCTTAAGGAGTAAACTCCAAAAATTTTAATTCAAAATTTCGCAAAATAATAAACTGTAATCTAACTATATTTATAAAATCGTTTGAACTGACAAACACCGCATAGCTAAAACTAGAAACTTTTGGCAACGCAAGTCTAGAAAACTGAAATATATTCAGATTAGAAAATCAGGTTCAATACGTGAGCATCCCGTAAGAAAAATTGTTTGAAAATTTCAACTTCGTGCAAAGCCGGGGATGGGTCGCTAGTCAGTAATACATTTTTTTTATTTTTTTTCATTTGTGGAGCCTCATTAAAGAGCATCAGTTTAAAATTGTCATGAAAACAACTAAAAAGTCTATAAGTAAACTTTAAGCCAGAACTAAAAAATACTTATTAGAAAAATGTAATAGAATTTAAAAAAATATATTATACTAGCTGGTGCTCACGACTTCGTCCGCGTTGAAAAATATTAAGTAGCCTATCCTGTGTCCCGTACGTCCAAATGTTTATCTACCAAGTTTCATGAAAATCAGTTAATTCGTTTCAGAGTTATGGAGGAACATACATACATACAGAAAAAAATTCTAAAAATCGTCAGTTTAGTTTCAGTATCATGTATAAACACGATATCTCTGAAAACAAAGTAACTTACTCCATGACCAACCTTTACAGATTTATTATTAGTATTGATGATAACAATTATAAAAGATTTTTTTCTTTTATTATAGCCTCAAGAGACACCAAAACAATTAATTAAAACAAGAAAGTACAGATTTACTGAGAGAGTGCGGCTTGAGTCGATTTTTTTTCTCGCGAGAGTAGATTTTACTAGCAACAATTGTTTTCCAGAGCAATTTATTAATGTTTCATAGTTAAATGGACGTGTGTTGTTATCGTCTGATTAATATCTATCTATTTCGGCCTTCATCGAGGAATGAAGAGATGATAGAGGACATATTGATTGATGCTCCGCCTGCCCCGCACATCATACAAAATTGTTTATACACATTTGCTCGTCGGTCGACCGGCAACACGCCTTCAACTAACTTCATAAATCATCCAGTTTATAATATAACATTTCATTTTTAACTATATTCAATCTGTTATTTAACAAATATTTCAATCTAGCGGCAGTAACCATCCTAATTTATGGCATCGTCGTGAAATAACAGTTTTTGTGTTCAGATGTGTAGTGTATTGTACCTAAGGCATTGCATACACTAGTTCCTTGTCCCCTCTTTTAACATTGTTGTTTATTCTATCAAGGTCGAAAGAGTATGTCTTGTATTGTATGCCCTCAGTTCTTTCTTACATTTATAGGCAACTAGTGGCCCGCTCCCGGTTTCGCATGGGTGCATTTTTTTATTCAATCCAGCCGATAAATTACCTTACACCGCCATCTGTTAGATTCTTATGGAACTCACAGATAAGTAATTGCTGGATTGAATAGGTATCAACAGATGGCGCAATGTTAGTAATATTATATAATTTAAAAAATAATAATAAACAAAATGAGATATAAACTATCCTATCTTTTAAGTTGGACCAAATTACATATAGTTACGAAATTTTATCAAAATCGGTACAGTAGTTTGGAAGTTCATCGCGGACAAACAACGTGACACGAAATTTTTATATATATAATTTTTATACTATTATTTAATTGTAGCCAGCTACAATTAAATAACAGTCAGGTATTTGATTTGATCAAAAATCAAATCAAATACTTTTTGATATTCTTTTTTTATTATTAACTTTTTATCAATTTATGTAAGACATCTCAAGTTCATAGATCAAGACCACAACACAAAAAAAAAATACAAATAACAGTCTATAGAATCACGAATTCATATAAAAAAATCATATATTTAGTAGTGGCAGAGCTCATTGCGTTTCGCAGACATTTGGGCAGCCCATCTGGCGGCAGTATCCACCCCCTTACAAAAGATCACCGTGAAATAAAAGCACGTGCGCTCTTGTGTTCAGTGGTCATTCACCGTTTGCATCCCTTACAGCACACGTGCTGAGCTTATTTCCCGCACTGGCAGCACCTGTGGCGTTGCTAATGTTATAGGCGACGGTAGCCACGTACCATTAAAGTGGACCGACTTCCTATCTTCTAACCTTAACATTATAAAATCACAAATGGTCACAAAAATTAATTAATTATAAATTTCGGAATAAGTAGATTGAATTATCTACTGTAGATATATTTTTGACTTTTTTAGATCTTGTTATGGGTAATATTCCTGTCTGTCTGTATGTCCTATCTGTCTATAGAATATGTCTACATTTCGATGCGTGCAACAATTTTGTTGGTGAAATAAACAAAGCATTTTTCCGAATTATTTTAAAAAAATATTGAGAATTCCATTTAAAATATATATTTGCACTGGTTTCAGAGAATTTCCCATTAAATTATAAAGCTGTTGATATGATAATATTAATACTTAGATAACATTAACAAAATATCGACCACTTCTAAACTGTGACCTATTTACTGAACTAAATTTCTAATTAGTATATACTTCCTGTGTGTAGTTTGAAGTGTCGAGTATAGGGTATGACAATAATGAGCGATTCAAATGGAAAGCCGCAGTTTAAAAGAAAGCGTGGGAGCTTTTAGGCGACCTCTTAAGCTTTAAGCTTCCGTTCGAAAACAAAGTCGGTAAAACAAATTCAAGATGGCGTCGTCGAACGGGAAGGAAAGTTCGAGAATGACGGCCTCCATAGACAGCCTAAAACTTTCCAGTAAGAACTCGTTAAGTTCGAAGCAGGCTTCGTCAGAATCGATACTGTCGAGGAAAGACAGGGAATCCGTTCAGATGCAGGAATGCAAGAAGAAACTGCTGGCGAACGAACCTCCTATTATAATAAGAGATGAAAACGTTGTTCTGAGATCACCGCCACAGAAGAAAATCATCATGCCGCCTACTATTAATCCAGAGGTAAGAAATTTTTATATGAATAACCTTTAAAAGTATTTCTTTTGTTTAACTAATGTGCAAGTAAATCGATAGTACCCGACTTTACTCGGGTTTAAGTGTTATAGAATAATGGGTATGGGTTTTCACATACCAATAACTCAAGGCACTTTTTTATGTACAGTACACACTATTAATATATTTTTTAATGTTAAGGTTGACAGACAGGCTGACGGCCAACTTGATAAGGTGGCTACCATAGCCTATAACACAAGCAACGCCATAGGCCATAGCCGAACTGCAGACCATGCGAATGAAGTCGCGGACATCGGCTAGTATATTATAAAAGGTGACAGGCGGACCGTGTTCCAAGGCGACGGTAACCATCTACCATCAAGTGGATTGTCAGTCTTCTAGTCGTAATTTGTAATTAAGAAAATAATAACTCGCTTAGTCAACCCAAGGCAAATAAATTGAAAATAAATTGGCTTCGTTAAGGCAAACCGAATAACATAAGATTTCCCTCCGGAGCCGAGAGCCGGGGTACAGTCGTGTGAAATGTTTGACGTCATTCTGAAGAAGAGGTACGAACGCTTGTTAGTTTTTGGGGTTACATTGTTGGCGAGAACCCTTGAAGCCACGTCTTGAGACCGTCTCCTATTTCTTGATCATGTAATTCTTTAAATTTGCTGCCTTGCAAACAATCAAGTCAAATTTAAACTCGTCAGTATTATCTTCTTATCTATATCTACACTTCTATACAAATATTATAAAGAGAGATTTGTATGTTTGTAATAAACACAAAAACTACTGGGCTGTTTTAAAAAAAAATCGCCTATAGAAAGCTATGTTATCTACGAGTAAAATAGGCCTTATTTTTTAAAGTTACGCGGGCGAAGTCGCGTGCAACGTTAGTATTTCTTAAGAGTTGAAAAATAAAACATTCACGCCTAACAAAAATATCCGTATATATCAGTAATAACTTGTTCAATATTATTTGCTCGTATATTTCTGTACGGTGTAAAATTTTTTTCATATTTATTATTGACTAGCTGGCGCCCGTGACTTCGTCCGCGTTGAAAAAGAAAAAAGTAGCCTATCCTGTGTCCTATACGTCTAAACGTTAATCTACCAAGTTTCATGAAAATCAGTTAATTCGTTTCACAGTTATGGAGGAACATTCATACAGAAAAAAATTCTAAAAATCGTCAATTTAGTTTCATTATCATGTATAGAGCCTATAAACACGATATCTCTGAAAACAAAGTAATTTACTCCATGATCGACCCTTACAGATTTATTATTAGTATTGATTGATGATGAACGTGTATGCAAAATTTCATGATGATCGTTTCAGTAGTCAAGGCGTGATGGCGTAACAAACAAACTCGCTCTCGCTTTTATGATATTAGGATTAGGATGAAAATGAAAACCATAAAGTAATGTTAATATATAGGCAAGGGATAACACAATAGGGAAACCAGACACAATTCCGTATTCTTTCCGTAAAGCTCGTGAATGAGAGCTTTGAGTTGTTATAAATGGAAACATGTCTAAAGGGATAAGTAAAACGTTATAAGATACAGCAGCGAACGACTTGTGGAGATAAAACTGGCTTTTCCTGGGCAGAATTTCAATCGTGGTTTCTGTTGCTGTATACTATTTTAATTATAATGTTATTATTATTAGTATGTTATTAGCCCGTCTGGCGGCAGTAACCACTCCCTTACAGACGACCACCGTGAAATAACAACATGTATGATGTTGTGTTTCAGAGGATGCCAGAGTACATTTCCCTACCCCTACCTATTGTAGTCGCCAGCGCACTTGCAGCAAATGTGGGCTTGCTTGTGTTATAGGTGACGGTAACCATCTATCATCAAATGACAGACAGATAGGCGACAGTCTCATTGTCTGCTGACCTTAACATAAAAAAATATCTTGTGGTATATTAAAATTTAAAGTTCGTAAGGACTATCCTCATAGCAAAAATTTCAGGATTGTTATAATGTCAAAGCACTATGCGTAGCCCAGTGCAAAACCATCTAACTTTTTTCTTACTACAATCGCTAATTAACAGTTTATTCTTCTATAGCTATTTCTTCTTATTCTTCTTATTGCGGTGCCTCTCCAACTATTAAAGGTTGGCAAAGAGCCTGGAACAGTCCTCTATATTTCTTGTTCTTCGATACACCGCTAAACGGTTTATTCCCACTAGTTCCGTTGAACTGCGTTATCTATATTGATTCATTCTCTAATGTTCTTCAGCCACGTTCTTCACTTCTTTCTTCTCTCGATTTTTTTTTCTACTTTGTAGTGTGCTACTCCTTTAGCACTAGTCTTATCCCGGTGTTGCTTGCATTCAGTCATAATCTTCTATTAATATGTTTCTTTGGTCCGTGTGTGCCTATGTGACAAACTCCTACTGACTGGACCGACATTGATGATTTTTCTTGTGTGTTTGAGTGGGCCCCCTGAATGGTTAAGATTTACAATTGGACCTGATGGCGCTGCAACCAGGTAACAATATTATTATTTTCGGATTTGGGTATGACAATCTTCTGGGATTGCTAGGTTTGTTATAATAAACAACCCATGTGCCACAATCATATTGTAGCGATATAAATCTCTCAGTTCACGACTTAATATCTCTCCCGAAACTGGTAATTTCAACTTCGTAAAAGCTTCAAATGTGAAAACTGTAAACTGATAGTGCTATAAAGGTCACATAAAGCTGTTACCAATAGCTTGATCTCTATCGAGTTCGAAATTCGCATTGAGTTACCGTGAGAGTTACGACCCCGGCCTCAAGTTTGCCGAACTTGCTGTCCACAGAGATTTGTCATAGATAATGAGATTTCACAATGGAATCGTGTTCAGTTCAAAGAGTTCATTATACTCTGTGCCCCTAATGGATTTGGGCCTAAATCCAAGGTGTGCCTAATATATGCTTTATTGATTATACATATACTAAAAATGTATTCGTTACATGGGCGCAAGTATACTATCAGCGTTTGCGATAGTAATATATCTGATGTAAAATGTATAAAATCTTTTAGACTTTAGAATCTTTAGATCTTTTAGAAGATCAAATGCTGTGATGATTTTCCAATGTAGGTATTTAGTGATTGATTTTGTAGTAAAAGGTGTTGTTAATATTGCTCGATAGTCTCAATGGTCACCTGAAAACATATATATAAACTTGTCCTTTAGTATTATTTATATTTTAAGCTATTTCTAAATATAGATTCGAGTAGTTACATCATTAATTTTTTTTCGTATACTTTAAGTAAACGAAGCAATATTGATGATATTCAGTAAAACTATTTATTGTCTAAGTTAAAGCAATTATTTTCTTGTTAAGTAATAACAGTATAAACGCACAAAATTTTCAGATAATTTGAACAAAATTTTTATGCGAAATAACGCTGCCAGGAAGGTGCAAGGTTTCTGACATACACATTTATATTGTACATTAAAACTGATATTACATGTCTAGGACATTGTGTTACGACATGCTACTACATAACCATGAAAAGCCATTAGCGTTACTTGTTCCGTGGCTGTGAATCTGCATCCGATTAATCAATCAATACTAATAAGAAATCTATAAAGGTCGGTCATGTAGAAAGTTACTTTGTTTTCAGAGATATCGTGTTTATAGGCTCTATACATGATACTGAAACTAAATTGACGATTTTTAGAATTTTTTCTGTATGTATGTAGTATGTTCCTCCATAACTCTGAAACGAATTAACTGATTTTCATGAAACTTGGTAGATAAACATTTGGACGTACGGGACACAGGATAGGCTACTTAATATTTTTCAACGCGGATGAAGTCGTGAGCACCAGCTAGTACTGATATATAGTTCAATATAGTTATAGGTATATAGTGAGTTCAATACGTTCCAAATAAGATTCCAGTTAGGATACACACCGCTTGTCCAGTTAATAATGTGGACATTATGTGTATTAAAATTTACTACAACAATTGTATATACATATTTTGACGAGCCTGCGTTGGATGAGTGGTTGGAGTGCTTGCCTTAACGCTATGTTCCATTGTTCCTGGGTTCGATTCCCGAAAGGGTCAACTATGGAAATGTACTTTTCAAAGTTAGCTCTGGTATGGATCTGGAAATAAGTTGCAGGGCGACCGTCTGGACGCAGTAACCACCCCCTTACAGAAGATCACCGTGAAATAAAAGCATGCTGTTGTGCTGTTGTGTTTCGGTGAGTGAGTAAGGGTTGCCAGAACCCACTGCCACTACTTTCCAAACCCAGATAAGAACCAACTTGGAAAAGTTCATTTCAAAAGTTGACCCTGCCGGGAACAGAACCCGGGAACCCTGAAATCGAGCGTTAAAGGGTGCACCCTAACCACTAATCTATCAGTCTCGTAAATCAACAACGCAAATAAAAAACTATTTTTGTCTGTTTAGAATTATAGTATAGATTAGCTTTTGTCCGAATTACCGAATATAGCTAAAATGTGCATGCTTCTATGTTGTCATGTAAGCAAGCAAATAAAACTGAACTGGGGATGAAACCGCGAGGCACAACTAGTTCTAATACATCATATAAAATTAAGAATTCCATGAGTGAGTGCCAAATCTTGTATAATTTTCTCAGTAATATTTTCTCTTGCTTTCATCCTTAACTAATCCCAGTTATTATTAAATAATTTCATATAGTCACAAAGATGATCCAAGTAAGGCTGTATAAATGGAGCAGAATATTATTAATAACCTAATTATTCTTTTCTTATTATATAACTCAGATAGACGTGGGGCCACAAAGCCAAGTACTGTTCATAATATTGCATTGTATCGGGATCTATTTCCTACGTCATTTTGTTTATTTTTTTAATGATTTTTGATGATTTCTGACTTATTCCTATGTCCACAATAATATTACAATATTCCTGTTGGTAATATCTCTAAATATCTCCACTTTGTTTTTAAATTTTTCAAATATTCTCATCAAGATTTATTATAACATGTCTATAACTAATATTATAAGGAGGTAAATTTTGTATGATTATAGAAAATAGATAAAATTACTGTACATATTGCCAATGTCCCCTTGAGCTATAGCTATAGAGTTATACGCTATAGCAGTCCTAATGATTAATTAGTATTGGCAAAGTATTCCGCTGACCTAGTGGCCACAATGTGGACAATGAAAGCGGAGATAAGCCACTTGCGAGGCCATTTGCTGAAGATGGATCGACCCTCCAATGGATATGTCTTCATTTGCTACCCAACTTGACAACTTACACTTTTTGTTTCGCTTTATGAGAGAGACAGATTACATCTAATATCTACCAAGTGCCACTTGACGACCCTGCTGGATGAGTGGTTAAGAGTGTATGCCTTAACTCTCTGTTCTAGGGTTCCCGAGATCAATTCCCGGCAGGGTCATCTTTGGAAATTAAATTTTCAAAGCTGGCTCAAAGTTGGATTTGGAAAGTAGTGGCAAGGCACACTGCGTTTCGCAGTCATTTGTGCAGCCCATCTGGCGGCAGTAACCACCGCTTACCACAATTACAACCTAAGGAGTTTTTGGTTATATTACTCGTCAATTTAAAACGCTACTTGAAAGACAGTTTACTCATTGGGTAATGCTACTCGAAGATGGTGAAACTGTTACGCTTTCATACCGGTGACTTTAAATGGCGGTTAGCCTACTTGACACTTTACTCAGAGATGGTGAAAGAGACACTTATTGTGATTTTTTTAATTTACCCAGTATATATTTTATTGGCCAGAAACATTTTAACACATTGGAAATCAACAAAAGTGGTTTGGATACATTGATTGCGGTTCTAAATTTGGCGTTGAAAACAAAATTTACTTAGGAACACTTAACCGTTCTCTGTACATACATATATTGTAATATACAAATACAAATTCATTTATATGTTTTTATATTATACATTATGGTTACGTTTCTTTTCTTTGATAGGTTATGACGATTCTATGAGGAAGAAACCTCCATAGTCTTTTGAAAATCATCTCATCGTCATAGATTTATGATATAGGACCATAGGACATCAACTATTGGACAATTTGGACATAGGCCTCCCAAAATTAATAATGAGGTTCGAATTTGATTTAAAATGACACGAAGTATATTCATTAAATCATTCTGTAAATCAGTATCAGTACAAATTGTTATCTATTGATCCCTCTAGCGACAGTATATCCATCCGTGTACAGTGTAGTTTGTACAGCACACAGATATATTTAATACTAGCTGGTGCCCACGACTTCGTCCGCGTTGAAAAATATTAAGTAGCCTATCCTGTGTCCCGTACGTCCAAATGTTTATCTACCAAGTTTCATGAAAATCAGTTAATTCATTTAAGAGTTATAGAGGAACATACATACATACAGAAAAAATTCTAAAAATCGTCAATTTAGTTTCAGTATAATGTATAGAGCCTATAAACACGATATCTCTGAAAACAAAGTAACTTACTCCATGACCGACCCTTACAGATTTATTATTAGTATTGATATTATAGATTACATAATTGTAGCTGGCTTAGCTCAGCTTATAGTCTCAAAAAAGAGTTTAATATAAAAAAAGCACAGCAACTATCTATATTCATGTGCTTACCTACATAATTAATTTTGAAAAAAATCTTACATTAATTATACTAAGTAAATGACTTGCAGAAAAAAACGCGTTGAAGCCAATTGTTATGGTACACAATTTTGTTATAACATGAACAATTATCTTCAATTATCTGCACATATAAATAAAAATTCAGCTTCCGTACGTATGTTTGTGTCCACAAAACTCGAAAAATAGCCGATGGATCAAGACTTGAAATTTTCACACAACATTGCATTTAAACAGAAATAGTTTTTATACTGAAACTCTAACAGAAACGAAAAAAAAGAAGCCATGGCAAGGTTCAGCTAGTTATATACTCGTATCATTTATTATTTTTGCTAATAAACATTTCAGTGTTAGTATATTTTATTTTATTATAAGACTATCTATAAATACTTGTACACGTTTATAGATAAATAAATCGAATTGGTTATTCAAACGCAATAGAATTCACAAATACCTGAATACCAAAGGTGTTTGTATTGAACCACGTGTATTTATATCTTCAAATAGACAGATACGGGGGCATAAATCGTTTTATTTGTTTGCAGTGGCGGTATGCGGTTTGATTCCCGGACCGTAAAAAAGGCCATCAAACCCAGTATCGAACACCTGGCAATTCTTAAAAAGAAAAGACTAATTCGATTTTTTTTGCATTTTGTGAAACGTGTCTGTTGATGTGGTTTTTAAAATAAAATTTTCTTTTACCAGCAACTGAAATAGCTCTAAATAACAGGAGTTTCTGTACTGTTATTCTATACTAGCTGGTGCCTACAATTTCGTCCACGTTGAAAAAGAAAATTCTGTTATTCTGTACTAGCTGTGACGACGGTGGCGCCGCCACGGCGACAGTGGCGCCCAATTCTTTATATTTTTAGACGATCACTCGGGAACAGTATTTTTTTTTGTGGATGAAAGGTATGTCTATGTCCTTTCTTGTATCCTTAGCAACAAGTATGCGAAATTTCATGACGATCGGTTGAGTATGTAATAGACAGACTATTATGTAATTGACGGAGTTACTTTCACATCAATCAATCAATACTAATAATAAATCTGTAAGGGTCGGTCATGGAGTAAGTTACTTTGATTTCAGAGATATCGTGTTTATAGGCTCTATACATGATACTGAAACTAAATTGACGATTTTTACAATTTTTTCTGTATGTATGTATGTTCCTCAATAACTCTGAAACGAATTAACTGATTTTCATGAAACTTGGTAGATAAACATTTGGACGTACGGGACACAGGATAGGCTATTTTTTTCTTTTTCAACGCGGACAAATTTGTTTTTATTATCTGTAGTTTCACAAAAATCTAACAGATGGCGGTGTACGGCGCACGGGTACAGTGATTACTCATATATTTTCTTTTTCAACGCGGACGAAGTCGCGGGCACCAGCAGTTTATAATATAAGTATGGATTTTAAATGTATAAAATCCAGAGGTCTTCTTCTTCTCAGTCTATCAATTTTTCTCGTGTGAATTTGCTCCGTTAGTAAAACGCTAGACTGTATATAAACAGGCTTACGGTCCACTTGATGTTAGACGGTGGCAAACGTCGCCTGTATCAAAAGCAACGCCACAGGTGCTGCAAACGCTGTTTACAGTAGGATTAAGTAAAATGGATAGCGAAATGGTGCTACTTAATTTTATTTATTGACAAATGATGGGAAGTGGGTCATTTCACGGTGGTCTTCTGTCTTACTACCAGTGAGTGGCTACCGTCGCCTATAACACAAGAAACGTCACAGGTGCTATAAGTGCGTTGCCGACCATAGTAGGATAAGTGATTGGGCAATGGACTCGTCCCTTACTCACCGAAACACAACAGCACATGTGCTGTTATTTCACGGTGGTCTTGTGTAAGGGGCTGCCCAAATGACTGCGAAATGCATTGTGCCCTTTTATTTTTAACGTTGGGAAATCCTCTTGGATACCCGGCAGTGTAGGGACACTGGGGTTATGCGAATTCGTACCGGCTAAAACCCAATGACTTTGTAGCGCTGGCGTTGATGGGCGGGGACGCGGGACATTATGACACGACATTGGTGCCCCGCAACGGCTGTCCAGCGCGGTGAGGGGTACGCTCCCTGTCAGAACCTCGGCGTACCCGAAAGGTCACTACTAAGTATTTAGTACCTGCCATACCATCAAAATCATTTCATTAGTTTTTGCGTTAAACGTGGCAATATCCATATATCGTAAAACTTTTGCATTAACAATATTTATTTATTTAATTAATTATTTATTTATTTATTTATTTTTCAAGAGGTACCTACACCAACAGCACAAGGCAACACAAGGCAATTTTAAGGCATACACAGATAAACTACTAACTAGAAATTGAGACGAATGAAAACATACGCATAGCAACTACACAATAAATATTATAACCGAAACTTAACTTAAATTATAATAAAATAAAACGATAACAAAACGAAAGAAAAATGAAAAGAAAACCGCTCAGCTAAACAGTATAGCCGTCAATTTACGATTAACTTCCGCCGATTTACAATTAAATATATCAATATCAGCACTATCATATATTAGCAGAAACAAGGAGTGTATGTGACACATAATATAATGTTTACGAGATAAATGAGTAAGTGTTATTTTAGAACGCAGATATCGATCCGGTGGGGGCGGCGAAGTGCGGGATGGGACGCAGGGGACGAGCGAGGGTGCCTAATAATAGAGCCTTATTCTTGGGGACCCATCCTTATATTTGTGAACGAGTCGCGACATAGCATGGAAATATATCAAATTAATTATATTAAATGTGACAGTACAATTTTTGCTCGTGAATATATTTTCTTCGAAGTTTAGGTAACAGAATATTTATTAATTTTTTTTTAACAAAATAAATATTTATTTCTAACTGCCAGGAAAATTCTCTAAATAGTCATATATATACAAATAATAGTTCCACCAAAAATGATTCAGCCATTCAGAAAAAAATGGATCGACACATAGATACACACAAGTCAAACGTATAACACTCCTCTTTTGCGTCGGGCGTAGAGGGATAAAAAACAACGAAGTAATGCAGCCAGCATGCTTGGGAACCTGCCTAGGGGACTGAAGTTTAATATTATACACAATTTGTAAGTTAGTTTTTTCAGATATAGATAAAAAATTGGTTTTAATAAGATGCTATTGAAAATATGAGCTTGAGTTGGCTTAAGCAAGTCTTTCTAATTTAAATCACACGTAAAGACATTCGTAATATCCTGAAGGGAATAGAAGATATTGTTGGAATAAATGGAGCAACATTTGTGAAGGATATATTCGTATCTGAAACTCAATAGACGTCGTAAAAAGTATCAAGTGACGTAGAACGTTCATATAGAAGTTTTATGAAGTTTGACCCCTTTCATATTTCACTTAGAAATATTTGCAAAACCTAAAAGACTGGATTACGTTACTTAATTGATGTTTTACATTGACTGTAGTAACATTTAACAGAAAACAATATTCTTTCTTGTGTGGGAACGGCATGTTAATAAGTCGATTTAAAAAAAAATGTTGAGAATCTCCTATGTTCTTACCACTGCCCCTATACATAATATAACAAAGAAAGTTATAGTATAGGCGAGCTATGGTTGCGTGAGTTCCCACCCTCATTTATTATGTAACATTGTGCCTTCGCTAATAGCCTTTTATTGCATGCTATCATTTCAAACCCGACATACGACACCAGTCACAGACACACCGAGGCTTGTGCAATAGGGATTATGCATCTCATCGTGGTTAATCATGATGGGCAAGGTGAAAGGGAAGAAACGCGCTGGGCGAAGGAGAAAGTCATGGCTAGACTAAACTGGAAATGCCTCGGTCGTGCAGCTAATAGCTATTCCAGTCTGCTCTCAAGAGCTGACTGGAATAGCGGTTCAGGAAGTTGATGGCCAACCCTCAAGACTGAAGAGGCTTTGAGAAAGAGAGAAACCTCATCATAGCGATATGCTTTCGCTGATTCTGCCAAATTAGTAGCCAGCCTGGAGGCAGTAACAGAATTAGCCCTTTACTGTATCCCAACGTGAAATAATAGCACAAGTTCTGTTCTTTATGCGCAATGTGAAATATGGAGCCATTTTCTAGTATTATGATATTTATTACCAACGAATGCCATTAGTTTATATGAAATAAACAAGTATGTTTTTTTGCCATTCTTGCCAATTCTGTGGTTAATGGTTTAATGGAAACTGGTGGTTAATGAAAAATATTCCACCATTGTTACAGAATAAAAAGTATCCTATAATTTAAACCAGGTAATCGCCAATACATCAGTTAAAATCGCATTCAAATCGGTTAAACCGTTTCTGGGATTAGCGTGCACAAAAGTACAGACAAACAGACACAGCTCGTTTACGAGTTTTTATTATAATGCAAATATTCCAATTTTATTAAAGACGCTCCTTTGACATCCTTTGACGCTAATAACTATAATATTTACTAGTGGCCCGCTCCCGGCTTCGCACGGGTGCAATTTTTTATTCAATCCAGCCGATAAATTTACCTTACACCGCCATCTGTTTAATTCTTATGGAACTCACAGATAAATAATTGCTGTATTGAATAAGTATCAACAGATGGCGCTATGTTAATATTATATAATTTGCAAAAATAATAATCAAAATGAGATATAAACTATCCTATCTTTTAAGTTGGTCCAAATAACAGATACTTATGAAGTTTGATCAAAGTCGGTTCAGTAGTTTCAGAGTTTATCGCAAACATACATCGTGACACGAGATTTTTATATATATATAGATAAGGATATTGCATGTCCGCCTGTCCGCAACACAAAATGAGAAAAGTTGTAACGTCGCGTGCCTTCACGAGTATCTGCTCAGTCAATAAGTCACAGTCGTGGATGTTCCGTGATAGTGAGCAGTTTCTTGGCAACTTTTAACGGTTGAAAGAGTACTTGGGTCGTCGCGTGCATAGACGACGTGTGTGTCCGACTATAAACCGCTCGATACACTTATATCATGTCAAGTTTTGTATCTTTGTCTAACTAATATATTTTCAAATGAAAATTTATACTATTACTAGTATAGTATTTCGTGACATTTAATATATGATGCCAGTGAAGTCACGCGTATAAGCTAGTTAAGGCCTATTTTGACCTATATATCTGAAATTTCGTAAAATAATTTCATTATTTAAAAACATTACAACCACATTTAGAAAAGACATTAAATGAAGACAATAATAAACCCCCCATTTTTAAATTCTTAGTTGGTGGATGTGGCGTTGCTAATGTTAATAGGCGACGGTTGCCATCTACCATCAAATACCGTCAGCCGGTCTAATTAGATACACTTAAAAAAACAGTTTTTTTAATAAGGATGGGTTTGCTCTTGGCCAACATCCATCTGTGTAGCGAAGATGAGGCCTTAGATGGAGCGAGCTCACCCAGAAGATGCCTTTCACTTGAACTTTGAAAAGATTTGGGGTATATTAGCTCGGAAATATATATCGAAAATAATATCGGAAGTCTGTATGTCCGATGGAAGAAAGGCGAAGGCGGTATAAGCTCATGCAGCTTCTGAGCACACTCTCCGAAGTACATCTTATAAAAGACACATAGACTTATAGAACATATTAAGACACATATTAACTATATTAAGACACAAGACACATAGAAGCAAATTTGCGTCTATGTGCCAGGCTCTGCATCTTAGTTTTTAAAAGCGTACTGCCGCCAATGAGTCTCCTAGCTCTGCGTTGTATGATATCCTATGTATGTATGATATAGTCGATGTATATACCTGTATATGTAATTAACGAAATTAACCTTAACTTCTTAAATTATTCATTGCATAACTTATTATTAACAAAAAACTTTCCATAACCACTGCAGCTACTTGAAAATGTATTTCATTATTTTAAACGAACATTAAGTATACTAACAATCGGTCTAGCTAGACTGTACTAAAATTATAATTAGAGAAAGCGGATTTTTTTAAAATTTCCTTTTATATGCTGGGTTATCTTTCACTATTTAAAAGTTCAATCATCTCAGATGAACATGCCTTAAAATTTTATGTTTATGTATGTATACTGAGCTCTAAATAAACCTGCCAAATTTTAGTATTTCAAAAATAAAATAAAAACAATGGGAGCTTCTGTCTACTCTGAACGATATTTTGTGCATATATTGTAATGGAGACGCCCTCGGTAGTTCATTACAACAATGCATCATAAAACGAGGCAGTAAATGATTTAACGACAACTTCAAACGATCACTGGCCGTTGTTTTATTAATAACTGCATTTGTGCCAAATACTATTTACAATAAAATAGAACTAGGTGGTATCCACATCGTATCATCGCCATTGCAAACATATCCCGGTCCAACTACTTGAACCTTTTGATTTATCCTAATAAGATCCTAGTACTCTTTTTCTCCACCTGAGACCATCATGCCAGTCAACCCCAAATAATGGATACTAAGACACTTCAAGAGTTTCCTAAAATGAAGTTAATTTTCTCTAATGAATTAGTACTTAGTTATAATTACAATTTTAAATGAAAATTGAAACACCCCAGTTGCGGTGTCTTGTAATCACACTATTTTAAAAACTAGCTTTTGCACGCGATTTCGTCCGCGTAATTTTATAAAACATAGCGTATGTTACTCGCTGATAAAGTAGGTTTCTATAGGTGAAAGAATTTTTAAAATCGATCGAATATTAGGTGTTTGAGGTAGGTTAATTCTTTACAAACATACAAATCGTCTCTCTTTATCTTCTAATATATAAAATTCTCGTGTCGCGGTGCTTGTTGCCAAACACCGGCTGGACTGATTTTGATTAAATTTTGGTTTGAGAATCGGCCAACATCTATTTTCCATACCCCTAAATGTTAACGGTGGTCCACCCCAAAAAAAAATTTTTTTTGCAAAACAACGTTTGCCTGGTCAGCTAGTAATATGTATATTGATATAGATTGTGTATTATATCATAATTGACAGTAGGTAAGTATATCTGATATATCGGAATGGAAAACTAATGAAGCGAGAATTGTATGCATATATGAAAAACGATTTAATCCGTCTGAATGACGTGTAGAGGACTGACCCGTGTCCAGGGGACACGCCGCGGGAAAGGCGCCGTTCACAAATTGAAAGCAATCCCAAATAAATTCAACTATACGCGTACAACTGATTGGTTTTTCCTTTAGCAAACTATTATAGATGTAGGATTTTTAGTTCAGCTTGGAGCACTACTCGCGGCTTAAATGGAAAGTGGTAATTCGGCCTCTTGACTATGAGGATTTATTGCGTGTGTATTGATTTATTAACAAAAAAAACAACTACAACACTATTAATTTAAACAAAACATGTTAATAATATGAAATATAATATATATTAGCGACCCTAGAACAATAACGTGATTAGGTTTTATTATAGACATAAAAATCCATGAAAAATTATGTAATTGATGGTGTTTCCCGTATATACGTGTAAATCCGATTTAAGAGAAGCGGACATAACAGACAGACGGGAAAAAAGCTATTCACATTAAGTATACTATGTAAAGATATGTAATGAATATTACTACATATTTATTTATTTACATCTATATCGATACACATATGGATGTGAAAGTAATTGTCTGTCTGTCTGTTACCTTTTACGCCTTAACTGATCAACCAATTATCATATACTTTTGTGTACCCAATAGAAGGATTTTTAAATTGATCACGCAACCGAAGCCGCGGGTAGAAAACCCTTTTTGAAAAGATGTGTTACAATCATTTGTGAAACCTTTTTAGCTAAAACATTAAACAACATTTAAAATAAATCCGTGGCTCACTACTTGTCTTCATCTCCAATTGACCGCGAAAGCTCCCAAATTAACGCGAAGGCTGAAAACCATACACCGTAGGCCTACCTTAACGCAGTAGTAATAAAGTTCAAAGTTGCTTGAAAAAGCTCATGCCATCGTACCAATTTGAACAAGATTCGTCAGTCCTAAAACGAAGAGACATTCTGAATGAATGTTCGCAACCATTTCACCCCTACTTAGTCTTTAAACCTTTTTTACCTTTCAACCTTTTATTTATTTTATAGCCTTTATGAGGAATATTAAAAGCGTCTCAAAATCAGATCTTTAAACAATAATTTCTGAAATCTCACTTTCTTGCAATATCTTTTCTTTCTTTAATGACAAGCTTAAGTGTTAACAATAAAAATAAAACATTTTCAAAATATGTAGTTATAATTATCACGGAACGCAGATTATGATCAGATTTGTTCACTGTGTGAATAAAATTGACCTCAACAGGCGTGTGAATTTTGTATCCAAATTTCCGACTTTTCCCATAGATTTTCAAAACTTTCCTTGATAGATACGAACACAACAAAAAAAAAAGTTTCCTCATACATGTGGCAATTGATTTTTTTTTAAACTAATATGTATATGAAGACACACCTTCAGTTTTTACTTCCATTTTGTAGTTATTTCGTTCGATTACTACGCATGATAAAACTGAGCTAATGAAGATACGAGTAATTTGTCTTTATAATTTATCTTTAATAATTAATATTAATAAGATACTTTTATCTTTATTAATATTAATTATTAAATTAATAATAATTAATATCATTTACAATTTGTAAATAACTTAGTTTTAGATATAGATGTTGTTAATTGTTTGTTGTTAATTTATTAAATAATTTTTTGTTTTGCATAAACTAAAAGTAAAAATTACTATTTATTATTTCACATTTTGCAAAGACACAACGCTCGTGCAAGAGAATGCTCTCCTTCTGATACAAAGATAATAAGATTTAGATTAGTTTCTGATTTTGGAGTAAATTCTACAAAAATATATATTATTAAACTAGTCGTCCGAGGTTGAAAGATCAAACGCCTGACAAAATAATAAATGAGCAATAATTGATTCCATTTTTATTGATGTTTTTTTTGCCAGGCGTTGATTTTTTGTTTTTATGATCCCTTAGGAAAAGTACATTTTCTGGATGAAAGGTATCACTATGTATCTTTCTGTATCCCTGAAAATGTGAGTGCAAAATTTCGGAAAGGTAACAGACAGATAGTATAATTTTGGCGTGGATAGTATGTATTGCGTTTCTATGATATCGTAAAGGTACTTACTGTGTGTTTGCCGAAATATACAACCACGTCTATGCAAACACTTAAAGAAATTATTTTTCGAAGCAGACAAAGGCACGTAGATCCGACAAGACACAAACTCTATTTTATACTGTCACGAGATATATGAAATATGACTACTTTCAAGCCTAAGAAATAAATGTTGATATCGATATCGATGTCTACATGTAATAAAATCGTAAACGTGAAGCCATTACAATATTGAATAACGCACAAACGAAGTTTTATTTCGGGCACAGCTAAACTTGAGACTTTGGATTTCCAGTAACTTTGTTGGATACTTAATTCAATATTTGGTCTGTTGCAGGAATTGGCTGCAGCGACGCCTACCCAGAGAAACTGGCGAGGCATACTGATCGCTTTGCTGGTGATAGCCGCTGTGCTGGGCCTGATAGTGTTCAGCATAGCACTGCTCACGCCGGTCGGAGACGGCGGACGGGTGCGCGGGCGCAGGCCGACCTTACGCGACGTCCTCGCCGACCACTACAAGCCGTTCAACGGCACTTGGTTAACAGGTCAGTTTATTATTTCTATTCTTCTATACTAAAGAGGAAAGATTTATTTGTTTGTTTGTTTGTTTTCATTGAATAGGCTCCGAAACTACTGGACCGATTTGAAAAATTCTTTCACTGTTTGTAAGCTATATTATCAGCGAGTAACATAGGCTATATTTTATAAAGTTACGCGGACGAAGTCGCATGCAACAGCTAGTATTTTTCAGAAATATTTTTAGGAAGAAGCTGTAGGATACCAGATTATAGTATAAAACTGAAAGTAAAACCAAAAATGTCTCGTTTTGATTTGAGTCCCCCTGTCTGTTCATATAAATGTGTGACAAAAAACATCAGGTCACATTAGCTCCATTGTTTCACTTTGAGAAATGCCCTCCGCCATCAACCCTCATAAATAACTCGTAATCTCGACTCTTATAAAAAAGAAATCCAGTTACCAAATTTGAATAATATAGATATGAATTATCGTGCAAGGGCGGGAGAGTTCGCGGTTCACTTTATAATATCTTTGAGTGGGATCTTTCTAACGTCAGGGAAGTTGATTGAGAAAAACACGATTCACATTAAAATAGGTCAAACACACAATTTCAAGTCAATCCATAGGCTAGTTTTCGAGTTTTTGAAGCATATACAATTCAACATAAGATAAGGTAGAAGATAAAGAAAAATATAAAACTTCCGAGAAAAATGATCTAACTGATGATGTTTAGAAAGCGACTTCAGATTATACTATGTAAATGTAAAATAGAAATGTTATTTCATATGTTATTTTTTTGTTTTAATGTTATATTCATTATGTTCATCTGATTAATCCTGTGGGTTGCAAATTACGTATTCCAGACCCTTCAGTGGCTGGAATTAGCGAATTAGCTTAAACCCCTTTTTTGTGGGTGTAAAGTTTTCTATGTCATAAAAAAGTTAAATAAATAAATAAATTATTAAAATATTTATTTGCACAACACATGTCTACAGGAGCTCTTATATTTTAATAACATCACGTCGTTATTTTTGAAGATATTCATTCTACAGAATCCGCTACGAAATGCTACGAGATTTCGTAGCGCATTGGTCCGTCAATTCGTTAGCTACGATTCGTAGCATGTATAAATTGGCTACGAACCGGCCTGGGTCCTAATTCTCTAACACCACTTAGCGATTCCTTACTTCGAAACCACGTCAATTCCTTAAATTTTTACGATATCTACTAGATTCTGCTAAAAAGTTATATACATAATTGTATAAAATTGCCATGATAAGACATTGATGTGTTTTGACAAGGTAAGACAAAAGCGTGAAATCATAATTGCCATGTAGAAATCAGGGCCCTGATTGGGGTGGACTAACAATATCAATAGCAATAGCAATAGCAATAGTAAGGTTTCACATCGAACATTTAAATGAACCTATCATCATAGCTAAAGTCAGTTGGAAATTGTTCTGTTGTGTAAATGTTACCCTTAAAGCTTAACGTAAGTGGCAAAAGTGTTTTCTTTACTAAGAGCTAAATATTTTTTTATTTACGAGTACGTCACGAAAATATGTAAACGGAAAGCGAAAAGAGAAACAAATTCTAAACGGCGCCATTTCGCGTTACGCCAGAGGCGTCACCCGAATTACTGAGCAATGAATGTGGCGCTTCCGACTTTCTACGTGTTTTTCGTGTTTTTTTTTTTTTGAGTATTCAACTATCATATTTCAGAAATAGCAGTTCAACCTTTTTTTTGAATTTCAACCCTGTGAAGCAAAAGTCATTGCGTTCTTGATGAGAAGCATCTTTTGCGAGGGGTGAGACAGGCTGTAAGCGTGGCGACGCGTCGCCAACATTTGCCCACATTTCCAATACTTTGGCGAACCTACTTGTATTTAAAAAAAAAAAAACATAATTATTTATACAAAATATTTTCGTTCCTGGCAGATGTTTTGCGATGGGGACATTTTTTTAATGTAATGGTCGACAGATAGGCATACAGTCTGCTTGGTAGCAGGTGGCTACAGTCGTCTATAACACAATCAATGACACTTAGTAGTCACAAGTGTGCTGCCGACCTTAGTAGTATTAAGGATAAGAGATTAGAAAGAGATAGGAAAATGGGCGTTGGCATCCCTTACTCACTCACGGAACGGGTGGTTACTGCCGCCAGACGGGCTGCCCAAATGATCCGTCTCTACTTACCAGATTCAAACCAGAGCGTTCTTGTGCTTTGCAGCGTCACCAAGGGATGGCAAAACCAAGAAAATTTTGCCTTATTATTTATCCCCTCAAAATTGCAGTAACTACCTCTTTATATGTATTTTCATTATTATTTTTTCAATTTAGATCAATTTACATAGTTTTAAATCTTGTCATCTATATTTTGCAGCTTACTCAGTTCAATAACTTTCCAAACAGTCGCCAGAACCGATACAATCATTTGTATATGTCTATAAAGCCCATAAAGCCCCAGTTCCCCTGCGTAAAAGCTCGCGTGGAATTCCAACAATCACAACAATGTGTCCCGCTGCTACAATGGGCTGAATATTTGAGCAAAGCGCCTCTATGATATTTGCGACTACGCCAACTCTCTCAGATTTAATAATCTTGCATAACACAGACATGCATGTATAGAATATTTATGATGACATGGCATGGCAGATATGCTGACAGTCTACCTTGAAGGTTTAAACCTGGGTGTACAAGTAATTCCAATTCTAAAAGCTTCATTCTTTTAGGATATTTTATGGTAGGATATAGATAGGTATGAAAAAAAAAACTTAAATTTCTTTCATTCTTTCATATAGGACAACAAAGGGATAGGTCTCTAAACCTTATACCTACTGTTTGGAAGTTAAATTATACCATAAAGAGAATTCAACAACAACTCTATATATATATGTATAGACACTAATATAGACACACTAGAATGCCTTTGTAAAAATATATATTTCAAAACCTCATCTTAAACGTTTGGTATATTAGATACCTTTAGATAATTAATTGTTCTCTTGTTCGAAGTTAGAACGTCTACTGCTGGACATAGGTCTTCCACATAATTTTGCTATTGTAAATAGGAAAATATTTTCACCTTTTAAGAATCTCAAATTAATATACATTCTATAGAGCAGACAATTTCATGAGTTTTTTAGTTTTTAGATAATAATGTTAGCTGTTACTGGCTCACAAGTCGTTTAGCCAATCGCCTTTTTCACCGATTGATTGCAAGACATTCCAGTTAGTGTTTATCATACAAGAATCGATGATAAATCTGCTTTTATTGTATAACAAGCTTTTGCATGCGACTTCATCCGCCCACTTTTTCGATTATTCAATCTTTATTGCTCATACATTTTTTTTCTTTGTATATTTTTCCCAGGAACAGTATATTTTTCTGAGTGAAAGGTACCCTTCTGTATATCTGAAAACTTGTATCCAAAATTTCACAATTGATTCAGTAGTTAAGGCGTTAAAGTGTAACAAACAAACAGTTCCACTTTTCCATGCATAATATTAAGTAGTATATCATAGCATTGTAGTCACAGAATTGAGTTCGCTTGATTTAATGGATAAATAATGTTAGTTTGTAATGAGAGAGCGAGCTAGTTCCATCTGGCTGAAGGCCAGACCTCGACAAACTAGTAACTCCAATCACTCCCCAAACTTGGCTAATTCAGCTCTCATGCCGCATTATTATATAACTTGTGTAGCGGATTTCATGAGAAGGGTTATACTGGGAAAGTATACTGAAGTGCTACACTCAATTAAGCCATTATGCTTTTGTTGTATAGTTAGCTATGTTTTATAATATTAGTCTTAACCTTTTTCACCAACAGTCACCTAGAGTTGGGGAAGACATAAAGCCGGTCATTCACGGCAGTCACACTCAAAATCCTGCATGAAGCAGTCTGCTGGGAATGGCCGGATTAAATATTACTTAGATGTTCCTTAACTCTAGGTTCTATGTTGCTGGAAACGTGCATTCGTGGTCAAACTTCAGTTGTAATCATAATATGGTGCTTGCCTTACAGAAGACCACTGCGAAATATGTACCTATTACGGTGAGTGGGTAAGGAAAGATATTCCCATAACTCAATCCTCTTATTGTATCGAAATATATTATAGGTTACTTTTAATGTAAAGGTTGTCAGACAGGTTGACGCCATAGGGATGGGCTACCAACCATAGTAGGATTAATAGGAATGGGCTCATGCTGTTATATCACGGTAGTCTTCTATAACTGTCGGTGTTATTACCCCCCCGGTGGTGTGGGTGGTTACTGCCGCCAAACGAGCTGCCCAAATGACTGCGGAACGCAGTGTGTCCTACTTGCCAGATCCAAACCAGAACCAACTATTTATATGTAAAGTTCATTTCCAAAGTCGGGAATAGAACCCGGGATCCCTAGGACAGAGCGTTAAATCAAGCATAAATTCATAAATTCGTAGATATTTTTTCATACCTCACTTCATAAATGATTTCCACTTTTAAAAACAAAATTATTTTATTATTTGAGTCTTTCACTTCGTTTGCTTAATTAATTCATTAAAATATAATACTTTCATCACCATATTCCATTCGATAGAATTAAAAATATTACATAAATAAAGTATTGTTACACTGTTCATGTGGAGAACTTTAATTTATATTTTATACACATTTATTCAGAAATCCAATCCCGTTGTATTGTTATAATTTTTTCTTTGTTTTAATGAAACTTCAAACGCGATTAAATATTTTCTCGTGTGTTAACTATCATAACAAGTCGCAATATTCTTATGTCGCATTTTCTTATACCTAGTTATATTTGATGTGTTAAATAAATAAAAAATGACACGTCACCACAAGTTTTTTGTGCGGTTTATCTAAATTCTTATTCTTATGTATAGAAATTTAAAAAAAAAATTGTTTAAACGACATCTGTCGTTTAGTAAATGAAATAGTCTTGGTCACACAAACGCAAACTCGACTATTTTGACAAATTTAAAACCTCGCTTTGTAATATACTGGCTGACCCGGCAAACGTTGTTTTGCCATACAAAAAAATATCACTTAGGGGTATGGAAAATAGATGCTGGCCGATTCTCAGACCTACCCGATAAGCACACAAAATTTCATCAAAATCAGTCCAGCCGTTTCGGAGGAGTTTGGCAACACACACCGCGACACGAGAATTTTATATATTAGATTTTATAATCTATTTTCCGCTTTTATATCACAGTCAACTATTTGCCCGTCTACCCTCCGTAAACAATCATCAAACAACAGTTGTGTGGAATAAAAGGGAAAAAAACTATGGGCTAAATTGTAGAGCCTTTTCGGTTCGCAATTCAGCCTCCCCTCACGGGTCGCTCCGGCCTCCTGCGTCGCTGGTTCGGAAAATTGAAAAATAAGCAAACAAAATTACAATCTGCTACAAAAACATAACATAAAATCGAAAAAAAGGCTTTTATGTACTGACAACAATCAACAGTTTTGTTTGTAATACTTGTAGCTTTTATCCAAATGCATATGTTACAGGGCCTCTTTCATCATCTCTGAGTAAAGTGTCAAGTTGGCTAACCGCTATTTAAAGTCACCGGTAAGAAAGCGTACTAGTTTCACCATCTATTTTATTGAAATTGAAACAAGATACTCGTAACATTTACTCGCCAATTAGCGTTACTTGAAAAGTAACTAATCAACACTTTACTTGTAGTTGGTGAAAGAGGCCCACAGTATATTAGGGTTGTAACCATAGGACTACCATTAGGTACCATAAACACTAAATCGATTTTAAAAATTATTTTACCTATAGAAGGCTATATTTTCACCGAGTACCAAAGGCTATATTTTATAAAGTAACGCAGACGAAGTCGCGTGCAACGGTTAGTCTTTTATATGAATGAAAAAATGTTGTTGATTTGTGTTCGCTTCAAAAACTCGAAAAGTACTACACCAATTTTGATTCGGTTTTCTCGTATGGAAAGAGGAATAAACGAGGAAGGTTTGTGTTTATAAAAAAAAATAGATCCCAC
The DNA here is from genome assembly GCA_936446665.2 of Synanthedon andrenaeformis. NCBI lineage: Eukaryota > Metazoa > Arthropoda > Insecta > Lepidoptera > Sesiidae > Synanthedon > Synanthedon andrenaeformis. The sequence continues at coordinate 272,098 of OW387798.2, forward strand.
GTGAAGCCGGGAGCGGGTCGCTAGTCTATATATACTAATATTATAAAGAGATTGGTATATTTGTAATAAATAAACTCAAAAACTATTGCTGGACCGATTTAAAAAAAAAACATCTATATAAAGCTACGTTATCAGCGAATAACATAGGCTATATGTTATAAAGTTAAGCGGGCGAAGTCGCGTGCAAAAGCTAGTAATGTAATAAATTGATATTGCAAGACGTAGTTTGTTGACGGTATTAATTCGGGCACAAAAGCGAAAAGCAAATTTCAACTTAAATGCAATACATTTAAAGTAGGAAATTAAATTATGATTCACTTAATTGAGTCAACTTTGTTCTTGATTATACTTTTAAATCTGCTCCGACTCGGGCTTCTGGAATAAATAATTAACATAAATGCTGCTTTTTACGTTGACTAATTAAAAGACCATATTGTGGAAATTTTTTTAAATTATTTTTTTCATTTAAGTACAAAATAAATTCGTCTTACTTTATGCCTTAATGGATTACTATAATTCAGAGCAGAACTAATCATCGAATTACAAAAATGTACAATGAAAACACTTTTGAAAGCACTTTTTAAATCACCGGATACCTGTATGAGACATCCTAAAACTAGTCTTTTAGTACATAGTTTCGCTTAGATCTTTTAAACTACGCAACAGTTTTTAATGCAGTTTTCATTAATGGAAAAAGCGTTAAACGAGGGAGGTTTTTATATATAATTTGCACCCGTGCGAAGCCGGGAGCGGGTCACTAGTTCAGTTTTAAGATCAATACTGCTGATAGTGCTGAAAGTTTATCAATTCTGATAGTAGATTCTGATAAATATTTATTATTTAACCTCGCTTAATTCATACAATTTTTCATGTTTTAAAAGCATTTTGAAAAACATTGACCCAATCTTCTGTTTGGACCTCTTCAATAGCTCTGTGCAACATTCACTACCGATTTTAAGTTTGGAAACATCAAAGTTTATGCTAATCTAATATATAAAATTCTCGTGTCGTGGTGTTTGTTGTCAAACTCCAAAAAACTACTTAAAAAAAGTGCACAATATTTTGTTCAAATAAAAATAATTCAGATGTACATGCTTGCTTGCTTTAATATAATTCTTTTGAATTATGTTAGCAATTCAATTAGCATACTGTACGAAACAAACTCTACTTTCAAGTTCACAACACCATGTATGTAAATTATAAGCCTTAAATAAAAAGCGTTGTTCTTGCGTAATTTGCAAAAATTCAAATTCAAAATTTGAAAAAATTCAAATTCAGTCAAAATTCAAAATTCAAATTCAAAATTTAAAATTCAAATTCAAATCCTGTCGTGCGTCGGAGCTGACTCAAACAATTTTTTTATAGAGTAAAAGAGGTTTCTGAATATTTAATGGCTTAATATCATCCAACGTGTTTGCTTATTTCAGTTTCGATCACGACAGAACAAACACAGGCTATGTTCACTCTTTGTGGTTTGATGCCGAACAAAAATGCATTAAGGAAATGGCTTTATACTACCTCCAATAGAAATACCTTTGTCGCAGCTTCACCTTTTCTTAGCGACTCCAGATTTTATGATGGCATTCAATGTTGGAATGAACATAAAAGCTGATATTTAATAAAGAAACGAATATATAACTTTTGTGAACATTCTTTTTTTAAATCTTAAACCAAATTAGTCAATGAAAATAAGACTTCAAATGAGACTGATATCAAAAATCGTTTTTTTTTTTTTTTTTAATTAAAGGGAAAATTTATTTTAAAACAAGTTCGATGTCTCGTTCGATACCCTATTTATTTATTTTATTGAGTCAAAGCAGCGCTTGGCCGCGATCTCACTTGATGTAAGATGCAGATGCGACCGAAGGTGGACCACGCTTACCTAGTAAGTGCCCATTTACCCATTTACCATTTTGGAAGACCCCGTGATTGTAATTTTGAGGAACTCCTTAGCAGTTCGGACAATGAAGGTGGAACTGTAAAACCCCCGGCGAAGGGATGAAACCCCCGCCCGCGCCTCATGGTCCGCAAGGCCTCCAACGAGGCAGTCATCAAGCAAAATCGTCGTCATCTAAGTCAAGTAACACTTGGCGGATGCCGCCGCAATTACAGAAAGCACAGCTTGCACCAATCAACATTCTGAGTAACATCAAATACATGAAACTTACAGCTAGGTAAATGAGAAAAAAAAAGAAAAAAAATAGATTACAAACAAACCATAAGCAGTCTATAGAATGGTACATTGCAATGTCAGCAATAAATAAATAAATAAAATGTCAAGTGTCAGAACCACGATAAAAGATGGTTCTCTTAATTTTCGGCGGTGCATCACTGGAAGGGTCTATTTCATGTTTTAAGGAATTTCCATGACCCATAAGACGATTTAATGGCTAGCTGTTTCAAATCACTTATTATTATTTATTGTCGTACTACGAATTCCTTCGTTTGGAATTTTGTATCACTGGAACTTCGAACACACACAGTAACTTCGAACCTTTTTACCGCAATGGGAAGTTGGGATTTTTTTGTAACTTTTAGATATAAATTTATATGCATAGTAGAGGTAATATTCAGTTTTAAAATATACACAGTATTTATTTTCTGTTCGATTATTGTTCAATGCATCAAACCCTAAGTGTTGTTTGTCCCTTGATTGAATTCCTATCACGTCGTCACAGCGTTAATATTGCTTTTAAGATAATTTCTCCAATCTGCCTCTTTAGTATGGGGGAGACGGAATTGGGCGTTGAAAGTATTTTTAAGCGCAGTTTTTACGAATCGATGGAATGGTTTAGGTTTCAACGGAAAAGAGAAAAGCTTTTTTCGTGACAGCTTTAAAAGTTTAACTCGATTTAAAAAAATTGCCTTTCCTTTTTGGATTTTTTATTAAAAAGGTAGGCTTTCCCAGAGTTAAAAATTCTTAGGCCATTCTAACTTTTGGATATCACCACCATGCCTGTTATTATTACCTACTAGAGAAATTTGTACAATATTGAGATTTTGTGTTCCCAGCTATAACCTCAATTTTCGTTTATTTTTATTGAAAATATTAGTTACCAAGTTTACTTATGTGTGAAATGTGATTCCATCATGTATTATTTATTTATTTTAAGATTAGTTTTTACAAGGTAAATACACTAGTAAATATTTTAATAAGGCGAGGCGTAATTTGATTACATTTCGTAGTTGCAAATTTAAAATCTGACAATTTGGTCAAAATGCGTTTTTTCAATATATTTTGAAGAGAAAAAATTATTTCCTATCGTAAAATAATCTCCCATATTAATATAGCTTTTATTTTCTGAGTTATAAGTCATAATTAATAATGTCTTATGTAAATTCTTACATTTCATTGAAATTCAAAATCTCTTATGTGCGAAACGTCGTCACATAATATGAGGACTTGTGGCTTAAAGATTTAAAAAAGTTGTAAATAATAACTCTTATGTGAACGATTACTATGGTAACTTCACCGTAATTGTGTCTGGATCCTTTTATTTGTGTTTGTGTAATTTGTTTTTTGATAATTATCCTTTAAATGAGTGAAATGACAGTTATTTTAGTTCCTTCACACGAAAAAACCTCTTATGTAACAAAAATTTACAATTAAAATATCTTATGTGTACATTTATTTATTAAAACTGAAGTATCTTGAATAACAATTAAAAAAAAAAATTGTTAATCTTTTCACTAATTGCTATTATCTTAAAAAGTTGTTAAGTTATTATCTTAGCTAACTTTATTATCTTAAGTTAACTAACTTAAGTTAGTTTGTTTAAGTTATTATCTTAAAAAAATGGTAAGAGTTCTAAGTAAATTTTACAGTATAGTTTTTTTTGTCATTTTTCTCGAAATGTCTAAAACTGTCATATACACAGTGTGTTTTCGTAACCGTATATATATACACAGCGAAGGCGTAGTTTTACAAGCTTCACTCTGACGTCCCAAAGGGCTCTATCTTTAGTTTTTTTAATCTGAGTCAGATAAATTAAGACTACTATGCCAGCTATACTTACAGTTTACAGCTTTCTCTATAACACGAAATGTGTATTACATTGTATCACAATTGTAGATGTGATTGTAGATGTGGCAATTATAGGAGCATTTCTATATGAAAATATAAGTTAAATAAGTACATTAGGTAGCTTAAAATTGAAATAAATAACAATAGAACCATTCTAAATATTCTGTTCCAGTTTGTTGGAATTTTGCAAGATTTATTGACAAAAGAGGAACCAAGTGTTGACCAACTTGCTATTCGAAATTTAACTTTATTGCCGCAAGAAACGGTCGCATTTCGTTTGGCAAAAGGTAAAGTAAATTTTCTTATCAAAATTTGAACCGAGTCAGCAACAAGTCGCAAAATGAATTGTAATTCAAAGACCCTGTGTAATTAATGGTCAATGCTAAACGAAATATTACTGCGAATTTTGTTCGGAAAATTTTCAACACATTTTGCAAACAGACAGATTGACACGCAGCAGGTATCATTATCTCATGATCTCATGATCTAAACATATAGAATACATCCGAAATTGTTATTATAAATGCCAAACTGAGTTCGTTTGATTGTTTGTTACGCTTTTACGCCTTAACTACTCGCACCGATCATCGTGAAATTTTTCCTACACGTTTTCAGGTATACAGAAAAGGACATAGAGTACCGTGTATTAAGAAAAAAATAGTGTTCTAAAAATAAAATAGAAATTCAAATTTTTAATAAAATATATATAATGAAAAATAAAATCTAGTAAGTACGTGTAATAAACTAAAAATTGTGTTGGGTAATTCTACCACTTAAAATTCAGAATTCCTATGGTTACATTAAATGTTTTTTTTTTTATTTATCGCCAAGACTAAACACACCGATTCTAATGCAAATCAAAACATAATTTTTAAAATTAAACTAATTTAATTTGACAGTAATAATTTCGATGTTTTATTATTTTATTTTAGGTACATATATTAGTATCTGTTTACGCCTTTAGCCTTTAAAACTTTCGATAAACTCATACTATGTTTAGTACTGATGGAGCACCGCCAGATGGCGCCTCATTAGGCTTGTTTCCACTAAGAATAAATCGGATGGCTTAGAGTTTCTAATGATTAACCATGATAATTAGTAAACAAAAAAACAACTTTTCTATTAAAATAATAAAAGATTAATAATATTTTTGGAAAATAAAATCGACAAAATGAGGCGTTTAATCACATGACATTAAACACCATCAGAGAAGCGCATGGAAGCGTGACGTCACACCTCGCGAAACGCCATGTTGTAGCTGTCATTGACACAATTGACTGTCATAAACAAACACGGCTGTTTCGCGAGGTGTGACGTCATTCAAGACGCCATGACAGTCTTGGCCTTTTTCGCGGTCAATTTCAAGTTCATTTCTAAAAACTCAAAATACTTATGTAAAAGACCTATTTTTCTTAAAATAATATATTTTTGGGGTGAAATAGATGCTAAGCTATAGTTTTAAACTAATTTCCAAATTTTGTCAACTAGCCTATTCCCTACATCTTGACTGATGTCAGTTGATTTATTGGTTACCGAAACAGCCCCTATACATCACAACGTCTGTCTCGATCTGCGGTTACTTGACAGTGTACGAGGGTTGCACTAGCGAAGGGAGCAACATGTCACAGCGGAACATTGATTCATTTCTAAACTAGAAACCATTAGGCACTATTCCAACAATAACCATTACACTATCAGGTCACGAAAGGTCACTTGTCTTCCCTTGATGTTATACATGTAATTACTGCTATTATTATTATTTTCTTAGTGGCTATTTCTGGCCTGGTAGAGTACTAGTATCACTTCGTCCATTGCTGAAATATTGTGATCGCCACGTAAACTAAAGCTCTCTACCTATACCTACCGCGTTTAGAAACTGTAGTAGTTTTTGATAGAGGCTTTCCTCACATCTTCACAAGCCATTGTGTGGCTTCTTCTGCCTCATGGCAGAAGCGACACTCTCCTGTAATGGTGAGACCCATTATTTTGAGGTGCCTATTGAGCCGGCAGTGCCCCGTTAATTACTGCTAACTATACTAGCGAATTTGACAGGGTGGTCAATCCAAATGGTTCAGTGAGGATAAATCTGATACAATAAGTGATACGAAAATATTATGTTCTTAGGAAGTAAGGAAGCGATTTTATAATTAAGAAACCAGTAATTGAACCCGTTCAAATACGCGTTCGATTCCTGGTTATTAAATAAAAATTATTTTTATTACTGTTCCCGAGGCATCACGCAAAAATAAAAATCCAACATATTGAACAAATATTTGCTCATATATTTTGTCAGGCTTTTATTTTATTTTATTATTATTTAAGGAGAACTCGCAAGCACCATCTAGTGTTAAATATTTAAAATCAATTTAAATATTTAACACCACTGGTTCTGAACGCTAACTTCTTTGACGAAGTCGTCGGCAGTAAACTTTGCAGATGCTCCTTCCAATTTGGTGCCAATTTACTTTACAACCGTATAACTCATTCGCAAAACTCAGTTTCATCAGTCAAATCAAGTGAAATCAAATTTATTCATTTGCGAGTAACATGAGCTAATGCGATCCACTTTTTGCTGGTTTGTACATGAATTGACTCCTCATGTAGGTACTACCAAGTCTGAAGTGTAAAATCATAGTATATGTATAATGCTTATTAATTTAGTATATATATGCTTATTAATTTATTTTATGGTATAAAACCATGAAAAAATGTTAAATCAAATATCAATTAATTACACAAATATAATTAAATGCTAAAATATTTTTTAATACTATAATATTGGTCTGATAACCTTATGTTTATTTATTTATTTATTTATTTATTTACAGAAACATAATTCATAGTTAGCTATGAAAATACACACTAGGCAAGCAAGCCTATATCGTGTGCTTCATAAAATGTAATATATTTTTCGATATTTAAAAAAAAATATATTAATTATAATAATTAAAAATACAAATAATAACAAATTATAAATGACTAAATATACACGAAATTACCTAATAATAAGTAGTTACATATAAAAGTACAAAACACAATAAATTTAGAATATAAATTGAGACTATCGAAATATTATGTGGTAGGTATTACGTTTTTAAATCGATTTAAATAGTTTTTCAACATAGTCGTATTTAAGACTGAACCATCATTTCTTAATCTTAACCTTAACTTATGTATAGTCTTGTTTTAAATAATGTTTTAGCGCGTTGGGTAACTTGTTATAACTAGATATAAAAAAAATCCTCTTAGGGGGCTTGACCGATTTTGATGAAAAGTTTGTATTTGGTAGAATGGTTGAACTTCAAAAATGGTAGGCCCTTGAATGTCATAGATTCAAAATGTGGCCCAATAGATGGCGCTGCAATCTGGTCACAATTTTTTTTTTCTGGTTCGGGCAGGACATCTGCTCGGTTAGCTAGTATTAATAGAAGAATAATTTTAATTACACCTGCAAATTTCTAAATAAATATTACTTGAGTGAAAAAAACCTCAAAATTAATTTTATTAACATTATCTATGTCGATTCGCCTCCGGTTCTTTGTTACAAAAAACCTACAATTGCATGAATATATTACAACAACCGATTTTCTGTTGTAGATATATATAAAAACATTTTGTATATACAGTTATATGTTAAAATAATGTCTCACCTAAACCTGTCCAGCAATATACATCCTTTATTTATGATAAGATAAAGCCTTAATCTCCTGTGATCTATTATATTTGTGTTTTGGTCTTGTGACTGTTTCGGATTATCCTTGCAAGCAATAAATGTCATGGGAGATATAAATAAGTCGTTCCACTAAATCTTTACTATGCAATACTATTTTATTACTATACTTACGTATTTTTTTTACTTGGTCTATCTGACAAACACACATAAAGCACAACTCATATTCATAGTAACTTGCAATTATGCTTTTTGTCATGAACTTAACCAGTGTTATGGCCATTAGACTAATTGACATATTATTATTATAGGCATTGAAATGCCTGTCACTTTCATAGACCCTTGTTGATGACGTATTGAGTTGGGGCACGCATTTTTCACAGTGCAACTTCAAAATATTCCCTCAGATGAACATTTAGGTCGCGTGTTCAACTCAGAGCCCCCTTCTCCTCCCTTCGTCACCCCCTCAAACCCTCTCAAATCCCCTCAAACCCCCTCATCATGGTAAACACTGAAGCTAACTCTGACAGCTGACACAGTGGGAGCTCCGGAATTCTTTTTATTAAACAAGCAAAACATCGCAGACACAACGTTGCGGAAAGATTGCGAAGTTATGCAAGCTTCGTGATTGTGAGTGAAATTTACGAATGTTGGTATCTCAATTTTTTCATGAATCAGACAATGGACAGGCGGACAGCTCATCAATACTAATAATAAATCTGTAAGGGTCTGTCATGGAGTAAGTTACTTTGTTTTCAGAGATATCGTGTTTATAGGCTCTATACATGATACTGAAACTAAATTGACGATTTTTAGAATTTTTTTCTGTATGTATGTATGTATGTTCCTCCATAACTGAAACGAATGAACTGATTTTCATGAAACTTGGTAAATAAACATTTGGACGTACGGGACACAGGATAGGCTACTTAATATTTTTCAACGCGGACGAAGTCGTGGGCACCAGCTAGTTATAGAATAAAAACGCTCAATAATATGTTTATGGCATTCTAACTGTCGAAACTCTATACGAGTATATGTCTCTTATTTGTTGAGTTTGCTCTAAACAAAATTAGAATAAAATATGTCACAAAGTATGGATGTCATGTTTGAATGATATGGATAGATGTCACGTTTATAATTTTATAAATAACAATATTAATATTGCTATTGGCATTCACGATATAATAATCTCTGCTGATCAGAGATAGTTATGTCATTACGTTAGAATAAGTTTCAATGTATCGGATTTCCCAGTAATTGTGTTTCTATAGCACGTAACCACTGATCAGAGATAATAATACTTAGCAGACTGAATCAAAGACAATAGAACCTGTTTGTAACAGTTTCCATTACGATAACAACTTTGTAATGAACACTTGCTATAGATCTGCCCACATCTTATTAGCTGACTTCTGTTTGTTTTATGTCTAATAATGTATTAAATAAAATATAACATTTTATTAATTACACTTTATTCTTAATCAACTTTCGTTATTATTTTATTTATCAGCGTCTGTCCCTTCATAAGCCTCCTGTAAATCCCTCCAGATTTTCGTCTCTGTCCTTTGGGAAAGCATCTTCCCATATCTTTGTCTATATGTATTTTTTGTTTTTTCATTCCTTGTTATATCTTTCCATCTTAAAAGCCATGTATCTTGGTTGACAGTAGCATACAATACTCAGCAAAAACTAGACATTTTCGTATGAGATCCACGAACCCTATAACATTCGTAGAAAATAACGTATTGGGAAATAAAAGAATATTTTTTCGACACCTGATTCCTTTGCGCAGTGAAGTGTTAACCGCCTTTCGAATGCTTAATGAGCTTTATCTGCAGAAGTGACTTAGATTAAGTAAACTTTTAAATCTTTGTCATTTACACATTTTGATTTTACATGAATTTTAATGGATTTTATATTTCTTATTCACATAATATTTTTTTATTTCTCTATTTATTGCCAACTTGCTTTTGCTCGCGGCTTCGACCGCCTCTTTTTATATAATTTTGATAAGCGTTGAATTTTTTTATTTATTTTTGATGATCCTTCGAAATCTGTACTTTTTCCTGGATGAAAATTACTCTATATCCCTATCTGTATCTCTGACAACGTGTGTGCAAAATTTCATTATGGTCGGTTGAATAGTTAAGGCGTAAAAGCGTAAAAAACAAACAAACTCTCGCATTTATAATAGATACATATTAATTGTGAGTACAAAATATGACGAGGTCGAAGTTTTTTTTTTTGTTATACTATATAATCTAAATTACGATGGAAGAAATTACATTAAGTATATCTTTTCCAAAGCCGTGGTGATGACTACCCCCTGTCAGAAAAACAGTTAATGTCAGTTAATGCATAGGGCATTTCCTTGTCCATTTCTAACCATTTATTGTACTAAGTTTGGCAGCACTTGCAACCCCGTATTGTGCTACTTGTTATATTGGCGACAGTAGCCACCTACCATCAACTGGACGATAAATTAAAAAGAAATACTCATGTTCAGTGAACGTAAATCTTGTGAACCTTGTGAGAATTCATGCATTTATCGTATTAACCGACTTTGTGGCCGTTTAACAAAACGGTCATATGTATGTAAACAGATTACACTATAAGATCCTCGCTGCAACTAACTAAATGAAGCACAATATACGAGAATAATATTTAATTTTATATTGTTGTCAGTGGACGTTTAACATGTAACTCACATATTATGTTTTTTATGAGAATGTATTATGGACATGGACGTGCCAAGGACCCGTGCCTAGTCAGGGACTTCAGGGAGTCATCAGAAATTACCTATTATATTTTTTATGACATTCTTTTTGTGCCTCATTACTAGGTTAACACTTATTCCATTGCTAGTTTTAAAAATTAAGTTAATTAATTTAAGTTTAACTTAAAAAATAAATGATAATCTTCCAGCGACAAAATAAGGACACTCGAAAAAGCTGAATGAAAAAACACCATAAGTGCTGTTATTTCACGGTGTTTCATTATGAAAGAGGAGTTTATAGTCAGAGAGGCTGATAAATGATACCTACAAGTAGCACACATGCTATTATATGCTTTTTGTGCTTTCTAAAGGTACTTGCATACATGAAATGGCATTAAGTTTCTTTTCTTTTATTATTTATGGCAAGCTCAGTGAAGTTGTTACAGGAAAATCTTAATTAGGCTCTATGCCTATGCTACACACCATAATGCGTCATATGAGATTACGACTTCTTTTGCCCTGTAAGTAGATACGACAGTGAATAACTCGATCACTTAAAATATAGCAGTGCCATTTAAAATAAAAAAAATCTGGGGACTAATTCCTTAGTTGCAAAATTATAAATAAGAAAGTTTTCACGCCTTAACTTCACAACCGATCATTATGAAATTATGCATACACGTTGTCAGGAATAGAGCATAGGATATATATATAAATTTTAGAGCGGTCATAAGATGCTAGATGCAAGAAACACTTAGGTATTCTACATTGGAAATCAAGTCTATCAGGTCTACAACAAACTCGCTTAGTTTATTTTATTTATTTCAACAATATTGCTTCGTATGATATACTTTTGTAAGGCAGCGTCGCTCAGATAAAATATCCAATATTTAATATGCTCTAGAAGTCAGCTATTTGTGCTATCTATAAAAAGGATCCAGAAAGTCGCCCACGAATAAATTTAAAGAAATCAATAAACATCTACTAACTGGATTTCATAGTATATTTATGAAAATTTATTATAAGTTCTTAATTAAATTGAAAAGTTTAAAAAAACTATTGACTCTCACAAGATAAACCAGTTTTTCTTAGCTCTAAGTCTCATAAAATAAGTAATTTTTTTGAAGGTTAATTTGGAAGGTTTTAAAAGTAACTTATTTTAGTATACGGTACTACAATAAGTTACTAAACGACGCAAAGCAACTATCTATAGCTTAATTGAAACAATTTATGTCAAGAAAATTATGTACAATGTAACAGAAACTGATATTTCTGTTTTACATATAAAAGAAAAAATACATAGAAAATTTAAAAATTAAAAAATAAATTTAATATTATAGATACTTAATGAAGAAGAGTAATACTTTAGTAGCGGTGTACTCGAAATGAATTAGTCTAGTAATACGAAGCGAGCTTGTCCGGGCTCAGTTGGTAATGTTGGTATCCTGGGCTAATGGTAAAACAGCTCCGGCAGGAAATGAGATTTTTTACTTAACATTTAATGTTATTAATCCGTGCGAAATGAGATGGTTATCTCCCCACCGTTACAAAGCTCTTTTCAGAAGTACTTAACAAAATTATTACAAAGACAGGTTAGACAGGGGTTAAGGGGTAGAGAATCACACGTCTTTCATGATTATCTTTGATAATATTTTTTGTAACAAAACTAGACATTTCCTACTGCTTCGTTCGCGTCTACTAACACTTCATATGAATCTTATAGTACATATAATAAAATAATCTGAACATAAAATAATTTTTCAAAAAAAGAACAATTTTTAGATACACGTTACTTGTACCGTTACTAGGTACTTGTTACCGAGGTCAAAATTTTTTTTGTCTGTTAGTGCATACTAATCTCAGAAACTACTTAACCGATTTGAATGTTGTTATCACTGATGTATTAACGATTGCCTGGATTAAACTATAGGACACTTTTTATCCTGCAAAAATGTTAACACCCTGTTAAGTTTACAAAACACGAACTACAACGCATTCGAAATCACGAGCACAGCTAGTATAGTAATATTATAAATGCGAAAGTGAGTTTGTTTGTTACGCTTTCACGCCTTAGATTATCATGAAATTTTGTCAGGGATACAGTAAAAGGACATAGGGTACTTTTTATCCAGATAAAATTAACACTGTCCCCTAAGGATTACTTAAAAATAAAAAAAAATGCCTGACAAAAAACAATGGTATTTTATTAATTTATCAACGCCGAAATGAAAAATAGGCGCAGTTGAAGTCGCAGGCAAATAAGTTTTTAATATTTGTGGGAATAACATAGCTGTGATAATGTTTAAAAGCCAGCCAGTCCATTCGGTATCATTACCAACACCTGCTTCCTGTGCGAGATGTAAACAAAACCATCCAATATGGATCCCGCCGACATTCCCGATAATAACTAATGCAATTCTCTCAAGAGATCAACATAAACTGGTCGATCAGAGGACACGGTACCTGAAACTTTTTAATTGGATTCCTAAAGTTTGTTCAAATCGGGTGTTTAGATAAATAAACTTGTATTTCAAAGCTACTTTTTAACCCTCGACGCCTCGACGCAAAAGGCAAACTATGGAGAGGGCTATGCTCGGGGTTACATTGGATCGAATCAGAAATGAGGAGATCCGTAGACGTACGAAATTTACCGACATAAGCCAAGTTAAAATGGCAGTGGGCAGGACACATAGTACTGAGATCCTTGGACTGCAGGGGCCTGAAAGCGCTCGAGTGGAGGCCACGGACCGGCAAGCGCATCGCACGACTTCCACCCACAATGTGGACAGACCACCTAATCCAGGGTGCTCCTAACTTGTCCTATTGAAAAATTATGAGGGAAGCCTATGTCCAGTAGTGGACTTCCTGCGGCTAAGATGTTGATGATGATGAAGTGTGTGTCTGTGTATCTGTGTGGCATCGTAGCTCCCAAATTTGTGTTATACCAATCTTTTGAGAGCTCTTTCACTATTTGGTTGTTGCATGATTTTTTTTAATAATCTCCAAATTTGTAACCACGGCTTTATCTCAAAGAAATGTTCTGGCAAAGAAAGAATGAAAAAATGTTTATTTGTTACCTTGTAAAGTATGAGTATATTTTATACAAAACTGTACCAAAACTGTCTCCGCTCAGCTGCGACGCTGATTTTCCGCGGATGCCTTTTTATTTACATTACTAGTTACAACATTACTTATATACTAATATACATACTAATTTACATTTCCAGTTTACTTAATATACATAATGCACTATATATAATTAAAAATGTGTGTTTCCATAGCACAAGCCAGAGCGTGAACTTAATTACTTAATTTCATATGCAAACGATGATTGCTTCATTATAATTAGTGTGATTGTCTATCGGTAGGCAATAATTATAACATGTTTCACTATATCTGATAATTGTAGGGACATTATAACCCTGGTTCAATCATAGAAACATTTATTTTGTAGCCTTACTATTGGATAAGGGTTGGTAAACTTAATAGGCCATCAAATTAAGAATCCTTTTCGAGAAGCCATAAAAAGTAAAATTGCATCGCCCTGATTTGCTTGTGTGTTTATAGTCGTCATAAACCAACCAACCATCCAGTGGACGGTCTTCATTGTGAAGATTTAATAGACCCCATTCGGAGTGTCTAGTAAACATACAGATAGCCTTAGTTAGCCAGTCGGCGTGTGTGATAATGAAAGTTAACTAAAATATATATAACTAGTGACCCTTCCCCGGCTTCGCACGGATGAAACTTTCCCCTTAAATTATACACACAATTACCCTATATCTTCCTTATTCTCAATCTTTCTATGGCCGGCAGCGCACATGCAGAACCTACAGCGTTGCTTATGTTATGGGCGACGGTAGCCACCTACCATCAAGTGAACCGACAGGCTGTATGTAGCCCTTAACATTAAAAAAACACAAAACTTCCTCGTTTATCGCTTTTTCTATTATTCAAAATCGTATCAAAATCTATTGAATGGTTTAGAAGTTATCGGAAAAACAGAGAGAGGCATACAGCGAATTTACAACATTTCCTAATATGTTAAGATATAGATAATTAGATATAGAAGTAATATAGTAAGTGGTCTCAACAACATACACTAACGGTACTAGAAATAAATAAAAAAACAGTTATCTGACCAGATTTTTATAGCAATCAACGATAAAAAGTTAATAAAAAGGCTTTTCACCCGTGAAAAGAGATACTTTCGACTTGTTTACATAATAAAAAGATGAAATCGGAAACCCAAAACCCCGCATTTGCTGAATACACTCTCTAGATCCATCGGCCGCAGAGGACTGACCGCAGCCATATTCATTTCAAACGTAGCTTCTAAAGCGTATTGATGGATTTTATATTCTAAAGTTCTGCTTTCAATAATCATTATTAACTTAATGGAATTCCTTTATATTTTTTATTTTATTTATTTATTTTATTTATATTAGGGAAACATACAATATCTCGCTACACATTATACATATACATACAAGAAGAACATAAATCAGCAAAGTTTCCACTAAATTACTAAAACATATAAATTACAAGTCATTACGAGCTAGGAGAAAACACAAAAAAAGCAAGAAACAGTTGACAAATACCATATAACATACAAAATAAACAAATAAACTGGCCATAACAAAAAGGACACTACACAACTATATTTTCGAGAGCTTGTTTAAGGTTTCGTTTATAGGCTTACATACATTTGCTTCCATAGTGGGAGGAAATTCAGGGATAGGGTCTATAGTGTCATATCAATAACCATAAATTTTCAATAAATCATTACAATACAGAAATTTCCAAAAGTGATAATCTATTGAAAAAAAAAAGGTGACCGTTTTAGTTGCATAATTATCAAAAAAATATGACAAAATTTTGTCATTTATCATGTCTCCTAAAAGCCAGAGATCATTTCCTCCTAAGAGTTTTAAATACACTGGACCGCAAAGAAAAAAGATCGGTTAGAAAATCTTCAATATCTTCAAGAGTACCTGAGGACCTAGCTTTATGAAATAAAGACTAAATTAAAGATAAACTAAATAAATTTTATTTTTATTTAAGCACATTAAAATATTCTTTAATTTAGTCTTCTTTTTTTTTCATTTATAGCTAGTTCAGGTACTTTCTCTCTTTATAATATTACTAGTGGCCCGCTCCCGGCTTCGCCCGGGGTGCTTGTTTGCAATCCAGCCGATAAATTACTATAAACCGCCATCTGTGAGAACCTTATGGAACTCACAGATAAATAATTGCTGTATTGAATAAGTATCAACAGATGGCGCTATGTTAATAATATTAAATAATTTAAAAAAAAATAAACAAAATGAGATATAAACTATCCTATCTTTTAAGTTGGACCAAATAACAGATACTTATGAAGTTTGATCAAAGTCGGTTCAGTAGTTTCAGAGTTTATCGCGAACATACATCGTGACACGAGATTTTTATATATATAGATAGATAAGTACGAGTATATTAGTATATACATTAAAAATTTACAAAAGACCGCCAGTGTATTTGAAAATTCAGTATATTATATAGCAAAAAAAATTCCCGTTAATTTACTCTCAAAGTGGGATACTGTAAAAAAAAACTTTGATCTGGACTGTGTAAATTTTGGTAAAAAAAATTAAAATGTTCGGGATGAAGTAATAAAAATAATGAAGGTTGCGAATTAATTGGAACACTTTGGGTACGGGCGAAAAGGTGAGGTCGAGAGGACTGACGGTGACGTCACTACATTACCTCAAGAGGGAAGGACTCATTATTTGCTCCGTGGGCTTTAGGATAAGTGCAGATTTCTTTTATTCTAACTAATATTATGAATGCGAAAGTTAATTTGTCTGTTTGTTACGCTTCAGCGTCTTAATTACTCAACCATTAATTTCAATATATATTCGAACATATTATCTATTATCAAAAATAATGGTATCCTCAGTTTCTTTCGAGGTTTCTTCTCATGATCGTCATCAACTTGGCTTTTTTTTTCTGAAACCCTAGTAAATTTAAATCTATAATAACGATGATAAGAGCTTTTTGGAGAAAGCTAATTGATAAAAAAAAAATTGACATCTTCTACCTATTGTTTATGTGAAAATAACCCTGTCTGTCTGTTACCTATTCACGATTCAACTTCTCAATAGATCGTCATGAAATGTTGCATACATATTGTCAGATATGCAGAAAAGTACACAGGGTATCTTTTATCCAGAAAAAAGTGTTGTTCCCGAGGGCTCAACTAAAAATAAAAATGAAAAATCAACGCCTGACAAAAATAAATGAGCAATAAAATGTTGAAAAAATGTTTTTACATTTAAGAAAAAGTGTGACGATATATATGTTTTTTTTATTAAGTTTATAGCTATTTTCATATGTAAATTATTAAAGAAAAAATCTGTAAGTGTCTATAATAACAATAATAATAAAATTTAAAAAAGTGTAAACATTTTGTATAAAGTAAATAAATGCATTTGTTTTTTTTTTTTTTAATTCTATTGAATTTTAAAAATTATAAAAAAGGGCTTTTGATAGCTTTTAGAAAAATCAAGCGCTGAATCAAAAATATGGAGAAAATAATAAATCTTAAGTGTGCCTTTTACAGTTCAATATACCCTAAAAGCCCCACAGAGTTTCCATTTAATCCACTCAGCCGCTTTTTTGTCCCACTCGATAGATTTTTTGAAAAAATTGAAGAAGCAAGATTCTCGCTCTAAAAAGTTCGTAATCTTTTTTTTTTTTTTTAAGGTTCACAAAACTGGTATACAATTCCATATACAAGCAAATAAGAAAAAACAAGAACATACAAATACAGCAATTAATTCGGAATGTAACCTACTACATGTGAACACAACATACAAAAATAAAAACGTGCTAGACAGTTACAATAAGACAAACAATAAAGTAAAAATTATAAAGTTACATATTTATGAATTAATTTCCTTGCTGAGACCGCAGAACCATAGAATAAATCAAATTCGTTTTGAATTCCATTATATGAAGAGCACATACGATAGATTGGACTGTGTTGACCGAGATTAGTGCGACATGCAGATAAAGCAAATGTTTTACGGTTGTGCAATCGGCTACCTAGTCGAGGTACAGAAAAGCAAAGATGTTCAAGGATATCAGGAGCATCGACAAGACCATTGACAAGCTTGTAGAGAAACATAAGGTCCAGAACCCTTCTACGTTTACACAAAGAGGCTAAATTAAAGTGAGAGAGACGCGATTCATACGACAGCAATTGATTGCACTTATTGCCCTGGTAAGTAAGATGATAAAGGAAGCGCTTTTGGATGCGTTCGATGCGATCTGAGTGAATTTGATAGCCGGGATTCCACACAACCGAACAATATTCCAGTATACTACGTACTAAACTGTTATAGATAATTATAGATATTGTCGGATCCTTGAAGATTTTCAACTGCCGCAATACAAAACCTGAGATCCTTGAGGACTTTTTAATAATAGTGTCAATATGAAAAAAAAAAACACTTTTTGTCTCAATTTATTGTCATTTCACTCACTTGGTGAATTTGAAAAAAAATATCAAAATTAAAAAAAAATTATTACCGCCGGCATTAGCGTTACCCAAACAAAACGTACCACGCGAAGTTTGCACGGTTGGTGCAAAAACTCAATTGTTTTTACTGAAAATTAAAAAATTTGTTAGTTTTGATAAAAACTTTTGTTTGGCTCTTTTACCATATATTTTATATTCGTATAAATAAATATACATACATCTATACATATAAATAAAATTGGAGTGTCTGTTTGTAATATTGAAATAACCGTTTTTAACTACATGCATATGAATATATATACGTACATACACCATATATGAGTACATACACCAAAATAAACCAACCACATAACCAAACCAAATTTTTGTCTGTCTGGGTGTCTGTTTGTTCCGGCTAATCTCTGAAATGGCTGAACCGATTTTGACGGGACTTTTATTGGCAGGTAGCTGATTTAATAAGGAGTAACTTAGGCTACGTCTATTTTAGAAAAAATCCAAAAATAACATCCAAAATAACATTTTTTACAATTTTTGTGTGTCTGTCTGTTTGTTTGTTCCGGCTAATCTCTGAAATGGCTGGACCGATTTTGACGGGACTTTTATTGGCAGGTAGATGATGTAATAAGGAGTAACTTAGGCTACGTTTATTTTAGAAAAAATACACCCCGGGCCAAGCCGGGAGCGCGCCGCTATACACTCTAAAAACATAACCCTCGTTGTGGCGCAGACGGGTAAAAAATTTTACTAGGTAACATAATTTACTACCTAAATAACAAAACACGCTTCATTGTTACTGAATTATCCCTCTACATTGTAAATAATTATAAATTTGTAGTATGTATTTGCAGTAAAGTAGGCTCAGTCGACTATGTCGTGCCTTTGTCGTCTAGTCTCCATACTACTCTTTGCCATCTCTGTGCGGTCGATCTCTTGTAGAGGGTGGCGCGGGGAAATCAGCCTAATAATTCAAGGCCAAATCGGCGTTATACACCTTAAGGCGACGGTAGCCACTTATCATCAAATAGTCAGCCTGTCTGCTTCCATTACATGTAGAAACAACCTGTCTTCTTCTGAGAAAATGCTCTATAGCTTGCAAAAGTTTAAAAGTGTACTTAACGTTCGTTTCAGACGAGGAGCTGGTGTTCCGTGACAGATGGGGTGGCCTTACTTTGTTCAACGTTCGGAATTTCACAACAAGGCTGCTCATGACAAATTCCACCTTTGTAAGTACCATTTATTTTAAGAAAGAAGAAGAAAGAAAGAAAGAATTTTATTTACTCAACACAAAAACACAAACATAATACAAAACACAAGACAGAAATTAATAAAAAAAAAACTATGTGAAAGATGTGTGTGTCCTCGCGGCAGTGAATAGATACTGGCTCAGCATTTTTCTGAGATGCTATACAATACTATACTAATACTAGTTATTCAAATTATTATCGTGCATATAATCTATCTTTTTTTATGTTAAAGTCTGACAGACAGGTTGACGATCTACTTGATGGAAGGTGGCTAGTGTTTATCTAAAAATAAAACCTAAAAATCAAAAAATTGAGAAAAGGGGAGCGAAAGTTTATATTTTTTTTTTACTTTTTCACGCAAAAACTACATACTAAACAGATTTTGATGAAACTCTTCAGTTAACACATCTAGACTAAAAATTCATAAAGATAATGCAGTGGAAAGTGCGGATATAATTCCTGTCTTGATTACCTCTTAAATAATACTGCTGATTTTATAAAATAGCAACGAACCCACTCATATAACATTCTTTTTTCTATACTAATATTATATAAAGAGAAGATTTGTATGTTTGTAACTTAAAAACTACTAGACCTATTTTATTTTATTTTATTTTATTTTATTTTATTTTATTTTATTTATATTATGGAAACATACAATATCTCGCTACACATTATACACATACATACAATAAAAACATAAATCAGCAAAGTTTCCACTATATTACTAAAATATATTATAAATTACAAGTCACTACAGAATATTGGAGCTGGTAGAAAACATACAATAGGTAAGAAGTAAACAAAAAAATAAATAGATAAACTGAAAATTGTTTCACCTATAGAAAGCTACATCATCAGCGAGTAACATAGGCTATATTTTATAAAGTTATACGGGCGAAATCGCGTGCAACAGCTAATTAAATATAAGTTTAGTTTAGACAAATAGTAATCCGTAGTAAATCCGGGTAGTTGCAGGTAATCGAACTAATACGCCGAGAGCGCTCCAAAGGGTTATCAAAGAGAAGACCTCACTTTGTGCACACCGCCACTAATTAATTGGAGTCTCGTTTAGCACAAGGAACTTTAAACCATAGTACCACTGCTCAGGTCACTTTTTCTTTATGCCATTTAAAGACGCCTATACATTTCTCACGTTGCGATTTCCATCACAGGATTAACAGACGCGCACGGCCAAAAACAGACGACACTTGTTGTAATTTTTCTATTTACCTAATTGTGTCAGTATCGATTTACAAAAATCTGTATTTAACTAACAAAAAAAACATCAATCTACTACAACTATGGATTTTGCGTCACAAATGCCAAAGTGGCACATAAAATATACGCCTAAAATCATCATGGCGGAATCATAGCGAAATCTTGCCTTAGCGCGTCGATGGCAAAAGGTAGTAACGACCAAGTTATAATATTGATTTTAAACTCTAATGTGTTGACGTAAAGTCACATTTTCTTTAAATGACAGATGACACTTAAAAGCAGTAGTTCGTGCTCTACGCATATGTCATTTTTATTTTTTTTAAATTAAGTGTACTTGTTATTTTATATTTTAAATGTGACAAAAAGAATAGTATCCTGAGTTTCTTTCAGGGTTTCTTCTCAGGATCGCCATCTTGACTTTTTTTTCCGAAACCCTGGTAAATTTAAATTTATAATGACGATCATAAGCGTTTCTTGTAGAAACCTAATTGATAAATAAATATTTTGAGTTTGATTATGATTTTTTTATTTTTTGAGTGTTTTTTATTTGTATTTTTGTTTGTAATGAATAAACTCAAAAACAACTGGGCCGATTTTAAAAATTCTTTCCCTTATATAATTACATTATAGGCTAGTAACATGTGCTATATTTTGTAAAGTTACTCGGACTAAGTCGCGTGCAAAAGGTAGTGATTCAATAAAAACAATACACTAGTTAACGACGATTTATTTCCTCAGTCTCTTCAGTAAAAAGTGTGATAAATTACTTGAGTAGTATTCAAACAGAGAGCAGCATTTAGATGTCTCTCAGCTCAGGTGAGATTTATAAGTGTGGATTACTTTGTGATACATATGCGTCGCGTTCGCAACGAATCAATGCTCGATTCAATACAATATTACGGCTTTGAGAAGCTATAAATCTGGATAACGTTATCGCCAAATGTGTTTCCTTTGTACGAGCCCCTCGTATTGTGTAAGTTCGGAAAGGAAAATTGGGCAAGATTCAAAAAGAAAATGTCGAGCGGACATCAAATGCCAATATAACATTGACTTTCTATTGTAATCTGTTATATTTGAATACGACTAATTGAGAAAAATTTTGTAGTGCTGAGACACTTTTTTCCACAGTCAATAACTGGACAGTTAAAACAACCGCAAAATAATGTGATGTTGTGTTTCAAATGACTGCTAGAGCTCATTATTCTATCCTTATTTAGGCTTAACTTATAACCGATATCACAATTCATACATAATCGATAGATTGGCGATATCCCATCTAAGCTTGTCTGCCATCACACATCATATAAAATAAAATATGGATCGCTAAATGTGTTGCTAAACGCAAAACTCGAAAACAGCTGAACCAATTCGGCTATTTTTCTCTTTCAAATATTTATTGTAGTCCAAAGAAGGTACTATTGTAGAGAAAAATTTAACAACCGTGCGAATCCGGACGGTACGCTAGTTAAATATAAAAAAAGCTTCACGATCTTCTTGGTCTGGGTGAACTTCACTCAAAATAATATATATGTAGACTAGCTACACGCTCCCGACTTCGCCCGGGTTCAAAATAAAAACTATCTTATCTTTTAAGTTGGACCAAATAACAGATACTTATGAAGTTTGATCAAAGTCGGTTCAGTGGTTTCAGAGTTTATCGCGAACATACATCGTGACGCGAGATTTTTATATATATAGATATAAATTATTGAAAGAAATACGGAGACGGAAAACCAAGATGGTCGACATAGCTTTCATGCAGCAGTCTTGATCATTTTCATCCCATAATATGACAGTGCATATTATGGGATAAGGATATGATGAAGTCACTGGCAATCTTAGAAGAGAGAGCCAAACTTTTTTCCATAATATACATACATTATGCTGATATAAAGATATGTTTCAGAACTTCAGTCTTAAAATTGAAAGTACTTACTAAGAAGTTAATTTTATGGTTGTTCGTGCGAGTTTTTCTTTCTCAATGTCTTTCTTTTCGTAAAAGAAAAGACTTCAAAAGTATCAAATATCATGTCGAATGTCTCAAATTAACTATTTTTATACTTTTATAATATAAATCTATGGTTATAACATATTTTTTCCTGACTGACTATTAACGCACAGCTAAAACTACTACCAAGTGTATAAAGCTGAAACTTGGAACATTCACTAAGTTAGATAATTCAAAATTGCTTCTTTAATATCTATTAAAAATATCACATATTTTGATGTGTTCTACAACTAAAAACTAAGTGTGTTCCAGACATCAGCAACTTTTGAAAATATTCAGAGTTTTTTATAATAATCCAGAGAACTTTAAATGGGCGGTTCCCCTAACTAACTGAATCCTCCAGAGAATCCCAGTGAACTCTTTGGTTCATCAGAATTCCCTCGGGGGATTGAAAAACATGCCGCAAATATACTTTTGAATTCACTGTAAAGACTTGTTCGATTATCACGAGAGGTTTATTATTACAGAAAGAGCAAACATTGGCTCGCAATATATTTGCCTCATTTTAGCCTCGTTGCATTTCAATATGTCAGTTATGTGTGTACATTAAAAACATCGCCATATAAAACGGTATCATTTATATACGAAACGGGTGTCTAACCGTCCGTGCTACGATTAATCCACATCGCTCTCGGTATGGTTCTTTTGAAAGCGATTTTCACAAGCGACAAAACTAATTAATCGATATGTCAATCATTACAAACTGTTTTAAGGCTATCTGCCGCCCTTTTCCTAAAGAAAATACGTAGGTACATTCGCTTATAACTTAGTCTTTTAAGTGTGACTTAAAAACTGACTGAAAAATTTAAAATTATCAGGGTTTCGGAAAAAAGCCAAGATGACGATCCTGAGAAGAAACCCCGAAAGAAACTCAGGATACCATTCTTTTTGTCATCTTTAAAATATAAAATTACAACAATTACACTTAATTATAAACAAAATCAAAGTATATATATAATTATACAATACTAAACATAGTATGAGCTCCGAAACGCTTAAATCCAGGTTCGTTGTCGCTTAAATAATCAGTGATAATTTAAGTAATAAAAATAATGATAAAATAATATTATTATTTTTTATTGTTTTTTTTTAACATTAAAGCTCCTTAATAAAAGAAATAAAAATTATAGTCTAAATAAAAAAGAAGAAAATCGGATCAACAATAAGTTAGACGAGTTCTAATTTTTTTTTTATTTCACGTATAATTATAGTGATAAGTTATGAATTATATTTCATGAACATGTTTAAGCGCCTTTAACTTAACCTTTAAGTTACGCGATGCTTATTGGCTGGTATCCTATGCTGACATAATAAACATTAACTTTTGTAAAAATTATAATTTTTACAAAAGGTAATGTTTATTCATTTATTTTATTCACGCAGTTACTGTGACCACGTCCTTATGCAGTAAATGTTTATTGCGGGCGCGATGTTTGTTCGATGATTAAAAAAAACTGTGATTTATTTGCATACAGATTGAGCTCTGGAAAATGAGTAAAATAACACAACAATGTAAACATAGCATTTTACTTCCACGACTAATTCGTGGGTTTTCTGGCTCAACTGTTCTTTGCAGTATCTTCGCTGTACTGAGCGAATTCAGCAATCGATCGTTTGATCGTATCTGAGTACCAAACGTTCATAATAATATAGGATTGTTAGGTAGGTAGGTATGTCTGTTTTGAGGACATTCCAAATTATTTTGTAGGTACGTCACGTACTCGACTGTCTCCTTTGTTTCGGAATCATAATTGATCTCGCTTGAAAAATTCTTGATGTCTTTGTAACAGTGTTCTGTAAAAGAAATTCAGTACATCAAAACCATATCAAAATGCTACAATTTAAAAAAACTATTTTTTATATAATCACAGAACACTATACATATAATACAATTTTCAACTATTCTTGTGAATTCCCCGATTATTATTTTTTATTATAAACTTTGTCCTGATAAATATAACTGTCGACTACATAATAACTACCCTCACTAATAAACATTAATTCCTTCTTAATTTGTCCACAGAGAGAACTAAACGCGGTGGACTACAAAGTATCAGCAGATTTCAAGTTCGTATTATTAATATCGGACGTCAGACCGGGATGGAGACATAGCAGACTTGCCAGATACCATGTTTTTGATGTCATTAACAGGTAGCGAAGATATTTTTAGGTAAACCTTTCAATTAGGGTGTAGTCTATCTTTTAAAAGTAAATTTCTCATTTCAGGAATAAGATACCAATATCACCGATAGAAGAAGACCGAACTGCCCCACTTTTGCAGTACGCTGAGTGGTCCCCGGTCGGTTCAAGTCTGGTCTTCGTTTACGATAACGATATCTATTATAAACCACGGGTGCTAAAGACATTGGTCTGTAGAATTACTAAGAATGGTAAGTGGTTATGTGGTTGTAAGAACCACAGTCATATTTTGATATTAACCTATGATAACTATGTACTTATAGATGTTACAACTTCTTGAATATTTTGACGAGCCCATTGGATGAGTGGTTAGGGTGCTTGCCTTAACGCTCTGACTGAGTGGTCTCGGACTCGATTTCCAGCAGGGTCAATTTTGCATCAAAGGAACTCGGACGACGTATTGAATCCTGGCCACAAACACTGGGCTCTGTCTGTATGTTTGTTGCCTTTATACGCCTTAACTACTCAACCGATAACTAACATTGTCAGAGATACCAGAAAGGCCCCTATGTGCCTTTCATCCAGAATAAAAGTACTGTCCCCGAGGGATCATCCAAAATTAAGTGAACTAACGCCTGGCAAAAGTGTAATAGCAATAAAAGTGCTCGCGGGCACCAGCAAGTTTTCTTATAAGCCCTTGATTGGATTTCAGGTGTGCCCGGGGTAATTTTCAACGGCGTGCCGGATTTTTTGTATGAGACTGAAATAGTTCAACTAGACCGGGCGCTATGGTTCAGTCCGGACGGACAGACACTCATGTACGTGACGTATAACGACAGCCAGGTGTTGCAGCAGAAGTATCCCTGGTACGGACTGGAAGAACAGGAACCTCCGGCTTATCCCACTATCAGAACGCTGAGATATCCCAAGGTAAAAATTGTGTAGCTTTGTTATATCATTAATTTAGGCTGATTTTACCCCTTAGGTACCTCATAAAGCAATACGAACTATTAAACTATCCATACTAATATTATACTTAAATGCGAACGTTACTGTCTGTTATCTTTTCACGCCTTAACAACTCAACCGATCATCGTGAATTTTTCCATCCACTTTGTCAGGGATACAAAAAATGTAATGTTACCAAGAGATCATCTAAAAATATAAATTCAACGCCTGCCAAAATTAATGCAGAAATGAATATGTCAACCGTTATTTTGCTTATATATTTTGTCAGTTCTAATTTTTATTGTGTTAGTTGTCTATATTTGGCCGCACTTATATGACTCTTGTGAGGAAGGAGAATGTCTGACGTACCTATCTATTATATTATGTCTGAAATTTCTAGTACATGTCGCATTATGAGGCTGAAAATCTTGTTTTATTTGTAGGTGAACACCAATAATCCTGTGGTGACTGTCTACGTGGTGAGTTTGAAAACTCCCAAATTTCTCTTTCCACACGCGTTGCAGTTCACACCGCAAGTTGAAAAAGGTGAGAGAATAATCTATTTTTAGTTTGTTTATTAATCTTAGAAATTAACAAAACTTTTTAAAAATCTTTTGAATTCATTTGTCTGTTTATGTCTGTTTAATATTCTGAGCCCTAATTATCTATATATATGAACTTTAAAAACATTTCTCATACATAATTATGTAATATTACTTTTTATACATATTCAAGATTTAATTCACTTAATCGGTTGAAAACATTTAAAATGTATAAAAAAAAATAAGAAAATATTTATTTTATCAAAATCGCATGGTAAAAAAATATACTGATCTCTTGGTTTTCATACTTACTAGATCCCTATTGCGAAATAACTTAATTTTTAATTATGCCAATAATCGAATCTGAAACCCTAGAATCAGAAATTTAACAAAATAACCACTGAACGTGTTAACCTTTCAGATTGGTACGTCCGCTGGAGCGGATGGACTTCGGAGAGACAAATAGTTATTCTGCTGCTGAACAGGCCTCAGAACGTGTCCATCATCAGCCTTTGCAATGCAGCCACATACAATTGCAGCGATGTACGTAAGCCAAACATTAACAATCCTATTGTCCTAACATCCTAATCCTAATTATAAAATAAAGTCCCCCGCCGCATCTGCTGTATGTATGTTAGCAATGATTTCAAAAACTACTGAACGGATTTTCATGAGGTTTTCATCTTACAAAAATCATCTGTTCGGTTTCCAGTTGATCCGCGACGAGAGTGACGGGTCCCGATGGTCTGGTCTGGGAGCGGAGCCCTTGGAAGAGGAATGCGGGTGGTGTGGCGGTGCGGCGGTGGTGGGGTCGCGGGGGGAACTGTTCACTACGGCCCCTGTGCCGGAGACGGGGGGCACTTGGAGGCACGCCGTCAGGGTCACATCCGACTCGAAGGCGGCTCTCACGCACGGCAACTACGAGCTCACGCAAGTGCTCGGCTGGGACGAGGCCAGGCGGCTTCTGTGAGTTTCTGTCTTTAGTTTCAAACTAGCTGTACTGATTAGTCCATTTCTTCATTGATAAGTTTAAAACGTCAGGTACGCGGTTGGCACCGCCCCCGACAGGGCCGGCGAGAGGCATTTGTACCGCGTGAAAGTGCCCCTGGAGCCAGCCACGTGGCCCGAACCTCCGCACTGCCTCACCTGCCCGGGCGTCCACCCGCTGCCGCCAGACGCCACCGAGCAGCCCACCAGCGAGGACCCGGTACCACTAATCGCATATATCTCTTTTTAAAACTGATATAGTAAAAACAAGAAAACATAATTGCCAGTCCTGCGACCGGTAGCGACTTGAATGAAACATTTCATATAAACGTTGAAGATCAAACGTTAATTTGATTTACCCAATTGAATCCTGATTCAAAATAGTAGTATGTAGTATGTTTATTTTTGCAGGAGCTGGAGAATACGACGTCATCTCTGCCCGCGTGGCCATCGTCGACCGTTCTGCCACACGTCACCGACGACAACGACACTTTGCCAACGGAGTGCCTCTACAACAGGATCATGTTCAGCAAGAACTACTCTTACTATGTTCAGGTAAAGTTTATGATGGCTTGGTGGCCATGGAAAATGTCGCAATTTTATCACTAAAACACCGAGCTGATCAATAGTGGACCGAATATCCTGGCTAGCCAGAACGCTTTAGTTTTCTTATTGAAATACACCTTTATATGTCGTGGAATCTTTCCGATCTTCTGAGATAAGCAGAATCCATTGAGATATTTCCCTTCAGCAATTCGGCAAGTGTTAATATCATAGTAGATAATGATGGTGCTTGTGTTGCAGGAGTGCCTGGGTCCAGGTTCGCCGGTGACGTTCCTGTGCGGGTCGGGCGGAGAGCGTCGCGCCGTTCTGTGGGACGGGCAGCCTCTGCGTCGCCTCTTCGCTGAACTGGCTGCGCCTATGGCCAAAGTGTTCAGGGTTGAGGTACGCTATCGCCTATTTTATGTTTACTGCCATTTATGGTCCAAAGTCTAGCAATGAGATCTATCAGAGCTAAGAATGTTGATGACAACTTTGACAGGTCCAAGCGGATCGGGAGGCGAGAGTGCGTCTCCTGTTACCACCAGGATTCAGAGAAACGGACGACTTGCCTTTGCCTTTAGTTCTACATGTGTAAGTAAACAACGGAAAAGAATACAACTGAAGTAAATTACTATAGATAAAAGAAAAATATAAAATGTCTTTTTTTTTACTTTTTTTGTAATTACAATATTTTTCTTGCAGTTCTTCTCGACCTGGTGGTCAACTGGTGACTGAAAAGTGGCAACCGGGTTGGGGCTGGTATCTCGCCGCTGCCAGAAACTTTATAGTAGCAGAAATTGACGCGCGAGGATCTGCAGGACAGGTTAGTTGCCCATTTTTTTATAATAATGATCGGCAGACAGACTAAGAGTCCACTTGATGATAGGTGGTTCAAGGAGGATGCATGTACGCTATCGACTAGCATAGTAAGCAAGGAAGTATAACTATTAGAGGATTATAAAGGATAAGGGATATCAGAGATAGGGTAGTGAGTTTTAACAACCCTTAGCTCACAGAAACACATTAGCACACGTGCTGTTATTTCAAAATGTTATTCTGCGCAATGGGGATTTGGACTGTATTCAAATGATTATATAATTTTACCGCGAAACTGTATTTTTCATAATAGAATACCAAAAACGCAATATTTTGCTTTATTTTTAAGGAATTTGAACGTGACAACGAACACCAATCAAAGTGCATGACGTCACTTGTTCGCAAACATCCCAGCTCTCAAAGACTACGTCGTTCGGTTAACATTATTTGTTTGGGAACAAGTGACGTCACAACGTTCGCGTAATAAGTTGGTATCTATACGTTATAAGGCCACGTAAGTATTGGCGTTTTGGAGCGACATTTGAAATGAAATTTAAAATACACGATTTTTAAAGTATTTGTTGTATCAAAAATATTATATTAAATATTTTTGGATATATTAGGACCTTATATATGATCTTAAACACTTTCCCAAGTGTCAACATCCTTATTTATGACTGTGAACTTAAGTATGTGCCCTAGCACTACTTAGCTATCTATTGAAATGTATTATTCAATATGCATTATTCAATATTATTCAATATGCAATGTTCATAGGGTGAGGAGCTTAGAACTGAAGTGTACCACAAGTTGATGTCTGTGGATGTCGAAGACCAGATAGCAGTTTTATCGTAAGTGTTTAACAAAAATTACTTCAAGCTTT
The DNA here is from genome assembly GCA_936446665.2 of Synanthedon andrenaeformis. Taxonomy (NCBI): domain Eukaryota; kingdom Metazoa; phylum Arthropoda; class Insecta; order Lepidoptera; family Sesiidae; genus Synanthedon; species Synanthedon andrenaeformis. The sequence continues at coordinate 301,367 of OW387798.2, forward strand.
AATAAGGGTAAATTAATCTACATCTCTTTCGGAAAGCTGTTTCTATGGAACGTTTATTCGTAACTATATTCAATGTTTTATGTTCCGAAGGTATCTCCGGGACAACCTGAAAATGGTGGACGGCAGTCGGGTGGGCGTGTGGGGCCACGGCTACGGCGGTGGCGCCGCCGTGGCGTTGGCGGCGGGCGACGCGCGCAACGTGACGCGGTGTCTGGCCGCGTTGGCGCCCGTCACCGACCTCAGCCAGCACAGCTCATTCTGGACGGAGCGATGGGGTGGAGCGGGTGCCGCTAGAGCGGGAGCGATGCGCGCGGGAGCGGTTTGGCGCGCCGCCGGCAATCTCCCTCCGCGTCGCCTCTTGCTAGCGCACGCCACCGCCGATTTAATGGCCCCACAGCAACATGCTATGGCGCTCGCTAGAGCGTTAGTACGTGTCGGCGCCCTTTACAACCATCAGGTGTGACTTTTTTTACATTCAAAAAGTTGCAAAAATTCAAAATGGCAATCTTTCAACCCACACGTCCATCACCGCTTCACTCTTTGCTCAATAACTAAAATGCTGGTTTTAAACACTTCCAGGTGTACCCGGATGAAGACCATACCTTCGAGCGTTCCACCTACCACCTCCACAAAACCATGGAGCAGTTCTTCGACGAATGCTTCGGTCCCGTCGAAGTAGCTGATTGGGAAGTGGGCGGAGTGGGGGGTTTGTTCCCGTTTCGCGACTAGTCACCACTCGAGGGGTAGTCCCCCCGTGACAGACATCCCTGGGGAGACTTACCCCCTCTCCTGTAGACTATTGCGACAATCGCACCGTTGTTTTGTTAGGACGATAGATGTCGTTGGACCTAGTCTCGGGAATTTATTCTCTATTAAAGTTTAAAAAAACACCAACTAAACATACATTCGTCACTAATTTAATTCTTCATACATTCATTCATTCATTCATTCTTACAGCGTACCGAATTTATTTTTCTGTTTATGTTGAAATTTTAATGTGAAATCTTCGATAAACTCTATTGGTGATAAATATAAGTGATTAAATAAATATAACATATTTTTGATTTATCAAGTTCAAAACAGGGCATAATTCACGAGACTAGCTCCAACAATGCCTGTAGCAAATCGGCGCTGTTTTTAAGATGTCTTGTGGTTGCGTGGTTTTAAAATGAGTACTAACGTAGAAACTGAATACTTTTGAGAATTTCTCAAGGGATGTGCCATTTGCAAGTTTGAAAGATAAGGTAAATAATACAATGAAACGTGTAACCTTAAAAGAATTCAATAACAGGTTAATTGGAGTAACAAAAAAAAAACATTAATTATTTACCTACATATTTTGTTAAATAGTTTTAGGTGATAAAAAATAGAAAACGTTCTTTTTATTATTAATCTTTGATATAAATTTCTGAAAAAAAAATTGCTTATTTTTTATTACCCCGGAATTCAAATATGTATGTTGAAATTTATTTTCGTAAGATCTTAAATTCCCAGTGTATAGAATATAATTTTATTTATTTTAGCCACGCAACGCCTGCGCCGTGTGGATGAGTACACACTTAAAATTGTTTTAAGGCCGACGCACATTGGAAGAAGGCAAGGCAAAGTAATTAAAAATATTTGTACTATTTTCTACCTTAAAGCTCTTAATATAATTAAAATTTCATTGTATTATGCTACGGCGGAATGTCGTAGCCGCTAATTGTTGTACTTACGGTACAAAATATCATGAAAAAATTGTCAATCGTAGGACTGTACGTTAATGAGTGAAAACTACGTCATCTGTTAACATTTTAGCAAATTTTTGACGAAGTTAAACAAGAAGTACGTATTAATTTGGGTAGATGGCGCTTATTTCATACAATCAAACGTCACTGAGGATGGTGCTTGTAGAGCGTGACGGCGCGAGTTCATTGTTTTTCCTCATAATAAAAATAAGATTTCACTTCGAAAATCTATAATATAAAAATGAATCCCTAAATGTGTTGCTAAGCGCAAAACTCGAGAACGGGTGGACCGATTTTAATTCTGTCTTCACTCATGGATAGAGGGATAATCAGGGAAGGTTTTTACGTAAAAAATGCACCCGGGCGAAGCCGGGAACGAGTCGCTAGTTTAAAATATTTTGTCGTGCCGTCCTCCAATTTGCGCCGGCCCTTAAGATCGTATTTAAGAACTCTACATTTGAAGAGGAATAAGTACTTACTTAGTACTTTGTTTATTCTTAGACAAGCTAGTTATACTTTTCCAATTAAAATTTAACTTAAAAATATGTAAAAAAAAAATGGTCATGAATATTGAAGCGATGACTATTAAGCGTGGAATGTACAAGCATTGGAATAAAAATCGATGAAGAAAAGCCAAAATTTTACTTCCAAATTGTTATTAAAGCTGGTGTCTATGGTAGTAATCAATTTGTCTACAGAATATATTCTGTAGTTACATTTAAATTTGGCAGTTAAAGCAATTTAACTGCTTTAAACTGATAAACTGCTTGAATAAATATGTTTATTAACTCCATAATATTTTTACTTAAATATTGGGAGATGAAAGACACTGTTTTGATCTCTGTCATAGACAAAATCAGTAAAAGTAGATTAGATAGGTAGGTCATATAATTTTACATGAAGTTAGCGATTTGTTTTATTTATTTCATGTGGAAATATTTAACTGCTTTTGTTTGCCCACTTGCATTAAAATCGTAAGTTCTTTTTTAAAATTACCTATCTATCAATCAATAAACTCTCTAATGAAACATAGTGAACTATAATATAAATATTATATTTAGATATTTATTTAGAATAATTTCAGAGAGCTCTAAAATAAACCGAAATCGTTAGATTAGAGTTTTTTTTTCATTATTTATATTTATATAATTTCTAATTGCTCATTCTATATTTACATTATTATAAAACAACATAATGTTATACTAGCGAAATTTCATTGAATTTAAAGTGTAATTAATTCGTATCCAAAATAAAAATAAAGTATAATTTTCAAAAGTCATTATAATGGATATCAGATATCTAGTATTATAGTGTAAGTTGTGTACCTGTGTGTTACATCTTAGTACCTAAGCTAAATTTTGCTTATTTATTATTATTTTTATAGTAAATCTATATGGAGTTAAAAACAAAAGAAATAAGTATTAAATGTAATAATGGTGCATTAAAAGTAGTTTAAAGTATTAATTAGAAAACAAGTTCGTATTGTTAGTGAGCCTAAATTAAAAAAAAGTCGCTGTATAATTGTAAAAAAGTTACAAAAATACAATATTATGACCGTTGATGTTTGAACAACCCTCTAATTGTATTATAATGATAAATTTCAGTTGCAGTATGTGAATAATTGTACAAAATTATAATCTTGATTATCGATTACATAGATTCACTAACATTATAGTGTCGAAACAAGAGATTCGACTCTCCAGCTAAGACCTAGACCTAAGACCTAGATCATTGTGAACTTTGAATAATTTTTTTTTGTATTATTGATGTAATATTTAAGGCAATTCCCGCTTTTTGATATTTTGAAAAATCCTAAAACTGCGTGCACTGCTGCTAACAGAGTTCGTACGCTATACAGCCACTAGGTGGCGCTGCTTCATTCCCATACAAATTCACGTTTACGCGTTCGATGCGTTTGATCGACTAAAACTCGCACTGCACACTCAGTATCAAAATTAAATTGTGAGCAGTGAGCCTAGCATGAGTTTATAATGTAAAATATTAAAAACTTCAGAAATATAGTCTGTGCATATAATTACACTCGTAAATTCTACAAAACACTATTTTTGAAATGGCTTTTATTTACATACTGCGCTGTAACTAGGAGTGGGAGCTCCTGAACTTTTCTTATGATTATATTATAAGGAAATTCTATATACTAGTGTGTAAAACATCTCTTATCTATATATTTCTATGTCGCTTTCAATGTCATTGTAATGATACCGTATTGTAGCTTTAAAAAGGCAACAGATCCTCCGACTTTAGTGTTTTTGTACTTTAAGTACTTCTTTTATTTTTATCTAATTCTATTGTAATGAATGTTGTCTTTTGATTACTTTTTCTTTATGAATTGTTTAGTTAATTGAGCTTAGAAAATAATCCTGTTTTGAAAGCGTTGCATGTGTATCATTAGCCATTTAAAAAGAGATCTAATCGAAATAGTAAAATATGTATTTAGACACAATTATATTTCTAGTTAGATGGAAACGAGTCATATTTTGAAGAAAAAAAGACATATTATTTTAGCGAGGCGCACTACACGCCGCAATGTCATACCGCTAGATGGCGTTGCAGACCATAACACACTGTCAAAGTAACAGAAGTACAAGAACCTCGCTTCTTGTAACAGACCGACATAACATTTGCGTTTAAATATGTAGACTACCCTACAGGTAGTATTTTTTTATATATTATTATGTAAAAATTAATAAAAATATTATATAGTAGTATAGAATACCTACGGCTCATAAATTTAAAAAAAAATTAAGTAACCTTAAAAAAGGTCAAGAAGACTACCAGTATTTTTATGCAAGTTTGAAAACTTGCTGTTCATAGTGAAAATACTGCGGATTTAATTAAGTAAAATATAGTCATAGATTATAATTATTCTCCTATACACGATTCAAAGAATTATTGTTAAAATATGTTTCACAAAAAATCCCTATAGTTATGTTAGTCTTATAAAAATACTATGTATATTCATTATATTAATTAACGGTGAGTCACGCAACCAAATAATTATTGCCTTGGGATTGATAACAGAATCATTATTTTATGTCAAAATAAAATTTGATTACTATTTGACCATTATTGAGCTCTATTAATTGTTTTAATGAAATAAATATATATTACATTTCCTGCGTTACGTTATATTTGTGCACACCGCTAATCAAAAAAAATTCACGCCCCCTATATTACACAACTAGCTGGTGCCCACGACTTCGTCTGCGTTGAAAAATATTAAGTAGCCTATCCTGTGTCTCGTACGTCCAAATGTTTATCTACCAAGTTTCATGAAAATCAGTTAATTCGTTTAAGAGTTATAGAGGAACATACATACATACAGAAAAAAAATCTAAAAATCGTCAATTTAGTTTCAGTATCATGTATAAAGCCTATAAACACGATATCTCTAAAAACAAAGTAACTTACTCCATGACCGACCCTTACACATTTATTATTAGTATTGATATTAATTTTAATTGTCACAACAACGCCATCTAGCGACGTTCGATCTTAATATATCTAGTCACCACGTACTCTAGTCATGTTCATATCTAAGTTACCATAAATGTTAAATCCTTTTAATCTTCATCTTCTATATTTAAAATAAGTAAATAAAAATCTTCTCCTAAAAGAAATTATTATAATTGTTAAATAAATAAAAGTTGGATCGATGTTGAGACTAAAAAGTATATTGTGATAGGTTTTATTTTAAAATGTGATTTTTATATTAATAATAACTTTTTTGAAAATTTAAAACTTTGCCGCGTAAATTTTAGAGATGCAGGCTGTATTTTGTCCCTACATATTTTTGTAGTTAAAAATAACTTACAAATATTATCTGTCATAGTACCTAAAGATATGAAAACAATAAATTAATGCCTAAATTAAAATCTGTATCATTTTTTTTAATTCAAATAAAAATAATTGTGTAACATTTTGTGCTACTTACTTATTACAAAAATGTCAGACAACCTTATTGGAAATGTGGATTGTTGATTTTATTTTTTTCTCAAAACTCAGTGGATAGATGTAATGTTTATTCAATTAAAAATGTTTTTATAAAAAATATAAAAATGTTCCCAATTTAGTTGTTTCATTATACGTAATGTACCTACTGCTTTACTCTTCGTTAGGTTTATTTTTATTCTATAAAAGTTAGCTCACACCGGAAAGCTGCACGGCGCGCATGTTTTGAGAGAGCAATAGAAATATAGAACTAATTCACTACACTAAAATACACACTAATAGCAATTGCTCCATAGCTTCTAATTGATGCTAGTTTTGAAAAATGCATTTAGTTTCATAACAACCAAAAAAATGGATAATAAGGAAAAATAAAAAGGGAGAGTTCGAAATGGATAGACAGTGGACAACATGTACAGTCATGAGTTAATAAATGCATATAAGTTAGTGCTGCACTCCATGTAGTGGTTCATAAACTACCCAGAAAGATGCTTGTGTAGAACATTGGGATATATGAATGAAAGCTAAATGAAAGCATTTGTCGAAAGCATCGTAACAAATGTTACCGCCATACCCCAATGCCACCACAGCGCCTCCTACCTATACTTTTATGTTATTTTGGTTTCTATATATATTTTTGTTACCCCGGTCACTGACATGCGTGCAAACATTCTTACATTGTACGAATCTTTGCACGCATGTGAAGGAACGTGACATTCATTCGCAAACTCAGCGAGTACGCAAATGGGTTCGCATACTCATATGCGAACGCGTTGAAGGTGAAGATGATTTTAGTGCAGTTTAGTGTTTGTCCAATCCATGATCAAATTCAATTTACGCCACTCAGTACACGATACGAACTCTGAAAATGGTAAACGAGATGTCCGTTACCTACGCAATCAATACGCAATCGTACACGAAACTGGTCGCACGAATGCTTGCACGAATGTGTGGGAGACTACGCGAAGGTTTGCTGTTCGCGCGCTTTGATGTGCGTTAAAAAACCGACACTGCACGGAAAAGCGCGAATGTAGCAAAAACTTCGCATAGTCATTTGCAAATATCGTCCTACACTTGTGGGTTCGCGTATTCGCGCGAATGTGAGTGACCGGCTGACCGGCATAAAGATAACACCATTACCATTACCTATTCTGTGGTAAAGTGAAGTAAGTATCAAGCCTACGATCAAGTATTGCCATTAAAGGCCTTGCCCACAGACCACAGATTGTAAAGTATTATGGCCTTGCCTGCTTGTTGCCTGCCTTGTGTTGTTGGCCCAATGTTGGCCTATCTTTATTTATTTTATTATTTTGTGATTATCTTTTACTTTTAGGTTGATTCAAAGAGTATATAATCACTACGTTTTAAGAGACGGGACTCCCATACAATGAAAATGAAATCCACTGTTCTATGACAAAGATGGACTGCTCCAATACCAACCTAACCAAAATTAACAAGTACGATGCTGCCAACATAACGAACATAAAAATAAGGATGTGCTATTGTTACGATAAATAAGGTCGATAGTATAATTGACTCTATAGTCTATGGTTTTATGAAAATCCCAAAAAAAGGCCTTACATAATTTTAAATATTATTTATTGACAAATAAAAAAACAAATAATTACAATCATCGCTTTATTACTATCATACAGTTTACGGTTATTGCCGACTGACGGAGTAGCAGAGAAGCAGTGAACGAAAAAAACAATGGTTAGCTGGGTGCCATTTTGGTATATGATTTGTTCCGCCTGGTATCAGTAGTATATACGGTTGTACACCTCACCCGGACTGTTGAGCCCCCTTTTGTATCAGTAGTTCGGCGCTGGTGAAAAACTTTTGTTTTCTAAAGTACTGATGTATGTACACACATGACGATTGTTTTACATTTCGAAGTAAGATAAGAGGAATAAATATGTATATTAATAATAACTTTAAAAATATAAAAAAGATATATCAAATTGTAAATCAAATGCTAGGAAGAGTTACACTGTCAATCGATATGGCCATACTTAGAGCATTTGATGCACAAGGAATCTCTACAAAATACATTGATAACAAGTGGCTAATTAAATAAAGAGGTTGAATAATGGACACTTATTGAAGTTCCTTGATATTATTATAAGAGCCTTATATGTACATACAGTACCTTAGAAAACAAAGCACCAGCGCCGAACTACTGATACAAGAGGAGGCTCAACAGTTCGAGTGACGTGAACAACCGGATTACTGATACCAGGAGATTAGTTCGTCGTTCAATTGACAACGCAGGGCTGTCATGGTGGCAGACGCGGTCCTTAATGTTTTTTTATGGTACATCATCCTAACACGAACAAATCATATAGAAATTTTGGCACCCAGCTCCCTAGCCACAAGAGTAACTTCACATAAAATCTTTGAGGACTGCAGGATCTATTTATTTTTTAAGTTAATTACGGCAGTATCCAAGGTCGACGTTGAAGGTTCTGTAACACACATAAAAATTGGATTATGTCTTGTATAACGTAATAATAATTTCATAAAGTAATTCAATGGATTGGAACGATACATGGAACAGCATTTCATTTGTTGTTTGTACAGGATTTTTAGCAATATGGAGAGGGAGTTCACTGAAAACTTCATCGTTCAATGGATTGGCAGAGATTCCGATACATGGAACAGCATTTCATTTGTTGTATGTACAGCTGTTTTTTTTTTCTTTTCAGTCTTGCCTGCACCTAGAAAGTAAATGAATATTGAATGTTATTTTTAGTTAAATATATAAATAAAAAAATAAAGGCAAAATAAAACTAAAACAAACCAAATGGTACATTGGGGTGTATGCATGAGTTCATCTCTTACAGCATTTTTAGCAATATGGAGAGGGAGTTCACTGAAAACTTCATCGTTCAATGGATTGGCAGAGATTCCGATACATGGAACAGCATTTCATTTGTTGTTTTTTCTTTTCAAAGTCTTGCCTGCACCTAGAAAGTAAATGAATAATAAATGTTATTTTTTAGTTAAATATACATATAAATAAAAAAGAAAGGCAAAATAAAACTAAAACAAACCAATTGGTACATTGGGGTGTATGCATGTGTTCATTTCTTATCATTCAGTGCAATAAAATCAAAAAGAAATTTTTGCCGATTGTCGATAAAAAATGGCACTGCACTATTGTTTACATTTTACATGCAACACATATGCAACACAATTTTATTCGAAAATTTGAACTAAACTCCCAATAAACTATATTATACATGGTTTTAGAACAGCAGCAAGATATAATATGTACTAACCTATCTTCATCCAGCGGGAATTGGGCCAAAAATATTCGTTTTTTATTATCAATGCGACTCGTTCTTAGGCCACATATTTCGCACTTTTCGCAGCTTACTTTCGGCATCTAGAACACTAAACACGATACACCAAATATAACACTACGAAGAAAGAGTAAACACTAAAATTTTGGCAAGTTTTATAAAAATCAATACTCTGCTTGCCGAAAAATCCGAAAATAAACAACAAGCAAACAAAGCAGTTGAAATGAAAGACGTTGGAAAGACGCCATATTGCAACACATCAATATGGCCGCCGATGGTTTATTGCATAGAGTAACTTATACATACAGGTTTATTGTGGTTTTGATGTATAATACGGCCAAATTAGAGAATCGGTGATGTCTAATAACTTAATGGGTTTCGCAATCGCCTTGACTTAGTCGGGTTATTCCGGCATTACCCAATCCACCTGTTTCATACATCATTTTCTTTCCTTTGAGTTGCGCCAGCCTGGGTTGATTGTCATGAGTGGACGTGGTCTCAGCGTTGCCAATGCTACCGAAAAATCGGTATTTTAACCGATTTTTTTATCAATCTACCGATCTACCGATACGTCTATTAATCGAGGTATAATCTACCGATAAACCTATAGGGCCGGATTTACGATCTATTACGATACATATATTAGTGATCTGTGAAGGCGACCAAGTTCACCTAGGTCCGTCCGAGCATCCTACAAGTCGGAGCATAAAAAGATACTCTGTGGTCGGAGCCGCCGGCCGTCCGTGAATACCAACCTTTATCTTTATGTTACTGTTTCAGGTATTCCCCAAATCATAGACAAGGCAGCACTAGGCGAATTATTTTTTGTTCCATTAAAAGACTTGAAATGCGGTGACGGTGACTTAATGTTTCCAACGTTATCGAAATTTGTATTTGACATATTATCCTTTCCACATTCCTCAGCAAATGTAGAAAGGATATTTTCTCAAGTAAATTTAATGAAAACGAAAAGCCGAAATAAACTTAACACAGAATCATTAATTGCTAATTTACATACAAAATGCCTAATAGGTAAAAATAATTGTTTCGATTTTCCTTTGGACAGTAATTTATTAACTCGAATGGACAAAAAGTGGAAACGTGAAGAAGGTGAAAGTGACGATGGTGAATAACAGTAAAAAATAGAGGTTAAATGCAAAACTACCGATTTTTATTTCAATATACCGATTTTTCAGATAATTTTTACCGAATTCTGATTTTTTAGATTGGCAACACTGCGTGGTCTTATCTGTACTTACTACTGGGTATAATATACAACTTGGTACATAGGATCAGTGTAGTGCAGGGTCGGGTAACTTGTATGGACGAAATTTTGCTACTGCACGCACACATACAACGTGCTTGTATTGTTGATAAAGGATACCATAGAAAAAAATCAAACAAGAAATATCAAACGACTGGTCACACCATGTCCATGGTTATTGGTTGGGGAATTATGACGCCATTACATTTTTGCTGATTCATGTTCATGACATGAGTTCATCTCATCGAGCGATTGCTATTCTATTTAATTATTTTTTATTTATTTGTTATTTGCGAGAGGACATTAGTGTTAAATACGATAGGACGTTTATTTTTGTGAATATTTTTTTTGTGTAAATTGTGTATTAAAATGTCTGTTAATAATTACAGAAAATGTGCTAAGTGTGGCAAAACACGTGCTACAGAAATGTCTGTGTCTTATCACAGGTTTCCTAATCCAGGGAAGAAAAATATAGCCAAGTAAGTATGTAACCAGTACGTTACAAGTAAGTTTTCAATAACTGCATTCACCTTCAGGCCTTCAGGCTAATTTATTTAATCTCATATAGGTCTCTGAGTGTTCAGTTGTTTGTTGATGCTTAGGTACTGTATTTCTTTCGATATCTAAACAATCAAACCCATATATACTTATTTGTGTTAAGGTCGACGGACAGGCTGACGCCTATAACACAACAGGGAATCCGTACTAATATTATACCTAAATGCGAAAGTTTGTATGGAAACTACTGAACCGATGACCATGAAATTTTGCATACACGTTGTCTGGGACACCAGAAAGGACATAGGGTACCTTTCATCCAAAAAAAGGGACTATTCCCGAGCGATCATCATAAATAAAATAAAAAACTAACACCTGGCCAAAGCGTTATAGCAACAAGTGGTCAAGCGTTATATTGCTATTTTTTTTATTTTTCAACGCGGACGAAGTCGCGGGCAACAGGTAGTAAAAATATAAAAAAATTTCAGGGCTTGTGCTTGGGCTAAATATTGTTGGCCAAATAAGGATTGGACTTCTGTAGAATCTTTACAGTCACTTTACGCCTCAAACAAAGTTTTATGTGGAAGACATTTTACTTCGTCTCAGTTTTATGATAATCAAAGACAGAAACTGAGCATTTTTGCTGTACCAGATTTAATTGAATTGGACAAATCACAAGATAAAGAAAATCTGTTAAATCAGGTAAACCTATTTACTTTTCACTTATTTTGACATAATTTGTAAACTTTGGCACACATTAAAAGTATAGGTACTACTCACTCACTAACTATGTAACCTCTGGAACTATAAAGACACCCAAACTGAAACTTGGCTTGTATGTAAGTTTTGAAATTCGAATGGGTTTGCATGTATATAAAGTCACTGGCAAAAGGGTTAATATTCTGGCTAATAGAATATGGTCACTGTCATAGGGTAAACCTATGGTAATAGTGGTTCACTGTGGTTTTCCCTTAAAACCGCTCACACTATTCAATTTGAAGGAATCCAATTTAGGAAATTGAAAGGTGTAATCGCAGTTAGAACAGATTGGATCCAATTTAGATTTAAGATTCTATTTTCAATTCTATGTCTTCGACTTAGAAATCAATTTAGTGTAGTGTGATCTTAGGTTCTTAAATTGGTTTCCTACAAATTGAATAGTGTGATAAGCACTTTAATTCAAATATTATTTACAGAATATGTCAAAACAGTCAAATATAGCAGGACAGCTGATTTCGAGAGACCCATTCCAAGAAATTGAAAATATGCAAAGTGAACCTTTAAAATGTGTTCTAACTCTGCAAACTTCTACAGAAGTTCCTAGTACTTCAAAATCAACATTCATAGAACAGGTATATTCACTCTTGACTTGTACTCTACAGAAAATCGATCTTTAAATTAATCAATTTTACTATTTTATCATAACCTGTAGTCAAACTAAAATGACAAATAGATAAAATTGTACAAATGAAAATGATTCTATTATAATTTTTATTCTATTCACTTATGATGTTCTTCCTGAACAGAATTGAAATGTTAATAGATTTTAACATGTGTGTGTTATGTTTACTTTAACTTAAAATAAAATCCTTACTAATATTATAAATGTGAATGTGAGTTTGTTTGTTTTTTACGCTTTCACGCAAAAACTACTGAATGGTGATTGGCACCATGAAATTTTACATACAAGTTGTCTGGGACACAAGAAAGAACATAGGTTTCTTATCCCGAGGGAACATCTAAAATAAAATAAAAAACTAACGCCTGGCCAAAGTGTTATAGCAACAAGTGGTCAAGCGTTATATTGTTTTTTTTTTTCAACGCGATGTCGCGGGCACCAGCTAGTTTTATATAATAAAATTCGACCCCCTCACCCCCCTTCCCTGATGGTTATGAGTGGGGGTTCGGCTTTATTATTGTTAATAATAAAATAATATTATACTTACTCTCATTTCAGAATGCAATAATAACAACACCAATTCCTGAATCCTCTTCTAAGAAGTCCAGTGGAATCCTGAGTGCCATGAAAATTTCCAAGCCTAATCAAATGAGTTCTAGAGAATGTCTGTTATATAACATATGCTCAAAGAGACTAAAAGAAATAATGAGACTTCGAAAACAACTGAAAAATAAGAAAGGGCATAATTTGATAAAAACATTATCAGAAAACGAAAATGTGCAAAAACTCTGCAACTTAAATATCAGCAATTCATTTGTTTTGTTATTGCAAAGTCAGTTGAAAAATGCACCTAAAAAACCAAGAGGAAGAAGGTACACACTGAAACAGAAAATTATGGCTTTAGTTATTTATAAAAAGTCACCAGCCTGTTATCGACTACTTAGGCGAATGTTTGCATTGCCATGCCAAAGTAGCTTAAATAAATTATTGAATAGAGTGCCACTGAAACCTGGGATAAATGGACATATATTTGCTTCATTAAAAAAAATGGCCCAGAATCAAACCAACGAAGGCAACATATGTGTTTTATCTTTTGATGAAATGTCAATTAGAAAACATTTGTATTATAATACAAAGCTGGATCAAATTCAGGGCTTCCATGATCATGCCAACCACGGCAGAAGCAACAATGTGGCCACTAAAGCTCTTGTTTTTATGCTTTCTGGAATAAGAAAGAAATGGAAACAACCCATTGCATTTTATTTTTCTCACACATTAACCGCTGATAGGTTAACAGTAATTTTAAAAGAGGTAATATTTTAGAAATAATTTAATGTGTACTCTAAAGCTTCATTAAATTTCAAATAATATGTCTTTTTATTCATTTCAGATACTGAAGGAATGCTTCGACTCAAGCATGAATGTTGTTGCAACTGTTTGTGATTTATCCACCATTAATTTAAAAGTTTTAAGAACACTGGGTGCTACAACAAGAGAGCCTTTCTTTTTTATTCACGGGCATGAAGTTGTTACCATCTTGGATCCGCCACATCTTCTAAAATGCACTAGAAACCTTTTTATGAAACACAATGTAGAATGTACTACTGATTTTCGAAGCAATGATAATCTTGTAAAAGGTATGTATCTATTTTTTTTCTTCATCATACAGGTTCTCTTGTAGAGGAAATGTACCAATAAAACTGTAGCTAAAAATACATGATTGTTCCTTGGAAAAAGCCAATTACAACATGTAAGGTGTATTTTTAAATTTCGTTTCTTAAACGATCTTTATATTTTCACACCACATAAATTCTATAGTAATGATTTTTTTATGAAATTTGCTTTTTATAGGCATAGCAAAATGGAGCGACATAGAGCTTTTCTATAAATTGGACCAAAATAATGCAAACTTTGTATTTGCTCCTGCACTCACAGACAGCCATTTGTATCCAAATGTGAAACAACAGATGAGAGTGAAACTTGCAGCACAAATATTTAGTCACTCTGTCACAGCCGGGATATTAGCAAAAATAGCATCAAGTGAGTCAGTATTTTATTTATCTTAATTAATACAGATACTTATATGAAGACTTAATTAATATGACAGATTAATATGAAGACAATCTTATTTACTAACTTAACCTGGACTTCTCTAAGCCACCTTTTAGTGGAATAAATATAGCCTGTTACTCAGGGATAGTGTGGTTCCCTTTTGGCGAAATACAGTTATTTATAATTAAATATAATATTATTATAACTGTTGCACGCGGTTTCGCCCGCGTAAATTTATAAAATGTAGCCTATGTTACTCGCTGAACAACAGCTTCCCAACAGTGAAAGAATTTTTCAAATCGGTCCAGTACTTTCGGAGCCTATTTAATTGCAAACAAACAAACAAATCTTTCCTCTTTATAATATTAGTATAGATACATCACTTTGACTTCTATTTTCTAGAAACTTTATTCAAATAATCTATTTGTTTTTCAGATGAACTTCCAGCTGAAGTTCACGCGACAGCAACATTTTTGAAAAAAATTGATGAGCTATTTGATGCTGTTAATGCAGACAGCCCGGACCTGCGTGGTGGTAAAAAGTACTCCACAAACATGACTGCGAGGAGCCTTCACATATCACTATTCAATGAGATGAGAAAGTTTATATCTTCTATGAGATACTTGGGCTGTAAGACGACTCCTCCTTCACAAGAAGGCTGGATTCACACGATGAATGCCATTGAAAAACTTTGGAGAAATCTTCAGGCTCTCAATATCAAGAGTATATCGACCCGCCGACTTAATCAAGATCCACTTGAAAATTTTTTTGGTTGCGTTAGATATAATTGTGGCTCCAACAACAACCCCACAATCCAACAGTTCGTAGCTGGTGTCAAAACAGCCGTGGTAACTAATTTACGGCACTCAGGCGAAAAAAGAAATTGTGAAGACGACAATGCTATTCTATCTAACAATTTATCTAGTTTCTTAACTTCAGAGGTTAGCAGTTTGCAAAGTTTTGAAATATCTGAAGATATTGATAATGTTATCATTCAAAATTTATTGGCTGATTCAGTTGACGCAGTGGAACATTCGACATCTGAAAGTCAAGCTTGTGCATATGTGTGTGGCTTCATTTATAAAAAATTAAGACACAACAGCTGTGAAGATTGCAGAAAAGCATTTTTAACTGATACTCAAGAATCTATTCATATATTCACTAACTTGAGAGAATACGAAACCAGACACAGTTCTCTGCATTATGTTAATGAAGAAACTGTTAAATGTGTCGAGTCAATGGCTACAATCATTAATAACTATTTACATAACTATGCTTGGAAGCCACAATTAAAACAAAATATAATGGAAGTGCTGAATACAGTTGATTGTACATTTTTGAACAAATGTAAAAATCACTTTGAAATTAACGAGTATCACATTAAAAATAGTACCTTCTGTATATGTATGAAAAGATATTGTATTATAAAAAACAGGGAGATGGAAGAGGATGACAAAAGAAAGGCGATGGAAAGGAAAATAAGGATTTTAAGAAATAAATAATCTTGTAAAAGGTGGTTAACTTTTTTTGTTCATCATACAGCTAGTTATAACCTGTAATGAGGTACATAAAGATGCATTCTTAACTTTGGTTTCTTATAATCTTAGATTTTCGTAATAGATTCTGTATAATGAATTATTTAACGAAATTTGCTTTTTATAGGTACAGCAAAATGGAGTGACGTCGAGTTATTCTATCAATTGGACAAGAATAGTGCAAACTATGTATTTGCTCCTGCACTCAGACAGCCATTTGTATCCAAATGTGAACAGCAGATGGGAGTGAAACTTGAAACATAAATATTTAGTCACTCTGTTAGCCGGGATATTAGCAAAAATAGCATCAAGTGAGTCAGTATTTCATTTATCTTAAGTAATACAAATAGTTATGTAATGGGTAGACAATACAATTACTCAATTTTTATTATATATAATTTGACTTCTATTTTCTAGAAACTTTATTTAAGTAAATAATTTATTTTTCCTCAGATGAACTTCCAGCTGAAGCTAATACGACAGCAACATTGTTTAAAAAAAATGATGACCTGTTTGATGTTCTTAATACGGACAGCTTGAACCTGCCTTTTGGTAAACAGTACTCCACAAAACCTGACTGCGGGGAGCCTTCACATATTACTACTCTTCAATGAGATGAGGAAGTTTATTTCTTCTATGAAATACTTGGGGTTGTAAGACCTCCTTCACAAAAAGGCTGGATTATTTAAACTAATAACGAAGAAACTGTTAAATGTGTCAAGTCAATGGGTACGATCATTAATAATTATTTACGTAACTATTAACTATGCTTGGAAGTTCCATATAAAACAAAATATTATGGAAGTAAAAATCACTTTCAAATTAAAAAGTCATATTAACAATAATACCGTTGGTATATGTATAGGATGGAAAGTAAAATAAGGATTTTAAGAAATAAATAATAGATTTCGAAGCGATGATAATCTTGTAAAAAGTAGGTAACTTTTTGTTCGTCATACCAGGCTCTTTTGTTGAATAAGTGTACCAATAAAACTGATGTTAAAAATATATTATTCATCCTTGGAAAAAGCTAGTTATAACCCGTAATGAGTTACATAATGATGCATTCTTTACTTTGATTCCTTATAATGATATTTAGATTTTCTTGATAGAATCTGTGTAATGAATTTTTTAACGAAATTTGCTTTTTATAGGTACAACAAAATGGAGTGATGTCGAGATATTCTATCAAATGGACAAGAACAGTGCAAACTATGTATTTGCTCCTGCACTCACAGACAGCCATTTGTATCTAAATGTGAACAGCAGATGGAGTGAAACTTGAAACAAATATTTAACCACTCTGTTAGCCGGGATATTAGCAAAAATAGCATCAAGTGAGTCAGTAATTTATTTATCTTAATTAATACAGATAGTTATGTAATGAGAAGACAATACAATAAAATTGTTAAGACTATAATGTCTTCACCCAAATGATTAAACAGAAAATAAAACCTTGTTATAATAATAACTTCAAATTTTCATATATTTTATTTCATAGAAATGTCATGTCTATTTTTTTTAATAGGAAAATAGACCAAACCCAAATTAACAAAAAAGGTTACACATATCAAAAATTACTCAATTTTTATTATATAGCTGCTGCCCGCGACTTTGCCCGCATAACTTTGTAAATTATATAATAAAACCTTCCTCGAGAACCACTCTATAAATTGGTGAAAACAGCATTTAACTCGGTACAGTAGTTTTTGAGTTTATCCCGAACAGACAGACGCGGCGGAGGTCTTTGTTTTATAATATGTAGTGATATATAACTAGCTGGTGCCCGCGACTTCATAGCTATCAAAATGTTATAAATGCCTTCCTCGATAAATGGACTACCCAACATAAAGAATTTTTCAATTTGAACCAGTAGTTCCTGAAATTAGCGCGTACAACCAAACAAACAAACTCTTCAGCTTTATATATTGGTATAGTTTTGACATCTATTTTCTAGAAACTATTTAAGTAAATAATTTATTTTTTCCTCAGATGAACTTCCAGCTGAAGCTAATACGACAGCAACATTGTTTAAAAAAATTGATGACCTGTTTGATGCTATTAATACGGACAGCCTGAACCTGCCTGTCGGTAAACAGTACTCCACAAACCTGACTGCAGGGAGCCTTCACATATTACTCTTCAATGAGATGAGGAAGTTTATCTCTTCTATGAAATACTTGCGGCGTAAGACGACTCTTCGCAATAAGACTGGATTCACACAATTTTATAGTACCTTTTGTATATATATGCACTAAAGATATTGTATAATAAGAAACGGGGAAATCGAGGAAGTTTAAAGCAAAGGCGATGGAAAGGGAAATGATTTTAAGAAATAAATAATAGAAAATACCAATGTTTGTTTCATTCGCACCTGCAGTTTCATTTGATACCTCGAAGTGGCTTCATAATTGTAAGGAGCTTATCTTAAAAATAAATTATGAGATAAACTCCTTACAATTATGAATCCACTTCGAGGTATCAAATTTAATATACGGAATACAATAACCTATCGATTTGAATTTTCCCGCATATATTGTTTATATTGCTATTCCGTTGCGGCGCTAGTCTCTATAAGTGAATAAAATTATGGTCAAAATTTTTTACTATGGAGTTACCATTCTTCTCTCGCTTAGAGAGTACTATATTCCTTGGTGTAGTGCCATTTCAAATACAAGGGATCAGGCTGGCGCAACTCAAAGGAAAGAAAATGATGTATGAAACAGGTGGATTGGGTAATGCCGGAATAACCCGACTAAGTCAAGGCGATTGCGAAACCCATTAAGTTATTAGACATCACCGATTCTCTAATTTGGCCGTATTATACATCAAAACCACAATAAACCTGTATGTATAAGTTACTCTATGCAATAAACCATCGGCGGCCATATTGATGTGTTGCAATATGGCGTCTTTCATTTCAACTGCTTTGTTTGTTTGTTGTTTATTTTCGGATTTTTCGGCAAGCAGAGTATTGATTTTTATAAAAATTGCCAAAATTTTAGTGTTTAAATACTCTTTCTTCGTAGTGTTATATTTGGTGTATGGTGTTTAGTGTTCTAGATGCCTAAAGTAAGCTGCGAAATATGTGGCCTAAGAACGAGTCGCATTGATAATAAAAAACGAATATTTTTGGCCCAATTCCCGCTGGATGAAGATAGGTTAGTACATATTATATCTTGCTGCTGTTCTAAAACCATGTATAATATAGTTTATTGGGAGTTTAGTTCAAATTTTCGAATAAAATTGTGTTGCATATGTGTTGCATGTAAAATGTAAACAATAGTGCAGTGCCATTTTTTATCGACAATCGGCAAAAATTTCTTTTTGATTTTATTGCACTGAATGATAAGAAATGAACACATGCATACACCCCAATGTACCAATTGGTTTGTTTTAGTTTTATTTTGCCTTTCTTTTTTATTTATATGTATATTTAACTAAAAAATAACATTTATTATTCATTTACTTTCTAGGTGCAGGCAAGACTTTGAAAAGAAAAAAACAACAAATGAAATGCTGTTCCATGTATCGGAATCTCTGCCAATCCATTGAACGATGAAGTTTTCAGTGAACTCCCTCTCCATATTGCTAAAAATGCTGTAAGAGATGAACTCATGCATACACCCCAATGTACCATTTGGTTTGTTTTAGTTTTATTTTGCCTTTATTTTTTTATTTATATATTTAACTAAAAATAACATTCAATATTCATTTACTTTCTAGGTGCAGGCAAGACTGAAAAGAAAAAAAAAACAGCTGTACATACAACAAATGAAATGCTGTTCCATGTATCGGAATCTCTGCCAATCCATTGAACGATGAAGTTTTCAGTGAACTCCCTCTCCATATTGCTAAAAATCCTGTACAAACAACAAATGAAATGCTGTTCCATGTATCGTTCCAATCCATTGAATTACTTTATGAAATTATTATTACGTTATACATGACATAATCCAATTTTTATGTGTGTTACAGAACCTTCAACGTCGACCTTGGATACTGCCGTAATTAACTTAAAAAATAAATAGATCCTGCAGTCCTCAAAGATTTTATGTGAAGTTACTCTTGTGGCTAGGGAGCTGGGTGCCAAAATTTCTATATGATTTGTTCGTGTTAGGATGATGTACCATAAAAAAACATTAAGGACCGCGTCTGCCACCATGACAGCCCTGCGTTGTCAATTGAACGACGAACTAATCTCCTGGTATCAGTAATCCGGTTGTTCACGTCACTCGAACTGTTGAGCCTCCTCTTGTATCAGTAGTTCGGCGCTGGTGCTTTGTTTTCTAAGGTACTGTATGTACATATAAGGCTCTTATAATAATATCAAGGAACTTCAATAAGTGTCCATTATTCAACCTCTTTATTTAATTAGCCACTTGTTATCAATGTATTTTGTAGAGATTCCTTGTGCATCAAATGCTCTAAGTATGGCCATATCGATTGACAGTGTAACTCTTCCTAGCATTTGATTTACAATTTGATATATCTTTTTTATATTTTTAAAGTTATTATTAATATACATATTTATTCCTCTTATCTTACTTCGAAATGTAAAACAATCGTCATGTGTGTACATACATCAGTACTTTAGAAAACAAAAGTTTTTCACCAGCGCCGAACTACTGATACAAAAGGGGGCTCAACAGTCCGGGTGAGGTGTACAACCGTATATACTACTGATACCAGGCGGAACAAATCATATACCAAAATGGCACCCAGCTAACCATTGTTTTTTTCGTTCACTGCTTCGCTGCTACTCCGTCAGTCGGCGATAACCGTAAACTGTATGATAGTAATAAAGCGATGATTGTAATTATTTGTTTTTTTATTTGTCAATAAATAATATTTAAAATTATGTAAGGCCTTTTTTTGGGATTTTCATAAAACCATAGACTATAGAGTCAATTATACTATCGACCTTATTTATCGTAACAATAGCACATCCTTATTTTTATGTTCGTTATGTTGGCAGCATCGTACTTGTTAATTTTGGTAAGGTTGGTATTGGAGCAGTCCATCTTTGTCATAGAACAGTGGATTTCATTTTCTTTGTATGGGAGTCCCGTCTCTTAAAACGTAGTGATTATATACTCTTTGCAAGGGATTTCTGGAGTTCAACTTTCACAGTCGTGTCCAAGTCGTGTCACCTAAACTATTTGCAAAAAAGTCAATTACAATAAAGTTGAAAAGTAAAAAAACATGTCGTTACGAAATTTGCGCAAACTTCAGAACTCGCTCCAGAAACCTACGAGTGCAGAAAACGTTTCCGAAGATGAATTTGAACCTGTATTCCAAAAGAAATCCTTTTTTTCACAGGTATGTCTGTCTTGTTCAAATTTTACTAAAAAAATCTTTACCGTATCAACTCGTATGACATTGAATATGCATTATATGCATTTTTTCTTATGTTTGTGAATAAAATGATACAAACTTTTTCACTTTAACATAGGCATAGATTAAAGCTTAACCTATGCCAAATACAGTAGTTTTTTATTTACTCATTTTACATTGATAACGTATCATGGCTAATGTTTAATGAATTTTTTCATTGTAAATTGAATATTGTAGTTAGAATAATGATGTTGATCATTTATTGTAAACTAGTGAACTGCTCCCAGCTTCGCATTGATGCCCTTTTTTTGCAAATTATATATAAAAAAACTTCATCATTTAACATTCTTTCCGTTAGTGAAAAGCACATTAAAATAGCTTGCATAATCCATATAGATGGATAGACGCCGGGAATCAACTTTGTTTTATACTATATAAAGACTAGCGACCCGCTCCCGGCTTCGCCCGAAGTGCAATTTTTATATATACAAACCTTGCCTGTTTTTCCCTCTTTCCATAACTGAAAACCGAATTAAAATTGGTGCAGTACTTTTCGAGTTTTGTAAGCTTAAAGTTCGAGTGAATAGGCACCTTCTGGGTGAGCTCGCTCCATCATAGGCTTCATCTTCGCTACACACCTGGATGTTGGCCAAGAGCAAACCCATCTCTATTTAAAAAAAAAAAAAAAAAGCTTAACACCAACTTAACATTTTTATAAATATAGTTATATATATAAAGATAATATAAATCTCATGCATACATTGTTATAAATAAATTTAAACTTAAAATTTCCAAATATAGCTGCAGATTTCATCTGAATCAGAACAAGAAGATGAAATGGAAACCAAGGACCAAGATAAAATGGAAAATGGAACGGAAACCAAGAACCAAGACTTGTCTACACCGGGCCCATCTCAAACTAAAGCAAAGAAAGCAAATAGAAAAAAAAAGAACCAAAAGAAAAAAGATGAAATGGCCAATGTAAGTCTTTGTTGTAGTTAATTTGCGTTACTGTGTATTTTTTATGTTAAGTTCAACAGATAGGCTGACAGTGGCTTATATTTAATTCCTCCATTACAGGTCTACGATATTGATGCCTGTTTGAAAGAAGTCAATGACATATTAGGTCCAGTTGAGACAACGGAAGAGAAAACGTCGGAGAACAATGAAGAGAAGGAGTATAAAACGCTTATGAAAACTACAAAGAAATATTTCAGTCGAGAATATGATTACACAAAGCTGTTGGGAACTTATGCTGTAATGGAAAATAAGAAAAAATCTGAGTTAGTTCTTCCATTTAATCCATACTAAGCTACTATTTATTTATTTATTATTTCATTTATTTGTTATAATATTAATATATATTGAAATTTTCAGAAGAGGTCATGTCCGTGGGTGCATAACGAGAGCTCGTATCGTTGACAAGAATTTTGATATAAAAAGTCCGGGTAAATATGACACTTTTTTATTAAAATTTTGATGAATTTTGATATTAAATTCTTTTTTTTCCACTCGTATACATTTAGGTACTTTAAAAATACTACAGAAAATATATCATAATCATGTTTATATGGAGAAGGACTAGAGAAGGACTGGAAAAAGATAATATTTTTATTTAATACTTTTTGAATTTTGACCTTTGGGCAACCGAACAGATTTTAACTGTTACATGTCAGTATATTTATGAAAATTTAATTTACGCGCATAAAAATATTAGTCAATTTAATAAAAAATGTGATGTACACAATATAAATACTAGGTTCAAAAATAATTTAGATTTACATAAGACGCGACTCCACAAGATAAGTAATTCTTTTATGGGTCAATGTATACGGTTTTATAATAAACTGCCTGAGATGATAAGAGCCTTATCTATAAATAAATTTAAAGGTGTCATTAAAGCCAAACTCCTCTCGAAAGGCTACTATAAGGTCACAATGAAGCCTGGATTTAGAGCTTGGATCCGGAGCTCATACTATGTTTTGTTTAGTATTGTAGATAATTTTATATTTTAAAGATGACAAAAAGAATAGTATCCTAAGTTTCTTTCAGGGTTTCTTCTCAGGATCGTCATCTTGGCTTTTTTTTTTCCGAAACCCTAGTAAATTTAAATTTATAATGACGATCATAAGAGTTTCTTGAGAAACCTAATTGATAAATAAATATTTTGATTTGATTTGATTTTGACCGCTACTTTTAATGATATATATCAATATAAGCTAAGTTGTCTAGATTCTAGATATTATTCCAACAAATCAATATACTTGTTTAGTATAGTATATTAATTTGTTACAGGCTTAGGAATGAGTATAATGAAGAAGCGAGACGGTTTGACTTTCTTTCGATTCGATCACAGCAGTAGGTATTTGGATATGCAAAGGAAATTTTGGTCAAACGTATTGACAACTAATATTGATGAATCTTATTTGACCCAAGCCAGAGATAGTAATAACGTGGAGGCCATGTTGCAGGTTTGTAGTTTTTAGAATTTTTTTTACAGCATCACTCTAACGGAATATATACTTCTTATGTAGATATCGACAGACAGGCTGACAACCCACTTGATGATAGGTGGCTATTATTTGGAATATATTTTATAATGAGTTTCCAATTGTTTAATATTTATTTTTATCGTGACAAAGGTAAACATGTGTACAGGTTTTATTGTCATATATTTGGTTTCTCTATTTGTACAATCGTTTGTAATTAAAGAAGGTATTGTACATTGACAAAGACTCGAGTAATTGCAAATGCTTTTGTGTCGATAATAAAGTGACCTTGGATACAAGCAACCATAATTTATTAGTAATAGTATCAGAAAACTAAAATTTCCCCACATCTATGCATATAATAAAGTCTGTCTGTAAATTAAAATGTTCTACAAAAAAAACCAATTTCGAATATGAAATAAAAATAGTAGTTTTTAGAATTTTTGTCCGTTTGTGCATGCTAATCTCATAAAAGGCTTAATCGATTTGAATGCGGTTTTCAATGATGTATTGTAGCAACATTTAGTGTTTGTTTCATTTCAATATGTTTACAAACAAAAAAGTTTCTTAAAGGCAAAAGCTTCATTGATCCTGATAAGTTCTCTTGAAACATAAATATCCCACTTGCTTGTGAAATTATTAATATAATGTCTCATTTTAATCCAAAAATAATAAACAAATAGTATATTAAAGTTATCTATTTTGTTTTATTTCAGCAAGTGGACTATTTGTTTGAATTAGAGGAATATATGGCCGGCTACAATATTTTGGAGTACTGTATTTGTGTCTTGCAAAACGCTACACATCATTTGTTCAATATCACAGATGTAAGTTTTACAGACGTATACAGACGTAAAAAAAAAACTAACCAAATCCACAGTTTTACAATCCGTACAGTTGAACATAGACGGCCCCCAAACTCGTTTAGTTTGCGCACTCTAACATTGAGGGCTGACAACAATCGTTTAAAAAAAATAATTATAATACTGTATATGGATAACGATATAATGGGCTAATATCGTCAAGCACTGTTATTTATTTTGTACTTTTGTATATAAAAATATATTAAATTTTATTCAACTCTAAAGACAGCTGGTAAACTTAAACATTTAAAAGTATATTATATTAATAGGTAGGTGTGTAAATAAATAATTACATAATAATAATGATGACATTTATTTTATTTATATTTAAGGAGAAATAAAAACTAACAGTGTAAGTAAACATTTAAAAAATCAACTTTAAAAAAGATACAAACTAAAAAATATGATACCACAATGTTAACATTACTCTCTGAGTTATAAATGGTTGAAAGCTTGTCGATATGTGAAGTTATTTTCCATTTTGTGATAACATTTGCATATCTAGTTTCATCGTAACGTTTGAACGCCCCTGTAACGCATCGTAACGTTTTACAAGACCCAAAAATTGTGTCACGTAATACTTGAACGTCCCCTTGATTGTAAAACTGTGACGGATGCCTATTTCAGATGTCCGTCCGTCTAGAGTACGCAGTGCACGCGAATCGGCCTTTCTTCGTGGCCGTTCTCAAGTACATCCATGTCCATACGCTCAAGGCTGCCCATCGGGCCGCCCTAGAGTGCGCCAAAATGCTGCTCAATTTGGACCCCGCCGATCCGCTGGCGGTCCTGGCGATCATTGACGTGTTGGCGCTGAGGGCCAGAGAGCATCAGTGGCTGATGGACATAGACAAGCATTGGGCACCGACGAGAAAAACAAATTGCCTACCCAACTTTGCATATTCATTGGCGTTGGCCAATTATCATGTGGCGAAGAAAAATAAGCGTAAGTAAAATCTATACTTCTAAACTAATATTACATAGAGAGAAGATTTGTAAACTCAAAAACCACTTGACCGATTTTGAAAATTCTTCCACCTATAGAAAGCTATGTTATCAGCGAGTAACATAGGCTATATTTTATAAAGTTACTCGGACTAAGTCGTGTGCAAGATCTAGTTTTAAGTATTTAAAAAGAATTAATATTATAAATAATAGTAGTCGATATCTATTACAATGCTTTTGCCTGAAATTTCTTTCGCCTCCCCCCACAAACAGTAGATTTTTAAATAATCACAACAGTGTACGCTTTATTGGTGCAACTATTAATTTATTTATTTAAAACATTACCTTTTTAGTTGACCTGGATGTGGCGAATGAACTTTTGAATGAGGCCATACTTCGGTTCCCTCAAGTGGCAATAAAAATTATACAGTTCGCCAGCGGCAGAGTCGAAGAGAGGATCAAAAAACATGCTCTGTTCGAATCTCATCCGTAAGTTGACCCCTCGTATTACACCGTATTACACCTCGCCTTTACATCGCATTGCACTTTGCCTATATATATTGTATTGTGCCGTTCCTTTTGCCTTTACATCGTAATGTACCTTGCTTTTACACAGTATTACACCTTTTACATCGTACTGAACACACAAACAGAGGGTGCAAGGTGTCAAGTAGGTGGTCGACACTACAAACGAGGCCTTTTCTTTCCAACATGATATCGACAATATTGTAATGTTGCATTTCAGGTCAGAGGTTGAGTTGGATAAGCTAATAAAGTTGTACGCGAGAATGGCGTGGCCCAAGTTCAGCGAAGATAACATCATGAAGAAATGGTTCGCCCCCCGAGTCACCGCTTTCATAGATCACTTTGACAACAACCCCGAGATGCAGGTGATTATTTCATTTATTCGTTGGACCATTATTTACTTATTTCTACTATACACATTTGAAACTGTTCTTGAAGTTCTACAGCTATGAAAATGTTGTGGTTTGACTGTTCAGTTGTATACTATGATGTGATTACATTTTGATCATGTGTAAATAAATATAGCTTGTAACTAGAAATTTTAAGCTGTTTGAAAATATTTGTAAAAATGTCATATCTTATCTATATTTGTAACAGTGTTATGTCATCTGTTTATTTGCAAAAATGACATGTCATCTTATCTATATTCGTAACAATGTCATGTCATCTTATCTATATTTGTAACAGTGTTATGTCATCTGTTTATTTGCAAAAATGACATGTCATCTTATCTATATTTGTAACAATGTCATGTCATCTTCTCTATATTCGTAACAATGTCATGTCATCTTATCTATATTTGTAACAGTGTTATGTCATCTGTTTATTTGCAAAAATGACATGTCATCTTATCTATATTTGTAACAGTGTTATGTCATCTTATCTATATTTGTAACAGTGTTATGTCATCTGTTTATTTGCAAAAATGACATGTCATCTTATCTATATTTGTAACAGTGTTATGTCATCTGTTTATTTGCAAAAATGACATGTCATCTTATCTATATTTGTAACAATGTCATGTCATCTTCTCTATATTCGTAACAATGTCATGTCATCTTATCTATATTTGTAACAGTGTTATGTCATCTGTTTATTTGCAAAAATGTCATGTAATGTTCTCTTTATATTTGTAACAATGTCACGTGGTGGCACAATAACTGCACTGCATCAATGGTTATACTCGTATGAAATGAATGTGTTGCAGAGGAAGTGCGAAGAGTGCCGTAAGGCGAGACGCCGCGCGTGGCCTTGTCTGCCCGATGAGGTGCAGAGGCATTTCAACGTCATCATCAATATGGGCTCTCTAATTATTGACGAGGTATGACTTGTAAAAACTCGTGAAAAACTAACAGACAGACATAGTTACTTTCACATTTATAATATCAGTGTGTATTTAAATACTTTTATTTTTTTTTCTTTCAAAAAATACTATTCTACGTTTGTTTGTAAAATGTTTTTTTCTTGGTATTACAGAAATTTTCAGGTAGAAGAAACTTCGTAGCCGCTGACCCACCACCTGGTAACTCCACCAACGAGTCGTGAAGCAGGTTTCAATTAGTTTTTTTTTTTTCCTTTTATAATAAAATACATATATGTACCTATATATATGTATGTCATCATCCGGGATTGTGACCATCATAAAACGAAAAATTTCATGAAATCCATTCACTCAAAAAAGTTCACAAACTCGCAATTAGTGAATATACTTACTTAATTTGATTATTTTTTATTTTAATATTATTTATTCACACTCAATGAGTACAGATTTTTTTTTAAATAACTATAATTAATTAAGCAATCAATCCGTGTGTCACAAAATGTTTGTAAAATACTCTAAGGTAAGGACATAGTCTCAAAATAAAAATTCAAAAATTTAAGTACTATCAACATAGTTTATTCAACTTTAGTCACAAATTTTTTTTTTTTTTTTTTTCAAAATATAGTATAACCAAAATCTCATCTCACCAGTACATACGAAAAATGTATGGGGTATATTTTCAAAAACAAGATGCTTTTGGGGTTTTTTGAAAATATGCCCCATAGAGACTAGAGACCCAATCAGGTCTTAAGACCCCATTGCATAATACTAAAGCTGAGTACAATTGTCATGGAAAAAAATTAGCCTCGATTGTAAAATATTTCAGACATAATATTAATTTTAATAATTTCAGTTTTTTTGTTATTAATTTTTTTTTAGTTAATAACAAGTTTAATTGTTGTAATTGATTTGTTAATGTTATTTTGTAAGAATGTATATTATATATGCGTCTATTACCAACCGACAAACCACGCTGGTTTGTCGGTTGCAATTAATTATTCTTAACTTACAACCTGGTTGGTCCGTTAGTATTTTTTTCTTAACCGACAATCTGGTTTGTCGGTTGCAATTAATTATTCAGTAATTTTTTTTCTTAACCAACAATCTGGTTTGTCGGTTGCAATTAATTATTCAGTAATTTTTTTTCTTAACCGACAATCTGGTTTGTCGGTTGCAATTAATTATTCAGTAATTTTTTTTTCTTAACCGACATCCATGTTTGTCGGTTGCAATTATTCATTAATTATTCTTAACCGACAACCTGGTTGGTCCGTTAGTAATTTTTTTTTTTCTTAACCGACATCCGTGTCTTACGTATGTATATTATATTACGAAATGCAGGGATATTGCATACTAAGTTTATATCTCGAAGGGAACCAACGGCACTTTGATAAATTTGAGGTATACCCTATACATCGTCTTTTTTTGTGAGACACAACTTAGTAGGACGAACTAAAGTAGAGCCAAATTGGTGAGATACAAAAGTTCATTCACCTTACTTGAACTGACAATCTATTATGTCTTTCTATGTTGTATCTATTTATCACAAGATAGAAAGAGACAATGTAGCATACGAACTTCCGTTTGATAATAATATTCAAGGACAACCCGGACATCGCCGCGCTAAAGCCCTTCATAAAAAAGGCCTTGCGGTAACTTTGTTTACATTTGGTATCGCTTCTCAATGGCCCTAGATTAGGCATAACCTACAATATCATATAGCAATTTTTTTACACCCTACAGAGGATTAGTGGAAGATAGTGTGTGAGTCGGTAGTAGACTTGATAGACCGGTAGGTTAGTTTGTCGGTTAGGAAAAAAAATTTACTAACGGACCATCCAGGTGGACAGCGTGGTTTGTCGGTTGGTAATAGACGTATGTATGTATAATATTATAATTATAGAATTTAGAATATCTACATAATAAATAGTGTTGTATAATTTGTTATACTCATAAATAATAAATCATGTTATAAAAGAAATATATTGATTTTTGTATATAATGTTTAATAATTAAATTTAGAAAAAGTCCACAATGTGTTAGAACTAACAAGTGTATGATTTTGAATTATCCAAAGTACCTATAAGTATAATATGTTGATGATTTAATTATATGCAATTATGATAGGTAAAATTTAGAAAATAAAAATATTTTGGATTTTTGGACATTGTTTTATTTGATTATTTTGATATTTGAGTACAATTTTAAGTTTACAAAGTATGCAATTGTAATATTTCAATAAGGTATTAAACATTTACAAAACTAAATGAAATGTTAATTAAATTAAACCCAATTAAAGTTATTATTTAGATAAATGAAGTTTATGAGATTTTTTGTAAAATAAATTGTTGAAATTATCTTTGTTTTTTTTTTTCTAAAGTTAATAATAATTATATATCGTGAAACTTTGTTTAAACATTTCCTTACCAATTTCTGCTGAAGGCTAATATTCTAAATAATTCTAAGTTCCTTTCTGTAATGTGGGAACCTGTTCTTAATATTCCTTTAAGTTTAGATTTCTTTAATATGGATTTCTTTAGATTCTCAACGAGCTATGGTAAAGACAAAGGCTATGTTTCGGGTTATACTCACAGTATTCGACATTTATTTTGGCACTTGAGGAACAAGAGTGATATATTCGGTTTGTCTATGACTGTCATTCAATGTCATCGTATAAATATCTATATAGAATTACTAGCTGACCTGGCATACGTTGTTTTGCCAAAAAAAAATTTTTAGGGTAGACCACCCTTCATTTAGGGGTATAGAAAATAGATGATGGCCGATTCTCAGCAAGCCTTTGCATGGACAATCTCGCGAAATTCGACATACATACCAAA
Source organism: Synanthedon andrenaeformis (assembly GCA_936446665.2). NCBI lineage: Eukaryota > Metazoa > Arthropoda > Insecta > Lepidoptera > Sesiidae > Synanthedon > Synanthedon andrenaeformis. The sequence continues at coordinate 331,433 of OW387798.2, forward strand.
TATGAATCAATTCCGACTAGCAGTATAGTCGCCAGAGTTCTTAGAGATGGATGGACAGAGAGGGAGAAATCATTCAGCTAGGTAATTGCTTTAAAATGTGATTTTAATATGTACTTGTTTTTTTAAATATTTTATTAAAATAAATGGTTTAAACAACACAACACTCTACAAAACCAAATATAGCCGTACATCTCGCTTTGTTCCCGACGAGCCATATTAAATGGCGTCTACTGTAGGTACAAAAGTTACACAGGACACATATAAGGGCCAAGGGTCGACCTATCCTATTGGAAAAGGGGGAGGCCTATGTCCAGCAGTGGATGTCCTAGCTAGCTAAGATCTAGGTAAAAGTATTGTACCTATACCTGGAGAAATTGCTACGAATTACACAATTATCTTGTGATATTTCTCCATTTAATATACTCTAGCATGACATGGTGGATTAAAGCATTCCTAGCATGAAAATTTTCAAAATAATGTATGAGAGATTTAAGTTGAAAAGGGGGTCAAGCATATCCTGGTGATAGAATTTTTCCTAAATGATTGTTATGGCGTGGTCGAGAGGTAAAAATAAAGAGGGTGCACTTGGAATCACAATTTATTTAACTTTACACATATATTTTAGCTTATAAATAGGCATCAATCTAATCTACCGTCGCACTTGGGAGTTCGAAGCGAGCGTAGCACCTACAACCTGCAAAACAAATTTATATTTACATTTCTCTTAAAAGGAAACATGGTGAAAATATTTTAGGGAATAATACTTATTCTGTTGCACAACATTACACTTCTTAACAAAAGTGGCTCCATTGTCTTTAACTCCAAAAAATAAGGAGCATTTCAAAAAATATAAACCAGAAAAATTCTTATCTATACTAATATTATAATGAGATTTGTATGTTTGTAATGAATAAACTCATGGACCTATTTTGAAAATTCTTTCACCTATAGAACATAGGCTATATTTTATAAAGTTACACAATCGAAGTCGCGTGCAACAGCTAGTATGACAAAATGAAAGCTATAGATAGTATGAAAGAAGCACAGACCCATCCCTGACAGTTTACTTCCAGCGGTTGTTCTCGTAGTCCCACTTGGAGGACAGACCGTCCACCGGATTGACCTTGAGGTCCAGCATGCGTCTGAGCTGAGCCTTTTGCCGTTCCTCGCTAAACGTCTCCGGCAGCGGAGAGTACACGAACAACTTCATGCCCATGTACATCCACATGGAGATGGAGGCCAAGGCCAGTCCCCATCCCACGATACTCTTCCACTCCCCGGTGGGCGCCTGGAACTCTGCGAAGGTCTGGCAGTAGCTGGCGCGGTACAAAGCCTTCTTCTCCTCCGCGGTCAACTTGGACCAGTCCCCCTTCTCCTTCTGGCGGAGTGCCTTTATATCGGGTGTGTCAGGTCGGAATCTAACCGCTGGGAAAGGGTAGTCCGGTCGGTCTACATAGTTCGGCTGACCGTTGAAGCCATACCCCACCCATTCACGGTCACCAATCTGTTAAAAATTTTAATAATAAAGAAATATGGCTTCTTCATTTTTAATTAAGGTTTTTTTTCTTCAATTTACTGCAAAATAATTTCAATAGACGCTTGAGGAAAAGCTCTTAATATATAATGTACACGCTCCCAGCTTCGCCCAGGTTCAAAAAAAAATCTAACATATTTTTTAAGTTGGACCAAATTACACATAGTTAGAAAGTTTTATCAAAATCGGTTCAGTACTTTAGCGAGTTCATTGGCCTCAAACAACATGACACGTAATTTATATTTATATTAATTTATGTGAATCTTAAACCTTAAAGATTAGTTATTCTAAAGTCTGTCTCTTTCCAATCTTATTTCACTATAGTTGTCGAAAACTGTATATTTCTGAAACTAACTCAAAATAATTGTCTTAGGATTTTGTGAACTCTTCCTAGCATTTCGAAAAAAAGCTAAGATGACGATCCTGAGAACAAACCGCAAAAGAAACTCAGGATACCATTCTTTTTATCATCTTAAAAATAATAACAATTACAATAATTTCAATTAAATGAGAAGCAGCAACCTATTGCTAAAGTTTACCTTGGCAAGTTCACTGCTTGCCCGAGTGCCAGCAGGTACGCGGACTGCATCTAGCAGTGCACGGCGCAGGAGGTAATTTGCCATTATGCTGTAATTTCAAAAATCTAAAATAAAATGTCAGCTAAATCCCTGCAAGCTATAGTAATTTATCTGAATATATATGTTACGGCTAAAGTTAGGTGTGAACATAAACTTAAGTTTAGCTGGCTAATCTTAAGTTTATCTTCGAGAGGAGGCTAAAGTTCGATATCATGTTAGTATGCGTCGTGAATTTCCGTTTCCTTTTTCATTTGCTTCTTCTACATTTTTAGCCAAGGTCCTGCAGTTACACTTAAGTTTAGCCGGCTAATGATAGATGAAACTAACATTAACATCTCCTCGAAGATAAACCTAAGTTTAGCCGGCCAATCTTAAGTTTATGTTCACACCTATCTTTAGCCGTAACATATATATTACAATCCAAAACATGTGCTTGTGTATAAAATAATTATGATAATGGTCAAGTAAGTAGTCAATTGTGACAAAAAAAATTTACAGCTCATAGTCATAGTCGATTGACTATGAGCAGTTGTTTGTGGTTTAACCAGTTCTTATTGGTCAAACACATAGCTTATTGTGACAATATGAAATAAATATACTTCACTAGCTTTTTCCCACAACTTCGTCGACATTGTTCTTAGGTGTTAAAACATTTGTCTTATTGCTCCCGTAATTTTGTCAGGTGTTAAGTTTATACTGGTTTGTGGGTAGAAACTATCAGTTTAACAACAAAATCTTTATTTATAAGGTGCTTAATTTTTCTTGGACCTATGGCATACCTACAACCCTGGACAGTTATTAAGTAAAAGTAAATAATTCTGCCTTCTGTGGTACACTAAGAACAACTCAGGAAATCAAAATTCAATGAATTCAATGAATGGAATGAAAATTTCAAAATTTTTACACTAAGCAGGAAATTCAAAATGTATATTCAATTATAAAAACTTCCTATAGATTATAGAATCATAAGACAAGTAAAGGAAGGGACAATTCTTAACAATCCCTGAGGTACATAACTAGGTTGGTATGGTATACATAATATTTTATTAATATTAGTTTTTGATCCAGTTATGAAGTATTTCTACAATTTTCCTTGGAACAAGTATGTGGACTTAAATCTCCTAGTTTCCACCTGCGTATCATAATCCGTATCGTATTAAATCTCTTATCGGACATTTTATTTTGCATTGAAGATAATTTTTAGGTTAGTTAAAAACCAGAAAACAATTTTAATGTAACTTATAAAAGTTAATAGTGTATAAATATCTAATGAGACAGTGTGAATAAATTTAAAATAAATAAATTAGTCCACTTGAATTGTAACGAAGAAAAAAAGTATTACCGAATACATTTTGACAATCGATATCAAGTAGTTACATAACAAAAATATCGGCACAGAGATCGATTAGCTTACATACCTTACATTTGATAGATAATCAAAAATTTAAAAAAGAAAACCTGGCTAGAAAAATATTAAATTTAAAATTAGAACACCCATTTTTAAGAACCTACCACTATCCGCTATTTTAGAGTTAATTATTCACATAAATAGAAATAGTAATAGAAATAATACACTGAACACTATTATTTTTAGAGAAAAGAGTAAATTTACCTTTAAATTGTCGCCTGGGACTTGGTGAAGCAAATCAAATCCAATATGCAATGCAACCAATACATCCAACAAAACAATAAAAAAGTTGAAACAACAGCGACATCTACATCATTTTTTTGAACTTATACTCAATAACGTTTCGTTTCATTCAACATACCTTTTTATAAAAAAAACAAATAACCAATAATTTAGAAAATTTATTATCACGCAAAAATAATAAGTTAAATTATTTAACTTGACAATTAAATTATCCCATGTGTCGTTTATCACGTGAAAGGAATATAATCGTAAAATATAACTACTGGTGGTTCAAGTATTTTATCGATGGTTATGCGTAGGTATACATGCATGCGCACTATATACCAAATCTTATTATTACATACGGTCGCTATAATAATAAGCCAAGATTGTACGCTGGCCACTGGTCGTGATATTGCACAAAGTACTTTAATAATATGAAATTATATTGTACTAGCTCGTCCCCGCAACTTCATACGTGTAGTTCGTTTTTTGAAAATCCCACAGTTAAATCTAACATTTTCTTCAGCATAAAAAGTATCCTACAGGCAAATCCAGGTAATAACCAATACACAAGTAAACACCGCATTCAAATCGATTAAGCCATTTCTGAGATTAGCGTGACACTCTTGATGATAGATCTAAGATGGCTACCTCACGCTAGAGAGTATATATGTTCCTTGATGGCTACCGTCGCCTATAATACAAGCTATAGAAGCTATAGCTTACTTACTTACCAACACAACAGCACACATGCTGTTACTTTTTTCACGGTGGTCTTCTGTAAAGAGTGGCTTACTGGTGCCCATCTGCCACCACTACTATGGAGGTACCTATTAGTAAAAATTCTTTCCCTTATTTACACTATGCTTAATAACAAGATGTTTAACAATATTAGAAAGAAAGAGTCGAGATATTGAGCCAATATTTGGTGACACAGTAAAGTTTCTCCTTCGTCTCCCTTCACACCAGCCGGAATTTTACAGTGCAGAAGATCTGTTGTTACCTATGAATTTTTTGTCAGTGTTTTTTTTTAATATTTCTAATTTATTTATAACATTAATATGGGAGAAATATTTTATTGCATAGAAAGATAGCACTTACACTTATTTGTGATAAAAACTGTTTTTAATAACTAAGTATATAGTTCAAAATATCTTCATCAGAACTGTCTCTTGCATTTCTGTATGTTAAATCTTCTGTTTTTTCTGTTTCTCCTAATATTTGATTTTCTTTCTTCTCTTTGTCATCTTCATTATTCTTTGAAACACTTGCTTCATTGTCCAAAGTTTCATTACTAGCAACGTATAACATAGTGAAAACAAAATTGTTTTTATCACCTGGCTTAGCCATCTTAAGTGAATCATTTTTAGTCTTTTTCAATTTTCTTTTCTCATTCTTTTCAACTAATGAATTTAATGACGATGTAGAATTGATGTTATTTACATTTAAATCTATAATATTATCGTTATTTGCAATAACGTCATCAACTAAAGTGTTAATAATGTTTTCCATAACCATATTCTCTCTAGTTGCATGAATACGTTTTTTCTTCAGTTTTTTCTTTGTCAACATGTCTGTCGTAGTAATAGTTTCTATGGGTTTATTTGTCACAAAGGAGTCTTTATAATCACTCATATAACTCATTTCTTCATGTAACGAAACTTGATTAGGTTGTTGTTCTAGTGGTGGTTCAATTGCAATACCGACGTCGGCATTTGTTTCAACTGAATCTTCATCGGCAATTTCGGGAAGGCTTTCAACTGTATTCTCTGCATTAGTACCGCTTAGCTTATTTGTTTCAACTTCTCTTGTAGGCTTTCGAAGGCCTTCTGTTTCAGCAACACTTTCAATATTTTTTAAAGTGTCTACATTATTTTCGTATTCAATTTCTTCTGCGACATCCACACCTACATCTTTCTTTTCTACGGAAAATTCTTGTGATTCGTGTGTTGTTTGAACACTATTTATTGTATCCATTACAGTCACCATTTTTTTATCTTTAACTACAGCTTTATCATAATCTTGCAGATGCTCGCTACTGAAGACAGTTTTAAGGAAATTGTTAAACGGTTGTTCTTCGTCAACAGCTTCGTCTCTATCTTCGATACGTAGTCTCTTTTTAAGAAATATATTCATATCAGATGCACTCGGCCGAGTTACTTCACTGAGAATGGGGTACATCATTGTAACTTCCTTTGTACTTCCAAAAGGAATATCGTAGCGGTCATAAGGTTTTTCTGTTGTCGTAGTTCTCTTTTTAGCATGGGGTACATTCTGTTAAAGAAAAAATATTTAGCTGATGTTTGTGGGTTAAAATTGACATGACTAATCATCTGATATGATTATTTTTAAGTTTTAGTTTCTTTATCTTATCTTCGACTTAAACCCTTCTTAAACAGTGGGAACATTTCAAAATAATATCATCGAAATAAATTTATCTTAATTAAATTATATTAATTAACTAGCGATCCGTTCCCGGCTTCGCACGGGTGCAATTTTTTTCTGCAAATTAAACGTAGAAACCTTCCTCGTTTAACGCTCTTTCCATTAATGAAAACAGTATAAAAATCCGTTCGGTAGTTTTTGAGAATCGCAAACATACAGACAGACAGACGCGGCGGGGGGACTTTGTTTTATAATATTAAAAAACGTAAATTTAATAATGTTGTCTGCGTGAGCGAATTGATTTTTGTTTAATTGTGCGTAACTTTGTCTTTTTCCTGTGTATATTAGTTCAACTGATTGTGAGATAAGAGAACGCAGTTCGGCGAAATATGGGTATATTCTATCTCAAAACTTCGATGATGAATACTAAAGCTGTCTATCAAGCTGAGTGATGATCGTTAGGCAGAAAAGATAAATGTTTCAACTTATTCGTGTACATAGACTTTTCGAGTTTAATGAGAATGATGCTTATGCATTAAGATAGCCTCACTCTACTTCCTTCGAAATAAATAATAGGGGTTAAAGTATGAAATTGCCGTTTTATTGTAATAGGTACTTCGAATTGACATAGAACCTTCATGGTTTGAGATTTTTGAGTGAAACTTTTTTCATACGGTACCTATGTAGTTCTTCTTAAAAATGTGCAACATTCGATTATCAACTTTCAGTTGTTTTTTTTATTCAGCTTAGACAATGAAGATGGATACTTCGAAAATTCGTGTGATTTTTGAATACGAGTTCCGACGCGGAACTAACGCGGCAGAAACAGCTCGCAATATTAATGTTGCGTTTGGAGAGGGGACTGCTAATGATCGCACTGTGCGATTTTGGTTTAAACGCTTTCGTGATGGAAACTTTGATTTGAAGAACGAACCACGTGGAAGACCGCCCATACAGGTGAATAACAACGATTTGAAAGAGATGGTGGAAGCCGATCCGAGCCAAACTACCCAGGAATTAGCGGCATGGTTTAACGTTACCTTACCAACAATATTGACTCATTTGCGTCAAATCAATAAAATAAAAAAATATGAAAAATGGGTGCCTCATGATTTGACTGATCTGCAGACTCTACAGGAACTGCAATTAGAAACCATTCGTCACCCTCCGTATTCGCCAGACCTTGCTCCAACGGACTACCATTTTTTTCGTGATTTGGACAATTTTCTGCGTGATAAAAAGTTTTCTTCTCAGGAGGCAGTGCAAAATGCTTTCACACAGTTTGTCGAATCTAGATCACCAGAGTTCTATCGCAAAGGCATAAATGAGCTTCCTATTAGATGGCAGCAATGTATAGATAATAATGGTAATTATTTTGATTAAATAAATATGTTAAATTAAAAAAAAAAAGAATTTTTATTTTTCAGTACACATCGGCAATTTCATACTTTAACCCCTAATATAACAAATCACCCATCAGGTTTAACAAATTTTTAAATTTCTAAAAATTTTGACGATGTTCTGAAATTTCAAAAAATCTTATTAAATTATCTGAAAAAGTGAAGAAATTTTTCATATATGCGAGTTTTCTAGAAACTTCTGGAATTTTCTAGAAACTTCTGAAATTTTCGAGAAACTTCTAGAATTTTCGAGAAACTTCTAGAATTTTCTATAAACATCTAGAATTTTCTAGAATGTTAGCGAAAAAAAATCCGTTCCTATTAATAATACATAATGAGCGACTCAGCCAAAGAAAAGATATGCCGCAAGGAGAACTCATCGTATTGCATGAACCTTCGTTTCAGTTGTTAACAACAAATGCAATTGTTATGAACGAAAAAAATCTTTTTTTTTATCCCTGATTATCCCTCTGTCCATGAGTGAAGACAGAATTAAAATCGGTCCACCCGTTCTCGAGTTTTGCGCTTAGCAATACATTTAGCGGCCCGCTCCCGGCTTCGTCCGGGGTGTATTTTTTCTAAAATAAACGTAGCCTAAGTTACTCCTTATTACATCAGCTACCTGCCAATAAAAGTCCCGTCAAAATCGGTCTAGCTATTTCAGAGATTAGCCGGAACAAACAGACAGACAGACAAAGATTGTAAAAAATGTTATTTTGGTGTATGTACCGCAATTTACATAAACAAAAAGTAGCCTATGTTACTCCTGACGACCCCCTCTTCATGTCTGCAAAGTTTCATCGAAATCGCTTCAGCCGTTTCTGAGATTACCCCGAACAGACAGACAGACAGACAGACAGACAGACAGACAGACAGACAGACAAAAATTCTAAAAAAAGTTATTTACGTTTTAACAGCATGCGAATGACTCTCTAAGCTTAGTTTGAGGCAGTTTTTCGCAAATCACAGACAGACACTCTGATTTTATTTATATAGATGCATTGTATCTTCTATTTTTGAAATGTGTTAGATGTATTTACTCTTTTAAATCCTAATCACATATTAGTGTAATTTTCACAGGAAAAATAGTTATATGAGAACACACCTGGCTCCTATAACTGATAAGAAACTGCAAATAATTTAGTGCTTTTTTCAACAACCATTTTATAAGTATTTCAATAATGATTATACTTTAAGCCCCAAAACAAATCCGCCTCAGTTTCTTTGTCTATTTTCCAGCATACTTAGTTTAGCTCATTATTAATTTTGATGTAAGCGAATAAAATAGAATCACCTGTGCCATAATTTCATCAATCCAATCAGCATAATAGCCGATTTTCGTAAACACCGTAGGAGTATCAGGAGCCCCGCATACTGGTGATCCAAAACTGACTACACCCATTAGGAGGCTGTCCGACAACCCTGGACCTCCAATATCGCGCTAAAAAACATAACAACAAAATCGTACATATATTTGGAGGATTGCATAGTTTGAACAATGTAGGTATTTACTCTTAACACTGAGACAGAAACAGTTCAAAATAACTATTATTTTTAATGATTTTGCACTCACATTACAAGCTCCACCACCCTTTGATATAAATCCAGCACAGAAATTTTTCCTCGTCACATACTCTTTGGAATAAATATCCTCACAATCTTCTCGATCATAAACATCAATAACAGCAAACGAGAGTATGTTTTTCCAAGGGTCGTGTAAGGTATTACTTCTCTGAAACATTTAACAGAACAGAAACCTCCTGGCAAATAAATTTATTTTCATTTTTTAAATTTATAGTCAGATTAATAAACATGGGACATCGTAAGCATGACTTACAGATCTTGGTAGCTACCAAGATCTCCTACTGTCACTATTTGACACAGACCTCTCCTCTGTATAAGGAGGTGTGGTCTGCAATCTACCATGCAACCTTCCAGTTTTGTTTTACCAAGGTATTAAGTATTAAATTTTTTAAATTTTTCAATGGACGATCAAAGAGTAGAAAAGAGTAAGAAGCAAAAATACAAAATAATTCACGTCATGACATCGCACTTACTGTTTTTGCACCCCATCCAACTACAGTTATTCCTGGTGTATTGAAAGGCACAGGAGATGGCCTTCTATCAATTTCAATTCTTTTTATTCTGTTTCTCTTTGATTTAGAAAAGTGAAGTCTTCTTGTAAGTCTTAATAAACTTATATTGTCCTTCAGCGTTTTGGGATTGTAAGTGGGGTGGAAGTATATTTCTAGAACTGGTATGACTTCGCCGCCGGCATTGTAGAAACTACTACCTACGCGTACTGATAGAAAGGCAGGGTTCTCGCGGAAAAATCTGTTGTTCCAGGCTCTGAAGGCATAATTTAACAGACACTGAGTAGTGGCTAAGCATATTTAATATCACGTTGTTTCTATATTAACTATGACTTAGATTATAGGCTATATTATTAAAAATATACCAAAATCAAAAATGTTACGGTAACTCACAATTGGATACAAGAAGTTGCAGTAATTATGAGATCCGATTTGATAATGGAACCGGCACATGTAAAACTGTTAAGGATTAAAACTCCTGCCATGAAAGGGTAGTGTTTAATCTTGGTCCGTTTACCCCTGTAAATACGCCTGCCACTGGAAGCTGAAGAAATAAAACACGAAAATTCGTTTCTGTAACATCTATATTCGTTACTGTAAAACTTTAAAGGAAGTAGGTATCAGCAATAAATCTAAATGAGCGGTAGATACCATCTATAAATCGATATCTTCTTTACTCACCCCAGACTTCAATATCGTTTTCCGTAAAGTTATTTGCAGTCTCCTCTGCAAAGCTGGACTCTGTTTCTCGACTGTTTATATATTTCAAAACCTCTTCGTTCATATTTTTATATGACTCATAAGCGACGTACTTTTCTTTTAACTTTTTAATTTTATTTAAAAATGTGTCTACTTGGGAACGTAAATTGGCATCTAAAACGACAGTGTTTTCTTGATTGTTCAATTTTCTCATATCTTCTCTTATTAAATCGTTCAAGGCCGCTATGAAATTTGCAGTGACATTATCGATTTTATTATTGTACTTTGTGAATTCAGCTATTTCTTTCATTTGTTCGTAATCCTTGGAAGTGAGCGACAGCATGTAGTCATGCATTTTGAAATAGTCGTTTATCCTCTGGGAATCTTTGGGTGCGTTTTGGTCAAAAGTTGATAACAATTTTTTGGTCGTATCCCTGATTGTTGAGTCATTCATCGAAGGATCCTGGTACTTAACATGTCGCAATTCCACAAGGGCATCAACTCTGTTGCAAACGTACAACAATTCCAATAAGAATACTATTAAAAAGAACATGCTGAAATTTAAACGAAGAAGTTCAAACTCAAGAAAAGAGAGTACCTAAATAATTTTTTTTGTGAAATCTGTTTTAGCTTTAGATAAAGTGATGCAATGAATATATATATTATTTTTACGTGTGTTTTGTTTTATTTTTCGCTTATTTAATGTTTATTGTGTTGCGCAAGATTGCTGGGTAAATGGTTAGATGGAAATTGATTTGCGATAACAAAAGTAAATCTCTATCCTAACTAATGTTATAAATGCGAAAGTTAGTTTGTTACGATGTCATACTTTAACTCCTAGTCACGTGATGACGTGACGCTTTACGTAGTGTCGCAACGATAGCGAGGTTGACTGGGTTCAGCATGAAATTATTATCTGCTTCGCTGTAATATAAGAATAGTTAGGACACGACATATACATACATAAGTGAATACACATAACAGTCGACGAGTCTCTTTGACGATCGTCTTATCCAGCTACGTTAGGACATAATTATATTCTTGGCAGTAGGCAGGGCCTAAAGCCCCTACGATGGTCTCCTCCTCTCCCCTTACAACCATCCTCTACCTCCAACTCTAGGTCATCTATACTATCTACGTATGTCTCTCTAAGTTTACATCTTACCGCTACCCTTGAGGTTTCTCTTCTAAACCAATAGCTCTTTCTCTTCACAATCACTACTTCTGTCTTATCTTTCCTTTATCTCTATACACCCTCTCCCATAGCACTGCCCACATATATCTCATTACCATCATCTTTTTTCTCCACCCACAGAAAAGTCACCCTCTTGACACCTGTCTTTTTTCTCTTTCCTTTCTTTTTACCATAAAGTAAACATTACTCTCAACATAAACGTTGTACTCTATGCACCCACGTTCTATGTTTTTCGCTCTTCGCGACACGTAGGTACCTACGGTATCTTAGCTACTCAACCGATCATCATTAAATTTATCAAACCAACAGGCTGTCAGAGGTATGTAAAGGAGGACTACCTCTGGAGAATTGTAAATGGAGAATACCTCAGGAAAATTGTACCGCCCAGTTAATAAATAAATAAATAATTTGAATTATTCAAATATTTTCAATTATTATGAAATTGCAGTAAAAACTTTTTCAAAAGAAGTGTCTAGATTCTGGTCGATAAATTAAATGACTCAAATTTAAAAAATATCAAACGTAAGCTGCCACTAAATCAAGTGTCAACATTCTGATTAAAAAAATGTCTCTTTTAACGAAAATAACTAAGTTTGTCCCAAAACATTTAAGCCGCAGTTATTACGGCAGATCTAGGATCGGTAACCGCGATATTGTGGGGTTCGGGGTAAACGGTAACAGCAATTACAAAGACGACGTGATGTGGCCATATCCCGCTATAAGGTTCAAGGAGAACACTACTGACATTTGTGTTAGTATCACCCATAGCCTGAGAGAAGATAGACATTTCCGGGTAGGGATTTTAGGCATGCTGAAAACTTGTTTTATAACTCTTCTATAAAACCCTAACACAGAACTACAGACCGGCTTGCCTCAAATACCTACCCGGAAATGTCTACCATCTCTCGGAACACCATAAAGGTCAAAGATTTAAATCAGATACGCCCTTGCCATACTTCAGATGGCCGAAAATGTGTCATCGTTGGGAAGAGTGAGCTCACTCTTTCCGCCTTAGTCGCTTGTAGAAAGCTGTAAGCGGTTCACGTTGCATACAGACATATTACGTGGACAGTTTTCAGAAGCACAGGGCGCATCTGTGATTTAATTCTTTGATAAAGGTATAAAATGACAAGAATATCAATTCTTACACGAAACAGGGGCCCTAGCCAAAAACCAAACCAATGCAAGCGTTTCGTTGAGTTCTTACGAAACGAAAGAAATAAAGCCCGGTGATTGGTTGTTGTAACGCCCACATAAAATTTTGACCAATCACCGGGCTTTATTTCTTTCGTTTCGTAAGAACGCAACGAAACGCTTGCATTGGTTTCGTTCTTGGCTAGGGCCCCAGTAAGTAATATGAAGGAGCTGTGCCCAACAGCTTCGCCCGCTTTCAAAATTATTAGATACTAATTTCATGATATCTTCATGAAAACAATTTTTTCCACTTTCAAATTGATTAAACTAGTAGTAGGTAATACAAATTTAAGAGATATAAAGATTAGAGTATAGCCCTCTCTATGTGCAGGCCCTTCGCGAAAAGGAAAGAGGTGATTGGAAGCAGCTCTGTTGTGAAGAGAAGAAAGCGTTGTATCGCGCCTCCTTCTGCCAAACGTTTGTGGAGTTCCTACATCCGACCGGGGAATGGAAGTACGTTCTTGGATGGGTTTTGTTCTGCATTTCCATAGGGCCTTGGGGCTTAATGTTTTTCCATCATTACGGTAAAAATTTATTTTTTTCACATTGACTGTTAATTATAAGTTAACGTTCCTTTTGGTGGTAAGTGGCTGCCGTCGCCAGTGCACACAAGCAACACCAGATATATCCGATTGCTCTGTCGATCTGATGTTTAAAAACATAAGACTGGCTGGCAATATGTACATATTATACTAATGAATTTGAATTGAATGAGATTGATTTTTTTCTTCTGGAAAATATAGAACATATTTCAGTAAATAATAATAATTATATATCATGTCCAATTTTTTTGTTTACTGGTTATAGCAGGCAATAAATACTTAAAACTAGCCTAAACTAAAGTTACCTATATTTAATTTAATTTCTTATGTTGGTTTCCAACAAAATTTGGTCCTTCGAGACGGATTGGAAGCAGCGACTTATGGAGTTGTTTGTTTCCAATAACGAGCGACTTCCCGTCAATATAGTTGTTTGCTTTTATTCCTTCTTTTCTTCCACAGAAATAATAACATAGATTAACTCTCTGCGTTTATGTATATTTTATTAGTTTTAAACTATTTTTTTTTCTTGGATACCTATAAATAAGGAAATAGCAAACGCTATAATGTGAACAACGCCATCTATTGTCAACAAATGGATGTATACGCATATTTGTCTACAAATAATTATATTTGTTGACGCAACTGTTTCAGTGTATGAGCCTCTCCCGAAGTCCTTCTGCAAGGAGTCCCAAAAGGCACAGCTACGTAGAATGCTGGAACTTCGCGTGAATCCCATCGATGGGATCTCGTCAAAGTGGGACTACGATAACGACCGTTGGCTAGTAAGTTCATCTACAGCTACACTGTTCACTGTTCATCTTTATTATCTCCTACTGTTTGTTTATTTGTTACGCTTTCGAGCTTTTAACTATTCAACCGATCAGCGTGAAACTTTGCATACACGTTGTCAGAGATATAGAAAAGGACATGAGGTACCTTTCATCCAGAATAAACTTCTACTATTCTCGAAGTGTCATCTAAAAACTAATAAATAAACATTTCTCGTGTAGGTTTATGGGTCGCAGTGGAAGCTAATGTTGAACATGCTTAGAATGGCACTAGAATAAACCAGGGGAACATTATATGTATCTAATATTTGCTCTATTTTTAAAGGTAAATGAAACATCAATTTTAACTTTGTTACAGTGAATGAAGAAATGTTCCTGCACAAGAGTAGTACATGGTAATTGTAGCATTATACAATAAATACTGATATTATTTACTATATCTTTTATTATAATAGTAGATGCTCTAGTACCATTGGACTGTACCATTAATGGTAGAAAGAACCATTAAAAAGAACTTTTTAATGGTACAGTCCAATGCTACTAGAACAACTACATCCCTGTTATTACCAGTCCACTATAGGTACTACTACTTTTACTTATGGTATCACCTTGTCATTGCCATTAGGTACTACAATAATAACTTTCCCATAACCAACAGTCAGAGTGGCTGGTATACCTATACAAGTTGACACTGAATCTGAAAAACCTTTTTTTAAAACTTAGATCTATTGCAATAGCTCCGTTGATAGATCCTTTTACACTTTCCAAATTCCAAATGCTGGATTCTAAGACTTTTGGACATTGGCCTTGATTCTCTTGTTTGACAACTATTATCTACATTTTGTCAATACTAAGAGTTTAACATTGTGGGAAATCATAATTCTACATTAATTTAGAAAGTTCAAAATTATGAAAACGTATAAGTAATACGTTTTATGACAATGCAACATTTTCAGATTTCGACATTGTAGACCTGAACGTGAATCTGCCGTACATTGCGTATATAAGAGAAACCAATGATTTATCATTGTATCAACATTAAGCATCGTTTAATATTACGAAAAAAAAGATAATTGCATGTCTAATTTCAGATGTAAAATTATGTGCATCGGAATTCGCAAATAAATCAATTCTCGTGTTGCGTGGCAATCAAGTGCCCCGCAGTTTCGCCCTTCATTTAATTTCAAAAGAATATTCTCACACCCATACTCGGTTTTCGTCTGGTGGCAAAAATCGACCAACGACCGATTTAAATCTTTGCCAACGACCCAGACTTTCAGTCTTTAATTCAAATCTACTAATATTATAAAATTAATGTGAAAGTAAATCTGTATGTCTGTTCACGCCTTAACTACTTAACCAATCATCATGAAATATTGCATACACGTTGTATCCCTATACAGTAAAGGATATAGGGTACCCTTCATCCAAAAAAAGGATCTATTCCCACTAGTTCAATTGATTGAACTATTTAGCAGTGTCTGAGAACAGGCTTATTATTATTTCATAGCATACAATAATTAATATATCCTGTAATTAACACTTATATAATTTTTATTTGCAATGTTAAGTGTATGCAACGCGGCTATACATTAGCATGCAATGCAAACCAATTTGGTTCATTTTAAAAATATTAGACATTAAATAATATTTCAATTAAATGGGATATATTCGCCAATCATTTATGACAACTGAAAGCTCATAACATGTCATGGCCCAGCCACGGAACAACTTCATGACTATCGCTATATGTACTTAGTCATGTTATGATTATTAAAATTTTCCTATAGTATATAGAATCTAATATACAAATTCTTTATTTTAGGTACATTTTGAAATTATTATATACATATAACTGGGGCCCTAGCCAACAGCAAACGCAGAGTCGTAAACGCTACGCTCAGGCTACACTACGCTGGGAGAAAGCTTTGTGATTGGTCAAAATTTTATGTGGGCGTTACAACAACCAATCACCGGGCTTTATTTCTTTCGTTTCGTAAGAACGCAACGACACGTTTGCATTGGTTTGGTTCTTGGCTAGTGCCCCTGTAGCACTGATATTTTTAATTGAGTTTCAGTACGTATCAGAATTTAATATATGCAGTCGGCAAGTACGCTCACCTACTTGATGCTAGATACCACACCAGTAACGCCATAAGTGCTAAATATGCGTTGCTGACGTCTATAAAATAAATGACAGGATTTTCGTGGCTGGCTATCAAGACAAACTTCCATGTTCGTAGCTGGTTGTGAAAATCCAGTTACAAACGTGGACTAAAGGGAAATTAGGAGACAGTGAAGTGGGCTCTGACCTCATGCAGTAATCTTGCATTGAATCAATGAACATATGAATGAATGCTGTTGATTTCCCAAGAATGAAGTTGAAGAAAGCGGCGAATCGATAATTCGTTTAGTGACGAAAATGCGTGACGATCTCTATTACAATTTACGAAACAAATTTAAATTTAAAATTTAAAAATGGCATCCGATCGGATACAAGTAGGATGCAAGGTGCGAAGGATGTTGATGCACTCGAGCGTAAACTAATGTAACCTCTCGTCGGTAAGGGTATCGGTAACGCCACTATATAAACTAAATTGTAGCAGTTGTGATCGTAGTTCTAACAAACAAACAGTTAAGAAAACAATCATGAAGTGTGCGGTGAGTAAAAGTGTTTAACGATTTCATCTTTTCAATTTTATTTTTGGGTACAAGTTAAACGTTGGCTACTTTGGATTTCAAAAAGCGAGGCTGTTTTGTTTTCCTAATTTAAAATGTACTTATTAGAATATTAGTACTTATATTTATCTTTAAATAAATGATATTTAAAATCAAATATTAAATTTAGCAATAATAAATTAATGGTTTATTGGTATAAATAATTTATATACTATTATTATGCCTATATATCGTCTTCTCGCATTAAAACTGTATAATCCCAAAACCTACTAATTTTACAGGACAGCTAATCGAAAAAATTAAATTATTTTTTGTCTATTTTTTTCTTATTAGATATATATCAAATATATGCGTATTATATATCGTTAGAAGCGTATTTTTAAGTAGCATTAAATGTTTTAAATACTTTTATGATAAAATGAACACTAGAGGAAATATAAGCATATAAGTTACTTTTGAATATATAAAAAAATGGTCAAAATATACTAAATATGGAATAAAACAACCATAAGTCTTTTTGTAACATACAATATGATGGATTGCGAATGTATTTTGTGCAATAAATTTTTTGTTTTATTTTTGTTACTTTTGAATTTAAGCAGAGATATATGAAATTGTGAACAGGTGGCAATTGTCCTCGGCCTTATCGGCGCGGTGGTGGCCAATGTCGAGCATGGCGCTACTGATGATTCCCGTAAGTCCCATTTACTAGTCATTTTTTTTACATTTTAACAACATACCTACTATTCCACACATTGTAATGGGCTCCGATAGGTATGCAAATTCTCTGTAGACCTAATCTTGGGATCCCTAATTTTTATTATAAAAGAGTAGGTATGGATAAATTGAGAATAGAGTAATGGAGATTCATTACTCCCTTTACTTTCAAAAGGTCAGATTTTCAAAAGGACAGAATTACGAAAGAATCGTAAAAAAAAAAATCGTACGAAAACTGCTGCGTTTACCTGTGCGTTCTTCCACTGTTCTATCACAGCTTAACAACAATTAAAAAGTCGAAGTTAAACGTACGAAGTTGCGGGCACCAGCTAGTTAAGTAATATTATCGGAGTAATGAATTGAAACGTTGTGCAAAAGCCGAATCGTCTTTGCTGGCGCCGTCTCTCTCGGTTCCGTGGGTTCGTCCATACTACACTGCTCCGATCGTCCGCCCAGTCCTCACCGCTCCCATTTATCGTCCAGTAATCACCGCTCCCATCATTAAAGCTCCACTTGTTTCCACGACGGTCTGGGGTGGTAACGGATGGGGTGGCCTCGGATGGGGTGGCCAAGGATGGAGCGGTTACGGAGGACTGGGATGGAAGGGCTAAATTTATGGACGCAAACATGATTGCTATTTTCAAGACTTTTTTATATCGTTCAATTAATATGTATTTCTACAAAGGAACCTGAAAACTGTATTTTCTCTCTGTAGTCTTTTGTGTAAAAATAAAAATATACTGTCTTTTCTTCATAGTTTTGTTGTTCTTTAAGAATTCCTCCTTCGGGACTAAGAAACAAGAATTGATTATAAAATGTATCAATACATTTGTTGTTCCTACAGAAGCTGAATCGTCTTACCTGTCACCTTCGATAGTTACATCGAGCATCATTAACCATGGCATCACAATTCCGGCTGTCCGTCCAATCGTCACAGCACCGTTAATTCGTCCAGTAATCACCGCTCCACTTATCCGGCCGGTTGTCACCGCTCCCATCTATCGCCCGATAGTCAGCGCTCCTATTGTCTCGGTGCCCATTCTTAAAACTCCTCTAGTTTCATCGGTGGGTCTTGGAGGCTGGGGAGGATATGGATTGAGTGGACTCGGTGGCCTGGGATGGAAAGGCTAAATATCCAAACGATGTTGCTTAAACATGCCTACTCTTCAATTCGTCTGTGAATGTTTTATTTCTGTATCTGAAATATATTTCATTTTTATTTCATTGCGTTTATATTTTACTGTAAATCATTATCGTAAAATTTATGGTTATTTTAAATATAACTTGTGTTATGTTGCATTAAAAAATAATTCAGTTGTAGAAATTTATATTCGTTGTGTAAAAATATTGACAATATTGAAAGTGAAATGGGAAACAGACAGAAAAAGTTGGTTTTCGTGTGGGCTTTTCTTTCATTTCACAATGCGATTTCATCAGTGGCTCACAATGAAAAATCAGCATTTCTAGGCGGTTCATTTGATTATCGTAAGTTAACTAGGTACCTATTTAATAGTTTTATAACAAAATATATGAAAAAAATTTTGGACATCGGTCTTCCTCTCTTCCTTGATGATCCTCTCGGGTACTAATCTAATCTGAAATCATATTTCAAATGGACAAATGGCTTGAATAGACCTCTAACCAGTTTAGCAAAAGACGGCAAAGGACCACATTGAGTGGAAAACTTTTGAAGAGTTGGACGAGTTGGAAAATAATGTTGGTCCAGTGTTCCAAGATAAAATTTCTACTTAACCGAACCAAGTAAAAATTCAGAGTATACACTAGTTGGAACAACTCGTCAGAACAATGATCATTGTTAATTTATTTAAAAATCACACTTAATTTAATACAAAATCTACCACAAATAGAAAATGGAAGACGAGATGCCATTGACCATCCAAATGATTTGCAATATGCCGTGGGATCGTTAGAAATGAAAGAATCTGAGGCGAGATCGGAGACTGAGCTTGTCGAAAGCGTCTCTTCTACTACTCCAACAGGTATATTATTAATAATCTATCTTATTATATTCTTACCGTCTTAATGAACTATAGCCATATATAGTTAGAGAACTATAGATTGTTAGTTCGAGTAATGGAGATGCGAGTTGAGAGATGTTTAAGTTGGAAACTATCTTCTTCTTTAGTTGCCACTTCTCTACAAAAGCGCAACCATCAATTCATGACTATTCTTCTTTAGAAATTGCAGCACGAAATAGAGATACACTGCTAAGTCTAAATTATTTTATGAGATTTTTCAGAGGATATTTTCTATCTGCCGGATCTTCTGCCATGGATTTTGCCTTGCATTACCTTGGATTTAACTGTACTACAGTGTACCTACATTTTGATTTTTCATGGTTAAAATTCTAAATGAAACTTATTCTATCGAAGAGGAACCCATCCCGTATCCACCATTAAACCGACGCTACCGTCGGATCTATCAACCCGATGAAACCGCTTCAGTGTTTGAATTTCCATTCATGGCGGCTGTTTTGGTCAATGGCGAGTTGTGGTGCGGGGGAGTTTTGATCGACAGTGACTCTGTGGTCACAGCAGCTCATTGTTTACAACTGTAAGTAGTTATAAAAGCTTAGTTAACTTATAGAGCAACGCAAGGATACGTTTGCTATATCATAAGTAGACAATTTTGCTGTTATTTCACTAAATTGTTTTACTTAACAGTCAATACAATAACCGCTTCTTTCGGGAATACGTGAAGATGTTGAGCGTGAGGGTTGGTTCAGACAACGCGACCGCTGGTGGAGAACTATTGCAAGTAGCGGAAATATACTTCCATCCCAATTACAAGCCCAGGACGTTGGAGTTCAATATTGCAGTCCTGAAACTTACTAGAAATCTCACTTTGGGAAGAAGTGAAATCGATAGTATCGTCTATAATCAGAATGAATACATTCCAAACAACAAAAATGTGTTATTCCTTGGCTGGGGATCAGTGGTGGTAAGTTACCATCAATTTACGACTTGTGGATACCGTAGCCTCTCGTTTTCAAACTACAGTTCAAGGAAAAGGTGAGGATAGAAGTACAGGCTCTTGCATTCCTCACCCCTGAATCACTACAGGACATTGGCTGATATTTTACCATAACCTTCAATAACGGATCCATTTTTTGGGGGGAAAAAGAAATAAAATGTTTATTAAAATATTTTATTAATATTTTTTTTTAATGAAAAGGTTGTTAGACAGGCGGACGGTGCACTTGATGGTAGCCGGCTACCGTCGCCTATTGACACATACAACGCCACAGGTGCTGCAAGTGCCCCGAGATGCCGGCGTACCTCCGGGTACGCCGAGGTTCTGACAGGAAGCGTAACCCTCCCCGCGCTAGATAGCCGTGACGGGGCACCGAAGTCGTGTCATAACGTCCCCGCATCCCCGCCCATTAACGGCCGCGCTACAGTCGTTGGGTTTTAGCCGGTACGAATCCGGAATAACCCCAGTGTCCCCTACACTGCCGGGTATTAAAAAAAGGGTTCTGCAAGTGCGCTGCCGACCTTAGTACTTATATTAAGGAAGGGATTAGAAAATGTGATGAGACATAAGAATGAGTCGATATTTAAAAGTGTCATGTCCCAAAATCCAAAGATTATCTTTGTATAAATAGAACAGCAATAAGTTTTTCTAAAAAATATTTTCAGGATGTCGGTAGAGGAGGTGACATTTTACTGCAGAAAATAGAATTGCCTATTTACCCATTGGCTGACTGTCAGGACATTTATGGACGGTAAGAGATTGGATATTTATGATTGAAGTTTCTTTTACGGTAGTCTTCTCTAAGACTAAGATACTTAGAGACTCTAAGAGTTAGGTCTTGTGACAGGAACTATACCCTTAGTGTTCTGTGTGCTCTGCCACTAGTAAAATAAAAATAACCTTAATAAAAAATCGTATTAAATATTAATTAATTTTACCAAAAATTTAATTATTCCTAGTATATCGGTTTGTCCTGTAAAGGGCAGTGTCTGCAATTTTTTTTTCCATTTTGTCTATCGACGTGCGTTCAACACTTAATGTGATAGCAACTGTCGCTTAACTTCTTGATAATGACTTAATAAGCAATTTAATATTTTTAGATCCATAAAAAACGATACTGGATAGTCATAATAGCAAACTTGTAAACAATAGCGATCTGTCTGAAATTCTTTAGTTAGAATTAACTAAGTCTAACTTTATAGGTATATAAGCAAGTTGAATGTTGACCTATAACTGGTGAAAGTAATAATAACTGCACTTTTTCAGAGATTTAGTAACTCGACACAATTTCTGCGCCGGATACATTACGCAGCCGAAAAATGTTTGCAACGTATGTACATAATTTAAACTGTGGAATCTATGTATATTAGATTTATTACTTTTTGCAATACGGAGTCATGGCATAAAATAATTATAGCATAGGTTAACCACTTTATCACATACGGATTTGACAACCCTGTCGATGTCTTCAAATCTCGCTAAAATAGCTAAAATAAGATTGATGGCAGCCATACAGCCATTTCGTTATAATATGTTTTAGTTTCACATAAGTAAAATAGATAAGATATAGGTAAATGCTTTTTCTATATCGTCGAAATGAAAGAAAGAAAGGAAAATTGCGTCCTTTTGCCCCAGATGAGTATAAACTGCAAATTGCAGAACTTGTAAATGATAAAATTATTAAAACTTGTAAAAAATGTGGAAACAACTGTAAGTCCATGTTGGTCAAACTAGTGGTACCTACTTAAGGGTGGAAGTGGAACCATGGACTCCATGGGCCCTGAACCACTTTATTCAGTGGACGGTGGAAGAACATATTGAATGAATTAATTGTACGTGTTTGTGTTGTCAGCACGACGCGGGCGGTCCGGCGATATTAGACTCAATGCTTATTGGAATACTGTCGTTTTCCGCGAAACGCTGCGACCAGCCGGACACGCCGGCCGTCTTCACCAAAGTTGGCGACGTAGCCGATTGGCTGGCGACCATCGGAGCCGAAAAACCTACGCTTCCTAGACTACGGTACTGACTAATGAATTTTAGTCCTCCGACAAGAATGACAATACTAAAGTAAAGCCAAGGAGACAACGCAAACAATGTAAACAAAATCCTCCCATACTGAGTTTTACAACTTCGAGTCATTATGTATCTCTGTCATGCTGTCACGGTTTCAGAAAAGCGATTTTGACTATACTTGGTCACCCTTTTATGGTCATTGGTTTATTAGCTAGTAACCCTAGCTGTTAACCAAACTGTCGCGGGTTCGAATCCCGCTAGGGGCAAATGTTTATGTTTAACATTTTAATTTTGTACCTGAGTCATGGATGTTTTATATTTATAACATGTATGTATTTACAAAAAAAAAGTAATCGATGTAGTATATCAACTGTCTGGTATCCATAATACAAGCATTAGTTGCTTACTTTGGAACTAGATGGTGCTGTGTGGAATGTGCATTTTTTTTTTATTAAAAAAAATCTTACGAATTTTGTTTACTAAATATTTGCTTTGTCTCCATGACCTTTAGTTATTAGACAAGATTATTTTGTACTCTTTCGTAGTTTGGTTTCGTAACCAACTGATTTTTTTTTAAATTCTTATTTTACATATATTGAGAGGTCAGAAAATGTTCATATTTAATAACTAAAGAATAAGAAAAAAACATTACTAGTAGTTTTGAAAGAAAGAAAGTTACAATCTGAATGGATGGATTATTGCATTGTCTCCGTGGCCTTACTTTAGTACTAAAAAATTTAAAAAAACTAAATATAAAAACAACTTTTTACTTTCAGGAAACTATCTTTGAACACCGAGTTGCAGTTGTGATATCAATAAAACAATTTATAAAACATTAAACCAGTTTATATATTTTATTCTAACACACACCGACCTCCACTACTAATTCAACAAGAAAAAACATTTTATCATTTTATAACTTTAATATATTTAGACATACTATTTTAGGCTTACATTTCAAAAACGACATTATAATTTGTGAATTTAATACATTTAAATATTTCATCGTTCTACAGCGGATCTTCGAACATTTTTTTTTTTTTATGGAATGATAATTATAATATATGGAGCTGACACTGATTCAATTATTTCAAGCGATTTGTATTTACAGCGGATTAGCGTTTTTTTTTTTTATATATATTTTAAACGCAACGCCTCGGAGCAAAAACATTTATTTTAACAAGGAATAAAATATTTCGTACGCATCAAGTTTTTTAATTATAATAATTTATGCGACAAAATTAGATGTTTTAAACGTTAGTTAGTTCTGCTTAAGCTACGCGGTAGTTGACGTGCAATTCCGGTTTCACGTCGTACACCAGATCCAGGATATCTTTGATCACCTGAAATCGATCCAGGAAAATTCACTTCCAAATCAAAATTTTAGTTCTTTAGAGGACATTTTGATATAATTTTCTATAATATAATAATTTTATATATCGACGGTCCCTACGTACGTACATAAAGACATGTCAAAAATGGCAAATTTTTTTTTATTGCATAATTGTGTAGATAACCATTATAAAGTTCCTAAAGCTAATAAAACATTCTAGAAAAAAAAAATTATAATTATACATATAATTATTTCTAGAGCGGTTTGAACATAAATTACGCTCTCATGTAAACCCCGGTTTTTGACATGTCTATGTACGTAGGGACCGTCGATATGGGGGAAAGAAATTTTCGTATCCAATGTGTAGGGGGGGTGGAAAAAAAAATTAAAAAAAACTTATTAAAAAATTATGCAAAAATGGTAAGTTACAAAAAAAGTTTCAAACAGATATTTTAGAGAATTTAGTTTTACATAAAAAAGTAAAACTTTTTTTGCTAAGATTAACAGTTTAGGTAAATTAAAAAAAAATCACAGTGAGCCAATGAGAATGAACCCTTATCTTCAAACCTTTACTGTCAGGAGTTATATATTTTATTTTTCAAACCGAACTAGCTAGTATTACTTTAAAGCATTTAGGGTTTGTAAATGTGTGTTTTTCACATATTTATTATACAATAAAAAAAAACATAAGAAAATATGCAGGATATAATATAAAAAACTTATAATATCATTTCTCCTAACTGACAATCAACGCTCAGGCAAAATTACTAAGTCTAGAAAGCTCAAATTTGAAACATAACTTTATTTTAAAGACAATCATCTGCTAAGAAAAGATTTTTGAAAATTTTAACTTCATGCGAAGCTGGGGGCGGGCCGCTAGTATATTATATTAGAATTATATTATATTCTGTGTCAATGATTTCATTGACTTAATAGGGAATGTAAACTTTGTTAATTTTGATCACATACTTCATATATCAAGTAAGAATTTATTATTCCCCATTATCATAGTAGTAAGTTTGAAAATTTGTAAAAATTATTTACAAATTAAAGGCATTATAAATTACCTGTAATTTTCATAAATAATATAGTAAAAAAAAATAGTAGAGTACACTTACGCCTTCCTGCTGTATTTGCACAGTTTTGTTCATTTCCTCGATTTTCACTTTGGTTTCTGCATCGATTTTGGCTGCCACACCTTCCCGAGTGCCCATGTGCTGAAATCATCAAACAACATAACATAACTAACGACAAGACAGGCTTAAACATAGTTTTTTAAAGAAACTTGTGTAAGAAAGAGTTTAATGAATGGGGGAGCTTATTGGTATACCTTGGCTTCAAACTCTTTGAACTGTCTCTCCCGTTCCTGTCTGTACTTTTCCACCTCATCCTGAGCCTCCTCCTTGGCCTGCTTTAGTCGTCTCGCTTTTCCTAAAATATACAAAAAAATATTACGACTGATGTGCACGTTTAATAAATAAGAAGTAAATTTCAAACCCCATTTAATAATGTAATTTTTAACATTGCAATTTGAATTATTAATGCTGATTTTATGAAGAAACAGAACAGGCAACATATGTATATTAGTATTGAAAATAATCTTATATAAAATTTGTTAAATAACGATAGATGACAACCATTATAATCTAATAACTTATTTAAAACTCTGTTGTATGGGAATTTTCTTTTAAAGTTATAACAGATAACTGTTGCATTAACAGGAACTTTGTTGTAGAAAAGCATACATTTTTTATTTCAGTGGATATCTAGTAGAAAAGAATATGTTTTGCCATTTTACTAATAATTAATCTAATGTCTTTATTGTGAAACTAACACATATAGGTAAAAGTATATGTATTTTTAGTTTTGTGAATTTATAAACTAAACTAGTGGCCCGCTCCCGGCTTCGCCTGGGGTGCATTTTTGCAATCCAGCCGATAAATTACCTTAAACCGCCATCTGTGAGAATCCTATGGAACTCAGAGATAACTTTTAAAATAAGTTCCATAAATACAGCTGTGAGTTCCATAACATTCTCACAGATGGCGGTGTAATTTGTAACTCGCATATAATAAACAAATAATTTGCAATAAAAAAAATACTATAAATTGAGATATAAACTATCCTATCTTTTAAGTTGCACCAAATAACAGATACTTATGAAGTTTGATCAAAGTCGGTTCAGTAGTTTTAGAGTTTACCGCGAACATACATCGTGACATGAGATTTTTATATATATATACTTATTCATTTTCCATATCAGTCTACATATACTTCTTTACTAATTACTAATACAACGAGAGAAAATTTGTTTGTTTGTAATGAAAAACTACTTGGCTGATTTTAAAAATTCTTTCACCTATAGAAAGCTATATTATCAGCGAGTAACATAGGATATATTTTATAAAAATACATTGAGGAAGTCGTGTGCAACAGCTAGTCACTCATAATACGCACAAACAGACATTCTAGCTAATATTTTCACACAGCGAGATTTCTTCAAGGAAATTTCCTTTCCTCTTAGAACAGTAATCGTTTATAATTAAAAAACAAAATTAAAAGATCTCACGGGATCACAGCCAATTTGGAATCATATGATCTTATGTCATTTAAGCAATAGGGTGTTTCTGCTAATTATAAACTTTAAATATCACAAAAACAGATAGTGAAATAGAAACACTAATATTTTCACTGATGGAAATATCAGTATTTGCTGACAGACTTCTACTTTCCTCAATGTATCCAATATTAATAAGACATATCTATTTTATAGAAAAAGTAGAAATTTAACAGAAATTTTTGCTTAAAAATTGTTCATTCAGATAAGATATTGAGTAGAACTTATTCAGCCATATATATGTGGCATCTAATGTAAAATATTTTAACACATATGTCCCTGAAATTACAAGATTTCATAAAATCAAGTGTTAACACAATGACAATAAGGACAATAGCTCTTGTTGGAACTGCAATCCCGATTCGTTTATAAATAAAATATAGTCTCTCGGCAACAAGAATAGGCTAAGAAGCTAAGAACAGTCGTTATAATTAATAATCATGTGACCTAGAATAAGATAAATAAAAATGTATGATGTAGATAGTTTGATGTCAAATCTATTAACAAAAATGATATTTAATATGAAAAATTATTGTATTGAATATTAATATACGCGGTCAAAGGCTAATAAGGTAAATAAGTGAAACAGAATTCAAGATGAGAGAATCAAGAATGGCTGGACGATAATGTAAAGTTAATAATTTTATTAATAAACTTACGTTTCCTCGCCTCTGAGACTTTTTCGGCGGCTCGCTTTTCAGCAGCCAACAATTGTTGGATTCCTTGGGTCTGGCTCGCCATTTCTGAATTACACAAAAACTATGTCGACAATACAGACCATGAACAGACCGAGACACAAATCAATAGATGAAAAACAGCGAATGACGAAAGTCATATGATTAGTTTAGTTCCAATATGATGTCACGATTGGCGCTGTCATCGACTCATGCTTTGGTAGTTTTGCGTGGAACGAAACTAATGAAGGCGCCACAATGCATTATTCTTAAATAATTTTATTTATTTTACATGTTCTTATTCAATGTACATGTTTTATTTGTAAAAATATTTTATTACAAAACTTTATAAGGCAAATAACGTTTTCAATTAAGAAATACATACATGTTTGTTTCTATAAAAATGATTAGCGTGCAAAGGAACACACAAAACATGACTGTGAAAGCTTTTACTATTGCTTCACAGATGGCACTCAATAATTTCTATAATTAGAATTTCTATAATTAGATTAATTTCATTTCATTATACCTATACCATCGATGGTTGTATCCATTTATGAAACAACTAACTAATTAACTATGAAATTTGTGTATTTTATAACATTATCGATTTTCGTTATTATCACCATTATTTTCTCTTGTTGCAATCAAAGAATTGTGCTCTAGCAACCCAACTAGAGTTGCCAATTTCTTGTTGGAATAATCCGGCCTTTTTATTTTGCCTATCAATCTTAAGATTTTAAGGAAATATGTGTATTACATATAGTATTACATAGAGTTTATATAAGCAGAGGTGTATTACCTAGATTTGACCGGAATACGATTCAAATGCTGAAATGCAGAATATCTTTATAAAAATGAAATAATTGGAAAATACAGAAGTGGAAATAAAAATACAGAATATGGAATGTCACAAAATTGTGTAATTAATATATTAATACTAGCTTGCTTGCTTATATAAGCTCTATGCTTAATACAAAGACAGTCAATATAATAGTGTTCTGTGGAACGGAGCAGTAAACTTTTGGCACATTGCATGGAAGTATAGATAGAAGTACCATGTCTCTGAGATAGAAGGAAAATTAGGGTTACTAGTTAAAAAAATTGTTACTTTCAGGGAGATGCTTAGATTCGATCTCCATAATCAATTCAATTGCAAATGAAATAATTTCTATATGATTGAATGTATGACAGCTTCAAGTCTTTTATTTTTTTTAGGCTTTTATTAGATCTATGTTAAAAACGCGCGATAACCTACTTATATTTAGTAATTTTTATTTGAATTTCATGTGACTTAAACCATATCTACTTAAACTGAAACCACCTGAAACTTACCTTATACCACGACTCACGACTTCGTCATCTAATTGGACTGTTTGTCCCAAGTATATGCAGTTACTCAACAACTTCGAGACTTGAATTTCCAACTTTTACTGGGGTGGCCACAACATGAACATTAGACATGTTTCGTCTAGGCCCACCCCTTGAGAAACTCGGTTAAGGTCTCTAAGTCCTTGTCATTCCAGGAGCTTAAATGCTGAACAGTTTCGGAGAGATTACATCTCAAAGTTAGACGCATCAGAGAGATGCAAGGTTTGAATCAAGAAATAAATGCACATTCATATACAAACTATTACGTTTTACTTCTTAGCATAGGTCTCTCTTCTGTGTAAGGAGTGCGCAGAGTCAAGTACATTTCTCAGGGAACTGAGAACTGATATGACCGTCTGAAGTTATCAGCTGGACAAGGTATACTCTACCAGCTTTTGGACACAAAGTAAGTCAGCTCCCCAAGAATAGGTAATCTATAATATAAAATGAATCCCTAAATGTGTTGCTAAGCGCAAAACTCAAGAACGGCTGGGCCGATTTTAATTCTGTCTTCACTCATGGATAGAGGGATAATTAGAGAAGGTTTTTACGTAAAAAAAAAGCACCCCGGGCGAAGCCGGGAGTGGGCCGCTAGTAGGTAATAAATCTAATCAGACTTATATCATATGACTAATAAGTAGGTGTGTTCATACACTAATTGATTAATCTAAATACTCATGGAAGTATTCATAACACTATAAATCTAGTTAGGTATGTATATATATATTATACTAGCTGGTGCCCGCGACTTCGTCCGCGTTGAAAAACAGGATATAGGTAACGTCTGATAAAAGCAATGTTACGCCCGACATACAATGTCGCTTAGATTATGGAATATACATATAAATCCTAGCATAGACTGCCTGACATATACAAGCGTTGGGTTGGTTCTTTATTTTTAGATAGCTGGTGCCCACATAGAATATTCAGATATATTAAACAATATAATATATCTGAGAATATTAACCTATGTATCCTGAAATTCTATTCTATTGAAGAATTTTTAAATTTGTATGTATATTATATAGGTATATAGTTATAATATAGTATGTAGTTAAATACCTACAAACAAACATACAAACTTTTCCTCTTTATAATCTATACTAATATTATAAAGAGAAGATTTGTATGTTCGTAATGAATTAACCCAAAAACTATTAGACCGATTTCAAAAATTCTTTCTCCTATACAAAGCTACGTACCTAAATATACACGTTATCAGCGAGTAATATCCGTACTTTATATTATATATAATATTAATGTAAATGCATTATAGGTATATAAATGCGAGTGTTTGGATGTGTGGATGTTTGTTACTTTTTCATGCAAAAACTACTGAACCGATTAGGTACCATGAAATTTTGCATACACGTTGTCTGAGACACCAGAAAGGACATAGGGTAACTTTCAACCAGAAAAAAAGGACTATTCCCGAGGGATCATCTAAAATTAAGGAAACTAACTCCTGACTAAGTATAATAGCAATAACGATGTCAGGCGATATATTGCTTTTTCAACGCAGACAAAGTCGCGGGCAGTCGCGGGCACCATCTAGTGGGCTATATTTTATTAAGTTACGCGGGCGAACTCGCTTGCAACCATTGATCCTAGAAAGTAAAGATACGGCCATTCGAACATTTGCTTCGAGCGCATTTCGTACAGAAAAAATCTAGATGGTCTGGTACATGGGCCGCGTGGTGTGACCTTGCCACAACGACTTTTAAGTTTTTTTTATACATATATTTACTTGGATTGTTTACTTACATCATAAGCTACTTTTTACTTCAATGTTCATATTCAGTATAATTCAATGTTCATATATGTATTTATATTGGCGAATTATTTACAATTTCAGATAATTGATTTTTTGCGCTGCGTCTTCAAAACTTATTTACAAGGGATTCAAGTGTAAATGTTATTTATGATATTTTATTTAAATTTTCCAACATTTGTTTTATTATATTACAGTCATATATTCATATCATCCTACGTATTAAACATAAATTACCTGAGTGAGGAAGTTGGTCTATAGTTCACCAAGCTATCCCACTGCGGATTGACAGAACTCCACTATCTTCCAAGATTGCTAGTTTTCTCCGACACGCAGGTTTCCTTACAATGTTTGCCTTCACCATTAAAGCATGTGATTATTCCTAATTCACACATGATATTTAAATTTATATTATTACTAGCTGGTGCCCGCGACTTCGTCCGCCTTTGGATGAAAGGTACCCTATGTTCTTTCTGGTGTCCCAGACAACGTGTATGCAAAATTTCATGGTGATTTGTTCAGTAGTATTTGCGTTAAAGCGTAACAAACAAACAAACTCACTTTCGCATTTATAATATTAGTAACGATATTAATATATTTCAACCAAGATCAAAAATAAAGATAAAGGTAAGGTAAGGTAAAAATAAAGGATAACTAGTTAGGCAGCCCATTTTATTTTGATTTATTACTAGGTGTTTGAGCAAGCTTTAAGATCTGGTAAAGGCGAGCAGTGAACACTATTTAATTTAATAGAGGTTGTTTAGGTAACAGGAGGAAAATGCGAGGGCCACAAACCTTAGGAAGGTGCGCAATACGTAAAGAGAAGAATGCTTCTAGAATGTTTACAAGGCGACAGAGAATGACTGCACAGAGGTGCCCTGTAAACGTGAATGAAGACTTCTGGAATGTTCAGAAGGCGAAAACAAACTCTGAGAGTGCCTAATGAACGCGGTGAAAACTTGTCCAGAAGCCACTAAGACTGATCTAGAAGCCACAAACTAATGCAGAAGCACTACTTTATTAATACAAGTTGATGAACACTTTAACAGCCAAACTATAACCTTGAACTTAGTGTTTCAAAATAGTAGCAAAGAAACCTTCCAGATTAACTTAGGAAAAGGTTAGATAGCGAGAATAACAGTAGAGAAACTTCTGGAAGGTTCAGAAGGCGAGATTGACTCAATAACGCCTTAAGAACGTGAAGGAAAAATGCTTCTAGAATGTTTACAAGGCGAGAGTAACTGCACAGAGGTGCCCTGTAAACGTAAAAGAAGACTTCTGGAATGTTCAGAAGGCGTAAACTAACTCTGATAGTGCCTAATGAACGCGGTGGGAACTGGTCCAGAAGCCACTAAGACTCGTCTAGAAGCCACAAATTTATCCAGAAGCACTACTAAGAACTTGCCAGAAATCAAAGTTGACTTTATCTAGAAAAAGGATTAATCTAGAAGGTTACTTTACACTCGCGTAAATCACAGGGACTTAAATACGTCGTAAAGGAGATCACAAAAATCACAGCACTGTAATTAGTACACTGACAACTAGTTAATACGAAAATATTGATTACAATCACTCAATATAGCTTTTTTATAACCACTCTGGCTAATTATCGGTTTAAATTCGCGCGCGCGGTTGAAACGATCCGTTCGCTCTATGATCGAACACTGCTCTGTGGCGGCGCACGGCGCGTATTTATATGAAGAGTAGGAATCCAGAAACTTCGCTTGTAAGTCTCTCGAACACTGCGTCGAGAGAGTTCACTATTTAACTGTCCTGTGTGTCTATGGCTGTTTTTGACGTTAGACAACCTGACAGCCTGACTTGAATTGATAAAAATAAATAATGGTACGTAAGTATCATTATATAGTTTGTGAAATAATGTAAGGGTTTTTGACCGAAACTAGACGTGCAGTTTTGCAAACATAAACCCGATTATGAGTGACGCTTGGAGAACTTTCTGGAAATTAAAGGAAGGGCGAAGAGTGTAAGTAAATAAATAATTTGTGCGAGCAAATTCTAGAACACCTTTTTTAACACTAGGAAAGGATGATTTAATAAAACAAATCTCTGATTTTAATTAAAAAATTTGGTTCATTCCTTTGAAGTTTTATCATACGACACCATATTTCTTTTCTTTTCGGGTCAGCTGGAAACCTTTAAATATATATGTATATATAATATAATAGAGAATATTCAAAATTAACAAACAATACCTTCAATTTGATTTCTTTTAAATGTCATTATTTTTTTACATATAAATTTATATGTCAAATTTATACAATATACGAAAGAAAGTAAAACATTAACACATTGAACACGTTGAAAACTATCCTCAAATAACATTTAGAAATTTACAATAAAAAGACGCCATTACAATGTCACTTCCGTAATCTCATAATAAACCCATTAAAACAAGACGCGCAGACAGAATGCTATACTAACGCACTTTCAAGTGACAATTTGTGTTAGCCGGTTAATATTGAATAATGAACAATGATTATTGTTCATTGTTTATAATATTTTATTGTATAAACTAAGTAATAATGTATTTAAACTAGCAATGAGTTACATACCGAAAGTAAGATATTCCGTCCTTAACTTTTGTGCATTTCTTATGATAATTTTTGCATTTTTTCAGTATGCAATTAGGCATTTTGGTATATTTCTACCTGATTTCTACGCACAGATTTAACACTCGTCGTCAACGCTGTCGTCTCGGTGACTAAGCTGTCATTGGTGTCACTTTCCGATTTTGACACCAACGCGTCGGTGCCACATCCTAGGAGCGTTAGCCATGTCCTTATAATATATGTCAATGCTTGCAACGCGAGTAGTAAACTTCATGCTGTGTTGTACACACATGACATGTCAAAAAGTTGAAAAGTCTCACACATGTTCACAAATATTAGTTTTACTACAATAGTACAATAATTTTGATGTACATCGCTTGTTATACAGTTTGATACTGTTTGGCGTTGTTGTATTCAAGCGCAATGAATGCTATGAAATATTATTAACTCATAAGTAGCAGAGTAGCGCCGACTCATTCGCTGTCTCGCTCAACGGAGCGTCAACGTCACCGCTTCTTTCTTTATCGAAGCAATCATTTCGGTGGCAAACTTATCGTAGTATGGCCGTCGTTTGGAAGTATTCACAGTTTTACTTCCACAAAGAATACGCGATAAACATAACGCAGAGCGAATTAAGAAAGAGATTTTTAAATAAATTCCTAACGCGAGTGAGATAAACAATACTTAGGTACTTAGTGTTTTGAATTAGTTCCGTCTCGACTAAGAAATTGTTGACCTTCTTCATTTTAATCGGTTTTCTCTTAAAAATTATTCAAAATGTGGCTGGTCAGTCAACCAAACTCTATGATCTTGGAAGTCAAGGTGGAGCCGAACGCAATCGGACAGGATTGTTTAGAGAAGGTAAGATTTTTTAAATATTAACTTAATATGTAAGGAACTTGTTTTCATATTTCAAATTTTTTGAGTCTTTTGTTTACATTCTTATTTTGAATTGAAACTGTATAATTTACTGTTTTTTTGTATTATTTAGTAATAAAACATTTGTTTTATTACTAAATAGCGCTAACAAAACTTGTAATTTTGAATACATTGTTGAATTTCACTTTTCCCTCAAGAATGTGAGTGCACATTGCAAAAATATAGTCGTGTTTGTGAAGTAATTTGCGAATAGATTATTATTTATATGGTTCATTTTGTAATAGGCTAAAAAATATATGAAGACAATATCAAGTAAGTATTACAAGAGCGTGTCTAGAAACACGTTCGCAACACAGTCGAGTTTTACCTTGCGGACTTTGGACCCGGCAACGTTACGTTGCTCACGCTTGGCCATCGTGAATTTCAAATCTGGTTCTATTAAATACATTTTGAAATATACTTATTTAAATTGGATTAGCAATTATAACTGCATTATTCGTTATCAGTTTCTTACCAATAATGTATTTTTCTTAGTTGCCTACATTATTACCTATATTAGGTGTCATTCTTTCAAAATTTATTGTATTAACCGAATAACCGAGATAGGTACTAGGTATAGGTACTTACACTTACGATGATATTTACAATTGGAAGTGTTCCAAACATAAAATTTGCAGTTTGTTAATTACAGTTACAGTTACAGACCTAATTACAGAATTAAAGAAAAAAATATTAGGCTCCTAAAATTATAATACAGGTAGGTATTTTACTTACTATAATAGTATAATAGTCTGGTAATAGCTACATACATATGTCATACGTAGGTAGTATGAGTACATACCTACCTAAAATCTAAATAAATCAGTTTGCTATGACTTTAACTTTATAATGATATAATTCGCTATTCTAAAATCACTTTAGTGTTGTACGACACATATTTCATAATAAAAGATAATTCTAAATAGAAGTGAATGTTAGAGAAAAATGATTCTCCCCGCGGCGAACAAACCAAGGTGCAGTCGTTTTGTTAGTCACCGCTTTGTAGGTGATTGTAATCAGGGTCCAAAGTCCAATGAGTACAGCTGTGAGAGCCCGGCTCACACGTGTACATGTGTACGGTGCGTGATCGAAGCATTATGGAGGGCCCCATGCAACATGGTGCAACCAATTCTGCTCTTTGTTTGCATTACATTTTATCTAAAAAGACGGAAATGGTATCCTACTATCTAAGTTACATTTCTAAGAATGTATTTTTAAGAAATTTTAAGAATAATACCTAAAAAAAAATTACCTACTATCATCTAAATGACAAACAAATCTTACGTTTTGGTGTTCTGAAGAATTTTTTGTTTAATATACGTATTGTAGCAAAATACTTTAATAAATATCTAGATATAAATATATGTATACTAAAAGCATACGCTTATACTATAGGTAAATGACATCATTAAACGTTTTAATGATAGTCTATCTCTAAAATACCTAGGAAATTGAAAAAATGCTCGATTTTCTATTTATATAATAACTAGCGACCCGGCTTCTCTCGGAATGCAATTTTTTTAATATACGTAAACCTTCCTCGTTTGTCCTTTTTTCCATAAGTGAAATCAGAATTAAAATCCGTCAGAATTAACAGAGAAACAGACATGACATGACGAATTTATTGTTTTATTTTTTTCTATGTAAGTACATAAAAATTTAATTGGGTTTTAATATAAACATTCCATAAAAAAATATCTAACTAATGGTGAAAGCCGCATCAAAATCAGCTGTGTGATTTAGGAGGACTATACAGACAGACGCAGAAAGCGACTTAAAATTAGAATATTGTAACGAAGATTTTTTAAGTAATTTAATTTATTAAAAGATTTAATGTATATAAAATAGGTATAGTTTCATCAAAATCCGTTCCAGTATAGCTATAGTTTAGCGAAGAGTATAATAAACAAACATCCGTGTGGCATATCTTAATCTATAAAAAGAAGAATCTGGGAAAGCTGATAGGATAACTAAAAACAAAGGGCTATTACCTCACAAAGTTTATTTAAATATAGAAACAAGGATACCAGCTAGATTTTTTTGAATCTTATGGCTTAGAGTTTAAGGCTCGATTTGTACTGTGTTCCAATATTAAACCTGACGCATAATAATTTTAACGCCGAGTCCAAAGTCCAACCCGACACGAATATAATTTTAACTCGATTCGTAATTGACTTTACTTTGTTAATCACGTAAAGAGGTCAGTACAAATCTTCATGACTATCACTTGAACAAGGGAAATTACAAAAATAGCAAAGTAAGGAATAGGTTGATTTCGCAATTGCAAAACTAACAAAATGCAGAGTTTGCAAACCTGGTTTGCTTATTTCAACTTATAGTTAACAGTGACTACCAAGCAGATTTGAACATTGAAAACCTACAGTTTCGCAACAAAATAACCAAACACAGCTCAGTTTACAGGTCAATGAATAATTGCTGTGTTGGAGGCATCCGTTGTCGTAAAAAAATAATTTGCCACTTATTGCCACTCCATATTTTGCTATTGTTTGAACTTTCCAATTGAACGTTGGACTTTGATCGTGACGTCATTCGATATCAAAGATAATATAGATACGGCCTCTGTATTGGGCAACGGTCATTGTTTGTCAAACCGCAATATCCTTCAATCGGTTTATGGTTCGGATTCTTACGTCACTGACTCACTGTTGTTAAAAACTATTATTATTCTCTATCTAGAATATTATGCTTTATCTAGAAGTTATATAGGTTTAGTTTATCTAGAATTTTATGCTTATTAATTTCATTTAGGTAAAGTAGGTACCTAGTGATGCATTGAAATATTAGAAAATAAAACTTAGGCATGTAAACAAAAAGCAACCTTCATATGTGCACTATAAGATCGATTTTTCATTACTACTTACCTATAATACAATAAGATTTTTTATCATTGTTTTTATTCTATTTAATAGATACAAAGGCGTTACAAACAAAATATGAAATAATAGTTGCTCTCAAAAATTTATTATGCACACACACACTTTGATAAATATAACACATAGAAGTAACTTTGTTAGTAATTATTTTAATATACTAAAAACTATTTACTACTTACTTTAAGTACTTATGTATACTTACCTACTTTTCTTGTGTTTAGGTATACGTTTATTGATACCTACCCCCTATTACTGGCCAGTGTTTTCTAACTAGGAACTTACATTTCCTAACCTAACGCATTTTTCAGTGTATTATATGTACTTACGTACATCTCTCGCAGTGGCTTTTGTTAATCCTTTAATCCTAAAATGTAAACAGAGACACGTTGTCCGCCATCTTGTTTCCACATTACTTTCTCTTTCATCAACCATTCGGTTCGGACAAAAAGACGCTTTCGCAATGCAAAGGTATAGGCATAGTACCTATCTATGTAGGTATGGTTCCTATACTTTTTACATGAAGACCTAGCCTAGCCTAGCCTATTAAGACAAGCAACGCTACGGATATTCAATCTATGACTAGGAAAAGCCAGTGTAACTAGAGCCTAGAGCTAATTACATATCCAAAGTTGGCCCTGCCAGTAATCGAATCGAAGGACTACTAAGTAGAAGTACTAAAGCAAACATCTTAATCACTTGATCATTAAAACAATGGTATTATCATTGCAAATCTCATCAAAAGAGATTCAGCGACTTCGGAGCTTGAACAAAAAAATACAAATATAAATTGCACTACTGCTGGGAATATGATAATATTATATTACTAGCTGGTGCCCACGACTTTGTCCGCGTTGAAAAATATTAAGTAGCCTATCCTGTGTCCCGTATGTCCAAATATTTATTTACCAAGTTTCATGAAAATCAGTTAATTCGTTTCAGAGTTATGGAGGAACTTACATACAGAAAAAAATTCTAAAAATCGTCAATTTAGTTTCAGTATCATGTATAGAGCCTATAAACACGATATCTGAAAACAAAGTAACTTACTCCATGACCGACCCTTACAGATTTATTATTAGTATTGATTGATAAGTCTAACCTGTAACAATGTTAATGTATGAAAAGACTTGTCGGAAAATAATAATTCCCCGTTTCCCTCAATGATGATTCAAAGGTTATGAATATGATCAATCCTACAAATAATCATATACATATTGAAATTCGAAAAATAATATAATTCACATGAAAATTATTTAACAATGCGATCGCTAATCAATGACTGAGTAATTAACGGATTGATTGCGCCACATTTTTATTTGTAAAAAAAATTTAAATGGATCATATCCATACAATGCGCGATCTAAAACTATTTTAAAGATTTTATCAGCAAAGGAAATATTCTAGGTGCTTAAAACTAGTAAATTTTAAAGATATTTGGATCTCATCTATTATGTTATTTGTTTTTGCCCGCGCTTCTTTTTCTTGGGCGTTTAAAAATTAATTAAATCTTTATTGCTCATAAAATTTTGTCAGGCGATTCCTAGGAAACAGTATTTTTTTCTGAACGAAATGCACCCTATGTACTTTTCTGTATCCGTGACAACGTGTATGCAAAAATTTAAAATGATCGGTTGAGTAGTTGAGGCGTGAAAGGGTAACAAACAAACAAACTCACTTGCATTATGTTTACATAGACAAGTTTAGCGCATATTGTTGGATTCCCAAACGCACAGGACCAATGCAACGCTACAGAAATAGATATTTGTTGGTTGTAGGTTCGCTGGCACAAGCGTGTACGATCGTTGCACCTCGGACGTGAATGCACGACAGTGCATCGTGATTCGTGATCGGAGCCTTGGCATACATCGCTAATATCTCGTGCCGGCCGGCCTTATTTCTTCAGGAGAACCAACAGTTGAGCAACTGTTGCACTGGCGACCTCTAATTCTAACACTAATGCCTGCTCTAATTATGTTCACACTCGCACAATGTGAAATTTATCTTTCATTCTATCAAGATAAGTGTGCTCAGGCTCATATTGTATAAAGACATTCACGTACGGCAGGTTACCATTCTGCTGTTGTCAAAATTCCTCTTCTTCGGACTAAACGTTTTAAAAACTCTTTGTTTCTGTTTCCGAGCTCATATTCTTTTTAAAGTTCAAGTAAATAGGCATTTTCTGGATGAACTCGCTCTATCGTCGGCCTCGTCTTTTACAAAACGACGAGGCCAAAAGCAAAACAATTATTAATTGAGAAAAGTGAACTGATTGTTTAATATTATATTACGAGGCATGCCTTTTAAGTTTTGTCGTTTGAAGAAAAAAACACAACTAGAACCTTATAGTACTTTTTATTGTTTTTCAAAGTATTCACCACGTAGCTTAATACACTTTTCCATTCGCTCAAACCAGTTATTATAACATTTATTCCACTCTAAAGTGGGGGTGTTCAAAATGGCTGACTTGAAAGCGTCGACTGCTTCTTCACCGGACTGGAACCTTTGACCACGAAGACTTTTCTTAATTTTAGGAAATGTAAAGAAATCGTTAGGGCTTAGGTCAGGACTGTATGGAGGATGGTCAAGAATTTCTACTTTTTCCTGCTTCAAATACTCAATCGTTTGACGAGCGCTGCGTGAGCTTGCGTTGTCGTGGTGCAGAATGATGCGTCGCTTTGAGTTAGATTTTCGAAGTTCGGCGATGACTTGTGGTAAACAAACTGTGGTATACCACTCTGCGTTAACCGTTCTACGATCTTCAAGTGCAATAGTCGCAACATGGCCGGTTTTTCCAACGAACGTGGCCACCATCTTCTTTGAAGTGCTTCGAGAACGAACAACTTTAGTCGGCTTTGGCTCGTCTTGAAAGACCCAGATTGTAGATTGTTGTTTGGAATCAGGATCGTAGGCATAGATCCAAGATTCGTCACCACTGATGATGTCGTAGACGTGATTTGACTCTCCTCGGTTGAACCTTTGCAGAGTTTTCTTACACCATCTGACGCGGGCCGCCTTGTGATTGTCGGAAAGCAGATGCGGTATCCAACGGCAAACTAGCTTTCTCACACCAAGCGCTTCATGCAAGATCTTCTGAATGGTTGTCCCTGAGATGCCTAATAGAGCCTCTATCTCTCGATACGTCACATGACGAACTTCGAGAATTAGTTGTCTCACAGCAATGATGTTATCTTCAGTGAAGGCGGATTTTGGGCGTCCTTCGCGAGATTTGTCACTAACACTAGTATGTCCACGCTGGAATTCTAAATACCAGCGTTCGACAGTCCGCAGACATGGGGCTTCATCACTGAACACAGATGTTAGCTCTTCAAAACACTGAAGCCGGGTCAGGCCTCTTCTAAAGTTGTAGAAAATTATTGCACGAACATTTTCCTTAGAAAGATTCATTTTCGTACGTAACCTGACAGATTCCAATCGACGCTGTGACTAAACATTAGCATTAATCCTAATACTTTCAACTGTTTCGAGATTCAAAATTTAAACACATTCGAATATAGAACAGTTCCAAATTCAAAATTGCCGGGAAATATGGAAACGACAGAACTTAAAAGGCATGCCTAGT
The DNA here is from genome assembly GCA_936446665.2 of Synanthedon andrenaeformis. Classification (NCBI taxonomy): domain Eukaryota; kingdom Metazoa; phylum Arthropoda; class Insecta; order Lepidoptera; family Sesiidae; genus Synanthedon; species Synanthedon andrenaeformis. The sequence goes on from OW387798.2 coordinate 371,608, forward strand.
ATAGTGACACAATGTAACTTGACTCGTGATTTTGATTATAAACTCACACGATACTTTAAAATTAAATTATACACACATCGCACATTTATAAAATGCAAATATTCCCCTCCAAACCAAAAACAACTTACTTGTGTCTTGTTGTAAGGTAAGCGATTAAAGTGTTTTTTGAAACTCACTTTTCCATGCATTTTAGTTTCACTAAAATATAGTTGATCTAATACTATGAAAGTGGTTAGTTTTTTTTATCTAATGAATATTGTTTTTTGAGATAGTAGGTACGGCGAACAAAATTCTTGGTTGCACCCATTTTTTGTTAGAATACACTGCGCATGCACACCATAAAAAGATGCAGCGTGACTGCTATTGTTACTTAGTTATGTCAATATTTTTTTTGGTTATTTCATTTCCCTTTATATTATTCAGTAAAGCAAGCCATATGTGGCTATTTCCCCGGATTGCTACCATATAAGTTATTTGGTACCTATATTAGATGAATATTTTCCCCATCTTATCTACCATCAAGAAAAAAGCAATTAACGTTTATCGCATTTAGCAAAATGTATCAGAGTGGAAGTAACAATTAATATGCTTGCCTAATCTCTTTCTATCTAAATTATTTTAATGTTTTACCTAGATAATTTGATGTTGCTTTATCTTTGAATAAGTATGTTCCAAAAAAACAAAGCATGTCTCGTTCAGAGTACAAAAAGGTGATAAGTTAATAAATTGGCAAGTAGATAGTCATCGGGTGCGTATGTTATGTTTATGTTTAAATTATTAAACAAACGATAAATGTTGCACTTGAAATTCGTTTCTGATAAACTTGATAAGGTTGAATACATGATGGCGTTTGAACCCAGGCCATCGCTCGCTGGGCAACCGACCGCATAGTAACCGCTGATAACGATTTTCACAATAATAATGGTCACATCGGGTTTATGAAATTTTAATTGAGTATTTAAACTGTTATAATAAGTACAATATTAAACAAAAGTGATTTAGTCGCGACTAAACTAAGTAGATTGTAGAATGAATAAAATTACTTTATACCAAAAGGTTTATTATATACCTACTAGCTGTTGCATGCGACTTCGTCCGCGTAACTTTATAAACAATAGCATATATGTTACTCGCTGATAATGTAGCTTTCAATAGGTAAAAGAATTTTTAAAATCGGTCCTACAGTTTTTGAGTTAATTCACTACAAACAAAAATACAATTTCTCTCTATAATATTATTATGTCCCACCCATTTCAACTTGCGGTGATTCGTGATTTGGATGAAATGGACCAGTTTAGTTCTCCAAAGCTTCTCATATTTCTGATCATGTTCCTCAGACATGCCAAACAATGCCCTCTTCATAGCTTTTAGTGTCCACATCTCAGCATATGGTACCTATATCAAAACTGGAAAAACTCCCTGGTTATAAAACTTCGTCTTGAGGCATTTAACGTATAAATATCAATAAGATTATATTATTTCTAAATATATATATTACTAGATTGAAAGTAATTGATCACGCACTGAGGAACAAGTATGATATGGATTAACCTTTGGTCTGGCCCAATCTTATCTCTTTCATGCTGCTTATTAATCCATGATTGTTTTTTTACAATACCGGATCTAAATATATAATGCGTTATCAGGTAATAAGGTTTTTGACATGCGGAAAAATAAGAAAGAGAACGAAGAATGGGTGTGTCCAAAATGAAATTGTCTTATTTGTAACTCACGTCAGAGCTTCATATAAATATTGTGCAAATGTTTTTATTACAGATCACTTAGTGCGGTTACTATGTCCTGACCTGACATAGGTATACTAATTTATGACGTTATTTATTTATGTATAACTGTCGCTAAATATTTTTCAATAGTGGAAGAGCACATTGCGTTCGCAGTATATCGTTCATCTAAAGACGGCAGTTCTGTATATCTACACATTATATAGATGCATTCAACAAAAACAGAAATTACTAAAACATATTATAAATTATAAACTACTACAGAAATTGGAGCAGGGAGAAAACATACAAATATATAATAAACAAATATAAAGAGAAAAAGAGACTGAAAAAGCGGCACGTGTTGTTAATGGATGCAAGAGCTCATATCTTGTTCATAGTTCCTTGTCCTTTATCCTACTAAGGTTCGAAGTGCACTTACAGAACCCATGGTGTTGCTCGTGTTAATAGACAACGGTAGCCACCTATCATCAAGAAGACCGTATCAGCCTGTCTGCAGATCTTTTCATTCAAAAAGTGCAGTCAATACTAAAAAAATATATCGCGACTTTCCAACTCTCTGTTATGTTTATACAGAAGTCTGTCCAGCAGTCAATATTTTGCACATATGTACTAAAAATGCCTCAAAACCACCTTGAAATTCGTACCTAACCAAATATGAACTTCGGTCGCCCAAACAGAGGGCCATTGGTTTAATTTTTAAAGCTCAAAGTTGCTGCGCACACGCAGTCACGTAGGCACGAACTCATTATTCCCCCACAATCACTTCCCCTGCATTCACTGTGCCTCTGTCAAAAACCCAATAGATACTTTATTGCAGTTAACATAAAATACAAATTACGTTACGCCAGCAGCCCTGACAATAAATAATGATATCATAATGGATGTTATTGTTTGTCAAAGAACCTCTCCTAAGTCAAATTTAAATTTAAATTTATTGAACAATTTCAGCTATATTTTTTTAAATAATAATAACAAAACATATCCATATATTGCCTAATTTGCGAAAAATACTAAATTTTTGTTAAAAGTTAAATAAACTTGTTACAATTTATCAATTCTCTTACTTCAGTACTAAAATGTACCTACATCAGCTAATTCTGCTACACATTTGCTTTACTTAAGCTGATTTTTAAATACGAAATATTTTCACTTAAATATTATACTTAATCACTTTATACTAATAAACTAAACATATTAGAAATTCTAAATAAGTAGCGGTTACTCGGTTCAAGTGCCTTGACCCGATGTTAAGTTGTTAGCGGTTTTATATCCAAAGTTCTCACTTATGAACTTGCTGTGGTCATTGTTTCTTGTATGTTTTTCTTTTCCATTTCCATCTATTGTTTACAAACGCTGTAATTAAATAAATAAATTTATTTCAAACAATTTATTGCTAAGTATTAGATACAAAAACTATGTCAGTAATAAAAAATATTAATAGAAAAAAAGAAAAGTTAATACCGCTCACTCTTTTTTAGAGTTGTCTAGAGGCCAACTTGCTCTGAACATATTGTTCATATATTCTAATAATAATTAATTGAAATCTTAAATCTTTTTTTGCCATTTTTTAATTGATAACAAGTCGCAACGAAAACCCGAGTATTTTATGAAGATATAATTTCTTTCAGTGTAAAAAGCTAACGACGTGCGTCATTTTAAAGCAGACCAGATGTGAAGCACTTTCTAAACATTAAAAATAAAATCGGTTATGTCACAATGCTGAATGAATTTTAAGGAATGCTATACGGTAGCTTCCCTTGTTGGAACATATCCAAACATTTTTTTTTCCACTATGGAAAAATTGAGCGATAATTTTTTAAATTTTTCGAATTCCATCTCGATGACCATAAGAGAGTGAGTGGTTCTTACAACAAGATACATTATAAATTTGCTATAGTTATTAGAAGTTTAATTGTTATTTATTTATTTCCCTACATTCCATTTGTCCTAAGAAAAGAATGTCTAATGTGCAAGGACGGATTGCAATGTTGCACAATAATTGTACCTACACACAAGGAAATTGTTAAATTAATTAGTTAGTCAGTGTACTAATAATAATTCGCAATAATTACTCTAAGATATGTACTCTACTATGACACAATATTTATCTCTCTTCTTCGTAACAGACAAGTAAAATCTGTAAAGGTCGGTCATGGAGTAAGTTACTTTGTTTTCAGAGATATCGTGTTTATAGGCTCTATACATGATACTGAAACTAAATTGACGATTTTAAGAATTTTTTTCTGTATATGTATGTATGTTCCTCCATAACTCTGAAACGAATTAACTGATTTTCATGAAACTTGGTAGATAAACATTTGGACGTACGGGACACAGGATAGGCTACTTAATATTTTTCAACGCGAACGAAGTCGTGGGCACCAGCTAGTAGAGGAATAAGATTGGAACTCCCTTCAGGCGTCTGTTTCCGAGCTCATATAACCCAAATCTGTTGAAAGTTGAATAGACATCTTCTACATTCTCATCTTCGCTACACAGCTGGTTTTTATTGTGGTTTTTGAAGAGAATGATTACTGCCGCCAAACTGGCTACCAAGCTGATTTTGTTTATAAAATTATTTTTACGATGAAAAAAAACCTGGCTCACTTTCATAGTGTAATATTGATCTAATATTGACATTTTATTTGCCATGTTAAATTTTAAAATATTGCATAATTTTGCCATGTTACGTTGTTACAGGAATGATAAATAGGAATCCACTGATGATAGATATATTTTTTTCTTCATTTTACTTTCTTCGTTATCTTTTTAATAAATTTGTTATGAACTAGTATATTTTTTTTATATATGTATTTCATCTTGGCGTCAATGCATAATTTTGTGCAATTTTTCTCTCAATAGTCACTTTATTCAATGTAAATTAAAATAATTGTCTTTTTTAATTTTAATGGCACGAATGTTTAATTTTAGCTGAAGGTCTTATTCTTTAGTTCCGCTTGTTCAGGAACTAAAATGACATTTCCTGAATCTATCTATAGGTTACCTATTAATTTGATTGCATAGTTAAATTGGAAAAAAATGATTTATTTTTTTATAATAAATCATTTTTTTATAATGTATGATTATAAAAAAATAATATAATAATAGCATTATAGATTTTATATAATGTATGTACTTATATAAAATAAAACTTTTTTTAAAGATTATAGTTTTGTATACATAGTTAGTATAGTTAAAAGATATGGTTATTACATTTAAAAAAAAAAAAAACAGAAAAATTACAATTTGGTTCTGCTTAGGTAAAAATTCTCTTTAATATACTAAATAATATATGTCTTCAGGTTTTAACCTTACTATAAGGTTTTAACCTTATAGCACAAGTGTTATTGAAACTTCTTCATTTAAAACTAGCCTTACTTATCCCAGAAAATAGAGCCTAACTAAGTCCAGATATTCTGAAAATAGTTCCAGATATTTTAAACGATACTTGTTAACTTTTGTTATAAATAAACAAAAACCTCTTGCCAAATTTTAATGTAAAATTTTTTTAACCATTGTAATTATTTATGCGCCACAGCCATCACAAGACACCTAAATCTATATAAATAAAATCAGAGTGTCTGTCTGTGATTTGCGAAAAACTGCCTCAAACTAAGCTTAGAGAGTCATTCGCATGCTGTTAAAACGTAAATAACTTTTTTTAGAATTTTTGTCTGTCTGTCTGTCTGTCTGTCTGTCTGTCTGTCTGTCTGTCTGTCTGTCTGTCTGTCTGTCTGTCTGTCTGTCTGTCTGTCTGTCTGTCTGTCTGTCTGTCTGTCTGTCTGTCTGTCTGTCTGTCTGTCTGTCTGTCTGTCTGTCTGTCTGTCCGGGGTAATCTCAGAAACGGCTGAAGCGATTTCGATGAAACTTTGCAGACATGAAGAGGGGGTCGTCAGGAGTAACATAGGCTACTTTTTGTTTATGTAAATTGCGGTACATACACCAAAATAACATTTTTTACAATTTTTGTCTGTCTGTCTGTTTGTTCCGGCTAATCTCTGAAATAGCTGGACCGATTTTGACGGGACTTTTATTGGCAGGTAGCTGATGTAATAAGGAGTAACTTAGGCTACGTTTATTTTAGAAAAAATACACCCCGGATGAAGCCGGGAGCGGGCCGCTAAATGTATTGCTAAGCGCAAAACTCGAGAACGGGTGGACCGATTTTAATTCTGTCTTCACTCATGGACAGAGGGATAATCAGGGAAGGTTTTCACGTTAAAAAAAATGCACCTCGGGCGAAGCCGGGAGCGGACCGCTAGTCAACAATAACATTGTTAAATCAATACATCCGTGCGACCTCTTCTATACGAGGTATCTTATCTAACGTGTCCTGAATCAAAATCGACAGGATTAAGATCAATAGCTACATTATCAGGCTATATTTTTATAAAGTTACGCGGGTGAATTCGCGTGCAACAACTAGTTATATGATATTTTTAATGTTTTTTTATAACTTAGCGTGCGCCAACTGGTCGAAATTCCGTTATATAATAGTAAAAAGAAACTAACTTTTTTCAAAAAATATTGATAACATTAAAATTTGTGAAGAGCCAATTTGGAAAAAAAAAGTTTTGGTTTTACATATAAATAAAATCATTAATTTTAATCTCGTACCGAAAACGGATATTCTGATACCTTTTTTTTCTAGTAAATGTATAACCAATATGCTTTTACCTTTCATATGCCTGACTGCCTATAAAAATAAAAATTTATAAATGTCTGTAATTTATATTAATATTAAATAAAACATTAAAGATACGCCTATGTTATAAAATTACAAATTGATAAAACCATCTATTTTTGTCAAGTTTTCCTGTTCATTCAGTTTTTTGTAAAATATATCATTTGCGCGTGTCAAGCGCGATAACCTCTACCTACCATTTATTTGGTTCAGATAAAAAAAAAAAAACGAAAAACATTGCGATAATAAAATCGGCATAATGGCTTAACTATAATGTAAGGTGCGCGATAATTCAAAATGGCCGCCTTGTTTGCGCGCGAAAATAATATTCATTTGAAATTATAATATACTTAGTGCGCATAATTTTTATTCCCCAGTTGAAGTCAACAATTTCAAGGACATACTTTAACTGGTTTATTTATTTTTGCAAACTTTTATGCATATATTATTAAATTTACTACGCTTTGTGTGACACAATGAGGCACAAACAACATTATTTTATCACATATCTAGAATGACTCACTGTTTTTTTTTAATAATAAGAGGCTTTTATTTTTAACTAGCTGGTGCCCACGACTTCGTCCGCGTTGAAAAATATTAAGTAACCTATCCTGTGTCCCGTACGTCCAAATGTTTATCTACCAAGTTTCATGAAAATCAGTTAATTCGTTTCAGAGTTATGGAGGAACATACATACATACAGAAAAAAATTCTAAAAATCGTCAATTTAGTTTCAGTATCATGTATAGAGCCTATAAACACGATATCTGAAAACAAAGTAACTTACTCCATGACCGACCCTTACAGATTTATTATTAGTATTGATTAATATAATGTAAATTGAAAATATATTTTGAATACAGGAATTGAGTTTGTAGACTATCCTACAAATGACAATTGAATACCTATACTAGGAGGATCATCTGAGCCGAAGGATTTCCACTGATGGACATAGGGACTTCCCCATAATTTTCCAATAGGGGCCGTATGGTACCTATTAGAGCTTAGAGGATCTCAACCTGTGGGTGCCGTAGATATCGGGTAAGGGATAAACCGTCAAAGAGTGGGCAACAGCGCCCCACAAAATGTCAGGTTAAATTTATCTATATCTATGGAACATGCCAATGCCTACAACATATTACATAGCTTCAACAAGGAGATGCTAAATACACATTAAGAACGCTAGGATTGATTATGTATGTCATGTATGTGCCTAGGCTATTGTTAATAAAATGTCAAGTTGAAAAGGCACATTTCCCTCAATTTGGACAGTTCTATAATTTGCATAAACGAAAATGGAACGGCGCCAACGCGGAGTCGCTTAAAAACATTTTGCAAATGCCGTAGGTATTATTGCTGCTATTTCGAAATAACCCACTTTTCGACTGAGAAGCATTAAGGTTACATTGAGAAACTTAATAAAATTTTAATTTGTGGGATGCTATAAAAAGTTACCCGGCGACAAGTGTCTCGTCGTGACATGACCGACTTGGGACGAAGTCACAAATGTTTGAAAAAAAAAAGAAAAAAATAGTCGCGGATTCAATGGTTTTTTCCATCTCAAAAATTGTTCTTTTTTTAAATTTATTTAAATTAAATTTAAGCGCAATATCTAAAAATGTACAGGGGTTTCAGTTACATTACATTACATGACAGTGTCGCGAGTTCAATGGTTTTTTTCCCAACTTCAAAAAATGCCCAACGCGCCTAAAGAAGTTTTCACTTCAAAAAATGTTAAGTCGTTAAGTCCACTGCTGGACATAGGCTTCCTCCCTTATTTTAGGACCAGTCAGAAGCGGTTTTGTTGTCATCTCGCACGATTTTATTTCGTACGAAATGTGCGTAACCCAACTTCAGTCTTTATCCACCGTCGACTCGCCTTATTAGGTCGTCAGTCCACCTTGAGGGTGGACGAAGGACCGAAGGCCGGCTCATCCCCTCCACTCGAGAACCGAGAAATGTCTTCAACTTACATAGCCGGGCTATGTCGGTAACTCTCGTACGTCTACGGATCTCTTCATTCCTGATTCGACATCGCAGTGTAACCCCTCCATATATAGCCTCTCCATAGCTCGTTGAGTGACGTTGAGCTTATTATGTCAAGTACTTAGTTATAAATACCTATAATTTGACATTATCTTTATTTCACGGATTATAAAGTCTGTTAAGAGTTCAAGACGTTTTCAAAAACAACTTTTCAAAACAATGTCTATAAAGATTGTGTTATTTTCTTCTTTATAGATAAAACCATATAAGTACGTAATAAGAACTTGTTTATTACTAAGATTATTTATTGAAATGATAATCTTATATATTATTTATAGGTTTTAAGTTTCCGTTTGATTTTCCTTTTAGCGCAAAATTAATTATTTAAACATTATTCAATTCGAGTTGTAATTAAAGTTTTATTTATGACATTTTATGACAATAAAAACATATAAATTTAGTTATTGTAACAATAGATTTTGAATGACTAGGCCGATTTTAATTCGGTTTTCACTTATGGAAAGAGGGATAAGCGGGGAAGGTTTGTATATTATAAAAATGACACCCCGAGCGAAGCCGGGTGCGGGTCACACTAGTATACAATAAATTCAATTCATACTATATTTGCAAGCTCTTTCCGAGTATAACATATGGTATGTTTGAACTTAATAAAGATCTATTGGACATAATAATTATTTGATTATGTTTATGAAAATAAATAATAATAATATCTTTATTAGTTGATCATGTATGTAAATTACTGTGAAGTAGTTACAAACATTATCTCTTTATGACTTATACCATTACTTGCATTTATTAGCATATTATTAGCGAGTAAACTCAAAATTTAATTTTACAATTTAATGTTAATTAATAAAAATTAAATTTCAAGTTATTTTATTCATAAAAGTAAAATTTTGTCAAAAGAAATCATTCATTGTTCAGTACTCTTTTAACCTAAAAAAACTAATAATAAAAAAAATCATGAAGTGAAAATGTAGCTTCACAAAAATAATTGTATGATATTTATATTCCTTGGCATTATCGAATTAGGTAAATACGATAATTATTGATCGCAAGAAATACAAGAGAAAATATATGACACTGACACACAATGACAATTAAATAGAACATAATTATTTAACATGAACTTCATAATGACAGACCATTAAAAGGTTTGATGTTGATATGAAACTATTATATTGGTCAGGGGTGTATACCATATTGATCCTTGTTATCATATCTAGTAAGTTTACTTTCATACGCAGTTATCTGCTTATTGTTCTTTTTTTAAATTATTTTAATTTAATATCTGCTAAATCAATGCTTACATTACATATGACAATGTCGCGAGTTCAATAATTTTATCCCATCTCAAAAATGCCCAACGCGCCTAAAGAAGTTTTCACTTCAATAAACTTTATTTCGATCATGTCTGATCATTTTGTTAGTTACATTTAACTAGTCTACGTTAGTACAATTTTTTTTAAATAGCTGTTTTTATTAGTTTATTAACCATACAACAAAATGGCTCAGGTACCGACAGGTACTACATACTCATACAGGTACCAGTCAAGCCTTTCGCCAAATGCATTGAGAATGCTATTGATGCTGACCCGAACCCTGCACATTAGTTTAACCACAGAATAAGTAATAGTACTACAAGTAGTACTATTACTTATTCTGTGTACAATACTCTGTACACTGTACTGTGTACAATTCTGTGTATAGTACAAGTATACTACAAGTAGTACTATTACTTATTCTGTGGTTCAACTGAGTTTTATGTGTTTGTTTGTATGTAGTTGTAACATAAACAGTAGGCAGGAGCAGTACAAAGTCCGAGGTTACAACAACACCTATTATGACCACTTCAATTCGCGCCACTCGAGATTGCAAGTAATTAGCAATTTGCTGTTTAGCGCAGCTATTTCTTTATTATTTCTTACGAAAATATTCACAGAATAACTGGGTTATTTGTTGTCCTTTGAACTAAAAAATTGTCCTTTTGGCTAGCACATTTTAAAACTAAAACAAAATATTTTTAACATACACGCTTTAACCCAATCTATTGTTTCGAATTTGGAACGTGTTCGATATTTAAAATAAAACAATGGTTGAGCTAATTTAAAACGTGGTTTCAAGCCGGCTATAATTGTTTCAAAATACCGTTTTCCTTTAAACCAAAATAACAGAATTAAAATCAATAAGTATTCTCTTAACATTAAAAGAAAATTTAACAGCACATGTGCTTTTATTTCAAGGTGATCTTATAAGAAGGTTCCGTTGTTTGTCCTGTTTTTAAATCGCTATTATATGAACCCCAATTTTTGACGACACCCACAAAACTTTCAAGACAAAAAGTTATAGGATAAGGATAGTCTTTTTCCTCAGGGAATCACAGAATTATTTGTAATTTTTATCTTAATTCTCTAGTGTATCTTCTGTATGCTTGTTACGTTCTTAGTATTTAATTCCTATGTGTGCATGTAGTTGTGATATAATTGGCCCATAAAGTACTAGCTGTAATAATATGTTAATGATATGTAATTTAAGTATAAACAATTCGGACAAGACAAGTGTCCGAATCGTCAGTAAGCCAATGTGTGTTATTGGCCTCTCTAAAATAAAATAAAGTAAGAATAGTAGTGCTGACAAAATGACCTATTTAATTATGTTTACTACAAAGCAATCCCCTCCACAACCAGCCTATAAATAACAGCAATAAAATGACAATATTTACAATAAATATCCTGTTCATTACGTGAAACGCAATTACACATTTCTTATAAATATTTATTCATTAGATGTCACAAGGTACCATACGGGTTATGTGACATAAATTTGCATACATTTTAAAGGAACTGCTTTTATTTTTCACCTATTCGTATATGCTTGTACCTTGTACCCTGTACCTTCTGAACTTTTTTATTTATTTAAAATATATTTGTCTACTAACAAACTGACGAGACATAGCAATGTCAAAACATGACATGGCATTTGTAGTCACGCATTGAGAGTAGAGTGATGCTAATGAAGTAGGTATTCAAAATATTAAAAAAAAAATTAAAGAAATCTGAGAATCTTTAAAAAGTATATTTAATAAGATTTATCAAGCATGGAAGTGTACCTACAATGGTGGATAATAATAGCCAGGGTCTAAATAATGTAGAACCTTTATTAGGTCGTCAGATCATCTTTTGGGTTGACTAAGTATGTCTGCTGGCCACTGCCACTCCGAGTATAGCCATAGATCGATGCGCTTTCTTACAAAACCATAGACAAGACTCTATTTCAACACACTATAGAAGGTTTGGTTGGACATTGATTAAAAAAAAACCTCTAGTTTCATATAAGTTTTCATTGATAGGTAGATATTACATTACCCAAATGAGTTTTGATACCATATGGCTAAACGAATGTAATATTGTTTTGATTCGCCACAGACGTGTTACTGTAACGAATCTAATGAACAAAACTGGGTTAATAGCTTACTCAAGTGTACCATTCCAACTTTATTTCTGACTCGACTGATTCGAATATAATATAGAGTAGGTACTTAAGAACTAGGAGGTTTTATAAAAAAAAATATTAAAATAAAATCGCTGGTATAGTTTGTAACATTTTAAAAGTAACAAAAAATACTTCAATGACTTGTAAACAACAATCATCTGCTACAGGTGATCTAGATACTTTTTGATTTTTTTGTACTAGATTTCACACAATAAAGAAACCTATTCTTTTTTTTATATTGCAACAGGTATTGCACTTGCAACCCTTGTAGCGTTGCTTGTATTATAGGCGACGGTAGCCATCAACCATCAAATGGACCGTCAGCCTGTTTGCTGACCTTAACATAAAAAATAGGGTTAAGTTTAGCCTACTAATAATTGTTATAATTCCATTTTTTTAATGAGTGTATCATTAAGAAATAAATATTAAAAATTTTCAATAACATGTATGTTGTAAGTATGTTGTACTCACTACTCACATATTTCTCGATTATTCAATAGATTATGCGCAGTTTATCCAAATGAAATTAATATTATTTTTTTACAATGACCTCGAGTGTCTTACATTGTTATTGTCTTACGGAATTCCCAATGGTAAACATTAAAATTTATATCCTATTTCACAATGCGAAGTGCAATTAGTTTCATTCGCCTCATAAGATTATAACTCGCTTCCTGCCAAAGTCCAAAGTACAAATTAAAACCTCGAAGTTTTTGTTCAAGCCACAATTACTGATCTCAGATTAGATCATCGCCTAATATTTGCCAATCTCGCTTGACTACAACCAAACCAGTTATTTATCTCGTTTGTTAGCAAATTTAGACTTTATCCTTTTGTTTTTAAAAGTGTTAAGGTTTTTTTACACTGTTGATCCTACTTAAGACTTTTCTCTTTGTATCTAAAATTAAACTAATATGGAAGTCAAACATGAAAATACACACATTATAATCCTACTAAAAATATTATAAATGCGAAAGTTTGTGTTCTAGTTTTACGCGCGGAACAAAACTTTTTCCTTGTTTAATATTTACAAAAAAGATGAGAATAACCCTCCCGTTTAATTTTAGGAAGGTGACGAAACGCCATTATTAATTAGGGGACTGTCGCGTAAGTTATTAACTATTGTACTCGTATGTATAGCGCATTCACCCCAACGCACCTCAGCGATAAAGAAAGATGGCCTCGTTTCGCGCCCGTTTCTGTCTACAAAAATGGGGTATTGACAAGCAATGACAAGTCGTAGGGTATACAGGTGTCATACGTCCAAGAGGCCCCCTATTGGTATAATAGCTATGTAACACATAATATAATATCTACTTAGGTATAGATAGGGGTATAGGTGGTATAGGTACCTCAGCGATGTTTTTTTGTCAAATCTATTCAGTAAAAGAAGTAGAGCCACTTTGTTATCTAATTTTTTTGTATAAAATTATCATAGAGCGTAAAAAAAATATGCACACTTTTTTTTTCAACCTTGCTTTTATTCACTGCCTTGCTATGATTTATTCCGTTCTAATACTAACAACTAATACCACTGGTATTTGTTTGAACTCATGTTTATTTTCTATTCTAAACGGATACCATTGTATTAACTAATACCAAAACAAGCTCAGATAAAAAGTACAGTCAGTTAAAAAAGTTTTGTATGTAATTTTAGGACCTTTAATTGAAAAAAAAAGACAGTTAATAGTACATCCCAAAAATTAAAGCGTCTAGTTCAATAATATAATATATTGTATGTAATTTTAAGACGTTTAATTGGAAAACAAAAAACAGTTAAGTACATTCAAAAAAATTAAAATTTAGTTAGCTAGCAAGCGTTTAGTTCAATAATAAAATATATTGTATGTAATTTTTTACGATCTTTAATTGATAAAAAAAAAGTACTTACATTCAAAAAAAATTAAAATTTAGTTAGCAAGCGTTTAGTTCAATAATAAAATATGACTAATAATAATCAACTTTATTATTTATATAATTTTCTCCCATTTCAAAAATGCCCAATGCGCCTAAAGAAGTTTTCACTTCAATAAAATAATTTGCCTGCAATTTGCCTGATATTTTGACAACGCTCCTAGTCGGCGGCGTACCTGTTTGAGATTATAAAAAGAATTTAAGCCGATCAGTCGGACGACTGGTCTTGTGTGCACAATCACGCGTCGCCCGCGTGATTACACCGTGGTGGGTGAGAGAGACGCGTGTATGTGTTAGAGAGAGACACAAAGAAAACATCTGGGACGGGTTGGTTTGGACGATTTTGCCTCCTATTTGTGTTTTCGTTTCGAGGTCTTTTCTTTTTTCTATTCATCTATTTTAGCTACAACATTCACACTATGAAATAAAGTGGCTAGCTAATATGTATCTAAATAAATTTATGTTTCAATTTATAGATATTCTGCTGGTAGGTAGGTATATCATCATGACTAAATTATTAAGATTTGTAATTAGTACACAGAGCTACTTATATACCTGTTTATCTATTTTTAAAGTCTGATATGATAGTTTTTTATTAGGTTAGACTTCAAGGCAATTATTTTGTAACAGTAGGTAACTAGATCAATGCTATTCGCACGGTTCTAATTCGCATGAAAAGCGATGGCCTTGTTAGCAACTTTTATTATGTTTTAATTTTTTTCTTTTATCACTAAAAAGTCAACACAAGGAACACTAACAAAGGATTGTCGCGATAAAAACTGAATAACAACTCTTTTTATATCATGTTTCTTTTACTTACTATGTCACTTTTGCATATCTATTATTTTCCTTAATTTTAAAACCACTATGTTGCACACAGAGCACATTTGATTATCTCCATACAAAAAATACTTATACCTACATAATTATAACCAATATCATAAATGCGAAAGTGAGTTTGGTTCGCTTTGACGCCTTAACTACTTAGACTTACTCAAATGGTCATCATAAAATTTTGCATAAACGTTATCAGTGATAAGAAACTCAACGTTTGACAAAAATATATGAACAATAAAGTTTGAATAAATGTTCAAACAAAACCCAAGAAAAAACGTCGCAGACTTATTAAACTGACAGTTCTGGAAACTATTATATTCTTGTTGTTCTATCATTTGTTTGTTTGCTAATTAAAGTGAAAGCAGCAAATTGCAAACCTTAAAACAGATGAGCAGTAGAACCCAGGAACCGGTCCGATGCTTTGTACAAAGGAAAGGTCAACGTACGAATATTATTTGTAGGCTCGACTACTCCTTGAGGATGCGATTCACGTGCACTCGAATGAAACCAACCGACTGTCAAACACTAATTCTCTAGTATCTATAGTTGTATATAAAAGTTAAGTACACAAATAAACATATAAACCTTCCGGAAGAAATCATTTATTGAATGGCTAATGATGCATCAAAATACTTCGTAAAGTTCACTTTACTCCCATGATTTCTGGCGTAAAATTTACGTTCTATATTTTGATTAAATATACGATTTTACGTTTACTGTTTTCTTATCAATATAACTACAAATATCGTGCGTTTTTTCTTGCTACGTCTCATTGCTGCGCAAAGGCAACAGTTGTAAAGTCCACGACCCCAAACCGTCACAAGTACATATACATGGATATTATACAGCATCGATCATTAAAATTACTGACGTTAAACAAAACTCGATAATTCAGAAACTTGTTCATCGATTACGTGTATACGTAATTTAAAATTTACCGAATTTTCCTGGAAACAAGTTTTCGTGCAGGCAATTTCTCTTTGGGTGCGAAATTATCCATCTCCGTTAGCTGTCTTCCAATTTTAAAACTTGCTTCTCCAACAATTCAGGGAATACGTAATTTTGTCGCACGTGGAAGCGTTCAATAAACCATTTTTTTAAAACCTAATAGGATAAGGGTTTTCCATGTTTTCCGAAACATCAATTTGGATTTTGCCTGGCAACTGACTGGAATCACACTGGGATTGAGATAGATTCACCGAGTTATGATTTGGTGGCACTCAATAAAGTGCCATGGGAAGAAATATCAATAGGGTGAAGAGTTGACAAAATTTTAAAAATCGGCAACCTACTTATATAACGTATATTAAATGAGCACAAAAAAATGTTTTTCTTTTTTGCTATCTGGGACATGTTTTTTGCAAGTCTGCTTTTATGGCACATATTCAGTTTTATCTTTCCATTTGTAAACATAAAATAGAAACGTGTTACAGCAGTGTTGACATCACGTCGCTGACGCATGCAGGTATTGCTATGCAAGTTAATTGTAATGCAACTAACATCATTATGTATTATTAAGAAAACATGCAGTGGACACGTGAAGTTAGATAATAAGAAACTGTTAAATGGTTTACAGATACTATAACAACCATTTTAGATTCATCTATTCGCAATATCTTTCTACTTGTTATATTTTAAAAATAAATACTACACTCGTTACAGATTCTCGCGACATCCAATCGAATTCGGTAAAAAAATTTTTTTTTTTTTTTATAAGTTATTCAGGCTACTATAATTTTTTACATTATAGTAAAAAAATCAATTTTTGATATTGTCAAATAATGGTTTTTATTACAATTAGAGCTAATTTGTAACCATCGCAACATACCTACGTGCTATTAAGCATTAGAAGAATCATCTTAAGTTATTTTGCAACCAAAACAGTTTTGATGTTCTCATTGTTAAATAATATGTTATTGGTGTCACATGACTTACTGTCTATAGATTAAATGGGCTCCAAAATGTCTGGGAATCGAAGCGTTCATATTAATGTTTCAATCGTCTCGAGTACTATAGGTATATGTCATTGATATTTTATCCCAGAGATATCGCATTACCGTCTCCTGTATACCTACAACCTTCGTAGTAAATATTTTGTTATTGGATCCATTTGAATAATAATCATTTCGTTTGTTAATATTATTATGATGTTTGTTTTTATTGTTGCATCAAAGTCCTTGACGTTATCTACTACATGGTGATTTGCACTAAACAGATTCGTAAACACACACACACACACCACTTTTATTACTTGTAGTGTTGATTATGTAACACTTTTTCATCTTTAAAAGCATTCATTCAATTATGTTTTCCTTGGCCACAATTTCGGTCTATAGTAACATTCAGCTAGAATCATCTCTTCGTCGGATGCATTAATCCCGTTCAAAATATTTGAGTTTTTCTTTATACTAATTCTTATCCGCGGCTTTGCCAAATATTTATACATACATTATACATATTTGTAATAAATTTTACTATCACGTTTACTATATTAGTATAAATTCTATTCTTCTACAAATCCAAGACTTACTGGAATCATAAGTTCAAATAATCATATGTCGTAACCGCGCAGGCAGTGGTTCTGCAAGTCGTGGAAATTATTGGTTCTCAAAATGCTATAACTTTCACATTCTCGAACAAAGTTGCAAAACTAGCTACAATAACAATTACTGTTTTATTATTAGTGATCATTAGTATGTACATTTTATGTTTCAATGACCTAGGAGGTGAAACCCGTTCTAAATTACCTTTATTTCTTTCCTTCTAGGTGTGCGAGAAACTGGAGATTGGAGCTGAAGCTGATTACTTTGGGCTTCGAGTGTGCTCATCGGGCTCGGGTCCCGGAAGATGGCTGAACTTACGAAACCCTCTCGACCCTCACTCCGGAGGCCGGCTGGACCTTCGCGTCAAGTTCTGGGTACCGCCGCACCTGCTCATCAACGAGCCGACCCGTCACCAGTTTTACCTTCACGCCAAACTGGATCTGATCGAAGGGAGGCTGGTCGTCACGGATCAGGAAGTGGCCAGGAGATTGATAGCGTACATCGCTCAGGCCGACGTGGGAGATTGCGATCCGGAATTACCCCCGACTCACATATACGAAGAATGCGACAAGATCGGTCCTCAAGGAGAGAAGTCTGACGATCATCTAGACAAGATCATCAATTATCATTGCGAGATTGCGGGCATGCGCGCTTCTCAAGCTGAGTACAGACTGTTGAAAGAAATTTCCAAGTTGGAGTCGTTTGGAGAGGAGTTGTTTTTCTGCAAGCCCGTCACCGTGAACAACAACGCTCACAACTTGTACAGCCACTTGCTGTACCACGCGCAGCAAGTCGAAGAGCCCAAAACGAGAGACGAATTGGAAATAGACGGTAGCGGTACGGTCGGCTGCTTGGCGACCGGTCAGACCGGTGGTGGTTGCGGCTGCAGACTTAGCACTTGCGTCGGGGTAGGACCTCACGGGATCGTCGTGTACCGGCCCGCCTGCAATGGCGATCAGGATATTGGTGTGGAAAAACAAAGGTTAGTATCTTAATAATATCTCCAGAACTCTCTCTTATAAACTTTACTGCTTGGTAAATTGAACTTTTCTTAAAAAAAAAATTGATCTTCCACAATATCAAAATAACGCATCTTTTGTGAGACTAGCTAGCTCCAACAGAACTTGTCAGTCGGTCGTACATACATGATCTCATGCTGAGAACGAATCTTTTTAAATTTAGAACAAGTAAATGTTTACAATTGCACATTAGTAGTTGTATTTTATGATGATGAAGTTGAATAAAGTAAATAAAGAGCTCACTCACTTCATCTCCAAACATTTATTCAGTCGTGATGATGTTTTTCTCAACATACGTTCGCCCGTTTTCAATTCTAGCGCAATGGCACAAGGTCGAAACTACATTGATTCGAGGAACAATATTTGCATATTCGTGTTTACTTGGGATTTTGTCAGAACAAGAAGTGGACATGTGTGTGTGGCTTGTTTAGAGTTAAACATTCTGGATGAGGGCCGTGCTCAATAAAACTTTTTCACTTATTTTCTTTCATAACCTCGTTTAATATTGTAAACAGTCCATTCCTTGGTCCATTTAATGGTAAATTATTACGTTTAGAAACACGAGAAATGCATGGGAGAATACAGGAATGCATAAGGATTAGGGAAGTGGTTTAAGGATGAGGGATAGGTCAATGGGCCTTGGCATCCTTTATGCACTCACCGAAACACAACAGCACACATTAATTCACGCCTAGTCTTTTGTAGGGAGTTGGTTCCTGCTGCAATATGGGCTGCCTAAATTACTGCGAAACGCAAATTACTTGTCATTACTCGCAAGATTCAAATCAGAGCCAACTTTATAAAGTTGGTCCTGCCGGTTTTCGACCCTGGGACCCTGAGATAGAGCGTTAAGACAACTTCCCTATTTGACTGCAGTAATTGAAATAGTTTTTTTCATCTTTTCAGCATCCCATACACGTCGATCCTACGAGCTCAACCGCTCCGACGCATCTTCCAACTGTGCTACGTCACCGACAAGGGCACAGAGGCGCTACTCTACGTGAAAATGGCTCGATCCGGGCAAGCAGCCGCTCTATATCGGGCGGTGACTGAGAAACACGCGTTCTACTGTTGCGAGACCGTGCGCAGTGACGTCACAGAGCAATTCATAAGGGACTTGAAGGGCACCATCGCTTCGATCTTCAACGATTCGACTACGTTGGGCCGCCGATACGTGTTCGATATACAAAGGACGTGTCGCGAGGTTCACGACCGCGCGAGACGCGCCGCCCACGCGCTGCACGCGCACGCGCCGCGGGAGCGGAGACGGTCACAAGCGGAAGCGGGAACTGAAACACGCTCCCGCTCGCGTTCGCGCGGAGACTCCTTCGCTTGCCGCGTGTGCATGGATAACGCCATAGACACGTTGTTCCTGCCGTGCAGACACGTCGTCTGCTGCGGAGAATGCGCGCCCAGATGCGACCGTTGTCCGCTTTGCAGATGCGAAATCGACAAACTGATGCACATCTTCCTGCCGGTCGAGTACGAGAGACAGTCGAATCCAATCGTCAAATGATAGCGCCACCACCAAAGTCTGAACTGTCAGTGTCAAATGTCTACCTTTGACAGATTAAATCTTCATACTCCCAAACGACGTAACAGACGCTTTTAGTCTGTCGGACAGGTTGTTGACAATAAACGAGTTGAGAGATTGTGAATCTGTGGCCTTACAAAGACAAAGAGTGTACGTGTGATAGTCTAGTCAAAAGTTGAAAAGCATTTCTTAATATTATTTACGTTTCGGGATAATTAGTGATTACTATAATATCGCATTCCATTGTGTGTATGCAAGCAGTATGTAAATGATCTTTTTATTATTTACGATACACTTTTAAATGTACTTTGAATGCGGAACTTTTGCATTATTTAAGGTTAAGGCATCCACATCCGCAATAATCGATGCGAATCTTTTGCGGATGCGGATATGGAGTTAATCTTAACTAAACAAAATCGAAGTAAAAAAAAATTACTTTTTTAAACATAAATTGTTTCAATATGAATTTCATTTATTTCTGCACTTAAAAATTAAATCGATTAAAAAAACTTAAAATCCGCATCCATATAGCGGATGTCAAAAATTCTCCGCAACAACCCAGATAACATAAAACTAACTTGTGTTAAATAAAAAAGAAAACAGAAATTTATTAATAATTATTATCATTGCATACTGATGATATTTAATTTAAATTTAATCTTTCGGTACTTACTCACAATTAATTATATTTTTTTAGATTGTTAAGTCTTGATTTAAAGTACCCTTACATTTAATTATAAGGACTTACCCCTTCGTTTTAGAAGGTATACTTTCGTATAAGTTGATACTTATTAATTTTGTGATGATTCCACATAATTTTGTGTTGTTTTTTTTTTCTAAGATTTGGATTTTAACATTTCCTTCTTAATTAAGCAAAACTTGCATTTTCTAAAATCTTGCCTTTGTACTATTGGAATAATAAATTTCTACCTTACGTTAACTTTTAAGTTAAATAATTCACGTAAGACCTGTGGTCTATAAGCTAATTATAAAGAATAATTTAAATTAAAAAAAAAATTATTAACTATTCTGTTGTTTTATTTTTCTCATAACATTCATAATTCATAATCTTATCAAATATCCATTCATAATAGACGGGAAGAATGACCGAAACCATTTTTGGTGACCATTTTAAAACGAGGAATATTAGAAAATGGTAATTTCTAGAAAGTTCTTAAAAAAGCCACATCTAAAAGGTAGGCAACCATCATGGATATCTTTTGGAAGATGTTCCACGAAAAAGGAACCAAGTCCAAATTATAAACCATTGGACAGACAAGGTGATGGTGATGGTAATTTGTTGATTTACGTTATATAATACATATAATCAATACTAATAATAAATCTGTAAGGGTCGGTCATGGAGTAAGTTACTTTGTTTTCAGAGATATCGTGTTTATAGGCTCTATATATACATGATACTGAAACTAAATTGACGATTTTAAGAATTTTTTTCTGTATGTATGTATGTTCCTCCATAACTCTGAAACGAATTAACTGATTTTCATAAAACTTGGTAGATAAACATTTGGACGTACGCGACACAGGATAGGCTACTTAATATTTTTCAACGCGGACGAAGTCGTGGGCACCAGCTAGTACTTGTTTTTTTTTTAATATGTAATATTAAAAAAAAACTTTCTGAAAAGGTTTACGTTTTAAATTTTTTATTTCTGATAACAGACCAATTAACAGTTGTACCCCAAACTACTTATGTACAATTTACTATTTAAATACTATACTGAGCTGTAATATTGGCGACGAAATCCAGTAGGTATTCTACTAGTGCAGTCTGACTGATTCCATTAATAATCCGTCGACATGAGAACCAAGATGATCCCAAAAAGAAACTAATTCATAGCGAGATCTTAGCTCTCTCTGGGTATTCTATTTGCAACGCAACTATAATAGGCAAATAAATATATAGGTAAATTTTGATATAGATAGCGCCATCTAGTAGTCACGGTAGAAAATAAGTTGGTTTTGAAAGCTTATTTGAAGCACATCATATCCTGACAGTTAATAGTTTATATTGTTTATTCCTGCTATGGATTGCCATATTTTAAATTTATCCTCATTTTTCAGAAAAATGTTAATTTAAAAAAAATAACGTTTGTAGATGTTGAAAACCACTATCAATAATAATAAATTAATGGCTGAAATAACGAACAATAATTTTAATTATAATTCTTAACTGCACCTTACTAATGACTGTATTACTAATGATTGTGTTGAAGTTGTATAGTAGAAATTTATTCCAAAAATCATTTTAAGCGACTATGAATTATGTAAAAACTAATAAACTTATCTGGCCTCATCTGTTAATTTTTTTTTAGTGCAAAGCTCGAGAACGAATGCTTAATTAAAAAGGGTAGTTTTCATTAAAAAGACACTAAAGATTATTATTCACTATAACGATAAATAGGAAGCTGCCATACCATGTCTTTCGTTAAAATAAACCACATTTAATTAACCTTGAATAATTAAAAAGCTTTTGTACGAATTATGGCTATATGTTACAATTTACTGATCTTGTTATAGAGCGGATTCCTGTGTACAATATTTTTTTAAATTCACATAATTCACCAGTTTTTTTAAAATATTTGCGTAAAAGTAAAGAGCATGATATTAATCATAATCTCGATATTACTATATCAGGAATATTTGTGATAACAAATGCATAATCAAAATACGAATATTCAATAACCCGAAAGAATGGCCCCCTACCCTACTTGCATCGTCGCCATATTAAATAGAATGGACGGATTAAAATAAACTCATTATTTTAATACGTAAAATATACTAGTTGTTATATTACAATGGAGTCGGCGAAAGAATGCGCTCCTGACAGGTCGTGATCGAACAGACGACATAACTTTGAAGTGGCGTTGAATTTAAATCGTAAAAAAAAATTGTTTATTTGCCATATTAACAAATAATTATCTTAAAAAAAAATCATTATGTGAACTTAAAATAAATGTTATATTTTTGTGCTAAATTTAATGTTAAATAAATAAGAAAATAACATTTTTTTAAAACCATACTACGCTGTTACAAGGATAGATCAACTGTTTATTTTTGTAGTGATGTGCCGAAAATAGCAGGTAAAAATAATTTTATTTGTCGTTATACTATACAATAAAGCGTTTTTCTTTTGAATAATTTGATAATAAAAGAATATAGTAATAAAGTTAATACAGTCAAAACCGTTTATGGCGACATCGTTTAGAACAACATACCGGTTATATTAACCTAGAACAAAGATCCCGGCTGAATGCTATATGACCGCCTTATCAAAAACATTGCTTTTTACGACATACCTCATTAAACGACTACATTTAACTAATATTTTCAGAGAATTAGATCTGTTAGAACGACCAGCTAAGTTGTATTGTAAACAATTTGAATAGTTATCCACATCTGGCACAGCATAATGGTCAATGGCTATTAAAATCGTAAAAGTAAACAAATAAGTGTCCAGTGTAGGGTCTTTTGTTATTCTTAGAAACAAATGTAAATCTTAGAACAAACTTGTAATTCATATCTCGTTGCAAAATTTACAAAATATTACAATGGATGGGCGCTCCATGGCCGCCATTTTGTGACGCTGAATCAGTCGTCTGTTGTCGTTTCGTGCGCATAGACCACGTTCTGCTGTGTTTCCCGTTCTGTTTTTTCTTGTGACCCGGCTTTCGTTTAATTGACTGTTTCTGTTTATTATACTGACATTGGCGCTAAATTGGACTTTGATTGTGTTTTGTTGTACCTTTCTTGGTGCATAATAATGCCGAAACGTGGACAAACATTGAAAAGTGAAACCCGTGAGCTAATCATCAATTTTAAAACGAATAACTTTTTTAAGGGAAGCAAAAAAGATCGATAACTGGGATAACGTCGTATTCATTGACAAAACATGGTTAAACGCCAATCACACGCTTTCCCGTTCTTGGACAGATGATACACAAGCGTCTACGTCGAAAGTGCCAATGGGTAAAGGGGCCCGGCTTATAATATGCCACGCCGGTTCTGCAAAATACGGTTTCGTAGAGAACGGCTTACTGGCATTTTATTAAAAATCTACTAATGACTATCACGAAGAAATGAATGCCGCCACATTTAAAGAGTGGTTCCAGAATGTGCTATTGCCCGGCCTGCCAGAGCCTTCTGTAATATTTATGGATAATGCCCCTTATCATTCGGTGCAATTACAGAAAGCACCTACTCAAGCCAATAGAAAAGAAGAATTGGTGGCTTCGCTACAAACAAACGGCATTGACGCAAATATGCAAATGCTAAAAGCAGAATTAATCAAATTAGTTAAAGACAACAAGCCGGCAAAAGCGCGTTATGAAATAGATGAGTTGGCTCTGGAATATGGTCATCGCGTTCTCAGAATCCCTCCCTATCATTGCCAGTACAATGCGATTGAGGTAATCTGGGCTCAAATAAAAGGTTACGCAGCCCGCCACAACACTTCTGCGCCATTTGGTACAAAAAAGATGATGAGCTTATTAAAAGAAGCCTGCGAGAAAGTCACAAAAGATGACTGGGCGAAGGTCGTTGAAAAAACGAAAAATGTTATTTTCGAAAACTTTGATCGAGATATCAGAATTGATAATATAATTAATAATGATATAATTATACAACATAATAACGAAGACAGCACTTCCTTAAGCGAATCGGAATCAAATTAAATTTGTTTGTTTTCCAGTCGCAACTCTTTCAAGATATTGTAATATTTTTTAGTAAATATTTCTGAATATTATTACTGCATTTTTATTTCCTTTATTACAATAATAATAATAATAATTTATTTGTTGAATATAGGTTACAACTTTAGTTACATTCAGAAATTAGAATCCAGATAAACAAGTATGTAATGAAACTTAGGTTACCTTTTTATTTAGTTTTTTATCGGTGTTAATTATTTCCCATCACTAGTCATGACCAACTGACAGACGTCAGGATCGCATTCTTTCACCGACTCCACTATTATTATACAAATACAATATAAAAAGAAAAATGTCAAAACCATAGACAATGTCACGGGTATGAGGAAAACGACAAACAGAACCTTGTAACCCTACTTTGATGTCTTTGATTCGCACGAACGCAAGATGGCTGCCAATTTATATAGATGGAAAGACTGTTCGAAAAGTGATTTTTGTTAATTTAGTGATATTTCAAGTGAATTTGTGATAATAACCTTAGTGGTATATTTCTATTTATGTGCTAGTGCTTCTTACATGTTTTCGTGCAATTTTTAGTGAGTTATATTTTTGTTATAAAGAAATTTGTGCAATACATCGTTGGATGGCATTTCTGATAAGATGTTCTATGTTGAATTGTGATTATTTATGCGGTGGTAGTCCTCTGGGCGGATATAATGCTAGTTTTTGGATGATACTGGTGATTTCACGTAAGTATAGTTTGTTAAAATATATGATATGGGTATTTTTCGCAAGTTGATATAAGAAGTTCGTTTCGTCACCGATGTTAACCTATTTGACTATATCGGGTTTTTTTGTCGTGGCGTGGCTGCCGCTGGCGCCGAGTCGCCGGTTCCTCTTTCTTTTAAAAGCAGCTGTTCATTTCGCGTGTCCCAATTTACTTTCAATACTTTTCACTGCGAATATGAAGATCGAATGAAGTTCATTTGCATATTATACGTCCCACTTGCAATAGTTGCAAAACATAAAAAAAAATCAAAAATATAAAAATATTAGTAGTGAGAAAAACTTTTGTTTTGATCCATTTTTACGAAAAGATTCTACGGAAAAAATAACACTTAGTTTTATCTTAATTGAAAGTCATTACAAATCATGTAAGTCTTAACTATCATTTATATTATATGTATTCTTAATAAATATTGTTTTTTCTTATTTTATATTTATAATATCACATTGCTTTGAATGCACTGCCAACCTTAGTAAGATTAATTAATGATAAGAAATTCGGATCCCTTACTCACTCGCCAAAATATCGTAAGCACAAATGCTGTTATTTAATGGTTACTGCTGCCATATGGGTTACCCAAATGACTGTGCACCCTGCCACTTCTAAACTGTTGAGAAATCTTAGCTCCACATCTAGGGAGTCTGTAATTACTGGCTGTTGCACGCGACTTCGTCTGTTAACTTTATAAAATATAGCCTATGTTACTCGCTGATGATGTAGCTTTCTACAAATGAAAGAATTTTCAAAATCAGTCCACTAGTTTTTGCTATGTTCATATTATTTATTTTTATCTTAGTATTCGTTTTAATCTCATCTTTTATTTAATATTGGTCTAAAATTAAAGAAAATCTAAAACTTTCTGGATGTTACCTATGTTGAAATTATTTTATTTTATTATTTATTCATTCAAAATCCACAGCTCTTAATTTACACATATATACAACTAGCTATTGCATGCGATTTCGCCCACGTAAATTTATAAATTACAGCTTATGTTACTTGCTGATAATGTAGCTTTATATATGAAAATATAATTTACGCATATAAAAATATTAGTCAAATTAATAAAAAAATGTGATGTACACAGTATGAATTACTATGTTTAAAAATGATATAGATTTACATAAGACACAACTCCACAAGCGCAACTATAAATAAATTTAAACGTGTCATTAAAACTAAACTCCTCTCGAAAGGCTATTATAAGGTTACTGATTATTTAAGCCACAATGAAGCCTGGATTTAAAGCCTGGATAGCTAATTGTTGTAATTTTATATTTTAAAGATGACAAAAAGAATAGTATCCCGGGTTTCTTTCGGGGTTTCTTCTCAGGATCGTCATCTTGCCTTTTTTTCCCAAAACCCTGGTAAATTTAAATTTATAATGACGGATCATAAGAGTTTCTTGGAAAACCCTAATTGATAAATAAATATTTTGATTTGATTTTATAGATGAAAGAATTTTCAAAACTGGTCCAGTAGTTTTTGAGTTTATTCATTACAAACATACAAAAATACAAATGTTCTCTTTTTATGAAATAATAACATTTAGATAAGCATCAATGTATTACAAATGGGGTCCCTGAGATTGGGTGGTGTAGCCAATTGCCATTTTAATTACATACCACACATATTCACAAATAGCCACAATGCTTATTGTCTTAAGCGGTCCCTAGATGATCATGCGGGATGACATGTGTTATGTGCTGTCATGCATGCATGACCATTTTGATAGATATTGATAGATGTGAATGACATGCAATTACTTGCTGGCAGTTGATCGATCCTTTTATATGACTATGACTGATATACACTGATGATTGTGTGTGATGATCCTGCAAGCCATGACTGACATACACTGATGATTGTGTGTGATGATCCTGCAAGCCATGACTGACATACACTGATGATTGTGTGTGATGATCCTGCAAGCTATGACTGACATACACTGATGATTGTGTGTGATGATCCTGCAAGCTATGACTGACATACACTGATGATTGTGTGTGATGATCCTGCAAGCTATGACTGACATACACTGATGATTGTGTGTGATGATCCTGCAAGCCATGACTGACATACACTGATGATTGTGTGTGATGATCCTGCAAGCCATGACTGACATACACTGATGATTGTGTGTGATGATCCTGCAAGCTATGACTGACATACACTGATGATTGTGTGTGATGATCCTGCAAGCTATGACTGACATACACTGATGATCGTGTGTGATGATCCTGCAAGCTATGACTGACATACACTGATGTCAGTCAGTGTATGTAGTGGTCCTTAGACGATCATGCAGCATGACATGCAGCATGATAATTCACGTAAATGCATGTCATGCTGCATGTTCGTCTGGGGGCCCCTTTAACCCTTAATTCGACAGAGATTTTTTTTGTAAAATGTTCGTGTTTTTTTCATAAAATCCAGTTTGCAGGTCTAAAATAAGTCCTAAAAAAATGCAAAATAAATTCAGTACTGAAAAGTTTTTCAGGAAACAGATGTTCCTTACAGCGGACATTGCCAAGTGCCTAACGAATGTCATGCTTAATGACATGTCCGTGGTGACGAACATTGCCATTTAAGCTGAGGTAATAAATGAAACAAATAAAATATTTAAAAATAGGTAATTTTAATCAAATAAAACCAACAACTTTCTTACTTTGTATGAAATTTCAAATGGCAATTACGGGGGTTCTTTCCCGTTACAAAGCAAAGCCTTATTTCGCATTTTATACAGTAGACAGTAGTCTTTTTATTACACTCCATGCAACGGCCTTCTTCCTTCGTCGATAAAAAATGACCAACATTATCATAACGCACGCAGTCTACTGGTCTGGGCTTACAAGGTTTCCTTATAGTGGCATCTTCATGGTTGGTGCGCTTAGCTGACCTGTTAACTTTGATCAAGGCAGAAAATATCTCAAAACGGAATTCCTTTAATTTAAGTTTAGCCTGAGATTTTATTTCGGATTGGTGCTTCCTGTATAAAATCCAAGCATTGTTAATACAAATATCTATCAATTGAGCGAAAATTCCAATGTACCAACGACGGGTCTTAAATGGAGTTTTGTAAAGTGAGACCAGCATATCTGCTAGGTCCACACCACCCATATGTTTATTGTAATGCTTAACCACGTTGGGGCAATCCACGTCCACTTTTTGTTTCTTTTCTTTGGAATATCTTTTTATCTTATGTACGGGCTCGGAATCTGTGTAAGTACTGATTAAGGTGACACACTTATTGTCGTGCCACCTAACCACTGCCAGCTTGTTTTTGTTGCAAACAACTTGAGAAAAGCTACCTCGCTCCTTTTTTTTCAAAATTTTTTCACTGACGAGTACGTTTTCCGCTCCTCTCAATCTGTTGTTGCGCACAGTCCCTAATGCCAAAATGCCATAATTTTCCCGTAGTATATAAAGTACTTCAGGCGATGTAAAAAAATTATCAAAGAAAACCATAGCAGGCCTCTGTTTTATACTTTGACATAAAGCCAACACTACCTGAGCACCAAATCCTAAAGACTCTTCTTCTTCAGTAAATCTGTGAAATCTAAATGTGTCGTCCCCGCCGTATAAGATAAAATCGTATATCATTCCTGATACACCTGCGCGGACAAAGTTTTTGAATCCCCATTTATTGGGCTTGTCTTTCATATATTGTCGCCTCTTACCCGCTTTGGTGCCTTTATAAGCAATCATCATTTCATCGATGCTAAAACGTCGTTCGTTGTCTTGAGAAAGGCAGTTATTTCTTACTTTCTCTAGTATTGGTCGAACTTTATAATACCTGTCCCCATTGTCATAGTTGTTGTCAGCAAAATGAATGTAACGACGTATTTTTTCATATCTTTTTAGTGTCATAAGGTCAGCTATTAAAGGATATCTAAATTTTTTGCTCCAATAATCTATATAGGACGGCATTTCAACAATACCCATTAAAATATGTATTGCCAAAAAATCGCAAAATTCTTCCTCAGTAAGCTGTATAGACTTGCCTGTGCATTGGACCGAATAGCTATTTGTTTCACTGACAATATCCACGATAATATCAAGAGAAAAGAATTTGTGGAAATAATCTAGGGGTGATTCGATTTGTGGTATTTCAGAGTCTTCAAAATTGTCCTCTAGAGACTCCACTCTATGACGTAATGGCACCTTCTTCCATGTGTATGTCAGACTGAATTTCTTTTTTAGTCGCTTGGTCCTTTTTGCTAATACGACGGGAGCTCTGGATCTACGAGTCTTTCTTAGAGAACTAACTGACTCTGTGGGGGGAGTTGGTAAGGATGGCAGAGATGATATTGACGGGAGATTATCGTAAAATGCCTCTTGCGTTGGACTAGGAATAACTTCTTGCAAAATAGGAGTCAATCTGACAGGTAATTGTTCAAAATCTTTATCAGTTTCAGATTCGTATTCACAATCAGTCGTGTTAGGGCTATCTAATAAATTTAGTCGTTCCAAAGAAGAAGCTATTGAAGGTGCAGGAGAGGAATCACATGAATTTGATGAAAGAAGAGCATGCAGTTCATCGTCTGAATCTGATTTATTAGAGGTTGTAAGTGCGTCCATGCAAGTGATTCTGTCAAAAGGCGAAACGAAAAAATATAAGCATACACACACACACCCATTACCAAGCTGTTATAGAGGAATACAGTTATCCAAACGTAATATTATGCACAAAAAAGTGAACAGGACATAGAAAAATTAGTCATAGCTTATTTGGCAATGTGCGTCCCACCGGACAATCAGCAAAATGTAAACTTTATGTTGCAACCGGCAATGTTCGGTGTGACGGACAACCACTTTAAACTGGGATAAAATAATGAAAAATTATGCGAAAGCTCATAAATACGTTAATTTTCAAGTGAATATAAAGTCTTAATTATCATTCACTAAAAAAATTTGTCAAAAGTTAGTAAAAACCACATAAAAATAATTTAAATACCTTTAGCAAAACAGATGACTTCGGTGTCGACGCCATTTTTGATAAAAACTGATATTTGCAGTGATGCCAGTATCCAAAATATATTTTTTACCAATATTTGAATATGTTTCCAGTACACATAAAACAAAATGTCACGATTTTTTTATTTAATTAATTCACCTTTTTCTTTTTAATTACCTGTTCGGCAGAACGAACACTGTCGAATTAAGGGTTAAAAGTATGTAAAATGATAAATAATCACTACAACATAATCCCTAGCCAGCAAAAAGGAATGAAATAAGAATGAGTATTATGGAAGGAATGGTAGGAAAAAATATCAATTCAATTTCCTTATGTCAATATAATATATATACCTTTTGAAATAAATATATGTATATTGAAATATTCTGCTAAAATGCTAAAAAAAAGTATTTGGTATTATAAACTTCTTGTGTCATTGACATTAGGTCAAATAACACTTTGTTTGCTAAAATAGGCATTTGCTGTGTCAATATTTCCTCCTAACTAACAGCCTTCAATAATAATAATTACTAGACAAACATAAAGTAAAATTCTACATCATCTTTCAAAATATACATATATTCAAAGCTACATGTAAATGTATGTACTAATATTTACTACTACTAGGCATGTAAAATTCCATACAAATCCATTGAGCCATTTTTGTGTGAAAGAGTAACAAACATCCATACCATCCATCCTCACAAATTTACGCATTTATAATATTAGTGGGATTAATAAACGTAAATATATAATCCACTGAACCTCTTTTGGGATTAGGGTTAAGAGGATAGATATTATTTTTTGAAGAATGGCTACTTTGCAACTATTAATCTGATATGAAGCTGGCAAGAAAAAACTGTAAAACAGTAGGGAATCTCATCTTGCATTACTTTGATTAGACCACATAGTGCATGTTTCAACTGTATACAGGGTGGAAAAATAAGTCGGGCCCTGGAGGGAAACTACCTTAAATCCTTAAGTTAGCTCATTTTACATAAAGGAAACATTCCTTTATTTTTAAAAAGAAACAAAACTGCATTCAAAGATTTTCTAAAACTCGCTTGGCTCGTCCGAGACTCGAACCAACTAAAATTAAAAAAACAAACTCACTATTTTATTATAACTACTAATTGATGGGATTATTATTCAGGGTAAAATTTCTCTAACAAACATTTGGTCTTACTCTCGTCTGTCGTACAAGATATCCATGAAGAATACCTGTTTTTAGTACACAAGTTCTTTAATGAACGTCATGTAAAAAATGTTATTTATGAAACCTGTTATGACAACGTGCAAGAAAATGTTATTAGGGGCATACACCACAACACTGCTGAAGGCTACAAGAAATGAATTTCAACGGAGACTAAATTTGTGTTTTCGGAACGAGGGGCTCATTTCGAACAATTTATCAGTTAAATAATTTAAGTGTAACAAATTGATAACAAAATAAAGTTAATGTTAGATTTTACGATTTTTATTTTTAACACCAAATGTTTGTTAGAGAAATTTTATCCTGAATAATAATCCTATCGATTAGTATAATAAAATAGCGAGTGTTTGTTTTTTTTAATTTTAGTTGGTTCGAGTCCCAGGCGAGCCAAGCGAGTTTTAGAATATCTTTGAATGTAGTTTTGTTTCTTTTTAAAAATAAAGGAATGTCTCCTTTATGTAAAATGAGCTAACTTTTGGATTTAAGGTAGTTTCTCTCCAGGGCCCGACTTATTTTTCCAGCCTGTATATAGGTTCTGTGATGTTTTTAAATCCCAGATAGGTAAGCAATAGATCTAAATAGAACAAAATATGGATCTTAAACAGATCCTTATTGGAATCATCCATCACAGAAACTGTTTTTGACTCAACTAAGGATTAGAAATCATTAATTTTCTAATCCTTTGAGTGAGATGTTCCACATGAAGATACCATTTTTCAAGTAACTTCAATTTTAAGTTTAATGTTAAGCTAAGATAATAATATTATGTAGTTGAATGACCTGTTGACATTGCATAGGGAGTGTAAGTGCATTTACATGTTTATTAGAGCAATGCATCCCCTCTAAATAAAACGACCCTCTTGTTATGTGAATGGCCAGGTGTGATGACAGGTGAAATTCACCCAATCTCTCTTTGTTGAACATTTTTTGTTCAAAATGCAATTAGTTAATAAATTTGTTTTGTTTGTATTTGGGATACAAACAGAACTTATGTTTTGTGTTACTTACCAATGCTCTGGTAAGTAACACAAAACAGATGAGAAACTCATTTCCATCCACAGGAAAAATATTTTAAAACACAGGCATTCGATTTATTTATATTTTTATTTTCCCACGATCCCTCGGAAATATTACTTTTTTTTCTCTTGATTAAATGTATCCTATTTCCTTATGTGTACCCCTGACAAAGTGTATGCAAAATATCATGGTGATACTTTGTAAATTAATGTCGTACTTTGGAAGATACAGTTAAAAAACAACACAGCCTAATAATCGTTTATTGTTATATGATTGATAAGAGATATATATATATATATATATATATATATATAATGTAGTTGAGCCTTTGCGATAATACTGATGATGTAGCACGTCGCAACCGGCACAGTTAATACGACGAATGGAGCGATTCATCAAAGGTTGACACTGACGGATTAGCGTTGGTAAATCCGCTTATTTGCGCGGCCACAACAACGCCGACTTAGATTAACTATATCATTCAACAGCAACACCAGCGGGGGTTGTCTTTAAACTGTCCACTTTTTCTGTCTTGAAGAGATTATAATTGACTATCTGGTGTCCGCGACTTCGTCCGCTTTGAAAAATAAAAGTTATAGTTAACGCCCAAAAAATATGTAAAGCAATATACCTAGTGTGTCTATGCTTTTGCCAAGTGTTGGATCTTTAGATCTCATATCTGAAATTCTATTGTAATAATAGGTACTTTATTTCTGAAATGTTTTTTAAATTGGATGAGCAGTTTTGAAGATTACATACAGACAAACAAAAAATAGTTAAGGGAAAAACTATCATGGACAGTAACATCCTCTGAGGGAAATTATAGTTATATATATACAAATTGCAGTCATCTGTAACTACATATAGAGAACTAGAGGATATCTCCTTTCGTGTAACAATAACAATAATCCTTCACATCTATACTTCTCTACTAGTTATTTAATATTATAAAGAGAGAAGATTTGTATTGTTAAGATTGTTTAAAACAATTCTTTGTGGCCCAACTATTGTTAATAATATCTGTTTTTTTATATTTCGTTGTTACAACCACACAGTTATCATCGTCGTCACGTTGTTTGAAACCAGTTTCTGAAACGTTCATTCATCCACCACCAATCACCATCGTGCTTATGATTTATGAGATGATTCTTCGTTTTGCGATTACTCTTATATTCAAACAATGGATTATTAATTACATTGTTTGTACCTTTACAAGGTACAAAGATGCAAAGACTTGTTCGGTGTCACAGAAGTTGTCGCTACAATAACTAAATAAAAACATTAGTACTCGTACCTATATGAATAAAGGTTAATTTTTTTTTTAATAAAACTTTTTCAACTACTAAATCTAACAGAAAAAAGAAAGAAAGATTGAAATAAAATAAGATTATAATATAATTATAGAAGTTGTCTCTGCGGCCTAGGATTCTCCTTATTCCCTCCATTTTTTTGGCCTCGCCTTTCTCATGCAATCTGTCCCACGTCTTTCTCCATCTTTTTGCCTGCCCACGTCCATCTTTTCTTCTGCCTTTCGTGGTTTCTTTTCTTTTACCCCCTCGTGGACCCATTCTCTAATTCTTTTGGTCCATCTCGATTCAAGATATCTCTCCTTTCGCTCTCGTTTCAACATCAGCGATCATGATTGGCAGCCATATGCAAACCTAGGTAGTAGTAGTAGTAGTAGTAGTATATTTGACTTATAATCCTATTGCTTTATTATATTATTATTTCTATATCTATATTCGTCGTCATTTTGTTAGTCGCATGACGTCCACCTCTGGATATATAGGTTTTACCCATCATTATTATTTCTTTTAAACCTCAATATGGCTTTGACCAATAGCTTTAGATTTCCCAAGCTGTTTATAATTGACAATAAACATATCTAATCAAATAAGATATTCTTTGTGTCATTAAATTTGTTTCTCTGTACAGTCTTCGAAGAATCTTTTTACCTTCTTTCGGAAGTTCATCAAATGCATTTTCGGCAAACACTGATGTATGTCAGTTTCTTATATTCAAATTATGTGTGATTCACTAGTGGTTTATGTGGAGCTATCGGAAGATTTAAAACGGGGCCGATGAAGCGATAACGGCCTAAACAAGCCGACATCGGCATTGTCGCGGGAGGGCGTGTCACGATGCGCGCACGCATCCCAAGCGAGTGGGTAAGGTCGTGACTCGCCCGCGGGTCATTGTGATGTAATCGACGATTATGCCATATTATTACTATAAACAATGAACACAATTAGAACTTTAGCACGTAAAAATGTAGTTTACTCTCTCCTAATGAATGGAGGCATGAGCCACATACGTGATATATCCGATGTTGATAATTTTTGTTATTAAGTTTCATTTTTGTTTAATTTATTCATTTGGCCTTTGAATGTAAGGTTAAAACAGATGCGTGGTTTCCCTCTCTTTCTTTTTTCACATGAGTTTATTATAATAAACTCATGACTTAAAAGGAAAAATCCCAAGGCCACCTTAACGCTATAATCGCCTAAACACGCGTCCATACCGATGAAATCAAAATCAATACCTTAATTATAGACGACGTTTTGACGAAATGATTAAGTTCTTACAGGTATTTTCGCTGTTTCCTTGTAGTAGTTCTAATAACTTGAAGAAAAGTAGAATTTGATCATAATTATTTTTATTATCTCAAGCGCACAGGTGAAGCGCGTGCGAGAAGTCTCTAGGTCAGAAGGGGATGGATTTTAAATATTTAAAATATTCATAACCTCTACCATAGGCCAAAATTCTAAAATTGTTTTGTTTTATTAGGAAAACTAAATTTATATGAATTGGAAACGTCTTTTTATGTATTACTCAAAATATCGAAAGCCACTTTTTGTCGAAGACAGACGTTGTGTTTCGGTGAAGGGCAGCCCAATATTATTTTGAAATATATACTCGTGAGAACAAAACTAGGTATATGCTTTTTGTTTTAGTACCTGTAGTAATTCCCAAAACTCTTGTTTGATTGACGTAACCAAGTATTACTTAACGTCTCGCACTCATTGCAAGCAGAGCAGTGGGAGGAAAGCATTCCATTTTGCATACCGCTCTTGCTTTTGACATGGGACTTTGCTAATTTTCGCGGAGTCCTGGTAAACGACTGATGTGTTAACGCATTTCGCAAACGGCCGGCCTTCATGGAAGCCAACCGTAACGGTGACGGTTCGCGCCGCGACAGAGACAAGCGACCGAGACAGGAGACCGAGACCGGAGACCGCAACCGTCACTTGACGTTAGGCAATGTATAAGCGACAGTTCGCGAGCGAGACAGGGACAGGAGACAGAGACGCGAGACAGGAGACAGCGAGACGGTCGCTGCCCCGGACCAGTAGTGTCTCGTGTCGCGCTCGAAAAACACTTTTTTTTATAATATAAAGGTGGCAGACAGGCTGGCGGCTCACTTGATGGTAGGTGGTTACCATCGCCTAAGGACAAAGGCAACACCAAGGGGAGTGCTAGTGCGCTGCCTACCCTGTAGGAATTTGTTTACAGCTCACTTGAAGTAGCCCATAGTTATTGTAGCTAGGTGGAAACACCTCAGGAGGGAAATTGTTCCAAAGTTCGTTCTACCCAACCGGACTGTGCGCAGTGGCACCTTATCCAAGTAATGCGGATGAACTCCACATCTATGACGCGCAGTACGGTGGTAAAAACTTGAGGTAGGCATTAGTTGGAACAACTCATCAGAGCACTCTCCATTGTACAGCCGGTAGAACACACAAAGACTGACACAATCGACAGACCCTCCGATACTGACGTCTCGGACACTTGTCTCCAGTCTCGGTCTCGACCTACAGTACATGCAGAAGAGACCGAGACACTTGTCGCGGTCTCCGGTCTCTGTCTCCTGTATCGGTCGCATGTCTCTGTCGCGGCGCGAACCGCCACCATAAGCCCAATGCCGTTGAAGTTTGTCGTTGTACATAGTGATTCCGTACTTGTAACGATAACGAAATGTTGTTCGTTCACGTGTTATCAACGGACACTTCCATTATGTTTAGAAAATTTCCTTTATTTAATGAACAGTAATATTCATTACTTATTCACTTAATATTTACTAAGCAAAATATGTTGTAACAACTTGACAATTAAAAACTTATTAAATTGAAAGCTATAAAGTATATTCATTAATAAATTTGTGTGATTAGTTAAAAAGTAATCTTAGATTAAAAGCTAATATAGATAACCCTGGGGAACATAAAGGCTTACCACACCAAACTTGCATAAAACCTTCTGCTTTAGGAATATAGTGTGAGATATTATCCTTAATGCGGAACTTATTAAATAAAACAAAAGTGCCCTTTTTATTGAATTGCGTTATAAAAGTGGAGTCATTTTAATAGGTAACATTTGACGTCTGTCAGTTTTATCTTCATAGTGAGGTGACCTGCTTAAAAACATCGATTAAAGTGAATGAATCGATACGGACTTCAAACATATGTGAATTTTAAAAATCATCAGGCGAATCCCTGTCCTATTATTATTTTTTCTTTCGTAAATTTAAGGAGCAAAATAAGACAAGTACATAATTTAACAAAAAAATTGAATTTATTCAGTTGAACTATCAGAACTGTTATTAGTATTGTCATCTTCATCACTGCTGTCAGCACTCAGAGATATTATTAATTCATTTTCAATAATATTGTCTATTCTCACATCTCGTTAAAAACTTGTAAAATTATTTTCTTTGTTTTCTCTACGACTTTTCTCCAGTCTTCTGTAGTGACTTCTGCACACGCAGTTTATAGCAGAGTTATCATTTTAGCAGTACTGAAGGGTGGTTCAGTATTGTTCCGCGCTGCATGACCCTTTATTTGTGCCCAAATAAGCTCGATGGCGTTATACTGGCAATGGTATGGAGGCAATCGAATAACTTCGTGTCCATGCTCTAGGGCTAGTTCATCGATTACATAGCGGAGCTTGGAGAGCACACCAAAAACGCACAGTCACTTCGCACAACGACAAAAGACTGCGTCATGTAATGGCGACATGACATGGCGTCATCGACAGGCACTGGTGTTGCCAGCAACATCCCACCTAAATTGTACCTAACATCAATGATTTTTCTATTTAGTTATTTTTTGTATTTTTATAGTTAGTTAAAAGAATAATAAATATAATTATGTTTTATTATAATCACAACGTGGTTATTAATTTATGGTGATATTGCTTCACGAGTAATCATTGCATTCGATTCTACTTATCAGCTTTCGATTTTTAGAGTAACATCCCTAGTGTTTAAAAAGAAAAAGGGTTAACTGACGCAACATTGTAACGACGTTCAGTTCTTTAGATCAGAAATTGTTTATTATGTTTAGAATGGTTTATTAGTGAAAGCAAATCGTAAAATTACTCGTATCGGTCATTATCACAATAAATATGTAATCGTAATTGAAAAAAGTTAAGCAATTGTGCAGTTCTAACAAAACGAAAAAATATATTATTTTATGCCCGCCGTTATAAGGTTACGTTGTTGAATTTTGATGAATTGTCAAATGTTACCTATTAAAAAGACTTACATACTGTAGTAACTAGCGACCAGCTTAGTCGACTATAAGACGACTTCATTGTCGCACAAGCGGACAATTTTTCTGCGAATTATAAGCACACAAACAAACCTTTCTCGTTTTAACTATATGTAGCTCTTTCCAATAGTGAAAACCGAACCGAAATCCGTTGGGAAGAAGTTAGTGAGGAAACAGAAGCGGACAGTGATTTTATTTTATAATAAATGATAACCTAATATGATATAATATAGATAACCTTAAAGGAGATAAGCATAATCTATAAGATTTTAGTATAATATAAATTCTAAGACGGAGTCAATGATCCAGAAAAGGTAAAACTAAGAAAAACATACTCCAATTCGTTTCATGAAAATACCTTTTTATGAAACGAATTGGAGTATGTTTAAAATTATGGAAAGGCCTGAATCCGGTTTATTATTGAGGAGTGAATTAATATATTTTCATTAACAGTAACAATTATACACGGAACGTATATCGGGAAATTAATTATTTGTTTTCCATTACAAAATAATTAAGCGTTTCCGTGAATTTGTACGAAATAAGCGGTGATTGTGTGAGATAAGTTCTTGCATAACCTATATTTATCATATTTTATAGACACAGTTAAAACAATGTGCAAATCAATATCGGATCAGATTGGGCCTGCGTAGTTTTGCCAACAAATTGGGTCATCGTATAGAATTTATTTCGCCGACTGACCAACCATTTTTTTTATATATTTCCATTTCGGTCCTTTGTCTCCGAAAACGAAATGATATTGCTCCACCGCTGCAGTATTGAATGAAACTAATTTTTAAATTTTTTGAAACTCTCAATAATTTCTCTCCGAAGGCGAAATCTTTTTATTTTATTTTAATAGAGATG
Organism: Synanthedon andrenaeformis; assembly: GCA_936446665.2. Classification (NCBI taxonomy): domain Eukaryota; kingdom Metazoa; phylum Arthropoda; class Insecta; order Lepidoptera; family Sesiidae; genus Synanthedon; species Synanthedon andrenaeformis. The sequence goes on from OW387798.2 coordinate 410,440, forward strand.
TGTTTGCTCTTGGCCAACAACCAGCTGTGTAGCAAGGTGTAGCGAGCTCACCCAGAAGATGCCTATTCACTCAAACTTTAAAAAATCTCCCAAAGCAAAAAGACTGGTTTGACGAAGGTTTTTTTTTCTCTCTCATAGATAGAAACATTTTATTTGCATAAACATGACACACACACAAAGGAATGACAACATCTAAGTTAAGTCTCATGGTATATTCTGCACCAATAGCGATCTATATTTCCCCACAGTGAGCTACCTATTTCTTTTTATTGAAATAAATTTGATTTACATTGTCAGAGTCCACTGACTGACACAATCTTGTCTTCTATTTGCTAGTGTTGAATCTTTTTTGTAAGTTGAGTAAGGTAGAAAAAGTTATTATAAGGGATGTAGTCTCTCCATATGTTTTAAATTACAATGAGAAATATGATGTTTGTGGCAGGTTTTACATTTGTACTGCTTGCCATAAGCCAGTATTTACCCCCCATCACTTGGATAAGTAGACGTACGCCCTTCCGGACGTAACATAATGTCACGTCCGGAATGTGATGTCTTCCCACGATGAAAAAAATTGGAGAAAACTGAATGGACAGATTACACGATCTCCTTAGATCCTTGTTCCTTAACAAACCTTCACTGACGTTTCTATTTCCATTACCCTATCCATTGCTAGTCCCTTAACATTAAGCCAGTATGCTCGGCAACTTGCAGAAACTGTAGTTGCTTTAGAGGGAGAGCTAGCTACGGAAATAGGTTTGCAATTTATAGAACAATGAAATCCCTCTAGTTAGGATGTCGTACTATCATTATTAATTAATTCGAGCGCCTGGCAGCAGTTCAGCGGTGGATGTGAGAGTGGATGGGCAACAAAGGGGTTGTAAAATCCATTGAACGTGTGCAATTTATAGAGCTCTGAGTTTGGTGTGATATAATAGCTAATTATGTATTTAATTCGAATATAGCAATGCCAGGCGTTTTAATTGGGGGAAAAGTAGTGCCAGGTGACATACAAGGTGCGGGAAAAAGTGCCAAAGTCGTCTCATTTATAGACGACTAGGCCTATACTTTTTAATTAGAGTGAACCTTCAGAATCGTGTGTGCAAAAATACAGGCGCGAATATTCAGTCGATCAACCCACCAGGCGACGACAAAACGCAACTGGTTCCAACTCGCGCCGGCCGCTTGCGTCGCGTTGCCTGCGCGCCCCGCGTTGACCGCGCGCTACCCCCGCTCGCCGAGTCAGTCATACGATGTCGATCAAATGTCGATGTCCGTGTCCGCACGTCGTCGCCCGGTCGCTCATCGCTTGACTAACGCTTAGTAATAAGGTCCCGTTTTCACCCTTTGGGTAACGAAACACGATAAAATTTGACCCAGTAAATGAGAGGACTGAGCACTTTTTCGCGCATATTGGATGTCACCTGGCACTACTTTTCCCCCAATTAAAACGCCTGGCATTGTTATATTCAAATTAAATACATAATTAGCTATAATATCACACTAAACACAGAGCTCTATAAATTGCACACCTTCAATTGATTTTACAACCCCTTTGTTGCCCATTCACTCTCACACCCACCGCTAAACAGCTGCCAGGCGCCCGGATTAATTAATAATGATAGTATGGCCTACTAACAAGGGGGATTTCGTTGCTCTATAAATTGCAAACCTATTTCCGTAGCTAGCTCTTAGACTACTTGTGTTATAGGCGGCGATGACCACCTACCATCAAGTGAATCGTCGGCGTGTCTGTCGACCTTTACATTTAAAAAAAACATAGGTCTACGATGAAGCACCGTTTTTGGGGATGTTTGTGTCAGCGATAGACATACGATATTTAGTCACAGTTATAAAAATATACCTCTTACAAGTCTTTGACGACTTTCCACGATAAAAACAGAAGTCATTATAAACGCCCGAACTGCCTATAAGGTAAGAGGGGGCTCTTTGTAATGAATTTGGCAAGCCGGCCTTGGTTTCGCAGCGATTATGACGAAAACGCCAGCACGTGCAAAAACGCGTTGGCAGCCGACCGGAAAAAAATGTTTCCTCTGTTTTCGGTCTGAAGGTGTGAAAGAATAATGGAGACTCGCAGTTACATTATACACTATACCTACACTTTTGCACACGAGATATATGGATGGGTATCTCCTTTTTATCAATGGTGTCAGAAATACTACTAATATTATCAATGCGGAAGTTTGTGAGGATGGATTGATGTAGTATGTTTGTTACTCTTTCACGTAAAAACTAACTATTTAACGGATTTAGATGAAAATTGGCACACAGATTGGCACAAATTACTTGGATTAACATATAGGATACTTTTTATCATTGAAAAAATGTTAGATTCCCCAATAAAAATATAAAAATTGGGCGCCACTGTCGCATGGCATTTGAACTAACCGCGTAATTTTCAAAATATGTCGTCGTAAACGTCTGATATTTTCGGTTCAATTAAATTAAATAATATCTGACACAAGTAACCACCTCCATATAGAAGAAATTATGTGTTCGATATAAAATCATAGGTTTCAATAAATGACTAAGGGATATCAGAAGATTCAAAAGCCGTCTTCCTATCATCTCCTATCGTGGGTACAGGAGACACACCTTGGGGTCCCAAAATAGTGAACAGTGAAACATAATATCTGTAATTTATGTTATTACATACAATACATTAATAAAACATTATTAATAGCTGTATTGGCATATAAATGCTATAATAATATCGTATTTACATGCGAATACAAAGTAATATACATGTACATAATGTATATTTCTATAACATTCCCTCGTCTGGACGTTGATATATTCGTGTTTAACTACCCCACGCACGTTTATCATATATAATACATCAGGTATGTACATGCGTGCGACTTGATGTCTGATGGGGCCATTAAAAGCCTAGGACAGTAAACATTTTGTATTTTTCACTTTTTGTGGCCCTCAAAGAGGACCTCTAACGAGACATTATGGGAGGGATATGTTAAATATGGAATAGATAATATTATATTTTACTCCAAACATATACACTTCATATTATATGCACTGGTTTTCCATCTTAAAAATGGTATTAAAACCCGTTTTGTTAGTATTAACCAAGTTGGTTATAAGCTGTTTCATTCGCCGAAGTTTATGTCTGATTTTTATGGCCACACACTTCCCTAACAAATATCCCTATTGATTTCCACTCGGATCTGTTTGTCCGCGACACGAATGTAGGTATATATGACGATATGTGAATCGTATGTCGTTGTATATATAATAATATGTTAATACAATTTAGATTCCGACCACAAACTACGTTCAAATTCATGTACGCGGGGCTTCGGAAACTTTCTGGAAAACTACCTTCACCCTTACACAACACAACCGTCCCGGAAACAAATCCGTATTCCAATATTTCGAGTAGAATTATTTATTTCCTACTGTTCAGTACAGGTACTGAAAGCATGCAATATCATACGTGAAACGAAACCTTTGGTTCACTTTTTAAGAAAATTCCGCGGACAAAAGAGTTTGACATTTTGTATTTTTTAAGTTTATATGGAGAAGTACTAGGGAAATCTAATATTTTTATATAATATGCATTAGAAATACATTTCATTCATTAAAATAAACCTTACACACACTACCGTGTCACGCGCACACACGTTTTACACCTATATTATGTAATATATGTATTTTGTATATGGTCAGTCGGTGGTAAAACATAAAAATTAATTGAATTATGGTCGAATTTAGTCATAAAAAGCTCTAAGCAGGAATCAGCCTAAAGTTTATTACTTGTTTATTTTTTAGTGAAGGAATTTTTCTAATTGCACTGTTTCCGCAGATTAATCTCCACATATAAACAAACATGAAAAACCCGCCTTCAGTATTAACTAGGTATATAAGTGTAGATATTCTTAGTATTTCCGATGATTTCTATAATTTATTTTAAACTTATAATCCGAACCTACTATCTGCACTGTATCAGCATTCATCGCTAAGATTTCATGCAAATCGATTGCAGTATTAAAGTAAACATGAATGTTGATAGTTGGCGTTCCATTGTTTATTGTTCAACGCTGCTTACAAATGGAATTCCACACATATCGGTTGCAGTGAACGCGCAGTGTAACGTGACGTACACTTGACGTTTACAGGGCCACAGAAAATTGTAATAATATACTATATAATGTCCAAATAAGTGTGATTTATAACGATAGCAAAGCAAAAAAAGTGTCGTATAAAAATAATACCTATATAGTTAGTATGACAACGTGTCATCTCTGTTACAATACAACAATATATAAAAAAAATATCTGTCTCGCTCTAACATATAGAGACTGACAGTCTTTCTTCATAAATAAAGTTTATTACAATATCTCTTTGTTTCATTACTAGCGTCGTATTAATTTCTTTTGAGATTTGTATTTATTTTTGTTCCTTAGTAAATAAAGAAAATATATTATGCATCTTTCCTACTAAACCAAATGTATAAAGCGTATAAATAAATAAAATTAACTTCTGTTTCATTGATTCTCATAATCCACTTGATTTGGAAGCCAAAAGTATGAGTAATATTTTATCAAAAATAAATTTATTTTTAGTTCTGTAGGCGTAACATGAACCTTTCGGTTTCAATTTTAGGTTACCATTCAAAGTGTTATTTTTAAACTTTACTAATTAATCAGATTAGGTATATGTATTTGCAAGCTCAGCAACCTTATGAAATTACAGAAACTTTATTTTATACCTACTTGAAGATTAAAAGTTTAAAGTTGACATGATTTCTTTGTGCAAAACTTAATTAACTTCAATTAAAATACTAATGATAGTTGTTTTTAGTTATTTTCATTAAAATCATTTATTTTATTGACTAGTCTGTTTTTTTTAAAATAATAATTGGCATACTATATATTTTTTAATTAATCGCATTTCTAGTCTCACAAATACGGATAAAAATTAAATGTTTGCATGATCATGGTTTATCATTAAAATATACCTGATAATGAAAAAAAAAAACATCTCGATCTTGTTGCTTGGTTTATAAAACAAGACGACCGAAAAGAAAACGAAATTGACTTCTTATCTTTATTAAAAAATAACACTAGAGGCCGCTCTGCGAAATAAATCCCCATCGCCGTATAAAGAGAAATAAAAATATCCCAACGATAACCTTAGCGAGCACGGATAGGCATTTAAAAGGGTATTGACAGTTTTGATAGGGCCCTGCCCTGTGGTGCTGTGGTGCGGTATGTACTCGCGGAAGGGTGGGGAGAGTTTGCTTCAAGGTTGAATGATTCATTTTTATACAAAAAAAAAATATTTGGTCAAAAGAAATGTGTACTTTAACGAATTTCTTTACTTTTAAAGTTGGATATTAACAATTGTGTGAATTGCACGTAATTTATTACACACTAGCCGTTGCACGCGACGTTCGTCCGCGTATCTTTATAAAATATAAGATAATATAAATAGATATAGTTATTGTAATTTTATAAATAAAAATGAATGTTATAAATTAAACAAAAAATAAGATATGTAAGCAACTTTATTAACGTAGGAATAAGTGTAGGGCTATTCGCTCACTCTGTCGTAACTTGTCTTCTTGTAAAAGAAAAGTCCGATTCTAATGATTCAAAGAGGAACATACTTACATGTACATAATCAACCTTGATTATGAAATTAATTAGTTGGATGAAGATTAATAACATGATACGAATGTTCATCAAATTTCAATTTTGCTAATTTGAACAACAAACGGAGATATAGAGCCTTTTTTGTAGGTAATGATGAGTGCTATATAGTAGTACATTTTTATGTATCTTCAATAGAGTATCATTGTTTATGATACCTTGTGGCACATTATTTTTACACAGCCTGTGTTACTCGCTGATAATAATGTGGCTTTCTTTCTATAGGTGAAATCATTTTTAAAATCGCTTCACTAGTTTTTGAGTTTAATCCATTACAAACTTAATAAAAATCAAATCGTTCCTCTTTATACAACGAATAGTTTTTTCTTACACTAACACTAAAAAAAGCATCAATCAGAGTCGATAGAAAAAAAGCTATATATGTAAACTAAACACTAACCTATTCGCTCGCTAATCGTATTTGTGAAGTCGTTTGTCTATTTGGTCAATCGGGCACACATCTAGTCATTAAAGAGTCATAATACCGGCTGCGGCAACTGTAACCGGTTCCAACCGGGTTCACTTTCAATGGCCGCGGCCGGTCGCCACTCACACCGTCGCGGCTAATGTATCTTATTTTAGAAAAGGTGAACAATCATACAATGGGGAGAGAGATTCGAATTAATGAAGAATGAGTACGTCTACTTAATCCAATTCAATACAAGTAATCCAATTAACAACAGCACGCTCCTATGGCGTTAAAGTGGAAGTGTGCTGACGTGCCCCGTTTATTCAATCCAGCGCACTTGGTTTTGGTTTTGTTTTAACTATAGAGTATAGACGATGACGTCTCAGCCTGACTGTCGTTCATTTCCATGAAAATAAGAAGCAACAAACATTTTTACAAAAAAATACAATATTAATAAAACGTTTATACGCAAGGAGATCGGTGTAAAAGTGGCCTCTTTACGCTACGCTGCAAAATTAGACATGATTGTAATTAGACCGCCATATGAGGTTGACTACGCATTTATTTATAATTCTATTAAATCGCTCCATAAAACAACATTCTTGTCATCTTTTTTAACTCATTACTTAATTAAGTTGATTCGATTAAATTAAATTTCTGTATATTTATCTTTGTAGTCAATTGGCATGTTTTGGCGCGGCCGTTGTGATGAATCATATCATGTATATATACAGGGCGTCCCACGACTATGCCACATGGAGGGAAAGTACCTTGAATATTGTAGATGGAACATTTTACTGAAAGAAGACTTTATTTTAATTTAAAAAACAATTTAAACTGCATTCATAGATTTTTAAATAATTACATGGTTGAACCGGGAATCGAACCAGCTACACGAGAAAAAAAATTACCCTGTAGCTTTATCATACCGATCGAAAGGCTTCATCATAAAGATTATTTTTTGCTAAATAACATAGTGTCAGAAATAAAAGGAAGATCATGAATTTTAACATTTGATGTGAAATTTTGTTCAGAAAAATTAAAAGCTGACACTGCTGTAAGGACATACAACGGCATTATCATAAGTACCTATTACTATTACTAATAAATGTACCCACTTGAGAAGTACGCATCATTTCCCTATTATAATTTAAGTGCATGATAAAATGTAATTAGTAGGTAGGTACCTGGTTGTATGCAACAAATCGAGCTGTATCCTGACGCGTAAATTATACGCGTAAAAATTTAGTTTACAAGAACCAGTATGAAAGTGTCCACGAGCTACAAACAGAACTTAGACGTATTATTCTAAATATCCACCACAACAAGATCAAAAAATCGACAGGGAGTGAAATAATCAAAAGAGTGCGACTTTGTATTCAACAGTATGGGACTCATTTTGAGCATTTGATAAAATGATTAATTTTGTATTAAAAACGTTAAAATTCATGGTCTTCCTTTTATTTCTGACACTATGTTACTTAGCAAAAAATAATCCTTATGATGAAGCCTTTCGATCGGTATGATAAAGTTACAGGGTAATTTTTTTTCTCATGTAGCGAGTTCGATTCCCAGTTCAACCATGTAATTATTTAAAAATCTATGAATGCAGTTTAAATTGTTTTTTAAATTAAAATAATGTCTTCTTTCAGTAAAATGTTCCATCTACAATATTCAAGGTACTTTCCCTCCATGTGGCATAGTCGTGGGACGCCCTGTATACCTATTATATTATAGATATCGATAATTATTTTTGCAGTGTAAAAATAGGGAGACCAGGTGTAATATTATTATTGACTCGCCTTTATTTATTGTATTTTCCTCTTATAAAATAACTTTGCTATTTTGTTTTAAATATTTTAAAAAAGTGTAAATTATGGACAATACACTGCAATGTATGATTTGTCCAAATGAATATTCCTGAGTGTTTTTGTGATTTAGTTACTTGAGAATCAAGACCAGTGTGACTTCTTATAATTAAGAAGCTTTATAATATAGCTCTACCAATATAATTACTAGAAATATGGCATTTTATTGATTCATTCCGACAATAAATACACAAAAATTGTGGGTCTGACAAATGAGTTCCCCTTTGCTGTGCGGACAAAATATGTTGTTTTATTTTGTCGTCTGTCGTTGAAACAGTATTGAAGTTTTTTTTCTTCCACCAGACAGGCTTAACGTCAGTGCGTTTGACTGGAAGAGGGCGAGGGGCGTAATCCTGGGAGCAGTGAGCGCCCCACGGGGACTAGAAAACAGATTTCCCCGAACCCGATGACATTTTTGTACCTACTATTCAATTGCTACGCCTCACTACTACGTCCTCAATCAAAGAGTCAATTTAGGGTTGCTCACGTCTAGTGGACTAGGGGAAAATTAAGCTAAAAATTGATCTAATTTCAAAAGATTAAAAGGCAGGCCATTCCTACTAATATTATTAAAATATGAAAAGATATGGATGGATGACGGATGTTTGTTACTTTTTCACGCACGGATTTGGATGAAATTTGGCACACGGATGGTTTATTAAATGAATTAACATATAGGATACTTTTTACCATGAAAAAAAAGTTCGGTTCCCGAGGCTGTTGTTGAGACTCTAGGTGACTGTTGATGAAAACGGGCATGAATATCAAAAATATGTTGTGATAGATATTTCATGACATGATTAAGTGTATGGTCGTATATAACTTTTATAAATCGAAAACTGTACGCGATGAGGCTCCTAAACAGGCGGTTCGCGTGACTACCGCCGTCGGCACATTAGCGTAATCAGTGTACACCATCGTATTCTAATTAAATATTCATTAAATAGTGTGGACGCGCCTTTATTAGTTACCACAACGCAGTTTCAATATTATAAATTCAGTTGCTATAGGATTTTGGAGTTCACCGATTGAACTGTATTATAAATTCAATAATCTGTTTGTAATTTTACCAGTTGACAGTGTAGTTCAACAAACGAACGATCACAAAATAGTAACTTTCAACAAGTTATTAATGTATCATAAGTTAAGTATCATAATACCAATTTTTACATACTGTATTGTACTGTATTGTACTACCAATACCAATACTGTATTGTACTAGAGGTGTTCATGAAAAAGTGAAAATAAAATAGATACTCCTTGATAAGAAAAAAAATTGATACTGGCAGGCAAAGCCTAGACATTTGTTATAAAAATAATTTAAAAAAAAATCTATTTTCATTTGTATTTTAAAAATTTTCCGAAATGTAGTCATTTGTTTTCTACTTCTCGAAAATGGTTCCGAATCGTTATGTTACAGTTCGTTTTATAGCTGAAGAAATGGAGATTTCGATAGGGTGAGGGAGTGCAAATTTATTTTTAACACCTCAATAAATTACACTCATAATAACAGGTATACTTAAACTTATACCATATTCACATTCCAAAAATTGGGAAGGGATGGGGTAATGGGCTCTGGTATCCCTCACTTACTCACCGAAAGCTATTAGCTAATTCGTAAGATTGTAATGATTCCAAGATTGAGTAAAGTATTAGAGTAAAGATTCCAACTGTTAAATTGCTAAGGAGTTGGGTTTGGGGCTAATAGAAATTCGGAGGTTAGTTTATAATTTTATTATGTAAAAGGGCAAAAACAAAAAACAGGCAGAAAAAAAAATAGTTGCACTCCAGGAGTGCCGACAGAAGTGAAAACTTGAACAATTTTTTATTTTTTGAATCTTCAAGAAATATTTTATTGTGACACGTGACATTTAACCTATTTTATTGCAACATTTAACACGAGGAAACGTTGACGACCTTTTTTGAATATCACTGGCCGTTTTCTATTTTTATTTGAAATTACTGTGTTCTTTTATAATTGTCAACAGATGTGTCGGTTACATTACATTACAGGTCGCGAGTTTAATGTTTTTTTTTTTATCTCAAAAATGCCCAACGCGCCTAAAGAAGTTTTCACTTCAAAAACTTAGTTGTCTCATATGCATAATGTCAATTGCCAATACACTCCATTTGGGATGTCTTGCTATAAATTTGATAACCTTACGATAAACAAGGTCCGACAGTGACAATTAACTCGATTATCGTAAAAGTATCATGACCTGGAAGAAAATACCTTAATTATGAATCTAAAGGAAATTAATCACGAATCACGAGGTATATTGTTTATCGTTCATGATAACAGAATATAATTTGCTGTTAAAATAAAAATAAAATGTTCTAACCTATTTTTAGTGCTCCCCTGAAAGCGGTTGGGCCTGTTTTTCTAAAGCAATGAAGTAGATATTTATTGGATATTAAAGGTTGTTTTATGGGCAACATCGGAACTGGGTTTATGGTTGTTAGTATTTTTTTAAAAGTGTTATTTATTTTCCTGTTCGCGAATATGCAACAATGCACGTCGGTTTGCAGGTCGATAAATCGACTTGGTCGGACGCGGACGGCGCTTAGAGAAACGAAATCCTTCAAACTCAGTACTTACTATTTACGTATGTACATTGTTCACTGAAAATTTAAACTAGTTACTGTATCAAATCTGAGATTAGAGAAGAGAAAATAACGAGGGGGTAAGAATTGCAACGTTGAATCCCACATACATTGTATGTGTACTTTCTATAAAAAGAACATAATATTGTAAACAATTGTAGCTGTGAATCATACATTCTGAATTTTATTATGTACTTTTATGTACGAGTGCAGCGAGTAATAAATAATTGTTGGCTTAACTAACTACTAACCTTGGCTTGGTTTAACATCGAGTGGAATTGGAGACGAAATCCAATAACTTGATCCAGACTAAGGCAGACTTTGAAAAGTTCGTTATCTATGCTAACAAACCACTCGATAGTCGAATTATCTTATTTACTTTTGGACACTCCTTGCTGTCCCATTTACTGATTTTATTCGAAAAGGAAGCCCTACACTACACGATCTATAAATGTCTTTAAGCTCAGCTATTTTTTCATACAAATATTAGATAATTCACCACTCAAATGTTTGTCTTGTGAGCGTGAACAAACGCACTCATCTCAGAATTGGCTAAACAGATTTAAATGCGGTTTTCACTGATGTATTATAGCAAGCTTCCCGTAACATTTAGTGTTTGTTTAACATAAGTGAAAACCGCATTCAAATCGTTTCTGAGATTAGCACAAACAGAAAAAAAATTCTAAAAACTATTTTGTTGACCTCGGTAACATGAATAAGTACAACGTGTACAAATTGTTTTTGTAAAAAAAATTAATGTACAGACACGACTCGTTTACAATTTTTTTTAATGAATTAAGTACTATTCCAACAATCAAGTTATGCAGTAGTCACTGGACTATGGCTTTTTTAGGTGAAGTTTTTAACTGAAGTGGCGTGTGTTTTTTGTCGTAGGTTGCTAAGCAGCGATGGAGAAGGCGAAGGCGTACATAAAGAGTTCGCTGGGCGGCACGAAGCCGTCTTCGCCGCCGCGCGAGAAGAACTCGGCCCCGGTGGCTGACGACGTGCGCATCTGCTACGCGTGTGGCGGCGGCGGCTTCAGTGAACAGTACACGCTTAGGGTGAAGCCAGATCCTCAGGTGAGTGCAAAGGAGAGGAGGGATTCCCTCAACCAATAATCTACAGCAGGGTGCTCAAAAGGATTTTTGAGTCGATCTCAGGAAATATTTGCGGCGAACGGCGCCTTTAGCAATTGAACGCACTGTATTTGTCATAGAAAAGCCGATTCTTCTGGAAACTTCTGGCAGTGACCTACACCTATGACCTACCCTACGCTCTGATGCACCATGCTCTGATTTGATGTATTATAGATCGCCAGCAATTCAAGTCTTGACCACCTCTGATCTACAGGGTTACATAATAATATACATAATTATGGGCGAAGGACGTGGGTCGGTACAACTTACATAAGTTCTTGTAGCATTGTTCAACCTTCGTATTAACTTTTGCTGCAACATTATTGCATAATGCATTAAAAAATGAATAAATCAAATGTATAACAGTTTTTGATCACTTTTCAATACTTCTTCGCTACGTAACGTTGATGTTAATTAATTATATCTCCTAATTTTGTCTGACAAAATAGTAGGCTTATATCCCACTATAGTTTTTGCCAGCGAGTTCTTTCGCGTATCTTTATAAATCACATATAATATATTATTGTGTCTGTGTTAATCAGATGTAGAATTCCATATAACTATAATTTCATAAAGATTCTTACTAATTTTTGCATGAAGTATAATATGCATCCACTCTCACAACTTACTATAATTTTAACGGTATCATCGAAAATTTTGAAGCACCACATGACTATATAATATTCGGCCAGTACGGACCCCCCCATTTTTTTTTCGTGGGAAAATCTGCGAACCAGATCCCCACCGACCATGGGGGGATTGGTGAGATATGTGGGACGCCTACCCACTAAAAACCCACGGTGTTTCTTCGCGCCGTCTATGGGCGGAGGTTAGGGAACGCTACCTTACCCTCTCGCTAGACGAGGCCTACACACTTGCGGGCTCCACCTCGATTAGGCGCACCGATTAGTGAAGAGACATACCGGAAACACACAGCACGTCTCCCCTCGTTGCCCGGTATTGTGATGACGGCGGACGACCCCATGTCCACGTGGGTCTTCTTAGTTCCCCAGTGACAATCCGATCAACCAAGCAAAGGCCGGTGTAATGCCGAGGGTTAAGCCCTCCCACCACTGCACGGTTTTCACCCACCTAGGGAGGGAGCAGTACGGACCCTACGTGGTCCATTGCGGGTTTCTGAAATTCCACCTTGCAAATTATTTAAAAGTTTTAGCATGTCGCTTGAAAAGACTTGTAATGTACAGTGAAAAACTCTTTGATGAGAGATCAAAGCTCAATTGATGAATCGAAATTTCAATGCTACGCTACTTTGATCGGGTAAACACCGGGACCGGTTATAACTGGTCACTCAGTCGACCAATTGACACTCGACACTAAACAATCTGGCACCGGCCGTGACTTCTATTGCTATGTCTCCTATTGCTTGGATTGTTTTGAGTAAAAGTTTAATTCACACGCGTCCGACTCAAACGATTTTAAATACTAAATCATGATAACATCCATTTCCCATCTGTCGTGAAAGTGTACGTAAAAATGGATTGTATGAAATTATTAATTTATTTTCAAAGATAATGTTATGTTGATCAGGGCATTCGTGCCGGAGCAGCGCCTAATTTAAAACTATACTTACTAATATTATAAAGCTGAAGAGTTGGTTTGGTTTAACGCGTTAATCTCAGGAACTACTGGTTCGAAATGAAAAATTCTTTTTGTGTTGGATAGTCCATTTATCGAGAAAGGCATTAGGCTATATAACATTTTGAACGCGAACGATATCGCGGGCACTAGCTAGTTCTATTATAAGCCCAAGATTAAGGCCCATATCATACTGATCTCAACTTGGGCCGGCCGGCGCGGCGCGCCAAAAAACATGCCAGATCAATCTGACACCTTGCCGCGTCCCAACGTCGAATTGTTCGAATCTGGTTCGAATTGATTCATTGCTCACACAACAACGATTTTATCCCTTTAGTTTAAGAAGAGATGTAGCCTCTCTTTGTTTGTACTACTGGAGTAGGTACGAGGGCGGGTCAATAAGTCCGTGACTTTTGGAATAAAACACAGATTTTTTGATAAATAAATCATTTTATTTTTCAACGTAGTCTCCCTTGAGCTCTATACACTTTGTCCAACGCTTCTCCAATTTTTTTATCCCTTCCAAAAAATATGATTTGTCGAGGTCCTCAAAATAGGCCTTTGTTTGCGAGATGACTTCATCATTGGAGTCAAATCTTTTTCCACCAAGCCATTTCTTCAGGTTTGGGAACAAGAAGTAGTCACTCGGAGCCAAATCTGGAGAATAGGGCGGATGAGGGAGCAATTCATAGCCCAATTCATGGATTTTTGCCATGGCAACTGCACATGTGTGCACCCTTGCATTGTCTTGGTGGAAAAGAACTTTTTTCTTGGCCAAATGAGGTCGGTTTTTTTTCAAATCGTCATTGAATCGGTCCAATAAGTTGGCATAATATTCCCCATTGATTGTTCTTCCCTTTTGAAGGTAGTCAATGTGGATTATCCCGCGTGCATCCCAAAAAACAGTCGCCATAACTTTATTGGCTGACAAACCCACCTTGGCCTTCTTTGGCGCCGATTCACCCTTAGAAACCCACTGTTTTGACTGTTGTTTGGTCTCTGGTGTGTTGTGATGGATCCATGTTTCGTCCACGGTTACAAAACGGCGCAAAAACTCCTCCATATTGCGATTAAACAACGCCAAACCTTCATGTGAAGTTGTTACACGATTCCGTTTGTGGTCGACTGTGAGCAAACGCGGCACCCATCTTGCGGAAAGCTTTCTCATGCCCAAGTGATCATTCAAAATTGAAACCACTGAGCCATGCGAGATCCCTACGGCTTCCACAATCTCTTGCACTTTCAATCTTCGGTCGGCCAACACCATATCGTGAATTTTTTCGATTGTTTCGGGTGAAGAGACCTCAACTGGGCGTCCAGGACGTTCGGCATCTTCAGTGCTTGTACGGCCACAACGAAATTCAGTAAACCACTTTTTTACCATTGAAATCGATGGTGCAGAGTCCCCATAGTATTTATCAAGCTTAGCCTTGGTCTCGGTAATGGTTTTTTTTCGCAAAAAATAATGCTTAATAAGGACACGAAATTCACTTTTTTCCATTTTTTCCTCAAATTACTGGGTAGTCTGATAAAGATAGCTGTCAAACACAAACTAACTGACGCAGCAAGTTCAAATTTTGACAGGAGTCAACTGACAGATGCCTGTTGACAGGAGTAGTGTTGCTTTTTCAGTAAAGAGGTCAGAAATTCAAAAAGTCACGGACTTATTGACCCGCCCTCGTACAATGGTGAATGCTCCAATGAGTTCCCATCCAACATTAGTATTACTTGAATGAAGTAGGTACCACTGCGCAAGGTCTGGACTGAAAATTTAATGCCACCGATGCGTGAACTTAAAACAATCTTCCTTCTGAAGTGTTTCTGGCTATATAGTTTTAATTTGGTATTCTTCAAGCGAGCCGTAAATTTAACATTCTTACAAGGTCGGCGCCTGCTTCACTCCTGGTGTTGTTTGTGTTCTTAGGCCACTGCAGTCACCTACCATCAATAAAAGAGTTATATGACGTATAAAAGTAAATACCTTGTCGTTATACAAATGTTAAAGTAAACGGAGGATACGGAAATGGATTTTGACAGATATCCTTCAATCACTGACAATTCACTTGATAAAGAGGAGGACAAGATTAAGGGATGAGTTTGGTACATGAAACTAATACACACGCGTTATTCCTTTACAGAAAATTATACCTAAAGTGAATTATTATGTCCGAGGACACGAAGAAACGGTTAAGTGGGACTGTAGGACATACGAATACGTGCATTGGTTACGAATTTGTTGCTGCATTTGTTCATTGTTACATGCAAAACATCTGCGTGTCTTGTATCCATAGATAGGTGCACATGTGCGGTGTTTCCTGCGCATATTGCTTTGTTATTTTTAAATTTCAAACATTTATCGGTATGTTGTACGATTCACTCACTCGCTATTTCAATTATTGAATGCCCCATGCAAGTCGACAAAGGATTGACTGATCGGGTTTTTATTTGTAAACAAAGTACGAATTCGTACTTTGAAATTATGTTCTTAAAAAATATTAAAACAAATTTGTAAAGGTTGACAGACAGGCTGACGGTCCACTTGTTTTTAAGTGACTACCTTCGCCTTTTATAATAGAAGCGATGCTATTGGTAGGTACTGCAGTGCGGTGTACCGGCTTTAGTAGGGTTTGTCCTATTATTACGGGAGATTGTCGTGAGGTCCCTCGAGATGGCCGGCGTACCTCGGGTACGCCGAGGTTCCGACAGAGGCTCAGTCCTCTGGCTGCTTGGCTTGACAGCCGTAGCGGGTCGCAACTGTCGTGTCACAACGTTTCCGTAACCCCGTCCATCTACGGCCGTGCTTGAAAGTCGTTTGGTTTTAGTCGGTAGGAGTCCGACATAACCCCGTAGCGTCCCCTACGCTACCGAGTATCCATGAGGATTTCCCGACGTTTAAAAAAAGGGTTTGCCCTACTTTAGATAAGGATTTATTAAGAGGGGGCCAAGACGGGAAAACACAAACACAACAACGGCACACGTGCTGTTTTTTAACGGTGTCTTCTGTAAGGTTTTGGATGGTTACTACTACCAGACAAGCTGCCCAATTTTATGACTGCGAAACGCAGTCACAAAGTCCCTGCTACTACTAAACCAAAAAGAATAACTGACCATCGTACGAGCCTTACTTTTATAAAGTATACGAAAAGATTTTTCTATGCAGAATATTGTCAATAAATTGACTACCAAGGATTGAATTGCGTTAGGTTACATATGGGTGGGTATCTGTATGATTGCTATTACGATTCTCGTGCACGGCACTATAGTATGACGGTTTTCCCATAAGGTTTTTCTCATGGTTTTGTGTAATGGTGTGTTTATGTAGTTATTCATTTCGTTCTTGTGAAAATTGTAAAGTCCTTCTCTGTTGCGTAATATCGTTTACATATACAAATAACTTATTATATTGAATAAGTTTTTTTGAGTTCAAATTGTTTGCGTCTTCCCGTCTGGTTTTTTGTCCTGGCAAATCAATGAAACGGCTTATCCTGTGATTTTTCCGAGTTTTAAAATTGTAACTTTTATGTTCAAAACTGGGTTTCATACTTTTTCGTACATAAATAATACCTAGTTAGTCTGGAAACGCCCTTTAATAATTCGTTTTAAATTTGGAACTGTGACAGTATTTTAAAATTATTCAAGCCTCATGTGAGTAATTTATTCATACAATACACTGTTTTATTGAATTCTGTTTGGACAAATTGGATTTGTGGATGCCGTTAGTTTACAAAGAACCGTGAATTCTGTGTACGAATGCGAAATATATGTTGTTTTTGTTTGAAACGGATGTAGCATAACTCAGTGGAGAGAGTTGGACGGATTGGAAATAATTATTGTATGGTGAAGCGTAGGTATATTAATCCTTTGACTCAAAGGACGGGCGTGGCTCATATCTCCTCTAGTTTCACAGGATAGAGCCATTTCCTCTGTCTCGTGTTGTCCAAATGTTTTATTCCGTCAGCAAGCAGCAGCGACAGACGATAGCGACCAGCGAACCTCTTCAAGATTATTGACTGCGACACGACGACTGTCGCATCGACAGTGACTGAAAATGTATAGAAACCAGTATCATCTTTTGTCGCTGATGCTGGTCGTCGTTGATGAACTTTGGCCGCGTGCGTTCCTTATTTTACAAAAACCGTGATAACTTGGCAAATATAAATAGGATATTCAATAATTATACACATTAACCATCCTCAGAAATTCCTCTTTTCATCGGATACAATCAGGAACAAAATCCGTTCACAACTTTCCGAGATTAGCGCATACATACATACACAGTCATACAGAGAAAATGGAGGACTTTACTTTCTACTACGTATTGGATACTCTTCTATTCAATGAGAGTCGAATGCACTCGCATTTCTCTGGTGTACCTTTTGCATGTAAGCAGCCACCTTTTTTTTTTCTTCATAAAAAAGACTAATAGCATTTGGCTATTGGTTCTTAAACACTTGGTGTCGTGGCGGTGTTTCAGAGTTCGGAGGCGTACTTCCCGTTCCTGGGCGCGCACTCTGCGCCGGCGGGTTACCGCTCGGAGGGCTCGGAGGAGGGCACGGTGCGCGTGTGCTGCGTCTGCTACACCTTCCTGCGCCAGCAATGGGAGCAGTACGAGCGCGACAATAAGCCTCACACCCAGCGCTTCTACTGGATGAAGCGGCTCGACGGAAAGCCCTTTATCGGTATGTCCAACCAAAACATTCTTGCTATCTGATCTCTTTGCTAATATTTTAACAGTACAAGTGTTACGGAAACGGAATTGTACATTCGTGAGATCTACTGCTTCAGGGATGGGACTACTAGACGAGGAGATTGCATTCACCCTCACGTTGTTGACATATCACCAATACGCACGAAGCGCTTTGCGTCTTCTTTTATTTTGCGCACAGCGAGTAAGTGGAATTCTCTCCCTACTTCAGTTTTCCCTGAAATTTACTACTTAAATCTCTTTAAGAACAGAGTGAATATGCTAATAATAACGGGCAAGCGAACTCGATCTTCGACTATGATCTTGGCTAAAATATATTTTCTCGTAATCTTTTGTCTTTGACACTTTGACACCAAAAGAGTTTGAAAGCTACCCAGAACTGAGGATCGTCATTGCCTAATAATCAACTGTAATTTTTCTTTTGAACTAACGAACGGTGTGATGAAATAGAGCAAATCTCTGCATAAATCTTGTATGGTTAAATACTACTTTTCGATAAAATGTCAACCTATCCACAAATATGTTATATCTATAAGAGCTTTTTGATTGACCATGGTATCATGCACCCTATGTGCTTGGGTTATCACAAGATTGACTGGAGATACTGGCTAGCAAAACAGAAGAATTGGCTTACGCAGTCTGTATTTATACCTAAATGTTGCAATGAGAGGAACGCGAACAATCTGATTGAATAATGCTCTGCCTCAGAGCGGTCGTGATCGATCGAACCTGTTGTACGTTACGTTTCTTTGCATTGGCATCCGGTTTTGTTATTGTAACTAAACGCTCTTAGGTCTGGGACACAAGCACACACTTTTATGTTTAAGGTTTTTTAAACTATCTGCAGATTGTAAGCAAACTTTACAGACGGGCTGACGGTTCACTGACTGTAGATGACACAAGTAACGCCACAGGTGCTGCAAGGGCACTTTCGTTCATAGTAGGGTTAAGGATAAGCAATTGGGCTCTGGCATCCAACACTCAACTTTTATAAGGGGGTGGTTACTGCCCAAATGACTGTGAAACTCAGTGTGCCCTGCAACTACTTGCCAGATCAGAAAAGTTCATTTCCAAAGTTGACCCTGCCGTGTATCGAACAAGGTATTTTGCCTTTACATTCACCATCAATATTGTTTCTGCTTCTTGAGGTTTGAGGAATGTTATAGAATCCCTCATCCTCGAACCGAAATAACAGAACGCGTTGCACAGTGTCTTTGCTGCAGTATTCGTCTTAATAATTTTTCCTGTAATTGAATTGATAATAGTTATTTATTTTGTCACTAACTTGTGTTTAGTGTTGATTATTATTGATAAGATTTTCAAGTGCACTTGACGTGTATTATAGGTAGTAGGTATACATGTCAACTTATACCAATCGAACGATTTTATTGAATACAGGAGTTTAGATTTTAAAGGAACTTACCATTAAGCATATTGTGCCTTAAAGAATAAACATAGAAGTCTTTTAGTTCCATAATTATTTGCAATGATTTGATATTTCATACATTATAATTCGGATTATATAGACGGCGCTTGCCTTATATTTATAACTTAATTTTCTATTATTGTAATGTGATCCAGGATATTTGTATTCCTGGAATAAATTTAGTATTATATTTGTATGCCAAGTTGGTTTCAAATCCGTACCTGTCTATACATGACAGCCATCAAATCTATTCATGAACATTGTCAATGTAATGACTAGTGAAAAATGTACCCTCGAGTGTAGATACAGCATTACAAATTCGATAATTCCGTTCTCCATCGATTCGCTTCACGATAAATGCCATTATTAAAATAAAGCATACATAAATATCAACCTTGTCAGATATGAATTTTGTTAAGATGTACTTACAGTATTCCGACCGTTGCTGGGTACCTGCATACTTCTATCTTACTAAAATTAGTTCTTATTTTCTCTATTTTTCTTTTTATGTGATCGACATTTTTTATGTGATGTCATATCATATCATTTTATTCAAATAAGTATTACAAATATCATTCGTAAAGGATATTATATGCTGATTGTGTATATAATATAGATCAACCTAGATTATCTGCTAATTGCTAGATATTTTTTAGATCTCTATGAAATGTCCATGTTACATGCACGTATTAAACTCGATAATAACGCGAGAAAACTTATGTCACTTAAGTTAGATACCTACTTATGTAAGTTTAACTAAGGTTATTTTTGGAAACACGATGAATTACGAGAAATATAAAAAAACGTATGAAAACATACTAATATAAAGGGTTTTAATAGTTAAAAAAAAAATCCGTGTGTGTGATTTCCGTATAAAATATTCGCAATACAAATGTTAAAGTAATGTATTATAGAATCACCTCCAATTACGTAAAGTCGAAAGACAAAGAGAATGGTAGCTGAATTCCCAGAAGGGTACACATAAGAGGATAAAAGGGTACATTTTGTTGTTTGTCTATCACTTCATAGCGAGACAAAGCATTCCCCAGGGAGACGTATTACGGGACGACTCGGCCACTTGGTACAATGCGACTATATTTTATATTCATCTATTTCACTTGTTATATGGTTCTGACTTCACATAGAGATTTTCTCACACATGCTGACGGTCCACTTGATTGTAGGTGGCTACCGTCGCCTATAACACAATAAAGGTGATGCAAGTATAGTAGGATAAGTCGCCGACCATAGTACGATTATAGTTAAGGATAACATCTATACTACATATAATACAAAAAAATGAGGATGCAAAAAGGTACATATTATTAAACCCTTTAACCACTTGGTTTTGTAGTGGTTGGCATACCCCTAGCGCAACCCGTGTAAACCGATTCTTTTTTTAGAATAAAAAGCAACGCAATGATTAAAAAAAAAAACTACGGAATTTATATATATACGACAAATTCCTCTGGCGACTAAAGGATTAAAGAAGACTTCTATTGCGTGTACCCCTGACTAACTTTGGATCCAACAGTCCACAATTCCCTTTATATCTATTACAAAAATCAATGTCCTGTATTCCTAGTTTTAATAGGCACTCAAAATGTTCATAAAATTTCGTTTAGTAGGAAAGGTGTTTACGTATACCTTACCTACGTATTCTCTATTGACCGAGTGAAGGGCGCAGTCAAAACTAAATACAAATCTCAAAGCAAAGACATTAATAAATAATGTGCTTGTATGAAACAAAGAGCTATTGTAATAAACTTGATGTTTTATACGTGCGAATAAGAAGGACTCATATATCCACACGATAGAGTAGGACAGTGTTTATTTTGATTATTTCAACATATTGTTCTATTCACAGGCCATTCAGATACAATGGCTTCTGTACATGTGTTTTCAGAAAAACTATCTTTATATAATATATACACAGTGATCGTAATGCACTAAGCTGGAAAACGTATACCTAAGAACATTTCACCGCCTATTCGTACAGCGAGGGAGTGGAATTTTCTTCCTTATTCAGAGTTCTCTAAAATTTAAACCTCTTCAAGAACCGAGTGAATAGGCCATCATCTTCACTTACCGCCAGGTGAGATTGAGGTCAATCGCTTTTCCGTATAAAAGTATAATAAGGGGTAGAATCGATGTAAAGTACAGAGACTTTATTTGAATAATTAGCACGAACACAGTGGCTGTAAATAGGAAGAAACAGCCGGTCGTGTTTACGGTTTGCTTGGGGCGATCGCCTCGCGGGTTGTGTCGGTAATCGGTAGCCTCTATTTATAACTATACCAAGAAACCATCAACTGGCTCCTGCATTAAATCACACACGCGGTTGTTACGCAATAATAATTATTGTGCAAATAAAGCCACCTACAAACGTTCCCTTGGATTCGAAATTGGGCAGTTCCTGTACAATCCAGCGGACCCTTTTTCTGCAAAATTACCAATGTGGAGTTAATACATTATCTTATGTCCTGACTTACTATAAACGCACAGCCAACACAACTACTTAAGTCTAGAAATCTGAAACGAGAAAGATAGGTTTATTATTTTAAAAAGTTATTATATAAAGTTAAGCATCAGTTAAGGAAGCATTTTTGAAAATATCAACTCGTGCGAAGCCGCCGGGGCTGGGTCGTTATAGGGACTTAGAGGAGCGCTAGTTTTGCCCGCGACTTCGTCCGCGTTGGAAAAATAAAATAAAAAAACATAACGCCCGACAATATATATGAGTAATAAAATTTAATTGCTGTTGTATAGTTTTGTCAGGCGTTGGATTTTTCTTTTTATAAACCCCCCGGAACAGTACTCCTCTAGATGAAAGGTACATTATGTCCTTTCTGTATTCAATGTGTATGCAATATTTCACGATGATCGGTCGAGTATTTAAGGCGTGAAAAGATAACAGACAGACAGACAGACAGAGTCACTCTAA
The DNA here is from genome assembly GCA_936446665.2 of Synanthedon andrenaeformis. NCBI lineage: Eukaryota > Metazoa > Arthropoda > Insecta > Lepidoptera > Sesiidae > Synanthedon > Synanthedon andrenaeformis. The sequence goes on from OW387798.2 coordinate 432,815, forward strand.
CACTTATTACGTTTGTTAGTACGTTGTATTGTCAATATTTTTCCTGAGATAAGTTTACTACTTATACCCTTAAGGTTATCTCGTTAGCATCCGAGTGCCACAACAAACTTTGTTCGAGTTGTTCTCTTAACTTGTGACTTGTTTTGATCAGTTCATATTTGAACACGTCACAAACACTCGATAATATATATTGACGACATATGAATCAACCTTTTTTGTAACTCAAGTGTCTCTGTAGTGTATGTAATCTGTTGTAGTGTAGCTGTCGTGTAGGTAGGTATACTAGTTTTTGCCCGCGACATCGTCCGTGGCCTTTTTATTGCTCATATTGTGAGGCGTTAAATTTTAATTTTAATTTATGATGAAAAAATTTCTGTGTGAAAGGTACCCTATGTCATTTTCTGTATTTCTATCAACGTGCATGCAAAATTTCATGACGATCATTTGAGTAGTTTAAGCGTGAAAGCGTAACAAACAAACTAACTTTCGTATTTTTAATATTAGTTAGGATTCGACAAACAACATGTAGTATTTAGTAGTGGCAGGACAGAAGTTTGTAGTAATAAAGTGGGTAGCCCGTCTGGCGGCAGTAACCACGCCCTTACAGAACAAACCTGAGAAATAATAGCACGTGTTGCTGTTGTGTGGTGAGTGATTTCCTAATCCTTTAGTCTTTATCCTGTTAAGGCCGGTGGTAGCACTTTTTAATAGTGACAGTAGCCATCTATCATTGAGTAGACCGTCAGCTTGCTTGACAATCTCTACATAAAAAAAAAAAAACAAATTTTTTAAGATTCTTAATTTAGAAGAGAAAAAGGGAAATATTTACTCTTAAATTATTTTAAAACTGTATAGTTAATAGATAAAAAATAAAATGGAAAACTATCTGTAATAAGATAACAAAAGAGCGAAGTTCCCTTTGACAATATCTCGCTCGTCGATATTCTGTTAATTCAAGCGTGCAAATACAATTAACGTCGCCCACGTACAGTACAGTACAGACAGACAATGTTATTATAACAAAACCAAACAATGTAATTAACGACATTATGTGCTACTGTTTTATCATTTAACTTGATCACTGTGTTTGCTTTCATGCAGGACTACTTATGTGTAAGTAAGTGGCTATGTATTGTAGTGGGGAATAGTCATTTTTGGTTTTATATAATTATGTACTAGCTGCACGCTCCCGGCTTCGCCCGGGTTCAAAATAAAAACTATCCTATCTTTTAAGTTGGACCAAATAACAGATACTTATGAAGTTTGATCAAAGTCGGTTCAGTAGTTTCAGAGTTTATCGCGAACATACATCGTGACACGAGATTTTTATATATGTATATAGACTAGTGGCCCGCTCCTGGCTTCGCCCGGGGGTGCAATCTGTTAAATTGTCTTACACCGCCATCTGTTAGATTGTCATGGAATTCACAGATAATTTTAACAAATAATTGCTGGATTGAATAGGTATCAACAGATGGCGCTATGTTAATAATATTATATAATTTGCAAAAAAAATAATAAACAAAATGAGATATAAACTATCCTATCTTTTAAGTTGGACCAAATAACAGATACTTATAAAGTTTGATCAAAGTCGGTTCAGTAGTTTCGGAGTTTATCGCGAACATACATCGTGACACGAGATTTATATAGATAGAGATAAAAAAATCTGAGTGTTGTTTAATTTAAAAGAAATTGATGGAATTTTTTTTTTCGGTTTTCGTCAGACTGCTAATAACATCATCGATGTAATAACATTACAATAAACAATTAGGCTTTGAAATGCAAGTTTTTTTTTTTAAATGTGACTGCCATTTCCAGATATAAGTGCGTTCAAACAAACTCTTCAGCCTTATTATATTAGTACAGAACGTGTCTTTTGCATATATAAATTGGTTAAAAGTAAATTGTGTTTGACATTTTTATTAAAAGAAATAACGAATCCAATATATATTCAACGGGTAATAAAACTCGGGTAATAGTGGCGCAAATATTTGGCCATGAGAAACAATGAAAGGAGGTTTAATAATATTATTTAATTTGTCACTTTAATTATCCGGTTTATTTAGTGGGAAAGGTGTATGTAATACGTGTTAACTAATGAATACAAAATCGAAAACAGAGCCATTGTAATGAAATTTTATGTTTATATGTGTGAAAGAGATAGACTCACAAACTACTTACTTGTTAAAGTGAGACAGATTCATTTCGATTCGTTATTTTAACAAGAAATGGCAAAAGTGATGATGTTATAAATAGCACTTATAATTTGACTTCTTTTCGTAAAAAAAAGTACGAAGAAAAGAATGTACAAGACTTCATCTTAAGATATAAATATATAATTTTTATAAACAAAAAGTAATATTATAATATAAACTAAATAAAAAAAAATTAAATTAGACTAAGCGTAGGATATTTTCTACCCGTCGTAACTTCTAAAACCAAAGGTAATGTACCTTTTATGTAGGTGAAATATTTTTTAAATCATTTTACTAGTTTTTGAGTTTATCAATTACAAAATAAACGTACAAATATATTTTTTCTCTTTATAAAACGTTTCAGAATGTAACTATTAGGTCCCCGCCGTTTCAGTTCGAAGGAGAATGTAAACAAACCCGTCATATTGACATTGTCCAGCTTATGGACGAATGAATGAGCTCGTGCGAGATTCGGAACTGTCGAACTGTGAAAGTTCGATGGGAACATCCACAATACCTTATCCGTTGATTAGGTATTGTTGATACGCATTTTAGTCTGGCGAACAGATAGTTGTCGATTACCAGGCGTGAGTCGTGACCTCGACCGGGTCGGAGAAAATGGCGCACGATCAGCTGCTCACTTGAATTGTGTCATGACTTCGTCGAGGTCACGAACACGACTCGACCCGCGCAGCGATTCAATTTTAATATTCATGTGTGGTGGTTAGATTAGGGATGTTTAGTTCTATAACTACGTAAAGATTTAACTATCGAGCTTATCTGGCCCAGATACGTCGCTTTTCAAATGGAATTGGAATATGATATTTTTGCACGTGTGTATGTCACTCAAACAAATAATAAACAAATGGATTAATTTCGATGATTTTATTGTGATTCAGAAAAGATTCAGAATTGGACTCGAATTTTGGTCACATGCAGACCCATACTGAGTTTTTCAATATCGTTTGATTGTATGCACATGTCTGTTGCCTAACACATAAAAATGTCAAGAAGCGGTCGGCGCTATTTGTTTCATGGCACAGGAAAGCGTTTTTTACTATACTTGCGTTGATATACAAATTATTTGTTTTATTAAAAAAATGTTACGCTCCCCTGAAAGTTTGTTTACTATATTTGCGTCGTCTCCGTGGCCTTGATTTAGAACGTTGAATGCGCAAAAGCGCAAAACGATCGAAATAAAAAATGTGTTAATTTAGCGTAAATATTGTAAATATTACACGAGAATTGAAGTTTTGCATAAGTTTGCATTTTGCAGTTTTGCATTTTTCGCAAAGCGTGTAAGGTAATGTGATCGGCGGTTCATTCAGTCTGCTTGGCCTCGACCTCGCAGTGAAAGTATACCCGATCAGCTGCCCGTCGAGTAGTCGCGCTGTGACCGCTTTGCGTTATCTCTATCCGCGACGTGCAAGCAGCCAACACACGTCATTGCTGCTCATTGATTTTACTCCTTATCTCATTGACATCACTGTGGAAAATTTGCACTTTTATTTCTAATTTCTGATACAATCATTGGACTAGCTAGGTCATAACAACTGTTAGCCATACTCCATCCATCCATCGCCCATGCATTATTACTCTGACGCAAACATATCTTCATCATCTTCATATATGTGTATGTATATGAATGTTTAAATCATTTGTATGTTAATCAATTATTTGTTTATCATATTCTAAATTTATGAAACAACTTTTGGCCCAATGTATATATCGGTGCCTTAAGTTTATAGTCTTCATCAAGGCGTATAGCTGGATAACTGTTGGCTTGATGAGAAGTCTCGAGAGTGCCCAGCGTGTTTTCAAAGTTCAATACGCTACAATATCCACTTTTAACATGATTATATTATTTAGTAGCAAAAGGATTAAAGTGTATGGTCTGTTTGTTCTCCAGGTGCAGACATGTCGTTCCAGGGGGAATACGCGGCGCAGGTGCTGGGGCTGCCGGGAGGGGAGGGCGCGCGGGAGGAGGCTCCCGCGGCCTCTCCGCGCCCCGCCTCTCGCCCCCTCTACCCCCCCGACGCACCGCCCACTGCCACGGACAACCACAGGAAGGAAGAAAAGGACAGCAATCACCTCAAGTTCAATAATGTACGTGCAACTCCAAGTGAACCTCAATCACTTAAATTATTGATTGAAGTTGGTCATGCACGCAATAATTATGCAAAACATTATTTGTGACACAACACTATCTGTATTTGTATACTAACTAACTGTGCTCGCAACTTAGTACGCGCTTTAGGTCCATATTCCAGGATAAAAGGTATCCTATATGTTAATCCAATTAATAAACTCTCTATGTGCCAAATTTCATCCAAATCCGTGAAGCCGTTTCTGAAATTAGCGTGCACAAATAGACAAAATTGTATATTTTTTGACTTCAGTAACATAAGTACAATGTGTACAAATTGTTTGTTTGAAAAAATGAGATTACCGTACACATACACAGCACAGTTCTACAATCCATACAGTTGTGAAATGAATTAAATTATTTTGAATTTGAAAAGGATTCATAAATATTAAATACACATACCATGTTGTAATATTCTATTTTAAATTCGCAAATAAATAAATTGTAAGAATGTACTTGTGTAGAGCAACGACGGGCGGGCCTCCGAACTCGCTTAGTTTGCGTACTCGAACAGTAAGGGCTTTAAATGTGTGGTGCGTTATTTCCAGCAGCGGTGCGGCGGTGGCGGTGGCGGTGGCGGTGGGGTAGGGGGCGGGGGAGGCGGTGGGACAGTGGGGGAGGAGGAGGCGGTGCTGGACCTGCGCGCGCGCGACCCGTCGGTGATCTCGGTGGGGTCGCAGCAGTCGGGCGCGTCGGAGCCGGCGTACCTGGACGCGGTGCGCTCGTGCGCGTCCGTCTACTCGGGCCACTCGAACTCGAGCTCGGACCGCGACATCCTCGACCTGTCCATGCCCGACAAGAACTCGGTGACGGAGGTGTGCTACGTGTGCGGCGACGAGTACAAGCGCGGCACGCTCTACAACCTGCACACCAAGGAGCCCAAGGACAAGACGGTGAGCTCACACTAGGTGGCGGCATGCCCCAGCGTCCCGTGGCATGTCCAATAAAGGTGTAACTGCATTTGTTTCAGCTGTCCGAAGCCGAATTGAGCTGAATAAAAAGCCATGGCTTATTTGGTTAGCAACCTTAGCGACAATCCGAAAAAAGCGCTCGTTCATTTCAGAACCCATACACAATGGAAAATGTTGTGCAGCAACATTTATCATAATCTCTCACAGAACTGAACTCACATTCAATTCCTAATTTTTCTGTGCATCATTAATCATTTTATCATTAATGTGAATACATATATCCTCATTTATCTTGCTGTCTTCATTGGAGTTTACTCTTTAAGAATCGATTTCATATATAAGCCCGGAGTATGAAAATTTACGGGAGTAAAATCAAAATTGTCACAAGTCACGCGTTACGCCTCAATTTTTAATCTCTGAAACTAGAATATGTTACGTAATAATACATCCCTGCGAAAACTAGATGGCACCGGTAATCATTCGAACAGAGATGGCGCTGATATTAATTCGTTATGATAAATGTTTTTATGTATTTTATAATCGTTCGTAAGGAGTAGTTTCCAGTCGTGCGTCGGAGACTTCTTAGAAGCTTCTGCACCAAAGAGGTAGATTCTTGGCGTTAGTTTATTATTTATTTCTTATTCATCATCAGCCTGTCCCTCCACAGCTAAATATAGGCCTCTCCCAAGGCTCGCCACCACATACGGTCTTTGTTCTTCGCATCCATCTACCTCCCCATTGCCACTTCAACTTGCCAACCTTGGCTCTTCCACCAAAGAAACGACCGACACACGACCCTATAAAGTTTTTTTTTTTTTTATCGAGGAGGAATCCTTTTACCGATCCCCTGCCGCTGACTAGGCGACAGGGGTATGTGGGGGTCGACTAGCATACTCCGCTTGCGCACATAGCAGGCGGAACTGGCCCCTACCCACTAAAACTCCCCGGTGTCTCCTAGTGGAGCCTCTGCCGAGGCAACTGCTCCGACCCACCCCCCTCGGGCGGCCTAGCCATTGCTGGCTAGGCTGACGCCAACAGGGGGATTGCCCGGAGACACCCGAGCAATCCCCAGACGGAGGGGACCCGTGCAGGCACACACAGCTAGCCAGCTGTGTGCGCAGATTCCCGAGGACATTTGAAGACGGGCTGTTGCCCGCCTTCTCCTGCCCAGCCATCTGCTGATGTTAATAGGGGACTCAATGGACACCAACAGTGTCCATTGGCTCCCCCACCTGCAAAGTGGGCGGAACAAGGTTCCGCCCGACCGCCAACTACAGCAGGGTACCAGGGGGCACCCTCCAGGCCTCCCTGTTCCCCTGAACTCAAAAAAAAACGACAAAAACCCTGACGGCAGCTGGCGAGAAAGGCATAGGGAGGGATACCAATCCCTCCTCAGCCGCCAGGGGAACTTCATCTGTGCGCTCCGCCACGGGCTTGGTGTCTCAAACCCGCTCGGAGCGCACGGTGTGGGCCTTCTTGGTCCCCTACGCTAAGAACTGGCGAGGGTAAGCCCCCACCACGACAAGGTCATGGCCCACCTAGGGGGGGGAATTATTAGGAAACACCTATACATTTAGCAACCGATGATGAGACAGCCGTAGGTACAGTGAAGTGGATCAAACAGTCACAAAGTGTAATTTTTGGGATAAGTCGCCACGGAACTGATTTTTGTACTAAATAATGATGCAAAGTTGTGTAAACACCCTAAAATATTAATGGTATGATAGCAATTAAACACTTGTATTATTTGTTTTAAATAAAAAGTGAACATAGTTCCTTATTCCATTAACAAAAGTAAACTTTTCGCCACTTTTGCTTTTTAAAATTAACTGTACATAACACCTTTTTCAACTTTATATTTTTCAAAAAATGTATATGGACATATTACCTTTATCAACGCAAAAAAAAAAAAACGAAAAATCCCAAAAATGCCACATGTAACCCTCATCATCCACTCACGTCTTCATATGTTTGTAAAAATCAAATCAAATATGAAAAGCTTTGAAACTATCTACGCTTTTTAAATCAAGAGTTGAAATTCATAAGATCACGAGAACCTTACTATCGATGATGCTATAGGGGGAACCTTACTATCGATGATGCTATAGGGGGAACCTTACTATCGATGATGCTATAGGGGGAACCTTACTATCGATGATGCTATAGGGGGAACCTTACTATCGATGATGCTATAGGGGGAACCTTACTATCGATGATGCTATAGGGGGAACCTTACTATCGATGATGCTATAGGGGGAACCTTACTATCGATGATGCTATAGGGGGAACCTTACTATCGATGATGCTATAGGGGGAACCTTACTATCGATAATGCTATAGGGGGAACCTTACTATCGATGATGCTATAGGGGGAACCTTACTATCGATGATGCTATAGGGGGAACCTTACTATCGATGATGCTATAGGGGGAACCTTACTATCGATGATGCTATAGGGGGAACCTTACTATCGATGATGCTATAGGGGGAACCTTACTATCGATGATGCTATAGGGGGAACCTTACTATCGATGATGCTATAGGGGGAACCTTACTATCGATGATGCTATAGGGGGAACCTGACTATCGATGATGCTATAGGGGGAACCTTACTATCGATGATGCTATAGGGGGAACCTTACTATCGATGATGCTATAGGGGGAACCTTACTATCGATGATGCTATAGGGGGAACCTTACTATCGATGATGCTATACGGGGAACCTGACTATCGATGATGCTATAGGGGGAACCTGACTATCGATGATGCTATAGGGGGAACCTTACTATCGATGATGCTATAGGGCAGGGGTTCTCAAACTTATTTTGTCTACTGCCCACTTTGAGAGTAAATTATTTTTTAGCGCCCCCATCCTAGCTAAATGAAATTACAAATCACCCCCCAAGCCTCTACACAACGCCCCCATTTTTTTCTGGGTCTCTTACCGCCCCCCTTTAGACCTGCAGCGCCCACAAGGGGGCGTTATCGCCCACTTTGGGAAAGACTGCTATAGGGGGAACCTTACTATCGATGATGCTATAGGGGGAACCTTACTATCGATGATGCTATAGGGGGAACCTTACTATCGATAATGCTATAGGGGGAACCTTACTATCGATGATGCTATAGGGGGAACCTTACTATCGATGATGCTATAGGGGGAACCTTACTATCGATGATGCTATAGGGGGAACCTTACTATCGATGATGCTATAGGGGGAACCTTACTATCGATGATGCTATAGGGGGAACCTTACTATCGATGATGCTATAGGGGGAACCTTACTATCGATGATGCTATAGGGGGAACCTGACTATCGATGATGCTATAGGGGGAACCTTACTATCGATGATGCTATAGGGGGAACCTTACTATCGATGATGCTATAGGGGGAACCTTACTATCGATGATGCTATAGGGGGAACCTTACTATCGATGATGCTATACGGGGAACCTGACTATCGATGATGCTATAGGGGGAACCTGACTATCGATGATGCTATAGGGGGAACCTTACTATCGATGATGCTATAGGGCAGGGGTTCTCAAACTTATTTTGTCTACTGCCCACTTTGAGAGTAAATTATTTTTTAGCGCCCCCATCCTAGCTAAATGAAATTACAAATCACCCCCCAAGCCTCTACACAACGCCCCCATTTTTTTCTGGGTCTCTTACCGCCCCCCTTTAGACCTGCAGCGCCCACAAGGGGGCGTTATCGCCCACTTTGGGAAAGACTGCTATAGGGGGAACCTTACTATCGATGATGCTATAGGCGGTGCCATCTGTTGGCCGCTCCATTTAACTGCATTGCAAAAGTTATTACTAGCTTTCTTATAAGTAAATAGGTTAAAATGTCATCATATTTCTACAATAACAGTACTTTTTTTATCTTTGTGTAGGTCGTGTTTCGGAGTTGCCCTCTGCCGACTTTTGGTAACCGAGACTGAACCTGTTTGATCCACTTTTTTTTTATCAAACCAAGAGGATGAAACATAAAAAAAAATGAAACAAATTGAAACTATTGCAGCATAGGCCAATTATTTTTCTGCCACTGGTCCAAATTTAAACATTATAAAAAAATCTTTCTAAAAGACCTGTCGCCTCGTTGGAAAAGGCTATTCACGCTGCATCAAAATTCTAACAAAAAAATCTAACATGAACATCGTTAGATTTAACATTTCCCTGAGTAGTAACAAATTTTAACATTTGAAACGGACTTCTTAACATTTCTGGATTCCTTCATTTCGGAAAACAAAAGCTGAACGTCTTTTCTGCGTCTTAATCTAAACGAAATGGAAGACGAAGATCTCCCGCAGAGTTTTGGCATTACTCGGAATGTGTGGCATTCCACACGTGCGAATGTGAATGTGTGGAATGCCACACATTCCACAATTCCGAGTAATTAGAAATTATTGTCCGACTCAAGTCATAAAAATATGACGTGTTGTTGTGGTCTGAAAGGGAAAGTCGACCAATAAAGTGATTTATCACCCTAAGATTGAACATTCTTTGTATGTTGCAGAATTGATATGACTTTTGCTTATCGTCTAAATTAAAAAAAATAAATAATAATCTTTCAACACTATAGTGGTTATAGACCACTCTTGTTACAAAGTCTATGAATTCAAGAGACAGATTTACCGGTAGAACATAATAACACACCTATGTGATACATGGGGCATGCCAAAAGTTTTTAGGTACTCTTTACTTTATAATTTTATAACGTATACGATATATAATACTTACTAATGACGAAACATGGCTGTATAACTACCTCCTCGAAACAAAGCGACAATTGACCCTATGGTGCTTTGAAAATGGACCAACATCAATGAAACGTCGCCGTGCGCGAAGCACATAGAAACAAATGGTCGCCACGTTTGTTATGTAAAACTGATCATATTGCTACTTTGGTGCTAGAGGATCAAAAAACAGTCAATTCTGAGTGGGATGTGACAGTTTGTGTCCCAGCAGTTTTATCCGTAATCACAAATCCGGCAATTTCTTTGGCACCACGACAGCGCCGCGCCGCAGACGTCCGCCAGAACATTTGGTTTCTTTTATTCAAAAAATTGTATCTATCCTTCCTCACCCAACATATTCTTCTGACTTAGAACCTTACGATTTTTACTTGTTTCCCAAAATTAAAGAACAATTGAAAGGCAAAAGATACGAGAGCAAGGAAGATGCACTCACTGGCTGCCTATAATTTCGAAATTTCTAAGCTATCTGAAAAATAGTAGTCAGATGTATTTTTCAAATAATTTAAACGCATGTAAAAGTGTATACATGCTCAAGATGGATACTTTGAAAAGATAGATATTAGTAATAAATAATAAATATTATAATTTTTGAGTATCTAAAAACTTTTGGCATGCCCCTCTTATATAACAAAGGCTAAAATGTCATTCACATTTAGCCTATATAAATAAGATTGGCATAGCGATGACCAATTACGTCAATGGGTAATCAAAATACCTTCAAATGCGAAATTTGAAATGAATGGAAATTGTTATCGAAACTGATAAAGCATTTTGTTGGTCTGCTTTACCTCAAGCAAAGGTTGGAACAAGGGAGGGGAAGGGAAGGGAAAGGAAGGGAATCTGTTGATGAGCGGGCTATCTTGGGTCGCGGGTCGCCAATGGAAAATATCGTCCGACGATACCCCGTAACCTTGCGACCCCCAACCGGGTTATCTCATTTAGACCAACAGATATCATTCTGCACTACCTCTCGCCACTGGCTTCTCTCCAAATAGAATTATTATAAGGATTGTGAAGATGTTTAGAACATCTAAACATGTGAAATGTGGCTCAATGGCGACTCAAATCCTGGTTCAACATGGGATATTGTATTTTTTATTCCATAACGTGTTGCCGTGGGATAATATTTTAGATTTTAGTTAGACAATTTGGTCATAGATGGTGTTGTGCGTCTGTTCAAATTGAACTGTCACTTAAATCTGGTATCAAGTTATAAATGAATGAAATAGTAAGATTTGCAATATATTCCAAAAATGTCTGTAGCACGTCTTCAAGTGATTCTTGTATTATAATTGCTGACTAAAAGCCACAAATGTTTTAACACTAGAACATCTTAGCTATAATTTATATTTAAAATTGGGTTGTCTATAATAGATACCTAATTTTATATAATAATTTTTATTTTTTATATATAATCAAATTTGTATAATAGATACCTGTCTATAAAGGTTTTTCCTAAGGTTTCTTATAAGGTATATTTATTAAGGTTGTCTAAAATGTTGAAATCGTTGGCGTATGTTTAATTAATTTCGCGAGTTGAATAAGTGCCAGAATGTGTTGCTTTGCATTATGTCTTAAGGTTATTTGCGTTATAACCTCAAGACATAATAATTTAGTCCTAACTTACCATAGGTAGCAGGTAGTAAGTAAGCCGACGTTGGTTCCAGAACAAACAAGCCTACTTCCCGATATTCGGCGAGCAACACCCTCGGCCGCCGAGGTCGAGGCCCAAGGACGCCCAGGGCACGGTGAGGGCCTGCTCCGCCTGTCACCACCATCTGCTGCATCAGTGGAACACCTACCAGGTCTCAATACATTATCCTCTATTGCAATCGTCGCATTGACTCGACGACGCGTTTGGTCTAGTGGCTGCCAACCCTAGCTGTTAACCAAACGATCGCCGGTTCGCATCCCGCCAGGGGCAAATGTTTATGTGTTAACGTATTTTACCTTTGTACCTGAGTCATGGATGTTTTTTATTTATAATATGTATGTATTTACAAAAAAAAAGTGTGAAGATATTTATTTATTTATTCATAATTATTTTTCGTGTCCATTTCGCCAAATATGATGACAAATTCCTCTTCTTGTATATTAATGTTTATTTTTAAATCATTGCGTTGCTTTCTCTTAAAAAAAAAATTATTGCAGCGAACTTTGACACTTTGTCTTAAAAAAAAAAATAATGTTATATACCCTTGGCCATTAAATAGACGCCCTAATGGTTGTATAATGTCTTGTAATGTGACTGATGAATTGCAATCAGAACTAGGTTTTTTTTTTTTTTTTTTTTTTTTTTTTTTTTTTTTTTTTTTTTTTTTTTTTTTATTGTTTGGAAAACTGACTAGGCGATGCCAACTACAAAAACGAACGAAACCGCCTAAAGACCACACAGGACAATAATGATCCATTGCTAAATGACACTGGGGCTATGAGGTGACAGTTAAAAGGCGTCCTACGACTCGCCATTGACAGATTGACATTGCAAACAACCAAACATCACGCTCCTCTGTGTAAATATTATTGAAGAGATTTGTGTTAATGACCTCCACCGACGACCGATCGTCACTCTCTCATTATTGCTCCTTATCTAAATTTCAATTTTAAACTAATAGACAATTTTGAGGTTTATTTAACAATAAGTGTTGCATGCGTCTTGGCACGGGTGCATTTTTTTTTTAAATTATACACAAATTATCTCCGTTTATCGGTCGTTGCATCGGTGAAAAAAGTATCAAAATCAGTTGATAGGTTGGTTTAGAAGTTAGCGGAGAGAGAAAAAAAAGATTGAGATTTATAGTATATACTTATTGTCAAATAGAGTTTTTAGTTTGAAAGGTAAAAATAAGGTAATTTACGAAATCTATTAATATAGTGATAAATCCTAGTAAAGATAATATAATTGGATGATTTGGCACTCGGGTACCAATTCATCCAATGTTAGGTTCTCGAGGTAATGTCAGGCTTTATATTACTCCATCGTATGTTTTCTTTTTGAAAACTCGAACGAAGTCGCGAGCACCAGCTAGTACAGTTATAAATATCTTAAATCGTTATAGTGTTAAATGAGAGGCCAGTGTCCACTCTATAGATGGGATGGTAAATGGTAAATGGTCAATTAGAATTGATATGTGATTGATAAAAATATCCAATTATCTTGTAATTGGTTTCTCAGTTATGACTGTGGTCACGTAAAACGTTGTTATTTAACTAATAATAAACACACAAACAACGTTTATCTCGCCAGAGCATAATGCTATTTTTGTACTAGTAATGTTATAATTGGCAATAACGTCAACGTCAACGGCTGTCAGCCTTATCTAAGGTCCGCTCGGATCGGTTAACAAAGGGCAGGAACTTTACAGAATACGCATTACGTATATTATTGCTACTGCTGGGATGTCGATAAATATTGTTATAACTTACTCATACCCTACCCCAGATCCCCCTATGGTTTAGAATTAATAACTAGTAATAACAGAGGTGCTGTCCTCTTTTGTTGGTTCTGCCCTACGCAAGCCGATCAGAGGCACTTCAAAGCCAAAGATTCTTCGAGTTATGTAGAACATTTTGGTTCTTCAATACTTTTCGCATTTAAGATCATATTTGTAAGTGAAATGCCAAGCATATCCCCCTCTTCATATCATATAATTTGACATATAATTTGCAGACGAGACATTTCGTCAGAATCCTCAGTATCTCTGCCCAGTATGTTAAAACTGGCAGTTTGCACTGGTTACTTCTTCTTGGGGCGTTTACTTTATATATTATAAAATAAAATAATTTGTCAATATCTATGCTAATTTCTAAACCATTCAATGGATTTTGATAGAGGCTTTAATGGTGCGGTACGAGCGATAAAAGAGGTATTTTAGAATTTACAGAAAAAAAAAATCGTTCATAAGAAGCCTTTTTGTTACAAAAAAATAAAAATTACTAGGGTCGTTTGTTCCTTGTATATTTTTTAAAAAGAAACTATTTATATATTATATAATTTTATATATATTATATTTTAAATAAAATTACAAAAAAGCTCTCACTTTCTACGCAGGAAAATAAAATGCCATATTCTTTATAAATTATTTTTTTTTGGCATAAATTAATAGTAATTTGAGTTTAAAATTAATTCTGAAAATTGTTATTTTTTCGCTGCAACAAATAGTCAAATGACCACACGTCAACTCTATAATTATGTAATATAATTCGTATTGGTTAGTGGTTGCATTATTTGCGTTTGTCTGCAAATGCAAGGAGAAAATGTCGTGAAATCCAAAACGAAGTGTGAGTTGTGGTTGTTGACTTGACGCGAACCAGACACGGGCCAGTCGCGTGTGAGACTCGACCGCGATCGAACGTCTCTTGTCTCCCGTCGCTCACTAAATCCAATCGAGAAACTCGATACAGTATCGAGCGATAATTGCAATCGCGCCATTAGGCACTCGCGTCGTTAACGCCTTGTCGGATTTCCCGCTATGTGTTTCACGCGAGTGGACAGGTGGCGAAACAATAGTGGTCAGTCAGTGTGAGTGTGTGTGTGTGTGTGACGGACTTTGCCTTTGAACCGAGTGGACAGAAGGGATGGGATGCTAGTCCGGATGTGCGGGAAGAAGGATAGATCGACCGTCATCGCCAAGGTATACTGTGCGAGTCGAGAGAACTGTTTGAAATGGGCGTGTGACAGGTGCTAATGTGGTGTACAGTCGGGGTAAAAAAAGGTTCGTCACTTTTAAAGTCGACATTTGCTTGCACCAGGGCAATTATCAGTCATGCCAACATTTCACTTCAAACTTCTGTCAGTTGTCTGCTTAGTTATTTAATTTCAAAAGGTACTAAGACTTGATAAAGGAATGGATTTGAAAATTGACGAAGGTTTTCATACCCCGACTGTACATCTCTTGTGGTCACTTGTCACACCACTTACTGCGACTGTGACGAATGTATGTGACAGTCGTGACATGCCAATAATAGGTGCAAATTTACAGATGTGTGTTCAACAACGCGTTTATAATGTTGTCAATGACATAAGGTGGTTCGTTTGATAACCTTAATCTGCGTTAGATAAAGTGAAAGTATCGATTAGGCTTTAACAGTTAACGATTAAAGTTATTTTAAATAAGGTGCAAAGTAAATACTAAATCAATCATTCATGGGTTAAATTAAAATTATCTATAAGTTTCTAACGGTAGTCTTTTACCGCAATATCTAATCTATCCTAGGCTTACATATCGAATTAAATCGTAAATCTATACATACGTTTAAAAAGTTATTAGCTAATGATCCACTCGATCGCAAGTTATAATCATCAACTCTAAACTGATGTAGGGAAAAAAAGTAGGGATAGTGGAATTGCCTTTGCCATCCCATATTTAGGCAAAAGTAATGTTGGTTCACTGTCGTATTTTTTGTCTAGTTATGACTAGAGAACGTAATATACAATGCCTTAACTAAATGCATAGATTTTCTTCGTCGTAAACCAGCTTTCCATTTATTTGATTCGATTATTTTATACAGAAAGTGTTGATAAATCTCCTGTACCAAAAAAGACCTATCTGACATCTATTTCTTGATATGATAGTACATATGGGTGGGTTAACAATAATAACCCAGCTAGGATAGTTTGAGTGCCACTGGCCATCAATATTAAGTGGGCACGTATTGGCACTTTCTCTATCAATTGTGCCAATCTGACACATAGTCGCGAAATATTTCAGTAGCCGTTGCGCTAAGAGTCTGTCCAAACAGTGAACGGTAGCGGATATGTTTAGGGGCACTAATTGGGCGATCCATTTGCACTATCACTTGGCGATCCTCCAACACTTTTCAGCTTATCTCTCTTAGTTGCTATTTATTTAAGATGATAAAAACAATCAACAATGATGAACATTAAAATGTGTGCCATAAATTAGAAGCTAGAGCATCATTAGCACCTAATTCTCTGAAACAGATAGTCATTTCTGGACTGAGGCAAAAAAATACTATCTAGAGATCCCTTTGACACATTCATTATCGAATTATTCGAGTTGTAGAAGATTCTTTGCTCACAACTCAGTTTAAGAGACGTAGCCTCTCTTTGTGTGTCTCTATTGAGTTTAAAAAGTCAATGCTCTGATGATTGTTCCTTACTCCGATGCACCATAGATGCTAAGTTCTTAGGTCCGGATAAGTAGAAATTCTATTCTGCGGACGCGCAAACTTTTGTACGTGTTGGGCTTCCTCAAGCGAATTGTAAACGAATTCGTGCAGTGTCAACCGCGCATCTGCTTATCCCAGGTTTTGCTTGCGTCTTTAAACGACGGTTGCCACATACCAACAAGTACGGACATTCAGACGATTAGGCTCTTCACCTCTTCACTTCCCACACGAAAATTTTAGACAAAATATGTACATACATATATGTAGTCTAAAATAGTTTTTGTTAGAGTTGTGTGCGCAAAAAAGTGCTTTCTTAACTAATGTGACCCAAAAAAGTGCCCGTTAATAGAACATTTGTTTTGACAGTGTTTCTTCTGCCTTTGAAATTCATTGATACGATATAAATTGTTAATCAAATAGTAGTCCAATAATATTTGGGCCAACAGTGACATACAAATGAAGATTGTGTGCTCAGGTGATTATATTGTGACGCACAATCGTCGAAACTTGCACAGACCTGCAATATTTATGGAACATAGTGGCTCTTATGGCCCAGGCCATAAGGACTGCAATCTTGTGCTAAAATATTTAAACAAGCACACCTCGGTCGACCGAGCATACGATTTTTATTTGTATTTGCATAGGTGTCTGCCGTGTGCTTGTGGATTGTGAACTATCGAGATATAATATGATAAAATGTATCTTTTCACTTTGTTTAAGGACTCCTAGCACAGTTTGACGTTTAGTATTTATTTATCATCGACAATGAGTGCTTTGGCCAAAATTAAAACGAACTTTTATGCTACTAGATAGACAGTTTGTCGTTTTTAGACAGCCAGTAAGCATAGCCAGTAGGCACTCCCATTTAATACACTCAATCCTTATGCCAACCATATCGAAGTAAATGTTTAAGTCAAATAGCCCTACGCTCGTGACCGTTTCATAAGTCTCTTTATGTAAAATTCATAATATGTACTGTTAGTACAATAGGTTGCCACATTATTATATCAAACAGTCTGTAATTTCAATATATTTAATGCGATTTTATAGTATTGAAACACTAACCAGTCGACCAACAGTTTGGTTACTGCGACTTGATAAAATTGCGGTATAGTCGATTTGTTGAACTAATTAAAATCAAATAATATCATTAGCAGATCAATTGTACAGTTAATTAGCCTCTGCTATGACTAAAACATAAGTTAACGGTTTGTGTCGGAGCATCAGTTATCGGTTGAACCCGATGACTTTTAAATCCGAGTCGCGAAGGTCACGAGCGTCCGACCAAACAGTAGATAAAGTCAATTAACTAAAGCGTTCCACGCATTTCGTCTCTGTCTTTGTCTTGTGTTCGTGCAAACCATAGACATAGGGAGAATGGAGAGAATCGTATGAAATTGACCACTCTCTAGAAAGAGAGAGAGAGCGATCGTGCGGCCTCTTTCCTCTCTTTCCTGTAGGTCTGTGGTAACATCGAGGACCAATCAAAATTCCAGAAAAAGACAACTACAGGCCGCACGATCGCTTCGTCTCTTTCACACTTTTCTGCCCGTATTTAAATTTACAGCCCGATAGGGAACGTTCTGACCCATTCTCTCTATGTCTATGGTACAACTTAATATTACAGCAAATAAAAAAAACTTCTGGCAGTAACATACAAGTCTGGGCCATGACTGTACAGGTCTGGAAATTGGCCATCATTTAGAACATTGTAAAAGATTGCATGCATGAGTTATCATTTTCTTTTTTCAAAATCGAACAATAGTTACGTTTTAGGTTATGAATGTTTTGTAAAATATGATGGCATTCAAAATTGCAATAATATAATCCTTGTTTTCTTCAACTAACTATAAAAGCGAGATCACTATGAATACAGCTGAAACTTTGACAAATACCTATTGAGGAATGACGCTAGTTAAAAACATATAACTAGCGAAGCTAAGAGCGCTATCTCTTAGATTTTCTAAGGACTTAATGACCCTCCCTCGTATTTTATGTTATTTTTAGCATATCACACTTTTATTTTAAAATCTAATCACCGAAACAGAACAGCACACTAGCTGTTATTTCACGATGGTATTGTAATAGGTGTGTTATTATTATTTTTTTATTGAAGAAACCAATTTAAAAATGTGATAAAATCTATATGATTACAACTAATTTAATCCCCTTGTTTCTATCGTAACAATCTTGTGTCATTGTCACCCTCGAATTGTTTATTATAAAGTGATTTATATAAGTGATTATAAATTACTTTTTTTTTGATAAGATAAAAAATACCTATGCGATATAATATGGAACAATTTTATTGTTTGTCGTATTTTCTTAGGATATTAAGTTATCCACTTTACTTCCTATGCAAAATATACATTTATTTTGTTATTAATACGTTAGATTTCTCGGTCATTAATCACATGCGATGGACGAGTTTATCTAGTTGTTTGTAATACCCTAAGTGTATCTGGGGACCTGTGATCTGTGACCTGTCTGGGGTCGACAGATACGCGCTATCGACAGGGGTCACGTGACCGATGAGCACATGGCTGGCGCGTAGCGTAGGCAGCCTCTTTACTTTATGCCTCTTTCGCACTTGGCTAGTTTATTTGGTCCAGTACCAATTAACTGCGTAGTCCGCCCTATTTATTAGTAGTCTAGTCCGAAATAGTCTTTATGAGCCTAAATGGTAGGGTTCTAAAATAATATTCGCCATCTAAAATAAACTTTTAAGCGATTTTTCGCTTCCTACGTTTCTGAACATGATAAGAGTAAATTAATAATAACTATGACATTTGATTTTATCAGAATGATTTTCTTTATCATTGTCGTTTTTGTAGGATGTGTTTCCTTTCCTAATGCGATTACGCAGATTGCTTATCACTCGTGTGTTTTTTTTTTCTTTAAATACACAAATAATCGCAGATATATTTTATCTTGGATTGAAAGTGTCTTTTATCGATGTTTGGTAACTAAAGACATTGAATCTCCTCGTGTTTTCGAATACACCTGTGATTATGACCATCACATTTGATTAGCGAAACGATGAATGATAGCGAATTGCACGATTGAAACTTGTTGTTCCTAGTTCCAGGCTTTTAAAATAAAGAATACTTTTTAAGTTTTTGGAACTACAATAAGTTACTAAACGATGCACAGCAAATATCAATAACTAAATTCAATACATTTGTTTAAATGTTTATATTGAATGTATGATTTTTTTTTTTTAAATAAAATTCGGTTAGTTAGTTCGGTGGTATTTTTTTAAAAATACCACCGAACTAACAGTACACTAAATTTCAGTACAGTCAAACCCGTAGAAGTTAGTGAGATCCCTTCGTCAACTAGGAAATAAGTTGATGATCTTGAAACTTTCGAACAGATGTTCATAAACTTTCGAACAATGTTCTCGATGGTGTAATTTAATGTGGGATGCGTGTGCGCAGATGCGCGGCGTGGCGGCGCACGAGCGCGTGTACACGCTGCGCACGCGGCCGCCGTCGCTGCTGCCGCCGTCGCCGCTGAGCCTGGCGTCGTCGGGCGATAAGTCATGCGATAAGTCGTCGTGCGACAAGGACAAGTCGGAGCCGGCGACGTTCGTGTGCTATGTGTGCGGCGCGGGCGCGGCCAGCTCGCAGCTGCGGCTCGTCTACTGCTGCGCGAACCCCGAGCGCGAGCCCTACTACCCCTTCATCACGGCGCTCAAGCCGCCCGCCGACGCCAGCCCCATCAGCCCCCAAGGCATGGTGCAGATCTGCGCGCCCTGCTACAAGGCCATCCCCCACAAGTACCCCGCCTACCACAACGACAACGGCGAGACCAACGCTAACAACATTAGGTAAGCATTGTCACATTAGCCAAATGTATTTACACGGAGCGATTGCGATGCATGAACGATTGTCGTGTTGCAGGTTTAAGCCATACGAAATAAAGTCAAGTTCCAGTCAGTCGAGCAAGAGGCCATCCAACGCGCTATCGAGTAGTCCACACAGTCAGATAGTGTCCGGTGAAAATGGAATGGGCTTATACAGGTGCTATGTGTGCGCGGGCCTGTTCCCGCAGCAGTCGATGGAGTGGCTGTCGACGAGTGCGGAGTACATGAACTCGCACGCGATGCACTTCCCGTGCCTGGGCGCGGGGCGCGCGGGCCGCGTGCTGGCGTGCGCCCGCTGCGTGCGCCATCTGGCGCGCCAATGGGAGCTCATGGACGCGGAGCGCGTGCCGCTCGAGCACCGGCGCTACAACATACCCTCGCCGCTGCCCAACGGCGGCGGCGAACGCGTCATCCCCACGCCGCCCTCCACCGCCTCCGACCGCACTGTGGCCAGCAGCAGCGCCTGCACCTCCATCTACTGCTTCCTGTGCGGCCTGCACTCGGATCTGACGCTGGCGCGCATCGTGTACGGCCAGCCGCAGGGCAACGCGCCCTACTTCCCGTGCCTGTACACGCACCGCGCGCACGCCAACGCCGAGCAGCTGCGCGACAACGGCTCGGCGCTCGTGTGCACCTTCTGCTACCACTCGCTGCTGGCGCAGTGGCGGCGCTACGAGGCGGCCGGCGCGCCCTCGCCCGAACGCCGCGCCTACAACGCGCACGACTACCACTGCCACCTGTGCGGCATCCAGACGTACCGCAAGCGCGTGCGCGCGCTGCCCGTCAAGGAGTTCCCGCTGCTGGCCGTGCGGCGCACGGAGCGCTCGCTGCTGCTGGAGAACGGCGAGTACGCCGTCGTGTGCCTGGACTGCTACGAGGGGCTGCGCACGCAGGCGCAGGACTACGAGCGGCGCGGCGTGCCCGTGGAGAAGCGCGAGTACAACTGGCTGCAGCAGCCGCCGCCGCCCGAGGACAGCGCCGACGTGACCATCGCGCGGCTGCCCTCGGGCGACCGCAGCGACAAGCTTATCCCGCAGTCGCTCGTGCGCGCACCCAAGCGCCACAGCCCCAAGCACACGCCACACCAGCACCAGCAACCGCCGCACCAGCACCCGCCGCCCGCGCACCGCGCCCACTCCGGTGAGTACCACTTTGACATGTACTTCGATTATATGAAATAAGCGCCATCCACCCGAATCAGTATGTACTTCTCGGTTCATAATAAACTTAACTTGGTCAACAGTTTAGTAAAATGTTAACAAATGGCGATAAAGTGTTCGAAAGTCATAGCGGTAATGTTTCATAGTTTTCACTTCTGACGCAGTCGTTTTTAACTATAATTTGTGAAGAGACTTGACCTGACTGCTTTGGACTTGACGCACCTGTTTTGGAAAACTAAGAAAAATTATAGACTTGACTTGTCTGTCTAGTCTTGGGATGTGCTACTTTTGATTTTAATTTCAATAAAAAAGGCTATTACAAATTTCTATTTTTACTAATGACACTGGCAAAATCATCGGAGAAGATCTGATGGAGGCAAGACATTAAAAGAGAAGAAGATAATTTATGAAAATCTGTTTAGGTTGAATTCTATTTAGGTTTGAAGACCATCACCCCATTTCCTCGCCAACGAAAAAGTTTTACTAACTTCCACGGGATATTGATTTTTAAGACATTTAAAAATTACATTCAACCGAATTTTATATACTTTAATCTATAGAAACCAGAGGAACTCAAAAGTAGGTGCTAGAAATACCCATTAAGTTCAAACTACTACTGGACGGTATACTGAATGTTTGTACAATGTATCAACAAAGAGGATATTGCTCACGAATAGAAATAGCAGTTATATTTTTAAATTGAAAAGGGTATCGCTTTTTTCGTATTTGAGTCGAAGCCTTTGTTCCGTTTGAGCTGTGCACGGATTTAAACCTGTCACTGGCACAAACAAACATATCGATATTCAATTTCACTCCGCTGTTATGCTTTAACTACATTGTCACTTTTGTTATACCTAACTGGGATACGTAATATATGTATACTCTGGGGTCGCCAATCGTGGGTTACCGCAATGCCACGAGGGCTGAAAAGTCACCAGATAAATTAACTTGTGACTATGATGAGCAAAATGGGATAATTTAGTCAATACTGAACTCTATTGACTATAATAAGTATTTTGTGGTTGTCGTGCAAAAAGATTGACGTTACTATATAAAGCAGACACGTTTGAATCGAGGGAATTGAGAATATTACAGCGTATTGCCGTTTCATATCGATTTTATGTGGTGCAAGTTACGAGATTCGAGCGTTTTTTAGTTAGCTTGGACAATGTATAAAATAAAATTAATGCGTAAACAGGCAAAGGCGGACAACGAATTTATTTTATAACTAGTGTCCAGCTCCCGGCTTCGCCCGGGGTGCAATTTTTATATATACAAACCTTCCCCGCATATCCCCCTTTTCATAAGTAAAAACCGTATTAAAATCGGTCTAGACATTCTTGAGTTTTTGCGAGCATTTAGACATAGTACACTGTAATTTGGCGGCAGTGATCACCCCCTCACAGAATACCACCGTGAAATAACAGCATATGTGCTGTTGTGTTTCGGTGTGTGAGTAACGGACGCCAGAGCCCATCACCCAATCCCTTCCCTATCCTATCCCATATCCTTAATCCTTCTATGGTTGGCAGCGCACTTGTAGCACCTGTGGTGTTATCTGTGTTATAGGCGACGGTAGCCGCCTACCATCAAGTGAACCGTCAGTCTGTTTGTCGACTTTAAAATAAAATAAAAAGTCAATCTTGCGTTTATAATTATCAACTGTAGTTTACATAGTTAAAATGTTCAAGTGTATAATACTTTAAGGATGGTTATGTTAAATAATAACCGTAAAAATTCATAAATAAAGTGAAATAAATAAGTTTTGGTACCACACGCCAACTCCTGTTATATTGCGGAAGCGGGGTTGAGTTGGTTGAGTTGGTTGAGTTGGTTGAGTTGGTTGAGTCGCGCCAATGTCGCTTTCATATCGAAATTGATTTCTGCTTTGTTATTGTGTTTGTCAACTCTGTTGGCGATCTGCGTCATTTGTACCTTTCGTCGACGTTACCTTGGAACGTACACCGCGACCGTTCACTCTATAAACTATAACCGTTTACTCTATAAACTATAACCGTTTACTCTATAACACAGTTTCGACGCCCACGATCTATTCCAATTTGTTCAGATTTTTTATCGTTATATTTATAGGTTTTCATGCGAAGATAAAAAACAGTCCAATATCATCATTGATAAAACATCCAACATCCTGAATGATAAAACACTAAAAATAAATGAACAAATTAAATAGAATCTAATCTGTATCTTGCTCAGAATTTTTTATAATTTATATTTTTTTGTTATTTTAGAGTTAGAGTAAAGTTTGTTATTTATAATTATTACACATCTTTCACTATTTATTATAATATTTTTGTCAGACGTTTATTTTTTTTTGATGATCACTGACAACGTTTTTATGAAAGATTTCGTGCAAATGTAGTTAAGGCGTGATAAAAGTAGTATAAAATTCTCTTCGATATTTATCAAAGACGCGAAATATGTGACTAGTGATAGATTTGAATTTTTATGACATGGTAAGGCAAGGTTTTAAATTATGAATTGAGACAAGCGTGCCTGCTGTGTGAGGTCGGCCTAGGGAGGTGACAATGATCGAAAATCTAAAATAATGTAAATAATAAATATCGCAATTGCGACTTAATCAAGTCACTAAAAAATATTTCAAATGTGATATACCTATATCCACTTATATTTTTGTATTTTTCCAAAAATATAAGTCTTATTTCCAAGAATTTAATAATAAATTCAAGTTAACGAGCTTCTTTGGAATCGGTTCTGCTGTAATAACAGCAATTTCTTGTATTTGAATTTCTTGGAAATTTTACATTTTCCACTTCAAAGTGATTAAAAAAATATATAAATATGCTCGCATAGCCTTTTCAGACTAAAAAGAACTGCCTCTAATCGTTAAAGATTAGAAATAGTCGATCATTAGTAATTGCTAAATATTGAAAATTGGGTTTTAAAGCAGAAAAAATAAATAAATATACAATTTTAATATTAGACGTAATAATGGCAATACAAACTTTGCCTACGACGAAGGAGGCTTCGATGGATTATTGGAAAGCCATTTGTGGCGTTCCAATAGGAGGATAATATACACCGCTTACTGAGTGACAGAGGAAGCGGACGAAAAACGCTTTATTCTAATCACATGGACACGAGTTTATGTTTTTTTTGTTTCTATTCCACTTCTAGTAATTCTAAGTTACTTAAGTGAGTAATTCTGTCTAGTTACCTCTGTTAGTATATTTGAGCATAAAGAGATCAAATAGATACAGAGATACGCATTCCGGCGTCTGTGTTTCCGAGCTCATATAAGTAACCCAAATGTTTTTAAAGTTCTAATGAATAGGCATTTTCTGGGTTAGCTCTCTCGTTTTTCCTGCACGGCTAGATGCTGGCGAAGAACAAACCTATTATTAACAAAAAAAAAGGTGAAATAAATTTAGGAAAATATCCGCTTTTCGCACGTCACAGTGCACAACCCCTTTTCTTAAGGTTAGACAATACAGAGAGCGTTCAACTACTGGAGAGGATTTTTTTGTGTTCTCTTTCTCTCCAAAAATAGCTACATTATTAGCGAGTAGCATACGCGGACGAAGTGGCTTGCAACAGCTAGTCTTATACATGTTTATAAAAATCATGTGCAATACTTGACCGATCTTAATTAAATTTTACAAAACATTTCAACATCTTTTGTTATCCAATATGGGTTAGCATTTTATTTTTATACTATAAATTAATAATTAAGTTGACACTATCTTTTTTAAAAAAAAAATCTTTTTCAAAACGTTTGTGAATCCTATCCAATCGTGGTAAATAATTTGAATTAAGTTTCTGTTGTTTGTAACCAAAAAGTAAAAAGAAAGTATGTATATACATGTTATCGCATCTATTGTATCGCAAGTCTGTTAGCACCTAATTATCCTCCCACATACACATTAAGAATAAAACGCGAGGGGAAAAGCCAATAAAACGGTTTATAGACAATAAAAAGTTACTGTAAAACGTTCTCAAGTGTGTGGTAATTGCATTATTTATATAGACACTCAAATATAAACTCGGCTGTCCGTCTGGCGGCGGCGACCAGTCCTTTTTAGAAGACGAAGTTCATAGGTGACGGTAGTCACAACTTGTCCTCAGTCTTTCCCTATAGGAAAAATAGTTTAAACAAATAGACAAATTGTATGAAAAATCGTGATGATCGTTTGAGCACAGTTGAGGTGTGAAAGCGTAACAAACAGACAAACAAAAAACTCTTTCGCATTTATAAATGTCTCTCTGTTCTGAAATATTAGTATAATACATAGTCTATGATTAAGGCCAGGCCCTGTGAAACTAAGGGAACTTTAAATAAATGTGCTGAGTCAACCACATATCTGATCAATGTGGAATTTACATATATATATTTTGAGACCTTTATCTGTAGATTATCAAGTCAGAAACATAATTAGGTGATTTTCATTCGATACATTTTTTGATCGAAATCGGCGCCTTTTCCGGAGAATATTACATTTTTCTACTAAACGGCTTGAGTTATATCGCCAAAAAACTGCTCGTAGCAAGGAAACATTGTTTACCAGTGATTGTCAAAATAAAATAAACTTAGGTTTATTTTTACTCCTATAATTAACGAAAACAATTTTGAGACTTACGTTGTTTAGTTCCGAGCTAGTGCATACCAAATCATGCTTCAAATAATGTACGCAATATTCAACCTTACGTAAGCTGTATCTTGCGATATATTAAAAAAAATTCTACAGAGCCGCCGAGCAACTTGTAACTCTCGGGTGGCGGGACGTGGGCGGAGCGAGCGTAGGAATTTTTTTCGTGGGCCCTGCTCTTAATACTTTGCGCTCTATACTGTAGTCATTACTAGAAGAAAGTGATTTTAATTCGTATTAAATAAAGTTTTATGAAATCTTTTAAAAGATAATAATATTTTTATTTAACAATAAGAATAATATAAGTAAAAATTTCATCATGACACAAAGTAAAAGTTTCTATAATCAATTGTTAGAAAAAGAGAGAATAGTTTGATTAAGATAGTATAATCATTGCTCTTTGAGATAGATTTTATGGAAATTGTTAAAACTTTTGAGTTATTTGTAACTAGCTGGTGCCCGCGACTTCGTTGGTGTTGAAAAATAAAAAATATATATATAAAGCTTTACCTCTCGTTGCTGAGTCGTTAATTTTTTATTCCATGAGAACAGAAGTGAAAACTTCTTTACGCTCGTTGGGCATTTTTGAGATGGGAAAAAACCATTGAACTCGCGACACTGTTACCGTAACCGACACCTATGTATATAATGTATATATATGGTTGAGTAGTTGGGCGTGAAAGGTAACAGACAGACACAATAGTGTAAGTGTGTGATCGGCCTAACGGCGGGCGGCGGGTCGATGGAGGCGCACCGTTGAATACTAATGGCTGTACTTTAGCTAATTTGTCGGTAAATTGTTGAGTCCGTGTTGTTACCAACGCCGCCGCCGGAGAGCTTTCTTAACATTTTGTTACGACCACACGCCCCTGCTTAAAATACTAGTAGAGAACAAACAGTAGGGATACTCGAATATTTTACAAAATAAAGTCAATACAATTTTCTTTATACTCTATAGTTAGTTAATCGACAAAAATGTGGACTACCTTATGCGTGTTGGTGTTTTAAAGCTTGTGGAATATTCACTGTTATAATCTATAATATATATGCTTCAAAAACTCGAAAAACATTAGAATGGAATTACTCATTATTCAAGTCTATAAGTGTCATACACTATATTCCACGCTCACAAACTGGAAAGCCCGTCTGGCGGCAGTAATCACCCAATATCTCCCATTGCGATTTATCCTTCAATGTCGGAAGTTCTCTGGCCACGCTCGTGTCCACAGTCGTCGTATTCGGCCAACTTTAAAAAAAAATTATCCAAGTTATCTAGTTAATCTACTGCTTTTGATGGCTTATGTTGTTAATAAAATTAGAGTTTACTCGCGTTTGTGTTGTACGTATAAAATAAAAGTAAATACAGAAGTGATCAGAACAGGTTCGTACGTCGCGAGGGAGTGCTTTGTTAAATGTAAACGCATTCATTTTATACTCAAGTTGGTAATTTCCCTAGCGGAATTATTTGTGTAATATTTAAAACGTATACATACACGATTTACGTGAATTTGCAAGTAGCGTTTACAGTAAAAAAAGGCAGGCTTGTCTCGTGCGGTGAGGCTTTTTTCCTTACTGTAAATGTTATATTAAGAATTGTCAGTTATTGAATTTTATATTTTTAGATGATCCCCCTGGTACAGCACTTTTTTTTCTGGGTGAAATTTAATGTACCCAGTGTCCTTTTCTGTATCCCTGACGACGTGTATGCAAATGCGAATTTTCATGATGATCTGTTGAGTAGTTTAGTTAAACAAACAAAAAAAAAAGTGAAACCTCTGTGAATTCTGTTGAATTTTAAATTGCCCTCTAGCGATATTAAAAATCTCACTCACAACATGTACTAACATACGTACGTACATCGTGACTTGAATTTGAACACATTCACCTATAATACAATACAATACAAGCTGCTGTATTAGAAACCAGCTCTCGCCCGCGATTTTGTCCGTGACCCTTTTTCTTAGCAGTTATTTCAATATTTATTGTTCATAAATTCTTGTCAGGCGTCGACTTTCATTTCTTATTTTTAGATTCCTGGGGAACATTACTTTTTTCTAGATGAAAAAGGTACCCTATGTCCTTTTCTATATCACTGACAAGGTGTATGCAAAATTTCATGACGATCCTTGTAGCAGTTGAGGCGTGATAGCGTAACAAACAAACATATCTACTCACTTTCGCATTTATAAAATTAATTCGGGTTTCGGGGTTTATATCACTAATTTATGTGTGAGAAGTTAATCTTGTCACTGGAATCTGAATATCCATTTTTACTTCAATACTACACGTAAATCATAGCACAACAAGAGAATCTCTCATAAATGTTAGTTGGTAAATGGCTTATTTTTATAAGGAGAAATATGTTGGCAGAAGTGGTGTGCGGTGTCTTAAGGGTAGTAGTGTAATGTGAGATCACATAACAGCCGCATGTTATCCCACACGCGTATCGCTAAAAGTCACGTGTCGGTGTATAGAGTAGAGACCCTCCCTCGCCACCCAACCGCGTTAGGGTTGTCACTAACAAAATGTAATTTATTACTGATGATTTTATTATTATTGTTACAAGTATGATTTCGTGATTGAAAAAATATAGAAAAAGCTTTTACTACCAAGCTTTATATGATTTTTTAAATGCCAAAACTAACGGTCAGTTGCAAGAAGCTATCATTTAATTTTAAAGTCTCATTAAATTTGTAATGTTCCATTAATTTACGTTTTCTATTGCAGCAATTCTGATCTATGCTAAGATTTAATGTTCATTAAAAAATAATTTTTTAACTGTCAAAAGTCATCATTATTCGCCGTATTTGTTGCAAGAAACAATTTTCATAGCTAATGGAGGGTTTAATTTGACATTTCATTGATTATTTTTAATGAGCCGTACACATGTCATTATCGGCCAATTAAGTTTACGCTTAAACTGTTTACACGTGTTTTAGAATAGTTTTCTCTAAAAAGTTCTAGATGCGATTACTTTGTGAGCGCAAAAATATATATATTTAACAACAACTTTTTGTGCAATCATGTCTATGTCATCTCTGTCGCCACTATCCATCTATCTGATGAAGAACCAGTGCATAGAAACATTCCTGACAGAATTAATATTTGGAACAAATATGACGATGAAGAATTTCGAGCCAGGTTTAGATTTCCTAAACGGACAGTGGAAACCATGAGTGGAAAGTTTTATGAGTTAGCAGGGTTTCCGAGAGTAATTGGTACAGTAGACGGCACTCACATAAAGGTTAATTCTCCTGGAGGACGTTTAGCAGAGTGTTTTAGATGTCGCAAAGGTTTCTTTTCCATGAATGTGCAAATTGTGGCAGATTCTAAATTGAAAATAAGAAATATTATAGCGCGTTGGCCGGGATCAGTTATTGACAGCACCATATTTAACAACTCTCCGCTGTGTGCTGAATTAGAAAATGGCCTATACCAAAATTTTTACTTACTAGGAGATAGTGGTTACTTTTGTAAAAGGTTCTTGTTGACTCCAATTTTCAACCCTCAAACAATAGGAGAAGAAAACTATAACAAAAGTCACATCTCTACTAGGAATACAGTGGAAAGGTGTATAGGTGTATGGAAACGTCGGTTTCCCTGTATACATAAGGGCATAACACTGAGGAAAATGGACACCATTTTGAAAGTGATTGTAGCAACAGCTGTGTTGCATAATATTGCTATTGAACTGGAAGAAGAAGAACTAATGTTAGACCTCAATATCGGATTTGATATACCTGAAGTAGCAGAAGTGATGGCCAACAAGATTTTTCAGTGCGAACATCATTGGTTAATACTGTTTTTAGTTAATAGTTCAGTATTAATAGTATTATGGTATGGTTTGGTTGATTTTTTGCAAAATTCCAAAGCTCTTTGTTTACCCTAAAAACATATTAATATTAATCAGCCATTTCAATTACTTGCTTTATATTTTATTGTTTAGTACAGTTTTTCTTAAGATAATTGACATATGGAATATTGTTAAAATTTCCTATTTTTAAATAAAGAAAAATCAATTCAATTATTCTAATATATTTTGAGATCATTCACTCTTTTGTCCTAATGCTTTCATTATTAAATGAAAACCTACCATTGAGCTAATGAACGTTCCTGCAATGGCCATTAATTTAATGGTGGCTTTAAATTTAATTAGGCATTAGAAAATGTCGGTTTAATGATTTCTTTCTTGCAACTGACTGTAAGTCGGCGGCAAGAGATTTAATTCTTAAGCTAAAACGGAGGTAATTTTATAGAGAACACTGACCAGAGAACAAGACACTGTACTGAGTCCTTAGCTCTTAATTATCTCAACAACTATTTGTAATGAAGATACAATATTGTCTGGCATGTAATTTTCATGTTTATACTCCTTTATTCGCATTCAGTAAAAAAATCGTATTTTAATTTAGGTCAACATTGGACTAATTTAATGTCTATCGAATTCTAAGAATTGTAATTATTATGATTATTTTACGATGCGTTTGTGGCAACCATAGTGGTTGTAGTACTCGACATAGTCCATGTTGGCGATACAAGGACTTTCGTGAGCCGTTCTCTTTGTTATAGTTTGCTACTTGCGACAACCCTGCCCTGTTGTAGCTCCATCACTGTATACTGCTATATTACGGTATACGAGTACTTTCTTAAGGAGTTTTTGTTTAGAAAATCGTTTTGATACTACAGAGATCACCAGTAAAAGCCAAAACTAAGGCAGTACGGGAAAACTTGCGATTACTTCTTTCTATCTATTGTATAAGCCACACATTAAGAATGTAAAATCATATCATATCATATCAATCAGTGGAGTGGAGATGTAAACGAAATTTGGACTTATTTTTCGTCTATAAAAGTTGGGCAGTTAACTTATAGTAACTACTTTTGACTAAACTACTTGTGTTTAGTAAATTCTAATAAAGTCAAAGTTACTGCTGAAATAATGTTAAAATTTCACTAATACATAAGTTGTATACGCGCCCCTACAGAAGCCAGAGGTATGAAAAATTCTTATTGTACGAATGATAGTTTTAAAAGTTTGCCTTTTCTTAATCGTTAAGAACTTTTTGACATTTGACTGGGGATTTTATTTGTTATTAAATTTCAAGAGATTTTTTTATTTGAACGCTAAATTGGATAAATAACAAAATGTCACCTAAGTAATGACCCCATACCCATCAAAGAGTATATCTCCAGCAACGCATATCTCGTAGTGTGCGCGGGCCTTGGTCGGCGGTGTCAATGCGCATGCCCAATGCAAGTTGATGGTTATTTGTCGGGCGCGTACTGTCGACTTGTTTATTTTGATCCCCCATCGCAAAGCCTCCCCACCACCCGCCGTATCTCACGACTCACGACCGCCACCCCCGCCCCCGCCCCCAACCACCGCACGGAACTGAGCGGAGGCATTCGTTCGTGTATTCGAACACCGACTGGAATTGATACGCGGCGCTGTGCAAGTTGTATGTAAAATATATAATTCAGCCAACTTTTGCTTCCAAATTAGACGTTTAACGGATCTCGTCGAGTACCTAATGCTATACTTAAGTGCCTACACTTCCAACTTGCATATTTGTGACGTGACGTAAATCCACGTGTGGATCCATGGATAACTTTATCTCCTCTTAAATCCATGGATACTTCTTTTTCCTCTTCTATCCACCAGGTGGATCCGTCGATATTACATATGACTGAAATATTGTTGTTCTCTATAATAAGTGTCACTTTAGGCTAAAATGCTTTTCATTTTGTTTTATTACCTTTTTTGAAACAATAAATAATTAATTAAATCTGTTGTTTGAATAATATGAACCTACTTTAATACACTACTGTGTACCTATCTCAAAAGAACATCCTACGCAGACACTTGTCAAATCCTTGATTTGTCAAATTAGAGATTGGTCAAAACCTAAATTGGTCAATTACTTAATTCGTCAAATGAGCTATTTTAAGCTAGAAAAGATAGGCATATATCTTTTACCTATAACTTAACATGTACCTAATTATTTTTAAAACTAGAAACAAACAAATTTGTGAAAGTAATTTGTCTGTCTGTTACCTATTTACGTCTTAACTACTCAACCGATCATCGTGAAATTTTGCATACATATATTCTCAGGCATACAAGAAAGGATATAGGGTACCTTTCATCCAGAAAAAAAGTACTGTTTCAGAGGGATCATCCAAAATTAAGAAAACTTTCACAACAATATCAATCTTCATCAGACGCAATATTTTTCTTCTTTGTGCTGAGAAATAATTAACATTTTCGGATCCGGTCATTGTCATGCTTATTATACACTAGTTATTAGAAAAAAAAAGGAAATTATATCAAGGGGTTTACAGAATAATATTTATGAGAAAAAGAACAAAGGTCCTGAAATCATAGTGCTTCCTTCCACTTGGATCCACTTAGCAGATTGTGGATCGAAGTGGCATATAAAATTATGTGTATTCTTGAATCCCCTCAATGGTAGATTTAAGAGGAAATAAAAGTATCCGCGGATCCACATGTGGAGCCAAGCTGTGGATCCAAGTGGAAGGAGCGAGTAAATCGACCGTATTTCCTCACAGATAAAAAAAAAACGAAAGCTACCATGGTTTGCTTTCTTTTATTCCGTCCTTGTAATGTTGTGTAACATATCCGGATATAAGGATATCCGGACGTCAACGCCGATGAGAGCCGATGTAATTGCGTATTCAGTATTCGGATCTCGTGCTCCGGTAAAAGCGTGGGGGTCGTGTTTATGGCTTTTTGAGGGTAGAGAATGGGGTGTTTCTGATGTACGACTGTTTACTTGTCATTGTGATCCTTGTGATGCTCCAAACTTGGCCTTGTATTTCATTTTTTCTTATTTTTCCTAACCGGGAACTGTACATGTCGTCGTTGTCAGTCTAAAAATTAGACACTAAAATTGTTGTTTTTCTTTCTTTCTATGTATATTTTTTTAAAATGTTTCCACTTAACAGAAGTAACTACG
Source organism: Synanthedon andrenaeformis (assembly GCA_936446665.2). NCBI lineage: Eukaryota > Metazoa > Arthropoda > Insecta > Lepidoptera > Sesiidae > Synanthedon > Synanthedon andrenaeformis. Next base: position 465,598 of record OW387798.2, read on the forward strand.
CAAAGGGAAGTCCCTAACAAATGGACTTGTCAGTGTACCGTTAATATGTTGACAAGCGGGCTTGTTCGCGCCCGGGCACACCTTAATTCTATGACGTAGGACATATTTTGTCCCCTCGGGAGGGTACGGTCTGTATCGAGACGTTATTGCTGCCTCTGCTCCCTTTTCACGACCGCTTAACCCCCACATAGTCTCTCATTCGTGTCCGCGGTCGCACACGACACGAGATCCGACAACTGTTGAACAAGTGCCAGAAATGCAGAAAATGACTTATATGAGCTTCAAATAAGCTTTTAAGATTTGTCATATGTTAATTAGCTTAGGGGATGATGGGGCTGACATACCTTTGTAAGGTGAAAGCCCCAAAATATAAAAAGATATTTTTTTTATACTAGTCAACAATTTTTAAATATCAGATAGCTCTTCTAAAAATTAGATATCATGAATATTGAGCCCACAGAGATATTCTAAGCTTGTGGTAAATTTATTATAGTTATTCTGTGATTGAGAAAACTGAGATTTTTTTTAGGTATAACTTAAAATTGGTTTAGTATAACTATAAATTTATAGTTGTCGCTTTCGTTTTGCATAGTATTATACAACTCTCTAATCATGAAACATGAAAATGTTTCCTCTTAAGTGGAACAAAGTTGCACGGAGAATGGGGCACTACTCGTTCGGTGATAGTGGAAACGCGATCTGTAACGGCGCATGCGCGTATCGAGTGGGGTGCGGGCCACACTACACCACTCTGTTGCCTCTGCCCCACTGTATGCATACCCACTACAGATTATACGGCACGGCTACACCGATTTCAGTGTACTCGGATCTTTGTATACACACACGCCTAGAGTTACGAACCCTTCAGATGCGACCTCAATAATTACTTCGCCTTTTTTATTCGGTATACTAATGCTATAGTTTCGGAGTCTTTTTAAATTCAAAATATTCTTATTTATTGCATTCTCAACGTCGCCCAATATACAGTGCTGTACCTAGGCTCGTGGTTACTCTGCGAGATCGAATCAGAGATGAGGAGATCCGTAAACAAGCGAAATTCACCGACATATAACTATTAATTTTCCAGAGGATTTTTAAGTTAAAGTGGTAATGAGCAGGATACAAAGTCTAGCTAGAGAGACTCCGGACCGCTAAGGCATGAAGTAGCATTGAGTCGACGTTGGTTCAAAATTCCTGGTTTCGTGTTGTTATATGTTAAAGTAACATATTATCCATCTGTGAACATTATTCATTATTCATAATGAAATCAATAAATGTGTTTACTATACACGGCTTATCAATTTGGGATTACATGTCAGATTGAATGCGAAATTAAAATATGTTTACAGGTCGAAATATAATGGGGTGGCTTTTTCTTTCGTTGCCATAACGTACGTATATTTGATAGCGGCTCGTACTCCTTTCTTAACTTCCCGCTCAGCGAAAACGGCTTGAGAAATAGGAAGGCAGGGTCGCTGGGGCCAAGTTTATTTGGTTTTTTATTCTATTACCCCTCCGGCGGCTATGAAAAATGTTATACGCTATCAATTTGCGGGGAACCGTACCCAGCTGGGGTATTTTATGCTAAATAACTAACTGTACTGGTTGAGTTTGGGTTTATGAAATATCAATTCGTTTAATTCTATAAACGCTCTTTAAATATTTTACAACTACATCTTTTAACGTTGAAATTATTTTTTTAAATATTATTTATTGACTTTATTTGTCAAATGTCAACTAAATAAGTTTATATAATATCGATAGCGATAATATCTATAAGTGGCACATCACTCACAGCGTTCCCTTGACGCGCCCCACCCTTCGTAACCAGGACACAATCTGTCGAGACAACAGATATTAGCTACACAAAGTGAAGCGATGTTCTACGCTAAGGAGTCGAGTGTTGGAGCCCGCAAACCGATTTAAGTCTTCATCACGTCACCATAGAAAAGCTATTAATTAAACAGTCACTTTAATGGGTCTTCATTTAAATTTAATGAAATGTCACCGTTGAATATTTATTTATGACTTGTTTTGTATAAATAGCTAACGATACCGCTCACGTCATCTGTTGAATAAGTTTTTAATTAAAGAACCATTGTCTGACAGAAAGGCACTGTCTGTCGGCTTATAAGTTACCAATAATCCTAGTTAACGTTACAGAAGTAAGGTATATGATGCCATAGGCCATTTCGTTATCACTTTCTAAACCCTTATGTATTCCTTAAACCCTTAGGTTGTTTTAATGGGCCGATATATTCAAGTGGATTTTTAGCTTGATCGGCGACCTTGACATAAAAAATATATGGTCAATCTTAATACTAAATATTATCTAAATCCTTTAAAGGGACACAATGTTCTAACTAGACGTAAAGCGTCCTCTAGATCGGAAAATAAAAGGAGAAATATTATCCAATGGATTATTAGTACCCACAGTTTTATCCGAGTCCGTTTAGTTGTTAATTTTTATGCAAAAAAGTGACAATTTTTATCTTTTATTCCGAGATAAAATGACGTACAGTAGGCGGCATTTAATATGGCTCGTCGGAAACAGCGAGATGTACGGCTAAGATCGGCTATATTCAGTGTTGTAGAGCGTTCTTTCTGTCGTACAATGTACTTATATCGGTGATTGTAATACAATAATGCGACTGAAAACAGATGACGTGTTATTGAATGACAGCGATAGACAAAAATAACGCTATACAAAACCGAATATCTCACTCTTGTTCCCGAAGTGCGAAATTAAATGCCGATTACTGTAGATTAATGCTGAAATATCAAATTGAGATCTCGCTTTTATCTCTAAGCTAAAAGTCGTTTCAAAACGACGCTACATGTAAAACAAAGTAAAGCTGGGTATAGTGGATGCGGAAATTATTTATTTAAAAGTGTGGCAACACCAGTTAGCAACAACTGACGGGGGTGCGGCGCGCGGGAAAGGGCGCTAGTCGTTCGGCTATGGAATTATTCACGCCGACTTTACTGACGGAGTGCATGCTACCGTTGAAGTACTAGTGCTGGGACGATGCAGGTGTCGATTAACCAGATATCGATTGATTATTACATTAATATTGGTCAACGTTTCAACTTTTACAATCTTTATACGCAAGCAGTTATCCATATTTAATTTCTCATCTAAACTTTTGATTGCGTATTAATTTGTAATAAAATCTTTATAAGTTTCACTTTCATAATTTGCCATTATTTATTATTCGTAACACGCATCATAAATCATAATGTTCCAGCCATGCGTTTTTGGTTTATTCCTTACTAGCTTATGCCCGCGACTTCGTCAGCGGTCATTTTTCTTAGGTGTTAAAAAAAATATTTTTAAGGTGTTAAAGTTAAGACTTGAAAGCGTAGCGTAAGAAATCCACTTACGCATTTTACTTAGGTAGTTTCGTTAACATCGGATGTATTTTTTTTTTTAATTCTGCCATCATTATATTGTTTCTTTATGTATAAGTGTATTGAGAATATCGATAGTCATCAACACCCATCTCTAGAGGTCTGGGTGATGTAGGGGTGGTTGGGGGCGCAAAGTTTCCTCGTGATTAGCAGACGAGCACTACCGTCGCTCTGTCGCGTTTACATACATACTCACGGTTATGTATACAAACACACACACACACACACACACACCATGTCGGCAATAATGTCTGTGTTGTACTTGACAACGTCGCGGGTAAAGTCGACATTGCGCGCCAACTTATTATAAGTGTATTATGATTTTTACCGTATACTGCCATCCTATAAAAGTAAATGTACATGAGTATGTAATTACGTATATAAATATGTACTTATGTAAGTTGGGAAATGCTATCTTAACTAATAAATGTGAGTGAGTTTTTTTATTTGTTACGATTTCACGCCTTAACTACTTGTTAGGCATACAGAAAGGGACATATTGTATCTTTCATAAAAAAAAGTACTATTACCGAGAGTTCCTTTAGAAAGAAATTTAACAATATATAAGATTGATCAATCTTATATATATCGACAAAGTCGCAGGCAAAAGCTAGTTGTTTATAAAAGTTTCATGAAAATATGATTGTATATACTATCTAGTTTATTATATATGAACTTAAAAGGTTTATACTAATAAACTAAGTTTCTATTAGTGTGAGCCCTGGATTTAGCGTATATTTATTCACTGTGGTGTGTCTGTCACACTGTCGTATCATTATCCCGTTTTAATTATAACGGAAAACAGATTAAGTTAGTGTAGGCAGGGGTGAAACGACGAGTGGGCAAGTGACCGCAGTGTGAATCGGTGTGGCGATGAATGAGGCATTCGCAACCGTATGATTAGCTATAAGCACCGCGACGGACGCCGAAGAGTGCGCCCCGCCGCCAAACCCATACGCTTTAAAATGTATCACACACGGCTGTATTATTCATATTGGTTAAATTAAACCTATACAGAATATACAATATTGTCTATATTATTATATAATTACTAGCTGGTTCGCGTTGAAAAAGAAAATATATTATGATTAATATAACACCTGACATTATTATCGCTGTGACAGAGCGACAATGCGACAAAGGCGCCCAATTTTTTAATATTTTAAGACGATACCTTGGAAATCTAACATTTTCCAGCATAAAAAGTATTCAATATGTTAATCCAGTTAATAAACTATCTGTGTGCAAAATTTTATCCAAAAACGTCAGCCGTTTTTGCGTGAAATAGTAACAAACATCCATCCATACTTTCATCCATCTCGCGACTAGATGAATCGCGATTCGCGGCGCAGCGTGAAGACAACGATACTACTTTCGCGTACTCACTTAACTGGGTACTTTTTGTAGTAGATAAGTTCTATATTGTATGCCTTTCGCGTCGCCGCCTCACGTTTCTGCGCGAACTGACGCTTAGTTCCCTTTTTTTTTTACATAACCTTTTGTAAAATCAGACCATAATGCAATTCATATTCAAAACGTTAAAATATGTGTAACAGTAATCCATCTCTATTATTAATTAGATTGAAAATATGTATTAAAAATATTTTCTTTTGTTTCAGGTAAGTTAGTAAAATCAGCGTCCCCTCTAGGAGTAGCTGTGGTGCAACAACTGAGCGTTGTGCGCACGCGTGAACCGCAGCGGTTAGTACGTTTAACAGGCGGCGGCCGGCACTCGCTCCGAGCCGAGACATATTTGTGTCTGCCACTGCACTACAAATATGTATTGGAGTGTAGGTATGCGAGCGCCGAGATAGGGATGGGCCCTCACCTCCCATCATTGTGTCGATAGAAAGCATCGTCGGGTTGCGGAACTTGCGGGAGTTCATTTCTTACACTTCTTTAGAGCGTCTACTTATTATTATTTTTTGTGTGTATTTAATGCTACTAGAGCTCACCCAATGGCAGAAATTGGACCTTCTGCATATTAGGTACCTACCTATATTAAAAAAAAAAAGCTTTGTCCAGTCCTACTTCGTACAAACTTTAAGTGTACCAAAATTTCTGTATTCTGCGCAATTTTCTTAAAAAGGGATCCAAAGTTTTCGTTTCACGTATTTAATCTATACTATAGCTATAGACTATAGATTCTGTGGCGGCTCCTAAGAGATGTTGAGTATGTACAACATTAGCTAGATATAGCACGCAAGTCGCAAAGCGCATTTGGTAGATCATAACCTCGCCCTCCCCCCTCTTAATTGACTCATTAGTGCATCGTCGGGTCGTGTGATACTAGAGATGTACCTACACCTATAACCGACGTACGCATCGATTGCATATCATTCTCATTGTAATATTAGTCACATGCATTGATAATAATGGATGGACTTTTGATTGCAATACTTCTTGAGAAATTATTTAAATAATTACGATTTTTAGCTGAGAATGAGAATGTTTGATGTTGAATGTTGAGAGTGTGTCCGAGAAGATTAGTAAACTTTTAGTCCCAAAAATTCAGCATAGTTACGTGGTAGTTGTGTAAGCCAAATTGTAGACATATTGTCCACAAATTTAAAAAAAATGTCAAGTCATAACACAATATAATTTTATTATTTCTTCATATTGAAAATGCAATATGCACACGTGTTTTAATTGTTATGTGTTTGTTGATAACTCTGTATCGATTCAATATCCGAATCACATATATAAATTGAAACGTGCAACTCGTGTTTTAAGTAAAACAACATAAATGTATCGCGCAAATTAGTGATGTGCAAACGAGTTAAAAAATTGTCGATAAAAAATGTCAAGCGCCGTGCACTATTGGAAGAGTACATTTAATAGTTGAATTATTAAAATTCAACCTTTTAATTATAGTTAATAGTAAGATTACGGAGTTGAATAGACGAGGCATTAGTTAAAATTAAATTGTGTGGTTAAAAATTTAAAAAAAAGTATCGACCCGATATCGTATAGGAGGCGAAGTGTGTAATAAATTACGGCAGCACTTAAAGTGAATTAGCTCGTAAAGCTAGATTACTCTCGAGCTAATTTAAGCTCCCGATGTTGTCTCTACAAATAATTCACTGGTCGACTGTTAAATATTTTACGAGCCGCGCGGCAGTCATAACCGTGACCACATGTCGATATTGTGCGCGTGTATTTTTAACCGCACCGCGTATATACGAACCAGTAAAACACAGTAGCGAGGGTCGCTCTAGCCGCCCCCGTACGGCAAATCTCATTTTTATTAGGGAAGTAATGTGGAAAGAGTGGAAATGACACTGCACCGCCGACTTCCGACCCCCTGCCGCTTTACACAGGTGTCTGTCCGCTCGACAAATCAATTCACACTCTATGGTCCCGAGTTTAGAACTGAAATTGCATCGCTAATTGGTGCAAGTGACGGCGCATGCTCGCGGAAACAGACGCTCTCAGTCAGTTCCTCCAGTCGGCGGTCGCGCGCCAACATGAACAGACGTCTCGTGCGCGATGTGCGATGATGCGTCTACCGGCGTGATAGTGATGTGCCGTATCGAAACATCGACAATATTGACGATTGTTTTTTAGTGACGTTTTAAATCGAGCGGTTTGTGTAGTGTTTTTAGTTTTAAAAATAGGTAATCTAAAGTTGTTTTCGCAGTCACGGAAATCAACATTGAATAGTTCTTTTCAACGAAACAATGAAAGTACACAGAACCTTCATCGTGGAAATGAAATTTTAAAAGATTGTTATAATTAGATTATTATAATTAACTATCTACCCGCTACCCGGTGTGTAATTTTTATATTATAAAAAATATATACCCCGTTTATCACTCTTTTCATATATGAAAACCGAATTAAAATCCGTCTACTCTTTCTCGAGTTTTTGAGCATACACAAACCAACAACATTAATTTTTATAAAACAAAAATAACTAACTTTCTACAATAAATAAATTCATACGATATGAATGCACTCTTTTATCGGGTTTTTAGTTAGCGTAATATTTGTGTTTTTAACTTTAATTCAATGTGGTTGTCCTTATGACTCTCGGCCCTGAAATCACAGTCGACTTATTTGAAATGTTACAAAAATTCCCCAACATCCGTGCTGTATATATCTCAATTAACCCGAGCTTAACCGCACTCACCTCTGGGACTCCGAACCGTATCTCATACGCAACAGGATGGAAACTGTACCTATAGCGATTATTATTTAAAAAAAAAATTAAACATATTTTTCTAAACCAAGAGTGGTCCTTGTTTAGTTTTTAATGTCTATTTTTTTTAGTGTTTCTTAACTTTATCCAACAGAGTAATAGGTACGCGGTGTTCAATCTTATTTTATAGACATTTGTGTTGAAAGATTTATGTACTGTACCATTGTTCTCCTTGTAAACAGAAAGTCAAAGGCGTACCTACCGACAAATACTAAGAAATTAATCTTATAATTCTTATAAAAATAAATCTCAGTCGATCTAATTAGAAAATAAATATGCCATTCTAAGTACAATATTGTATTTAAGTATTGAAACCCCATTTATTGCTTAAAATTACATCGTGTAACGAGTTAACACAAAGTGAAATTTCCCTACAAACAATTAGCTCGTATGTGTTGCCACTATATGAGTTTACCGGTCGACTTGCCTCTGTCGGCTAATGGATTCACATAGCCACTGTACGTTTTATGGCTTTTTGCGTGGTGCCCCGTATACATTGTGTATTTGTGTATCCTACTACACAGCACAACGCCCTTTCCAATACACCTTGCACTCTCGTTTAGGGCATTGCGTTAAATACAATCTTAGTTGACGTATGTACGTATGGATTTATTATGTCTAAACGAGTACAACTCACATAAATTGTTCCACAATTAGTCTTTTAAAGTACTGAGTGGACTTTAGTTTATTGAAAATTTAATTAAATTTGGTCTAAGTAAACATCAAAAATGTTAGTTCTTATGAAACGGTGCCTTTTGCATTAGTCCTGCCTACCTGTGTCCAGAGTTTGCTAACGATATTTGTATAGCCCACAAATAATATCCTGGATAGTGCAGCCTCTTCCTGTCGTTATCCCAAGAGTTTCTTGTGTTGTACACTTTAACAACTACAGTAATTTAAAAAAAAATACAAGGCCCACGGTTCAGTACTTGCATCTTTTCCTGAGGTTTTAAAATATTCATTAAATTTTTATTGGCCGATATATTCTTGTCAGGCGTGGATTCTTTTAATTTTATTATGGGGTGATCCCACGGGAACCGTACTTTTTTGGACGATAGGTTACCTTTATGTCCTTTCCTGTATCCTTGACAACGTGTATGCAAAACATTCGCATTAATATTAGTTCGAAATCCTAACAAATATAAATGCGAAACTGCGAATTTAATACTTTTCTTTTAATCTTTTGCATTATATTAATAAATTATTTATAAGTAAACGTACATAAAAGAAAAAAGTTTACTATTACGATAAATTAATAATAACCATTAGATTATTAATTGTTGATACCGCGTTTCAAATATACACTGTCAAGAGTGGTGATGTCAAGATCAAAAAAGTATAAAATTTTATTGTAAATATTTAATTTAAATGATAAATGTTAACGTAAATTAAGATTGGATATTCATTTGGTAAATAACTAAGGGTTGAAATTGTATCAATTAGTTTCGGTACTCGATTCGCACTCGTCCCATTCCCCCCATCAATTCTGACCCAATTATACACGAGCTGACTAACGCATAACAGGACAAATAAACTGTTTAAATACAATATGATGACGATTTCAGAATATTATTTATGTTCACTAGCGAAACGAGCCGGTTTGTCTGTAGAGAAAATGGTTGAGGAAAATCTCCCTCTCTTTGGGTTACTTTTAGGATCTTGAGGTTGTCACAGTTTTATTCTGATTAGGAAGGTTTTCGTCTTTTTGAACACCTAAGTAATTTGTGTCAATTATTTAATCGACATACTTTTAAGGTTTCAATCCAAAAGTAAAGAAATCTAGATTTTTACACACTTGCATACACACTTACACACCCTCAAAGTAATTTTAATAGTCACATGAAAATCATTGTGTTTTCTATTTGTACGTAAGCCTTAAATATGTTGAGCATTGTTTACTTTCTCCAAAGGATAGAATCTAAGCTTAGTGTGGGGAATGTTTATTTATTTATTTTTTCGATTTTTTTACGTTTTGATACATTTTAAAGTGTGGGCAAGTGCTCATAATATCAATACAGATTATTTGTGGTATAAAATTTTCGGTTGATATTCCATTTCTAAGGAAGAAGTTCGCAGTGGGATTGATATTTGGGGCACGTTTTGATTGAGTAACAAATTCATAGCGAGAGTTGAGTTAATTCATAGCATTAGCTTACATACTGCGATTAAATATAATATGATTAGTGTGGGGTAGTTGTTAACGGAGTGAAGTAGAATGGGCGGCCACCGACGGCAGCTAAATCACGGGCCAAGTGACAACACAAAAGCTCGATAAAATGTTTTGACACGAACACAATCGCGGCGGAACAATCGACATTCGACAGTCGATATCGTCGACGCTGTGGGTTACGTCACTTATTATACTTCAGTTTCAATGAATCCGGTTGTTTTATTTTAATCAATTTGATCCACAAGTTAAATAAATTATATAAAATATTTTTTATTTGTAGTAATCTCTTTTTGTCTAAGTAAAATAGTGAAAATTTTTGCCTTCGCCACCAAGAACTTGACAATCGACTTGTTATACAAATATACAATTAACAAGTAATCAATCAAATAATCATTTTACGTGTGATAGCTTTTTGTACAAAAAATTTAAAAGTGCATCTAAGTTTTTGTAATCTAGTAACAATATGATTTAAAAATGAGATTTTATTCCAAAATAGTATTCCATCTTTTAATTTTTATTTATGTCAATACTGCTTACTGATTTCTAGTTTTTCCTCTGCTTATTAAGTTGGTGTCTACATGAACTAACTAAAAATGCATCGCTCTGCATAGTTCTTTAACTATCCCATCTGAAAAAATTGAAAAGATGTAATGTGAAAAAGAGTGTTAGGTTGACGCTCGTGCGTTGTGGCGCCCAGTGTTGTGCAGTGCCCGGACAAGTGATGTGCCGTATCGATAGAACTGATTAGTGATGTGTGTATAGTGAGTGAGGTGGAGATATGGATTACCGGGCTCCACACCCGATGATGAACGTCGGGACGCCGGCGCCGGGGTACTTCCCTCATCCAGGTATACACTGATGTTGTTATTATTGCGAAATTACACGTTGTCCGAACGTAAAACACGAAGAAAGTCCTTTCTGATGTCTGTCTAAAATCACACCGGACGTATGCGCCATTTTTGTGTACTAGATTTTTTTCGTGCCCCCTTCTCTTAGACCTCTTTTTTTGAGTTTACTCCTTAAGAATCGATTTTCATATATGTATAAGCCCGGGGTATGGAAATTTATGGGAATAAAATCAAAATTGTCACACGGTATGCGTTACGTTCTATATTCGAATATTTTAGAATATCTCTGAAGTTTCAGAGATATTGCGCCATCTACACAATATCTCTGTAACTAGAATATGTTACGTAATAATACATCCTTGCGGAAACTAGATGGCACCGGTAATCATTCGAACAGAGATGGCGCTGATATTAATTCGTTATGATATTTTCCTTTTCTTTTATTAAGACATTTATTCAATCTTTATTGCTAATCTTCTATACATATAAATAAAATTGGAGTGTCCGTTTGTAATATTGAAATAACCGTTTTTTACTACATGCATATGAGTATATATACGGTACATACACCAAAATAACATTTTTAAAATTTTTGTCTGTCTGTCTGTCTGTTTGTTCCGGCTAATCTCTGAAATGGCTGGGCCGATTTTGACGGGACTTTTATTGGCAGGTAGCTGATGTAATAAGGAGTAACTTAGGCTACGTTTATTTTAGAAAAAAAAAACACCCCGGGCGAAGCCGGGAGCGGGCCGCTAGTATACTTATATTTTTATCACCCGTTGAACTTCTTAGTGTTAGATGATGCTTCGGGAATAGTAATTTTTTCTGGATGAAAGGCAACCCTATGTTCTTTTCTGTATCCCTGACAACGTGCATGCAAAACTTCACGTTGATCGGTTGAGTAGTTCTTATGAAGAGAAAAATTGACCGGAAAAGCGAATCCGTGCTAAGCCGGGAACAAGTCGTTAGTATGTATAATTGTTATTGTAGCAAAAGTCAGTTAAACAGCTGTTTTTTGTTCAATACGAAAAAAAATTTATTCAATAAAAATTTAGTCGCAAATATACCCCCTGAACGCGTTGAACATTATTAAAAATATTTCACGAGTATGGGATTGGACTGTCCTACGAAAAGGCAATAATAAATGGTTACCCCATAAAGTTGCGCGCGCATCATAATGGTGCAGAGTCCCCGATCGCGACGCACGGCTCAAAATACAAGCGATTGGCGGGCTTAAGTTTACTCTGTAAGCCAGTAAAGGAAACAAGTAAAGCCCTTGTTCACATATTGATTGGATTAGGATTTTTTTTAAATTAAAAATGTTTTTATATCCTTAAACTTTTCCTTTCTTTTCGTGATATTTTGTATGATAACAATTTTTTTTTTGTTATTCACTGAATCTTGGCTACATTGACTCGCACGAACACAATTTCTCTGTTCCTAATTCATAAAATCGCCCGTGAAATATGAAAAAACCATCACTGCTTCATCGTTGACGACGAATATACAGGGTGGAAAAATAAGTCGGGCCCTGGAGGGAAACTACCTTAAATCCTAAATGTTTGTTAGAGAAATTTTATCCTGAATAGTAATCCTATCGATTAGTATAATAAAATAGCGAGTGTTTGTTTTTTTAAATTTTAGTTGGTTCGAGTCCCGGGCGAGCCAAGCGAGTTTTAGAAAATCTTTGAATGCAGTTTTGTTTCTTTTTAAAAATAAAGGAATGTCTCCTTTATGTAAAATGAGCTAACTTAAGGATTTAAGGTAGTTTCCCTCCAGGGCCCGACTTATTTTTCCACCCTGTAGAGTCGGCATTCTTCTCATATCAAAGCACAATCATTGAAGATTATTGTCATAGTAACTCAATAAGATTATGTATGGCAGATTGTGCGCGGTCTTGTAAAGCAAATAAATAAATAAAAATATCTTAAAATTATAAAATACCTAAGCAACAAGTAACAAGCGTCGTCGCTCGTGTCTGTAAACGAAGCCGAGAGTCTGTAGGGTCGCAAGAGAGTGGCGAGAGTGGGGGGAGGGTTGCGGTGAGGTGGGACGGGGGGGACGGGGGATGCGACGCTATCCCGCCGGAAATGACCGTCGGATTTGTCTCGTAATCGTCCCTCCGCACCGCCAATTACACGCCTACTACGTATATTCTGATTAGGAGTGTGATACAATTACTTATATTGTAATACTAGCTGGCGCCCGCGACTTCGTCCGCGTTGAAAAATATTAAGTAGCCTATCCTGTGTCCTGTACGTCTAAATGTTTATCTACCAAGTTTCATGAAAATCGGTTAATTCGTTTAAGAGTTATGGAGGAACATACATACATACAATACCTACAGGCTTCGCCGGGGTGCATTTTTTTACGTGAAAATCTTCCCTGATTATCCATCTATCCATGAGTGAAGACAGAATTAAAATCGGTCCAGCCGATCTCGAGTTTTGCGCTTAGAAACACATTTAGGGATTCATTTTTTTATTTATAAAGAAGAAGATAATATTTGATATGTTCTATTGTGAAATAATGAGTTATTTTTTGAACTAGCGAACCGCCCCACGCACATATATCAAATTTTTTAACATTTTCCAATTCTCTTCATAAGAACTTTCCTCACTTTACTCTAGGTTCACACAGACGTAGAAAGCGAACAGCATAGAACCGCATAATAATATGTGATTTTTTTCCTCTTATAAATAACTAGTTGAACCCAGCCCCATGTTTCGCTGTGGCTCAGTCAGCAACTTTCCATGGTTGCCATAACAACGGTCAACGTATGAAATATTACAAAAGATGCCAATCATCTAACGTTTTTTTTTGTTTAATAAAATGAAATGTATATCGTTCATTAACGACTAGATTTGACATCAAAAAAGAAAGAAAGTTGAAATAGATATCGGCGAAAGGTCCATTACGGCGCCATATTGGAAGAATCCAAAAGGTATAATATTTCACAAACAACCCCTCGATTCGGAAGCTCAATTAGCGTGAGCGGAGCCCTTTTCACAAATAAAGCTCTCCGTTTGCGATTTCACTGGAGGCCACCCACTGAACTCGGCATTACTTAGCAACGTACGCTCATTATTTATCTAAAAATGTCACTAAGTGCCACAAAAATAAACTCACAATGTATAACGATATTCTCTTTCACTTCCTTCTAAATTCATTAGCTATAATGCTTTATAGGAACTAGGTTGAAAGTGAAAGTCGGCAGTAATCATCCCCTCACAGAAAGAAAGTGAACAGTCTTTATCCTCTGGTGGAAGTAGAAGGCTTCTTGCGGGGAGTTCTCCGTGACTACGTTCACTGATCTGTTTCAGAGCTTGACGACACAGACATTTTTTTCTTGCTTTTATTTTTCGCTCGGCTTTTATTCATGTTGTGTTACTTGATGTTTAAGATGTCTCGTAAATCTAAGAATTTTCATTGTTTAGGACGTGAAAACTTCTTTAGACGCGTTGGGCATTTTTGAGATGGGAATAAGCCATTGAATTCGCGACATTGTTACCGTAACCGACACCTCTATATATAAGTATGTACTTTCCTGACGATTCAAAAATAACACACGTAATTGTTCAAGTTTTCACATTTGTCGGCACTCCCGGCGTGCCACTGTTTTTTTATTTTTGAAACAGTGGCACCTTTTTTGAAACTATTATTAACGTTTACAATACCAATGTTCACAATAAAAAGAAATGTCTTGCTAATTATCAAGCTCGAACATCATAATAAACCATTTATGTGATGCGAAAAAACCATGAGCTACAATTTTCGCTCGTAGCTAAGGCGGGTCCCGTAGCGTAGCGTAGCACTAGCCCGTAGCACTATTGTAACTCGCTACGCTTTTTACAACCCAATGTACCGAACTTAAATGTTTGCTATGCTTTGGTTCATTCTATAAATACCTAATAACTTTTTTCAATTAAAATTATTTTTTGCAGGTGTAGGTATTGTATATATATTTTTACTTTGTATGAGCATAAATGAACAGATTTTTATGAATATGGGTACGTGCACGCATGAGTTGTAATCAGAATACTCATTATTAAAATATTTATTTATTTATGATAGACAATGTGCTAATAACAAAGAAGATTAAATAGATATTTATATTAGTGAAATAACCAAATACGTACACTTATTGTATAACATTAAGTGCGGTGCGAAATGTTGATGGAGAGAGTAAGAGATTGGCAATAAAGTGTATAGTGTCGCGGGGAAGTGACGCCAGTAATGTCGACAGATGGAACGTCCTCCACAGTAGGGTGACCATACACTATAATTTATATGGATTCTAATAGTTAATTAAAGTTCAATATTTTGGCGTGTTAAAATCATTTGGCAGAGTCAAAACTGGATTTGCTATATTTACTTGACTTACCATGTTTTTTCAGAATAATAATAAAAACATAAACAATTGTAATGCAAATAAGTCGAAGTCATATAGTTAATTTATATATCCTAACTAATATTATAAATGCGAAAGTGGGTTTGTTTGTTTGTTACTCTTTCACGCTTTAACCTCTCAATTGATCGTCATGAAATTTTGCATACACGTTGTTAAGGAAAGGACATATGGTACTTTCACCCAGAAAAATGTACTGATCCCGAAGAATCATCATAAAGTCAACGTTTACAAAAAAAACAATAACTTATGATTTTATAAATGTTTTAGCGTCTAGGAAACAATTAATAAAATTATATTTCAATAATGTAAAACAGCAACAAAATGTATGTATACAATATAAAATGAAGACAGATTTATAAATTGTATGTTTTTGGTCACCCTTGTGGCTATAAGTCTGGATAAACGTATAAAGTGGGTAGGATATCCTTATTCTGCGGATCGTCGGAGGCGATAAAAAAACTTCCACCGCCTCCACCCCCTGAAGGCCGCCGGTAGGGTAGGTAGAGTAGGTTAGGGTAGGGTAGGCCGCCGCGAAATGAACCACTAAGCGGGGAAACTTTAATACGAACATTCCCCACGGTGCTCTGATCACTTTTTCACCTTTTTATTTTCGTGCCAAAATACTTGCTCATTAAAAAAGCATCTGTATATTTCGAAGTTGGTTGCGAAATTTTTAATTAAATACTGTAATTATTTTTGTAAATAATATTACCCCTAAGTATACGTTTGTGATATTTTTTTAAATTTTTTAAGGTATTTTAAACCTGTTTATTTACAGTAATTATTTAATGTGTCAAAACTCTTAAAACAATGAGTATAAAAAAGTCTGATAAATAAATTAGCTTAATTCAACGTTTATGAATTCTCAAGGAGTTATCAAGAACCATTCCCTCCATATTGGCTGTAAAAGCGATTAATTTCAAGAATATTTATTGAGATGTCAAACGTAAGGTTGCCGAGGCGATCGCTTCAAAATCCCCAGTGACGAAACTCGACACACCCTCTTTCCCTCATCAAAACAAGTTAGCACAAGTCGGCACCGATTTCGAGCGATTTATCAACCGAAAGGGACGCCCTATTCAATTTCAGCTTGTCTCCAACCACTCGTCTGTGAATGTGTTAAATGTTAGCTGTAACGAGAACATTTCATTTAGCATGTTTATTTATATCACCATCTCAGCCATAGGACGTCCACTTCTAGACATAGGGCTCCTCCATATAATTTTTCAGTAGAATCGGTCGAAGTCTGGATCCACCGTTGACCCGTGGCCCCTATCAGTTACTGTCCACCTTGTAGGTGCGCCGCCGTGCTTACGATTGCTAGTCTATGTCCTGCTCACTGCCACTGAAACTTACTACTTACGTCGGTAACTTTTGTTCGTCTACGGACCTCCTCATTTCTGATTCGATCTCGTAGAGTAACCCCGAGCAATAGCCCTCTCCATATCTATGGACCTCAACGATCTCGTTGAGCGACGTTGAGCTGTGAGGCCCATAGTTAAGAGACCACGTTTCAGCGCATTATGTCGCATCACTGGCAACATACATTGGTTGAAAACTTTTGTTCAAGGCGTTTTGGATTAGAAGATGTCTTGGAACTTCCGAGATTACTATTTTTATTACATGTTTACTTATTTATTAGATAACTAATTGAAATTTAAGTATGACCTGAATCCAAAGTAACACAACAGGTGTCCAAAGTAATAACAATTAACGCTCGATTATAAGCGCGTTTCCAACCCTCACTCTCTAGCTGAGAATTTGTTTAAAGAACATTTTTCGAGAGAACTTCCATTGACGAATTCATCGCCTTAAGCAATCGTGACGCGGCGGCGAGCGGGTGCGCCTTAAAGTGAAACTTTAATTAAAAGTTGACGAGATGCCACCGCCTGCCGTAAGGATTATCGCCCTCAATCTACTCCAGAATTAACACCCGAAGAACAAGCCAAATTGCACCGTATCGCTCACGGAATAAACGTCACCGCATTATACGAAAACGCCCGTCCAAAGTCGACTGTATTTTCACCGCCACAAATCACGTATCACCCCCAACAAATAACCGGGGAAATCTCGAAGAAATCCGCGTCGAAGTGAATTAGACTTTATTACGGTCGACGAGAAGTCTATATTTTCTTGTTTTCCGCGTCGTCGGAAGCTCGAAACGCGGGGCGCCCAAATGGAAATTGATTCCCCTCCAACCAAAAGGTCGCAAGTAACAAGCGCCCCGTCCGTTTTAACGAGACCTTTTTATGGATAGCTGTTCCGCCCCTCGATCGGTGTTTGTATAAAAAAATGGGCAGGCGTCGAGAGGTCTTATTAGTGTGGTTATTCCGTTCGTTGTAAGGGATATACTTCGTTTTAAAATGTATGAGTTGAGCGGAGCCCGGAGTGGAGAGGGTGTGTGCGATTACGAGCGGTAATCGCCTTGATCCCAATGAAGTTGGTAACAGAGTTTCGTGCCCTATAGACTAATTATATTGTAGACGCGACACAACACACTTTGTCATCATTTAATAAATTTCTCGATTCCACCCAAAATTCATATCTAACCAAGAAATGCTCCAAATTCGTTGCATTACGTCACTATATTCATAATATATATGTTACGTGACAAAAATATTTCTTTCTTTCAATCGTCGAATGTATGAAGCCGGATATGCAAACGTTAGGTTGACTATTTTTTCCTGTCATAACCCAGTAGTTATGAAGTATAATCAGGTAAGTCGATGATGATATTTTGCACTCCTCTGTTTAATAAAAATAAAACTTATGTCAAAATAAAGATATATAATTGCGAAAACAGTGATATAAGGTTGTCTGAGAAAAATCCGGTTGTCTAGTAGCACTAGCCATATATAGACATATAACTAGCATGCGATTTTAATATAAAAATAATGTGACATGTTATTGCAATAATAAAACCAACGCCACTTGGTTTTTTATTACTTTTACTCTATGAGGCCAACGTTGCCTAGATATGAAACTGAAGTGAACATGGGGAATCCAGTGTAGACGATCTGTGGGGTGGCGAACGTCGAGCTATAATGGAAATCCGCAGCGTTACTGTTTTGCCTGAGGTACAAACATAATCTGGAAGCGATTTTTTAAAAAAAAAAAACTAAAGAAATTTTAAAATAGTTTCATTTTTTATTGCTTCTAAAAAAATGTATAATAACGATGTTAATTTGTCAATTTAGCGAAGATAAGACGGCTTGTGACTAGTTTTGCTCACGTATTTGCCTTCTTCATAGCTTAAAACTAGACAATGTACTTCCCATTGCTGAACCATCTTCACGTGTTAATATTATGGTTGGTTAATAACTTTTTAAAGGATTATACATTTTTAAGTAAACTTAACGAATTTCAATGTTAAATTGGTTCAACTCGAGCATGGGTGGACCGATTTTAATTCGGTTGTCACATATGAAAAGAGGGATAAATAAGGAAGATTTTTTTATATATAAAAATTGCTTAACGTTGCGGCTAACTGCTTAAACAATACTTTAGTTCTGAACTTTACTTACTTTTAAGTTTTAAGTTTACTGTTGCTTCTTTTTTTTTATTATCTTTTTTTTTGGGACTTACCTTACAAAGGTATGTCAGCCCCATAATCCCCCGAGCTAAGTAACAACATAATGTAGGTACAGGACAATCCTTAATAGCTTCATTAAGCATTGTTCTGTACCTACATTGCTTCTGAAACTAGACAAGACATGTGATAAACCTACAGTGTTGCATCGCTTATGACTTGTACCATCGGGCATGTTTGAGTGCGCCGACTCAGTCCGCTCGGTTGCCACGGTACCCCGGCCAGGGCGGGGGTCGTTTCACGGTTATACATTTTAATACAACGCTCTCGTGGGCCAAAGAGTATTGCCTCTACTCGGGGCGAAACGATTGTTCAACACAGCTCGCATTGAATAGAGCATTTTTATGTGGTTACTTGTTTTTTAGTTTGGCAACTCTACTTGGAGCACGAGTGGGTTTAATTGTTCTTATCTATATTACTCGTATAACAATAAATATTTGCTTTTTAGACGAGAAACTCGTAAGACAAAAAATTATTTTTGACATCTAGACATGAATATTGATTCATAACTCTTTTCTAGAGCGTTCTTTATGATAATACAGAAATTACGTACAGCTATCACATTTGACGAATAAACTGAGCGTGTTAGGAGTGATGTTTTTTAGAAGTTTCGATGCTATCTCGATTGTTTTAAAAAGCGTAGTTCATTTAGTATGTATGTCTACCCAATATAATTTAGTATTGACCAACTGAGCAGCCCGTTTAAAGGCAGTATACACCCCCCTCTTATAGAAGACCACTGTTGCAAGTATGATGTTTTGCTTAGGCGAATTTATAAGGGATGTCTGAGATTGTAAGGGATGTAAGGGTGATTCGTAAGGGATACTTTCTTATCTGGATAAGTGGTTTTATCTTGTGCGGTCCACTATTCTATCTATCTACCATTATCTAGTGCTGCCCACCATTCATGCTCACAAAAAATTAAAGTGATGAAAAATTTGAAAGTTTTTTTTTTGTTGTTGCTAAAGTATAGCGTTTATAAGCTCATTCTCTTCAAGATTGTTTGTAAGTATTTTGATATTTATAAACACGCAGTCTTTGTCCTCCTGTTTTTAGGATTATTTCCGTAAATCCAAGTTGATCTGTTTGTATTCACGCGTCTACCTCCTAGTTGAGTGGCTGTAAAATTAGAAATGTCGAGTTGCCTCCACTGTCACCGCACAACCAGTTGTAAGGGTGTGTGCACATTGCATGCACACACGATATACGTATGTATTTAATTACATCGAATCGAACTTTTTAAACTCCTTTAGTTTTATTTAGTTGGCGTAAAATTTTCAATTTTCCATCAATATTAACATTTACAAGAAAAAGAAGTCTTTCTACCAAAGAAAATCTCATTAGATTCTTTGACTGAGCTTTGGCTCATAAGATTACGGAGTCGTAACAAAAACAAAAAACAAAAAGAAGCAAATGTTTTTTTCACGCAAACAACAATATGAAATTGAGATAAAGCCGAATCACAGACACAAGTGTTATCAACATAGTTCTATATTTGAGGTTTAACGCAATTATTTATTTGGTAGACTAGTGGTCAGCAGTGGGCTAACATCGTGGACTATGGCCTACATTTACTCACACAGTAAGACTTATTATATTATGGGTTATGGTTGGGTTATTTTATATTATGGGTGCTTTCGTCTTACTTTGCTTTGCTAAAATATCCGTTACTATACTATACGATATAATACAACCATAGATACTCCCTGGACCATAGACATTCTCTGGCGGCTAGTGTGCACCAAACTTAATATCGCTTGTTTTAGGGATAATAATAATAAAAAAGAAACTTATTTACAGTGGCAGTTAGTTGACAGTTGATTGGTAACAGATGTGGTGCGTAAACGACAGCCAAACGGCTATAAAGTGGTTCATATTGTGGGGGGAGTTTGTTTTATTACCAACAAAGACGAACAAGAAACAGACTATCTTTTTTTAAACACCTATATAACACCTTTCATAGACACACTATAAAGGTGTTATATGTTCATTATTTATAGTGATATATAATAATGATGATGTCAGCCGTTGATATATATATATTGTTTTCTATTACTGGTTACAAAATCTCGATTTGATTTTTTTAATGTTTAAATTATATTTCGGGAAAAGTATTTTTTTCTGGATGAAAGGTACCCAAATGTTCTTTTCTGTATCCCTTACAACTTGTACGTAAAATTTCTCGACGATCGGTTGACTAAACAAACGAACGAACTCAAATTCGCATTTTTAGGATTAAATCTTGCGACACAGTTATAGTGTTGCTTGCACATGAGCTCCGAGGAATTGCGCGCTGGGGTTTATTTCTATTTTTAGAGTATTTTTAAATTTTTATTTAATGCAGAAGGCATTAGAAAAAAAATCTTCTAGAATAATTTCTTGATTATTTAACATCATTTCTAAAGATTTCTCGGAGCTCGCTTGCGGGAGTATACTCGTAAACAATGTCAGTAAACAGATGAAGTTTTCTCCTTTACTCGATATCTGACAGTCCCACAGCGAAGGCTTCAGAGACGAGAGCGGGGGGTAGGGGGTCGAAGGACCACGGATGACTCCTCGCAGCGCAAATTAGCGCTTCAGACTGAATTAATTACCGTTCGCCGCTTCTGTGACAACTCACCCCGACTTCGCTAGGGCTGTCACTTGTTATATAATTAATTAACGCAATGTAAAATGGTAACGGTTTGAACTTAAACTTAATTCTGTCTAATTTACAGAGGTATATTGTGAATTTGTACATGTTTTAATAATATTGTAAGAATCTTAACAAATTAATCGATTATTAATCGATAATGCATTTAGATTTTTGACCAAGTTATACAAAGTTTAGAACTGCACAGTATGTTTTTTTTTAATGATCAGTATGTCATACTGATAATTTTATCAGTGTATCAGTACAGTACGTTAAAGACTGTGTAAACGTTTCTCGGTGTTACCAATAGCAAATCTTAGTGCTATTTATATTTGAATATAAAAAATGAATTTTTAATTACACAATGTGTGATGAGAACGCTGAATAAATGTTGATGAGTTAAGGAGGATGGATGTAGTGGTGTGAATGATGCAACGTCGTTGGTCGCCTCGCTAGTTGACTCCGCAATTGACTCGCATGATTAACGTGACCCGGAGGCGGCCGGCGGGTTAATACTGTGTCAGTAAACATATTTGTAAACGGATCTCTATACATGAATCAACTGTGCAGTCATAATGACTGCATCTTTTTTTTCTTAGAAGCCGTTAAGAAAAAAAAGATTTTTTTAAATTTAATGAGGGCTATTTTACAAATCGCATATTTTTTGATCCCATATGAATATAACGTGAATTCTAAGTTTGCCCCCCCATACAATTCTAATGTTCTGCATACTTTTTATCAATAGTTCTGCTGAATTTTCATTCGCTCTTTTTTTTTTAAATTTAATTAGGGGCTGACTTTACAAATCAGAAATTTTGCGTTGTGATACTAACCAAAGTATTGTTCCTATCGAAAAAAGTTAGAATTGTAGAATTCTTGGGGGCAAACAGAACTCCGTGGAATAATACGGCCGTTATTGTAATGCACTATAAAATTGCGCAAACGCTGACATAGCTGATGAAGCAAACGAATGTTGGTTCTCAGCATTAGTCATTAGTGGCCTAAAAGTTGTGTATGAATAAGTTTGAAGAATATTCGCCCGCTAAGCATACAATGTGCAAGATCTTGTGCAAATCTATGATGCGTTTTACGCTGTGTATAACGCAAAAAAAACGCTGTCAGCATTTAATTATTATTAGTCAAAGTCTGACTTCGTCCTGTGTGAATGTGGCCCAAAAGTTTTTCGACCCTTAGATTGATTTAAGTTTGTTTAAAATACATATGAAAATAATAAGTTGAATTCCGCCTCGTCCGATGTCGATGTCGATGCGCTAACGCATTTACGTCCAATTGACCCCCGCCGACCAATTGACCCAATTGACCCACTCGCTCGGGGTCGTGGACGCACAACATCGACCGCATAGCACTACTTCTACATCACTAAATATATATTTATGCGTACTTATCAACAAAATGTCGAAAGCCAGATCTTATTTTTCCATTGAAACCCACATTAGCCTATAATTATTTTCATATTTTTTTACTTATAGGACTTACAGGTAAACAATGACTTTTTATTCATTTTTTTTCTGAATTGATTGATTGGTTGTCCGCATCCAGCCGTTGCAGGTCGCTCTCTGGACATAATTTCATTGTTTTGTCGGCAGCTGAGTGTTGATCCCACTAAGCCAGAAGTGATTGCATAGCAGAAATGCTTGTATGATAAAAAAAAAACGCGTTGCATGCCTGTTCGTTCCGCGCGAACTCCCCTAACACCGGTGGTCACAACAGACCTTAAATTCACACCCCCACAACCGACAGCGGCAAAAAGTGCACCACAGGAAGGGAGCAATTTGTTAACGGCGGTAACTAATGACCTGGTGCGGCTCTAACAATCATGCCATCTGTCAACAAACTCACACCCACCAGTGCTCTATGGCTCTCCAAAAAATTCGGAATATTTCTATTTTAAATTTCAAAACGTTATTTGTAAGAAGTCTATTTTCTTTCCTAGTTTGGTACACGTATTTATTACGATACAATAACTAGTGGTCAACCAGTGGTCGACCATAAAAGAGTATACATACAATATACGATATTACATACGTTGTGTAATCTTCAGGTGTGTATAAAACGTTGATAAAATGTTTCTAGTGCATATTACCTATATAAAAATATCGCGTTTCTCCATTTTAAGTGTACCATATTAAATATTAATTAATATTCCTTCCGCGCAATTTTCTTAAAAAGAGATCCAAAGTTTTCGCTAAAACTAAGCTAAGTTTTAAAATTTTTGTACCAACATAGACTGAGTTAAATGTAACCAAGAAATGATTAGACATGGTCGAAATAAAGTTTATTATTATTATAAATATGTTAGTATAAATCAAAGTCGCTTCCCGCTGTCTATCCCTCTGTCTGTACGGTTAGATCTTTTAAATTATGCAACGGAAAGAGGAAGGTTTTTATATATAAAACTAGCTAACGTGGCAAACGATGTTTTGCAAAAAAAAAAAAAATGGTTAAATAAAAATAGTTTACAACCTAATATCAGACGGCAGACCTACCGATTATACATAAAAAAAATCATTAAAAACGAGAATTTTTTATATAAGATATATTAAGATATAAGCTATTTCGTCCATTTTAATTATATAACAAAAGTAATGTCCCATTTGACAAATTTTGGAAATTTCAAAAATAAATATTTTTATTTTTGAAATTTCCAAAATCTAGTAGAATTCTACTACAAAATTTTATTATTATAAGACATAGCTCTTACTTTTTATAGCAATCTATAGTAGTGATTCGGCTATGTCTCATTCTGTAACACGTTATAGTTGATTGAAGCTATTTTTATTAAGGCTCAATTTATCATTCCCATTAAGTAATATCTACGTTAGGTAGTATTCGCTGGATTAATCATTAAACTATAAATTAATGTCAAATTATATGAACATTGATATTGTGCAGAGGTGATATAATGACAGAGAGTAAAAACAGATTGTTTTTATATTCGTTAAAGGGTGCTTTTTTACATCTTTGATCATTAGCAACAACAACCCTTGTTTAATTATTATTTTGTAGCTATATTTAGGTATTATTTGTAAAAATTATTTGTAGAATTTTTTGGATAATTCGATTAACCATTTGATTCTCAATCTTTGCAGGTGTGAGCGCCAATAAAATAGCAAAACGAACAGAAATACCACCGAACAAGGGAGGGCCATTCGCGGCCGCTCTACGAACCCTAGCCAAGAATGCGGGGCCCGACAGTAAAGACGGTAAGTGATTAGTTGCCATCGCACACCGTCCCCCAGCCCCTTACAGTTGACAGACTCGTATTGAACTTTGATTGAAATTTAAGTGCCGTTAAAATGGTTGTTGAACACGGTCAAGTAAATGTTGCATTGTTTTGATCTATTTATTATTTTATTAATTTTTGGTACACCAAACAGAAATAAAAACAAAAATATAGATTCTAAGTTCGCTGCCATCTTAAGGGTGAAAGATTAGGAATTGAGGAAAGGTTCTTTTTTTTTCTAATATAGTTTCTAATAGTTTCTTTTTTTTTTTTGCAAGGAGTGTTCCAAAAGGCAGCGAGCCCTGTCCCTACTATATCTGCCGGTGGCTAGTTAACATCTTTATTAAAAAACAAAGTGATTCAATGTATGTTTCTCGAGCATATAGACCCGATGAAGTATGTACATATTAACATATCTTATGGCCCTTAAAGTGCCCTACAGATATGTGGTATCTGAGTATGAGTGATCAAATGAAATAATGTTTGGGAATTTAGGCAAATAGGGGATATCTCTCAGAGACTATTATTATTTCAATGTATCCAACGCACCCTGTGAATTCATAGTTCAATTTGAGTCTATGTCAGCAAATTCCCGTTTTTTTATTTTTTTATTTTAAATTTAATATCGTTATAAGACGACGACGAAATGCATTCGTCAAGTTACGTATTGGTCCATAAGTACGGAAATTAATTTATGTTACATATACTTGTCCGAATGTAATGGTTGACTAAAGTTTTTGTTAATATAATAATATACTGCCTGATATATTTATAAATATGTAGTTTAAAATGACACATTTTTTGTGTGTATTAATATTACTTTATGCCTAAAAATTGTATAAATTTACTCTGTATGATATATAAATTTTGTTTATACATATATCATACAATTTTATGAATAAATCAGTTGAATTGTAACAAGTTCAGCATTGACTTTAGTCAATTAGCAAAAAAATTATGTATTAATTAACTAGACACTAATCGACTTTAGATATATATATCGCTTCTAACTTAGTATTTTTCTCTCAATTCGGATATGGGTTTGGTGAGTGTGTATTTATTGAGAGTGAAATACCGTTCCGAGTCTGTGATCCGGCTCGAAGGACCAAGTTGACGAATCGAGTGTACAGGCACCGCGAGCGGCACGCCGACCAGTTCGGAACGAGAGGGCACGAAGGACAAACCGCCCCCCGCGCCGACGAAACGATCGTCCCCGCACCACCTGCCGGCCAGTGGCTTCCAGCCGTATCGGCCGGACGACAGGTGAGCTCTCCATTCCACCACTTCCATTACCATTAACCCTTTAGCCGCACAATTATTTTCGTGTCCATTTCGCCAGAGCCTACTTATACAAGTACTTATGTTTATTCTTAAATCGTTGTTGCTTTCTCTTTAAAAAAAAGGCGCTAGGGGCACGACAAACCCAGTTCCAGCAGGCTAAAGCAGTTATTTGATACCAGATGATACATAAAAAGTTGATTACATTAGAAACAGTAGAGGTCAAAATTACAGACTCACTGTATATTTAAAGATTGAACAATTTTTTGACGACCACCGATACACATCGGCTTTTTTTGGTTAATTTGGTGAAAAATTTAAATTTAATCGCTTGTTATATGTCCATTGCGTCATTCCGAGACTACTGAACATATTCTTTTAACCTTTGATTTATCGAATCGTAAATCTGAATAATTGAACCGCTTTTGGTTATATGAAGATAAGTGGTCGTAGCTTGAACTTTGAACTTGGGCATAACTTTTTTCGTATTTCGTTTTGATTAAAAATGTTGTAGGGGAATCGAGAAAGCTAAAGCATTGTTATAGGATTCTTATAGGTCAATAGGCATCGGCTAAATGGCTGATTCTGCTTTTCCAGGTTGTCGCATCCGGCGGTGACGTCGTTCCCGCTTTTAGAACCAACCGCGTACTCTCCTTACGCGCACCCTAGTATATATTCTTCTTTACAGTATAGGTATAGTATACTTTCTGTATTAATACGTAAAGTGGATTTCTTTTACTAATTTCTTATCTTTTTAGAGGTTGTCGATGAGCTTTCACTACTCAACTTAGATAAGTATTGTATGAAACAAAATAGTCTTAGGTCTCATGTGATTACACTGCGGTAAAGGGACAAAGATATACAAATATATCCTTTGCTAATTATGCTTATTCATTTTATTTTATTTTATTTATATAGGAAAACTTAAGGCAAATTGGAAAAACTGCTCAAAAATAACTAGCTATAGATAAGCTAATAGATATAAATCTTAATGCATACAACATAGACAATAAACAACTGTAGTAATTACCCGCTTCGTTACGATATAGGTACACACGATTATGTACCTATCTGAAGTGGTACTTTATTCCCTTGACACCGTATGGTCCGTCCGATCTGCAGGATAGCCGCCGAAGAGCAGATGTACCTGGAGCGCATGTTCCGCGGCGGCGTCGGCTGGCTGCCGCCCTACGCACTCTACCCGCCCATCGCACCCCATCTGCCGCTCGTGCCCGGCGCGCCCCACGCCGCCCACGCCGCCCACACCGCCCACGCCGCCCACACGCAGCACGCCGCCCATGCCGCGCACGCCGCGCTGCACGACGAGCACGCGCAGCGCGAGAAGGAGATCGCTCTGCAGCGCGAGCGCGAGCGGGAGCGGGAGCGCGAGCGAGAGAGGTAGCTCACCCTTTCTCTTTCTCCCCTTTTAATCTGTCCTTTGTTCTGACTTACTCAACGCACGTTATGACACGACATCCCCGACCTTCTATGGCCGTCCAGCGCGGGGAGGACTGTGCTGTGCCCCTGTCGGAATCTCAACCTACCTAAAAGTAGAGGTACGCCGAACGCAGCCGAACCGGCTGCCCTATTCTCAATTTGTGGTTTTTAAAACGTATCTACAATGTTGGTACGTACGACATTAAATTGGAAATAATACTGTGTCAAATTAAAAACCACACAATAACGCGCCAATAACTTCATCGACATGTACAACCACGGTAGAAACGCCATTTTTGACAGATGCTTAGTGAATAACAAAGTAGACAATTGTCGAGTCTATAACCGCAACGAATCGATAATCACAGCAAAACCACAGAAGAGAATAAGCCCGTTATCTTGATTCTGTAACATAACTATTATATTAGAAAGAGAAGCGGTATGTTTTATGTATTTTGTTTGATATCGGCAATGTATATGCGGTTCGGTTGCAGGGAGCGCGAGCGCGAGCAGCGTGAGAAGGAACAGCGCGAGCGCGAACGCGAGCGAGCGCAGCGCGAGAAGGAGCAACGAGCGCGCGACGAGCAGCGGGCGCTCGCCGCGCTTCACCCGCTGCCGCCGCACCTACTGCCGCCGCCCGTCTACGCGCTCTCGCGCCCCTTACTGCCGCCGCCGCTGCTCTACCGGCCGTACCGGCCCTACTACGACCACGCGCGCCCGCACCACCCCACGCCGCCGCCCGCCTCCACGCCACCCGCCACCGCCGCCCCGCCGCCGGCCGCCGTCGCCCCCGCGCCCGCCGCGCCGCCCTCCACGCCGCCCGCCGCCACCGTCGCCACCGCCACGCAGCCCGACGCCGATCCACCACCCCCCGCCAGCGACGAGCCCAGAGGTGAGGAGTCGCAGCCGCAGCAACCCCCGCAGCAGCCCGATGCAGTCGAAGCGGCGGTCGCGCCGGTCTGACCGCGCCGCCCGCTGTTAGCCCCTCTGTCTTGCGCGCTCTACAACTCACAGATCGATCGATCGACCGATCGCCTGACGCAGGAGTCGGCACACACACTCAGACTAAACACGGTCAGTTAAAACTAATCAAGTAAATCCGTTTTAACTGATCAGTTGAACTGATCCAATGGCCATCTTAACTTCAAAATGCATACTTTATAATAAATACATTGTTTAAATGTAGTGTTCATGAGAAATGTGTAACCGAATGGGTACTCGGTTGTTGTAAAATACCAAATAGGTATCTCGGTCTGAATACTTGTGTGTCCTCTCCTGAACAGTCGACCAACGATCATAAATGTACTAGGCTGATATGTCATATCGTTATTATTCATGTGATAAACGGACCGACGATTTCTCTACAATAGTTATTTATTAAATGTAGATGAGAGTTAGGGTGAGGCGAATGAAATCCAAAAAGTTTTCTCCTGATCGATGGGGATATTAAAGAACGTAGAACACCTAAGACCTAAGAAACCTAAGACTGCCACAAATGACGCCTACTTTGAGACAATAATAATTAGTTTACGTTATTCTGACGTTCAAAGAAATTGTAATTGATAAAAAGACAATATATGTTATACAGGGCAAGTCGCACAAGTATATACTTGAACAACTTTGCTCGGAAAAATGTTTGTACGTCTCGTAAAACACATAATTTAAAGTTGACATGACAAGTGGGCATGTTAAAACATGATCTTAGACACTCACCGTACCGCTTGTAATTTTGGGTTTTAATTCGACAACTTAAAGCCTATATAGATCTAACTCTATACTGAATTTTTGGAGGCCTATAACTATTTTGCCATAATTTCGGAGTCCAGTCGCCACACTCTAACGAATAAAGGAGCGATCGGTCAAAATGTATCATTGTAATTATAAAATATATTTGTACAAATTGTGGACTAGTCCGCGTTCTGACCGGAATCCGGACTAGTAAACACCGGATTCAGGTCAAAATTCGGACTAGTGAGGACCGAGGCGACGGTGTCGTTTCGGTCGCCAATGTACCTTCCGGTGTCGACGTCTCCCACCCGGTCGTGTATATCCTTGTCTCTGTGTATCTTGTGTATATCTTGTGTGTATATATATATGAATTGGCGATTTGACGCTCACTGTGATCGGATCAGGGTTGAATGTTGAGTGTTGCGGAGACGTCGCCGGCCGACTTTTGCTATGTGCAGCGGGCGACACGAGTCGGACGACTGTGGCGCGACAAGTCGTCCGGCTCGGTCGTCGCGCGACTTGTATCTATATTGTATCTAATTAAGTAAGTGTAGTGATGGCGGCGCGGCGATCGTCGCGCGACTTTCGGCGACTGTCGGCTACTGTCGCGTAATGTCGCGCGACGACCGCGCGCCGCCTGTCGCGATCGACTGCAATGTTTAACAACGCGACACTAAAAAGTGTTTTATAAACGGAATCACCTCTTTAATATTATGTTTTAATTAAACTTAGATAGTTTATAAATAATTTTTAGCTTTTAATAGGTGTTCAATAGATACATGAATATAATTTGAAATGAAAGTGTTGTTTCGAATGAGCATTTAGCGACGACCGCCGCCGACGTGTAAATATTATTACCTATCATTATGGACAATACCTAACAAGTGAAAAACAAATATGAAATTATTGATAAAATACATTGAATGAAATGAATCTTGTGCGCACGCGACGCGAGCGGCCGCGACGCAGCGCCGTCGCGTGACGCGTTGCGTTGCGTTGCGTTGCGTCGCGACCCGCGCTCGCCTTTTTCTTTTTCGTTCTACCCTACCACCCCGCCCCGCCCCGCCCCTCCACCTCCACCTCCACCTCTCCCCTCCGGCAGCTTCAAGTAGCGCATGACACTTAGTGCGATGCAGCTTGTGTGCCAGTACACGTACACACAGTACACACAATATACATACAAACGTCTTCTCTCTTTAACGAAATGAGTGTAAAATATTGTATATATAATAATAGTGTTGCAGCCCAAGAAGATGCAATTGATATAGTGACTTAAATTGTTTGTTAAACTAAACACACGACATTATACATCACAATTAATATTTATATTTTTTATAATTATAAAAATCGATATGTATGTTCCCCGTGGACTCCAAAACGGCTCAACCGATTTTGATGAATTTTTCAAGTAATCAGCAGGGAATCAGCCCAGCGAGTGATCCTGTGAAGTTTAGTAGCGATAGGATTTTTTTTTATGGGTAAAGTGTCATGTTTTTTTTTCCGTACAAATTAATACAAAATTAGATTTTTATTTCTATTCAAAAAGTGTAAAATTAAATATTCAATGCTCAATGAAATATGAGCAATGGAGACTGAATAAATGTTCAACATCTGACCTAGCAAAATCTATTTTTTTTTTTTAAATTTAAATAAATAAAATTAAAATCTAGCATAAAGGAAATGAAATTATGAAAAGTTCAAATTTGAAATTATCAAGTTCGTTTCAATAAATTAGGAAATTTTAAAACAGATTAATGCTTGAGCTTAAGGTAAAAGTAAAATCTAACGGTGTTATTACAAAAAAGATAAACATACATTGAACAGGTGTCTAAAAAAAAGTTTATTACAAAATCGTGTTTAAGCACGGTTTAGAGTTAGGCGCGGTTTAAATACTGTTCATATTTAAAAACGCGTCAAATCTTGTCGAAGCCTTGTCTAACCTCAAAGTAAATCTACTTTGACGTCTCTAATTTTCGCTAGTTTTATATTTAGGGTGTGCTGTGTATTTAAAATTGAATAATATCAGTGATGGAATTAAACTTTGCAGATTTTGTTGATGATATTGATTTAGAAGAATTAGATTATATAGAAAACTTTCGAGACAATCAACAAAATCGTACACGAATTAATCCTTATGAAGTTTTCGATGACCTTACTTTCAAAAGAAAGTACAGGTTTACCAAATGTTAATATATAAACAAAATATAAAAACAAATTATGAAATGTGCTATCGGGGGCGTAGCATAATTTACGATGAAATATCGGATAGTTTTAAATGTTTTACCTTTTCTTCTTGAACCCAATTTTCTCCACGTGTTTTTATTTTATTAATGCAATTTTCCATATTAGTTGAAAATTTTTTTATAACTAGTCGTAGTAAACAAAAAAAATTGTAGAATTTGACAATGATGAGGATGAGTTATGACTTGACAGTTTGATAAACGTTATACATTCCATTCCTTCAACTGATCACTATTCTATGTGTACGTACATATTATATACATAATATTTGGTACCAAAACATACTTATGGTGGTGTATTTACAGCAATAATTAATTTATAATCACACACTGCACGGTTTTATTTATACATAGATAATTTTAACATATGTTTCTGCGTAGGATATTCTATTAACACATAACAAATTTACATAGAAAGGAACGTTTTAGAATGAACTAAATGAAGTTGAACGAAACTTTTGTAATGTTGCTATTTAAAAATTACACTTGGTTGCCTAGCGATGTTTTAGTTAGACAAAGGACAAACACTCTTTTGTAATAACGAAGGTAAAACATTTGTTCAGTCAGGTTTTAAATCATTAAACGCTGTTTGACAAAACACGTGTTTAGACATAGTTTAGTATCTTTTTTGTAATAACACCCTAAATGTTAGCTGACTAAAAATTAAATTTAAAAATAAACATGATACAAGTAGAGGAATTTGTCGTGTATATCCGACTCTGGCGGCTAAAGGGTTGTTGTTATCATAGACTACTCCTATTTGCATTCAGCAGGGACCACGGGGGTATTAAAGTCTAAAAAGTGGTAAATAAGTAAAACAAAATCTAACGATACTAAATTTTATTATGTTATCGCTACCACTAGTAGCAAACCGTATCTAAAGAATTGGAGTATGTACAGTCGGGGTAAGAAAAGGTACGTCACCTTAAAAAGTCGACATTTACTTGCACCAGGACAATTTTATCATTAATGTCAAAATTTAATTTCAAACGTCTGCCAGTTGTCTGCTTAGTGCTTTAGTTTCAAAACGTTCCTAGGAGTCTAAGACTTGATGAAAGAATGAATTTAAAAATTGAAGGTTTTCGAACCATGATGAGTCAATTGTACATTGATCAAGCCTATAGATTTTATTCCCTTTGGCCCATATGTTAAGCTATGCAAGAGTTTGGAAAAATAATAACAATTTATCGAAATCGAAAAGTCTTGTCGCAAGTCAAATTCTAGTGTTAGTCAATATCCTAGGATCCCATGGGGTCCTAGACGTGGGAGCCAAGTGGAGGGAGGCTAAAAATCTCTAAATTCAGACAAGATACCCCACACATTTAGTATTGTGGTGGGGGAATTCGGTAATTCCCCTAAAGAACAGCTAATTAGAAATATAGACTAGATAGAAGAGAAATGCTCCAACAGAAAATGGTAAAGGAAAAAGATGGACCTATCTAATAAGAGTAATAACTCTGCACGCCTACATAATTCTACTATTTTTAATTTTCATATTTTCTTTAGTGCTCCATATTGAAAATATCTACGACGATTTATATATTCACTAGTGGCCCGCTCCCGGCTTCGCCCGGGTGCAATCTGTTAGATTGTCTTACACCGCCATTTGTTAGATTATCATGGAACTCACAGATAATTTTAACAAATAATTGCTGGATTGAATAGGTAGCGCCATCAATGTTAATAATATTGTATAATTAGCAAAAAAATAATAAACAAAATGAGATATAAACTATCCTATCTTTTAAGTTGGACCAAATAACAGACACTTATGAAGTTTGATCAAAATCGGTTCAGTAGTTTCAGAGTTTATCGCGAACATACATCGTGACACGAGATTTTTATATATATAGATAGATATAGTTCAATCACAAGTATTGTTGGTCTAACTAAAAAGTTTAACACATAATATTTGAAAAAAGTTTTCATAATAAAAATTTACATTAGACAATCGTTTTAAATGGCGCACATTTTTCTAACTCATCTTCTGTCAAAACACTGTCACAAACAGAACCAAAATAAAACCTCTAAAATACACAAGGCACACAGAAAAACCTTATCAGAGCCAGGAGGAATATGTCCCATGGCCAGACCTATTCCGGACGTGAAATACACTGAGATTGCGCGAGATAAAGGCGACAAAATACCCACAGAGTTTGAAACAACTATATACACAATAGTTACAAGCAAAAGTAGCCAGAAACTTGTTTTTGGGACTGTTTCTGGATGGTTCACTGGACTAGCCGTTGTGAAGGTGGGTAAAATTGCGGCCTTTGGATTAGGGGGTGGGGTGATTCTGCTCCATTTCGCTAGCGAATGGGGCTACATTAGTGTGAATTGGGAGAGAGTCAGAGAAGCAACAGACCATAGCAGAGCCTGGTTGGAGACTTTGTTGCTGTTTGTGAAAGGAAATAGTTGCTACTCTGTCGGCTTTCTAGGTGGATTCTTCTTCGGCGTGGCTTCGACCTGATGCTACCGTACATACAATTATTGATACATTTTAATGCTAAGGTAATAAATCTATTTGCTTTGTAACTCACAAGTGGTTGGTTATTTTTGTGATTAATTTTCTAAATACATATGCGTAAAAATAAAGCAATAATTAAATACTCGGGTATTTAGATGAAGATTTCTGACTCATAATGAAATGATCTACAGATATCCCTCATAGCAAAACTAATAAAAGAAAAGTTTGTAGATGTTTTTTTTTCTGTCATTGCACATTATTATAATAGCAATAATAATTATACTGACCCACATAACTCAAGTTCCATGTCTGAGAAATAAATTATCCCATAAAAGGAACATAACTAGGTACAAGGTTCTTTCATAGCTTCCCCACTTTCATTTCTGCATTGACACTACTGCTATCGGGTAAGTGCTGCGGAAGAAGCTGTTTACCTATTGAATTAGAGGCATCATATCTGTAGTGCATCATGAGATTGATAATTATCCTACTATTACCGCACTGGTATTGTAATAAAATGTCTAAGAAACTATATTTACGAGTAAGTATATTTTCATGAGAAAGGTCGACTGGTAGGAGCCATTACCTACCAACAAACACAAAAGCAGAGGAATATAAGTGTACAACAAAAAATGAAACACCAGTCCAATGGCAGCTACTATCTTTCCTTTATTGTGTCGAATTACCGATAGGCTTGAAGAAATCAAAATTTACATTCACGAAAACAGGGGCCCTAGCCAAGAGCAAACGTACAGTCGTAAACGCTACGCTACGCTCTGGAAGAAAGCTTTGTGATTGGTCAAAAATTTATGAGGGCATTACAACAACCAATCACCAGGCTTTATTTCTTTCGTTTCTTAAGAACGCAACGAAACGTTTGCATTGGTTTGGTTCTTCGCTAGGGCCTTCCGTGGTTAGCCTTCCGTGCGACAAGCGTTAGCGCGATATAAGTGTTCGTACATATTGTAGTAGCGCCATCTATCCGAGTTTGACCGCAACATACCTTTTAATTGAATTTATTTAATTAATTCATACGGTTATTGACTAGATGGCGCTTTGACTTACAAAAAATAATATATAAACAATACGTATCCCGCAGACCCTGGTAAGAAACAAGGTGTGGGTAGGGGAATGGAATTTAGCATTCCTAGCTGATGCATAAAGAAAGAAAATATTAGCATATGAGAAGGTCTCTAAGACAAATGTTGCAATTATTAGTTTTTTTTTCACATGGTTAGTTTAGATATATACTTACACAGGAAAGGGACATAGTCAGAAATTTTTCAGTGCCTCAAAACAAAGGCTTTCGACACACTAGTGATGACATATAATATATGGGCCTCGTAAAAAAGCTATAGTAGTTACTGACATTGCCCGACGGATCAGTAAATGGAAGAGGCCGAAAAGTTTTCGAATGGAGACCACGGACATGCAAACGCAGTGTAGGACCTCCACCCAAAAGATGCTTAGAAGGGCGACAGGTCGACTGGATCCAGATTGCTTCTGGTCGGTCTTATTGGAAAATTACGGGTAGGTAGGCCTGTCTCCAGAAGTGGTGTCTGGCTGAGATGATGATGTCGATGATGACATAAGAAAGGTGAAAGGCATTAAAAACCAAATAGGTAAATGTCGACCAATTTAGAAATATAGAATCGCAAGCAACTTTATAATGCATTTAAACTCAATTTTTGATCAAATTGATCACGCTTTCTAACAAAACCCAATCAATCGATTGGTTAATCGAAAGAGCGATAAACGAGAAAGATTTTGTAGGTATGTATATATAATTTTCTGAAAAAAATTGGGGGTCCGGGGCGTATGTAGTATTTGTCTTTAGTATTAGTATATGAAAATTTGTGGGCATGACATGAAAATTTATAGGTGTTTATTATTCTATCTAGGCATGTAAAAATTACTTAACGGACCTGAGTTTCGATGAAACTTATTAACAGTGTAGGTGCAAAAGGTATGTATAGATACGATACATTATAATAACACGATAATCATAGGCCATGACACAATGAAGTCGTGGGCAAAAGTAAGTTGGATCAATCCTATCAATAGGACTAACGGGAAAAACTCACGAAGAAGTATCAGACAGGTGATTATTATAGCTTATACCGAGACCAGCAATTTCGCTACAGGCCATGATAGGATAGAAATGGGGCACCTATCTATTATAAGACGAGGTGGGACTATTCTCTATAGAAATGGGCCCTGGCATCTCTTAAAACAGCACTGCTTCCAAATATCTATGGTCTTCCATAAGACTGGCTATTTCCGCCAATCAGTAATAAAAACTGTACACTTAGGTAACGAAAAACGATCACAGTTTACAAATTAATGGCAATTTTTTTTAGCCTGGAAATATTTTAAGGAGTAGACTTACTAGGAGTCTAGAATAACTATTGTACTTTAAACAGAACTTAGCGTATGTAATATACACAAAGTACTATAATTGACTTATCAGTCAACTAGCCTATTGCAAACGTCAATTTGATATTCAGTTTTGTTTTGATAATTGCTCTTGTGCAAGCAAATGTCGACTTTAAGGTGGCGAACCTATTATTACCGTGACCTATATATACGATGTGTTATTATATACACATAAAAATATTAAATCGTTTACGAAAGTGTCGGAGATGCATAATTTCAACACCCGTAATAAGCACAAGCTTCTTGTCCCTTATTTCCGTCTACGGAAAGTAAGCAAATCTTTTATGGGAGACTGCGTGAGATTCTATAATAAATTGCCTGTAGATGTATGGGAATATCCTCGCAACTCGTTTAAAAGTTACATTAAGAGCGCACTTCTGAAGAAAGCATATTATAAAGTTGAGGAATACTTATGCGACGAAACGACTTGGCCAATTAAGAGATCAATGTGACTTGGCAGTGTCCAGGTGAAACCCATGTCTGGTTTTTCCGGCTCTGTTGCCGTTGTCCGCCGTTTGCTTACTTGCTTGCCTTACTAATTTTTCAAATTAATTTGATCATTTTAAATGACATCATTAAATAATATATTTAATTGTTTTTATTTGACACAAACCTTGGAGGCTTTCTACACCTCTGTTGGCCATAGATTTAATTTATATTGACCTTTAGAGACTATACATCTCTAAATTAGGGACCTTATACATCCCTTCGTAGTACCTAAGTGGGTACTTGACCCGGAGACCTTTACTTTCTCCTAGTAAATTAAATCAAAATGTTAACCAGTTAAGTGTGTTCTAGTTTTGCTATTGTAATAATACTTAATATATATGTAACTTGATTTTTATGACTTTCTGCCAAGTTTCTTGCGGCGCTTCTTCTTGGCAATGATGGTCCTTCCGAAGCGCTGGTAGACTTAAGACATGTAAAGGAGCCCCCTGCGGCCTACTTGCAGAATAAAGTTTTGAATTTTGAATTTTGAATTTTTGAACTGTACTTAAATTAATCAACATTTTCATTCAAAACATCAAGATAATACGGTAATAGCGAGCTACACTCGCCCAAATAGCCAACACCATCAATGGTCGAGTAAAGTAAACTAGTTGGTGGTGTTTTGAATGAATGAATTTGAAATGAAGTGAATAAGCTAAAAAATTTATTTTTGAAGAG
The DNA here is from genome assembly GCA_936446665.2 of Synanthedon andrenaeformis. Classification (NCBI taxonomy): domain Eukaryota; kingdom Metazoa; phylum Arthropoda; class Insecta; order Lepidoptera; family Sesiidae; genus Synanthedon; species Synanthedon andrenaeformis. The sequence continues at coordinate 502,857 of OW387798.2, forward strand.
GTGGATGAAGAAATTTGTTCGATAACTAAGAAAAAAAAATTATATTGTGGAAACTTAACGTTACATTCCACAAACCTTCATGTTCAACGAAACACAACACGACACTTGGTGTTATTTCACGGTGGTCTTCTGTAAGGGGGTGGTTACTGCCGCCAAATGGGCTGCCCAAATGACTGTGAAAGCAGTGTGCCCTACCACTACTTATGCTATGTCATACGTTATGCTAATTATGATCAATACTTTACACTACGCCTGCACTGAAAATTATACTTAGTTTAAAAATCATACATTCATCACAAATTGAATATATCAGTAAAAATATATAACCTATAAAAAATTATAATTATTTTCGTGGTTATAATAAGTACTATACAAGCTGAATTAATTGTCGCAGTACAAAATTTTTTAGGTACCAAGAAAAATGAATAAAATTTTCATAATATTTTTTTTTACCCTATATGAGTATCATTTATCTACTGTGTAACGTGTGGACACCAAACTATAATAGTACGTGGTGGCCATGATAATTAATATTCTTAGGAATTTTCTCTTTATTTCAAAGTGCTACTAACACGAGTATGTACATATTTTCTTTTATAGATTGTTATAGAAAAATATATTATATTTTCTCTATATATGTAATTATATGTAGTTATCTCTATATACGTATCTGAATTCACGATGTTGTCTTTAATATGTACCCACATTTGCTTTGCTATCGCATTTGCTTGCTATTAATGTGCTACAGTTGAATAACCCCATCCATTGTCTTGTCCGCTTGACCCATTCTCTAAAACATTGTTTTCTTTGTCCGTGTAACATTGCAGTCGTAACTATATCGTAAATATAGCTAATAATATGTACCACTATTTCGAGAAAAAAACTTTTTAAATATAAAATTCAGACAATACTTTCTATTTTACAGCAAGGCTGAGCAATACAACTGCGACAGGGAAAGATCAAGAAAAACAGAAGCCACCAGAGCCCGTTGTTCAACAAGCTATAGAACCATATAAATGTAACGAAGAACCCACTTTTTTAGATAAAACGTTTATGCCACCAAAACCTTTGCCACATTCACCGAAGATTTCCCCTTCTTCAATACCCAATCCGAATCCTAGCGTAACAACGAATAAGCCTCTAGAGTCAGGGTATTCCAACTATGGAGGGTACCTGTACTCTATCCCCGGGTACTCTGCCTTTCAGCCTGTATCATATCCAGGCTTGATGGCACAGAACAAAGTGTCACCACAGCCTGAGCCAGCAGCGGCAGATTTGTTACCATATTCTGCGATAAACGTAAAAGAACAACATGAAAAACCAGTAACTAAAACAGTAGTTGAAAACCAAAGTAACAAAGAAAACCCAAATATTATAGATGTTGATGAACACAAACCCCAAACTGATTTCGAGGAGCATTTCACGCCTGAGATAATAACAACAGCGCCTATATCTGAAGTAAATAAATCACTAGTAGAGTCAAAAATGAATATTAGTTCTTTATCACAAGGATCAGGAGCGACTGTTACTATATCGACACAAATTGCTAATAAGGAACCAACAAAGAAACCAATGGAAAGATTTAGTTTAAAAACGAGTATACCTATTAGTAAGATCGACATGAAATGCGTCACTAATCCGCCAGATAATGCATTTCAGAATGCTCTAACAAAAAACTCTCCCGTTTCTTTTAATCCTATATTTCAAAATACAAAAGTAGACCCTAATCAAAGAATTGAAATACAAAGTAACATTGTTGTTAAAAATGCTGGTAATGATGTCGAGGTCAAGGTTGAAAGTAGCAAAGGAGTCGTACTAAATAAAAATAATAATAATGTAAGTACAATGTCAAATAATTCCGAGACAGTTGCAAAGGTCGAAAATAAAATCTGGCGGCCAGAATGTAAAATAGAACTCCCTAAAGAAACACATAAAGACAATACCTCTTTTACAGCTCAAGTATCAAATATAGTAACGAAGCCAATATATAATCCAATAACTGTAGAGCCAAACAAAGTTTATCCTATAAAACCTCCAGATGGAGCATTCGGTGAACAAAAAAATCAAATACTCTTCATACAGAATAAAAACAATTGTAACCCAAAAATGTTGCTAACCATTCAACAACAAAATCCACAAGTATTATTACAAAGAACGAATTTCGATTCAAAAAACTTGCAAGCTCCTTCACGGTTGTCGACTCAAAACAAAAAGTGTAAAGAAGAACTTATGAATGAGAGTGGGACCTCATCTAAAGTTGTAGCACTTAAGAGATTACATCAAGACAACTGCGACGAAAATGACTTCGAAAACCTAATCACTGAAAATCAAATTTATGGTAACAAGATAGTCGTGAAGGAGAAATCGCAAGGAACACAACAAGAACAAGACTTAAAGAACAAGGCAAAGTCAGATAAAACCCAACCCGAGGCAAAAAATGTAGTAATACAACCGAATTTTGTATACTTAAGTAACGTTCAGTTTCCAGCTAATCTTATGATGATAAAAAATAACACTAAAGTATCCCAACCTTTGAACGATCTTACGAAAGGTAAGCCTACTGAAAATAAGGTGACGAGTGAAGCTGGCACGATGACGAACAACAATAACGATACAAGCAAAATTAAAACGCAAGCTATTGGTAAAGAAATACACATTCTTAAATCAAATAATAATGTCCTACAAACACTTTCCAATAAAAACAAAAAAGATATCGTATTGCAATCAGGGAATCAAAAAGTAATAATGAACTCACAGATCGTATATCAAGTGCCAATGATTGTAGATACGGATAACAAATTGAATCAACCTTTTATTAACAGAGACAATAAAAGCGCTGGACAAATAAAAGATTTATCGAAACAATTCGAAGACGCGAAAACAAATGAGAAACTTTTTATTGCGTGTCCCTATCAAATGGATTCCAAATTGCAACCGAAAATCGTAATTACTAATATTCGTCCGAAGATATCTAAATTCGAAGAAATAAGTTCTTTAGATATGTATGAGAAAAAGAGGCGATTGCGGCGAATGAAATATCTAATTAATCGTGAAGGCAAAGATGATAGAAACGAGAGGAAAAGAGACAAAACCGAAAAATTACAATATATTATTTCGCCTTCGAAGATGAGCAATGAAATCTATAAAGAGTTTACTGCTGCAAAAATACTGGCGACAGATTGTAACATTGCAAGTGATAGTGAATATGGCGAAGAAGAATTAAAAGAATACAAGTCCATAATAGAAGAATACGGCAACATGTCTCTCAAAGAAGATGGAAAGATAGAGTTTTTGGCGAATTTTAGATTAGCCACTCAAGATGCTTACAAAGGTAGATGCGATATAATATTAGTCTAACTTTCTGTTAGACATAAGAGATATCACTTATTAAAAATACACAAAATGGTCATTAAGTTTATATTTTCATTTACAGAAAAACAATTGGAGAAGCAGGAGAGAATTCTCAAAACGGATTCTGTAGCAGCGGCGTATATTTCAGCAGGTCGGATAGATAGATTAACGTATGAAAATAAGCAAATTATAGATACCATTAACAGCAAGGAAAACCAGGTGCCAATAATTGTGAACATGAAAAGTTCGGATTTGAATGAGAAAGAAAATAGGATAACTTTACAAAAGAAGCAATTGTTTTTGGCTCAACTAAAGTTGACTCAGATTTCACCGCGTACAAGGGAAGGTGAGTTTTCAAAAATATTTCATTTAGTGGCTATGGTATACGGCTTTAGTAGTATAAAGAAAGGATAAGGAAATGGGTAATGGCAACCCTTACTCACTTACCCAAAAACAACAGCATCATCCTGTTACATAACTGTAATTTTATTAATTATGTGTGATATTTTTATCAAATTTATTTTAAATATCGAGTTGAATTCAACTAAAGGAAAAGGATTTCCTAACGACTTTCAATTGAAGCTACTTTCACGTGTTTTTTCAGGGTACGAAAAAATTTGGCAGGAAATTTTGAAAGAAAGAAAGAGACGTTACGGCGCCAATGAAGAAGAAGCTGCAGTAAAGAAACCGAAACAAGAAAACGCTATAATAAATTCAAACGACCAATTAAAGATTATGACTGAAATTACGAAATGCGTCAACGATAACAACAATCTAATTAAAAAAAGATTGGACTCTAATTCGAGTACCAATATAAATGATGGCGAAAGCATACATATACTAGCCGAGAAGAACTTTTCAGAGTTGAATCGGCTATCTAAAATGGCTGATCAGAGTGTCAAACTATTAAGCGGGAAAGACATAAGGAAGAGGGATGTGAATCCTGGTTTTGACAGCGAAAACATTAAAAAACCAATTCAAATAGTACACGAGCAACCTCAATACTTGAGTATAAATATACCAAACGTTTCTAAAATTATATCATTAAAGACGACATTAGAAAGTGCACCTATTTCGTCATCGCAAGCCACCTCGATGGATGAACCTCAAAATTCAGCAGCAGGCGTTAAAGAGATGTTCAGCGAAGGAGAGAATTTGCCAAAAGTCGATTTCTCTTGTCAAGTCGACGAAGCAAAACCCTCATGGCCCGGACTGGAAGCTATACTGAGGAGTTATCGGGAATTTGATGCTGGTAAGAATTCATTTCTTAAGTCTTGTCTGTAATAGGTCATCATTAGGGATAACTCCATTACCAGGTTTAATTTAATACTAGCTGTATGTCAAAAAAAAAAAAAACAGTTACAGAAATTCTATAAAAGTAGGAGTGAACAGATTGAATATTATTCCTCTCTCTCTCATCGCCAGCTCGAAAGAAAGAGATAGTGGAACTGCAGCGGCGCAACACGGCGCTCCGAGTGGAGTGCGCACACACGACCCGCGCCGCGTCGCGAGACTCCGATAAGGCGCATGCGCTCCTCAGCGAGCGACAGAACCTCGCCAGCGAGGAGAACAGAGTCAGGATGTCCCTACAGAAACTCTGCACGGCTATCGACGTCGTCCGGAAATATCTATAGACGAATCTATTTGCAGTACATATCTCATGTAAAATATATTTATTTAAATTTACTGAATCAATACTAATAATAAATCTGTAAGGGTCGGTCATGGAGTAAGTTACTTTGTTTTCAGAGATATCGTGTTTATAGGCTCTATACATGATACTGAAACTAAATTGACGATTTATAGAATTTTTTTCTGTATGTATGTTCCTCCATAACTCCGAAACGAATTAACTGATTTTCATGAAACTTGGTAGATAAACATTTGGACTTACGAGACACAGGATAGGCTACTTAATATTTTTCAACGCGGACGAAGTCGTGGACACCAGCTAGTAAATGTATGTACTACGCGCGCGAGTTAACTTCACACCTCGCAGTAATACGATGCCTCTCGCTTCACTCTTTTTTTTTTCAGTACGGTCAGTGCCTTCGTTAAAATTACATTGTCGTATTTATTCTGGTTCTTTTATGCACACTTTACCCAGAGCGTCAATATGACGTCATCGACTCGAAGTGCAGAATAAATAAATAAATAAACTTGAACAAAGAAAACTGAGCATTTCATAGGTATTTATAGATAATATTTATCATAGATAATTTTTTATCATTTTATAATCAAGCAAACTTTCAATTTTTATATTTGATACAGTCGCTTAAATTTTTGGCTAATTAAAATATTGTTATTATATTAACGATTATTGATATTTAAAATTAATAAACTTTGCTTCGAAAATATAAAAGGCGCTCCGGTATCTAAACTTGATTAAAGGCAAAAAAATTCGGATAACGACCACAAGCCATGAAGATTATACATTATATGTAAATATACTGAAATATGTAGCATACATAATATGTATAAATAGTTTGTAAAGATTTCTTTTGTACAATGCTGCAAAAGACATTATTCGCAAATTTAGTATATTGCGACTTGCTTTAAGAATTTATAACAGTATTCTAGGTCTAAGTAGATACGTGTTCTATATTTAAAAATAGACGAACGTGGTAAAACCACACCAAGCTGGATTTTTTAGTACTGTCAACACTTGATGATTTTTACAGTAATTCGTTTTGTAAATACCTATAGTTTTTATCATTTTTTTTATTTAAAAAAATTAAAAATAAGAAACCAAACAGTATTAAAGTGTCATGTAAAAAATACACGTAAAACTAAACATACATACAGTGTTACCAAAGGAAAAAAATTCACCGTCTAAGTTGAATGTGTTGCCATTATCAAAATTTTTGAACTTTGAAATTTTTGATTGTGACGTAATCTTTGATAAATATTAAAAAATTGCAAATAATATTTGATTTTATATTGTTGATTAAATTTTTTTTAATGTTGAAAATTTTATCATTTTTTTCTAAATATATAAATATGGATTATTAAAGCGATAAAGAATTATAATGACATATATAACTAATATGTAAATAATATTAGATCGAACATACCTCTACGAGGTAGTTATATTGTAGGTAATTATAGATACTAGAAAATAGATATGTTTTAAGTATTTAACTTGGTATTAACAGAATTTTTTTTTTATTTTTCTTTAAATTGGATTCTTTAATTCACACGATTTATTACGAAAACTTTCTTTTCCATTAAGTAAGTATAAACTCTGAATATATAATATGTTGTTGTATTGTATTCCAAAATTCACTAAAATATGTACCTATATATTGAATAAGCTGACTATTTTTTGTTGCTATTTATTTAAGGTATATAATATAGTTTTGGCTCGAATACAGAAAATGTCTTATATGTTTTTATTTCTGTCTTCTTTTTTGCATTAGTAGATGGAAATATTTTGTTTATATGGAATGAATGCTCTGATATATTATGAGAAAAAAAAAAGAAGTAATAATTGTGGGTAAAAGTAGGTATATATAAACTTATTGTAAAAAAGCTTTCTAGTTTTCTGTGACGAACTACATATTTATATAACAACTTAATATTTATAAAATGAATGTAATAATATAACCAGTAGAAAATATAATTATTTATTAATAAAAGGTTTATATTAATTAAACAAGTAGTTTTTTTAAAAAAAATTTAATACAAAGTAAAAAACTAGTAGAAATAAGACCTAATGTTGCCAGGTGATTTTTTTTAATTAGTCTTGTCCCAACAACATAGTGCTGTGCCAACGCCTATTAGGACTATGCCTAAGATTGAACCTGAAATATTAATTAAAAAAAATTTATTAACACCAAGAGCGACAGATAGACTGACGGTCCGTTTGTTGGTAACACAAGCAGTCAGTATTGAAGCCAGTGCTAAATATATGTATACTAATACTAGCTGTTGCACGCGACTTCGTCTGCGTAACTTTATAAAATATAGCATATGTTGCTACCTCATAATATAGCTTTTTATAGGTGAAAAAATTTCAAAATCGGTTCAGTAGTTTAGGAGTTCATCGCGGACAAACAACGTGATGCGAAATTTTTATTATATTAAGATTATAAAAAGATTTGTATGTTTGTAATGAATAAACTCATGGACCGATTTTGAAAATTCTTTCACCTATAGAAAGCTACATTATCAGCTAGTAACGTGGGCTATATATTATGATGATAGTTACGCGGGCGAAGTCGCGTGCAACAGCTAGTGGTATATAGTATTACAGTACTTTCATTGAAGTGTTGGACATACAGACATTTCGCTTTTGGAAAGGTCTTTTGGAAGGTAGGCCATAAAAGTGACCCTCTTATGTTATGGTCGACAGACAGACTAGTGGTCCTCTCGATTGATGGTAGCTGGCTACCGTCGCCTATAACACAAGCAACGCCACAGGTGTTGCAAATGCGCCGTCGTATTAGGAAGGGTAGGGAAATCGGCTCTACCATTCTCACAGCGAAACATAAAAGCACTAATGCTGTTATTTCACGGTGATCTTCTGTAAGAGGCTGTGTAACGTTGGCTACCTACCCTACGTTTGTCAGATCCAGTCCACAGTCAACTTTAAAAAGTTTATTTCCAAAGATGAGCCCTGTTTGTACCGAAACCGTAACAATGGGTCAATTTGACCAACGAGACCAAGACCAACCTCGTCAATAATCGTCAATAATAATATTAACGTCAATAATCGTCAATAATAATATTAACGTCAATAATCTTCAATAATAATATTAACGTCAATAATCGTCAATAATAACGTCAATAATCGTCAATAATAATATTAACGTCAATAATCTTCAATAATAATATTAACGTCAATAATCGTCAATAATAATATTAACGTCAATAATCTATATAAATAAAATCAGAGTGTCTGTCTGTGATTTGCGAAAAACTGCCTCAAACTAAGCTTAGAGAGTCATTCGCATGCTGTTAAAACGTAAATAACTTTTTTTAGAATTGTTGTCTGTCTGTCTGTCTGTCTGTCTGATCGGGGTAATCTCAGAAACGGCTGAAGCGATTTCGATGAAACTTTGCAGACATGAAGAGGGGGTTGTCAGGAGTAACATAGGCTACTTTTTGTTTATGTAAATTGCGGTACATACACCAAAATAATATTTTTTACAATTTTTGTCTGTCTGTCTGTTTGTTCCGGCTAATCTCTGAAATAGCTGGACCGATTTTGACGGGACTTTTATTGGCAGGTAGCTGATGTAATAAGGAGTAACTTAGGCTACGTTTATTTTAGACTAGCGACTCGTTCCCGGCTTCGCCCGGGTGCATTCGTGTACATAGACTTTTCGAGTTTAATGAGAATGATGCTTATGCATTAAGATAGCTTCACTCTACTTCCTTCGAAATAAATATAACAAATCACCCATCAGGTTCTGAAATTTCAAAAAATCTTATTAAATTATCTGAAAAAGTGAAGAAAGTTTTCATATATGCGAGAATTTCCTAGAAACTTCTGGAATTTTCTAGAAATTTCTGAAATTTTCGAGAAACTTCTAGAATTTTCTAAAAACTTCTAGAATTTTCTATAAACATCTAGAATTTTCTAGAATGTTAGCGAAAAAAAATCCGTTTCTATTAATCTATATAAATAAAATCAGTGTCTGTCTGTGATTTGCGAAAAACTGCCTCAAACTAAGCTTTGAGAGTCATTCGCATGCTGTTAAAACGTAAATAACTTTTTTTAGAATTGTTGTCTGTCTGTCTGTCTGTCTGTTCGGAGCGGGGTAATCTCAGAAACGGCTGAAGCGATTTCGATGAAACTTTGCAGACATGAAGAGGGGGTCGTCAGGAGTAACATAGGCTACTTTTTGTTTATGTAAATTTTATAGAAAATTCTAGAAGTTTTTAGAAAATTCTAGAAGTTTCTCGAAAATTCTATAAGTTTCTCGAAAATTTCAGAAGTTTCTAGAAAATTCTATGAAAACTTTCTTCACTTTTTCAGATAATTTAATAAGATTTTTTGAAATTTCCGAACATCGAAAAAATTTTTGGAAATTTAAAAATTTGTTAAACCTGATGGGTGATTTGTTATATTTATTTCGAAGGAAGTAGAGTGAGGCTATCTTAATGCATAAGCATCATTCTCATTAAACTCGAAAAGTCTATGTACACGAATAAGTTGAAACATTTATCTTTTCTGCCTAACGATCATCACTATCAGCTTGATAGACAGCTTTAGTATTCATCATCGAAGTTTTGAGATAGAATATACCCATATTTCGCCGAACTGCGTTCTCTTATCTCAGTGGAACTAATATACACAGGAAAAAGACAAAGTTACGCACAATTAAACAAAAATCAATTCGCTCACGAAGACAACATTATTAAATTTACGTTTTTTAATATTATAAAACAAAGTCCCCCCGCTGCGTCTGTCTGTCTATATGTTTGCGATTCTCAAAAACTACCGAACGGATTTTTATACTGTTTTCATTAATGGGAAGAGCGTTAAACGAGGAAGGTTTCTACGTTTAATTTGCAGAAAAAAATTGCACCCGTGCGAAGCCGGGAACGGATCGCTAGTCGTCAATAATAATATTAACGTCAATAATCGTCAATAATCGTCAATAATAATATTAACGTCAATAATCATCAATAATAATATTAACGTCAATAATCTTCAATAATAATATTAACGTCAATAACCGTCAATAATAATTAATGTGTTAACTAAAATCGGGACCTTATACTATACCTTTGTCTAGTGGTTCCTCAGCACCAATACTGGCTCCAGTAATGGCTGTGAAGGCGAAAGCCAGGCTGTTCGCTACCGGCACAACCAAGGAGAGAGGTGCTCTTTGTACTACCAGTAAATACGCTAGTGAACCAGTTTGGTTGATAACAAACGGAAGAACGTACTGAAACCATCAATATACGTTGTACGTGAGACTAATGTTGGTCATTAAATGGGTTCTGAGATATGGAGAGTTCTGTACTGCTACTTAAAAGTTACATATAACTTCCCTTACTTTCATATTCATATTATCGTATATTATAATACTAGCTACACGCTCCCGGCTTCGGCCGGGTTCAAAATAAAAACTATCCTATCTTTTAAGTTGGACCAAATTACACATAGTTACGAAGTTTTATCAAAATCAGTTCAGTAGTTTATTTCATCGAGGACACACAACGTGACACGTTATAATATTGTAAGAAAATTTCTAAATTACTTTGTTAAAATTGCAAAATAGAGTTTAAATCATATTTACCCTCCAATTGCCTAAAAGGAAAGCGATTTCAGCATAGGCTTGCCCGAACTTCGTTTCTGCTTGGACAGACCGGAGCCCCTTCGTGCCTTTTCTGATGAAAGGGTTGGTGCAGCCCCACAACATGCCCGTCAGCACCAATAATCCTGAGGAGTAGTTAAATTAGCCGTTACTCGAGAACCACTGGTCAGAATGTTATTTTTTTATTTGGAGCTAATCTATTTTTCTTATGTAAAGGTCATCATCAGACAGGTCTACTTGATGGTAGGTGGATACCTATCCTACAACTCAAGCAACGCCATAGGCTCTGCAAGTTCTTTACCGATCATATTAGGTCTAAGGTGTTCTTGTGCAAGAGGGTGGTTACTGCCGCAAGATGGGCTGCCTTAATATGAGTGCAAAGTGTATTTATTTATTTATATTAGGGAAACATACAATATCTCGCTACACATTATACATATACATACAAGAAGAACATAAATCAGCAAAGTTTCCACTATATTACTAAAACATATTATAAATTAAAGTGTATGTAAAATGCTAGGTAATCGTTTAGAGTTCTTATGCCATTTTAAATTCTCAAATGGCACATTTTGATGGCAGTAAGTACTCCTGAATAATTATAGGTACTTATTTTCTTCTCCTTGTCTCATAACTTAATTTTTATATGTAAATTCTCAATCAGTGATGTAGTTTGGCGCTAGATGGGTCCTGTATCAAATTTTGTCGAGGAGACCCCCTACCTAACTGTTTCGTAGCCTAATTAGAAGGTTGACTTTTTTATAAGCAAAACAAAAAAGCTCGCATGTTTAAGTAGCAATGTATTTAACCTCTAAACTTTTAAGCTCTTAGTAAACTGTAGAGTTTAGTTAGAGTGAGGGCTAAAAAAGTGAAATTTTTATTTAAATAACTTTTACGAAGTTTAGTTGAAAAGAATAAGTATTTTATTCAGTTTTACAAATCTCCTTGATTGACTAATTGTAATTAACGGGTATTTGTTGCACCCAGTTATTAGTATAATAACTGTTGCACGCGACTTCGCCCGCGGAACTTTATGATATATATGTAACCTATGTTCATCATATCAGCCGCAGGACGTCCACTGCTGGACATAGGCCTCCCTCATAACTCTCCAATAGGACCGGTCAGAAGCAGCCTGGATCCACCGTTGACCCGCGGCCTTTATTAGGTTGTCTGTCCACCTTGTGGGTGGATGTCCTACGCTACGCTTGCTTGTTCGTGCGTGGCTTCCACTCGAGTGCCTTCCTATGTTACTCGTTATAACCTATGTTACTCGCTGATAATGTAGCTTTCTATAGATGAAAGAATTTTCAAAATCGGTTCAGTAGTTTTTGAGTTAGGTAATTCATTACAACCATACAAATTTTCTGTCTTTATTATCGACTAATATTTATTAATTATTACTAGCTGACCCGTGAGTCATTATTCTATAGTCTTATCTTTTTGCCAATAAACCCTTCTAGATAGTAATTCATTATCGTGTGTGCTGAGTTGCTGACGTGACGTGTACCTTGAGAGGGACTACTTACCTCAATAGTTGTTAAACTTGTTAAAGTTGCAGCTTGTGCTACTTAATTTCAACATTGCTATATTGTTCGTTGCCTGCCTCGTTGGAGGCCTTAGATAATAAAAATAAACTGACTCTATAGAAAATGCCTATTATAGAAAGCTACGCAGTGTTTGACATAGAAACCCCCGGTTTTCCTTGGGAAGAATATAATCAAACGAAAATTACGGAGATTTCTTTTATAGCTACAACAAAAAATGACATCGAAAATACCGCTTTAGGAAATTTACCACCTTACAAGGAATTGACGCTAGTTTTCAATCCGTGCAGGCCAATAAGCCAATGAGCAGTGAATCTGACAGGTTTAACAAACCGATTACTGCAGAATGCACCAACTTTCGAACAAAGAATAAAAACCATCATATCATTTCTCGAAAAACTGCCAAAGCCAATATGCCTCATCGCACACAACGGTAATACCTTTAATTTTATCCTGATCTCTGAATTCAATGACGCCAGAGCTTCTTTGCCGGAAGATTTATTGTGTGTGGATTCTTTAGCTGTTTTTCGCAAACTTCTTAATAAAAGCAATATTAATTATTACACATTGCTACGACTAGAAAAGAGAAATGACGACAAGTTTATATGTGAGGAACAACTGTTGACTGATGACGATGCATCTTACATCTGCTAGTGGAAGTGCAAGTGTTAGGCATAGAAAAAGGCCAAAATTAAATAAGACCAATGAATATCCAGAGGAAATTGAAGGAATTCATTTAATAGATAAAACGAAAACTGGTAGACAAAGTTTCACACTGAAATCACTTTACAAAAGATTATTAAACAAAGATGTTATTCAAGAGCACAGATCGAGAGATGACAGCTTGATGCTTTTGGAATGTATCGTTGCCATGAAAAATGACTTTTTACAATATGCTAATGTTCATTCTCATTTATTCACATGTGTAAAACCTATAAGGTAATGACTCATAAGTATAATACTAAGACAAATTCTAGCCATTTTCTATTTTTGCTATAATTCTAAAGTATAATTGAGTATTAATATACTTACTTTATATAATCGTGTTAATTGATTTATATTTAATAACTTTTATTTGTGATTAATATACGTTTTTAAAATACTAAGAAAAAATGATATTTCAAGTACACAAATCTTGCTTGTGCCTACAGATAACAAATGTTTTATCGACAGATTGAAGAATAAATAATATATATATTTTTAATATTATATTTATTGTAAAAATTTAAATATCAAAGGTAAAATGCGAAATGTTTGACGAGTTTTGTAAAAACTTACACGGAATAAATTATTTATTATTATTATTATCATATAATCATGTTACATATTGCGTTTAAATTGTGATTAATAAAAGTTTTCAAATTTTCAACATTTTTCTTTTAACTTTTTTTATTTCTTGGAATAAAAAGAGTGATTTAATTAAAAAACTTGTACTTCCTTAACGCGCCCTTTTTTTTCGAATAAAAAATAAATTTTCGAATATTTACAAGACTAGTCATAGTTGTCAAGTTCTTGTTGTTCAAACAACTTTAATTAGATTTTTCTAATATTTTACAACAACCATGTAGGTTTTAATAATGGCATTTTGTTAATTTAGTTTATTTATAAATTTTGTTAGTAAATGTTTAAGTAAGGAATTTATCTCTTCGAGAGGAACTCTTGAGGCTGATCAATTGAATAAAATATTACTCAAAAATAGAATTTTATAAAATATATTTCTTGCATAAGTTCCATTTATCAAAAGTGGAAAATAAAACGTAAATATAATTGTGTATATTAAATTTTATAATTGTAAAAACTATTGTAATATCAATTAAATAAAACATGAAATCTTGTACATCCAATTCTATGGTAATATCTAAAATGTCTAAAAACTTTAAAACTATGTACAAATAATCAAGAAACCATAAAACATACTTAGAAAATCATATATAAAAACATTATTGTTTGTAATATTTGTAATTTTAATATAAAACAAGTGTAATAATAAAACATGACTTATATAAAATAATTAGTACACATTTTATTTTATTTTATAAATATTTTCCATTATATGTATAAAAATAATTAATACAAATTTATTTGACAACCTATTTTAAAAATTATGTACTTTTAGACCTATATTAGCCTATGCCTACCTAAAAACTTGAGTAAAATAATTTATCTATACTAATATTTTAAAAAGAGAGAAGATTTGTATGTTTGTAATGAATAAATTCAAAAATTAGTTAATGGACCGATTTTGAAAATTCTTTCACCTGTAGAAAGCTACATTACATACAGCGAGTAAAATAGGCTATATAAAGTTACACGGGCAATATTTTATAATCTAAACTTTTCCATATTTGCTTAATATTTGCCAATAGAATAACCAGGTGCCATCGCTTTAACATCTGAGAATTTGCAGTGATTTTCGTCTATCCATTCAACGAACTCTTTCGCTTTTGCTACACAACACTCTAGAGCAAATATACAATCATTTTCAGCACGATGAGCGTCGGCCGCAGGACTGTTTAAAAATCTTTCACGAATCTTATTCAGTTTATAGCTTTGCTTCGGTTTCTGTCCCTCGCTCCACGGAAATTTTCTACATACCTTTCTGATTTCTTTCGGTGTCGCTTTTGCTTTTCTGGGAGTATCCGGTACACATACCCTGGAAGATTTCTTTGGTGTTGTCTCATTGACATTTTGGATATCATTAACTAAATCAGTCTCATCTTTTTCATTATTTTCTTGAACTTGTTCCGTAATCTCAAAAGGCTGTGTCGAGGATGTTTCACCACCATTTTCAAAGTTAGTACTTACAGCTATTGATTCTTTCTTCTTCTGTTCTATATCATAGAAGCAGTGTAAACAGTCTGAGCACATGAGGTCTTCATTAAAACTCACCTTGAGCCGATCCAAATGGGCTTTCAGTATGGGGAAGTCAAACATATGACCATTTTGAGCCACCAGGCAAACAGGTTTAGTTAAAAGATTGAGAAATGTATTGAGTATGTTGTATACCTCCATGTTGAAAGGAGCTTCGTATTCCAGTAAGTCGTTACAGAGTCCCGTCACCTCTGTACAGCTTGGTTGTATTAATTTACACGGACACAAACATAATGTGATTTTATTTTGAACTCTCGGTGTTCTGCCCGGCCGCGTCATTAATATATGTTCTCTTTTAACAGCCACCATACTTAACTCTGTTATTTTTGTTCTGTTATTCTCTTCGGAGGGTAAGCCGGTGGTTTCTATGTCAAAAAATACGTACGTAGCTATTGGCGCCATTTCGTGGCGCGTAAAGGAATGAAAGGAATATGAATCGCTTACCGATAGTTTGCAACATGTTCCTTGATTAAGATGACTCATATGTAGATAGATAGATAACGCATCGGTTGGTAGGTGGTAGCGCAAACGGCAAATGCAACGAGAAATCACCGGTTATAATAATCGGTATTTCTACTAGAGGCACAATTGTTCATTTACTTAATGCATTATGTAAGATATTTCTGTAACACTGCACTCGACTTAAAATGATTGTAATAGATAAATTATTTTGTAACAAGCTTCTAAATAAAATTGTAAATTATTTAAATAACAATAAAATCTGGGAGTTCAAATGCTCTTGTTTATCTTTTGGTTTTGTTTGGTACTTTTATTGACATCAGTTGACAATCTGTCTGACATTGACGGTAAACAGTATTTGACACATTTTGAAAACGTCACATGACATTCTCCCAATGCTCCACGTCGCGCATGTCGCGTTGACGTACCAGGACCAGCACCAAATTTTATTATGTCATGTATTTCGACAATCCGCGACAATCTTATTCCATGTTGCAATTTAATTAGATTTTGTCCAGAATTAGGGAATTTACAACTTTCTTTGATATTTTGTTAAAAGCAGAAAAAAATTGTAAACTTGTCATAGTAATGACAAATCATAACTAAATTCATAGTTTAGTATAAATTGACTGCAATTCTTCGCTCCATCCACTGACCTCCATATATACAAGTATATATGGAGGTCAGTGGCTCCATCGCTGTAACTCCATGCTCGTTGATCGAGTTCGTTTATTAGTCGTTAATAAATGTATGTAGCTGACAATCAACTCAATTCTCATTATCGTACTGACTGATCTTAAAAGCTTGATGTAACTGCTACATTATAGGTAGGTTATGGAGTGGGACAGGATAAAAATTACGCATGTTAAATTCAACTTTACCTGCCAAAAGTAAATACTTAACTAATTTTGAAACAGTTTTAGCAGCACAAAATCACACTGGTAAACGGATGTTTTTTTTAATACTATCTTTTTACTATCTTCAAGTTAGTCGAATGGTACCAGGTTCTAAAAAAAATGTTGTCCTTTTTGAAAAAAGTTAGCTCTTTTACAACGTTTTAACAAAATTTTCAAGATATTTTTATTTATTCTATTTTACCGGTTTTCTATGGAGCATTTTTTAGTTGTCTGAGGACTTTAATTTTAATAGACTGGCAACAACGTTCAAAATAGTGTAAAGAAAAAGAAAGTTGAGTTTGATTGATTTGAGAATTGCAATTTCAAACCGACTTCATTTATTTTATTTGTAAGATTCATTTATCGAGCCCGTGTATATCGTGTTTAAAATCTTACATTAATTGAATTATATTCAGATCGATTGTACAAAACGATGGCTCGAAGGTATCGTGATGCGGCCGCAAAATTGCAACAAAACGTCCAGAAACATCTAAAAGAAATGAAAGAGCTATCATCCTCCGATGAAGAAGAACCGTTTGAGTCCAGCGTTTTAGACGGAATCCTACAAAGTTATAAACATGGAGGCGGCGATGCTCAAATGTTGCTACGTACTAAGAATCTTATAGAAGAAACATTAAGTGGCCGGCCGGTGACTTGCCTCATATGTATAGGATCAATTAAACGAGTTGATGCAATATGGACTTGCAATCATTGTTATTCATACTTCCATCTATTGTGCATACAAAAATGGGCAAATGATAGCATTAGTTTGAGGAGTGAAGAGTCACAGGGTCCCATAACAGTATTCGTACGTAAAAAAATTGAATGGTGTTGCCCTAAATGCCGTCATTCTTACACTAAGGAAGAAATACCGCGTAAGTATCGTTGTTTCTGTAGCAAAACTGACAATCCACCTTTCCACCCCTGGTTATTGCCACATTCTTGTGGGGAGGTCTGCGAGAAGAGATTATCAACTGGTGACAGTTGTAAACACAAGTGCCTGCTCCTCTGCCATCCGGGCCCTTGCCCTCCTTGCCCGCAAACTGTCAATAGTAAATGTTTCTGTGAAAAACAATCTAAGAGAGTGAGGTGCAGTGCTGCCAAATGGTCTTGTGGACAGCGATGTATGAAAAAATTATCATGTCACACGCACAGCTGCGAAAGTCTCTGTCATGAGAATGAGTGTCCACCTTGCAGTTATACCAGTACTCAACCTTGTCTATGTGGCACTGAGAAAGCAAAAAGACCTTGTAACGATCCTTATTGGCAGTGCCAAAGAGTTTGCGGTAAAATGTACTCTTGCGGCTATCATAGATGTGAAGAAATATGCCACTCTGGAGAGTGTGGCACTTGTACGAACACTGGCATGAAATCTTGTCCCTGCGGTACCAATAAACGTTATATACAATGTCCCGATGTAATTGAAACATGCTTAGGTACATGTGGCAAGAAGCAGACGGATTGTGAACATAATTGTCCAGAAAAATGTCATAAAGGTCCCTGTCCTCCCTGTCAGGTGCTCGTTGAAAAGCAGTGTCAATGTGCTACGCACACAAGGTCGTTGCCATGCAGCAAAGAATATAAATGTGACACAAAGTGTCGCGGTATTAGGGCCTGCGGAAAGCACACGTGTGGACGCAGATGCTGCAATAATAACTGTCCTCCATGTGAAAAGATTTGCGATAAGCCACTTCAGTGTGGCCGTCATAAATGTACATCTGTCTGCCATCATGGCCCGTGTTATCCTTGCCCGAGAGAAACTCAAGTGACATGTCGCTGTAAAGCAACTTATATAACTGTGCCTTGCGGTAGAGAAAAGCATGTTAAACCACCAAAATGCTCTTTACTGTGTAAATTAAAATACAAATGTGGCCATAATGAGGAAAACAAACATTATTGCCACTTTGGCGAGTGTCCCCAATGTAAGGCGATTTGCTACAAAGTGTATGAGAACTGTGGACACGAGTGTAAAGCGGTGTGTCACGAGTATGTGGCTGTAGTATTTAAACAAATAGAAAAACCCGCTACACCCTGGGAGGTACAACCCCCAAAGACTAAAGTCATGACTCTACAATGTCCACCTTGTGAAGTCCCCGTACCGATAACGTGTTTTGGTGAGCACGAGACTTCCGATCAGCCCTGTCACTCTGCTGCTCGCCGTCCATGCGGTCGTGAATGTGGAAAGCCCCTTCCTTGTGGCAATCACAAATGTACATTACTCTGTCATCTTGCAAATCTTGATCCAAACTATCCAAATGTGCCTTTTACTTGTGAAACATGTAATAAAGAATGCTTGTTGCCCCGTCCACCAAAGTGTACTCATAAATGTGCTAAACTTGCATGTCATCCGAACTTGTGCCCACCTTGCGAAGTTGTAGAGAGAGTTTCCTGTCACTGTGGCGTAACCAACCTATATTTACGCTGTCGAGAGCTGTCCACGGCTACAGAGGACATGTTGTCTTGTAAGCAACAGTGTCCGAAAAACTTGGACTGTGGACATAGATGCCGCAAGTCCTGTCACTCTGGTATTTGTAGGCAAGACCAAACGTGCATTAAGAAGACGAAGGTATCATGTGCATGTGGTAACTTGAAAAGAGAAGCACCGTGCAATCTTGTAAGGACAGGAGAAGCTGGCGTTTTGTGTGACAAGAGTTGTGAAGAGAAAAGGATCACTGCGGAGATTGAGAAAGAAAAAGAGAAACAGAGGCTTCGGGAATTGGAGATTGAGAGGAATCGTAAAGAATTAGCAGAATATGAATGGAAATTGAGTGGCAAAAAGAAGAAGTACAAGGAGAAGAAAGTAGTGGTAACCAAAGATGATAGAAATTTGTTGCAAAAATATTGGATTCCTCTTATATCTGTAATAATCAGTATCTCAGCATTTCTTTATGTTATATATTGTATTTGAAAGACATTCCTAGGTACTATTAAATGAGACCAGTTATCTTTTTTTAGTTTTAGCTTGATAATGACTTGTAATTTTAATAATTAAAATAAAAATGATATAAACAGTGTGTTTTATTTATCTTATACATAGTAAAAAGCGCAAGACTATCACTCTAAGCTTCTTACTCTTTTTGAAGTAAAATTTTTCAATAGAAAATATTAAAGTTGATACATAGTTGTCCTATATATATATTTAAGTAAATGGGATTAATGTTGTTACTACCATTTTTAGGATTCTATAATTTATATTAAAAGCAATTTATAAGTCAATAGAATGTCAAACATTGCACCGTTTTACCTCGGATATCTGTATGCAGATTTGTGTAAGATATATAATTTTTGAATATCTTTTGCTCCAGGGTCAATTAAAACAAAAATACTTTCTAGACCTATATTGTCACAAATCAACTTAAAACTACATTATACTTTATAAAAATATTTTTATATGAAATAAAAATCAATATAATATGTAACATTACATGATTATGATATATTTAATGATTAATGCTTAACAATACTTTATAAAAAACATAAGGAAATGTAATTAGAAGTCAATAGAATAAAATGCATTGCATTTCATTATTTTACCTCTGCCATCTGTAGGTAAGAATTGACACAAACGAACAAGATATTTTTTTAATATCTCTTGCTATAATCTTAATCTTCCAGGTGAATTACAAAAAAAAAATTTTCTAAAAAATTATAAAAAGTTAATAGTTTACAAAAATATTTTTATATAAAATATAAATCATTAGGTAACATGATTAAATTATTATATCAAGTATAATTAATACTTAAATATACTTTAGAATTATAAAAAAAATTATAATAAGGAAAAGTACCTAATTTGAACTCCATAGTTCAAATTATATTGCACGTATTTTTTTTAAATTATTGTACGGACGTTTCATATAATAATTTTTGAATTTTTTTTTAGCACCTAATTTTTTTCTAACTAGGTCCTAAAAAAATCACACTGTAAGTTTTTTTTATATAAATATAACACGATTAAATTATTATTATACAGGTAAAGTATATTAATACTTAATCATAGGTACTTTAAAGTATAGAAAAATAAGGAACTGTATAATTGCTTAAATGTCTTAATACTTAAGTAAGTCAGTACCTTATAGGTTTTATATCTGCAAGTAACTTTGAGGAATCATTGACATACTCTAGGAAGTAATTTTTCATGGCAATAATACATTCTAAAAGCATCAAGCTGTCATCGCTCGATCTGTGCTTTTGGATAACATCTTTGTTTAATAATCTTTTGTACAGTGATTTCAGTGTGAAACTGTCTTTGCCAGTTTTCGTTTTATCTATTAAACTGATTCCATCAATTTCCTCCCAATCTTCATTGGTCATATTTAATTTCGGCCAGTTCTCACTTTTAGAATTAGAATCACTATCAGAATCGTCGTCATCAGTCAACAGTTCTTCTTCACATACAAAATTGTCTTTATTTCTCTTTTCTAGTCGCAGTAATGTGTAATAATTCATATGACTTTTATAAAGAAGTTTACGAAAAATAACTAAAGAATCCACACACATTAAATCATCCGGCAGAGAAGCTCCGGCGTCTTTGAATTCGGAGAGCAGAATTCTAAAATCAAATATATTACCGTTATGAGCAATGAGGCAAATTGGCTTTGGCAGCTCCTCGAGAAATGCTATGATGGTTTTTATTCTTTGTTTAAATGTCGGTGCATGCTGCAGTAAATCGTTTGATAAACCCGTCAGAGACACTACTTCTTGGTTTATTGGCCGGCCCGGGTTGAAGACGAGTGTCAACTGGCTGAAAGGTGGTAATTTCCCCAAAGCGGTCTTCTCAATATCACTTCTTGTCGTTGCTATAAAAGTAATCTCCGTAATTTTCGTTTGGTTTTTTTCTTTCCATGGTAGACCGGTGGTTTCTATGTCAAACACTGCGTAGCTTTCTATAATAGGCATTTTCACGAGTTTGTTTAGCAACTATTAAGAATATTAAGACAGTTCCAATCAAGTGTACAGATCAACATACACGATATCTAGAAATAATAAATGAGTAATTTTTAGTGATGATTGGAGATGTGTCATAATTCGTTAAATAACTCGTAATTGCAATTTGCACCAATTTGCACCATTGCATTTTTCTAGGAAGTTAATTAATAAAAGAATGAAACAGAATGAACATTATTGTACAGACTATTTGTAAATATTACTTGATGTATTGTATACAGAACAATTACGTTAATTTCACCTGACCTTGACACTGGTACGTTAATGAGGTGTCATTTCCTGACGTTTCATGTATTTTAATATGGTTTTAAGCTTGAATAAGAATTACACAAACATAATTATAATTGTTTAATTAGGTATTATTTATTATATTTCATTTACTAACCTATTTACTTTGCACCTATTTACTCTGTAAAATGGGAGCAGATCTGTATGACATTAATAATCTGTGGAGCCGAATGCCGATTGATTAATGGTTAAAATGCATTATGCACGGGAAATCCCCGTACCTTGATATAATTTGTCATCAACATGGTCATCATTATTTTCGCCAAAGATTTAAATCTTTGATTTTCGCCAGTGCTACTAGCATTTTCTGTTCATTTGCTGAAAAAAAAGTACCCTACTTTAAAAATCTCTATAAAAGGACTGTTAAATTTATTAAATCTATTATTTATAACAAGGTGTTAAAATCTGTAAATATCGCAGTAGGTACTATCATGGAGAATAGAGGTAAACGTGGGACTATATATAATGAGAAAGTGTCCGCTGGCCGCCAAATAGGAGGCGCTGTAGAGTGGCATTTGGCTGTGGCGCTGTAGTAGCATTTTATTTATGGTGGCTTCATCCTCGAAATAATATCTTTATTTTCGCTGGGCTTCATAAATAAATAAATAATAAATATCTTCACACATTCCACACAGCACCATCTAGTTCCTCACTAATTATTTAATGGATACCAGACAGTTGATATACTACATAGATTACTTTTTTTTGTAAATACATACATATTATAAATACAAACATCATTTCAAGGTAAAACGTTAACATATAAACATTGCCCCTAGCGGGATTCGAACCCACCACCGTTTGGTTAACAGCTAGTGTTACTAGCCACTAGACCAAACGTGTCGTCAATAATACATAATACGTTCGTCTTAGGCAGTAGTTTCTGATTATTCTGACTTTCAATTATTGTTTACTTTAGCTTTTGCCCGCGATTTCGTTCGCGCCACTATTTCTAGAATAAATAGCAATAGGTATACTTATTTATTGCTAATTTGTCAGGCGTTGAAAATCTTACTATTTTTATTTTTAGAGATTCCTAGGTACTTTAAGGTACCCTATGTATTTACTTTTCTGTATCCCCGATAATGTGTATACTATATTTTATGATTATTAATTGAATGGTTAAAGCGTTACAAACAAACAAACTCACTTCCGCATTTAAATTATTAAGTTAGGTATAAGAATTAGAAATAAACTAGATATTTGAAATGAGAAAACAAGTGAAGGAATTTTAGTTGTAGACTTTTGATGTCAGTGTAATTTGTTGAGAATTTTTCGAAAAGTGATATTGGTAAGACGTCTATAAGATGTTGTATTTTGATATTTTTTTTGGTGGTGTACAATTTGATAAAATGAAGGATAAATAAACAAGAAATTATGGTGTGCACGGATTAAGTAAAAAATTTTATTTAATCATCTTCACGGGGCCCCTTGAAATTTGCGGAAGAAGGAAGAGATCACCTACAAGACATTTTTCCTATGTGCGGCCTTTATGTGATGCTTATGGCCCAGATACACTTGACACTAGACACTCAGTGTATACATCGACTGCCTGTGTGTCCACTGTCGCGACACTGTTGCAGAAGTAGTGTCGGTATCTAGAGGTGGAAAAAACGACTTAAAAATTTTAAACGTTTAAACGTTGTACTTTTTTTAATAAGCGCGCTTAAAAAAGTGCTTTTTTGCTTAATTGCTTTTTTCGTTTATTGACTTTTAAAGCCGTTGAAGTAAAAGCATTCAACGTGTTTATAAATTAACTACGTAACGAGCTTTTTAAACATAGCTATGTTTTGTTATTACAATATAAAAAATGTTGAATAAAACCTAATTACCTATATAAATATTTTTTATACTTACCTATTTCAATGAACTTTACTTCCTACTTAATTACAGGCTTAGGACTGTCTGGAATTTTGTGTCTACATTTTACACTATTTACATTTTTTATTTACAGTTTTAATCATCACATTTCACATTATTGTATTTATTGTTGTATGTACATACATTTTATAATAAAAAGAAAAACAAAACGCACGTAAGCAATAGGTATACACGCACACACAACGCAACGAAAACACGCGTTTGCTCCGTAACAGCGAAAAGTTGGCGAAAAGCGTATACTGCTTATTTTATTTGCTTTAGCTTATTTACTTAACAACTTTCCGTTTTAAACGTTTATTAACCGACTAAATAAAATTGCATTCGTGCACTTTGTAGGATAATACACTTTCTTTGCACATGTAATGTTACCGAAACGTGAAAGATGGCGGGACTTGTAAAGTAAAATAACCAAAAGCAAAAAACTAAAAGCGGCTCTATACGCTTTTTCTAAGCGCGCTTTTTTGCTTTTTTAAATAAGCATGCTTAATTTAATGCTTTTCGTTTAAACGTCCACCTCTATCGGTATCGCTCATCAGTGTCCGTGTTGCAGCCGTGGAGACAGGACGTGCGCGTAGAAGCCAATACACTTGAACCGGAACACTAGATGTATTTGTATTGTCGACACAAAAAATTGCTTTCCGTGTGGACGCAATTGACACTAGTGTCCCCTAGTGTCGACATTTGTGTCGAGAGCATTATTGCTTATGTTTTATTTCAAAATTGAGTGAAGAATCAAATAAAAGTCATACCTAATCATTAAGTAGATACTTTAATTATAAACATCCGTGTATTAATTAAAAACTTATCTGAGAATATTGGTTCACAAATTATTGTGTTCAAACAATACAATTGCAAAGCATTCTTCTTAAAAAGTCTTAAAAGCTTAATTTTATTAAAATATAAACACCTTTATTATTATTACAGAAAAAGTCTTATTAGTTATTACAAGCATTTTTGTTACAATGACTAAAGTGCTAAAAATTGGTAACATTATGTTAACGGCAAATGGCACTAAATGTTGAAAAAAGTATTAGAATGTAAAAATAGCACCATTTAAAAAATATTTTTTCAAAAGATTAAATTGTAAAATTAATCTTAATTAATTAATTAATGTTAATTAATATTAATTAATTAATAAGATTAATTAAGTTGTAGGAAAAGTAATTGTTAAATTGAATTGTTTACAATTTTATTTTCTTGTTTTTTTTATATTCCTTTGACAATAACTCACGTATTATAGTTTTTTTTTTCATTTTGTTAAACATCATAAAATTCTTGCCAATAGAGGGAGCTACTGACGGGACTATTTGTTTTATTATTATTCAACAATAAGTGTAATAATACAGCAAAAATTGTTTTAAAACAACTGTTACTTTACTATTGTTATTAACAAGTTTTATTTTTTTAATATAAATGGCGCTGCGAAAATTTATGAAAATATTATAAAGTAAAATCAACAACTAATATTAAATCATTGACTTAGTTAGAAATAAAAGTAAATTAAAAGGAAAAAGGTTAAACATATGATAAATTTGCATCTTAAGAATGACGCTTTTTTCAAATTATCTCTTTTTTTGTGGCAACGAAATACATCCACAAGGCCTTAAACCGTCGTTCGACAAATAAAAAAAAGCGTAGAATTAAAGTAGTTTATATTAATGACATATTTCGCATAGATCATCAGATATTATATACTCTAGCGAACTCTAGTGTTTTCCTGTTTCTTTTTATTTGACAATTTAAACCAGCCAGCCTTCTTATTACTATCTTTTGGCATCGATATGGACCTGGAGACTCTTTCTCGGTCGCTATCACGATTCAAAACCTCACTGGATTGACTCTTTTTGGCATCGCGAGGCGTGGACCTCCTCGAAAGAGTCGCGTTTGACGGTTTCTCGCCTCGCTTCTCCGGTTTTCTGTACAACGTCGTGTTAGAACTGCTCAATCGATTGCTCTGTGGTCGCCGCGACAGAGTAGTTTGACTGTACGATTTGTTCTTCTGTAGGGTAGCGGGTCGGTCATCTGACAAGTTTTTCGTTGACGAAGACTTTTTGAACACCTCTCTCGGCTTCTGTTTCCTTGGTCTCTGAGCGTAATGTACGTCATGCTGGTCGCCATAGTGACGCGGAGTCCACGGTGCGAATATGGAGAAACTCTTGGTGGTGCTTTTGATCTGGAGGTTCGAGGAGTTAACTGAGGATACATCGTCGCGGGAACGATTCCGTGATATCTGGCCTGGATCAGGAATGTCGCCCACTGAAATTAACAAGCAACTAATGAGTTATAGGAGGAACAGGCTTATATAATAAAGTTCACCATACTCTGTTAGTATTTGACATCGCTGTTAAGTAATT
The DNA here is from genome assembly GCA_936446665.2 of Synanthedon andrenaeformis. Lineage (NCBI taxonomy): Eukaryota > Metazoa > Arthropoda > Insecta > Lepidoptera > Sesiidae > Synanthedon > Synanthedon andrenaeformis. The sequence continues at coordinate 528,722 of OW387798.2, forward strand.
TAACAGACGTTTACAGTATGCGAGTGACAGCGCTAAATGACTTAACAGCGATGTTAAATACTAACAGAGTATGGTGAAATCGCGCCTAATCTTAGGTTTAGGAGGAGTTAGCGGCTATACTGACAGATGCACAAAACGACTTCAATGTATACTATGTAAAGATGTAGGCACATTTTTTAACTGCAGCAACTCTGCATGTGTGTGCCAGATATCTTGAAAAATAGCAATATTGCAAATATATTTGCAAAGACGATATTTTAGATTACGTCTTTCTAACAGACCAGCTGACATCAAACTAGTGTGTTGGTATCATAGGTAAGTATATTTAGGAGCAAGATATAGGATAAGAAGACTAGACTAGGTTTGGCTATGGTATCCTTCAGGTTACTCCGACCTATAGGCTGATCACACTGTTTACCTGTGGTGGCGTGTAAGTAGACCACGCTGCGTTGCGATTGGTGGCTGGAGTCACCCTCGGTGCTGCTCTCACCAGAGTTTGTGGCCGGTGTGCGACGACGGTGTCTGAAAGTAATAAGACGCAGTAAGTATACGATACTAAAGCCTCAGTTACATAAGAAGAGTTTCTTGAACGCTCTGTGTACTATCTATCTATACTATCGGCTATAGTGTTAACAAATGCTTCGAGTTCCGCCTCTCGAAAGAAATTATTATCGGCCCTTTAAACTCTTCTTGCTCATCGCCTGTGTAAACAAACTTCGCCCGAAGGCGAAACTCGTAGAGTTTCGAATGGCGAGTCTCGTATCAAAATCACTACAGAGTGATTTGTGCGAGTCTCGTATCGACACTTACGATTCTCGCTAGTGCATTTTTTATACACGTCGAGACACGTATGCGTATTGTCGGCTTATGAATTCTCGCATATAGTGTAAACAATTTATAGAAGAGTGTCGCCTCGAATGCTGGCATACGAGTATTGCTTGAATGGTGCGAGTTTCTATCGCCATGTAAACAATTGCAGGCAAAAATCGCATTAGATAATCGTATACGATTTCTTTCCACTCGAGTTCGAGAAACACTTCTTGTGTAAACCCGCCTTAATTCTCAGACAATGATTGGGTTCTATATCGAGCAATGTGGGTTCATTGACGCTTTTAGTTTAGTTAAAAATGGTATAGTTAGTTTAGTCCGTTAGATAAAAATGTCAACCACTTATTAACTTGTCTCAGATAATTATGTGCTTTGGACCTATAAAGACACTATATTATTTTTCATATATTATAGCATGGGTGCGTTCTACTGAAGACCTACTTCTACTGTTATATAGGATATATTTTCAACAATAAGTAAGTTATAAATAGCTTTTCCGAAAATTGCTAATGCGCAGGAATCTTGTCAAAAAGTCAAAAGTGCTTTTTATAGAAAATCTAGATTAGATTTAATGAAAATTATGATATTTTGCTATCGTTATGTATAAAACATTAGATTTTTACTTCATCTCTGCTACATCTTGCTTGCTGTTCCTTAATTCCGAAGAACTGCCTCTCTCATCACTGCGTCCGTTTCTCCTCAAGTCGCTCTTGCTTCCTTTTAAAGTCTTCGAACTGCTGTGACTTCTCGATCTTCTGTCATACGGACTTATTGGAGGCTTCATGCTAATTTTTCTATCAGCTTGGCTCTCGGTTTCGGAATTGCTGTGAATCTCTGATATATTGTGAAGGTTCCTCTTGTAATATTGTTTGTTCCTTGGCGATTCACTTTTGTTGTCTCTGTGCAAATTGGTTAAGGAATAACTTTTGGCCGACAACTCATTATTGTCCACTTCGTCCAGACCCGTGCTGGAATTCGAAATGGTCTTCCTTAGAGTTCCATGAGTTTTGGACTGTGGATGACTTTTAGATTTGATGACAGTGCTGTGTTTCACATTCGCATCGGAATCTTGATCGGTATCGCCAAAGAAGCGGAGGTTTTTGGCTGGAGAATTCAACGACTTAGTCGGCTTCGACCAAGTTTTCCGGGTGGACTCGTCTTCTGTTGTTATCACGCTTTCTTTTTCCAGTTTTTCCGTCTGAAATAATAATAAAATATTATATAGATATTGTCATACTTGATGGTAGATGGCTATTATTGCATATTAACATAAGCAACTCCATGGGTGCTGCCGACCCTATTAGATTTAGGGATTAGAAGGGATTCCTTAATTAGAAGGGGATAGAATAATGGGCTCTGGCATCCCTTACACATTTGCCGAAACACAACAGCACCAGACGGCCAATGTATGGTCTACTTAAGTCAAGCGGACTGTTAGCATACCTGCTTGACTTACATAAAAAAATTAATAAAAATATTTGCCTCCATATTCAAATGTTTACCTTAGAGTTAGTTTTCGACTTCTTCTTAGAAAGGCGGTCTAACGATTTGAACCAGTTTCCAGCCGATGTCGGCGTAGACGCAGTCGGGTGTCGGCGAGGCGGGGACGGCGTGGGACTCGGTGTTGCCAGTCTACGTCTCTCGCGGTAACGTTCAGCCTGAAAGTTTAAACATATTATGTACTGTTAACATTTCCCTTGAACCTATATTTTCTTAATTTAATATCTATTACGAGACGTAGGTATAATGTTCACACCATACCAAATCTACAGGGTTTCTATGGTCGTCTGCTGTTCTTTCAAAAGAAGGTTTAAATGAGAAATCACATTCATGTGATTATCACTCACAGAACAATCCAGAAAATGTAATAACAATTGCATATCGTAAATGTGAATTGTGGCTAAGGTTCGCCATCCCTGCCCTGAAATTGCACGCGACTTCGTCCGCGTAACTTTATAAAATACTAGTGGCCCGCTCCCGGCTTCGCCCGGGGTGGATTTTTTCTAATAAAAGAATTTTTCTAAAATAAACGTAGCCTAAGTTACTCCTTATTACATCAGCTACCTGCCAATAAAAGTCCCGTCAAAATCGGTCCAGCCATTTCAGAGATTAGCCGGAACAAACAGACAGACAGACAAAAATTGTAAAATATGTTATTTTGGTGTATGTACCGTATATATATTCATATGCATGTAGTAAAAAACGGTTATTTCAATATTACGAACATACACTCCAATTTTATTTATATGTATAGATATAAAATTGAAAGAATTTTTAAAATCGGCCTAGTAGTTTTTGAGTTTATCCATTACAAACATACAAAAATACAAATCTCTCTTTATAATATTAGCATAGATAAGATAGATCAGCTATTAAAAGCCGTGTAAAACTTAATGTTAACAAACTGTTTTGGGTAGGCAGCGCACTAGCACTCCCCTTGGTGTTGCTTGTGTCCTTAGGCGACGGTAACCACCTACCATCAAGTGAGCCGCCAGCCTGCCTGCCACCTTGATATTTAAAAAAAAAATAGATTGATTACCTTTTTTTTTGTTTTTTTAGCATACGTTTGCAATTTCACATGGAATATGCTAATCAATAGAACAGAATTTCGGTCAAATTTCGATCGTAGAAACCTATACTATATTAACTAATAAAATATGTTGCTATAACTATTCACATCTTTCTTTCTTTAAAATGACTTGTTAGTTAATACGAATGGACATACGACTAAGCGAAGCATTTAAAAAATAGATAATACAAAGTTAAAAAGTAACGTATCAGTCATATCATCATCATGTCCGTATCTACAGATCACTGATGGGGTCGATGTACGGGGCGTGGTTTAAATGTAATAAATCACATATAATTCTTATATAGGCTTCATTTATAATTTGAAAATTACATTTAGATTTTTATTAGAGTTCACCACTTGCTATACATTTTAAATTAAATGGTTTAGGTTTCTACCTAGGTGGTAGAAAATATTGTAAAGAAATTATATAGGTATAATCTCATAAACTACTGATTTTACAGGAGAGCTAATCGAAAAATAAATAAATAATTTTTTGTCTATTTTTTTCTTATTAGATATTTATATCAAATATATGTGTATTATATATCGTTAGAAGCGTATTTTTAAGTAGCATTAAATGTTTTAAGTACTTTTATAATAAACTGAAGTCTAGAGGAGATATAAGCATATGAGTTACTTTTGAATATATAAAAAAAATATTAAAATATACTTTAAATATGGAATAAAACAACCATAAGTCTTTTTGCAACATACAATATGATGCGATTGTATTTTAGCAATAAAACATTTTTGGATTTTTTTTTAATTTTTGCTTATTTTGAATTTAAGCAGCGATATATTCCATGCTAACTATTACATACATACGTAAATTGACTCCAGTTGGAATATAAGATTGAAAGAATTAAACGTTTCAGTACAATTTTAGGCTCCTTCCACTTGGATCCACAGCTTGGCTCCACATGTGGATCCGCGGATAATTTTATCTCCTCTTAAATCTACCATTGAGGGGATTCAAGAATACACATTATTTTATATGCCACTTCGATTCACAAACGAGGGGTTCCAAAAATACTAATATTTTTCTATGCCACTTGAATCCACAATCCGCTAAGTGGATCCAAGTGGAAGGAAGCACTATGATTTCAGGACCTTTTAGGTATACAAAGTCAAATATAGAATTTTGTTTAACATTCTATCTATAACATGTTACTATTATAGAAAACCATTTGATTTGAAAGAAAATTGGAAATCAAATCACATCATCTATACTAAATATTATAAAGAGAGTAAATTTGTATTTTTGTATTTTTGTTTGCAATAATAAACTCAAAATAAGGACCGATTTTGAAAATTCTTTTAACTAAAGATCAGCGAGTAACATAGGCTATACTTTATAAAGTTACTCGGACGAAGTCGCGTGCAACAGCTAGTTACATATAAAATTACATATACATCTGAGTATTTTACACAAAAATAAAATTCAATGATTCAAAGATTAACATACAATAAAAAGACTTTTTTCAAAAGTATTCCTCCGTCAATTATAAGTATAAATATAAGTAATTTAAGTAGAATAAGTAATAATAAGTAGGTACCATATAATTTAGAGTGTATTTTTAATGACCCATCTCATTTCTGCAGAATACAATCAGGTACAATAAAAAAAACCGGCAATAATTGTGTGGTCCCAGTTAGAGCGGCGTTGCCAGAAAAAAAAAAAAAAAACAGAACGTCTGTTGTATAATTCAATGTAATAAAAATGTATAATTAATTATTGTTTTGTGTGTTAAGTTTATCAGACAAGCCGACGGTCTACTTGATGGTAGGTGGCTACCGTCACCAACAAAAGCAACGCCATAAGTGTTGCAAGTGCACTACCGACCATAGGATTAAGGATAAAAGATTAGGAAGGGAAATTGCCTCTTGTATCCTCAATCATCGAAACACAACAGCATACGTGCTGTTATTTTACGGTAGTCTACTTCTGAGAGTGGTAACTGCCGCCAAGCCGAAAGGCTGCCAAAGTGATTGTGAAAGGCAGCGTGCGTGCTCTGCCACTAATAAAATTACTCGAAATTAAAAACTATATTTACATTTTCTTTTTAACCGAAAATGACATAGTACAGTCGGGGAAACAAAAATCTTCATCAGTTTTCAAATTCATTCATTTATCAAGTCGTAAACTCTTAGTACCTTTTGAAACAATCACTAAGCCGCAACTGACAGACGTTTGAAATGAAATTTTGGCATGACTAATAATCGTCCTGGTGTAATGTCGACTTTAAGGTGACGAACCTTTTCTTACCCTGACTGTACATACGTCGAATTTATGTATATGCACTACTAATGTTTAAAAATAATTAAAACTTATTCGGACCCGCTTACAGTGGGGCCAGACCTTGCGTATGATATACGAGTACGTGCGAGCAAAAAATATTTGCCGAAAATTGTTATTATTGAATCGATAAAAAGTTTTTTCATCCAAAGAAATGCACGAGACGATTTGATTGAGCAATTGTTGCTTTTTTTATAGCACTCAATAAATCATATAATAATAATTATTATCTCAGGCAATGCTTTATAATTTCTATGTTTGAATTCACCTGACTCATTTGGTTCTTGTGTGCTGTTCTTCTAAATTATTCTACCTAGATACCTCCTTAGCTAGATATTAGGGAGTTTTTAAAAACTCACATTACATATGTCTGAACTAGTTTTTCCTATAAAACTATCAAAGGAATTCGCGTTTTCCTGCACCAAAAACACATTTTATTTGCTTGCAATGATTGAGTAAATAATAATTTATTGTTATTGTTAGAATTATCGTAACAGAAATGCAACTAAAATAAATCTCAGCAAGATCAAGTTTAAACAAATAGCTTGACAGAAATATAAGTTATCCTGTGACTAAAAAAAAGACCGAACAGCACAAAATATTTCCGTTATCCCACAGCAGTTAGTTGCAGACGGGCGTGCCCAAGATTTTGGGCAAAATCTATGTTTAAAAAAACATAGTCGTAAATTTTTTATGTGTCTGCTAACATCCTGCGGAGGTCACTGCACTCTGTCTATGAGATAACGAAGTACTTCATACATATATGTATATTACATATTGTATTTTATTTATTGACTAGTTCTACCTCGACACTTCGCCCTACTTGGGACCAAATGTCTTCTGTTATGATCCAACAAACCATATATTGTACATTTTACCATTATTATAAGTGTGGACTATTTCATTGAACTTGGTTACATGTTCGTCAGCGACTTCGTCCTCGTTGAAAAATAAAAAATATATGACAATCTATCTTCTTCTAATATATAAAATTCTCGTGTCGCGGTGTTTGTTGCCAAACTCTTCCGAAATGGCTGGACCGATTTTGATGAAATTTTGTGTGCTTATCGGGTAGGTCTGAGAATCGGCCAACATCTATTTTCCATACCCCTAAGTGTTAAGTGTGGTTAACCCCAATTTTTTTTAATATTTTTTGGCAAAACAACGTTTGCCGGGTCATCTAGTATATGTATAAAATTTTTGTGTTGGTTTGTGTATTACTCAAAAACTCGTAAACAGCAGAATTTTTTACACAATATGCAATCCGTTTCAAGGATTGATCTTATTTATTTTTCGTGTAATAATATAATCTCGATCGCAAGAAAAAAATTATCGCTTTTTTTACGGCGCCATCTGCCGAAAGCGAGATGAACTCACTCGCCATCGAGAACCGCTGTCACATTTAAAGTGGAAGTTTTTATGGCAGCCGCTGACCGTTGAACGTCAAAGAAAACCAGAGCAAAGCATGGTCGGGTTCATCTAGTAATATATAATAGTTTTGCCGGTTTAGTTGTCATCTCGCACGATTTTATTTCATACGAAATGTGCGAAAAGCCAAGTTTAAGTTTAAAAGTTGTTCGATATGGTCCCTCGGGAACAGCACTTTTTTCTGAATGAAACCCTGGTAAATTTAAATTTATAACGACGATCATAAGAGTTTCTTCTAGAAACCTAATTGATAAATGAATATTTTGATTTGAAAGGTACCTTTTGTCCTTTTATGTATCTGTGGCAATGTGTATGAAAAATTTTATGATGATCGGTTGAGTTGTCATGTCACTGCAATAATCAATGCGAATCTTTTGCGAATGCGGATATGGAGTTACTATTAAATCTCGTTGATTTATCCGGGATGAATTTTGGCATTGTTTCAATCATCTACTAAACTTTGTGATGGCGGATGTGATGGAAAAGTCCGCGTCCGTTAAAAATTTCGCATCCGCAACAACCCTTAATTTTGGAAATGAACTTTTCATAGTTTCAAGGGTTGTCACCCTCTAAAGTAAAGCCAAGGAGGCAACGCAAGCAAAGTAAACAAACCCGGCCGGCCCTCTGTCCTTTTCCCTCAAACGAAAAGCCGGCGCTATCTGTTTCACAGTATAGAAATCCATCTTGACAACCCTTGAGAGTTTGTTTACATTCTTTGCTTTGTCTCGTTGGCTTTGCTTTAACTTTTGAATGAATATTCCATAACACAAGCCGCCATGTAATTGTTTTGTATAGTCTTGGCTCTTTATTTATTTTAAGTCTTAATCTAAGTTAGTAAGACTTACTGTAACCACAAAATGCAAAGTTAACTTAAAAAATTTACACTTAAATAAGTATACAAAACGTACAGTGTGAATAAAGTGAGTTAAGGACAAATGCCATATGGTCGAGTCGATGGCCTCGTGACCATATCGGATGCTTCAATGAAAACTACAGCCAGTACATTTCACTTGATTTCCGGATCAAAATATTTATAAGAGTTCGAGATTAATTTTGGAACGATGAGTCAACCAACGAGTTCCTGGATTTGCAATTTATTTTATACTAGCCACCAGCCTACGGTTTCTGTTGGATGTATTTTTTTTGCAATATACATGTATAGGAAGGTTCAATAAATAATCCTAAAAACAGAACTGTAACAAATCAAACATAGTTTCTAAACTGTCGCGAAATAGTTGTTTTTTTTTTTAATTTACAAGAGACCAGCTTCGTATCGTAAGAATCAAATTAGTGAAAACCGTATTGAAAACCGTTGTTGGGTAGTTTAGAGAAGTTAATTTAGAGAAACAGACAGTAGTGGACAGCGACTTTATTTTATATTGTGTATAGATTATAGATATATAGAATAGATAAATAAATAATAATAATAAATAAATACATACACATTCCACAGAGCACCATCTAGTTCCAAAGTAAGCAACTATAATGCTTGTTTTATGGATACCAGACAGTTGATATACTACATAGATTACTTTTTTTTTGTAAATACAAACATGTTATAAATACAAAACATCCATGACTCAGGTACAAAGTTAAAATGTTAAAACATAAACATTTGCCCCTAGCGGGATTCGAACCCGCGACAGTTTGGTTAACAGCTAGGGTTACTAGCCACTAGACCAAACGTGTCGTCAAAATAGATATATAGATATATAGATTAGATAGATAAAAGTAATTAAGAAGACTTTACTGTGTCGACTTGAAGATGGTGGCTACCGTCGCCTATACACAAGCAACACTTTAAACTGAAAAGGGAACAGGACTTAGGATTTTTTTTACAGAACACCTTTTTTAACGTTTCATTCGACATAATATTTAAAAAAAAAAATGAATTAGACATTACAGGATACCGACCTAAAAAAATAGCAAAAAGGGAATTTTTTTTTGTTTCTAATCAGAAAAAATCGACTGTTAATTAATGATTATTAATTTGATTATTATTTAATTATACATAAAATTAATTATAATTGTTTTTGTGTAAAATACACCATAACTTCTAAGTATTACGCCAAATGTTACGAGTCTTTTTTTATATTTCGTTATTTTATAATTGTATTCCTACTAAAACTCTGGGCAGGTATGCGATAAAAATGTATAACTGTCGATTAGCGTCCTTTTTAAATGTGGGTTAGACTGCGGATAAGTTAAATTATAGTTAAACCAATGTGTCATATAGTCACTTATGTGGTCTATTACCATTTACGTAGACGTATAGAGGTGCGCCACTCGACCGGCGCTTGCGCACAATCCTTATACGGTCATGATCGGTTACCCGGGAGTGTTGCAAAATTCATTCAGACCAATCAGTTGAGTATAAATGATTTAATAGAGTTGAAATATGAAAATAAAAAGGTTATCAGAATGTTTATTTTTTGTGTAAAAATTATATATAATAAAATTATATATTTGGGAATGCATTTTGTATGAGAAAGCATTGGCAAGACCGCAAAGTTGCATTTTTCAGACTTAATTTGCTATAAAATCAGTCAATTTCATCAAGGGGCTCCAGAATGAGGAACCCCCTGACGTCATCCATCTAGTGAGAGCCTCTTGAAGTGATAGTCGAGGCTTTTCGCTTTCAGAATAGAATAGAAACTTCTTTATTTTATACTAGCTGGTGCCCACGACTTCGTCCGCGTTGAAAAATATTAAGTAGCCTATCCCGTGTCCCGTACGTCCAAATGTTTATCTACCAAGTTTCATGAAAATCAGTTAATTCGTTTCAAAGTTATGGAGGAACATACATACATACATACAGAAAAAATTCTAAAAATCGTCAATTTAGTTTCAGTATCATGTATAGAGCCTATAAACACGATATCTCTGAAAACAAAGTAACTCACTCCATGACCGACTCTTACAGATTTATTATTTGTATTGATGATTGATTATTACATATTTTTATTATTATTTCTTTACATACATAAGTGTCATCAAATTTTAATGACTTATTATTAGTTGTATGGTGAATTGTTTATTAAAATTACAGTTAGTAATAAAATTAATCAACGCCTTCCAGACTTTATTTCCGAGAAGCATTCTCTGCCATTCAATCTTTTGTAATGACTTCTAATTGTCGTCAAAGTGATGTCACTGCCAATGACATTGACCCCAGAGGCTGTTGAACCGTCAACACCTTATTCAATGTCAAATAATAACGCGAATCTTCTTTGTATTATAAAATATCGAAGCACACACGACGATATTAAGATATTTCATATGAGCAAAGCAAGTAATGACTATCTATACTAAAATTATCACGAATGATAAAATTTAAGGTCTTATAGAATTAAATTTCAATATAAAAATCCATATATTTTCAATATTATAGATGTGAAAGTAACTCTGTCAGTCTGTTACCTTTTCACGCCTTAACTACACTCAACCGGTCATTATGAAATTTTGTATACACATTGTCATTGATATACCAAAAGACATAGGGTACCTTTCATCCAGAAAAAAGTACCTACTGTTTTCGAGGGATCATCTAAATTTAAAAAAAAATCTAAAGCCTTGAAAAAGTGTAATAGCAATAAAAATATCAGGCATTATATCTATCTAATATATAAAATTCTCGCGTCGCGGTGTTTGTTGCCAAACTCCTCCGAAACGGCTGGACCGATTTTGATGAAATTTTGTGTGCTTATCGGGTAGGTCTGAGAATCGGCCAACATCTATTTTCCATACCCCAAAAATTTTTTTTTGACAAAACAACGTTTGCCGGGTCAACTAGTTGCTTATATATATATTTTTTATCTTTATAAAATGTTTTTTATTTTTATAAATATTTTTATACATTTTTTTATTTTTATAAAACACGAATGAAGTCGCCGGCATCGGCACCACAAGCTAAATAGTATAAAATAAAAATATCCTTAATAAAGGATAATGCCTTTATGTTTCTCTTTTTTCAAATTTACTGTATATATAGTGTAATTGTTTGTTATCCCTAATAAAAAAAAATGCAATAGCAGAACTTAATCTAAAATCTCTTCAAATCTACATTAATGCAGTAACACGACACAAAGAAAAGAAATCAAGTTTAAAATAATCATGCGAATAAAAATTGCCAAAAAAAGGACTTGTCTTGTTTGGTGAGACAATTCAAGCAACCGAGTGGACTGAATCGCAATAAAAGTTATTATTTATAAAAAAAACTTCGTTAGAATCCAGTTTACAATTCTGTAGAACAGTGCAATTATTATTTGTTTTTTTATACTTTTTAGAAGTTTCTGAGTTTCTGAGAAATGATATATCTTTATGTATATCTGTATCCATACATAATTCTTATTCTAGATTAGATTATTCTAGATCTATCCTTATCTATATCTATACTAATATTATAAAGGACTATACTAATATATCTATAGTATATATAAAAATGTTATGTTGTTTTGTGTATGCTTCAAAAATCTATACATATAAATAAAATTGGAGTGTCTGTTTGTAATATTGAAATAACCGTTTTTTACTACATGCATATGAATATATATACGGTACATACACCAAAATAACATTTTTTTACAATTTTTGTTTGTCTGTCTGTCTGTCTGTCTGTCTGTCTGTCTGTCTGTCTGTCTGTCTGTCTGTCTGTCTGTCTGTCTGTCTGTCTGTCTGTCTGTCTGTCTGTCTGTCTGTCTGTCTGTTTGTTCCGGCTAATCTCTGAAATGGCTGAACCGATTTTGACGGGACTTTTATTGGCAGGTAGCTGATGTAATAAGGAGTAACTTAGGCTACGTTTATTTTAGAAAAAATACACCCCGGGCGAAGCCGGGAGCGGGCCGCTAGTTGCTAATATTATTGTTGAAGATTTGTATTGTTTGTATTAAATAAACTCAAAAATTACTGGACCGATTTTGAAAATTCTTTCACCTAAAATTATCAACAAAGATAAATTATCAACGAATAACATAGGCTATATTTTATAAAATTACGCGGGCGAAGTCGCGTGCAACAGCTAGTAATAAATGAACAACTTGTCTTTTTTATGATGTCACCTTAACACACAAAAAAAAAAACAAGTTGTCTTTGAAGAAGGTTTTGTGACGAGCAAAATTAGAAAAAAAAAATGCCTGGAAAATTTCATGCATGCGAAGCCAGGAACAGGTATGCTAGTTAAAATATTTTTTTTTTAAACAGCCGTTGTCGGCGCTTGTAAAGCGGTTATCACACTTTACAATTTGAAGGATTCCAATTTAGGTAATTGTAAAGTGTGATAACCGCTTTAGAACAGATTGGATCCAATTTATATTTTATCCATTTTCAATTCTATGTCTTCGATTTAGAAATCAATTTAGTGTAGTGTGATCACTAGGTTCACTACTTAGGTACCTAAATTGGATTCCTTCAAATTGTAAAGTGTGATAACCGCTTTAGAGTTGATACAAAATTGTTCACAATCATTCGTGGTTCAGAAAGCCTCAATGATTGTGGTTTTTGTAGAAATTAACTTTTATAAATCATTCAAAGCTTTATGAAAGTGTACTATTTAGATGAATAGTTAAAAAAATATAAAAAATTACTGTTAATTTATTTATCATGTGATTTCTTACGTAGTACTTGTGTACATTTATTCTTCTTAACTATATAATTTATACATATAAATTTGTTTGTTCTAGCTGACTGTCAACGCAAATCTAAAACTACTAAGTCTAGAAAGCTTAAATTTGGATCATAGCTCTATTTTATAAAATAAGCATCAGCTAAGAAAGGATTTTTGAAAATTTCAACTCCGTGCGAAGCCGGAAGCGATTTGCTAGTTATAAAATAATAAATCGATATCCACCTCTGTATCTAGTTTCCAATTTAATATTTTATTAAGTTTTCATGTTCAACTGTACATGATAACTTGCTGATTCGGGCGAGATAAATTCGGGCGAGTAGTCCAGTAACTCGTCTGTTTTTCGCTTAATTCTTCTAATAATCATTTATTTCAGCTATAATGTCCATATTAGCTATTAACAAAATAACAATAATATATTACATCCATTTAGGTTTAATTACAAAGATATTTATTGCGATAATATGCCTAAACCACACAACAGATTTTGAAACGGTATTCACAGTGAGAAGAGTAATAAACGAGAGAGGTTTCTGTTTATAATTTCCATACGTGCGAAGTCGGAGGCGGGTTGCTAGTGAAATTTAAAAAAATCACAACACTACTTTTGATATTTAAACAATAGTTTTTACGATTATTTAATATTAATAATAGACAGTCTACGATGATCCACCAGTTGTCGTATCGATATTATCGATTGATCGATGTGCTATGATCGATGTGCTACATAGAGTGATGTGCTATCCGAATCACAATCGAATAGTCCAACACAATCACGTATCATGTTTGAATCAAGTGACATTTTGAATGATGAATGACTTATTAGAATCAATCATTTTATCTTCATCGAAAGAAATCCATATTGTTTTAATTTCTTGGTATTGAATGTTTCAATTTTATTTTTATTTTGTTGGGACATGTCACATAGAGATAGCTTTACTAACGAACTAAGATAGAGCTTCCGAGAGATGGTAGACATTTCAGGATAGGTATTTGAGGAAAGCTGAAAACTTGTCCTATAACTCATCTATAATACCCTAACATTGAACTACAGACCTGGATGGGGAGTTTTCAGATTGCCTCAAATATCTACCAGGAATGTCTACCATCTCTTGGGCTATTATACTTGGGTTAGTCCAAACAGTACCTTTACCATGAGTTTACAATGACGTAACTCGCTAGCGAGAGCGTAAAACATTTATATTGAAAATTGTCAACTGTCAATGTCAAATTGACAATTTTCCATATAAATATTTTACGCTCTCGCTAGCGAGTGCGGTCATTATAACTCATGGTAGAGGTTCTACTATTAGTTCTACGATAGAACAGTTTGGACAAACAATATCCAAGTAGTTCTATTGCACAGTATGACAGATTGGACTCGAATAATTTTAATCGAATGAGCACTAGACAAATGATAAAATGTACTTATAAGAATAAAAGGTAATAAAATAAATTATTGATTTTATTGGAAAAATATAGTATCATTTAGTGTTGGGGTTTCATAGATAATACAATTTGAAAGTATGAAAAAAGTTTGAAAGTATAAAAGAGTCCAAGTCTTTTACTCGATTTAAAAAATCTGAAATATTCACAGGAAATCACTTAAAACACGAAAGGCTTTTACTACCAAATTCTCCAAAGTGTAAGTTAAAAAAATTGCCTGGTTTTCAACTATAGGTATGTCCTTTAAATTCTTTCATTTTAAAATGTCCAACATATTTATATCGCTGACTGTACATTAAACAATCCAACATACAAATCAATACTTGCACAGAATAATAATTATTAATAAAACTATGTGCTTAAGTAGGTATATATCAACCACCCCCTTGTTATAGGTAATAAATGCGTAGGCTACTTTTAAACAAATCACGTAACGTGTTAGACGCGAATTATGCGAACAACGATACAATTTTGTATCTATTATTATCTATTGTTATAGAAAAGGATGTTTGGCATATCATAATTTAAATATTAGTCAAATTAATCGAGTGTTAGACGGCATGACAATTGGCTAGTCTAGTAAAGACGAGACCATTGGTCAAGCGGTTAAGGTGAATGCCTTAACGCTCTGTCAGGGGTTCCGACTTCGATTCGGGTAGGGTCAACTTGGAAATGAAAATTTGAGACATATAGTTGCATAGGCAGCAATATCACTTTTATACAAAAAAACGGCAAATCGATTTTTTCTTATATAGTTACACATTTTTGTTAAAATTTGCAAAAAATGCAAGTTGAAAAAAAAAGGATGTTTCTGCTGCAAGTGTTTGGAGATTTAGGCAACCCTTCTAGGGCCAGTAAACAACCCCTCACAGAAGAGCACAGTGATATAACAGCACTTGTGCTTACTGGTTTTACGTGAATACTGTACGTTACAAGTTAATAATTCCTTTGAGGATATTTTACATCATATGTATTCGAATTCGAATATATCACACCAAAAAAATACTTTGATCTTTTAAGTTATAATACAATCTGTTGCACGCGACTTCGTCTTCGTAACTTTACAAAATATAGCATGTTATTGCTTCTTTATAATATTAGTAATAGACAAATAAAAATAAAAATTTTTGCTCCTTCTAATCTTCTAATATATAAAATTCTCGTGTCGCGGTGTTTGTTGTCAAACTCCTCCGAAACGGCTGGATCGATTTTGATGAAATTTTGTGTGCCTATCGGGTAGGTCTGAGAATCGGCCAACATCTATTTCCTATACCCCTAAATGTTAAGGGTGGTCCACCCCAAAAATTTTTTTTGGCAAAATTACGTTTGCCGAGTCAGCTAGTATTAATATAGATTTATCTAGGTCACAGCATTAAACTGCCTCTCACTATGGAAGCATATTTTAACACGTAAAAAAACAAACAAACAATACAATGACTATAATCTGAACATAACGATTTTATCTCATTTTAATATAATTGCCGAAAATTGTTTTTAATTGTTACAAAATGGTATTTAAGAAGAACAGACCAACCGCTTCAAGATTTCTCACGATTGTAAAACACATTCAAAGTAAAGTAAAATGAAGGCTTATAACGATATCTAAACTTAGAAAAGTTTCTTTTTTATGTAAAGTTCGGCAGGTAGGCTGACTGTCCACAGGTGGCTGAGTGGCCACCGTCGCCTCTTAACATAAGTAACATGTTAAGAATAAGAAAAATCAATAAGTAAAGACATAATTTTTTGATTTAGTATTAATATGAATTATACTACTTTATCAATAACTAGACATACGCACATCGGCTTCGCACTGGTGCATTTTTTTTTTGCAAATCTATAATATAAAAATGAATTCCTAAATGTGTTGCTAAGCGCAAAACTCGAGAACGGCTGGGCCGATTTTAATTCTGTCTTCACTCATGGATAGAGGGATAATCAAGGAAGGTTTTTACGTAAAAAAAAATGCACCCGGGCGAAACCGGGAACGAGTCGCTAGTTATTTTTAAATACCTTCTACGTTTAACGCTCTTTCCATTAGGGAGAACCGCATGAAAATCTGTTCAGTAGTTTTTGATATTATCGCGAACATACAGACAGACAGATGCGGCGGGGGACTTTTTTTTACAATATGTAAGGATAATCATCAATACTAATAATACATCTGTAAGTGTAGGTATTGTATGTATGTATGTATGTTCCTCCATAACTCTGAAACGAATTAACTGATTTTCATGAAACTTGGTAGATAAACATTTAAGACGTACAGGACACAAGATAGGCTACTTTTTTCTTTTTCAACGCGGACGAAGTCGCGGGCTCCAGCTAGTACGATATATACCCTATGTCCATTTGGAATAATATACTTTTTAAATAGTGAAAGAATTTTTCAAACGATGCAGTGATTCCGGGGATTACCCTCCACAACAAAACCTGCCCTCTCTTAATTATTTTAGCATCGATTATTTACATTTTCTATTATTAATATGTAATTTCATGTTAACCTTTAAATTAATTAATTAAAACAACTAATTACATATTTAAGTTTGTTCATGTAGATTGCCAAAAAAATATAAAATGCCAGCACTGACATTATACCGTCAAAGGTCTTAAAAAAAATCAATCAAAAAGCGGACACGCGTAATTTATAATGTTAAAAGAACGTCAGTTAAACGTCACTCGATTCATCTTTTGTTTCATGTTGTTGAACCGGGAAAAATTTTTTGGCACTTAACTAATTTAAAACTGATAATGTACAGACATGATTTTCTTTAATTGTTGGCTGGCTTCTTTAATTATATATACAGGTGGAAAAATAAGTGGAAGGTGGAAGAGTAATTTTATCCTGAATAATAATCCTATCGATTAGTACAATAAAACAGCAAGTGTTTGTTTTTTCTTTATTTTAGTTGGTTCGAGTCCCGGGCGAGCCAAGCGAGTTTAAAAAAATCTTTGAATGCAGTTTTGTTTCTTTTTAAAAATAAAGGAATGTCTCCTTTATGTAAAATGAACAAACTTAAGGATTTAAGGTAGTTTTCCTCCAGGGCCTGACTTATTTTTCCATCCTGTATATACTACTACTAGCTGAACCTGGCCACCACGCTTCGCTGAGGCTCAGTCAGCAACGTTCCACGGTTGCCATAACAACGGTCAACGTAGGAAAATTATGTTATTTTTTCGTAAAAAAAATGGTTTATAATCAATCAATACTAATAATAAATCTGTAAGGGTCGGTCGTGGAGTAAATTACTTTGTTTTCAGAGATATCGTGTTTATAGGCTCTATACATGATACTGAAACTAAATTGACGATTTTTACAATTTTTTTCTGTATGTATGTATGTATGTATGTATGTATGTTCCTCCATAACTCTGAAACGAATTAACTGATTTTCATGAAACTTGGTAGATAAACATTTGGACGTACGGGACACAGGATAGGCTACTTAATATTTTTCAACGCGCACGAAGTCGTGGGCACCAGCTAGTATTACAATATAGGAATATTACAATATTTTATTGCTTGAATTTGCGATAAAATTATAGCCAATGATGTTTAACAACGATTGATGCAGTTAAGTTATTGCATGGATATGCAACTTGACAAATGTTTGCCAAATAAGCGATTTGTTGAGCAAAATGATAAGTGTTGAAGTGACATAACAGCGATGTGGGTGAGGTGTGGGACATGGTGTAGTGCCACTACGGTGTCAAGAACATCTCCACTTAATTTAAATATGAAATCATCTTAAGGCCCTTCTAAGAGCCGATGGCCTTGCGCGAGTAAGCGGAGCTAAGATGTTTCCCCCGTACGACCCGCAAAATAAGATAAATATGGATAGTGGCTTGAAAAAAATATTATTTTAAATCATTATTTGTACAGAATATAGGTCTAATCCATACGAACATTTTAAAAAAAGAATCATATAAATATTCCTTGTCGTTTAAAAGCAGATGCAAATTTTCAGCCGAAAACGACTACAATTTAGATTTTTTTTTCACATAGTAGTTAAACAGTTTGAACAATATTATTTGTACCTTATATAGATAAAATATCAATAAAAAACATATATTTTTTTCGGAAATTTATGTTGACTTATGAAAGAGGAGATAGCCTCTTAACATCCGGTTTGGAAACCGATTGGCTCATAGTATCGCCTTAAGATGGCCGCTTCACCCACGGACACAAGAAATGCAAATTCTAGTATAGAGATGATTTCATTTAAATCACTAAGTTTGTGCAAATAAAATTCCACACTTACTAGCTGGTGCCCACGACTTCGTCCGCGTTAGAAAAATTACGAAAAATTAAGCCTGACAAAATGTATAAGCAATAAAACACCTGAAATTTTTATTGCTATATACGTTTGAAAGAGTTTGGATTCATATTTTTAGATGATCCTTAAGGAATGACTTTTTTGTTTTTTTTTAAGGTACACGAATTTCATGATGATTGGTTGAGTAGTTAAGACGTGAAAAGGCAATAGACAGACAGACAGAGTTACTTTCACATTTATAATCTATAATATCAAAATGAATCCCTAAATGTGTTGCTAAGCGCAAAACTCGAGAACGGCTGTACCGATTTTAATTCTGTCTTCATTCATGGATAGAGGGATAATCAGGGAAGGTTTTTACGTAAAAAAATGCACCCCGGGCGAAGCCGGGAACAGGCCGCTAGTAGTATATAATTGTAATATAGTATATTAATTATATTATCAATTAATATAAGTAATATATTGCAAATTTTTTTGTAATGTTTTATTTTGATTCTAATGAAAATAGTTGAAAGATCGACGAAGGTTTGTCTATATAACTAGCAAAAAGAAATGTACCCGTGTGAAGCCATGGGCAGGTCGTTAGTTTAAACATAAATACGAGTATAATGATATCGATAATCGACTGAATTAAAACACTTAAAGGGCTACAAAAGTGAAAGGAACTTGAGCACTATTGCAACAAGGGCCGATTTCACCAGAGTTCGTGTTAATAAGAAATCAACCCTAATTCTAAACACATAGAACTCATTATCGTGTGTAAATCGAAAGCTTATTTTCAGATACCTCTTCGAGGACTAACCTGATGCCGGTCACTCACATTCGCGCGAATACGCGAACCCACAAGTGTAGGACGACATTTGCAAATGACTATGCGAAGTTTTTGCTACATTCGCGCTTTTCCGTGCAGTGTCGGTTCCTTCACGTTCCTTCACATGCGTGCAAAGATTCGTACAATGTAAGAATGTTTGCACGCATGTCAGTGACCGGGGTCAGACCAAACACAATTTTTAAAATGAGCGCAACTTAATATATGAATGTAGCTTCTAGGAAATTACCGAACAGATAAAAAATTGGCAGGTTTTACTCAAATATTGTGTAAAATATAAAAAAAGAAATAAAAGTATATGGTTAAAACTTTAGTACAAAACTTAAGTTAATTAATAAGTTTAAAAACAAATGTATAATAAGTTTTCTCTGAAATTTTTTATTACTGTGATACAAGATTTTACAATTTTTTTCTCAGAATTTTTTTTTTATTTTATAAATCTGTCCAATTCAAACTTTTTTAATAATGTCTATTATGAACTGTATTTTTATCTATATTTTAATTTTACTCTAAGTTAAATTAGGCGACGAATCTAAGTTAATTAGGTTTTATCCATTATTGAAAACAGGTTGTTGATTTGACCATTGAAGACCTATTGGCTCAGCGGTTGCTGCTCCGTCTGCTGTGTCAGAAGTCGTGGGTTCGATCCCCGTTCAAGAAAAACATTTTGTATGCAAGAATATATCTGATCGTCTATATCTCTAAGTATTACATAAATATTTGTTTCTACTTTAAATTCAACCTAACCCCCGAACGAATTTCGATACGATAGACAGTGAATTTGGTCAATCTCTTTCCTAACAGACTGTAATCTATACTAATATAAAAAAAAAAAATTGTATGTTTGTGTTAAATAAACTCAAACACTAATGGACCGATTTTGAAAATTCTTTCTACTATAAAAAGCTACATTATTAGCGAGTAACTTAGGCTATATTTTATAAAGTTACACGAGCGAAGTCGCGTGCAACAGCTAGTATATTAGGAAGCGAGTTGAAGTGGGTAAAATAGAAATAGGGCGAATTGCGCCCGGTTGCGAGTTAATTGGACGCGAGTTGATAACTCGAAGGTCGAGTTGGGTACATAATTTGCAGAAAAAATGCATTCGTGCGAAGCCGTAGGCGAGTCGCTAGTTGATTTCAAAAAAGTTAAGTTAGATAACAGATTGAATTGGCAAAAGATGACGATGGGTCGGGACGAACCAGTGTGTCAGTTTCATACAAAATGTTTGTTGTATAACTATCGTTGTGTAACTAAGGTTTTTAGACCAAAATTAATAAAATAATTATTTAACTTAAAATGTATCGAACAAAACTCGAAAACACGAGGCGCAAAAAAAGAAACAGGCTTTAGTGACCTTCAAAAAGAGAATAAAATAATTTTTGGATCTTTAAAAGTTCATGGTAGAATTACAAAACTATGTATATTAATTTACTTAAACAATTCACCGAAACAGAACAGCACATGTGCTATTTTTATGACTGCGGAACGTAGTGTGCCCTGAATAGGTACTAACGTCGTAGAGAGAAGCAAAAAAGAGGAAGATAAGATACGTTCTTACATTGCAAATGGACTACATACAAATACAAATATCCGTAAATATTTACCCAAACTGCTACAATTCCAATTTCGAATACTAGCTGATGCACGCGACTTCGTCCGCGTAATATTTTAAAATATTGTTTATGTTACTCGCTGATAATGTAGCTTTCTATAGGTGAAAGAATTTTTAAAATCGGTCCAGTAGTTTTTGAGTTTATTCATTACAAACATACAAATCTTATCTTTATAAAATTAGTAATAGACGTGTAATAATAGAGAGAGAGGCATATATTTAAACGATAACGTGAATGAGATGACTATACGAGTATCGCTATGCATTATACATTCAAACGAAGGCTGTTATTACCCGTTTAATTCATACAAATGAATTATAAGCCACCACCATAGCTTATATTTTATTAAGAAACTAGCTGACCCGGCAAAAAATAATCTGGAGTGGACCACCCTTATCAATTAGGGGTATAAAAAAAGTTTACGACCTATTCTTAGAGCTACCGAATATACACAAAAAAATTGATAAAAATCGGTCAAACCGTTTCGAAGGAATTTGGTTACAAACACTGTGACACGAAAATTTTATATAATACTAGTGGCCCGCTCCCGGCTTCGCACGGGTGCAATTTTTTACTCAATCCAGCTGATAAAATTACGTTACATCGCCATCTGTTAGAATCTTTTGGAACTCACAGATAAATAATTGCTGGATTGAATAGGTATCAACAGATGGCGCTATGTTAATAATATTATATAATTTGCAAAAAAAATAATAAACAAAATGAGATATAAACTATCCTGTCTTTTAAGTTGGACCAAATTACATATAGTTACGAAATTTTATCAAAATCGGTTCAGTAGTTTGGGAGTTCATCGGCGACAAACATGTGACACGATTTTTATATATATATATATATATACTAGTGGCCCGCTCCCGGCTTCGCCCGGGTGCAATCTGTTAGATTGTCTTACACCGCCATCTGTTAGATTGTCATGGAACTCGCAGATAATATTAACAAATAATTGCTGGATTGAATAGCTAGCGCCATCAATGTTAATAATATTGTATAATTAGCAAAAAAATAATAAACAAAATGAGATATAAACTATCCTATCTTTTAAGTTGGACCAAATTACATATAGTTCCGAAATTTTATCAAAATCGGTTCAGTAGTTTGGGAGTTCATCGCAGACAAACATGTGACACGTAATTTTTATATAAATTAATTAATATTAAATTTAAAATAGTTATGTAATGGCAACTAACATATATTTATTTTAATTCTTATGGTGTAGTGTACCAGTAGTAACACTTCAGCGATCAGACGACCTTTAAGCTCAATAGGTCAGAGCGCGAAGCGGAGGTAAGAGTGATTGTTGAGTTATTTTGTAAACGCTGCCTTGTTGTTTTCAAGTTTTAATAAATATTTTGACTTGTCATTCAATACATTCATTCAAAAAATTAATTAAATTAATAAAGATAATACATTATATTGAAGTTAGGTCATAGTAAAACTCAATTATCATGCTGATGGTTCACTTGATACTTGTCGTTACTGTCGTCTACAAACATAAGTAACACCTGTTACAGTACTAGAAAAAAAATCAATTTAATATCAAAATTATTAATAGTACAATTTTTAAGACTTACCAAAGCAGGTGAATCAAGAGGACCAGCAGTTCTTGATCTGGATTTCCTCCGATTGCTCTCAGGGTCAGAAGGTCGGTGGTGATCACTTTCGCGATCTGATGAGTTGTATCGTCTCTTTTCTTCTTTACGCTCTTTGTATCTTCGGTCTTCTTTAAGCGTTCTAGAGTGAACATCATTTTGTATCAATCAAAACACTTTGCAAACACTTTCACAGTTTTATTTTTGTGTTTTAATATTTATATTAATAACTAGCTGGTGCCCACGACTTCGTCTGCGTTGAAAAATATTAAGTAGCCTATCCTGTGTCCCGTACGTCCAAATGTTTATCTACCAAGTTTCAGGAAAATCAGTTAATTCGTTTCAGTTATGGAGGAACATACATACATACATACATACAATAAGTTTAGTTACTGAGTCAAAAAGAGCAAGCCTTGACAATAATGAAATTTAAGTTGATTTCAATGAAAAAAAATAATTGCATAGCTTAGATAGAACTTATAATAGAGGCGTACTAGATCTTACAAGCAGACTATTTTTAGTTTTTTATCTCGCCCAATCCATTACATATGTATGTATATCCGTACTTAATATTATAAATGAGAAAGTTTGTTTTGATGTATGGATGTTTGTTACTCTTTCACGCAAAAACTACTGAACCGATCACCATGAAATATTGCATACACGTTGTCTGGGACACCAGAAAGGACATAGGATACCTTTCATTCAGAAAAAAGGACTATTCTCGAGGGATCATATAAAATTAACTCCTGGCTAAGTGGCAATAACGTTGTCAGGCGATATATTGCTTTTTCAACGCGGACGAAGTCGCGGGAACCATCTAGTTTACTATATATTATTTCTATGGGTGTTACCAGTAAGTTTAGACGCCCCATTCTACGTCTAAACTTCGCCCGAACAAAGAATTTATAGAATTGGGACTTTCAAATTAAATACTTAGATGATTGTTGCGGACTAATATTCGGACAAAAGTTATTTATAAAAACTAAAATGTGCGTAGTACAGTTTTATGGTTTTAAAAATTTGTGTCTTAGGTCAGCTTAGTGCTGTAAGTTGAATGTTGTAAGGTTTCTATCATACCGTTGGTTAAATTTACCTGTTAAATTCTTCCCTGTACATCTCCGGATCGCTATCACGAGGATCTGAACTTCTGTACCTGTCGTCTTCTCTTGAACTTGTGTTCCTTCTCTCCTCTTCTTTAGCGAATTCTTTCTTTTTGGTAACTTCGATGTCACTGGGTTCAGGATCTGTGTACCTAGAGATGAAGTTTGAAACTTTTTCAAAAGTTTTCATAAAAGTACATAATTGTAGTGTACAACAGTCAATATTTAATTATATTGTTGATGAAATATTTATACCTACCTTCTGTATTCGGAGTCGTCTCCGGCAAGATGTTCAGGGCTCTTGAGCACCCGCGTGCGGTTCTTCGGCTGGACTACTTCCTTCTCTTTCTTGCTCTTCTTTGAAGAGTCGCGAGAGAATAGCTGTTTTACCTGAAGAAAGGAACGTTGCTAAGTAACATTGTGGCATATTAAAATTGCAATAAAGATTACATAAGTTTTTTAAAGAACAATGATTTTACCTTTTCGAGTCCAGAAAACTTTTTTGTAGCCTTTGGTGGCTTCGCACTGACTTTTTCATCGAGTCTACACGGACTTTTCTCATATCTATTGCCTTTAATATCTAAATGCGATCTTTCGTCCGCACTCTTCTCTCTAGAGACGTAATCTTTTTTGTAATCTTGTCTAAAGTCCTCAAATCTAGCCATGTATTCCCCGTTGGCATAAATTTGTTCACTAGGATAGTTATCTTCCGTGTGTCTTCTCTCATTAGCCAAAAACAAAGAAGTATTACGAACGTCTTCATCACTTTCGTGCCTGTGGCGATTCCTATGAATTTCTCCACTAGAGTCCTTGCGGAAGTCATTTTCAATACCAGAATCGACTAATCTATTATCAATGTCAAGACGACGAGGCGATTGTTCTTCGCGATAATAATCACGGCTGTCACCGGAATCGTGGCGTCTGACCCCTGAAGACTCCTTGTAATGTTTATTTTTATTCTTTACACGACGCAGAGAATTATGATATGACTCCTTTCGGAGATTTGCATAATCTTCCTCACGTTCTTTTCCTATTTCGGGATTAGAAGCATAATGTCCTTTCCTCATTCCAAACCAATCATCTTTAATTTTATACTTCTGGTTGATCTGGGGAACATCTTGACTAGAAGTGACATTTTTCTTTGACTTATATTTTTTTTCTTTATATTCACCTGGTGACACGATTGGTTTTGCTACCGTAAATTCTAAACTGGGGGGTTCATATTCAGGTTCAGGGGGAAACTCTTTGCCGTCATCTCTATATCTATGCTCGGGGCCCAACCTATCAATGAACTCTCGTCTATCCATTTCACCTTTCTGAACTTTCTGGAAAGTCCTAGTTTCAGTATTATACTTTACTTTGTGATTATCGGAGTCATATTTGTTGTAATCTTCAGTAACACTATTTTCTGCAAATTCATCTCTTTCTAAAGTATGGCGATAGTACCTGGCGGTTTCATTGACATACTTTTCAGTAGCTTTCATGCGTTTTTCGGCTTCATAGATTGGATCTGTTTCGACGAGGTATCTCGATATAGGTTCTTCTATATTTCTCACGCGATCAATTCGCCGCGCATTCAGTCGAGATTCTAACAATTTACGCCTGTGACTTAGTTCATTGAAATCTAAATCAACTTTAGCGTTTTCTACTTCATAAGGCCTTCGCTTGGTGTCCATACCATCTGCTCTTCCTCGGAAACCATCTATGTAATCATTAGTTTTGTCTTTTTTCGACGGATATTCGTTTGCGTAAG
Organism: Synanthedon andrenaeformis; assembly: GCA_936446665.2. Taxonomy (NCBI): domain Eukaryota; kingdom Metazoa; phylum Arthropoda; class Insecta; order Lepidoptera; family Sesiidae; genus Synanthedon; species Synanthedon andrenaeformis. The sequence goes on from OW387798.2 coordinate 554,096, forward strand.
TTGGTTCAAAATCGTCAAAAGTTGTAAGTTTGTACTCCCTAAACCTAGGTTTTATAGGAGAATCGGTAATCTTATAACCTTCTAGACTGTTCAAGTTTTCTTGATCATTATTTTTAAAATTGTACTCGTAAGCAGGTTTACTAGAATATTTATATCTCTCTTCGTAACCTAGACCCTCATCTTCATCGGAGAAGTTTCCGTTCCTTTCTTTAGTAGGAGAGAAAGATTTATGAGCAGTTGGCCTACCAAAGTTACTGGAATCATGATTGCCATGGTCTTTGACCACTTTTGCGTAAACAACTCCTTTATCTGTCATCTTGTTGATAGGCGAAGGGGCCATTTCGGGACTTGTATTCCTTGTAAATAGGTTGGGGTCAGGACTGACACTTGGCTTAGTGTACGAGAACGGTTGGTTAATGTTAGTGCCGTTAGAAGGTGATATTAAATGTGACATGGGAGGTGGAGATTGCTGGTCTTCTTTGAGGATTTTCACAATATGATCAACGGTGTGACCTCGAGTCAACGGCGGCTTTTCGGGCGGCTGTTGACTACTATGTGTCATTTCCTTGTTGCCATAAATATTCTCCTCGATTTTTCTTATGCTGTCTTTAATTCTATCCTTAATTTCTACAGAGTTAAGGTCTTTAGACTTGCTAGAATCGATTTCATCTACCAAAAGTCTTTTCTTAGTATCTACTTTACGTTTAGGTGTTGCTGTGATTGACGGCGATGTTTCTTTTTCAAGTGATTTGCCCCTTTTAGTTCTTGTTGGAGGCTTAGGTTCTTGTTTTTCTGCTTTAGTTCTGGGAGGTTTTTCTACCGGATTAACTTTCTTTTCACCAGTGTTATTCAAACTTTCAGACTTCGTGCTATCTTTCTTTGACAGTTTTTCTTTTTCTTTCAAATACAAATCGAGCGGAGGCGTTGTCTTAAAGTAATCGTCTCGCGGTGAACTCTCTATTATAGGTGATAATTGACCTTTTTTGTTTCTCAATGATTTGAGGAATTCTTCTGTTTCACTACCTGATCTCTTACGGATCGGTTTGGGATGAATGTTTGTGTTTGACTTTAAGTCGGATATGTCACTTTTACTGCGTTTAACAGGTTTGGTTGAGATAGTGGATACTGCCACAGGTGAATCAGGACTCTTGTTTCTCTGAGCTCTTCTGAAAAGGGTGGAAAGAGAAGTGCGATCTTTTCTCCTTTTTCCGCCTACATCGCTGGTTGATCGTCCGAGAGAAGATTTTCCTTTGCTCTCCGGAGTTCCACTATCGTCACTGTTTCTTCGCGCTGTTCTGTCTTCCTTCAGTTTTCTTCTGTGAGGAAGTGAGAAGAACTTCTCTGGTGGATGATCCGCTGTACAGGTGACACTGTCAGCTTGTGCGATTACTTTGTTAGCTTCTTCAATAAGCTCCTTTTCTGAGAGATGTGTAAATGGTTCTTTTCTCACTACAGGTTGTTGTTTCTCGGACGAGGTGCCCCGCGATTCGCGCGGTTTACCTGAAATTAACAACAAATGATTACATGTTTTAAATATCTCAAAAGTATATAATGATTCAGAGAAAGCGAAACTTTTAGATAACTTAATTATTTATTGTTACTGTATAAATACAATTACCGATCTTTGTAAATTATTGGATTCCAAAGATTATAAAGGTTATATTGAACAACTGCACAAATAGTATAAGGTTTCATTGGGAAATAATAAAAAAAGAAAATTAAGTTACACATAATGTATATTTAAATAAAAGATAAATAAAGGAAGACGTGCTTAAAAATAATTGTCATGTTATTAGAACATCGATGTTATTATACACAGTTGATTCGGTCGTTACACAACAACGGTTAGAAGGCGAATACCATAAAAAGTTTTAATGCAATTTAGTCTTTGATTAAGCACAAATAAAGTTCATTTTATAAAGTACAATCAAAGGATGGGATTAGTGAATTAATAACAGACAGGTACATTAATATCACTGTCAAAGCATAAGTTTTTTAGAGATCTTCCAAATTCAATTGAAATCCGGTTAAATGAAGTTGGTTAATGTATTTTTTAATATTATTTCATATTTGAGTGTATAGCATGTTTTTTTTGTGTTTATTATCAAAATAGGCAAACTCTGAATTACTGATTATTGCAAAATACTTTTTTTTTTTTCTATTTTAACTTTTCTAAATGTAGAGTAGGTGTATGTTGCTAAATTTTATTTAGACAATAATTACCATTTTACACATAGGTACTGTTAAAATACATTAAAATAAAATAAAATATTGATTTTAATTTAAAAATATATGAGTCATATTTGTAAAATATGTTTAAAATATTTGCATCGATTTTATTTGTATCATTTTTAATGTTCAGGTTATAAATTTAAAAGTATAATAAGAATAATATTTTTTTAATATTTTTTTTTGTGTTTATAACAAAAAGAATATTGGATTTGCTGTCAATATCAATACAGATTCAAAGCCTGCAGCATCGACGAAAAGTAGCGTGCCTATCGATTTTCTATCCGTCTACACTACACTATGGAGAGTGGTAGGGGAGCCCACAATGCTAAATGTGGTTACTCGAGCGTCGTGGGGACCTATTGGATTTTGAAAATTAGATGGTAGGAAAAAAAGGGTTTTTTCCTTTTTAACGGTTGGGTGAGCGTCTACATGTGTTCAAAAGTTTGTAGACGCTGCGCTGTATTATGAAAATTCCTCCAAATCAGGTTGAACTGTCTGTATGATAATCTGACGCGCTCGATTATTTCAAAATTGCCAAACATTTTTTTTGCATTTTCAAAAGCTGCCACAAGCTTGAGTTACATCCGAATCTTCTGTATTTTAAATTGGAGCTTAGTTCGGGTTCACTTAACATCCCCTCTGAAATCTGACGCGCTCGAGTAGTATTTAATTTTTTACCCCAACCCCCACCAACTCCACCATCCAAACCGGCAGATTAACACATATCCGTTATCGGAGACACGTGGGTCATCTATACATTGGCAATATCTGACGCGCTCGAGTAAATCCCGAAATCCCCTCTTTAGCTCCCCTACTGGAGTGTGCATCTATTCTGTACGAACTAATCTAACCATCGTTCCACTTGCGGACCACGAAGCGTTATAGTTCCACTTTTCATTGTCCGAACTGCTAAGGAGTGGAACTCATTGCCTGCTTCTGTATTTCCCGAAAACTACAACCTCGGGGGGAGTCCCTAGGGACTAGGGTTAATGGGCATTTACTAGGTAAATGTGATCCATGTTCGGCCGCATCTGCACCTCACATCAGATGAAATTGTGGTCAAGCCATGCCTTGATTTAATATTTAAAAAAATCCTGTAAAAAATCCACCATAACATCACCCATAAAACTTTTTTTTAAATAAAGTGTCGTTGCCACTATATAAACCTTACGTCATGTGCAAAGACGGTCATCATTATTTTTAGCACAAAAAGTTGGCGTAAACAACTTTTTAGCCAGTTTTTTGACTTAATCTCTCACAGGGATACGCTTTTTTACCTTTTGCCCATACGTGAGCTGATAATCATTCCCCGACTCATCTTTATGGCCGAATTTGGAGCACTGGGTAGCTTTCTTTATTATCTTAACTGATTCAAGATATTAGGTAGAACTACTGTAATTCTTACCATTTACGTTTGCAACGGAAGTTCTCTTTTTATGGGAAGGTCGTCAAGCTAACGGTCCACTCGATGGTAGGTAGGTGGCTACCGTCGCCTTTAAGACAACCAACGCCACAGGTGCAGCAGCGTGCTGCCTATCCTAGCAGGGTTATAAAGGATAGGGAAATGGGTTCTGGCATCCCTTACTCACACAACAAAACACAAAAACATACGTGCTGCTATTTCACGTTGGTTTTCTGTAATTTAGTGGTTACTGTCGCCAGACGGGCTGCCAAAGTGACTGCGAAACGCAGTGTGATCTGCCACTACTTATGCTTTGTATAAACGATGTTAAATAATGTAAATTATTAACCCCTTGTCTGGTCTATGTAGTCTGTTTTAGCGCTTTCGTCGAGTAGTTAGGGGTGCTTCCTTTAAGGCTCTGTCTCAGGGGTCCCGGGTTCTATTCCCGACGGGGCCAACAGAAAATAACAACTGCTTTTTGCTGGATGGTATCTCCTACTTATGCAGCATAAGTGCTACTATATAGTGATCAAGCGATAAATGCATTAAAGTGACAATTAATAAGTCGCGATGGCTGGTAAAGAAGATGGTAATATGAAATCAATGTACAAGTGCATAAGGTATATTTTGCCTTTTATTAATAATAATACTTATACAAATATGCAAATACGGCTTCGTGATTGAATTTAAATGTTTGAATTCTTTTGAATTCATCCATAAGCGACGTGAGCATTCTCAGTAAAATAGTGTTATTGTTGTTAGGTACTTTTTCGAAGTTATGACTTATTTATTTATGAACTTTTACAAGTTTTGGTAGATTGTTTTTTTTCTTTACATAGTATATATTGAAGTCGATTTCCGTGTCTGTCCGTCTGTATGGCCGCTTAGACCAGCGCAGATTTTTAAAACCTGCATTATATGTTGAGTCTTTCTATATGACTGTTATCTATGTATGTTTTTATATGTCCTTTGCTACAAATAAAATTTATTCTATTCTATTCCTCTTATGTAAGCCACGCAACGGATTTGTATGCGGAAAACACACGATCAGTTAGATAATTTTAAGCTTTTTCCCGGACGAAGTCGGGAGCGGATCGCTAGTAGGTACACACTAAAAATAATTTAATATATTATCTGTTGTTCCACGAGGAAGAAATAGCAAGAAACCTCCGTAGAGCTACTTACTATCCGTCCATTAAATATTTTTGTTTGCTACGCTATAGTAGCCCTTAGTACACACTTTCCTTACATATGTACAGTCGGAGTACGAAAACCTTTATCAGTTTTCAAATTCATTATGTTATCAAATAGTAGACTCTTAGTACCTTTTGAAACTAAAGCACTAAGCAGACTACTGGCAGAAGTTTAAAATGAAATTTTGTCATGACTGATAATTGCCCTGGTGCAAGCAAATCTTTTTACCTTTTTCTACGTCGACTGCACTATGTTCGGCATTTATGTTCGGCATTTTATGTTCCGCAAAAAATCTATTCCATTACGCGATAATAATTAATTAAAATATTTAAAAAAACTGCCGTCAGTCGAATCGTTATCAGCAAAAAAGTGTATTCATTAATTTTCTAAGAACTGAACGTTGATTAGAAATTGATTACTCTGGGAGGATTTGGAGATGTGTTTGGTTAAATTCTGAGGTGAGGAATAGCAAAAAAGCAGTGCATTACTAATTCAGATTTATTATATAAATAAAAATAATACAGATTGGGCGTTATGGGTGGAATTTGTGCTTGTAATAGTCAATTCTCTAAAAAATAAATATTTTGTAATGGGAACGGGCGGCAAAAGTTTAATTATGAGTTCATAAGTGTAATAAGGAGAGAACTTAACAGAAAAGTATTTTATTTTTGTCACCTAATTTGACTTCTTAGAATAAAATTTAACTTAGATAAAAATACAGAACAAAAAATAATAGTAAATTACTGCTCAAAAAAATAGTAGTAAATTACTGCTCAAAAAAATAATAGTAAATTACTGCTCAAAAAAATAATAGTAAATTACTGCTCAAAAAAATAGTAAATTACTGCTCAAAAAAATAGTAAATTACTGCTAAAAAAATTAGTAAATTACTGCTCAAAAATAATAGTAAATTAATGCTCAATAAAATAATAGTAAATTAATGCTCAATAAAATAATAGTAAATTACTGCTCAAAAAATAGTAAATTACTGCTTAAAAAAATAGTAAATTACTGCTCAAAAATAATAGTAAATTACTGCTCAAAAATAATAGTAAATTATTGCTCAAAAAAATAATAGTAAATTACTGCTCAAAAAAATCTTTCTCGTTACAGTAATAAAATACAGCTACAACTACATTTCCTCTTAGACTTATTAACTTAGTTTTACAACTTTAGTCACATAGTTTTACATTTGATATTTTACTTACACAAAATTTAAGAAAAAAACCTTCCAATTTTATATTTGTTTAAGTAAGGTCCGGGTACGACTTTACTTAAACAATTTAAATATGTAGTAAGGAATTTAAATTCAGTAAGTAAAGTACGAAAATAGTCGTCAGTTTTCAAATTCATTCCTATATCAAATCGTTGACACATTGTACCTTTTGAAACAAAAGCACTAAGCAAACGTCAATGTTTTGTTTGAAATGTGAAATGTTTTGTATGACGACACGTTTGGTCTAGTGGCTAGTAACCCTAGCTGTTAACCAAACGGTCGCGGGTTCTAATCCCGCTAGGGGCAAATGTTTATGTGTTAACATTTACCTTTTTACCTGAGTCATGGATGTTTATATTTATAATATGTATGTATTTACAAAAAAAAAGTAATCTATATATTATATCAACTGTCTGGTATCCAAAATACAAGCATTAAGTAGCTTAGTGTGGAACTAGATGGTGCTGTTTGGAATGTGTAAAGATATTTATTTATATTTAAATGAATCGTTCTTTGGCGTGACTGATAACTGCCCTGTCAGCTTTAAGCTGTCGACCTTAAGGTGACGAACCTTTTTTTACCCCGACTGTACTTAACTGATTAATTTGTGAATACAGTAATACAGCGATACTTACAGTGGAGTAACGGTAAGTGGGAGTAATTGTGGGTACACAAACATGCAAGTATGATGTGTCCGCACGGCGTCTATTGAATGTTTTTATTGCACTGCTTTTAACAGGCTACCGACACTGAGGTGAACAGCTCGCGTGGGTGGTAAATAATTAATAATTCTTTGTGATATGTAATGACTTTCGTTTCAATCATCTTGGATGACGAATGCTTATACACTTTGAACGCCTATGTGGAAATGTTTTTTTTTTAAGTTAAGACCTGCGCAGACGAGGGACGAAAATCGCAAACAAAAAGTCTTCAGGGTACTTTTTGTCATTCAAAAATATATCGCTTATATGCGAAAAAAGTATCTCGTCTGCGTAGGCTTATACGGACAGACGGACAGACGTGTCCTGAGGACTAATGCAAGGCTCATAACCTTTCTCAAGAATAGGGATCTTGACTATTTTTAGGAGTGTTTAAAATCACGTAAAAGTACCTAATATAAATATAGGCAAAAATAATTAATATCATTTTTGAAATACAACAAATATATTAAAAATCGTGGTATCTTAAGTACCTTTTCAAATTTCGCTCCAAAACGTCAATACTTAAATTATACTTAAATTATTAAATTATAAATTATGATTATTAAATAAAAAGAAATTGTGTGTATTAAACGATTATAAAATTTAAATTTTCATTCGAACACGCCGAAAGAACGACAGTGTTCTTTTTTTAAATAATATTGTGTAAGTAGATGGCGCAATATCTCTGAAACTTTAGATATATTCTAAAACATGTAAAAAAAATAGAACGTAAATATAACGCATAAATACGATATAACGCATTCGTGTAACAATTTTGATTTTATTCCCATAAAATTACACATTATTATGGTATGACCCTGCACATTACCACGTGCAGGGTCATACCATATACAGGATGTGGCCTGTAATAAAAGCAATAAATTAAAATATAGACCCTTTAACGAATCAGTAATTAATTCTAAATGGTTTCAATTAATTAAAATGAAACACAATTTTACTTTTTCTTTCTAACAAAATTAATCGAGCCAGCAATGTACAGTACAGACATAATGTGTCTCAGTATCAGACATAAGTACTTGACTTTGACATTTACGATCGTTCTCGCCCCAGTACCCTCTACCAAGACATCTGACGACTGATAACCGACAATTTAGCGGATCATGAAATTCATTCATTATGTATTTGGATTGCTATATCTCTGAGTATAAGCACTTTGGAGCATTATCATTAGGTTAAGGTAACTGCGTATACTCCATAGAATCAGCGTTTAAATTTATCGCTCTTATTACAGGCCACACCCTGTATATGCAAATCGATTCTTAAGGAGTAAACTCAAAAATTAAATTCCTTAAAAATAAAGAAAAATCATGTTTTTAGGTATTCTATTAAGAAAACTACCGTTTCGTGGCAAAATTATATTTTTATTTGAATTCAGTAAACATACCTATTGGGCAACCAAACTACCACTCCAAGTCTAAAAATTAGACTTAGAAAATTTAATTATTAATACGATGTTGTGTAATAAAAGAATTACTTATTGTACTAAGAGTTGGAATATTTCAACATCTTAATATTTTGTGCAAAGAAAACTTCTCTAATTATATTTGTTAACAAGTCTGCGAAGAGTTCACCAATACCTACATTGTTTTATATTATGCTATCAATGACTCAGATCTAAAAAAACTATAAATTTGACTAATTAATAGGTAAGGAAACGCCTACTGATAGTTCTGTCATAGTCAATATGCTGGACTAGGCGTATCACTGACTTGAGAGAGAGAATTACTCATTCCGATTAACAATATGTTCCAAGAAATTACTTTAGTGTGTGTAGACAAGGAAAAAATATGTCAAAATATATATTTTGACAATGTATACTCTATTGTACTCGTAGATATGAAGAACACAGGAAAACTAGTTAAAAGTGGTGTTTGTAAATCAAAATCAAAATCTTAAATTATAATTAGGGGTTTATAATTAGAGAATAAAATTTATGGTACGATGCTAAATGTGGAGTCCCTCAACTTATTGGATTTTGAAGACTAGATGATAGGAAGAAAAAAGGTTATTATGTTTTCCTTTTTAACGGTAGGGTGAGCATCGACAGGCGTTCAAAAGTTTGTAGACGATTTATTAAAGAAAAATCCTCCAAATAATAGTCAGATTAAGAATCAGCACGATCAAGAATTCAAGCTGAGTCGTCTGTATAAAATCTGACGCGCTCGAGTATTTTAAAATAGCAATCGCCAAAAATCTTTTGCATTTTCAAAAAGCTGCCACGAGCTTGCCTTGCGTCACATACGAATTGTCTGTATTTTAAATGGGAGCTTAATTTGGGTTCACTTAACATCTCCTCTGAAAATCTGACGCGCTCGAGTAGTATTTAAATGTTTACCTCAACCCCCACCAACCCCACCATCCAAACTGGCAGATTAACATATATCCCTTATCGGAGACACGTGGGGTATATACATTGGCAATATCTGACGCGCTCGAGTAAATCCCAAAATCCCCTCTTGGGCTCCCCTACTATTAGTATGATTACATTAAATCTTAATCAACCTATAAGATGAATCCATTGGTAGAGTGGTTCAGATACTTGCCTTAGCACTCGGGCTCAGGGGACCCGGGTTCGATTCCCGGTAAGGTCAATTTTGGATTTTTTTTTAAATTGGCTCCGGTCTGTTTGGCCGTTTGGTGACAGTTATCATGCAGTCAATGACATAAAAAATTTGACTGATTATGCTCTCTGGACTTATGTACTACATGCATTCATGTAATATGTATGTCAAAAACGGTCAATAATTCGAGGACAGAGAAAGAGGGCCGTCTATTGAAAACATACGGAGATGTTTTTTGGTAAAAATGTCGATTTATAATACAAATGTGTGGACAACTGATTAGTTGGCAGTTTACTTGCTAACGGTATTGGATTTGGTTGAACATAGATTAAGTAGCGTAGAGTGGCTATCTCTGACACTTTAATACATACTTCTTGTGACTAATCTATACTAAAGCTAGGTTCACATTATTGTGTCGGGGTGTGTCGTGGCGCGCCAGAAGGCAATCGCTTACGTACATTTACTATGACTAGATTCACATTAGTAGGTTGTGTTGTGTTGTGGCGCGTTGTGTCGCAGTCAAATCGCTCGACGCTCGGTGGCGCCAGAGAGGTGGTGGGGGATCTGTCGCGCCACACTAGTGTGAACGTGATCATCTGTCATTACGACGCCTTTCGCGAGCGAGGCAACTTCAAGCGAATAATATTTTTGTTTATTATTTAAAATGTCAGATGAACTTATTGAATTAGTACGGCAATACAAAGTTCTTTATGATACGAAATGTAAAGAATATAAGGATCAAAATATCAGGAATAGTGCTTGGGAAGAAATATCAAAAACATTAAATAAACCAGGTATGTGTTGTTTATTTATGAATTTATTGAACTTATCTGTTCCGTCTAATGGTTTCTATTTGCCACGGTACTTGTCCTTCTGGACTCATAAAGTAATTATTATATTTTTCTCTGACGTAGACAGCTTCTTGGGTTGGATTTCTTGATATGGGAGGAATATTGTACAAGGCAGTAGGACTACTGCTATTGAGCTCCGTTGAGTCGGTAAAACTTGCATCTTCTACACGCGCATTTTGGGTCATTAAAAAATTATGTAGGCAACAAGTAGCGAGAACGATTTTATCTACCATATAAGGTTGTACTTGTAAAGGCCCCTGAAACACTCTGAATCTTGCTCTTAATATTCCAAATGTATTTTCCACAGTACGACGTGCACGTGACAAACGATAGTTAAATATTTTATTAGAATCATTGTTTATTAACTTAGCTTTACTATAGGGTTTTAGTAAATATGTTTTCAATGGAAACGCTGCATCTGCGACGATAGTATACGGCAAAGGCTCTGTATTTTCACTTAACGGTTCATTTTGTGGAACATTTAGTTCTTGTCTAGCAAACATTTGACCTAATAACGATTTTTCATATATACCTCCATCACTGTTCCTACCATATGCTCCTACATCGATCATAATAAACTTGTAATGAGCATCAACGAGAGCCAGTAGTACAAGAGAATGTTGTTGTTTGTAATTGTAGAAGGAAGAACCTGCATTTATTGGGCAAATTATATTTATATGTTTCCCGTCCAAAGCTCCAAGACAATTAGGAAAATGCCAACACTCTTTGAATTCTTTTGCAATATTTCTCCATGCTTGTTCGGTTGGTTGCGGCATAACAATGGGTGACATAATATTCCAGATTGCATCGCAAACTTCTTCAACTATTTCCTTTACTGTAGATACTCCCATGCGGTAATTGAACGCCATTGAACGAAATGAATTTCCGGTAGCGAAAAATCTGTAACAAAATAAATTAAATTTTTGGTCTGCTTTGTTTCAGCTGATAGTTGCAAGGAAGAGTGGACGAAATTACGAAATGCCTTCGCCAGTGTACTCAAACGCAGGCGAACTAAAAAAAGTGGTCAAGCTGCTATGAATGTCACACCTTGGAAATACGAAGACCAAATGAGTTTTTTATGCCCGTTTATGGAGTCTCGAAACACAACTACAAATATAATATCTCCCCCCGGATCAGTGTCACCAGAAAGATCGGCAATGGAAAGTCCTCCAGCTAGCCCGTATCATAGAAGCGAATCTCAATGTTCAACCAGGAGTTCCACATCATCTCGCCAGAATACTGGCAAGGCTAGCATGCAGCAGATTTATGAACTTATGAAATCATCAAATGATCTCAGAATTCAAAAACAAAACGCAAAACGGGAGAGGGATATGGATGAAAATGATCTATTCTTTTTGAGTATGAGTAAAGCCGTGAAAGGTCTTTCGATCCTTGAACAAACTAAAATTAAACTTGATTTGCACACTGCAGTATCTCAAGCACAAATCCGCCAATTAGAAAAACAACAGACAACTACAGTTTTACAAACCCCAATCAACATAACGTCCTACAAAGTTATTCCACCACAGCAAACTGTTTCCCAGCCACAAATATCACCACTATATCCAGATTTTCAAAAGTCACTACGTTCATCCACACACTCATCTGCCGCTTACCATTCAGCTGCAATACCATCATCTTTGCCATCTACATCTTCATCTCACACATCACAACCACAGCAAACAAATTCATTCGCTGATCAAAATCTAGAAACATACTACAGTACAGTTGATTATAGTGAATCTGATATATAAGTTAATATTTTAGTGTAAATACAAGGTGTTTTATATAAGGTAATTTAATGTTCGTCCCTTAGTAAAAGTTCCTTGTAATGATGGTCTAAACACAGCAATTTGGGCTTGTATTACCTTATTTTGAACACCTTGAGTAAGTATATGTTGTGATTTAAGCACCTTTGAGTTTAGATTATAGAACCTACCAAATTAAAATAAACCTTATGTTATTGTTAATTATTACTATGCAATACATACCTCAAACAAACAGCAAGTCTTTCCTTTGTTCCTATAGGACGTCGGAACTGAGTGTGCATTTTTTTGATATCCTTTTCAATAAAATTGTGTAATTGCTCAAACTGTATTTTAGTAAATCTGAAATATCGCTGGAATCTTTCATCATCACTTTTTAATTCTTGAACAAGACAATGAAATGCACCTCTAGTGTCCCTGGTTCTATTTAAAGGATGAACCCAATATCTCCTTTTCTTTTTCTTTAGAAGATTCATCATTAGAAGAAACTGAATATCTTCATCGAAATCGCTGTCAGAGTCAGACGATTCCATTTTATACACGTGTTCAATCCACAACTCTTGAAATACGAATGATCTAAAAATGCGCCATATTGCAACACAACACACCACATTAGTATGAATACTCTGCGACACAACAGACGGCACCACAACACACCCCGACACAATAATGTGAACCTAGCTTAATATTAGAATGGGGTAAAGTTTACATGTTTGTTTGTTTATATGTAGGAGGTAATCTTCAACCGATTTGAAAAAAATCTCATCAATAGTTAGAATAGAATTTGAGGATGGACTATCTAAAATAGATCTAAAATTAAATATCCAACGCTTGAGAAAAACATAGGAGCAATAAAATTTAATATATCCTTATATGTTTCTGTCAGGAGTTATTTTTTTAAATTTTATCGATTCAGTATAAGCAGTATTTTTTTTTCTGGGTGAAAGTATGTCCTATGTCCTTTTCTGTATCCATGACAATGTGTATGCAATTTTTTTTTTTTGCAAAAAAACAAACAAACTCGCTTTCGCGTTTATAATATTAGGATATATTTTTAAAAATAAACACGCACTGCGCTCCTTAGTCTTAAACTGAACAGTCTATCTGGCAGCAGTAACCACTGTGGAATAGCAGCATGTCACAGATGTCCGAACTCATTTCCATATCCCCAACGTTCTTATTTCTTTTATCCCGTCAAGGTGGATTTAGCATTTAAGTCCTACCTCGTATATCTTGCATATTATGTAGTTTCAATGTTCACTTAACATCTAAAGTCGATATTTAGATACATACTATTCTTTAACACAAAATTCAGTTTATATCAATGGTTAATTATAAATATTACAAGTAAAAAGTATATTAATAAATTCGATAATGGAAAAACAAATTTCTTTTTTTTTACTTGTCTGTCTTTTTGACAATTAATCGTTATGAGAATCTGTCTTTTTGATAATCTGTTCTTATGCGAATAACCCTAAAACGAGGTGCCATTTCTATAACAGTGAAACGGATCCTATATTTAACAATAAATATATGAAATTATAAAATAGTACGAATTCAAAATGATATAGATACATTTTGTAAAGACGGAAGTTCGCATTCGATAATAAAAGAGAATGAAGGCTATTAGACAATAACTTTTAAAATCACGATGCAATGAAATTTCAATACAATATTACGGTATGATTAATGCCGATTAAAATCTATAAGAGTAAAAAAAATTTACGTGCGAAGCTGGAGCCGGGTCGCTAGTTAACTATAAGTTCTTTTATTTTAATATTATATTACATATGTATAAAGATTTAAAATTCACACAAATTAAGGCAGAAGACCACTTTGAAATAACACAACGCCCAACTAGCAAAATAGCGTCATGTAAAGGGTACAATAACGTTTTATATTTAACTTTCAGCCATATGAAAATGGTTTTATAATAGTTTTTTATACGTAAATATAACGCAGGTTTGGGCGCAGATTATATAACATTTAAAACGTGTAAGGGTCGTTTTGCGGTCGCGTCAACGACAATTACGTTGAGTAAAAATCACGTAGACATTGTAAGTTTAACTAATAAGGTTTGTAACAGTTTTTAATAATACGCTTACATAACTAAATCATCGTATAGACGTGGTCGCGCAGTCAGTGGGGCATTCAGTTAGAAGTTGTATCGTGACAGTTTATATTTTCAAGTTTTTTCACAACACATTGTGAAAAAACTTATAAAATTATATGAATTAATTATATGAATGTAAACAAAGCTGTGGAAGAAAGTGCTGGAAAATAAAAAGCGGTGACAAAATACTTATGGGAATTTAAAATTTCCGATGATATGATGGTTATCTTTGTTAATATTTTAATGGGCCTTCATAATATTGGTGTTTCAATATTGTTTATAAAAATAAAATACATTAATTCTCATCAATAGTGTCCGCCATATTGCCAATAGATATTGAGCGACTGCATTTAGACATGTATATAACTATTGGTCATATACATGATTTTATACAATTTATGGCGTCCACCATGACAGTTGCAATAAGGGTTCCCTTGGAAAATAGAAAAAACCTTTGTGTATAGTCATGTGAATACTTCTGGTTTTTTTTACAGGGACATCATGGTGATACTGTTATATTTTAACGTTGATAAGTTTTTAACAAAAACAGACTTAAAGTTGCTCAAATACTTAAAATGGCCATGGGATAATACGCACTTTCAGTTATCACAGGAGTGCTATGGATGTAATCATCCTACTAATTCGACATTCAAACATTTTATCATCCATAATAATAGCAGCATAATTAAATTATTGAATTAGTTTCCTTAATTATATTTACATAAGCACCCAATCATTATCACTGATTCAGTTATACTTAAATATATTTTTATAAATAACTAGTGGCCAGCTCCCGGCTTCGCACGGGTGCAATTTTTTATTCAATCCAGCCGATAAATTGCCTTACACTGCCATCTGTTTAATTCTTATGGAACTCACAGATAAATAATTGCTGTATTGAATAAGTATCAACAGATGGCGCTATGTTAATAATATTTTATAATTTGCAAAAAAAATAAACAAAATGAGATATAAACTATAAATCTTTTAAGTTGGACCAAATTACAGATAGTTACGAAGTTTTATCAAAATCGGTTCAGTAGTTTAGGAGTTCATCGCGGACAAACATGTAATATAAACAAAATTGTAATATAAACTTACGAATTAATCTGTTAAAGGAGCTTTTTATGTAATAACTTACTTTCGCTATCTAGTGTGCCTTCTAGTAAAAGAAGATGAGCGGAACAAATTTGATTTGTAGAACTCATCTTGACTGGATCCAGCATTTACTGAATTAAATGTTGAAAATGTAAGGAACCACTTTCATTTTTACCATATAAAATACATCAAAGTATAAAATTGATGAAAGTTGTATAAAAGGAGCTCATTATCGTTTAAATAATTAATTGACTTATATAAGTTATATTAAAATAACGTTGCAAACTAAAAGTTACTTAAAGGTAGAAGTATATGACTTTACAAGACGATTTTGTAGCAGTTAACTATAAAATCATTACATAACAGTTTGTTATTTAAGTGTTGAATAAAAGGTTCTAAATTTACAAAACATGGTTACTTATGACTATTTTCTGACTGAAACGTTTACTCAACTTAACGTTGTATGTCAATCATATAAATTATTGAGATGACGTTTACCAGACTCATTAATATGACTTAAATTATATATAACTAATGCGTCGAACTGAACACTACTTTACAACTGTTGAGTTGCTGCAAAACTGTTATAAAGCCCTTACATGTCTGTTAGTTGTATAATTCTAATATTATACAACTTTTTTGCTAGTTGGGCGTGCTATAATATCCCGTGTAAAATAGTCTTACTACAACTATGGATTTCGCACGCCATACGAATTCTCTTTTTAATGTCTTGGCTCCATCAGATTTCGCTCCGATGATTTTGCCAGTGTCATTAGTAAAAATAGCAATTTGTAATAGCCGTTTTTAAAATAAAAAAGGCAAAATTGAAATTAAAATCAAAAGTAGCAGATCCCGAGACTAGTCAGTCAAGTCTATAATTTTTCTTAGTTTTCCAAAACAGGTCCGTCAAGTCCAAAGCTGTCAGGTCAAGTCTCTATGTAACATTTAAAAGTGACATATGCGTAGAGCATGAACTATATATGTCATCTGTCATTTAAAACCAACGAAACATTTGTCGTTTAAAGAAAATGTGACTTTACGTCAACGTAAAATAAAAAAGGCAAAATTGAAATTAAAATCAAAAGTAGCAGATCCCGAGACTAGTCAGTCAAGTCTATAATTTTTCTTAGTTTTCCAAAACAGGTCCGTCAAGTCCAAAGCTGTCAGGTCAAGTCTCTATGTAACATTTAAAAGTGACATATACGTAGAGCATGAACTATATATGTCATCTGTCATTTAAAACCAACGAAACATTTGTCGTTTAAAGAAAATGTGACTTTACGTCAACGTAAAATAAAAAAGGCAAAATTGAAATTAAAATCAAAAGTAGCAGATCCCGAGACTAGTCAGTCAAGTCTATAATTTTTCTTAGTTTTCCAAAACAGGTCCGTCAAGTCCAAAGCTGTCAGGTCAAGTCTCTATGTAACATTTAAAAGTGACATATGCGTAGAGCATGAACTATATATGTCATCTGTCATTTAAAACCAACGAAACATTTGTCGTTTAAAGAAAATGTGACTTTACGTCAACATGTTAGAGTTTAAAATGAATAGTAGAAGTTGGTCGTTACTGCCTTTCACCATTGACTCCGCCATGATTCCGTTTTAGGCGTACTTTTTATGTGCCGCTTTGGCATTTGTGATGCAAATTCCATAGTTGTAGTACTTCGATTAACCTAAAAAGTGTCGGCTCTGTTGTGTGAATAATCTATGACAGAGGCGGCCAGCGTCCGACCGTTTGACAAACACAATCTGATTCTGTTTAACTGTTTGTACCAGTTCTTAGATTCATCAAAATAGTATAAATAAATATATAATATGTATGAAGGATATTCGAAGAATTATCTCAAGCTCGTTTTACCTGTTTGCTTTATAATTTCTGTTGGAATTTAATACAACTTAATGAGTTTTCTTTACAATGAACGGTTCAACAATGCGGTTGATTACTTTATAAAATAAAGCAAAGTTAAACTAAGGTTAAGTAGTGGCAGGGCACACTTGATTCACAGTCTTTTGGGCAGCCCGTCTGGCAGCAGTAACCACTCCCTTTCAGAAGACCACTGTAAACAGCATGTGTGCTTCCCAATCCCCTGTCCTACTGTAGTCGGCAGCGCATTTGGTACTCCTGTCGCTTTGCTTGTGTTATAGGCGACGGTAGCCATGTACCATCAAGTGGACCGTCTGCTTGTCTGCTGAGCTTCAAATAAGTAAAAATTAGGTAAGTATGTTTGAAATTTCTAGACTTTCTAGTTTTGGCTGTGCGTTGATAGTCAGTCAGTAGAAATTATTTTTAAAGTATATAATATATTAATTTAGACCAGGGTTCCCCAAACTATTTTGGACAAGTGACCCCTTTTCAACAATGAACTGTTACCTCAGACCCCCATGGTCAAATTACCTACTTTTAAGACCAACCCCCTTATTCATAATGGTCCGCTAACTTAAAGCAGCTATCTATCTTAGTCTATCTTTAGTTTTTTCCTATTGGTACAAAATACCTAGGTACTAAGGTGCCAATTAGAAAACTTTGCACTTGGTTAAGTGAGTGAAGTTGATTTCATTTTCTCGTCAAAATTTAACAAAATAAAAAGACAATCCAATTCAGTAAATATCAAGTTTAATTTATAATTATTACAAATTAATACATAAAGCATCTTAAGTTGGTAGGAAATTATATTTTAAAAACTATTAATTCGCAAAGAGAAAATAAAACATTCAGTGCGATGGATGAACCTGGTGACTATCTACCAATCTAGCTACATCCGGTTCAATATTAGTGAGTTGCAGCCTTAAATCTCCACGTTCGTTGATTTTCAAACGGTTTCTTTGTTTTGTCAAAATGTTTGTTACCACACTGAAGCTTTTTTCAACTAGATATGATGATGGAAAAGCGATAAGGTATTTTTCAGCAATGTTCCACAATGTAGGATACTGTGTTTCAATTTTGCGTTGCAACCAGAACTTCTGATAGCCTTGGTTGAACTTTTGCTTAAGCTCTTCGTCTGTGCTGATGGTAATCAACTCTTCTTGCATTATCACATTGGCTTCTTCTATGGCTGTGGTGTTATACGGATTTATTATCCATTGAGGAATTTGTAAATTTAAAAGATCATCAAACCTCTCCGTAAAATCCTTGTGTAATGCGTCCAAGTGAGTAACATATAATAAAATGTCATCATCTTGAAGCATTTTTGGTAATTTTGACAAATGCGGAAACTGCGAATATTCTTTTCTGCCTAAATTTTGTTTATAAAGAACTAGTTTACCCACGAAGGCCGATATTATTGATTTTGTTTTAATCAAGTTAAGATCATCACCCTGTAGTTGCAAATTAACTTTGTTGAACATTCCAAAGATATCAGTCAAGTAATAAATATTTGTTTTACAATTGTTCAGATTTTCTTTCAAATTCGGATCTTTTTCTTGTAAAAACTCCAACACAGATTCAAAAAGGGCTGAAAATCTTTCTAAGCAAGAGCCTCTTGATAGCCAGCGAACTTCAGTGTGCAGAAGTAACCGAGTAAAGACTTCGTCGTTTTCGTCACATAGTTGAGCAAATAACCGAGAGTTCAAAGAATTGCTTCGAATCTTGTTGATAGCATTTATTACATATTGTAAAGACTTATGCAATCTAGGACTCAGCTTTTTTGCTGCTAAATGCTGCCTGTGAATCACACAGTGAATAACCAGTACATCAGGCAGTTGTCGCTTTAAGTGAGCTATAAAGCCACGATGACGACCAACCATAGACGGTGCACCATCAGTCGCAACAGAAACAATATTCTTCCATGGAATAGCTTTATCAGTAAAAAAATGTTCCACGGCCTGAAAAATCGATTCTCCTCTAGTATCAGTCTCTAAATATGCAGCAAAAATCAGTTCTTGGCACATATTTTCATCTTTGATAAATCGAACATATCCTAACAATAGAGCTTCATTGCCGGGTAATGTAGACTCGTCCAACTGGAGAGAGAATCTGCGGGTCTGTAAGAACTTGCATAAAATGTTTTCCACATCGCGTCCCATCTCATCTATGCGTCTCTGAACGGTGTTGTTGCTCAAAGGTATTCTCTTTAAAATATCATGTGCGGGTTTGTGCAATACATTGTTAAGGACCTCCGCAATGGCTGGTAAGATAAGCTGCTCTCCAATTGTATGGGGTTTCCCCGACTTCGCTATTAGTAAAGATATATTATAGGATGCTCGTAAACCATCATTGTCTCGAATAGATGATGACGCAAACATCGATCCTATGGATGGCCTTTTGTCTAGTTTTTCTTTCAGTGCTTGAAAATATGACAAGGGCTTACTTTTTTTGTTAGCATGTACTCTTGATAAGTGGTCATCCATTTTTGAAGGCTTCATGGCATCGTTACTAAATACTTTTTCACATATGAGACACATCGGGAAGTGTTGATTTGATGGAGATGCAATAAATCCGAACTTCAAGTAGTCCAAACTGTATTGTCTGCATTTTTTTTTCGTGTCCGCCATCATAAAACTTTCAGTAATTCTGCAAACAAAAAAATAAGGAACCTAAATAAAAAACAATAATAAACTGTTAAATTTGCACACTATCTTATTTTTATCACACTCAGTTAATGGATTCTTGTTAAGTATTACTGACTTACTCTTTGATAAACTTTGATACCTATATTGGGAAGTAACTACAGTAGGTAATTAGGTATAGAAACTTCGTATTAGGTAATTAGGTAGAATAAGAACGAAAACCAAAGACTTAAGTGTTAGTAATTTTTACAAATACAATTATACATACCTATTTAAAATATGTTGTATGTTGTGTTTAACACTTTTTCAGTCACTTTACTTCACTTAATTTAGCTTTGTAATAAGTTTGTAATCTCTTGAAATAAATGAGTACTTAGCTATATGAGTTTTTATCGTTCAAGCTCCAACGAATTTCAAAACGCAAATGAACTTTCAACCTAAATGCAAGCTCGTTAAATAGTAAAATATCAGGAACATGTTTGGACTTGATCATGAATTCGTTCGTCTTAATTCGCGTAAAGCCGCTATCACACTATTCAATTTGAACGATTCCAATTTAGGAAATCGGAAGGTGTGATCGCAGTTAGAACAGATTGGATTCAATTAAGAGTTTATCCATTTTCAACTCTATATCTTCGATTTAGAAATCAATTTAGCGTAGTGTGATCACGAGCTCACTACTTAGATTCCTAAATAGGAATCGTTCAAATTGAATAGTGTGATAAGCACTTTATCGTCAAATAGAGAGCAAGTCAAAACGCCGCTGAAAGACGTACGCTCCAACTCAATCTTGCACAAACTTGTCCACATAGACTTGCCGAGTTTTTCATCTTGTACGAACTTGAAACTTTACATTCCTGGAACATTATTTCCTACAAAAATATTAATTATTCTTAGTACACGTAACACAACATAAACAATACAGTAACTACCTACTTACCTATCTTGAAAGTTTTAAATAAGAACTTGTGTTAATATAATAGGGGTCGATTTTTAGACCTAGTCGACCCCCAAAATCACTTTTCGTTTATGTCGACCCCTAGGAAACCGATATCGACCCCAAGGGGTCGATATCGACCACTTTGGGAATCCCTGATTTAGACAATCGCTGTAAGAAACTTTATTAAATAAAATAAGTAGAAATAACATCGCATTGGTTACTCCAGTAATGATCTGTGTAAATATATGTTGAATAAAATAAAAAAAATTATAATAAAAATAGATTTTCTGTGCATTGTTTGTTAATTGTTTTTTTCTGTGTAAAGTTTTCAGGTTGATAATTTATTTAAATAATATGCAGTATCTGCAATCTGTCGCCGCGTGCGTCACTTCACTTCGCTGTTTGTGCAAGTGGCCAGACTGTGCAAGGTCTTTTGGCGGATGGAAATAACATATTGCTCTGTCTATTGTTTGCTCTTGTAAATACTATAATTAATTTTGTTTTTATTTTTGTAATGTTTTATATTAATAAAGCGATGATATTGGCGATAGTTGAGCTGAATGGCTGTCATCGCGCAGACTAAATATTAATATTTAGGAATTCAATACTTTATCTTTTTCTTATCTTGTTCTAAAGATATTAAATGAACGATGTAATAATAATATATTTTGACGAGTCTATTATCACCTTCTACCTTAGCTGGCTCAGGTCTTGATTCCCAGCAGGGATAGGTCTGGAAATTAACTCTGGTCTAGGTGTGCAGACCAGAGACAAGAGTCTGGGTGTGCAGACCAGGTTCCAGTCTTTTAAGACTTACTTTAGGGGTCATACGATCGGTGTGTTTAGATTTATCAATACTAATAATAAATTTGTAAGGGTCGGTCATGGAGTAAGTTACTTTGTTTTCAGAGATATCGTGTTTATATGCTCCATAGATACTGAAAATAAATTGACGATTTTTAGAATTTTTTTCTGTATGTATGTATATTCCTCCATAACTCTTAAACGAATTAACTGATTTACATGAAACTTGGTAGATAAACATTTGGACGTCCGGGACACAGGATAGGCTAGTTAATATTTTTCAACGCGGACGAAGTCGTAGGCACCAGCTAGTTTATTTATAAATCTTTAGATTTATAAGGTCTCTTTAGATTAAAGGTCTGATACTTTCTTAAAATTTGCACGTATTAAATTTTGTTTTGACAATTTTCTCAAAAGAGAACGTTAAATATTCTTTTAAAATATATTTAAAAAAAAATCTTTTGCACAATTTACTAAAATGGTTAATAGAGATTTACGTTTTAAAAACAGGCAGTAATTATCTGTATTTGTAAGATTGATATTTGTGGAAAGATGGACCGCCAGCCATTAGTGAGCGCTGGACCTTGGCAGCTTCCGTTTCAAGACTTTCAAGATGTATAATGTATACTCAAGGAGCTTAATATTTTTTTATTTTTTTATTAGTGAACTTATGGTTATTTTTATAATTAATTAATAGTTTAGGAGATATTTTTTCTTCTTATTATTTAGTATTCTTGACAACGTGTATGCGAAATTTTATGACGATCGGTAAGACGCGAAAGCGTAACGAACAAACTCACTTTCGCATAAATTTATAGTATTACTTAGGATAAAGCTGTGCCACTATTAGAGCAGCCCTGTGAATCCACAGTTATCATGTTTGGTTAATCCACCAATTATGACTACAGTCACCAATAGATTATGACTACTGAGAATAACACCTTATAAGAAGAAGAGCCGTACGTTTTGATGAGAAGGCAAAAACTTGCTCAGAGTTTTATGAAATGAGCTAGCAAGTTCCCGCCAGGCAGAATCCTTAGAAGAACTAAAATCAGCGAATCGACAATCTTAGATAGCAATGAATAAACCAAAAATGCTGTTATATCTATCGCCTATTGGGGAATTGAGTCTTTTGCAGTCTGTTGGGGAAGTTTTATTTAGCAATGGCTCTCTGTCGACATCTAAGGCCGGTAGAGAATAGAAAATTTTATAGCCCTTTGTTTCAACAATGGCGATGACGCGAAGCTGTAAACAGTCAAAAGAAGTGTTTATTCAATATACGTTTGTACCAAACTAAGACAATTGATAGTTGGTAAGAACGCATCAAAAACTCGCTCAAAGAATGGAGACAATGCGTTCATTGTGTAAAGATTGGAGATATCAATACGCGAACTGGTTGCTGTCAAGGTCAATGTGAAATATTTTACATGTGGGTTGAATGTCAGGAATTGTTGCATTAGAATTATTATTGTTGCATCCTTGTGTTGTAATTTAATTGCAGGGCTCGTGTTAGTCGAGCCCACGTGGTCCCAAATTTGCAAGTGTTACAATGACGTACTTATCCGTTATTGAAATAGTAATGCAGTGGAAGGTTATATGGAAGTACGAGCAAGCGAACAGGAAATAGAAAAGAATAGCTGCAAGTATGTATATATTCTGAAATTCTTCTGTTGTACCTACATTTAAATGTACGACCCATTGAAATAAGCCACTACTTTTGATTTTATGATTGATTGGACCACTGTAGTACACAACTAAGACCTTCACGAGCCCATTGGTCAAGTGGTTAAGTCGTTTACCTTAGCGTCCTGACTCAGTTATCCTGGGTTTTATTCACGGCAGGCCCAAGTTGGAAATGAGCTTTTCAAAGTTGGCAAAGGCAATTTCTATTTTGATTTTAAACCGATTTTCTTTTTTTTGTTCAGCAGCTAATAACGACTTTTGTAAAAACAATACTTAGCAGAATCTTGAGGATTCTTTCTCCACATTTGAAGTAATTGTTTTTCTTTTTTATTAGTAGTTTTTGAAGAGATTTTGTGTTAAATAAAAAAAAAATTCGGAACAGTGAGATCCTCTTTCCCACCTTCAAAATAATTATGATTGAATTTCGACCTGTGGGTAAATACTAGTCCATATTAATTGTTAAACTAATACTAGATAATAATTTCAAATCATTTAAAACGAATTTGAAATACAATGCTAAATGGTGATTCCCAAACGAAGGCTGCATTTAATTAACAATCACTCGAACGATGTGTTATGTGAAAAGTCAGACTCATACGAAGCTTTCGCAACTGTTGACCACATAAGGAACCTCCGTTCGGGTCAATGCCGAGACAGAAAGAGTTGAATGAGTGTTGTATATCGTCATCGGAAACCTTTTTAGGCTCGTCTGAGCAATTCCAGATCCGTATCTCGTCGCCCCCGCCTTGTTCTTTAATGAGTGCCCCAGGGTGACATTATCGGACCCATACTGATATTGCCTTTTAATATGACAATTCTCATTTCGAAATTAATCAATTCATTATTTCAAGGCACCTGTTATGGTTAATGGACTAAAGTTTTAAGACTGCAATATTAATATACGATGTGTGACGTTTAGGCAAAAGACTTATTTGTAACGTTATCTAAAGCAATTTGTAACTTTAAGAAAGTTGCAGCTGTAAGGAAATGAATTTAATGTTTTAACAGATCATAATCTGGCAATTGATTGATGCCAGATCATAGATCATAAGTAGGTGGCTTCCGTGACCTATTAACCCAAGCGAAGTCATAGGAGTTGCAAGTCTGCTGCTTATTTAATAGCAAAAAAAAGTATAAAGAGGAGTTAGGAAAATAGGTTGTGACATAGCTTCCATTACAAACAAAATCACAAGTTTTGTTATTTTATAGTGGTTTTGTGTAAAGGCAAAGTTACTGTTGCTAGATGAACTACCCAATTCAAAACTGCAGGACCCACCTATTATACATTTTTTTTTAAAAAGCTTAAGTTTTTATTATCCCAAAAGACACGTGTTTTAATATTTCTGTATCTAACTATAATACATATTATCGTTTCATATATAATACTGCTATACTAACAGTAAAATGACCTATTTTTGTTAAGATTTAGGACTGAATTTTTCATAAAATAACTTTATTTGAAAGCAGTGGTAATTTTGCCCAAAAAAATAATTAACATCGGTGGCCCAAGTGCACCTGTAATTTGACAATCGCATAACTTGACGACCTTGAAAGCCATTTGTTTGCAACATATAAAATCAATCGGCTTCTAATAGTTTTATGCGTTTCGTAACTACAGAAACCTGACTGATATCGACTGCTTATGAAAACCCCACTTCTTTATTTACATGTAAGTTCCTCTGAATACAGAACATACTAGACAAAACTGGGCAATCACGTTTGAAAACTTTTGAATTATTATACAGTCATATTAATTATTTTATTATTTTTGAGAATGTATTTAAAAACATTTTACGATTTTTACGTTTTTATTTTTTCTTAAATCAATATTTATTGCACTTTAAAAGTACGAAAGCTGATATTGATGTCTCAAAATATACCTAACTTAATTACGTGTTATGGTAAATTTATTGTTAAATAAATTGATAAATATAAAAAATAATTTATAGTGAAGTAGTGTAAAAATTATATAAAATTTCCTTAAGTGGAAAACAGGCGTAGATAAAATCCATACAAAGTCGATAAATTTTTGTTCCGTTGGTTTATTGGTAAACACTTTAAGCTTTTCAATCGCTGATAAATAAATGAAAATATAAAATCTGTACACACAAATGTGAAATAGGCATTGAACTGTTTTAGAAATGGACAATTTTTAATAAATAAAAAAAAAATTTTTCGAGTTTTCAAAAATAGTGTATAAAACAAAAATAGGTCGAATAGGTCGAAACTAATAGGTCACCGACTACTTGAAACTTGTATTAAGGTGTTTGATTTAATGTAAGATTTATCATACGAGTATGTTGCACGACAACCGGCCAAAAAGCCCTCGAGATATTGAGATTATGAGGCGAGTACTAATGCGCCTCTAATGACGTTGTTATCAGCGTGTATGTATAAACAAACAAGCTATTGTCCGTGTGTTTGTTGACGTCGTTTAACTAAATTAATTTATCCTTAAGAATGTATATAAATAAAAATTTATTGCCACATGTACGAGTATGACGGAGCATCACTTAAGAAAGGCATGACTGATTTTGCTGCTTTTTTTGTTTAGTTCGTTATTGTCAGGACATTTTTTTTAAATCTACAGGAAAAGTCGATACATATATTATAGTCGAGTAACATAGGCTATACTTAGTCAAAATATAGCCTATATATGTTACTCGCTGATAATGTAGACCTGATTTCTATAGGTGAAATAATTTTCAAAATACAGTAAGTAGAGCGTCGATTATCCGAACGTCGATTAACCGAACGACCGCTTAACCGAACTGATTGTTCTCGCTTGCTCACACACGCATCCCTTCTCCGGTACCCCCTAATGTGATGCGCAGATCCAGGTTACCAAAATTTGCAGGATCGCGAAATTGTAGACCTTGTAGTCATGCCTGACAAAGCTAATGCTGCGAGCATCTCATCAACTATTGGTTCAGAAGCAAGAAGCATTTACATGAAGCATTTACATGTATAGAGACTGCCTTGCGATGGTTAGAAGTACAAAAAGTGCGTGACTTAGCTGCGAGTAAGAGTAGGTTCGCTACGACAAATGAAAATTAAGGACTTCTTCAAGCTTTAATTTCATGCGCATACCTGGCTCGAAACTAAGTTCCAGACTTTATACGAGCTGAAGACTGGCCCTCGTCTAGCCCAGATCTGAACCCCTTAGACTACAAATTATGGTCAGTTTTAGAGGACATGGCCTGCTCTAAACGACACGCTGACATTAAGTCTTTTAAGAAAGAGCAAGCAGTGGCTAAATTTCCCATTTTCATTTGTAATTTGTAACAGAAATTATGGCTAGATTAGGTATATTATTGAATACAACCTATCTCTTTCACATAAAGTACTAAACGAGATTTATATTGTAAATGTGTTTTTATTGGTACATAAATGCATAAAACTAAAGACATTGTATGTATAGATCGATTATCCGAATAAACCGGTTATCCGAACACCTATGTCTCCCAATTAGTTCGGATAATCGACGCTCTACTGTAGGTCCAGTAGTTATTGAGTTCATATATTCATTACAAACCATTTACAAACTTACAAGAGTAAAAATCTTCTCTCTTTATAATATTACTATAGATATAGATTCGTCACAAATAGATTACTTATCATAAAAAAAACTAATAAGTACGTCTCACAGCGTCATTATTACAGTGACTGGTGACGGTAACCGTTAATATCGCCTCATTCCCTTGATGGTTGGATCAATGGCGACAAATTACGTGTTGGACTGAATACCTAGCTTCTATGTTAATGATCTTTACGTGATCATTTGTGATCATACGTGAATAATATTGTAAAAATATGTTTAAAATGTATTTTGTATTTATATTAGTATATATACATGTACAATTTCATAAGACATATTCATTATTTAGAAGCGTTTGCCCGCGACTTTGTCTGCGCCTCGTTTCTTGGGCGTCCAATCTTTACTGCTCATATATTTTTGGGCCTGTCGCCAATGATCTTGAACTTCTTGGCATGAGGTTGAGCTCAAACCTCAACTTCGGCACCTCTAACGAGTCCAAAGCCCAAACAGCAGCCAAAAAGCTGGGCATCTTAAATAGGGTGAAGCGATACTTTACGCCTGGACAGCTCCTTTCTTTATATAAGGCGCAAGTTCGATCTTGCATGGAGTATTGCTCCCACCTTTGGGATGGTTCAGCCAAATACCAACTTGCCGCACTCGACTCGGTGGAACGCAGAGCTAGGAGACTCATTGGCGACAGTACGTTTTTAAAAACTAAGATGCAGAGCCTGGCACATAGACGCAAAATTGCCAGTCTATGTGTCTTTTATAAGATGTACTTCGGAGAGTGTGCTCAGGAGCTGCATGAACTCATACCGCCTTCCCCTTTCTTCCATCGGACATACAAACATACGGCTGGTTACCATCCTCATCTTGTCGATATCCCTCTATTTCGGACCAAGCGCTATAAAACATCCTTTATAATGCGCACTGCCAAGGTTTGGAACTCCCTGCCGGCGTCTGTATTTCCGAGCACATATAACCTGAATCTATTCAAAGTTCGAGTGAATAGGCACCTTCTGGGTGAGCTCGCTCCATCATAGGCCTCATCTTCGCTACACACCTGGATGTTGGCCAAGAGCAAACCCATCTCTACTTAAAATAAAATAAAATATATATATATGAGCAATATTATGGTTATATGGTTGAGTACCAAAAATATATATGATTGAGTTTTTATTTTCATTTTTGATTATCTCTCACCAACAGTTTTTTTTCTGGATGAAAGATCCTGTATTCTTTTTCTATTTCTCAGGCAAGTTTTGACCTGCTTAATAAAAGTGCCCATTTGACACACTTTTAAGTGCTCGTCTGACACACTTACATTTCATGACTATTGGTTAATTAGTTTTTTTTTTAATTATTATTTCCCCCGGGGGTTATCTACCTCACCCCTACGGGCCGTATATTCAGATGTCACAATTTTTAAATTTTACAACTGGTTAAGGCGTCGGGGGGTTCACATGTTCCCTGGCGAGAGTCAGGGACATTTTCTATCTATCTTATACTTTTTTTTATGTCTATCGAGTTTCTATTTACTGTACATTAATCATTAGTTTAGCACGGTCATTTTTTTATTACTGTCTATTGACATCCGCGCTATTGGTTAAGTAGTTAAGGCATGAATGCCTATCAAACAAATAAACTTACTTTCGAATTGATAATATTAGTTAAGATACACATACAATACACATAAGTCATAATATTTATTATTTACTAGATGACCCGGTGAATTTAGTACCAACTAAAATTTATTTGATTGTAAAACACGGTTTCGTAAGCGATTCAAAATCAACCTTCCAACTACAAATTGATTGATAAAATTATATAGAGCGAACATCAATGTACTACAACTATGGATTCCGCACGCCATACAAAACACTACGAACTTTATGGAACACTAGCTAACCCGGCAAACGTTGTTTTGCCATACAAAAAAATATCACTTAAGGGTATGGAAAATAGATGTTGGCCGATTCTCAGACCTACCCGATAAGCAGACAAAATTTCATCAAAATCGGTCCAGCCGTTTCGGAGGAGTTTGGCAACAAACACAGCGACACGAGAATTTTATATATTAGAGATTTAAAAGTGACATAAGCGTAGAGCATGAACTCTGTCATCTGTCATTTAAAACCAACAAAACATGTGTCATTTAAAGAAAATTTGACTTTATGTGAACACAATGGAGTTTAAAATTAATAGTAGAACCTGGTCGTTACTACCTTTTACTATTGAGGCGCGAAGGCAAGGCTCCGTCATGATTCCGTTTTAGGCGTACTTTTTATGTGCCGCTTTGGCATTTGTGACGCAAATTCCATAGTTGTAGTATTTCGATGAGAGTGAAACTGAAATAATTTAAGTTTTCGGTCTAGTCAACCTTAAAGGATACAATACCATAAATCAACACATACTATATTTTGATTGTAATCGTAAGTAACAAAAACTTGTTACACAAATCTGTATAATTACAAATCTAAGATGTTATCACGCTTCTCAGGATCTTCCCAAAAGGTTGCTTTTTTCTTGTAACTTGAGGCTAGACTACACTGTTGTAGTTTAGCGTGGAATAATAAACGACAATGTTTGTAAAAAGATATAATAGAAAACATTCATTATTTTCCAATACAAGTTACTACGATATTATCTTTTTAAGAAGGATTTTTATCTAATACTAGTGAACCGCCCCCGGCTTAGCATGGAGTTGAAATTTTCAAAAAATCTATCTTAGTATATTGAATTTGTATATCTTAACATAGTAGATTCCAAATTTCAGCTTTCTACATTTATACTGAATGCAAACGTTCCTGGCACACTGGCCCATCATAAATCATTCAAGCGCTAGGGTTGTACATGTTCCGCACGCATTGTCGATACTTTGAGTGTTGCTAAAAGTTTTTTTTTCTTTTTTTTCAATTTCATCCACAATCAGTTGTAAGACTAATTGGTAATGTTGCAATTGAAATTTGTTGCGGCTGGAGTTGATTGTAATCGTGTTGATTTTTCTTCGTTTTCAGTATAAATACGTTTCATATTTTAAATTGCGTATAATTTTAGGATAGTGGATTTTAGGAATTTGTGGATTTTGTTAAGTAAATAAATAAATATGATTAAAAAATATAACAAAATATTATAAAACATATATTTGTAATAAAACAGAAGTTTTATTTACATAATCGATAGTGATACGCTTGTCTATTCCGATGGCGATGCTGCTCGAACGTTTTATGGCCCAGTGTGCTAATAGCGTTGGCGCATACTATAGTAGTTTTGGCTGTGCGTTGATTGACAGTCTGGACAAGCGATTTTATTAAATAATAAAAAAAAACTGTTATAATGACTAGAATTGTGATATAATAAAAATATTTATACTTTAGCAATTAAAACTTAAAAATAACCTATACAATATCAAAGAAAAAAATTGCCAGATACTAATCCCATACAACAGCAAACCACTACCTGCTGAAAGATTTTTGAAACTAGCTGAACCCTGACACGCTTAGTTGCGACGTACAAGGTGTGAGCGGTCTGCTTATATATAGTGTTTGTTTATTTATCTAAAAGAGCAATATACTGAGCTACTCTATAACATCGGCTATCTGTTAGTGAAAGTCCTGTCAAAATCGGTGCAGCAGTTTCTAAGATTAGCCGGAACAAACAGTCATTTTTTTTATAAATACTGCATATACTTTGATATAGAATTATTAAAAAGCACTTATTCACACTTCATTTTATTTATTAGTATAGATATAGATAAAAAACAATATATACTCAAGCCAAGTAAACCACCTCAAACCACAGTCGCCATACGTTTCACTATTGTGTTCCTAGCTTAATTGTTGGTTGTAATACGTTTTATGAATATTCAGACGCCATTTAATCTTTAATCGTAAAGATTTTTTATTGAGATATTTATCATTTACAATCTTGTGTGGACAGACATGTGAACGTCTTATTCAAGAACTGTTTAAAAGAAGCTACTATGTTTCTAAAAGTAGTGACAAAAAATACTTTGAGGTTTTTTTACTAAGTTCTCAATAAATAAGGTTTTTAAGAAAATTAAACATTAAAAATTATAATTTTGTTTCCAACGTTGAAAGTTACAAGATTTTAAATTTATCTCTTTTCAAATCATAAAGAATTTTTATTTCAATTTTTTATATACGGTAACTTATGATACGGAGGTGAAAAAATTAGTTTTTAGAATTTTTGGACAGTTTTTGCATACTAACCTCAGAAAAGCTTAACCGATTGGAATGTGGTTTTCACTGATGTATTGTAGCAAGTTTTCAGCGTTAGCGTTACACGTTAGCCACCTAGCCGTTAGCTAACGTGTAACGCTGCTTCATTCCCATACAAATTGACGTTTACGCGTTCGACGCGTTTGATCGTGTTAGCACCCTCTACTTCGGGTATATTAATTAAACCCCTTTATGTTGAGTCCCGATAGTTTTATTGACCAAATGATACATCAGAACTATAAGATTAGTGGACATACGACATAGACCTCTCTTCGCGAACGCGTTCGTTCAACTCAACTCACAACTGACTGACTGAGTGATACACTTTTTATATCCTACCAAATGAGATTGAATGAATGAACAAATGAGTGAATCTGCATGAATGAACCTCTTTTGAAACGTCACAGAGCACTTTTCAATCAACTTCAGTCGACATAAATAGCAGACGCTAACAATTGTTTTTGTCAAATATATAGCTGTCAATTTATGAAAAAAAAAAAATTGTCAAGCTATTTAGCCTAGCCTGTCTTTCGACCTTAACATTAAAAAAAAAATTAAAGCAAAACACTGAAATCCGTTAGACAAATAGTACATGTTGTCTTTTTATTTTACTGACATTTTAAGATCTATTGTGATCGCAAAAAAACATTTGAAAACAGTCAAGAATTATATAAATAATTTAATTTAATAAATAATTACTAAAAAAAAAAATGCAAAAAAAGTTGCAAAATGCTTTGGCAAAATTGAGTTTTTACATAACTCCAATTCATTCACGTATACTTATTAATCTGTTATCATATCTGTAATCACTATTTGGTTACTAATAATTCGCCTGGTCATTCTTTTATACACTCGTCCGTGGTTTTTCTGACCTTGTTTCTATATCAGATCCGTTATATTTATGATCGATTTAGAATTGTTTTTTTTTTGTTAGGTAAATGTCATATTTTAAATTGAGAATATAATCCTACGAGACGCAACGATATATTATTATTATTATTTTTGTTTTGAGACTATATTTTGCAAGCAACTTAAAACTTAGTAAACATAGAAAAAGTTTCTCTAAGTTTGCTTTTTTCGAGACGTTGTTGTATGTTTTATTTATCTAAGGCGTTAAATTATTTATTTTTATTTCAAAAATAAGTTACATACGTATGTACATACATATACAGTATGTACATAAATATTGTATATATACAGTATGTACATACAATACAGTAACTTTTTTTTTTTATTAAAAAGGTCATTATATATTCGAATAGCATTTTATTTGTCCCCTAAAAAACCGATAAAATATGGGTCAGTTGTAATAAAAAATACCGAGAAGAAGGAAGGTTCTCATTAGTCGTATTAATACCGGTTAGTCCAAAGTTTCTCAGAGGTTATATTTATAAAAAGTTTGGTATTTCCTGACGTCTCTTGTGTACCGATTTTTACAGGAAATACCATAACTATTGTTACTTATGTAAACTGTTACATGAAAATTAGTGTGTAATATATATATTTAGTAACGTCTCGTTCTATAAATGTTTATCGTAGCTCTCTTCACTTTAATACCATTCACATCTAACAGATTTTTATATTGCATTGGATTTAAAGAACTATACAACCAACACAGATTGATTTGCTTAATAATATCTATTTCTATAATCTTATAATTTAGACCGGATTATATGTATTTGCATATTAAGCCAATTTTCATCGATTATTGAATATTTTACCTAAAAATCTCGTGATGATGCATATTTTCGATATATTTGCAATATTTCTGTGTAGGATTAGTTAATGAACAAATGAAATATTTTGTTGTTGTCTTTGGTTTTGCAAAAAAATAATAAGTGTCAAAATAGCAGCCAAATTCAAACAGTAGCCAGTTACTTCAGTAGACATAGAACGGTCCTTTTCTGATTATAAAAATATTTTGAATAATTTTTCTGACATATAATTAAAAGTATTAACTTTACATAACATGCCAATTGTATGGCTCCCAAAGTAAGCACTATTAGGCTTATGTATACCGAGGTTAAGTTTGAAAACTTCATTTACAAACTTAACCTTGCCTTGAATCGAACCCGGGACCCCTGAGTCTGTGCGCATTAAGAGTAAAAGGATAGTATATTCTAGCAGCCAATCTTTCTATAAGACTATAATAATATAAAATATTTTTTCTAGGGTCAGCATCGCAATTTACTCTAAACAAATCTATCATTCTGGCCATTGAGCCAATATAAGAAATAGTTGCCATTAACTATATCAAGTTTCTTTTTGAATAGAAGACTGTAAAAAAATCAACAGTAAACGAGAAATTTGATTGTATAAATCTAGACTATATGTATAATATACTATTTATAATAATAACAGTACTTGTAGTAACATAGTGATGGGCTTTTTAAAACCCATCACTTCACTCAATAATTTTTCTCAATAATTTTTCAGACTTATTTTTTGAGACCATAAAAACGAAAATTAAAAACGCAAACGTTCTATGAGGATTATCTATTACCATCTGGTCTATTACTTAGGATATCAATTACGTATGAGGGGATCTGTCAGATGTGAATGGCTTTTATCTGGGAAAAGATAGTGAAGAGCAACTATCGATAGACATTCCAAGAAAAATGGGCCAGTGGTGTTTATTTCTTTCTTTGTCTTTTGACTCACCGAATCTCTTGACATGTACGTCCCTATTAAATGATACTGTTCTCGGTTTTGCCTCTTTCGGTTCCTTCGTTTCGGTATCGGTTTTTTCAGTTTCGTCTTTGGCTACCTTATCGCCATCTTCGGCATTCTCTGACTTGATACCAATTTCATCGGACATTGGTTGCAGAGGTACCGAATTTTTGGTACCTCCGTTAATTTCAGTGTTTACAACTGTCAACTTGGCGGTTTGCGTTTCGGAAGCATCGGTATTCGTTTATCTGAAAAGGTCATTTTTTTTCTGTACAATATTCATACAGACCATTTTGCAAACAGCCAACATTCAATGATGTGACCTAACTTCGTTCGTGTTCGAGTCACACATAACCAAATCCTGATTGTTATTCACTTAAGTTAATATAACAGCTCAATTTTACTTAGTAATACATTAACTTAGATTATACTTAAGTAATACGAAATAAATCTAAGTAAACTTACCCCTTATTATTTTGTAGCAGCATTGGTCCTAACTTAATTTTTTCTCTTCATTTCTTAATGGAGGCTACCACATTTTGCACCGAATAGTCTGAAATAAAAAAAAAACAATTTTGTAATATTATTATAGTAACGACCTACCTATCTATGTATATGTATAATAATATGTTTACATATAGACATTGGTTGCGCCGTGATCGAATAGTTGGCTGTCAAGTCCTTTCTTTCTTTCACCTATTACCCACCTTCCCAATAATTGTGGCCCTCACATTTTTCTCCTTTACCTGCTTACCAAAAAATAAGGCATTGCTACCGATGACCGCGCCGCGAGAAGAAGTAAGAAAAGACACGCGCCCGCGCTTGAGCTGTGTTTCCACGCCTACAAGGAGTTTATCCGCGCCTTAACTCGATCTCGGAAGTGAAGTGAATTCATCCGCGCCTTATCGCTGAACATTTGAAATACTATATGTGAACAGTGTCTGCCAGTTGGACATTTAGAAGATCCTGCAGGAGAGCGCACCAGAGCACCGGTATAAGGTACGTGCATTTCCTTCTGCTACCTATCCTGTCCTTCAGACGGTCATACTGTTCACTTATAGCCGCAACCAGATACAGTCCACATCGCTAATAGGGATTCATGGCGTGATTCTGTCGCAATCCCGCCGCAACGAAATTTAGATTTCGTCAACCCCTTTAGGGGTTTTCACCGCGCCTTCAGACATAATATATTACGTAACATAATTACATTTATATTATACTAGTGGCCCGCTCCCGGCTTCGCCCGTGGTGCTTTTTTGCAATCCAGCCGATAAATTACTTTAAACCGCCATCTGTGAGAACCTTATGGAACTCACAGATAAATAAATGCTGTATTGAATAAGTATCAACAGATGGCGCTATGTTAATAATATTATATAATTTAAAAAAAATAATAATAAACAAAATGAGATATAAACTATCCTATCTTTTAAATTGCACCAAATAACAGATACTTATGAAGTTTGATCAAAGTCGGTTCAGTAGTTTCAGAGTTTATCGCGAATATACATCGTGACACGAGATTTTTATATATATAAGATATAATTATATCTTCAATCATGGATTTTTTGTAAAAACGATTTTTCTGACTGCAAATAAACATTTTTTTAATTTTTTTTCTGGCTGTGGTAATCTTTAAATGTAATTTGTACAAGCTAAACTGTAATATGCAATTTTTTTTATAAGTTTTATAAATTTTTTATAAATCTATCTAATAAATTCCATTCATATCAAATTACATGTCAGATCAATAGATACATCTATAGAATAAATGATGATTTTTTTATTAATGACCTGAGTGATAAGGCCAATTGGCCTTAAATCATTAACAAAACGCCAATAAAAGTTTATGACGTGTGATGAAAAGATGTGCAACATTATGAAACGGTGACCGCGCGCGTTTTGAAATCAAGTTGATGACCAAAAATGTCATGACCGTTCATACACAGATTATCATCTGAACTTTGAAACAGTAATAAAATGTGTTTCAAAAGCACTATACGATATTTAGATTGTGTTTTGTATTCAAATAAACTAATTTTGTATTGTATATTCGAATTAAATTTGTATTGAAGAATCGATAAAAATATTCCACTAACATTGTCCCATCCCTATTCTTATCCCGTATTCTTAATCCTTCTATAGTTGGCATCGCACGACCGTCAGTCTGTTTGTAAAAACTCTCACGCAAAACTACTAACAATAAGTAGATTTTAATGAATTCTCAGTTAAATACTTAGTTTATACTCACATCAAAATAATGAGCGGATGAAGTCGCAGCCAGAATCAAGTTTGAAATTAATTTCTCTTTTTTATTTCTATAAGCCTTTACGTAACAAACAAACAATCAACAGGTTTATGGCTACTGTAATCACATATATATCTACAAATTGATTATATAATCGGTGCCATGAATGCGGTCAGTGTGCTAGTCGAACTAGTCACTTATTACATAAGTGGGGAAATGACATGTTCAATAAAATAATATTGAGACGACAAATCAATGTGATTTTTTTATATTTAATTTGTTTTAAATATTTGGTATTTAAAATTTATATTAAATATTTAGTAGATTACGAACTTATAAACAGACCACCCTAATAATAATATTATCTCTCTTCTATAATATAAAAATGAATCCCTAAATGTGTTGCTAAGCGCAAAACTCGAGGACGGCTGGACCGATTTTAATTCTGTTTTCACTCATGGATAGAGGGATAATCAGGGAAGGTTTTTACGTAAAAAAAAATGCACCTCGGGCGAAGCTGGGAGCGGCCCGCTAGTATATGTATAAATGCGGAAGTTTGTATGTTTGGATGTTTTTACTCAATCCCTAAAAACGGCTGAACAGATTTGGGTGTTTCTGGATTAACATATATTTTTGAGAAATGTTAGGTCCCTGTGAGATTTTCAAACAATTTTCTACAGCGCGTCTTCTGTCTAATAATTTAATCATTCCGTGTAATAATTCTGTCATTAGTCTGACAGAAAATGGGTTTTCAATATATACTAATTTAAAAAAAAAAGAGAAAAGATTTTGTATGTTTGTTACTCTATTACTTAAAAACTACTTGGCCGATTTTAAAAATTCTCTCACCAATAGAAAGCTACGCTATATTTTATAAACGCGGGCGATGACGTCACGTTCAACAGCTAGTATAATACAATTTGGATGGATGGATTAATTTTTAGACATTTTCCGAACATCTGTTCAATTAAAATGATGGTCTTATGGCGTAATGAAACCATAATACTAGGAAATCATGGGCAATAAGGAAGATTTGCATCATTTGAGGTCAGTGTTGGTGGCACCTTGACGTTTTTGACATCCCACGTGCGTCAGCAGGCGCACAATTAACAAACATTCAATACACCTACCAGTTTAGATATATTGACTAAACTATATATTATTTGTCAAATATATTTCTCACTTTTTGTCAATGATATAATAATAATAAAGACTTTTTTGTTCAATATCGAAAGTGACATTAATTTATATGTGTTCCTTAACAACTTAAAAGTTGACAAAGTTGAGTTGAATAAAAGTTAAAGTTTAAACTTAACAATTTAAAATTATTAAAAATCTGATAAAGGTCCACTTGATGGTAAGTGCACTGTCGACCTTATTAAGACAAAGGTTAAAGAAATAAGAGGAAATAGTATGGTAATGGTCTCTAGCATCTCTTACTCTCATGCTCACATCACAGAGTATGCTGTTTTCATTTTGGTCTTCTGCAAGGGGATGGTTACAACCGATAGAGTGCCCAATTTATGATTTCAAGACGCAGTGTGTCTTGCCCTGTTATTACTAACTATAGTAAAGCCAAGAAGACAACGCAAACAATGTAAACAAACCCGACCCTCTGTCCTTTTCCCTCACACGAAGCATCAGGCGTTATCTGTTTCATAGTATAAATAACATTGAAAGTTTGTTTACATTCTTTGCGTTGTCTCGTTGGCCTTGCTTTAATATGTTAAGTAACTTTTTCTATAATACTTAGAATTTCTAAGAACTGCATTGTATTTTTATTATCTTTAGAAATGTTTATTATTACGCAACATTAATATGAAATTATGATTTGAATTAAGTGACGTAATTATGACACTAATACGTAATTAGCTTCGGCGCAAAAACGTCTAGATATACTCGTATTATACATAGATGATAGATGTCTTTGATTAGAGTTTTG
This sequence comes from Synanthedon andrenaeformis, assembly GCA_936446665.2. Taxonomy (NCBI): domain Eukaryota; kingdom Metazoa; phylum Arthropoda; class Insecta; order Lepidoptera; family Sesiidae; genus Synanthedon; species Synanthedon andrenaeformis. Next base: position 591,825 of record OW387798.2, read on the forward strand.
AATTTGTTTTTCTGCTGCCACAATCTGTCATGACACATGTACATAATTGGCTAAAACTTGTTCTTGTTGTGCTATGGAAGCTTGTAAATATTAAAAAAAAAACACTGAATTCTAAATTTAAAAATCAATTGTTTGTTCTATGATTAGCAAGTAATTTTGATTTAGTTGTCATCTCGTAAGATTTTATTTCGTACGAAAATGCGAAAAGCCAACTTTAAAATATATTTTTAGTAGTCATCTCGCACACATAAATTTGATTTTTTTTTCATTAAAATGACTTATTCATATATGAATACACAACTCCATGTGCTGTTTTTTTCAATCAAGTGTCTCCTATAAAGGATTGGTTAATGTAGCTTTAAGGATAGCCTAGTTAATTAACAGAACACTTTTTTATCGATATTATTGATTTTCTGAAATTATGTATTAACTTATATTTATTTCCTTTTGCCCGCGACTCTAACATTTATTCGACCTTTATTGCTCATTTGTTAGGCGTTATTATTTTGGAGTTTGCATATAATTTCCCGTGGTATGAAAATTACGATTTTTTTCTTATAGGTATGTTAATTGTATCATATACCTACACAATGAATTCAGTTGTTTGAAATTTCTGTTACCATATTTAGGCAACTGTCCAATGTCCTAGACTAGTACGATAAGTACTCTTTATTATACTGTGACTAAGATCCTCGTGTCGCGTCACTGTGTCGCCATCTTTGGATGGCTGACGAATACATGACGTTAGACAATGAAACGCGTGACATTTTGTGATACCTACATCATCAGCCATAATATGGCTTATAATATAATAACTTGTCCAGGTCACTGGTGTGTGGTTGTAATTATATATTTTTAATAATGTACAATAGTAGAAAACAAAGTCGCTTTTCACCGTCTGTCCCTGTGTATGTACCCTTAGATCTTTTAAACTACGCTTGTGACTACGCAACGGATTTTATTGCGGTTTTCACTATGGAAAGATAGTTACAGTAGAAAGGTTTTTACAAAAACTCACGGAAACACAACAGCACACATGCTGTTATCTCACGATGGTCTTCTGTAAGGGGGTGGTCACTGCCGCCAGACGGTCTGCCCAATTTATGAACACGAAATTTTCGAACACATAATTACTTATATAAAAGTAATAAAAACCAAACCAGGTAAAAACTATTTTAGGACTCTCATGAATTATTAGTGGGCATTACCAAAAGTAAATGGCGTCACCATCATTAAAATTCTGGGATCGTTCGATCAAGAACATTTGAAACGTTGTTTTGGGTGGGAGAGGAAGGGTATTCCGTACGGTACCTTTATTTTATTTTAAACAAATTTGTCAAAGATGTTTCCATGGGACACTGCACGTCCTTTTAAATAACTAAAAACAAAAAAGCATTTATTGCTGATTTTTCTACATTCTTACTTAAAATTAATGCCTAAACTAAATTTATTCTAAATTATTTTTATTATTTTATAAATCAGCAAACAATTGCTATTCATATTGTCTCCCGACAAAGGCCTCCTCTGAAGATTAACACTTAGTTCTGTCCTTTGTTGTACGGTCCAGCCACTTTCAAAAATTCATCTTCCCATCTTTTGGTCTGTCTAACTCTTTTTCTTCTTTTATTATAAACCAGCTTTTTCGAGATAATAAAAGAAATGTACTTTAATTAAATGAACACAAAGGCGATATGGGAAACAACTTCATGAAAATTAATAGCAGTCTTCATTTATTTTTTATTTTCTGTCTATTACAAACTCATAAAAAAAATCTAAAGACAAAGCCAGTATTTTTATTAGTGGCCAATTGACCCGACATATCTGACAAAAACTATTGGTCTGTAGTACCTGATGCGTTATTAAGAAAAATAGGGTTTATAACTTTTTGCGGGCAATTTTTTTTTAATTTTTCATTTCTTAGAACCTACCTCGGATTTCAACGATAATTCGAAAAATAATAATAATAGCCCCTATTGGTTAAGCAGTTACAACACAGATTACAAACATAGAATAATTACAAAATTTCCCAATTTCCTTTTGTTAAACTTTTGTTTTATGGGCTTTGAAAGCTTGACTTCATTTACACATGAAAATATTTTTTCGATTATTTTTAAACGGAGACAACATTGCCAAAGATTTTGAAACTTGTTCCTTTAAGATTAAAGAAAAATTCAGTAATAAAAATATCTTTTATTTCAACATTTTTTTTTACTGAATAGGGTTGAATATTGTAAAAGGTAACAGTTTAAATATGACATTTCATTGTAATAATTGTGACAAATTACGTGACATGTTTTATTAAGAATGTCAATGACGAGTAGCGTGTACGGAATACCAGCCTTGCCGTACGACACGCTGCAAGCAAAAAAATATTATACTTTTGATCTACATAACGAGTCGTGTTCTGAATTTTGATATTTTTTTGCAATCGGGTTTTATTTACTTTACCATGATATTGCATGATTCGTTTTTTATTGCATTTTACCATGATAATACCCATAATTTTTAAAAATCCTAATAATAAGTTTGTTACTAAAAATGGCTTAAGGGATTTGAATAAATTTAGGCACATAGTTTATTACCTGGATAAACATATAGGATACTTTTTGTCCTATATGTTTATCCAGGATACTTTTTACTGAAAAAAAAAAACACGTTAGGTTCCCGTAGGATTTAAAAAAAAAACAGAACTTCAAAAGTTTGTATGTTTGTTACTGAATCACGCAAAAACGGCTGAACAGATTTAGGTGAAATTTGACACATAGATAGTTTATTACCTGGAGAAATGTATAACATACTTTTTATACTGGAACAATGTTAGGTTTCTGTGGGATTTAAAAAAAACCATCTACAGCGCTTACAAAGTCTCGTTTCAAATAAATTTTCATGCATTTATGTTAGCAAGATAGTTTGCGACGTTAGTAAGCAAAGATTTAAATCGAATCTTTGTTAGTAAGCTTGAAAACACAATTTTTTTAATACATGTTTTAAATATAAGTAAAGATAGTTACTGTGCAAAGTTTGATAACATATTGCGGCTTCGTATATACTGACCTTCAAAAAGAAACTTATTTTATGGAACCTAGAACTAGAAACAACATATTTATCTTTTTTTCTTAAATATAATAACATCGTTATCTTGTTTTATTATCTTTATTATTATGTTATTATTATGTTTTTCTGTATTTCTCAAGACAAAAATGTAGTCAACTAATCAACTAACTCGCAAAGTTAGTGGTTAAAAACTGTGTCTTCATTCGTCGACATGAAACATCTAAGTGTCATATCTCTTTGAAGCTAATAAGTAAGTTAACAATGTAAAATTTCCATGTTTTCGTAAAATAGACGACCTCACGTGTGGGACATGGCAAGGTGAGTGTGTCCCAAATATGACCCGAAACTGGTAATGGGTCATTGGACCTTGTGTTGCCATTTTTAAAATTAAGCGTTTATGCTAAACACGGTAACGGCAAGGATTTCTTTTTCATCTAAAGTGGAGTCATTTTAATAGGTAACATTTGACGTCTGTCAGTTTTATCTTCATAGTGAGGTGACCTGCTTAAAAACATCGATTAAAGTGAATGAATCGATACGGACTTCAAACATATGGGAATTTTAAAAATCATCAGGCGAATCCCTGGCCCATTATTATTTTTTCTTTCGTAAATTTAAGGAGCAAAATAAGACAAGTACATAATTTAACAAAAAAATTGCATTTATTTTTATAGTTAGTTAAAGGAATAATAAATATAATTATGTGTTATTATAATCACAACGTGGTTATTAATTTATGGTGATATTTCTTCACAAGTAATCATTGCATTCGATTGTACTTATCAGCTTTCGATTTTTAGAGTAACATCCCTAGTGTTTAAAAAGAAAAAGGGTTAACTGACGCAACATTGTAACGACGTTCAGTTCTTTAGATCAGAAATTGTTTATTATGTTTAGAATGGTTTATTAGTGAAAGCAAATCGTAAAATTACTCGTATCTAATTAATTAATCATTATTACAATAAATATGTAATCGTAATTGAAAAAAGTTAAGCAATTGTGCAGTTCTAACAAAACGAAAAAATATATTATTTTATGCCCGCCGTTACAAGGTTACGTTGTTGAATTTTGATGAATTGTCAAATGTTACCTATTAAAATGACTTTACTGTAAGTGCAGTTTAGTAATATGAGTAGGTCAACGCACAGACGTACAGATTTTTTCTTGTGTTTCTGAGGTTTAGTTCTCATCTCGCACTATTTTATTTCGTACGAAACGTGCGAAAAGCCTACTTTAAATTTAATTATATTTTAATTGTCATCTCGCACGATTTTATTTCGTACGTAACGTGCGAAAAGCCAATTTTAAATTTAAATTTATTTTTAGTAGTCATATCGCACACATGTTATTAAAGTACAGTACCCATTGACATATATTACTAGCGTAAAATCATTGACAGTACCGTACAAAGGTGATACTTACGGGGGAATAGAGTGCTGAATTAGACTTTTAAACTATTACAGCTGTATTAACGAAACTATTTGTATTAACGAGTAGTTTCAGTTAATATTTGGCTGTGTCCCTCGGTGTTTGGATTGACGAAAACTGATTTTATGTATACATATTTTATACAAAATCGCTGTCCGCTTCTGTCCTTTTTCTCCGTTAACGTTTTCTAAACCACGTAATGACGTTGATATACATACGGTTGATACGGTTTTTATTAATGGAAAGAGGAAAACGGTAAACAGGGAAGGTTTGTGTACCTACCTATATAATTTGCAGAAAAATATTGCATCGGTGCGAAGTCGGGGGCGGGTCGCTAGTTGAGTATAATTGTAGGACTTAAGTGTCTTAAATATTAACATTCCTACGAATGTGCAGTATGAATAATTATATCATAATTTCTCGTAGACTTGTATACTTAACTTTAGCTGAGTTTGCAATAATTGTATTTACTTAAGTGCGTTACTTAAATTAACGAAACAAGTTCGAAATTATAATGAATAGTTATTAACTACTTGTGTGGTATAAATATATTTTAAATTTAAATGGGAAAATTATTTTAAAATAACACAGTGACTGCTTGGCGCGGAATGCCTAGTCTCACTGAAAACTAGGTTTTAAAGGCGGGATTAACTTCGATTATTTAGAAGTGGATTTTTTTTTATATGTCACTGCTACAATAAAATTATACATTATACAATATTATGTTCCCTTTCTAAGAAGACGCCATATAACAGATTTATAATATTATATCGTCATATAGATTGTTTTTGTCTCAGAAAATTCATATATTTTGTTATTAAAAGTCTTTATTAATAATTATAAATTATTATATTTTTAAATTAATTTTAAATTGCAATATTTACTACATTTAATTAATTTTTTTCTCTTAATTGTACTTACTCATATTTTACACAAATAAATATTTTTACGTAAGGTTATATTACCTACATATTATAAGCAGTGATGGCTAATTACCCCCAACGGTGGCACTCGAAAATTAAATATTCTCTTTAAGTTACTATTTATTTTACAGATATTAAGTATTCAATTATACCCTATGTAATTAATGATCCAAATAAGTTTTACATTGACCGAAATACCAACATGCAATTTTAAACTATCAAGAAACACGCAACGCCTTCGAACTTTAAAACATTTTTTTATTATATTTTTTATGTATAAGTTGTTTGAAAACTCACAAGTTAGAAACTAATTAAAGCAAAGATCTACTTACGGCGTATTTAGTAAATATAATAGCCTACTTTACAACGACTAGATAGCTCTACAATAAGAAATACAAACAGCGATCAGGAGGCCAGTTCACCTTGACTTTAATAATGCAAATGATGTTGAATAATATTAATTACTCGCGACAACTTTGTGACACTTGTTCTATTTTATTTTATCTTCGACTTCGTCCGCGTATCTTTATAAATTATAGCCTATACCTATGTCAAACGTTTCATCAAAATCTGTTTGATAATTTTTGTATGAGAGTAAAACATCGATCCTTACAACAAGTTGTACATCCATCCTTACAACATGTTGTACATCCATCCTTGCAAACTTTCGCATTAACAATATTGCTAACTTCACTCTCGACTTCGTCCGCATATATTTATAAATTAATAGCTGTGCCTGCGACTTCGTATGCATTGTACTTCCTATGTGAATATATATGAAACTACATTTTTAAAAAACAAACTATAGCGTGTTTACGGTCGCGAGTTATTTTGTACTATGATGCGCTAGCATCAATGTATATATAGTCTGTGGTACTATGTAAGGATTTGCCATGGGATTTGCTATTCGGTCGATTGTCAGATTACTTTTTTTTTAAAAACATTCATGGCCTGGAAGATAGTAATTTGATCCATAGAGAATCTTCACCGTTCGGTACGTGATGCGTCGTATACCAAGCACACTCGGTAAAAAAAACGGTATAAAATTGCACGTTAGGTCTAAAAGCGGTACTGCACTGTGTGACAAATTAACATTACCATACACATGTCGAGATTTGAATCATACATTCATCAAGAACCGGTTGACCTTTGCAAATGAAACTGGATTTCATAAAAAAAAAACTAAATAAACGTTGACTTTTCTCAGTTTCGGTTTGTATTGTAAAAAAAAAATAGATTTTATTGATCGCTTCGTTCTAGATACTAAAGTAGGTATGCTGTGTCACACATTTCGACATAACCAGACATAATATGTATGTTCTAAGTAATGCCGTTTTGCTAAAAAATATTGTCATATGAAAATCAAAATATTTATTCATCAAATTAGTTTCTCCAAAAAAAGTCTTTTGATTGTCATTATAAATTTAAATTTAACATGGTTTCGGAAAAATGCCAGGAACTGAGAGAAAAACTGAGAAGAAACCCCAAAAGAAACTCAGGATACCATTCTTTTTGTTATCTTTAAAATAATAAATATAAAAATTAGGCTTTCATTAAAAACAAAACTAGATTCTTTAACTATCGAGTCTAGAACCCTAAACTATAACCCCCCGACTTTGTTATCATCAGTTTTTTGATCATCTCTAAGTAAGACATTATTCGCGTCAAAAGAAGAACGTGTTTTATTTTCAATAGACAAAAGAAGTTAACGGATGAGTTACTATAGAGTAATTAATGACAAAAAATGATATAAATAACATCAAGCAGTAGGTTTCGTAGTCAATAAGAGAGTAGTTTATGGTTTATGTAACTTAATAATGGGGCTCAACCGGTTAGCGTCCTTCTGCACACTTCCTGACTAGACCGGTGTAAAAGTCGATTGAGTTTGTTTGCGACTGCGTACAGTGGCCAATTCACATAACAGGCCCTTCTCAAATTGAGAAACCTTAATACGGTGCTAAGTATTAATCATTATTTATTATTTTACAGTCTTTTTTTCCTTTGTGTATCGTCGCTATACAGAGCAGAGACACAAGCAACAGGCGCGCGCGCAGGTTTTGCGTCACAGGTACTGCAAGTGCCTTGCCTACCATAGTTGGATTAAAAGTAAGGTATTAGGAAGGGATAGGGAAATGGGTTCTGGCATCCCTTACTAACTCACCGAAACACGACAGCACACATGCTGTTATTAAACGGTGGTCTTCTGTAAAATTATTTTTTTATTGTGTCGAAAGACGGGCCTGCGAAATGCAAGGCTAGCATTTTAGTAGAAAAGTGTCACCTAATTTAACTTCTTGGAGTAAAATTAAAATTTAGATAAATATAAGTATAGTGCATAATAGACTATATTTAAAAAAGTTTGAATCGAGCAGTTTTATATAAGAAATAAATTTATTGTCTGAGAAAAAAAAAGTTAATTACCAAAAAACCCAATAAAACCTTCTCGTCGCAGTAATAAAAATAATTCAGGAGCAGAAAAACATTTGTTTTTGAGCTTTTTAATTAACAAGTTCTCTATACAAAATTTTTAATCGGTTACTTTTTTTTTAAATCTTACACAATATTTAAGAAATCCTTCCAATTTTAACTCTTTAACCGCTTGGTTTTGTAGAAGTTGTCGTATTTTTTTTATATATTTTTTTAAGAGAAAGCAAAAATAAACATTATACAATTAGAGGAATTCTCGTTTATATATATACGGCTTTGGCAAAATGAACACGAAAATAATTGTCAGATAAATTCGACTCTGGCAGCTAATAGATTAAATATGTTCAGTTATCTTTGAGAAGCAACAAAAATTTGTTGTTCATCTTAATTAATGGGTTTTTAGGTTGCACTTATTTTGGTTAAAATTGTGTTCGTTCTAAGGTTAGTCCTTGTCTTAAGGTCCACCACCAGATCCCAAAACTTCTTATCAGATACAAAGTTAAAATTCTGTAATATAAAAATGAATCCCTAAATGTGTTGCTAAGCGCAAAACTCGAGAACGGCTGGATCGATTTTAATTCGGTCTTCACTCATGGATAGAGGGATAATCAGGGAAGGTTTTTACATAAAAAAAATGCACCCCGGGCGAAGCCGGGAACAGGCCGCTAGTTTTTTAATAAAATTACTTCTATACTAATGAATAATTCTAATGTTTCTTAATAATGAATTAACATTTTTGTTATGCTAATGCAACTTAATCATAAAATTAATTCAAATCGGTCGTTATTTAATGGTCTAGCTAGAATCTGATTTGGCATTTGGACTTGTCATTTAGAATTAGCATTCGCTGATACAAATAGATTGGTTTTGAAGACAATTTAACTGTATCACAAGGTTAGAACGTGTTTGTTTAATTGTTTTTCCTAAAAAACACTCAGAAGATAATTTATAAAAACGGTAACCTAATTCCAATAAATGTATAGGTTAGTTTTTATAACCTCCAATTCCTGAATTAAATAAATAAGTATTGCTTTTTAAGTAAAGTAATTTAGGTATACCTACTAACTAATTTAAGTCAACTAAATATTTTTAAATAATTTTTAAAAACGTTAGATTTTCAAGAAGTTCTTGGACAAAGTCACGTGATATAATAATGTATCGTTTCAATTCTTCTATTATTTTAATACATCAAAGACGTAAAATCTATATTGTTTTCATTCTATTACTGTTTATCAAAGATCTGTGTTTATAATTACAAATTCTAGGTATCTATTTTATATTCTAAGCTAGAATCCAACTAACATTTATAGATCGAACATTGAAGTCGTTTGGACGGTTTCAGAGAATAGCTTGGACGAACATCGTGATACTAGATTTTATGGTTTAGTTGTCATCTCGCACGATTTTATTTCGTACGAAATGTGCAAAGATTTTATTTAGAACTTTAAATATTTTTTTAGTGGTCATCTCGCACATATATTATTTTCATTCGTGCGATATGACACCTCATGTTAAACTATACTACCGACCCACACGGATGCAATTATTGCAAATTATATACACAAAACTTCCTCATGTATCACAAAACTTATTACATAAAAAACTTAATTACATTTTATACGTAAATTTTTTCGTGAAAAATTATATAACTGATGGTGAAAACCGCATCTAAATCCGTTGTGTGGTTTAGGAGGATTCAGCGACAGCAACTTCATTTTATACTAATATGTAAAGGATGTATAGATAGATAAAATTATTACAAAAATGAAAAAATAGTTCGTTGCTTAATAATTAGTTATGAAATAGTGAAAAAAATTTCCGTTTTCGTATCTGGTTATGAAAAATTGTCATGAGTGTGGACGAAGGGATCCATTTTTTTTTTTTCATTTATAAATACAGCAAATAAGTAATTAAATAATAGTTAGATTAAATCACGAAATATTTAAATCTCATTTTAAACTATTGTAAACTGTCCAACTTGAACGATTTATTTTCATTACTTAGTTGTACTCAATAAATTTTGATTAATTTTGTTTCATTTCGAGTTTGTGCAGTTTTTATTTAAAAACATCTCTTTAAATGATTTTTTTAAATATTTATTTATCTCAAAATCCACAGTTCTCAACATACAATTTACAGACAAAAACTAAAACATATCTAACAGCAAATTAAGGATTTTTTTTACATAGTTATTTACAATGAACCTACTTAGTACAGTTATTATAAAAGTTAAAGTTGATAACTTGATTGTAAAAGTGAAACAGAAGGCATAATACTAATGACCTTGCACCGGCACAGCTCTGTAAGTTTTGCGAGAACAAGTTATAGAGCAGTTAAGTTATGACGGACACATTAAAATATATATCGTATATATTATATAGTGAAACATTGTAAGTCATAGTCGTCAAAATACAAATATACAGGAAAACTTGCAAGGAATTCATAAATTTATAGAATAGAATAAAATAGAATGAATTTTATTTGCATCAAAAGACATATAAAAACATACATAGGTAACATACGAGTATAAGAAACGTCCCCCGCCCAAAAAGCGGTTCCAACTCAGCATAATGTAGGTTTTAAAAACCTGCTCTGGTCTTCTGTTAGTTCCAATTTGAAATAAAACCTTCATCATATCAGCCACAGGACTTCCACTGCTGGATATAGGCCTCCCCATAATTTTCCAATATGGTCAGATAGATCAAATTTTTGAGCAAATATCAAAATTTGGATACACCTGTCCATATTTCTTGCCGCACTAAAAGTTCCATAACTCCGCCAAAAAAAAAGATAATCGAATTTTTTTAAAAAGTGTTTTGACTGGAAAGAATTCAGCTTCATTTCTCTATTTTGAAATATATTTTATGATTTTTTTTCAACCCGGTATGAATTTTTGAACGCTACCGTTTTTTGGCTTTTTTTCGACCAACGCGAATTGGGCGCATATAACTTAAGGACATTTTTTTGAGCATAGGTAGTGTAGGTCACCTTGTAGGTGGAAGTCTTACGATGTGCGTGCTGGTCCGTAGCCTATCTACACACTTGACAACCTATGTTCTAGGTGTCCTGCCCGACTGCCACTTCAACTTAATAATTAGTAAAAAGTATAGACAAAATTTAGTACATTTTTTTCCAAAGCACCGAAACTTCTATATTTGAAAAAATGTTAATTGCAAATATTTTTTTTTTACTTGAATTCCTTAATAATAATTAATACTTGAATTAAGCGGGTGGCAAATGTTTAAACGCTTAAAAATGAAGAATCTATTGTAATTTAAACACAACATAGAATATTTAAATCAATCAACATGTTCATTCGAAACATTGATATATACTAATAATGGTCAACTCCATTTAAGACTCCAAAACATAGTTATTGTTGTAGTTATAATTTAGTTTTTATTTAGTTAAATTTTCGGATAGATTAAGTATGAAAATAAATAAAATAAATATTGACAATTTATTCAAATTTATTTCTCAAAGAATGCGGTGTTTCGGTCAGTGAGTAAGTGATACCCTATCTAAATTTCTTATCTAAAAAGGATTTTCGCGCACTATAAATAGGTGACGACAGCTTCATACCAAATGGGCCTTTGCCTGCCTATGCATTATAAGGCATAGGCAGCATAGGCAGGCAAATAACTAAAGTGGTTATCACACTTTACAATTTGAAGGATTCCAATTTGGGATATTGGAAAGTGTAATCGCAGTTAGAACAGATTGGATCCAATTTAGATTTTATCTATTTTCAATTCTATGTCTTCGATTTAGAAATCAATTTTGTGTAGTGTGATCACTAGGTTCACTACTTAGGTACCTAAATTGGCTTCCTTCAAATTGTAAAGTGTGATAACCGCTTTAGGTAAACTTATCTGGTTTATTATTGGTTCTAACATAAAACTAAGTTGAGAAGTGAATGTGATCCGGCGCAAGGTTTAAGTGTGGTTGCAACACAGTTATAATTACAAATAACATGGCTTATTGTCAAAAGATATATCAATTTGTTCGATTAATTTTTGTTATTTGATTAATTGATAACGCACTCGCACAATGAACCTTGTTAGAGAATAGAATTAGACATTATACACTTTAAGAAATTCTCTTTTATTTTATGGAGTTACATAAATTTCTGTTACTAATACCGTAATTTAATTGTTTTGTGTTCCCGAAAGGAAAGGTTTTTAAATTATTGGTTAAAAGGAAAAGTCATTATAGGAAAGGCACCTTCAATATTTAAAGCATTTAAAGTTATAAATAAATAAATATTTCCTTTTTTACATAACTTGTTATGAATTTTATTATAAGCTTTCGTGTAAATAATTCGATAAGTGTAGGTACTCTAATATAATCTCTGATGTAATCTGTACATGAAGGAAAAACACGAAAAAAGTGTAATATTTATTGCTTTGTTAAAATAAAAAAATTAACAAAGTACTTACATATACTGTGATATAAGTATAATATATAATAGGTACAATAGGTACAATAAACCTAATAGTTAAAATATAGTTTTTTTTTATAAAAAAAAAACTATATTAACCACCATAGCTGAACTTATACTAAACCACAGCTGGACTTGGGCCCGTCCTTTTTCCTCTTCAGAAAAACGAAGAAAACTAGGATCGGAAGACGTTTCGCTATCATAGACAAGATAAAGACCGAGTCCATCACAAAATGTGACTTCTAGAAATGTTAAAAGTCCTAGGAAAGAAGGTAGCAAATATCCTCGCAAGGATATCCTCACAATAACAGGGTATTATCCCGTTCGTAATTTCTTTGGAGAAGTACATACGTACTTACACTGCTTTGGAATTTTTCACTGAGATAAAGCAGCGGACAAATGCTAGTTAATGATAATTTTTTTAGGAAAACCATTAACAAATTGCCAAATAAAGTGTATATTCCTCCATAGTCTCGTCCCACGATGCCTCTCATCATTAGTTATCGCCTACTTGCGTTTATGTTAATATGTTATTGCGTCATTAACCAAACAAATTTCGTTAATATTTGTGTATTTAACTATGGTTTCACTGATCAATGTTATTTGGCTTTTGATGATATTATCTAGGCGCCTACAAGACTAACTAAAGACATCAATAATTGACGAATGGTTAAGGTGCTTGCCTTAGCTCTCTGTCTCAGAACTTTCGAAAGGGTCAACATTGGAATAACTTTTCAAAATTGGCTCTAGTTTGAATCTAGCAAGCAGTGACAAGGCACACTGCTTTCAGTGGTCTTCAATAATAACATTTGACAATAATAACATGATTAATTGACGCAGCAAATGACTTATCTTTGTGTCAAAACACATGGCCAAAATACGTCTAAACTACTAAAACGATTTTGATGAAATGTGTCACTGACATTACTATAACAGAAATATACTTTCCAATCCATACTAATGTTATAAATGCGAAAGTAACTGTCTGTTTGTTATCTTTGCACGAATTAACCACTCAACCTATCTGAAATTCTGCATAGACATAGTCAGGGATACAGGAAAGTACATAGGGTACCTTTCATTCCTGGTCAAAGTGTTATAGTAACAAGAGGTCAAGTGTTATATAGCTTTTTTTTTTCAAAGCGGGCTAACAGGTAGTTTTCAATGAGTGAGCTATTTATTTGTAACTACAGTGACAAGAATAAAAATGCAATAAAAGAAATAAGAGGGTCGGAAAATGTTTTACATTATTGCTAAGGCATAATTTTCAAGGCATTAAAAGTTAACCAGGTTCTGTAGAACACATACCTACATATTATATAAGGATTATCGTTGAGAATAAAATAAAGAAACAAGTTAATGTGTATTCAGATAGCGCTTTTATCATGTTGATCTCGTCTTAAACCATGAACACGTGTATTAAATGCCTCGCACTGTCAACTTAACGTTTAATTTGGCGCCATTAAGAGCGATTTCACGTGATTCGCTCGATTTATACAATTTTGAGTGTTTAATTTTCCAACTTAAAAAATAATAATATGATATTAAAGTATTGTTTCAAATAGCTCAATTCTTCGTATTGGCACTTAATAAAACATATTTTGAAATAATATTCTATTTTTTTGAGTAGTAGTCAAAATGCTACGGCTAGTTTGGTCAAAAACACGCGCGGACGCCATATTGTCGTTGCTATGGTAACCGCGGAAAAGGTCAAGGCCTTTTTTCAACGAGGCTTCAAGTGAATTCGCGTCGGGATTTTTAAATTGTTATTGCAACGAATTATGGTAAGATCATGCAAATGTTAGTAGTTTTGACGAGAATACGTCTTTAAGTTTGCTTCCATAGTGGGAGGCAATTCAGAGAAGCAATGATAACAAAGTCGGGGGACACAGTTTGATGCTGTAGCTACATATCTATCATATACATCCAAAATTTAATTATACCACTCGATAGCTAAAGGATCAAAGAATTATTTGGTATATTCAAATTCGTTACATATAATTATAACGTACCGTACACTCACGTAAAAAAACACTGCCGTGTGCACAACACAACCGCACACCATTTTTAACCGCAGACACCCGACGCAAAAACAGGGTGTTTTAAGTTTTATGTTTGTCTATGTATCTGTGTGTCTGTCAGTGGAATTGTAGCTCCCAAATGGATGGACTTATTATTGCTGACCATGCAAACTATTGCTATTATTTAATTTAATGAAAAATGTTATGGAAGTAGATACAGTCATACTATCAAATTTTTGATAGTAGATACTAATTTCAAGATTCCTTAAAAAAACCTGATTCAGATATAAAAACCATTTGTATAATATCAAAGTTTTATTAAGTTAAAATTTTAACAGACGATTATATAACGTGAATATACTTTGATCAAGTTCTAACCGGTAAGACCAAATGATTAATAATATAGAAACCGCAAACTGTAAGTAAATAAGACGAAGTACTCGTTAACAAGGTCACATCTGGGTCAACAGTGTGTGACATTCGATAATGACCTTTATCACGAAGTATTAGGGGTTAAAGTATGAAATTGCCGATTTGTACTGAAAAATAAAAATTCGTTTTTTTTTTTAATTTAACATATTTATTTAATCAAAATAATTACCATTATTATCTATACATTGCTGCCATCTAATAGGACGCTCATTTATGCCTTTGCGATAGAACTCTGGTGATCTAGATTCGACAAACTGTGTGAAAGCATTTTGCACTGCCTCCTGAGAAGAAAACTTTTTATCACGCAGAAAATTGTCCAAATCACGAAAAAAATGGTAGTCCGTTGGAGCAAGGTCTGGCGAGTACGGAGGGTGACGAATGGTTTCTAATTGCAGTTCCTGTAGAGTTAAAACGGTTTCTCGTGCTGTATGAGGTCTCGCGTTATCATGGAGCAATAATGGTGAAGATCGATTCATAAGTCGGGGCTGTTTCACTGCTAGTTTCGCTATCATTGTTCGGAGTTCGGCGCAGTAGACATCTGCCGTTATTGCTTGACCAGATCGGAGAAAGCTATAGTGAATAACACCACGCTGAGACCACCAAACAGTTACCATTACCTTTTTATTGGTAAGCTTTGCTTTAGGACACTGTTGCGGCGTTTGACCTGGGGTCAGCCATTGCATTTTCCGCTTACGATTATCGTAAAGAATCCATTTTTCATCACATGTCACAATTCGATCCAATATTCCTTCATTTCTGTATCGATTCAACAAGGCAACGCAAGTTTCAACACGCGTTTCTTTCTGCAGATCAGTCAAATCATGAGGCACCCCTTTTTCATATATTTTTATTTTATTGATTTGACGCAAATGAGTCAATATTGTTGGTAAGGTAACGTTAAACCATGCCGCTAATTCCTGGGTAGTTTGGCTCGAATCGGCTTCCACCATCTCTTTCAAATCATTGTTATTCACCTGTGTGGGCGGTCTTCCACGTGGTTCGTTCTTCAAATCGAAGTTTCCATCACGAAAGCGTTTAAACCAAAATCGCACAGTGCGTTCATTAGCAGTCCCCTCTCCAAACGCAACATTAATATTGCGAGCTGTTTCTGCCGCGTTAGTTCCGCGTTGGAACTCGTATTCAAAAATCACACGAATTTTCGAAGTATCCATCTTTATTGTCTAAGCTGAATAAAAAAAACAACTGAAAGTTGATAATCGAATGTTGCACATTTTTTAAAAGAAGAACTACATAGGTACCGTATGAAAAAAGTTTCACTCAAAAATCTCAAACTATGAAGGTTCTATGTCAATTCGAAGTACCTATTACAATAAAACGGCAATTTCATACTTTAACCCCTATTATTAGGTATGCGACGTGTCGACGCGTCAAGCTGGATCGACCTCGACATGATGTGGTCAACCCTTAATCCTTTTAATAAGTCAACGATATATCACAACGTCAATCAGAGACACGGTTTGTTGAGCCTTATATTAATTTATTAGTTTCTAACAGTCAGTCATTTAGAGACAGGAAGCTAAAGAAAAACAATATTAATATTTAAATTGATTTTTACTCTGTGTGTTTTGCAGTAAAATTCTGGGCAGACCACTTGACTGCAGTAAACCCCTTACTAAATACCACTGTGAAAATACAGTGTTTTTGTGTTTATTTATTTATTTATTTATTTATTTATTTATTTATTTATTTATTTATTTATTTATTTATTTATTTATTTATTTATTTATTTATTTATTTATTTATTAAACAAGGCCCCCAACGAGGCAGGCATCAAATTAAAACACGTTGTTCAGAATAATTGGCACTAGGCGGAAGCTGCCGCAATTATAGGAGGCTCAACATGGACCAGTAAGAGCTCCAAGCAACATCCCATGTATTAAACATGTTTTGGTAAGTAAGGTATCTTCTTCTTAATGTGCCACTTCTCTAGGAAAGTTGGTTACCATCACGGCTCTCTTAACCTGGGAAGCTGCTTCACGAATAAAGGAGTGAGTGCTCATACTAAATCATTCAACCAATATGTTAAATTCTTCAACCAATATGTGTTTCCTCCTGCCTCTGCTATGTATTTTCCCTGGCATCACTAATTGAAGTATACGGAATCTCTTGCCCCTCATTTTATTATATGCCCGAAATGTAATATTGCATCTTTCCTTCCTATATCGCTCCTAGCACTTTCATTCTCTTGTTCATTCGACGCAAAACTCCAACATTTGTTCAACATCAGCCTGAAACTGCGCTCTATGTCTGAAATTTTGAATGTTGTTCGTCGGAATTGCTCAACTACCTTAGCTATCTCCGGTCTACTCTCTGTTGTTCCATAGTCACGACTTCTTTCTTCGTCCAAATTTTCTCTTTTCAGCAACTATTCCTATCATCACTAGTTGAAGCAGTACGTATCGCTCATGTCTAAGAAGAAATGCGTTTTTGGGGCTAATTATGAATTTTTGAATTCATCTTTAAGAAATTTCAGACAAAAACTAGGTTTTTAAAGAAACAAAACTTCGTATTTGTATGAATGGACGCATTGGAAAAGATAACAAAACGCAAATAAAATGAAGCAAACATACAACGCATCGGTCTTCCTCAGAGACTAATGCGGAGGTGTACCATGTCATCCGAGCTATAAATATTTAGCAACCTGTCACAGGAATGAGCTTAATTTCAATTAAACACTTCGTCTAGGTATATGCAAAATTCTTTGTTGATGCTAACCGATGTGCACGGAATTCAGCTCTGTGCTCGAGTGAATAAAGTCAAATGTCGAGTGAATAAAGTCAAATGTCGAGTGACAATAACTATGTAATTTATATGCGCAGTAATGCATCCATTTGCATAGCGTTGAATATTGCTTCCTGATTTGTGACTGCAATGTCGATCTGCATTTTTTAAAATTATTTACAGTACTTTGTCGGAATATGCTCAAAATAGAGCTATTTTGAACCCTTGGCTGGGTGTAAAAGGTGCTTGCTTAAACGCTCTATCTAAAGGATCCCGAGTTCGATTCCCAACAGGGCCAACTTTGGAAACGATCTTAGTGATTTTAGTGTAATAGATAAAATCGATTGATCTATAGAATCGATTGATCTAATGAAATAAGCCAACCATTAATCGGCACCAGTAGCATTTTGTCATAATACAAATGTAGCATTTCTTGAATAAGTGGCTAAAATGATTTTCATTCACCGTGAAACCCTGCATAATAATATCGAACGTATCATTACTCGTATAAATAAACGACGAAGCAGATAACATTATTAATGTACATTGGCAGTTGGATAAGCGCGTGGGAGTGGGGGAAGGTGACACGATGACGTCATGGCGTCACAGCCTGCTACCTGCGCCCGCGCACACCATTGCAATTACCTTTTCTTGGAATAAACGTGCTCTCTCAATGAATTTATACTGATCAAATAAGTAAGTAAATGTGTATGTTATCATTCATTAAATAAATAAATAAAAACATCCATTATTGCATAGGACTAAATTTCGGTCTCTTATTATAGTCAATGCTTTTGCATGCATATGCAAGACAATGCATAATAATATGTAAAATTTCATGAAGAACGGTTCAGTAGTTAAGGCGTGAAAACAAACAAGTAAAGTCAGTTAGGATATTCTAAAATATAAATAAATTTTTATACATACCTTTTAATAATACTAAATAATAAATGTGTATACTTACTTTTTAGTTTTTTAAATACTCTTAAAAGAAAAACATAAATCAGTTAAAACCGCTAAACAGAATAGGATGAAACTTGGCATACTGATAATCAAATTACTGTGATTTTATCATGGGATACTACTTATTTATCCCGGTAAGAGCATTCATTACAGGATAATATTTCAATAACCACCTTATAGGCTCCTAACATGTGAGTCAATAGACCTTGTTCCTGAAATAAGACTTAGTTTTAATATTTATTTTTCGAAATAACATATTTATTCTTAAGTTATCTGCTCTTTAAGTTATCTACTTGTTGGCATTTTCATTGACTAGTATTAAAAAAACTTTGCAAAAGGAAGGCTCTATTGAGAAAAACTAAATACTTCCTCGTTTAAATAAATAATGGACGCGTGGGCAAGCACGCGTCAAGGTGACATGGTTCGATCATTCGGAGCTAACACAGTTTTTTTTATTTTATAAATGTAAAGAAATGTATATATTTTTATAATATGGAACTTTGTCGCGACTCGCACATATATAGTACTAGCTGGTGCCCACGACTTCGTCCGCATTGAAAAATATTAAGTAGTCTATCCTGTGTCCCGTACGTCCAAATGTTTATCTACCAAGTTTCATGAAAATCATTGAATTCGTTTCAAAGTTATGGAGGAACATACATACATACATAGAGAAAAAAATTCTAAAAATCGTAAATTTAGTTTCAGTATCATGTATAGAGCCTATAAACACGATATCTCTGAAAACAAAGTAACTTACTCCATGACCGACCCTTACAGATTTATTATTAGTATTGATTTTGGTTAGGTAATAAATAAAGATATTGATTTTGTTTAAAAATTTAGGATAGAGAAAAATGTTTCTTTATTTAAAGAACGCTAAAAGTATGAACTGAAAGTTTAAAGTCGCAGTTTAGTGATTTTGATCGCCATTTTGTAGGTAAAGCGTCTTTGCTCATAGCTTTTAGGACAATTTAGAGCTCTTAGATTTACAATAATGCTAATGAAATAATCTAAACAATCATAATAATCATAATCTGAGCAAATCTGACTAAATATTAAAGTTCTATACTGACTATATAAAAATCCCTTATACCAAAGTTATCTCTTCTAGAAAAAAAAATACAATATATAATTTGATTTTTTTTTATAAGGTAAGTATGTACGTAAATAACAAATTTATCGTTAATATTGGTTTTTAGATCTTTACGTATTCATTTCATGATTAAAAAAAAATTAACAACGATCACGAAGTAGCGTAACACTTAAAATAGGTATGTCAAAGGCACATTGTTTGGTGACAATTTCACTATTTGCGATAAACGACTCGATAATATCGTACCTTGAATAGATCGTTAAAATATATAATGCACTGTACACGAATGCACGACACTTCGCAACTTACCTATTACAATGTTACGATAATATTCCAAATAAGTCAAAATTGTAATTAACTGGGAAAAAATGTTAGAAGCAGTCACAACAGCAAAGTACACTAAACATTTATAATATACTAGCTGGTGCCCACGACTTCGTCCGCGTTGAAAAATATTAAGTAGCCTATCCTGTGTCCCGTACGTCCAAATGTTTATCTACCAAGTTTCATGAATATCAGTTAATTCGTTTCAGAGTTATGGAGGAACATACATGTAGTAATAATGTTAGTTAGTCTGTATCATAATAAATATGTAGTCATTAATAAGTTAGTCTGTGGTATATAGTCTTTGGATTAAAAATAAAGAGAAGTGTTCGCAACTAAAACATGGCTGTTTGTGTGTCCCAATAATATAATAAATTAGAGCATAAGAATGAAGTGAAACCCCGTGGTGAACAAATAAGTACACGTTATGACATGGCGCAGTCGTCCCAAACATCAAATAAAGTGATGGAGCAAACGGGAGGAACCTATGCAGTTAAGTTACCGAGTGAACTACAATGGCACGGCAACATGGCTGAAAATTGGAAGTTTTTTAAGCAAAAATTTGAAATTTTTCTAAAAGCGTCGAAAATCAAGAACGAAGATGAATTGAAAGCGGCGTTATTATTGAGTGCCATAGGAGACAGGGGGATAAGATTATACAATACGTTGGGTATAGAGAAAAAATCATATGAACAAATAATAGAAGCGTACAATGAACATTTTGAACCGGAAAAGAATGTGACATATGAACGGTACAAATTCTTCAAACGTAACCAGAAAGAAGGCGAGACATACGAAGATTACATAACCGAGATCAGAGATTTAAGTTCTACGTGTGAGTTTGGTTCTCTAACAGAGAGTTTAATCAAAGATCGGCTAGTGTGCGGCATTCAGGATATAGCAGTTACCGACAGACTTTTAAGAATAAAGAACTTGTCGCTGCCAAAGGCCATCGAGATTTGCAGGACGTCACAGGAGACGAAACAGCAAATAGAAGATATTTGCAATAATTCGTCTTCAAAATTAAATCCAGAGGTGATGAAAATAGAGAAAGTACGAGAAACGGGAAGCAATTTCACTAATCGACACAAGAGGGCGCCTGCAAGCGGAAGTTCTACAAGGTATAATCGTCATGGCGTCCGCGATAATAATGTCAGACGTCAATGTCAAAAATGTGGTTACGAGCATGTAAACAAACAGTGTCCGGCGTACGGTAAAAAGTGTTTAAAGTGTGATAAATACGGTCATTTTGCATCAGTTTGCAAAAACAAAGTAATAAAAGGCATAAAATGCAGTGAATCGGATTCACATTACATGGGTTTGATATTAATGGACAATATTAATAGTGAATGGGTTGTTACGCTTGGTGTTGAAAATGTCCCATTAAAACTGAAAGTAGACACTGGTGCTCAAGCGAACGTGATACTATTAAGTGACCTAAAACCTCTTGGACTGGATCGAAATAATTTAATAAATTCCAATGCGAAACTGACTTCATACACGGGAGAACGCATTAAACACGTGGGAAAGTGTGTACTAGACTGTAAGTACAATGGAGTTGTGAACTCGTTACCTTTCTACGTTGTAACTAGAGGTTCCAGAGTCTTAGGCTATGACTCTGCCATTAAATTGAAGTTAATAAATCCAATGAATAGTGTAAAAATAAAGAATAACATTTTAGATGAATTTAGTGATTTATTCGAAGGAATAGGTTGTCTTTCAGGCGAATATGATATTAAATTAAAAACTAATTACCAACCTGTGATTCATGCGAGTCGCAGAGTACCATTTGCACTAAGAAAAGAGTTAAAAAAGCAACTAAATGAGTTGGTTCAATTAGGTATAATTAAGAAAGTGAACCACCCAACTGAATGGGTTAATTCTTTGGTATTAGCTCAGAAAGGAAATAGTTTTAGATTGTGTATAGATCCAAAAGACTTAAATAAAGCTATTTGCAGACCACACTTTGAAATTCCAACTTTTGAAGAAATATGCAGTAAACTAAATGGTGCTAAAGTGTTTAGCACTTTAGATTGCAAAAATGCGTTTTGGTCTATTAAGTTGAGCAAGAATAGTACAGATTTAGTTTGCTTTAATACACCTTTCGGTAGGTATAAATTTTTAAGAATGCCTTATGGGATAACATCAGCTTCAGAAGTTTTTCAATCTAAAATGCGTCAGATCATTGAAGGGCTTGATGGTGTAGAAGTGTACGTTGACGATCTAATTGTATGGGGTACAAATGAGCAAGAACACAGTGAGAGGCTGAAGAAATTACTAGATAGGTTAAGAAAACAGAATGTGAAATTAAATAAGAGTAAATGTAGAATTGCAGTGTCTGAAATTAAATATTTAGGTCATGTTATAAATGAAAAAGGTATTTCTTTAGATGATATGCGAGTTAAGTCTATAATAAATATGAGAAGTCCTACAAACAGAAAGGAACTAGAGAGAGTTCTAGGTGTAATTAATTATGTAAATAAGTTTATACCTAAGTTTGCCATAATCAATTCTCCTCTACGTAACCTATTAAGAAAAGATGTTGAGTTTATTTGGGCAAGTGCACAAGAAAATGCATTTCAAGAATTAAAAAATTGTCTAGTAAAGAAACCTGTATTGCAATTCTTTGATGAAAAAGCCTCAGTAACAATATCGGCAGATGCAAGCAAAGATGGCTTAGGAGCTGTTTTGTTGCAGAACAACTTGCCTGTAGCTTATGCCTCGAAAGCATTAAATGATACTCAGAGTTCTTATGCACAAATAGAGAAGGAACTTCTTGCAGTACTTTTTGGATGCGAAAAATTTTATCAATATGTCTATGGTAGGAGGTTTGTTGTCGAAACCGATCACTCTCCACTACTGTCTATTGTTAAGAAACCAATTAATTCATTATCGCCACGTTTACAAAGGATGGCAATAAAACTTCAAAGATATGACTTTGAATTAATTTATAAAAGAGGCAAAGAGTTATACATTGCTGATACTCTATCTAGGTCGTACAGCAAATATGATAATAGTGAAATTAGTTTGAATTCTTTGCAAATAGAAGCTCAAATAGACACAGTATTAAAGAATATAGAAGCAAGTGACAAACAATTAGAGAGGATTAGAAAATTAACATTAGAAGATCAGAATCTTGTTGTTCTTAGAGATTATATCTTAAATGGCTGGCCTTCGCATAAGAAGCCAGTACCTGAAAACATAAAAGTTTATTGGCCACATAAGGAAAATCTTACATATAAAAATGGTTTTATTTTAAAAAACAGTTGCATAGTAATACCAAAACTGTTAAGAAAAGAAATGTTAGACAGATTGCATTATCCACACCTAGGTATAAACAAAACACTCTTGAGAGCTAAAGATAATATGTTTTGGCCAGGAATGTCAACACAAATAATAAATATGTTGTCTGGGTGTGAACCATGCAAGCTGTACAGTAACAGTAATAAGAAAGAAACTATTAAACAACATCCAGTTCCATACTTACCTTGGGACAAGTTAGCTGTAGATATTTTTGAATTAAAAGGAAAATCATATCTTATGGTTGTAGACTACTATTCTAAATTTCCTGAAATTGCTTTACTAGATAACACTACAAGTTTTTGTGTTGTTCATAATTTAAAGAGAATGTTTAGCCGATATGGCATACCAAAAATTGTATTTAGTGATGGAGGTCCTCAATTTACTTCATCCATGTTTAAGGATTTTGCCAACGCATGGAATTTTTGCCACAAAATGTCTAGCCCGCATTATCCTCAGTCGAATGGACTTGTTGAGCGAACAATCCAAACAGTAAAAAAAATTCTTAAGAAGTCAATGCATGACAAAACCGATCCTTACCTCGTAATGTTAGAATATAGAACGACACCATTATCTGATAAGCTACCATCCCCTGCGGAAATGTTATTTAATAAGAAAATAAGAGGTCTATTACCTAGAATAAATAATATGTACAAACCTAGAATAAGAAAAGTTAGGAAAGATTTATTAGATAGACAAGAAAAACAGAAACTATATTACAATAGGAATAAGATAGATTTAAGGAAACTTAGAATTAATGATACAATATTATTTAAATTAGGAAATCTTTGGAAAAAGGGAAGAATAATAGAAATATTAGGATATAGAAAATATAAGATATTAAGCTTTGCGAATAAAGTGTATATTAGAAATAGGATATATATAAAAAAAAGTAAAAAGAAATTTTAATGTAACTTTGAGAAATCAATATTATGATGATAGTGATTGTGAGAATGAAATCACTAATCAGAGTAAACCGATCACCAATGAAGGTGTACATGATATATCACAACAGCAATCCCATGTAACTAGTCATGGAAGAGTTGTAAACCCTCCACGCAGATTCACACATAGTGATTATGTAACAAAATGAATTATGCAAGGATTAATACAGACACTTAATAAGTCATTGTTATAGACAACCTGTAAATGGAATTAATTTAATTAGGGTTACTAATTAATGTGAAGGAGAGGGATGTAGTAATAATGTTAGTTAGTCTGTATCATAATAAATATGTAGTCATTAATAAGTTAGTCTGTGGTATATAGTCTTTGGATTAAAAATAAAGAGAAGTGTTCGCAACTAAAACATGGCTGTTTGTGTGTCCCAATAATATAATAAATTAGAGCATAAGAATGAAGTGAAACCCCGTGGTGAACAAATAAGTACACGTTATGACAATACATACATAGAGAAAAAAATTCTAAAAATCGTCAATTTAGTTTCAGTATCATCTATAAAGCCTATAAACACGATATCTCTGAAAACAAAGTAACTTACTCCATGACCGACCCTTACAGATTTATTATTAGTATTGATTAACTTTAATTAAAGCTTTAGTGAAAATCACTTTACAAAAATCCAAAAAAAAAATTAAGAATTTTCATTATTTTACATTTTTAATCTATATCTTTTATCTATATACATATATAAAATTAAGTCGTAATCGACTTCTGCCTGTTTCCCCAGTAACTTGATCAAAACCTTCTAACGGTTTTTAAAAAAATTACAAAAAAAATATTTTTTAGATTACAGTAAAAAAAAATTAACTGCTCTGACTTGACAGAGTACCTATAACACGTATACTTATACCAAAAAAATGTAAATATACAATAAATAGTACCTATATATTGTTACATACACATATAATAACAAACGATCATTATCAACTAAGTGTGAGTACAAGATTACATATTCCGTGGCACAACAGTTACAAGCAGTCACTATGCAATCGCTGGAGGGTTTATTGCGACAACTGTACTTTAACTTGTAAATATATTGGTCAAAAACTTTGCTTCTAACAACCAGTTCCTTGTATCAGTCATTATATAAACCTGGCAACTCTTCTGAAAGCAATAAGAGCACTTGGCACATTCGCCATCTGCTGAAAATTTTCCTTAAGGGTAAGTTTGAAAGTATGATAGTTTTTTTGTTGAAATCACTCCCAAAAGTCATAATAAATTTCACTATGCGCTCGCATGAAACAAAGGGCCAACAATGTGAAGAATTTGAAAAAAGAAAAACACGTTTTTTTTATTTTTTCTCACTAGCTAGCGCCCGCGACTTCGTCCGCGTTGAAAAAGAAAAAAGTAGCCTATCCTGTGTCCTGTACGTCTAAATGTTAACCTACCAAGTTTCATGGAAATCAGTTAATTTGTTTACGAGTTATGGAGGAACAAACATACATACATACATACAGTACCTACACTTACAGATTTATTATTAGTATTGATTGATTGATATATCTCAGAAATATGAAATGAAGTAAAAAAATTCAAATTCTCGGTGTTTAAATTTTGATAAAACAAGGGAACTTTCATAGTGGTATTTTTGGTCGCAACTGTAAATGGTCCTTCGAGCCGGATCATTAATTATTACATATAATTTACTGTCATAGTCCTTGGCAACTTTAAAGCAGAAGTCACTGGCTCTGATAGTAAGTTAATTGAAAATAGTGTCAAAGTCCGGGGTCCAAATAAGTATTGTCTAATTTATATGATCTTGTCATAGTGTACATAGTGTACAAGTTTTTACTTATCTGTAAATATAAATAAAAACTAAAGACTTAAATCTTTTAATAAAACGAGTTATGAGTACTTAAATAATTAATTATTAATTGTTGTTATTATAAAATTATTCAATTACTTTCTTAATCTATTAAGTTTCATGGCGTTTAAAAAGCTATAAGATTATAAAATTATAATTGTAATATCGACACTGTTCCACTCTGAAACGCAATACAGCATTAAATGTTACAGTTGGCCAATAATACTAAACTATGCATAAATTGCTTTATCTGTATACATTAATATGTATACAGCTAAAGCAATAATTTGTTTAAGGTTGAACGAATTGCGAATTCGTGATTCGTCTCAATACGTTGACATTAGTCGCTTGTACAAACAAAAAGTGGACTAAATTGTACACGACATAGGCACAAAACATTAGCAAAGATGGCGCTTCGAACAGTTATACCACTTAAACTAACGACTTGACACATTAACGATCACTTGGCTTTAATGGGTGTTTTTTTCGGGGGTTATAAATATATCATCATCTCAGCCGTAGGATCTAAGCCATATAGCTCTAGAATTTTGTAATAGAAACATTTAGGACCAGTCCAGATCGAGCGTCTACCTGTGGCCTTATTAGGTCAGCCAGTAAGTCCACCTTGAGGGTCTCCACCCAAGAATCTTTCGGTCCTAGCGGCCGTCAGTGATTATACATTTTGATAATATAGATTATATGATATACACTAATAGATTGGGCTATTAATAAAAATATATATTTTTTTGCCATTATCTGGTTATTGATATACGTAAAATGTAAACATAAAATTTATTTGCAATTGTTTAAGAAACTTTTTAGGACAGAACTTCTATCCATACTCTTGTATGACGATAAGTTCTATTCTAAAAAAAAATTGCAAATAAATTTTCAATACCAAATAAGTTTTTTTTTATAACATCAAGGTGGCAGACAGGCTGGCGGCTCACTTAATGGTAGGTGGTTACCGTCGCCTAAGGACACAAGCAACACCAAGGGGAGTGCTAGTGCGCTGCCTACCCCGTAGAAGTTTATTAACAGCTCGCTTGAAGTAGCCCAGTAGAAGTATGAGTAATTTTGAAACTTAAATTGTTATCACGTTTTAAAGCCAAGGTTTCAACTAGTGAACTAGTCAACAAAAAATGACAATGACAAATTAAATAGCCATATTATTGGACAAGTTCAAAGTTTCAGTATGTATCGCCCGGCGACACGCTCTGACGGACAGACGAACTGACAAGTGGTCTTAAAGCACCTGCGCTGCGCATAGTGATCCGATTCGAAGGTTGAATGTTGAAACAGACATACGGACTTATATTTGTATAGTGAATTTTGTTTGTTCTATAGTTGGGCAAGTATTTTTGGAAATAGACGCAATATTGATCTTCAATTATGTTTGAAGATTAACATATATTATTTAAAAAAAGTGCACAACAATGGCTATCAAAATAAATGGCAGATAGTCCATTGGATAGCTAGTGTTACTTATAAATATAAGTACCTGTAATACTTATAAAGGATTCAATACCAACGCGTACTAAAAGTCTATAATATACCTAGATCATGAATACAGATTCTATAAATCTAAAAGTGTAAAGAATAGAATAAAAGGATATTCGAATTGACTAAGACTCATGTCCACGTAATGAAACGAAACAGCATAATTGTGCTGAGACAGATCGTTAAAGCAAGCTAAGATCCTTAACCTAGTAATCCTTATATATATCTATCTATATATATATATATATATATATATAAATCTCGTGTCACGATGTATGTTCGCGATAAACTCTGAAACTACTGAACCGACTTTGATCAAACTTCATAAGTATTTGTTATTTGGTCCAACTTAAAAGATAGAATAGTTTATATTACATTTTGTTTATTATTTTTTTTTGCAAATTATATAATATTATTAACATAGCGCCATCTGTTGATACCTATTCAATCCAGCAATTATTTGTTAAAATTATCTGTGAGTTCCATGACAATCTAACAGATGGCGGTGTAAGACAATCTAACAGATTGCACCCGTGCGAAGCCGGGAGCGGGCCACTAGTATAATAATAAAAGTTGAAGAGTTTGTTTGTTCGTAGGTATCTTGTTTGGTTGAATGCGTTAAACTGAAATTACCGGTCGGATTTTAATAAATACTTTTTGCATTCAATAGCCTAATTCTTGAGAAATGTTATGGGCCGTTTATCATCGTATACTATGACCCTTAGAAGTTGAACAAAAAGAAAAAAAAAATTAAAAAGAACGCTAAAAAAGAAGTAATACCGAGAAGAGACGGAATGTGCACGCCTTTGGCAATTTAAATCAAACAGCAGGTGAAACCGTGGCACGCAGCTAGTGCTAGATAAATGTGAAAACTGAGAGTCATATGGGTACTTCGCAACCAGTCTGGCGTTAGTAACCACTTCCTAACAGCAGACCGTCATGAAATCCATAAAAAGAAGCTAGTGAGATCTATTTTTTCTCCTTATTTAGGCATTAATTTATTTCATTCCATCAGTTGATCTGTCTACTTGTTTATCACAAAAAAAATATAGGTTTCCAAGGTTTTTTTTTTAAGTGATATCTAAGGCTTGCAACGTGCTACTCACATGAAGAGAAAGTAAACGTCCTTGATACAAAAACATGCAATAAATACTTTAAGCTCTGAACCTTTGTTACTTACTTAATCAAGTTAAAATATGTAACTTCGCCTATATAAGTTAATTTTTTTTTCACTTTCAATTCCCTGGATCTTGTTTGTCAAGGTTGACAAAGCGCCAATGTTTGTTCAAATATTGGCATGTTGGACATGTGTTGACCAATATTGGTGTGTTCGTTAAATTTTTTTATATATTAAAGTCGACATAGTCTGACAGTTCACTTGGTGGTGGATGGCTACCGTCGCCTATAACGCAAGCAACGCCATAGGTGCTGCAAGAAAGGGATGGAGTAATAGGCTCTGGAATCCCTTACTCACTCACCGAAACACAACAGCACATATGTTGTTATTTCATGATGGTCTTCTTTAATGGCGTGGCTACTGCCGCCAGACGGGTGACTGCGAAACGCAGTGTGCCCTGCCACTACTTATGTGGTTCAAGTCATGTGTTTTTCAATCAAATAAATGGGCGACGTAATATGTAAAAATAAATGTAAAATGTAAAAAAAAAATGTAAACATTTGATGTAAAATTGTTTATAAAATTTAATTTTTAGTTATTCACATATTTTTTATTTTTGTTGTCATTTAAAAAATAATATATCAGTCCCCACACATTTGCTACTTGCTAATTCTATAACGGCCTTAGTAACCTACAGAAAGGCATGCAGAGTAACGTTATAACATGCGTTACAAGGTATTTGTTATTCAATTTATGTTTTTGCCTAAATTTAGAATTACCTAAAAGTTTTTTGGCAAAAACAGAACACGCGTTGATGTCTTTTCTATATATGTAATGTCACTGACGCTAGACGGGCTTCCTAATTTAAATGACTGCGAAACTGACTCGGTCTTAGTTCAAAAATTTAATTTTTAATTTTAATTTTAATAAAATTTCATTCATCATATATTTTTGTAAGGCTTTTTATTTTTTATTTTTCAAAGCTTAATAAAAATGGGCTCGGATGAAGTCGCTGACGAAAGCTAGTCATCATCAATACTAATAATAAATCTGTAAGGGTCGATCATGGAGTAAGTTACTTTGTTTTCAGAGATATCGTGTTTATAGGCTCTATACATGATGCTGAAACTAAATTGACGATTTTTAGAATTTTTTTCTGTATGTATGTATGTATGTTCATCCATAACTCTGAAACGAATTAACTGATTTTCATGAAACTTGATAGATAAACATTTGGACGTACGGGACACAGGATAGGCTACTTTTTTCTTTTTCAACGCGTACGAAGTCGTGGGCACCAGCTAGTAAAGCAATAAGGTTAATAAATTAAATGCGCAGGAGCCGCACGCAACTACGCAGGCGTGGCGTGGGCGACTGTGTCCTTCTGAGTTCGAGTGACGATGACGCGCTGACGTCATCGCCTTTAAAAACAAGATCCTCGCCAATTAGAGCCTTCCGAGACCGATTCAAAGTGTTAAACACTTGTATAGGAAATCACCGTACCGACTACCGGTTCTAAACAATGTTAGATCTAAACAAAATTTAACATTTTAATAGTTAATCTGAACAGTTTCTTTTGACGAGTCCATTGTTTAAGTAGTTAAGGGCTTGAGCCTTATAGCCTTGTCTGATTCAGAGCAAAATAGGCAGGCTGATTCAGGCTTTAGCTGATTCATGGCTAAAGGCCATCTTTACAAATTGACTCTGGTTTGGTTGCTATTTTTTATGTTAAGGCGGCACAGACAAGCTGATGGTAGGTCGGCTGTAACACAAGCAAAGCTATATATGCTGCAAAGTGGGGTTAAGGATAAGGGGTTATATATTATTCTTTATCCCAGCAAAGCCTGCAGGGTATATATGTTAGTATTTAACCCCTGTTCTTCTACATACCTGCTGCTCTTTACGTATTTTTTATCGTATTGAATTTTAAATAAATTCTTATATCTATACTAATGTCTATTATGTATTTTATACTTATGTAAAAGTTATATTGCGGGCGAAGCAGCAAGCATGAAATAGTTTAAAAAAAAAAACATTCAAAATCAAAATAAAAAAAATCAAAATATTTATTTATCAATTAGGTTTCTCACGAAACTCTTATGATCGTTATTATAAATTTAAATTTACTATTTACTAGGGTTTCGGAAAAAAAGCCAAGATGACGATCCTGAGAAGAAACCCCGAAAGAAACTCAGGATACTATTCTTTTTGTCATCTTTAAAATATAAAAATTACAATTAAATCACACTTAATACAAACATAAAGTTCATATAAAATACTAAGCAAAACATAGTATGAGCTCCGGATCCAAGCTCTAAATCCAGGCTTCATTGTCACTTAAATAATCAGTGACCTTATAGTAGCCTTTCGAGAGGAGTTTGGCTTTAATGACGCCTTTAAATTTATTTATAGATAAGGCTCTTATCATCTCAGGTAGTTTATTATAAACCCATAAAAGAATTACTTATCTTGTGGAGTCGCGTCTTATGTAAATCTAAATTATTTTTGAACCTAGTATTTATATTGTGTACATCACATTTTTTATTAAACTGACTAATATTTTTATGAGCGTAAATTAATTTGATACTAGCGCAGAGTATTCAAAATTTAATGGCGCTGACTCAGAACGCCGCAAGCAGACAAAATTAATGTCCAAAAATAAAGGATACTTCATAATGCCCCTTAATTGCGCCGCGAAAGGGCTCCGAAAATCGAATTTGGACCAATTTTGGAATTGCGTGTTGTTTCGACAGAGACAAAAAGCGAAGGTTTCTCTTCTCTATGATTGGGTTGTTGCTCGCGGCAAACAATCGAAGAACACGGCAGTCATTTCGTTTGGCCTAACGACCCAAGACAAAAAAGCCATTAATCCTAAATAATGTTACAAATGCGAAAGTCAGTTTGTTAATTACGCCTTCCTTAACTAGAACTTGTCGACAATGTAAACAAACACTGTAGTCTTTATTTCTCCATGCACAAATTTGATTTCCTTCATACACTATTAACTTTGTTTACATTCTTAACTTAATCAAAAGAAAATATATTCATTAAAACCAAATAATTTCATTAAAAACTGAAATTCCAATGATATTCTACTTGCGGTTAACTTTAGCACGTCAAATTTAATGACATCTTTTGCCTCTTCGAAATCTATCTTGTCTCTGAAAGTCAGTGATGTTACGAAATTAATTTCAAGAAATTAAATTAAACTTAATATTTCCTAATCCAATATTTATATCAGATATTTCTTAGAAAAAATAAAGAAAGAGAAAAAGGGGCGCTAACAAAGTCGAGAGCAAAAGCTAGTAGATTCTAACTGACGCGTAGTAAGTCATATTCCCCATTAGTAGTAAGCCCCCATATGTAAATTCATAAACGCACAGTCGCTCCTCATAACTACCCACTTTTTTGTATATTTGAAATAGTTCAACGAATCGCGATAGCTTTTTTAAAAATTCATCTTAGACTAAAGAAGAATTTGATAGTGGCAAGGCACACTGCGTACCGCAGTCATAGACTGGGCACCTTAATTGGGATTTAGTTGATTTAGTATTCAGTCTATACTAGTCTGTGAGATCCTGTTCTATTGATGTATCAGGCCATTTGGGATTAGGTTGTAATGTTCTGCAGGCATCTTGAAATAAGGGGATGAGTGAGGGAGCACCTTTATATTTTTGAAATATTTGCACACCCCTTAATAAGGGTAGAATGAACACTATCTATTGTAGTAATATTTAACCTATCTACTTACATATTTCCTGCAAATAAGTTATTATTATTAAAAAAGACAATATCATAACCATCATATAACAATTTTTAAAAAAATTAATTCGATTATTCCATCTAATACATATTATTATTATATTTTAACACAATTGTTAAGAATTCCTTTTAAATCTTAACTTATTCACTCTTCATTAATTTTAAAATGTACCTGCTCACAAATTATTGGTACAGTGTACAGATTCACTTACAGTAATTGATTAATCTCAATGCGAAAGTTCTAAATAGAATGCTTCACATCAAGCCTCAGCAGTCATTGTGTAATTTGCTATAAAATATATTAAGTGCAGTGCAATATTTTATACCTATCTAATGCGCAACATTAGATAAATCATTCGGCGCAATCCAGTGAACGGGGTTTGCGTAAGTTTTTCGGGATCGCTTGGCCGCATGTTTGAACCTCTTGTCTTTGCCAACATTATTAAAAAAAAAAAAAAAACTACTACAATTTGACATTTTTCTGTTTTTAACAATTTTGACGGTCTTTGAGATTAATTAATTCTCTTTTTAAACATATAAATACGGTTTAACGTAGAAAAATATATAAGGTTAGAAAAAATACACTCACCGAAGGAAAAATATCCTTTCCGGCACACACCGGTGACAGTTCGAAAGGGATTTAAGAGGGTAAAAAAATCCCTGAAAACACCAGCGACACTTAATCACAGACCGCGATCTTAAATAGTTTAATGAGATAAACACAATGGATAAAATAATCCAACTAAACCACTGTTATTGAGAAAAATAATTTACTTTAATTAAACTGTGAAGGCACAATATCCACAGAACTCTGGCCACATAAGAGAAAAGTTTAAAAAAGGAACACAACACAAGTTGGCGCGTAATTTGACAGCGACGGAATAAAGATGGCGGTAAAGCGCGCCCGCTCTCCTCGATACGACGAGGTCGACTGAATGAGCTAAAGTTTTAAATTCGCGAGAGAGAGAGAATGTTACGTCGTCTAAAAAGGCTTTACATACTGCGAATATTAATTCCGAAGGAGGCCGCGTGTGCAAGGAAAACTGCTCGGACTGTTTTACCTATCTGTGCACAACAGTTCATTTGTAACAAAAACAGAGGCACCTAGTAAAGGTTTTTTTTTTATTTTTAGTTAAGATCGACAGACAGACTGAAGGTCCATTTGATGGTAGGTGACTACTGTCGCCTATAACACAAGTAAGGGATGGGATGGGGTAATGAGCTCTGAATCTCTTACTCACTCACCGAAACACAACAGTACATAATATTTTTATTTCACAGTGGTCTTCTGTAAGGGGGTGGATTACTGTCGCCAGACGGACTGCCCCAATGATTGCGAAAGGCAGTGTGCCATGCCACTAAACTTTCCAAATACAGACCAGAGCCAACTTTGAAAACTTAATTTCCAAAGTTGGCCCTGCCGGGAACCGAAGCCAGAGCAGGCCTCTTTCACTTCATGTACTTGCGCGCGCTAAGTGCCTACGCGCCGCTGTACTTTCCAAGGTACACATTCACGCGGTTGCCACCGACGCGAGCGCGCGCATTCACATTTATTTTTTTCTTCTTTGATCTCCGCCAGGAGTAATTGTGTTCCGTGTCTTTGATTTACATTTCGGAAAGAATAATAGGTATTATGCCTCGTAATACGTGTGCAGCGGAAGGATGTACTACCACGGCTGCTATAAAGGTGTCGAAACGATGGGTTTTGTTATAAAGCAATACACAATTTAAATCTGTAAAAACAGTTTTATTTAGTAACATAACAAATACTTACTTTACTCAATACTTACATACTTTACATAAATACTCTCCGCCGTTGTTCAAAATTTTTTTCACTATAGAACAATAATGTATCGCCAAATAATTTTATGTCGAGAACAATTTAGCAGCGAGCTCTCCGACTATTTCATCAAAACTCGATGTTTGGTCGACTTTGTGTTGTGTGGATTTGTGGACTAATGATATACACAATTTAAGCTTTTTTATTTGGTCTCGTCAGTGGAAATAGGAATAAGTACCTACCAATATGAAAACCTTTAGGTACCTACAAGGTTTTTTATCATTGCTCGTTACCTACTAGTACTTATTTACATCTTAAAAATCATGTTATTCTGATCAACTTGAACTGAGAAGTTGTAAGCTTATAGTTACTAGTTAATTACTTAATAAATAGTTACTAGCGGCTTAATTAGCTTTGTATTTTGGGACGGCCTAGAAAAACTCAGTAGTAGTAGCCCTGACTTTATTACTATTACTTCAATGTCACGCGGGCGCGTGCGGCTGCAGAGCAATAACAACTCAACGTTTGAACTATAAGGTATATTTTTCCGCTAAGCAGTTGGCGAGGCAAAACGGTAGGCATTTAAAAAAGTTGTGATGGTCTTTTTGTTAGGGAGTGATTTATCTGTTACGGTAGTAACTACTTATTAATCTGTGGCCAGAGCAACTGAGACGTTAGGCAAGTACCCTTATCACTCATCCAACGGGTTAGTCAAAATATATTTATTTACATATTTATTATTTAATTAGCGACCCGCTCCCGATTACAACGGATGCAATTTTTTTCTACAAATTATAAGCTCTTTTCGTTAGTGAAAACTGCATGGAAATCCGTTGTGGCTTAGAAGTTTAGAAGAAAGATTTTTCAATGTGGACGAAGTTGTGGGCACCAACTAGTTTTGAATAAACGCAGTCAAGGGCATAAGTAAATAGGGTACCTTTCATCCACTTCACCAATCAACTTGGGTTTGCCATAATTCACTAGCGAAGTTTTTTATTTAAGAAGGCAATATAATACATAATAGTTGAGCTATAAAAATGGTTCATCAAAGGTCAACAAATGAGCACAGCTGTAAACCATCCTTTTCTGTGTGGTAGCAATACGGAAGGTTCTGTAAACAGTCTCCACATGTGGCCATGCAGAAATAGTACCGTTTCATTATTATTGGATTTTATTCGAGACTTTCAAGGTACAATCGGGACAACAAGTACCTACATATTTATAACGCTGACAAATTATATGCGACTGTATAGAAGTAGTTTTTGATTTTATTCTTTGATCATCATCATCATGAGTCCACAAGTGTCATGAGTCCACAAGTGCCATGAGTCCACTGCAGGGTATTGGAAATTTTATTTGAGAGCCAAATTCAATCTTCTGTCCTTTGCATCCATCCAATGTCATCAGTCCAACTTCAGTCCAGCTTTTAGAAGTCATCATTCCAGCGAGCAGTGGGTCGGACCGAGGTGTTCACTGCAAATTTCATCTACTTTAACGCCCATCCACTGTAAGGCAGACATATTTCGTTCGTCCATTCTCCATTCCCAATATGGTTTCCTTATTTTTTGGGCTATATCGATTATACCTTGGTTATACGACGCAGCGATGGCCAAGGTTTATAGCGAGATGAGCGGTCATTCTAGGCGCCAGGTGGCAAGGGGCACCAAAAAGTCAAATGCAAAAAACAGTTTCCAGGGAAAAATAAAAGTTTTAGAAGCGCGGTCGAGCGCGGTGGCATCTGATTTTTAAAAATGCGTATAATGACGCTGAAAAATGCGTAGATTTCCGCGGGGCGCCTCTACATAAATCCGTAGATCTACAGACTTTTTTAAAGGTAAATCTGACTGTTTGGAATGGCTAGACTAGCAATGAATTTAATCCACAATTTACATGCTGTGAAAGCTGGCTGGAATCTTATGTTTTCATATTGAACCTTGACTATCTGTGCGTCAACGTAGAGAAAACAAATAAAAAATCGACTCAAACAAAGGATAAAAAGGCAGAACTCTTCAGTCTGATGCATGGATACTGAGTGGATATAGAAATGGGCTGAGTACCCTTTAAAATAGGTGAAATTTGAAAAAAGTGAAGTTGTCGATTGTACAAAGTAGATATGGCGACAGGCAACGGGCGTTTCCGATTTTGCCTCCGCGCCTCCTACGCCGTGTCCGCTAATGGCTGATTAGAAAATAAAATATAGTAAGTGCACTTACCTATTGCATAGGTACGCCTTGTGTGACCATTCGAAACCTTCAATAACACATTAAACTCCTTGTTTATCGGACAAAACAAATACATATATCTCTGTATTTGCTTGCTTGAGATATAATACTTAACTTTATTAACTTGTTAAAGAAAACAGATATATTTATACATTTAATGAATTAACGAATTATTAAAAGTATACAATGTAAAATGTGAAAGGCAAAAATAAAAAAATAAAAAAAAATGAAACAAAAAAGAAAGATAACCAACATCAATTCCAATAGGAATACGTGACTTTCTGTCTGGTTTATTTTCCTTTTATTTCTTTTTTTTCCTATTGGGCACCTGCTATCAAAAATAAATATCCAACCCTTGCCAAAAGTATAATGTCAGGCGTCAATGTATGTCAGGGCTTATATTGTATTTGGTTTATATTGCTTTACATATGTTACAGAGCTTTATGTAAGATCTCCACATAGAGAATTCATAGGTTAAATTTATAGCCCCTGGCATCATACACGGATACACAGGTTAAACTTATAACGCCTCTTTTGTGTAGGGGGTTAAGAATGAATTACACTAAAAAATGCACATATTTTATTTCTTGTATGAGCAGATAAAAAATATTACCATCAGCGCTATCTGTCGTTGAAAAGATAAACCGCAAACGCCATCTCTCCTTGAATAGACAACCCACATACGCTATCTATCGTGGAATAGTTAAACCGCATGCGCCATCTATCGTTGAATAGATAAACCGTATACGCCATCTAGTTTTAATGAAAAATTTGAAATTCGAAAGTGCGCGAAGGGAGCACAGAACAAATTTCGCGCATGATCCACCCAATGTAAAGAGTTTCATAACTCATAATTTAAGCGGAACCGTGACGACATTTTTACTCAGACGGTTTTTAGCAGTGTTATTAATACCACATTGACATTTCTCCCTCAAGAGCAATAGAATACCTGCTTTTATTAAAATGTATTTAACTGGCCTAAACAGGCTTAATATTTTATTACTCATTTAGTAATTTGTTATTTTACTTGTTACAAAAAATCGTTCAAAATCCAAAGGTTGTTATTAAAATAATGAAACTGGTGTTTATAGATTTTAAAGTTTTTATCTAGATTTTTTATTCTTGGCATTATAATATTTTACACACTGTTAACAATACTGTTCATACAAATGTTTATGTTATTTTAAAGATACCTTTAGTAAAAATTATTAAGTAGGTATGTCTTTTGTGAAGTGCTGTTTTGAAGGTGGCGAGGGACAAGATTTCTTGGATTCTTTTGTCCAAAAATGTACTGACCCTGGATGTAAGTACAAACTCCCTCTGCTTAAGTTAAATTTGTTAGGTATATGATAGCACTAATATAATTTTTTATTTGATGTAGACACCCATAATAATATGCATTGAATGAAACCAAAGGAAATATATGTTTCAGTGAAAAAATTAAATTATCATTTATAGAGACGATTATTATTAAATGAAAGAGAAATTAAATAACATTAAACATATGTAGTATTGATCTATATTAAGCTCAGAAGCTAACTGGCGCCAACTTTTTGTTAGTTCCGTTTTTAGTCGTCTTCCGGTTTACATTTCTTAAAAAAAAATTTATTCAATAATCAATGAACACGTTTAATTGCGTCAAATTAATAATATAATTAACAAATTAAGTTAATTGTTTATTAAAAAAAAGGTACATTAAATTGGTTAGAAAAGCAAAGGTAATATTTAAACGCGTGACATTCATCCAGCTCAGCGTAAAACGGAAAGACATTTTAAAAAGTTAATCGATCGATCTGAGTCAGGACGTGTCTACATTGTTTACGTCCATTTTTTATGTTAGTTATGTGCAAATAACATAATTAAGTGTGGTTTTTAAAAATTCACTCAACACAATGGCGCACGGTAAGCTTAAATAACCAATTTGTTTTCTAATCGCTTGTAATGAGCTTGTTTACAATATTGGAAGTGACATCTGAGCAATTTTGTGGCGGCCATTAGGGTTGCCACCCTTTGAACAAATAAAGAAAAAGTACATTGTATCAAAACAAAGTATTATTTATTTCACAATGATTTTGTTTAAAAACATATATTTATTATTATACTTTTAGCAACAACTAGCAACAAATAATTGTCATTAATAAACAGCTCCACACTCTACAGTCTATATTTTAGTTAAATAAATAATTTTTATTTAATTCAGAAACGCTTTATTTCATAATTTCTTTCGTCTCGCCGCTTAATATTAGGGGTTAAAGTATGAAATTGCTGATTTGTACTGAAAAATAAAAATTCGTTTTTTTTTTAATTTAACATATTTATTTAATCAAAATAGTTACCATTATTATCTATACATTGCTGCCATCTAATAGGAAGCTCATTTATGCCTTTGCGATAGAACTCTGGTGATCTAGATTCGACAAACTGTGTGAAAGCATTTTGCACTGCCTCCTGAGAAGAAAACTTTTTATCACGCAGAAAATTGTCCAAATCACGAAAAAAATGGTAGTCCGTTGGAGCAAGGTCTGGCGAATACGGAGGGTGACGAATGGTTTCTAATTGCAGTTCCTGTAGAGTCTGCAGATCAGTCAAATCATGAGGCACCCATTTTTCATATATTTTTATTTTATTGATTTGACGCAAATGAGTCAATATTGTTGGTAAGGTAACGTTAAACCATGCCGCTAATTCCTGGGTAGTTTGGCTCGGATCGGCTTCCACCATCTCTTTCAAATCATTGTTATTCACCTGTGTGGGCGGTCTTCCACGTGGTTCGTTCTTCAAATCGAACTTTCCATCACGAAAGCGTTTAAACCAAAATCGCACAGTGCGTTCATTAGCAGTCCCCTCTCCAAACGCAACATTAATATTGCGAGCTGTTTCTGCCGCGCTAGTTCCGCGTCGGAACTCGTATTCAAAAATCACACGAATTTTCGAAGTATCCATCTTTATTGTCTAAGCTGAATAAAAAAAACAACTGAAAGTTGATAATCGAATGTTGCACATTTTTTAAAAGAAGAACTACATAGGTACCGTATGAAAAAAGTTTCACTCAAAAATCTCAAACCATGAAGGTTCTATGTCAATTCGAAGTACCTATTACAATAAAACGGCAATTTCATACTTTAACCCCTATTATTTATCACATAAAGAAATCTGAATGCTGAGGTGGGGGGAATTAATAGTACTAAAATGAAAAATTAAATTAGAACAGAACTATATATTTGATTACAATTAATTTCAATAATGAAATTTCGCCATAAAGATCATACTGTAAGGCTTTATTTTAATAGTTCAGGTGAAGACACTGGGTATTTTATTTATCCCTGTTTCATATCTTGTTTTCTTTTTATTATGTAGTCCGTTTTCATCCATATTATTATACACATCCAAATTTTAAATGTGGCTATAAAAATTCAAGTAAATGTCAATCAAGTCATTGTTAGTGTAAAGTATCAATAAATTTTGCAAAATTATTGGATGGAGGATTTTCTGCTAGGCATACATACATATATCTTAAATGCCTTTCCAATTTAATAAAACTTGATCCGTGCCTACACACCAAAGCCGCCGGCCCGGTGGCACGAACCCGTCGGTTAAGCCCGGCGGCTTCAGAAAGTTGCGAGTTGGACAAATTTGCTGACGGGTGATTGCCGTATGCTCGGAGAGGTTGCGCGTGTTTCGGGCGTATTTTCAGTATTTGATATGGATGAGGACGATAGTGATCTAATATTAGCAGCATTATAGGTAGATCCCTCAAAAGACGTCCCACTGGGTAATACGCGCGGTGCAAGCCGCCGGCAAACTTGTTTCCAAGAGAAGCCGCCGGCTTTTACCGGCGGCTTTGATATGTAGACACCTTTATCTATTATATACGAAATTACGATCAAAATATTTTTAATGATTCATGTAAAATGAATCTAGAAAAATCAAATGCAAAATAAAGTAGTTTCGCGTACTTTATTGTTTCAGAGTATAATTTCCCGAAAAAACGTAAGTGGCAACTCTAACGGCCATCTTGAATATTTGACAGAGCTGTCATTCGCATCACAAGCACAAGTAGTTTTTGCTTTTGCCACTTATTTTCTGTATTTCACGTGGAATTTTAGTTATTCGCGAGAAAAACTCTAATAAAACTATGTTTAAAGTGAAAATAAGCTAACGTGTATGAAATTGCCTGTGTGTACGTGTGAAGTTTCATTAAACATTAAATGCGTTAAGTGAAGAATAATCAAAATGACTTCATCTCAAACTCAAACTAAAACTAGCAGTACTGCTACAACAACCAAGCCCCAGAAGAATTACGGCAAGATAGTATTGACTTTATACAACTGTTTATTGCCCGAATCCGCGTTTAAAGAAACTCCGTCCCAAGCGGATGGACTCGACTTGGAAATCGAGACTGACCTGAGAATCCTTGGCTGTGAATTGATCCAAACCGCCGGTATACTGCTCAAACTGCCACAAGTTGCAATGGCGACTGGTCAAATATACCTCCAAAGGTTTTATTACTCGAAATCCTTTGTTAGATATCCCATGGAAACAATGGCCATGGGAAGCATATATCTAGCTTCGAAAGTAGAAGAAAAACCTTGTAGAATACGAGACGTTATTAACGTTTTCCATCACATTAAGCAAGTTAGAGGTCAAAAGACAATCTCGGCACTTATAGTCGATCAGAATTACATAGAATTGAAGAATCAGGTGATAAAAGCTGAACGTAGGATACTGAAAGAGCTAGGTTTCTGTGTTCACGTCAAACACCCGCACAAGTTGATTGTCGTCTATTTACAACTTCTTCAATATGAGAAAAATAGACAACTCATGCAATTCGCGTGGAATTATATGAATGATGCGTTGAGAACGGATGTTTTCATGAGGTTTCCACCGGAAACCATTGCCTGTGCATGCATCTATCTGACTGCTAGGAAAATTGGGTTACCGCTTCCAAATAATCCGCATTGGTACCTCCTCTTCAAAGTCACAGAGGAGGATATTAGAGAGATTTGCACAAGGATACTGCAATTGTATAAGAGACCCAAGGTGAACTCGGACGAGCTAGAGAAGAAAGTTGAGAGTCTAAGGAAAGTTTATCAAGCTAATAAACACATTCAATCTCAGAAGGATAGGGAAATAGCCAAATTGGACGAGAAAAAGGCAGATTCGCCCACGGCTTCCACTTCTAAAGACACAAAGAGAGATTCTAAAAAAGATAAATCACCGAAGACACCTCCGTTGTCCAAGTACCACAGCAATCACAAGTTAAAGAGGGAG
Source organism: Synanthedon andrenaeformis (assembly GCA_936446665.2). NCBI lineage: Eukaryota > Metazoa > Arthropoda > Insecta > Lepidoptera > Sesiidae > Synanthedon > Synanthedon andrenaeformis. The sequence goes on from OW387798.2 coordinate 633,395, forward strand.
AGAAGGTCTCGTTCCCCTTATGATCGCAAACGCGAATACATTAGCAAGAGGCACAAGTCTCGTTCTAGAGATCGTGAACTTGATCGCTCGAGAGAAAGAAGATCAGACGATAAGCGGAGAAGTGATAAGTCAAGAAAGTATGATGACTATGATAGATCCAAGTCGAGCAGAGATGGAAGGGATGATAAGAGAAAGTATTAATTAACATAGTTAAGTAATACAACAACCTTGTCGGATCAATCCCACACAGTTTAATTAAGTTGAATTTAATATTTAAATTCTATACTTATATTCATTGCTAGCTATATTCATAATATGTAAATTGTAAATATTCATATATCATGTTTCCACAGGTTGGGGAAGAAGTTTCCTCAAATTTTATATGAAATATCAAGAATTTTTCAATTAAATCTAATTACATAATATGAAGAGACTTTTTCCTTGACCTATTTAATTCAACATGTGGATGTACCAATGTGGAGGATTTATATGGAGTTTTTTTTTTAAATTAATTGTAAATAAATTGATGTCTTATACATGTTTGTTTCATTTAAATTAAATATCTTTTAAAGAAATTAATATCATGCATTAAAAGCAATTTGAAATTTTAGAATGATCTAAATAAAAAGTAATTTTTTGTTATAGTATAACGAATAGTCGTTAAGATATGTAAAAATTATTTTAGGTTCTAATTATCTCAAAAAATCTATTTTGATCTTTTACAAAAAAATAAATGATTTACTAGTAGTAGCCTGAACATAGATAGATTATACTGTTAAACAACACAACTTAAAAAACTAGATTCAACAATAAATTTTATAGTGGATTATCTTTGTACTAAGTATCTACGTCTTTATTATTTACAAAAAAAATTCAATATTGATATTACCTATACAGTATAATCTCGCTAATCCGGCACTTCAATAGACCGGCACGTCCAGTAATCCGGCACCCTCCGCTCACGCTATGTACATGTTAATTTAATACATTATGTGTACTCTCTCTATGAAATGCTTTATTTTATTTTATTTTTCCTTTATAATCCAGTAATCCGAACATTCCAGTAATCCGGCACCCTTTGGTTTTTAATAGTGCCGGATTAGTGAGATTGTACTGTATTTGTTTTACTTGTGCCTGTCTACTTTTTATTACATCTGCGAGGATGCTATTTCTGGGCCCTAAAATTACATCTTGCCTCTATATTTTTATGTTCTTATAGGTTCTGTACTCTGTTTATATGTTGTAGACGCAATGTTTTAACAAAGAAAGTCTGTCTGTCGTCCTGGTATACATATTTATAACTAGCTGTTGAACGCGGCTTCGCCCGCGTTACTTTATAAAATATAGCCTATGTTACTCGCTGATAATATATGTAGCTTCCCATCAGTGAAAGAATTTTTCAAAATAGTCGAGTAGTTTCGGAGCCATCAAATATTTCCTCTGTATAATATTAGTATAGATGTGTAAGTCAATACATACAATATATTTATAATTTTTTCCATAATATATACTAAATTATAAAGCTGAAGAGTTTGTTTGTTTGTTTGTTTGGTTGAACGCGTTAATCTCAGGAACTACTGGTTCAAATTGAAAAATTATTTTTGTCTTGGATAGTCCATTTATCGAGGAAGGCTTTAGGCAACAGCTAGTCTTGATATGAAAAGTAACTAAACTAAGTTATCATAAATTTATAGTGGAAATACATATGTTCTTTCTTGTATCCCTAGCAACGTGTATGCAAAATTTCATGACGATCGGTTGAGCAGTTAAGGCCAGGCTCTATGAAACTAAGGGAACTTTAAATAAATGTGCTGAGTCAACCACATATCTGATCAATGTGGAATTTACATATATATATTTTGAGACCTTTATCTGTGGATTATCAAGTCAGAAACATGATTGGGTGATTTTCATTCGATACATTTTTTTATCGAAATCGACGCCTTTTCCGGAGAATATTACATTTTTCTACTAAACGGCTTGAGTTATATCGCCAAAAAACTTCTCGTAGCAAGGAAACATTGTTTACCAGTGATTGTCAAAATAAAATAAACTTAGGTTTATTTTTACTCCTATAATTAACGAAAACAATTTTGAGACTTACGTTGTTTAGTTCCGAGCTAGTGCATACCAAATCATGCTTCAAATAATGTACGCAATATTCAACCTTACGTAAGCTGTATCTTGCGATATATTAAAAAAAATCCTAGAGCCGCCGAGCAACTTGTAACTCTCGGGTGGCGGGACGTGGGCGGAGCGAGCGTAGGAATTTTATTCGTGGAGCCTGCTCTTAAGGCGTGAAAAGGTAACAGTCAGACAGACAGAGTTACTTTCGCATTTATAACATTAGTATGGATATCTGTGAAATTAAAATAAAGTAATCGAGATAGATATATAATAAAGATGTAATCTGATTACGTCTCTTTCCTACGGGATATTGATCCCAAACTATTCCCGATTTAGTCTGTTTATATTTAGCCTCGGACATCATTCACTCGTGTCCCCAACAGTGAGTGAACATCTCGCGTTCATCTGCGTAATAAATTTATAATTAAACAATCACATTAATAATATATTTTATAATTGTGTTTGTGTAATAAATGATAATATTTGACGCTGTTGTATTTTCAGTGAAAAGTGTTTAATTAAAAATTATTAAAAAGTAAAATAAACGCTAATAATTGTATCTTTGATGAGAAAGTGAAATACCTAAGCTTAAGATTATTATGTATTTAAGTGCTTACTTATTTTTATATGCCTATTTTGGTATACACCTAGTTATTATTAAAACATTTTATAGTGGATTTAAATAAAAAAAATTAATAAAAACGGCCTTTCACAATTTTGATTTTATTCTGTTATTTCGAAATATAATTCGACTATTTAAAAAAAATATTAAATATTTAGTTTCTTATCAAGGGAATCATTCCTTTTAAAACCCCCTAAGTATTGTTTATACGATATTTATCGCTGCTTTTCTTTTTAAATGTCAAAATAATAAGTATACTGTATATATATAAGTATGTACTTATTAAACCAATAAACATATTTTTTGCTTACAATATTTAATATGTTTTCCCTAATTCTAAAAATAAATTTGCTCAAAAACACTTCATAAAAAACGTACATTAAAATATAAACATCCTGTTTATTCTTGCAATGAGTCACGTGGTGTGATTCTGTAACATTAAGTACAAAAATCAAATTATAGTCCTTATTCACGTAGCAATAAAGATTATGTGACACGAATGCAAGCTCTTCACCCACTACGGATCTCTTGACAGCTGTTATCATTTACTTATCATTTTCATATCGTGTATATACATTACGTGGTTACAGTTATTATGATCTTTATCTCAACGCGGTAGAGTTGAAATTTGTTTATCACAAATACATAATACTCGTAATGATCGGTTGACTTTCATACTCGTTCAGTACCTAACAAACCATTATTATTTGTAGTGGTGCATGCTAATTTCTAATATAGTTTTATAAGAAATTACTTTTTTAAAGTAACAATTAAATTATAATCTAAAAGAAAATAGTCTAAATTAAAAAAGAAGAAAACTATTCAGTGTTTTTTATAGAAGTGTTTATTTCAGTTTTTAGTGTATACCTTTAATACCTAATACAGTTTTATATTATTATTGATTTTTAAATGGTTAAATTAAATTATAATCTAAAGTAAAATAGTCTAAATTAGAAAAAAAACTTCAGTGCTCTACTAAATTATTATAAAAGTTATGATTTGGTTTCAAGTGTATTAACTTTTGTGTAAAACTTGCTTGACTGTTAAATTTACATTAACATGATACGAACTTGAACCACAGGGCAATTTTAATTTCCATAAATAAAAGTCATTTTCAACCTTAGTGTTATGTTGCTAGAGTTTAATTTTGTTTACATATATCATTTTATTGTATAGGTACTTGATTTTGTGGACATTTATTACGGCTATAACATAAACAATGATAATTTTTTTATATATTTTTTCGAACTTAGTGACTTATTTAAGTTTCATTAATAAATAGTAAAGAAGTAATATAAAACTTTCTTTTACACACAAAGAAAACTTAATTTTGGTATATATGTATATTTTAACTCGTGACTTCAAATATTGAAATTTTACGTTTTGGTAATCATTTTTTATCTGGTATGCAAGAACTAAAGATCCAACGATGGAAATTTAATCATAAAATTAAATAAAATATCACCACATTAAATAAAAAAAACATTCGTGAATCAGTGTTACCAGTACTTAAGCAATATGTTGCCATTAAGGAAGGTGGTTCATCGCACTTGCTTCTTCATCAGTAGGACTGTGTACATGACTTGTGAGTTGAATCAAAATGATACTTTATTTTGACGAGTCATTTCTGTAATGAATAATTATTTATTCATGTATCTATTCTATTAAAGACGCTTTCCACTTGAGTCTGTTTTCCCGCTAACTTCTTTTAAATCACCCAACGGATTTTGATACGGTTTTCACTAATGAAAAAAACGATAAACGAGTAAGGTTTGTATATGTATATAAATAGTAGACAAGATAGACGTCGTTTAGTCAAAAGCTGATGTGTAAATTAAACAAAAAAAATTCAATTTATCGCTTCATAAGAATCTTTTGAATATTAAAAAAAAAATTAGCCGAATTGGTCAGTCTATTTTCGAGTTTTGCGCTTAGCATTCATTTTTGTTTATATAGATTGGCAGGAAAAAGTACATCCATGTAGCTAAAGCCAGAGGCGAGTCGCTAGTAAAGAATAAAGCCTCAATGTTTTATGTTTATATTGATTTTGTGGCAAAAACATAGTAATGTACCGTTCCAATCTATCTAATACTAGCGGGCTGCTCCCGGCTTCGCCCGAGGTGCATTTTTTTACGTCAAAACCTTCCCTGATTATCCCTCTGTCCATGAGTGAAGACAGAATTAAAATCGGTCCAGCCGTTCTCGAGTTTTACGCTTAGCAACACATTTAGGGATTCATTTTTATATTATAGATAGATATAAAATTCTCGTGTCGCGGTGTTTGTTGCTAAACTCCTCCGAAATGGCTGGACCGATTTTGATGAAATTTTGTGTGTTTATAGGGTAGGTCTGAGAATCGGCCAACATCTATTTTCCATACCCCTAAATGTTAAGGGTGGTCCACCCCATTTTTTTTTTATTTTCTGGCAAAACATCGTTTGCCGGGTCAACTACGGTCTATAAATTTTGATATATTTTTTTTATTTGGTGTTTCCAGGTTGCTGTGGTTGCTGTTCGGCTCTGCGGCCGCGTTACAAGCGACTGGTCGACAACATATTCCCGGCGTCGCCACAGGATGGCCTCGTCAAGTCCAACATGGAGAAACTCACCTTCTACTCGCTGTCCAGTCCAGAGAAACTGGACAGGATCGGCGAGTACCTCTTCCAGAAAGCGTCGAGGGATATATACAGGAGGAGGCATGGGTGAGTGTCACAACTCACCTGTGATTTCAAAATTTTACTGACTCAAAAACCTTTTTTTTTGTGCAAATAAATTGGAGTGCAACACTTCATAATAGTGATTATAAAACTTAATGGTCTTGCTTAATTAACCCTGAGTTCACAACAATATGCTATATTTACTATTATTAATATATATATAAAAGATATAATTTATAAACAAAAATTAAGATTATAAACCAAGCTTATGTTTACCTATATAGGTACATACTTTTATTTAATTTCTATATGTGCCTGAAATATTAATAAAAGAAAATAAATATAATTTCAATTATGAAGTAATTCAATACTTTTTTAATGTAGATTCGTTACATATTTACACTGTCATTACAATATGTGGAAATTAGATAATGCGATAATTTTATCGCATTATCTAATTATGTGCCGCGATGGGGGACTAAGCTTATCGATTATCAAATGATCTATTTATATTGGATTAAGTCGTCGGAGTCGTTAAAAGTTAAACCTCAAGTCATTGCAACATTACTGCAAGGTCATGTTATAAAAAAACTGAGCGACGATTTCTCTCACTACAACCATTACGAATATTTGCCGAGACTTCTTCCGCCCCTCTTTTTTTTTAACTTTTAAAAATAATAACAAAAATGTATGAGCAATAAAATTTATTTTTAATATTTATTGATCAAATTTTTTTTGTCAAAAAAAAAAAATTCACGACATTTGTGTCTAGCAAGGCACACGACACGACAGATAACGCAATTCGAAATTATACTAATATCTATATATAGCCTAAAGCCTTCCTCGATAAATGGACTATCCAACACAAAAAGAATTTTTCAATTTGAACCAGTAGTTCCTGAGATTAGCGCGTTCAACCAAACCAACAAACTCTTCAGCTTTATATATTAGTACTAATGGCCCGCTCCCGGCTTCGCACGGGTGCAATTTTTTACTCAATCCAGCTGATAAAATTACCTTACATCGCCATCTGTTAGAATCTTTTGGAACTCGCAGATAAATAATTGCTGGATTGAATAGGTATCAACAGATGGCGCTATGTTAATAATATTATATAATTTGCAAAAAAATAATAATAAACAAAATGAGATATAAACTATCCTATCTTTTAAGTTGGACCAAATTACATATAGTTACGAAATTTTATCAAAATCGGTTCAGTAGTTTGGGAGTTCATCGCACTTATTGAAACTTATTGAAATGACTGCTTAAAACTACCCCAAACTATTTCAGATTCGTGATAATAGCCATGGAGGCGATGGACCAACTGCTTCTGGCGTGTCACTCGCAGACCCTAAATCTATTCGTGGAGAGCTTCCTCAGGATGGTTCAGAAACTGTTGGAGTCTACGGACCCACAGCTTCAGATATTAGCAACACAGAGCGTAAGTGTTCGTAAGTGTTTAAAAACCTTTGGTCGAGTGGCTCTGGTCAACTTTGGAAATTAATTAATCATAGTTGGCTCTGGCTTGGATCTGGCAGATTTCAAAATTAAGCAAATTTTCGCATAGTTTATTTTTCGAATATACAGATGTCACTGCGCCGGCAGGTTATAATGTTACATATTGTTCCCCAGAAGATGCTTGTGTTAATTTTGTATACAAAACATGGAGATGGAGACTAGAGTTAAGGAGGACCAACTTACATGGGTGTTAAACTGAAAAAGTGACAAGCTAAAAGCATTAAATAGTGGTTTATAAATTGACCAGAGTGGCGCTAGTGTAGCATTGGTGTTCGTATGATTGGTTGGTTTCGTAGTTTATGAAACCACCGTAAATAAAATGCTACTAGAGCGCCACGCCCCAATTCTACTACAGCGCCACCCAATTGAGCGTATTCGACGGACACTTTCTCATGTATAGATTTGGGCCTCCTTACCTCTAGTCTCCATGATACAAAACCATCGTGACGGTGTCAGCAGTGTCGAATTTACCCCTCTGCTGCCAAATTCTCCTTACAAACTGGCCCAGTGCGCCCAAAGAATGTTACATTTCAAAATCGATCCTAACAGTAGCGCCATCTATCCTTTCCTAACCTAAGTTAAATTGTACGACACTTTTCAGTTTGTCCGTTTCGCGAACATCGAAGAAGACACGCCGTCGTACCACAGACGCTACGACTTCTTCGTGTCGAAATTCTCTGCGATGTGTCACAGCAACCACGCCGACCGGACGCTCCGGGACCGGATCCGGCTGGCCGGAATCCAAGGCTTGCAGGGCGTCATCAGGAAAACGGTTTCGGACGACCTCGTCGAGAACATATGGGAGTCGCAGCACATGGACAAGATTGTCCCCTCGCTGCTGTACAACATGCAGTCGGCGGAGAAGTATTCGACGGCCGAAGGTCCGGACGAAACCGAAGGCGGGGACGGGGCTTGCGAGGAGTCTCCGCCGAGATTGGCCGAAGCGTGCCTGAGAGAGTTGGTTGGGCGAGCCTCGTTTGGCCACATACGTAGTGTCCTCAGGCCCGTGTTGACCCACTTCGATAGGCACGAGTTGTGGCTGCCCTATCACTTTGCGGTGCACACGTTCAAGGTCATCATGTTCTCAATACAGGTAAGTCTATACGAGTGACTATCTGGTGACCGCGACTTCGTCCGCGTTCAAAATTATTGCTATTGACATTAAATAGATATGACAAATGGCCCCAGCACCATTTGTCATATCTATTTAATGTCAATATCTAATAATCCATACTATCCATCATGATACTAATATAAATGTGAAAGTAACTGTCTGTCTGTCTGTTACCTTTTGACGCTTTAACTACTCGACCGATCATCATGAAACTTTTCATACACGTCGTTAGAGATACAAGAATGGACATAGGGTACCTTTTATCCAGAAAAATAGTACTAAGAGATCAACTAAAATAGAATGTAAAAAATAACGAGTGGTGAAACGAGAGGTAAAGCGTTATATTGCTTATATAATTTTTATTATTAAAATATCTGTCGAGTTATTTGAAATATCTGTCCAAATAACTTGTGCAGTACTTGACCAAGGGATTTCTGGAAAAAAGTTTTTTTTTTTAATTGGGGTGTGTGAACGTTGTCTATAGGCACAGTACTCGTACAGCGTTGTGGAGGCGCTGATGCAGCATTTGGACGCGGGCGGAGGCGCCGGCGGCGACGCCAGGGCTCGAACGCGCGTGAGGGCGGCGCGGGCGACGGTGCTGAGCAACATCGTGGCCATCGCGGCCGGCGACAGCGTCGGCCCCTCGGTGCTCGAGATCATCAACAACCTCCTCACCAACCTCAAGCAGTCCGTCGCCCGGGACTCGGAGGTCAGCGGTGCAGAGGTATGTTCAATACTAGCGTTTGCAAGGGACATCGCGAATCTCTATAAAGTATAGCCCATGTTACTCGCTGATGATGTAGCTTTCTATAGGTGAAAGAATTTTTTAAATCGATTTTATAAAGCTTGCGACGGTTAGTGAATATTTCTTGGTGTGATCTGGATAATTTTTTTCGTTGTGAGATTTACAATTTTTTCTCAGTGTGAGCTGGATAATTTTTCTTGGTGTGAGCTAGATATTTTTCTTGGTGTGGTCTGCTTTATTTTTCTTGGTGTGATCTGGACTATTTTTTTCTTATGCGAGCTGGATATTTTTTCTTGGTGTGAGCTGGATAATTTTCTCTTGATGTAAACTGGATATTTTTTCTTGGTGCGAGCTGTATAGTTTTGTTTTGATGTGAGCTGGATAATTTTCTCTTGGTGTGAGCTTTACATTTTTTTCTCAATGTGAAGTGTATTTTGTCGGCAGAAGGAGAGCGACGAGAAACTGTACCAGGAGGCGTTGATAAACGCGTTGGGCGAATTCGCCGACCACCTGCCCGACTTCCAGAAGATCGACATCATGATGTTCATAGTGAGCAAAGTGCCTCACGGGCCGAGGCACGCCAAGAGCACCAAGCCAGACGCCATGCTGCAAACCATACTCCTCAAGTCCCTGCTGAAGGTCGGCGCCACGTACCGCACGGTGGAACTGAGCAAAGCCTTCCCGGCGGCTTTCCTGGAGGCATTGCTGCGGCTGTCGAGCTCCAGCGAGCCGGCAGCACGAGTGCTGCTGCAGAGGATCCTACACACCCTGCTGGACAGAAGGCACAACGCGCCCCGTCTGGAGACTCCGACGTTGCACTACGCCGAGTTGGGTCTGGTGGTGGAAAAGGCGTCCCGTCCGGACCTCATATTCTTCAGCAAACACGGATACGCCATCTTCAGCTCGCTCTACGAAGGTGAACTCCTCAAATCATATCAAATTAAGGAAGGATTACATTTAATTTAAACATAACTCTTCATATTATTATTATTATTCACATATTTATTTTCATTTCTTAATTCTAAATTTTTTACAATAAATATTAAAAAACAATAAATATCGTAAAAAACCTAAAACTAGAATTCCGCAGGTAGCGGGGCATGGCCCAAGCTACCGGTGGTTAGGGCTGCAGAGTGAGGAACCTCCTGACAATTCGTGCCGTGTCAAGAAGTACCGCCTTCTGTATCTGTCCCTTGACCCAGCCATCCAGTGAGAGCCTCTCGAGGTGTTGATCGAGGCTCTTCGCTATAAGACCGTTTGCCGATACGATTATCGGGACGATGATGGTCGAATCGACATCCCACATGGCGGTCACCTCGTGAGCCAAGTCTATGTATTTAGTGAGCTTATCTTTTTCGGCTTTCACGAGATTTTCGTCATGTGGGACAGCGATGTCAACAAGTATCGTCCGGCGCTTGGATCGGTCAATAACCACGATGTCAGGCTTATTAGACAATGTCAGACAATAGTCCTGTCCGTGATTATGGAGCGATCCCAGTAGAGCGTCGCATGACCATTTTCGAGAACCGGCGCAGGTTCATATTTATAATATGGTACAGAAGACTCAACAAGGTGATATTGAATTATTATTATTATAAATACGTCATGTCAGTGTCTCCTCTAACTACTTCTAAATCATCTAACAGATTTTAATACGGTTTTCACTTATGTAAAGAGGGATAAGTAGGGAAGGTATGTGTATAAAACAATTACATCCCGGGCGAAGCCTGGAACGGGTCGCTAGTAAGTTTATAAGTTTTTATAAAATTTATAAGTTTTTATAACTTATAAAAAAAAGTACTTATATCTTTAAAAAAAAGTACAGTGAAAGATCCATAAATGATATTATGTAATCGTTATTGAACAACTGATGATATGGTTGGGGAAGAATTAATGTTCTACGGCGAGAATCGACTTTATAGCCTTTAATTAAGATTAAGAAGTTAGTCTTGCGCTTTGGCTCTGTAGCTTTTCGTCCAGCAGTGGGGTTAATGGTGAATGTCGTGGTGCAGGATTGCAGCTGGAGTCTAACACGTTGGAGAACATAGAGGCAATATACACGACCATAGCGCTGATGTGCGTCGAACTCGCTTCAGAGGAGACGCTGTGCGATCTGCTGCAACTCATTCTCGCGTGAGTCACGTATTTATTTATTTATATTATTAATTTTTGGGACACCCAACAGAATTAAACCAAAAATATAAAAAACGCTCCACAAGCGTGTCCACAGATAGATAAATTACATACAAGAGAGATTGTTTGGTTCACTTTTCATAGGAAATGAAATATAATCGTTTCACAAATATGTATACATTTCAGTGTCCAGCAGTCGGCACTGACGAATCCGGTCCTGTCGTTGTCGCAGCAGTTCCAGCTCCACGCCATCACCCTTTCGCTGGCGATGCTAGTAGCACACGTGCTTCCGCTACCGCAGTTGGCCGACTATTTGGAACAGGTGAATTGATCTCTCACCCCTACAACCGCACTCATACTGATATTGGCGATATGAGAGTCTTTCTGTTTTTGGTTGGCGTGTCACGTCAATGTTTGATTGTCTATGCTACGCTAACTCAGATAGCGGAGGCGCGGCTGTCGGAGGGCGCGCATCTGACGCCGCCGCTGCTGGAGGAGTACGGGGGGGCGACGAGCGCGAGCAAGACGCCGCACCTGCTGGTGGACGCGATGGCGGTGGGTGAGCGTGCGGCGGCGCTGGGCGTGGACACGGCGCGCCTCACCGCCGCGTCGCCGTACGCGCCCGGCGCGGCGCCCGACGCGCGCCATCGCCACAGCTGGCTCGAGACCGGCGCCAACGTCGGCCGCGACAGTCTCGCCGATGTCGCGCCGCACGACTCGCAGCTCGACTCGGCGCACAGCTCTCCCGCGCTGCAGAGGGTGAGTGTAATATTAAACTAATATACTAAATCAGTCTCAAAAGTGCCTCTGATTATGACTAAATCTATCATCGACAATTAAGACAAGATTATTGTCGCTAATAAGCCTGATTCCAATACCTGACAATCCTTATTGATATTGCAATTCCGCATGAAGACAAACTTCGTCAAAGCCGATATAGTAATTCTGTTTCCATAGCAAACTCAATACGACGCTCTGGACGAAGAGTATCGGATGTTTGTCGAGAAATATAACCGCAACTACCGCCCCTCCTCGCTCTCCTTCGGCCATTACGTAACCGAACATTTATCTTATATTTTTAACCATTTATCATATTAACCCTTAAAAGTATTTATAGATCGTCAAATACAATAAAATACATTTATTGATGGATTTAAAAACAAAAGTATAATATCATAATAATGAGATCAAATTCATAACAGAGTAGCAAAATTTCACGATGAACGATTGAGTAGTTAAGGCGTGAAAAGTTAACAGACGGACAGAGTTACTTATACATTTATAATACTAGTATGAATCTAGTCCTCTCAATCGAGTAACAAACGTCCGGGTACGCGTTTACAAACTTTCTTAATTATGATATAAGTAAGAATATGTGAGAATAATGTTGTTGGTGTAAAAACAGCGCAGCGACAATGACTTTTGGTATTGGGGCCATCAGAAGATGCATAGTGTTAGCACTCTAGACATCAGAAGCCCTAAGTGCGATGTGGTACAGTTATCGATTTATTCCTTGAAATATAATAGCATTGATTAATATACATATTTCTTTATTTATTTATTGTTTATTTATTCGTTGGACATACTCGTAGGTATACTTTAGGTAGATTATTTAGTTTCGTAATGACTATGTTTTAGTTGTGAGAGGCTAAATTATCAAAAGCTTTCATAGATAATCTCTAATCTGCAATGTGTTGCTATAAAGGTAGTAATGTGTAATGTATATTATAGTTACTTATGTGCTGGTCAGTATATTCAATAGGATTTAAACAAAAATAGCCATTTTCTCAACTAATAATTGAATGGAAGTTTTGGGTGCTTGTGCGCCGTGTGGGCTTATCGTGAGTTTATAATGACCACACTGAATTGTAAATTTTCCATATATAAATGTTTTACGCTCTCGCTAGTGAGTGCGGTCATTGTAAACTCATTCTAGATCTCGCTCTCACACAAACTCGAGACCGAGTATGAGTATATGTTTCTGTCGTACAGCACCCTCTGCAGGCGGAGAGCGTGAGCCTGGAGGCGCTGAGACGCGCGGCGGCGGCGCCCTCTGACGCTGAGAAGCGCGACGCTGAGCGGAAGCGCGCGACGCTCAACAGCGCGTTCCGGACGGCGCCGTTCGACCACCTGCTGCACCTGACGCAGCCCAAGTACGAGCCGAGCGAGCGCCTCGACGAGATCTTCGCCAGCCTCGGCGAGGAGCCGCTGCTGCCCACCACCTCGCCCGCCTGCTCCTCGCCCTCCGCCCCGCGCACGCACCAGAACCACGTGCCCGTCTACCACAAGTACTTCCCGGAGCTCTTCCTCTACTGAAGCGCGGTTGGTCTTTCACACTACCTCAAGTGAATGTAAACGAACCGTCACGCAGCACGCTCGGTGGGCTCCACTCGGCATCAAGCGCGCTCTGATTGGTGTTTTCACTTCTAAACATACCACCCGAAGTCTGCAACAAGCACACACTATACCGTTGTTCAAGTGAACGCAAGTGTATCGTCGGGTTTCTTCTAGACTCTATTATCTCCCCCCAAATTCTACTTAAAAAGACCTCTAATTTAATAAATTATTTTGCTCACTGAAGAAACCAATTAATTAATTATTTAGTTCCCCTGTTTGCCGTAGCACTATCGTTATCGTGATAAGCAAACATCTACTTTTTCTTTGAAAGGACGATAGGCATGATAAACAACTTGATAGTAGGTGGCTACGTCGCCAATAAAACTGCAAGTGCGCTGCCGACAGAAGGATTGAGGATGAGGAAAGGATGGGGCAGTGGGCTCTGGCAACCCTCACTCACTCGCAGAAACACAAAAGCACATATGCTATTATTTCACGGTAGTTTCTGTGAGAGTAGTGGTTACCGTCGCCAGGCGGGCCGAACAGATGAATGCGAAACGCAGTGTGCCCTCTGATATTCAAATTGAAATTCTATAGTTGTTAAAATTGCTAACAATAATGTTTAATTTCATAGTTTTCTTTTATTTTACAGATGATGACAAGCGATTCAGTCAACTGCTCAAAAGCGTCGGGACAAGTTTAAAAAAAAATGCAATTCTATTATATATATTATACTTTTTAATTAGCACTTTTTGCTTCCATTATTTTAAGAGTTTTTCTAAAGATAATATTCATGATAACAAAAAGTCAATTTTACGTATGTCCATATATGCCTACGTAAGAGAGAAAAATGTTCGCGTAGGGTAGTATTGAAATTTACTTAAATATATTGTTAAAGCAATAAATAAAGAGAAACATTCCATTGGCGCTCTATATGCTCACATAAGCGTGATTATTTAAATTTAATAACAATAATAAAATTTAAATGTGTAATAAATAATATGTACGTAAGTTACCTAGTTAGAATTTACTAAAAAATAAAATGGAATTTTCGCTGAGCTTTTTAATGAACGAGCTCGACTGAGAATCGAACCGAAACAATAATGAGATCGTAAGCTGAAAACAGTTTCAAAAATTAAAAACGTCTAATACAGCAATAGGTTAAATCCAGTGGTTCTAAAGTCCCTGTTGCGAGGGGTCGCAAAGCATTTCTCGTTGGGTCGCAATAATAAATCAGAAAATATTAATAAAAATAAGTTTGTTTTAGATCTTTTACGCTTAAATAAAAACGCAACTTATTATTGGTTTTTTTTTTTTTTTTTTTTTTTTTTTTTTTTTTTTTTTTTTTTTTTTTCAAAAAAATGTTCCATTTTTGAGACTTAATATTTTTCCAATAGACTCAAGGAAAACTAAATCAGTAAATAAATATAAAGTATATTATAATATTTATTATTATAATTAATTAATAATAATAATAATTGTTTATTAATAATATTTATTACAATTTTAAACTGGTCTAAACTGACAAGTAAAATATCTATTTGACCAGTAAGAAAATTTATAGTAATTGTCTTCTGGACGTTCTTGAAGTTTATAGTGAAATAATAATAATAATAATGATAATAATAGTAACAATATAAAAATTTAGCATATGCCTCCATATCTTTACGCTAAAATTTATCAAAATCTATTTAAAAAAAATGTTTAGCTATGAAAAACAAGTTTCTGTAGTTAAATTGCTAAACAGATTCTGATGAAACTTTACCCATTGCTTATTGGATGTTTTGATAGTTGAAGTTATTGTCATACACAATTTTGACTCTATCGATTAATATCTGATTGAAATATATTATATTATGTATTTATTTATAGTTATAATGTTATATATATTATATATATTATTATATACGAATGAATCTCGGTGACATAATATTTAAATATTATAAAAGAAATAGATCATTAAAATAAGCATCGCACTAAAATTATTGTAGTCACATATCGAAATTTTTTTAATAAAAAAAATATTTTCCACGTTACTTACTTAACTTATTGTAACTTAATTGTTGTATTTCTGAGAGGATCTATCAAAACTCACTGCCTTAACTTTCGTCTGTGTTATGTATTTGAAAACATACGAAAGCATATAACGTATTTGAAAACATAAAATATTAAATTAAGTGCCAAATTTATTTTGAAATTTAAACTCTTTTGACTTAATTTTGACACGATTACATTTGAGGGAATTATAATTTTTAAATAATAATAATAATAATAATAATAGCAAAGTATATATCTGCATGTGTTTTCAAATACATAGTATATAATTAACTTTATTATTAGGTACTCTGTTATAAGAAATTTATGAGTCAAATCGTTTTCCCTATCCCTTATCCTACGGCGACGGTAGCCACTTATCATCAATGTGGACCGTAAGCCTGTCTATCCATTTTAAACATAAAAAAAATCTTATTGATTAATAATTAATCAATAAAATTTATCCACAATAGGTAAAATGTCATGGAAGTACCAAATACTAGTAATTTTTTTAGAAAAGCATTTCTGCTTCTGAATCAGCTGACTAAGTCTGAATGAATGACTGTGACTTTTGACTAATCTTTGCCTATGAATGTATTAACATGAATCAGTTCAGGTATTAATTATATTGGGATAAAATTATCGAATAATCTATGGCGTTGATTGTGTTATAGGCGACGGTAGCCACCTACCATCAAATGGACCGTCAGCCTGTCTGTCGAAAATAACATTAAAAAAATATGACTCAATAATTTCTTTAACGAAGTACTTCGGCATTTAGTATTTAAATCTCATTGTAGATTGATATTTATGATATTAATATTAACAACGGATTGGTGGGTGTAACCATCAATGTACTACAAGTATGGATTTCGCACGCCATACAAAATACTATAAGAACTTTATGGAACATTTAAAAGTGACAATAATAATATGCGTAGGGCTTGAACTCTGTCATCTGTCATTTAAAACCAACCAAACATTTGTCGTCTAAGGAAAATGTGACTTTACGTCAACACGTTAGAGTTTAAAATGAATAGTAGAACTTGGTCGTTACTACCTTTCACCATTGACTCCGCCGCTTTGGCATTTGTCACGCAAATTCCATGCTTGTAGTACTTCGACGGGTGTAAGAGATAATACTGCGGCGATAATGAAATAGAATGCTTTTGGTAAAGGTAATAAGGTTTAATTTGTATTGTCACCACTTCCTCGTAGTGGGATCTTTTTATTAAATGTTGGTACGTAACATACAAAAATGTTAAGTCGATTTGTGTACGCTTCGAAAACTCGAGAATGGATAGACCGATTTTAATTCGGTTTTCACATATGTAAAGAGGGATAAACGGGGAAGATTTTTGTATAAAAAAATTGGCACCCCACGCGAAGCCGGGAGCGGGTCGCTAGTTGATTGTAATTGTTGAGTGACATATCCGAATGATATTAAGTAACGGTGTTTTTTGACAAAATAAATGTTTAAATAAAGTGAAATTTTAGTAAGTGTTGAGAAGAAGTTTAACGTAATTTGGAATTGAGTATTGTTATAGTGGACGGACGTACAAATGGATTGTAAAGACAATTAAGTATTATTGGATTTTAGAGAGATTTAAATCGTCAGATTCGCCTTTGAACTTCGATGAAATATACTTACTGGCATATGCACATTAACCCTTTAGCCGCCAGAGTCGGATATATATGACAAATTCCTCTAGTATAATGTTTATTTTTAAATCATTGTTGTTTTCTCTTAAAAATAAAAAAAGGGTTAATCTATTATTAAATTATTATCTATCTATTAAAAGGGTTAATATTTTTTTAAGAGAACAACGCAATGATTTAAAAATAAACACGATACAAGTAGAGGAATTTGTCGTATATATACGACTCTGACGAAATAGACACAAAAATAATTGTCGGATAAATCCGACTCTGGCGGCTGAAGGATTAAGGCATATAAACGCATTATGTTTTATATGCTTAGCTTTGTTTACAAAAATATTGTTTAGAAATGTACATAAGTACTACTTTGACCAAAGCTTTTTCACATATGTATATAGTGAAACGGTTATAACAAGGTTATACATATGTATATAACCATGATATACATATATGAAGATAATGATAGAATATCATTTGACATTTATGATATACAAAATATCGTTATATGTACCTATGTATGCAGAGTAAAATGGTCTTTTCAAATTGATAGGTACTATAACAAAATATAACAATTTTGTTATAGTACCTATCAATAACAAAACATATAACAATTTTCAAAAATATTCCTTATAATATAAACTTAAGGGCAAATCTGACGAATCGAGTCTTCAATGAAATTAATATATTTATATGTAGTTAGGTGTTATTGTTATTAATTGTACTTAAAATTATTATTGTTAGGTCGCGGTTGATTCAATAATAAATGTGGTTAAAAATTAATTAAATCTTTTATTTCAATTTCCCCATAAGAGCTTAATCCTAAGGGATCCCTATTTAATTTTTTTTCTTTATTAAATATCCCAAAAGGTAGGCAAAGTATTTGAAAACCGTATTTAACGTTTTAGTCACCTATTGTCAGCCTGTCAATCATAACTAAAAGTATAAATTGTGGGTTTTACTGCAATTAAATGAAACCACAAGTTATATAAAAACAACATTAATATATTTTCAACATTTGTTCTATCTATAATACATTTTTACTTAACAAAGAGTCGATTTAAGCAACGCCAACATATCTTGTAAAATTTCATATCGGCCCAACTTAATCTTCTCTATTAAAATTTACAACTTATCTAAAACTTTAAGGTGAGTCCAGACTATAATAACAAAATATATTATAAAACAAAGTTATACAACATTGTTATAAAACAAAGTTATACAACATGGTTATAAAACAAAGTTATACAACATTGTTATAAAACAAAGGTATACAACATTGTTATAAAACAGTAATACAACATTGTTATAAAACAAAGTTATACAACACTGTTATATAACAAAGTTATACAACACTGTTATATAACAAAGTTATACAACATTGTTATAAAACAAAGTTATACATTTATGTTGCACTGTTATACATAATTTTGTTATATAACAAATATTGTAAACGTGTTATACAACAAAAGTTATATGGTGTGTTAATTTAATCTGAACACACCTTTAGAACAGATTCACACTATGTTAAATAATTTAAAATTACATTAGTTTCCTGTTAAAATTATATTAATTCATTTTATTGTCACAGTGTAAACCGGCCTTAACATTTATTTCAAATCTACAGTATATTATATACAAATATATATTTTTGTATATTGTACACATATTCAATTAGTATATACAGATCTGTTTAGAACCTGATTTTGGCAGTCTTATATGATTTTGTGCTAAAATTATGATATTTTAAATTTTAAACAATATGGCAATATATGTGTTAAGGAAAATATGGAAATAGGTTAATTTAATCACGAAGAATAGGTACTTCTTATACTTTTAGACATATTACTTTAGACTTCTTATAATTTGAGATTGTGCGACAGCATAAGCAAAAAAAAAATATCTATAAATATGTAGTTACATAAGAATATAACAGTGATACTTGCGATTAATCAATTTTATATAAAGGCATTTTTTTTTCTAGTATTAATTGTCTTATTTATATGAAAACCCAAAAAAATCTTTAACTTTTTTTTAAATGTAGGCAGA
The DNA here is from genome assembly GCA_936446665.2 of Synanthedon andrenaeformis. Lineage (NCBI taxonomy): Eukaryota > Metazoa > Arthropoda > Insecta > Lepidoptera > Sesiidae > Synanthedon > Synanthedon andrenaeformis. The sequence goes on from OW387798.2 coordinate 652,390, forward strand.
CTACATATTTATGTATATATTATTTGTATTTTATTTTTGTGACAATCAATAAAGTGAAATAGTATGAGAAATTTTAATTTGGTTTCAAAAAAAAAAATAATCACTGTGCGTTTAGAATTATCAAAGCCATAGAAGTTAATTTAATTTTTAATATTTTAAATGTTTTAATATTTTGACTAATTTATTTTGATTTTGACATAATACTGTTGGTTCATTTGTCTATGGAAATGTTCTAAAGATTTGCTTCAAAGGGCTTTAGCACAAATTCTATACAAAGTTAACAAAAATGGCTTCAACAAAAATAATATTAAATTTCTATTGAATATTATTTCCGTATGATAAATTAGTCTATTGAAAATATTTTCTATTTTTGTGTCTAGCAAAATAGGAACCGATTTATATAGCAACTTACTAGTAAAATTTTATAGTTAAAAAGAGCGAGAAATTTGAAAGTTTTCGTTACTTGATCGCTTATTATATACAGTGAAAATCGGTTATAGCGACCTTCCCTGGGACCACAAAAATTGGTCGTAATAAACGGATAGTCATTATAAGCAATATTAAATCGTTATAGGCATTCAACAGGGACATTGCCATTTGGTCGTTGTAACCGATATGTCGTTATAACCGAAGTCGTTATATCCGGTTTCAACTGTATTTCAACTTTACATACATTGCTGAATCACGACAAAAGATGGCGTTATGTGACCATACATTATGTGACCACAGTAAATAGATAAAAATGAAATAAATAATAAAGTTTGTTGTAAAAATTCGCCATTAATTTAGAATGAATGGCTACTCGATCGATTTTGATCAAATTTCGCAACTATCAGTAATTTGGTCCAACTTAAAAGATTTTCGATTTTTATTTCGATTATATTGCAAATTTAATGTTTTTTTTTCCTATAGAACAAAGGGCGTAAAGTTCCACAAGTTTTTAACAGATGGCAGTGTAAGTTAGTTTATTAATAAACTCAAAAAGTGGTTTCTTTTCCTTTTCTTCTTTGCCTTCTTGTGATTTTCTTGTGACGCTAATCCCAAATGATCTTTTGGAACCAATAAGACCATAATCTTATTGCGATATATTATACTTCTTCTTTGTTTTTAATGTTATACAATGTTACCCTGAAAAGTCTATGGGAATCGAATGACTGTGGTCCCGACTGCGTCGTCGCTGCATGCGTGCGCAAGCGCACTTTCGAACTCCTGCGGCAAGTACACCTGGAAATTTTTCATAAATTCCTGCTGATAAATTATGCTTGGTCGCAAGGCACACTCGTCTGGCGGGTGGCTACTGCCGCCAGACGGGTTACAGAAGACCAGCGTGAAATTACATTTATTTATTTATTAATTATTTATTTTATACTAGCTTTTGCACGCGACTTCTCCCGCTTAACTTTATATATAATCGATCCAGTAGTTTTTGAGTTTATTCATTACAAACAAAAATATACAAATATTCTCTCTTTATATTTTAAAAAAATAGGTTACTTTAATCTAGTTCTGATCTGATGCGACCGCTGGATAAAATAGATAGTGGGGCAAGTGTGGGCATACCTTGTCCAGCAGTGGGGTGAGCTGTCCCTCGTCGACGAGCTGCGCCAACGCCCTCAGCCCTTCGGTGAGCCGCTCCGGCTGCTCAAGCCAGTCCGTGTGCCATCCGCACCCCAACACCCACTGGGACAGACACTCGTTATAGGCCGTTGCCACTTAAGTATCTCCTATCTTTTAAGTAGCAGACTCACCCTGACTATCCGGAAGGTGTAGAGGCTGGCGGCGAACACGAAAGCGAAGGGCGTCGGCAGTCGGTCGGAGATCAAAGGCCGCGGCCGCAGATCCACTATAGCGTCGCGCGGCGCCGTCGCTCTGAACAAACCAATCACCTCTAATACATTACTAGCCTTTTTATTATTAGTGTAGATAGTAGTGTACTGACTTGAGCAACGCCTGCGTGTTGTGCGGGCGGGCGGGAGGCGCGCCGGCCGCTCCGCAGGCGACGACGGCGTCCCAGGGGCCTACGCGCGCCGCCGTTTGCTCCAGCTGCAGCCACGACGCGCCCAGTGACGTCACGCACTCGGCCGCGCCGCGCGCTCGCAGCGCATGCGCGGCGTGCGCGGCGGCCGCGGCCGTCACGTGCGCGCCGCTGGCCGCCAGCAGCTGCACCAGAGCGCAGCCCTCGCCGCTCGCCGCGCCCATCACCGCCACCCTCTTCCCCTTGCATCCGCCTTGCGCGTAGTGCAGCCGCTGCAACGCGCTCAGCGCCAGCGCGCCCGCCCACGGCAGCGAGGCGGCGCTGTCGGCCGCCAGCGCCCTCGGCCGTCGGCTCACGCGGGAGCTTCTCACCGTGAGCAGCTCCGCGGCGGCGCCACCGGCCCACTCGCTCACGCAGCCCCACACCTCGTCGCCCATCTCCAGCGCCGACACGCCCACGCCCACGTCCAGCACCACGCCTGCGCAAACCGCTCTCAATTAGAAACCCTCCTCTTCTATCAGATCAGTCATGTACAGCGCTGAATGAGTGAGAATCAATGCAAGTCGTAACTTGTCTACTTACTAGAAGTCGAAAGCTGAATAGACTCTAAAAGCTGAAGATGTACAAAACTGTCTTTTTCTAAAGACAAATGTTCAATTGAATCAACTTAAAATAAAATATAAATGTAAATGTAGTTATAATAAGTACCACGAAAGAAGAGATCTGAAGCATCACGTGGTTAAAATTGCGCGGACCATTTTTTTGATTAACTTTTTTTATATTTTTTTAAATTTAATTAAAAGATTTTTTTTATAACGTGGACTAATATTTATTAATTTAATTAATTTGTAAGCGAGTTTAGTTGCGCGGAATCCCTACTATTGCCTCACGACAAGTGTTAACTGTAAACAGACCACTCACCGGCGAACCCTCGCCCGACGGTGAGCGAAGTGTTACGAGCTGTGAGAGCCCGCAGAGCGTGACCGCGCCCGCGGAGCACCCCACGGTCCTCTGGGCAGACGCTGAACGCCTGCACTCGCACCAGCACCTCCCCAGGTCCTGCCCCTGTAGGTACAGCCACAAATTGTAGGTGTCGTGAAGAAGACATTTATATTTCTTCAAGATGACATTTATATCCGAACTTCAAATACTTCCAATACAAAATAGTGAAGCCAGTTTTATAAACATGTGTGCGTAAGCCGTTTACTGTAGTGACATTTCGTGTTCCAAGCTATATCCTCAATTTTTGTTTATTTTTATTGAGAATAATGGTTTCCAAGTTTACTTACGTGTGAAATGTGATTCCATCCTACTTTTTATATTTTTAAACCTGATTTTTACACCCTTTCAGGGGTAGTTTACCGGGACGAGGGCGTAGTTTTACCGCCCTTTTATTCTCTATTTTATCTTAGTTCCAATACGCAATATTTCGCGCAGAAAAGTCTGTTCTCAGTAGTGGAGCAGTGTCATTTTTTTTTCATTTTGTTACCCTTAGCATAATGTGTAAACACATTGAGTACAGTACTTTTTGAATTATTTCAAAATACCTAATACTGCCGAAGTTACAAACAATCAAAGTCTAATAATTACTTGGGTTTCACGCAGCCGACATGTAAAAACGCGTGACGTCACGAGGCGCTGTTTGCTTCACTGTTGAATATTTTTTATTATAAAAAATATATTCATCAATTCATCAAATAATCATTATATTTTTATTATAAAAAAAATGCGGGAGTTTACCTCATTAAGCCGCCGAAGTCTGAAGTTAACTCACTTACTGGCTATGGAATCCTTACTGACGCAGTAAACATTTAACTGTTGTTGGAATAAAACATACCCGGCGCTACGGCGTCCTCCACGAGTAACACGCTGTGGTCCGGCTGCGAGAGGAGCGCGCGCGCATGCGGACCGGTCGGGGTTCGAGCCGCGGCGCGCAGACCGGCCGCGAGTCCGCACCCTCCCCCCACCACGCACCCGCACATGAATATTATCACACTGCGTCGCCACACTGCGCTCATGCAACATAATTATAATCTTGTAAGTCCTAATGTCTTTCAAACTTTTTTCAATCGAACATGTGGAAGTTAGCGAATGGGGTGGTGGTCTTCAAACGCCTGAACAGATCTTCACAAGTTATAGCTAGGAACGATCCCGATCACGTCAGCTTTCAAACAAAAAAAATGTTTCCACAGACAGACATAAATGTCAAACTTGTCATTACCCTGTTTTTTGCGTCGGGAGTCGAAAAGAAACATTATTATGTTGCAAATTGTTGCTAAGCGGATTTTTTTTTTAAACCATTTTATAGGTACAAAGTTAGCATGAGTATGTAAAGTTCCAGCTGGAGTATATGTATGCTAATGTTTGGCTCAAAACTGACCTCTGTTTTCAAAGAGTGCAATGAGCTCCTCATAGAGAAGCACCGGAGAGAGAGGCGGAGCGCCCTCCTTTATTCGTTGTATAGTATCTCGACTCCAGGCGGCTATTCTCTGTCTGCTTTCGGTTATCAACTCGTTGTGCCATATATCGTTAAATGACTCTCGAATCTGTAAAAGAAAACCAATCTTTTCTGATCAAATCATTCATTGTCAATTATCATACTACATAATTATAAATGCGAAAGCATGTGAGTATGTCCATATAGATTAATGTACCTTTCAAATAATGAAAGAATTTTTCAAATAGGTGAAGTGGTTCCAGAAATTACCCTCCACATATAAACAAACATATAAAAACCCCCATCTCTCTTTATTGCATTAGTAATACGAGTAAATTACCTTGCTAACAAATTCAATAGTATTTTGGACAACATCTTCAACTCTAGACTTCCCGTTGCCTGCAGCAGTTTTAGCTGCTTCCTGAAAACATTTGAGAAATTGCTTTAGCATATTTAGAACAAATAGCATAGCATAGATGGAAAGAACAGTTATGGAAACAAGTATTCTGTCATAACTGACCTATGCAAGCCAAACATGGCTTATACACAAATAGGATAAGAAATAGGCTACTCATTATACTACATTGTGATGGAGAGAAGTTGGGCACACTGCATTTCACAGTCACCTGGGCAGCCCATCTGGCGGCAGTAACCACCACCTTACAGATGACCACTGTGAAATAACAGCACATGTGCTGTGTTGTGTTTTGGTGAGAGAGTAAGGGATGTCACAGCCCCTTATAAATCCTTGTAAAATGGAGATCCACGGATTCAGATATGGATCTTAACTTTTTTACTCCAAAAAGTAATGGATATGGATCTTTCTTCTTCTTCAGATATCCGCGGATATGGATATCCAGAACATCACTAATTGATAGTAAAAAAAGACAGAAAACAAGAAACAAAGATACAATAAGACAAAGGATAAAATTGACAAGATTCTAAAAAATATTTAAGCAGAAAATATGAATAAAAAAATCTTCATTTTTATTATTATTAACTATATGTTTATGTTATGACAATTAAAGTATACAACAAACTACCCAATAATATTTATAAAGAAATTGCTAAATCCTAAATTTACAAGAACTTCGATAGAATGGTTAATTGATTAGGATTTTAAAGAATTTATGATTTATTATAATTATTTTAAGAAATACGATTTATAAGAAAACACATTAATTCATTTATTTATTACATTAAAACATATTAGTAATTAAAAAAAACTGAAAATCTTCTATAATATAAAAATGAATCCCTAAAAGTGTTGCTAAGCGCAAAACTCGAGAATGGCTGGACCGATTTTAATTCTCATGGATAGAGGGATAATTAGGAAAGGTTTTTACGTTAAAAAAAATGCACAAATATTTGCAAGCCTTGTCGGGTAGTGTTACATTGTACTGTAACTTCTGTATATAAATTAAAATCCTCTAAACTTGTTTTCGCACGAATAAACATTTTTTAGGTATTATAATTTAAAAAAAAAGGTTAATTAAACAGTTACATAAGTTCAAGGTCTCATAAGAAATTAGAGCAATGACACTTGAGAGTCGTTAATCATGAAGCACAGTTAATTATTACATAATTAACTATTCGATTAAGTTAACTAACAGTTAAAATTAAACAGTAGTTTAGTACCAGGGCACCATAAAACTGGAAGAGTAACTTACGTGTAAGGCACCGATTTTTTCGCCTGCTCTCAATTTTAGGTCGTCCATATCAGAGACACCGAGCTAGAAGAAGTCCGTCTAAACCATTTAATGTTTTAATTATATCCTAAAACCTTAACCTTTGGACAGATAATGTTCTAAATAACATCGCTGCAATCATTCCTAAAATAGATCGAATTAGAAGTTAAAGATGCACAGATAACATTTTTTTAAATAACTTTAGAACGTATCTGTAACACTGAAATATTTAAAGTACCTTCCGTTTAAGTATTATCACCAAATTTTATTTAAACTAACAATTTATCTTATTCAAACATAACCTCTTTTCAATTCTTAAAAGTTGTTTGTGACAGTTGACAGTCTGACAGCTGATTGCCGTAATGTCAACAGGTTTGCGATTCGTTTTACGCATTAATATTATTTTGAATCAAATAATAATAATTGTAACAAGTTTAAAACATTTTTTTGTTTAAAGCCCGGGTCTCCTAAAAATTTGTGTTCTTGCTTAATTTACAGAAAGTAAATATTTTTTTATACTTACTAAAAAAGGAATAAATGAAATATATTTTACATTTACTTAAAGTTTTGGATTTGAACTTTCCAAAACACTTTTTTAATTTTATTTTGATGCACATTTTAATAGCTCTATTAGGCGTTAAACATGCCTATATTTAGGCAAAACGTGTTGAAGGTCTCATTGAAGCACATGCTACGTAAAAATTATAACAAAAACACGAAATGTATCAAATTTATATTTATTACTATATCTTTGATAATAATCTAAATTTGGTACTTTTTTGAGAAATGTTTTTGTTTTCTTAATCAACGTGCTTTAAAAGTTGTAATTTCACGAATTTTACCACTGCAAACATAGTGGTTTTTTTTTATTAAAAACTTTTTTAGCGATTCTATAAAACCCCTTAAAAAGGAACTATTTTTTAGTAAATTAATTAAAAAAAAAATACGAAAATAAATGTTTGTGCATTTTTTTAAACTATTGAAACTTATAACCAAAAGATTCGTGAAATTTCCCTCAGTTCCGCTGGGACACAAACTATATAGAAGATACTACTAGCGCTGGGACTCAAACTATATAGAAGATACTACTAGCGCTGGGACTCAAACTATATAGAAGATACTACTAGCGCTGGGACTTCTCGGCGTTCAGACGTGTCTTGTGTAGCTCAATGTTATTTTGCCTCTCGCTCGCACGATAATCTCTTTCCCTCGCGTAGCTCTTATGACAAAGATCGAATCGTGAAAGTTGTTCTACTTCAATTCTTTTTATTTACTTGTATAACTTCGTATATTAGTTTCGTACATTGACTTACATTTAGTGAATTATAATTTATTGTCAAATAAATAAACGATTATGGATGGAAAAAGGAAGAAATATCCGTGTGTCAGAAAAAAGTATAGTAGTATAATATAGTACTCTCTTTGTCATTGTGTGTCAGGGTCATATAATTATTTCTTGTATTACTTGCGATAAATATTAAATAATTAAAATGCCGAGGAATTTAATTATTCACGAAAGAGCGAAATAACAATTTACGGTCAGATTTTTTTGCCTTATTTTCTATGGCTTCAATGATATATGGAGGATCTTTGATTGGCATTGAACGTTCAAGACGGGAATCGATCAACTCAGGTAGCAGACAGTTAAAAAAAATTTACTTCATGATTCTACCATTTTGTTCTGCCAGAATGTAGTATCTCTTTTTATATATTCTACTTTTATATAATTATTGGTCTACTCCATTCCACACGGCAAACAAGCAGGTATCCATTTCTGTTATATTTATTTGTCCTTGAATTTGGTAATAATTATCATGGTTTTTGTCAATAGTGAAGGTATTACTTTTTTATTGAATTTCCAAAATTTTATTTTTTCTCTATTATGGCTTTAAAAATTTAATTAAAAATTATTTATTTAATTTTTAATTTGATTTTTTATTTAAATTTAAATTTTTTTAAATTTTTTTAATTTAATCTTTAATTTGATTTTTATTTATTATTTTATTTAATTTTTAATTTATTTTTAATTTAATATCTTAATTAATTTTTAATTTAATATTTTATTTAATATCTTAATTAATTTCTTAATTAATTTTTAATTTATTATCAGGTAAATTTTTATTTTAATTTTTAATTTTTTTTTACTATTTAATTTTTAATTTAATTTTTAATTTAATCTTTAATTTGATTTTTTATTTATTATTTAATTTAATTTTTAATTTATTTTTAATTTAATTTTTAATTTAATCTTTAATTTGATTTTTTATTTATTATTTAATTTAATTTTTAATTTAATTTTAATTTAATTTTTAATTTTATCTTTTATTTGATTTTTTATTTATTATTTTATTTAATTTTTAATTTATTTTTAATTTAATATCTTAATTAAATTTTAAATTAATATTTTATTTAATATCTTAATTAATTTTTAATTTATTATCAGGGAAATTTTTAATTTTTTTTACTATTTAATTTTTAATTTAATCTAATTTGATTTTTTATTTATTATTTTATTTAATTTTTAATTTAATTTTTAATTTAATCTAATTTGATTTTTTATTATTTTATTTAATTTTTAATTTATTTTTAATTTAATTTTTAATTTAATCTAATTTGATTTTTTATTTATTATTTTATTTAATTTTTAATTTATTTTTAATTTAATCTTAATTAATTTTTAATTTATCATTTATTTAATATCTTAATTAATTTTTAATTTAATCTTTAATTTGATTTTTTATTTATTATTTAATTTAATTTTTAATTTATTTTAATTTAATCTAATTTGATTTATTTATTATTTAATTTAATTTTTAATTTAATCTTAATTAATTTTTAATTTAATTTTTTATTTAATATTTAATTTTTAATTTAATTAAAAGACACTGGTCAAAGACATTAGTCTCAAGACTAATGTCTTTGACCAGAGTGTGTTGCCAGTGATGACATACGGCACTGAGACGTGGTCGCTTACGATGGACCACATAAGAAGAAGTGTGATAAATGCTTACGATGGGCCGCATAAAAATATTAGTCAATTTAATAAAAAATGTGATATCAATACTAGATTTAAAAATGATATTAATTTACACAAGACGCGACTCCATAAAATAAGTAATTCCTTCATGGGTCAATGTATACGGTTTTGTTTTGTTTTGATAATTGCCCTTGTGCAAGCAAATGTCGACTTTTAGGTGACGAACCTAAGTATTATAACTGTGACGTTACAATATTGCACTACTCGAAAGACATTACCTCACTTTTAGTGCAGTCTGTAAAAAACTAACGACAAATAAATCTTTGTACTCCTTAGTTTTTTTTTACAAAGTCCGTATTGTTTATTTCTCTAACTAAAACATACCAAATTTTGTAATTTACAGACAGAACTAATTTTTATTAAAAATAAAAATAAGTTTTTAATAAAATTATTTATTTATTGAAGTAGAGCACCTTCACGTACAGCTCTAACGCGTAAATGCGGGGAGAGGAGCGGGGCTACCCAGGGCTAGAAAAGTAAAGTCGCAAAGCAAGACGGCAGCCTTAATCTCTGCTATTACTGCTTGTTTTTGTACAATAAATGCTATACATACATTTAAACAAAACAATACTATGTAATGTAATATTGAGGGCAACTTTTTCAGGTTTTTGCTCATACAGCGAATATCTGTATGAACCTGTATTAATTCTGACAAAATTGTCTATAAAAAAATTTCTACAAATTTGGTAATATTCATTTTACTCTACGATCAATGCTTCAGTAGCTACAGGCTGTGTAAATAAACAGAAAGTTGTATAAGATGTTGTTGTTGGGGAAGCATAAACAGCATCTTACAGCATCACTTACATTTGCAAATATGGGGGAAGGGGGGAAGTTTGGGGGGGGGGGGGATGAAAGGGATAACAGTAATGTTTCACGCTGGTGTACCGTACACAGCAGACACCAGTTGGATACCAGTGTACACTACTTAAATAAATTCTCATTATTATTATTTTTAAATAAATTTATTCTTCTATATCAAGAGGTATGATATTAATTCCGCTATCGGCACTTTCAGCGGAAGCTTCATTGAGAACCGCATCGATCCATTTTCGACTGTAAGATACCTGAAACAAAAAAAATCAATTATACTTAAATTAACAAAAGTACCCTTATTATTGTTATTTTCCTATTAATTTTTTTTTTATGTTTCGTGTACCTATTTCGGAAATGGCTCTAAAGATTTGTATTAATTTTGCGATTGCGATAAGACGGCCTAGTGCGAGTTTTACTCGATCAAACGCGTAGAACGCGTAAACGTTCTACAGTTGAGCGAATTAATTCTACCTTGAGTCTTGTATCCCAATGGAGTGACAGGAACCTAATTAGTTTTAACGCCACTAAAACGCAAGCGTGTTTGTTCTCTGCAAAAAGGAGCCCCTTTGACTTGGCTCCAACTTTCTTGTAGCCAATGATCTTGAACTTCTTGGCTCTAGTCTTGATTTTTAAGTCTACCTATATACAGAGTTGTATTTCATATAAAAACGCAATTTTACACAAAAACTATTTTTTTATAACTATTTGATGATTAAGTTTTTTGCGCCAAAAATTAAAATGCCACGGCATAATGTATATACTAGTCCGGCATAGTGTACATTTACCTTACGTTAGGTAAATTTTGATGATAATCGACTGTTAAGTACCCAAAATTTTGTGAGAGGACGCTATATGAATACGAAATGTTCGGCTTCCATCCAATGAATCCATACAATGAACTTATTGCGTTAACCAGCGTCTGTTGCAATGCAATTATTGTGACGATTTTAAGTTCACAACGGGGTAAAAAAAGTACGCAGTTAATTTATTTTTCAGTTATTTTAGTACTAACTAGCTGTTGCACTCGACTTCGTCTGCGTAATTTTATAAAATATAGCCCATGTTACTAGCTAAAAATATAGCATTATATAGGAAAAAGAATTTGTAAAATCGGTGGTCAAGTCCAGTAGTTTTTGAGTTTATTCATTATATAAACAAAAATACAAATTTTCTCTATTTTTAATATTAGTCTTATAGATTTAGTGATAAATAAAAAAATAGAAAAATGATAACCTTCGCAAATACTCCCGGTTTTGATTTGTAAGCGCATTCTTCTGTGCCAGAAAACAAGGCTATTCCGTACAAAGTGCCTCGCCTGTTTTTACCGCTGAAGTGGACCGCTGGGTCACCCGTGTCGCCCTGGTAATTATTACCATATTTATTTAAATGATTATGTAACAGACAGTAAAAAACAACAGGCTAGTAGTTAGTATTGAAGCTTTGCGATTTCTTCAAAAAGTCATGACATGCATATATACCTCATTAAATGACATTTTGTTTAAAAATTATATTTTTCACTAATAGTACCTACAGTCCTTTTGGTAGTTTTACCTGGAAAGTTTTCCGGGAGTTTTGAAAATTGGTAATTTTATAGATTTTGATGTGATCTTTGCCACGTCGTATTTTTGCCGCTCGCGTCGCCATATTGGAAAAATGGCGCCTAAAAGCATTTTTTTGACAATACCTCCTTTCCGACTTATTTTACGATAAAAACAGTTATATACAAAATTAAACTAGAGACAATTACCTATAATTTATGTATCTGCCTTTTTTTTCATAGCCAATAGTTAGGCGCACGAGCGCCGCAAAGTGTACTCCAACGCGCGTTTTGGCCAAAAAAACTCATTTTTACACCACCTTGAGGTAGAGTAAGCGGCGCGTTTTTTTAAAAGTGGTATGTGGTATCCCCAATAGGCCTAATCCACATGCAATTCAATATCCTGAAATTTAGCGTATTCTCCTTTGCGAATTCATTGTTTGTAGTACCAATCGAAACGTCACAGCCCGGAATTTCATCTACATCATCCGCGATGGGAGTATCAGTTTCATCGCAAACCTCTTCGTTCTCGATTTGATCATATCAAGTCAAAATTCGGAAAGAGCACATCAAAATCTATTAAATTACCAATTTTCAAAACTACCGGAAAACTTTCCAGGTAGCCACCATTTTTCGAACCAAATGACTGTACTATAAATGCACTTCTTTAATTAAAACCAATGTCAGGACGCGGACGTAGTAATTAACTAACGCACACTATTTAAACATTTTTTAAAATGTTAAAATTTTGTGGTTCATTAACACGAAAAGTACTATATATTGAATTTTCCACTTAGTGAGTTTTACCTTTAAGGGGACGATACATATTTATGTTGGCGATAGCACTGTACTCTTTAAGTACTGTTTAATTTGACGTCAAATTAAACAGTACTTAAAGAGTAAGTACGTCAAATTAATCAGTACAATTACTGATTAATTGACAGAATTTGATTTTGACAATTTGACAGATGAGCAATGTTAGCTAATAATAGTGAAATTGTACTGACAGCACACAAAGCTATGCCCTTGATAATGCTGAAAAGACACATGTGATCGTGTTGCAAGTGATATTCGTTTCCGTAGAGAAGTCGACACTCTTGCTTTAGAACTTCCTTGACTATCATGCGACGTAGCTCTTGGTTCTCCCCTTCGCGTATTTGACCTGTTATCTGAAAATAAAAAGTTTTTGAAGTGAAACATATTTTGGGGTGGATGAGACCGGCTGTTGGCAGTAGCGCTTGTAGTTCATCCATTCTGTACTCGAGCTCAGCGATCCTTTCACCGCACTGAGCTCATATACTTATAAGCAGAGGCGACTCTAGTGTATATAGCGCCCGTGTGTAATCATTACCCTAGCATAACACGGGCGCAGGTTCATTGAAAGTGCCGCGGCCGGCGCCCACTATCGGCATCGACACGGCCGAGGATTTTAGGGGACAAATAGTAACATACATAGACATCATGGCAATAAAGTAGAATTTTCCAATATATAACAAAAATACCGCTTCGGTACGTTTGAGGCTGCCGCGTCGGCAGCCTTGAGGATGCTTCGGAATGCTTCGGTATACTTCGGCACGCCGAGGCAACACTCGGCACACTCGGCAGCTTGCCCTGAAGAGAACGCGAAGAGACGCGAGCTACAAATACGATTGCTTAAGGACGCCTCGGCATCCCTAAGGACGTTGCAGCATGCCAAGGCATAGTTTCCGACAGTGTGCGCTTGCATGTAGGGATGCCGAAGGATCCTTTTCCTTGCCGATGCCGATAATGGGCGCCAGGCCTTATACCGCTGCGCCCGTGTGCAACGCACACACTGCACTATAAGTAAAGCCACTTCTGCTTATAAGACTGCTAGCAGATGCTCACGACTTCGTCCGTGTTATTTTTTTTTTAATTTTAAATGATACAGCTCGATTTTATTGGAAGTTTCAGGCAAAAACAGCTCAACGAGTTTGGATGGAATTTGGCACACAGATAGTTTATTACCTGGATTAACATATAGGATAGTTTTTATACTGAAAAAATGTAGAGTTCCTGAGGGATCATCTAAAAAAATAAAAAAATGGTTGCCATTGTCGCTGTGGCGGCGCCACCGTCGTCACAGCAATAAAGATGTTGGACGTTATAAAACTTATGTATTTTCTCAGGTGTTGTATTTTTCATTTTCCAACGAGGACAAAGTCGCGGGCATCAGCTAGTAGGTATAGAATAAAAAGAGTATTGTTTAGTTGCTTTATCTCCAGATATTTGGTTCAGCAAAAAAAATGTTACTTACCACAGATCCGAATCCAGTGACAACGGTTTCTCCTACGTTAGTAGGCATTTCCTTGTCAGCAGCTGCTAAGGACACTATTTGTGTTCGACTCGTAGGTTTAATCGCTATATTCACCTATACATAAATATATAATTAATATTATTTTATATTTACAAAATAATAAGGGCTACGCCCAGGGAAAACTTAATTAGGATTCACTATATATACAAAAACTAGTGGCCAGCTCCCGGCTTCGCACGGGTGCAATTTTTTATTCAACCCAGCCGATAGATTACCTTACACCGCCATCTGTTAGATTCTTATGGAACTCACAGATAAATAATTGCTGGATTGAATAGGTATCAACAAATGGCGCTATGTTCATAATATTATATAATTTGCAAAAAATAAATAAACAAAATGAGATATAAACTATCCTATCTTTTAAGTTGGACCAAATAACAGATACTTATGAAGTTTGATCAAAGTCGGTTCAGTAGTTTCAGAGTTTATCGCGAACATACATCGTGACACGAGATTTTTATATATATAGATAAGGATATCTGTTAAAAATGAAGAGTTTAATGAAAGAGTTTAATTACTTTAATTTTAAGGACTCACCTTTATCAATGCCAGATTATGTTCGGGGTAATACAGATCCATTCTGTAGCTGGGATGTCTTCTGATGTCAGTGACAGCTAGAATTTTTCCTCCGAAATCACGAAACACGGAACCAATTCGTACTGTGACTTCTTCCTTTGTTACACTGAATAAGAGATAACAAGTGTGAGGTACGTTTTTTACCTTTTTTTTTTGAGAAAAAGAATGGCAGCCAGGCAGGCAGTCTACTTGATTGTGGATTAAACGTAAGTACCCTGCTGCTGACCCTGACATGATGAGGGAAACGTGTTAGTATATTGACCCCATATTGTCCTAACATATTTCCCCCTTTATATGCACAGGAGGCTCTATTATAAACTTGCAAATAATATTTTAGGGTTAAAACTATCGAAGTAGTAAAACATAAAAAAAATGTGTGTCAGCTCCGACACACGACTGGAGTTTACTCCTAATACGAACGATTATAAAATTTAAATTTTCATAATTCGAACACGCCGAAAGAACAACATTGTTCTTTTTTAAAATTAAAATCTAATTAATTTTATTAAATTAAATTTATTTTAATAATTGTTATTATTTTTTATTTAGTATATAGTAAAATCTAATCCTAAGTTAAATATATTGTGTAATAATATTTTAATAATATTGTGTAGGTGGCGCAATATCTATCTCAGATATTCTAAAATATTCAAAAAAATAGAACATAACTATAACGCATATCATAACGCATTCGTGTGACAATTTTAATTTTACTCCCATAAATTTTCATACCACGGGCTTATAATATACTTATATGCAAATCGATCTCCAAAAAAGCATTATTGTTACACGATTATGTAATACGAAAACGTTGCATATATTTAAGTTGGCAAGTTTAAAGATGAGGCACTGTCAGAACGTGTATACGGTAACTTGACAAGTTGCCGCAACGTAACAGAATATATAACTTTATTTTTCAAATAGAACTTTGCAACAGTTTTAAAACTGATATTGGATTGCATTAAAAAATATTACCCTTCCAACGAATCTACTATACTTTGAGATTTGCACAAAGCATCAAATATTTTCTCAAAAATTTACTTACTTCTTAAGAATCGATTTATGCAAAATTTATGGAAGTAAAGTCAAAATTGTCACACGCTATGCGTTACACGTTAGTTTTAATTTTAGAATATCTCTGAAGTTTCAGAGATATTGCGCCATCTACACAATATCTCTGAAACTCGAATATGTTGCGTAATAATACATCCTTGCGAAAACTAGATGGCGCCGGTAATCATTCGAACAGAGATGGCGCTGATATTAATTCGTTAGGATAAATGTTTTTATAATTTTTATTATGTACTAGCGGTCCGCTCCCGGCTTCGCCCGAGGTGCATTTTTTTTAACGTAAAAACCTTCCCTGGTTATCCCTCTATTCATGAGTGAAGACAGAATTAAAATCGGCCCAGCCGTTCTCGAGTTTTGCGCTTAGCAACACATTTAGGGATTCATTTTTATATTATATATAGATTTTATAATCGTTCGTAAGGAGTAAACTCCATTCGTGCGTCGGAGCTGACACACACACACACACACACAATTTTTGTGTGTATTGAAGTACATAGCTATCTTATTCATACTTACTAATCGAAACATTGGGCCGCAGACAGGATCCAATGTTCGCCAACTATGGCACCACCACACCAATGTTTGCCGTGTAACCTGTCAAATTAAGACTAATTATACATTTTTGTAAAGTTTTGTAAGTTTAGTACTTAGTGTCAGAGCAATCATTAGTATAGCACGCCGTCTGGCAGCAGTGACCACCCCTTTACAGAAGACCACCATGAAATAACATTTGTGTGCTTTTATTTTCGGCGAGTGAGCTAGAGATGCCAGAGTCAATTTCAATATCCCTTATCCCTAATGCTAGTAAAGTCACCAGCGCCTAGGGTACTGTGACAGTACCCTATACTCTTCTCTGTACCCCAGCCAACGTGTCTGAAATTCTGTGTTAGCGTGTGTGTGTGTGTTTGTGTGTGCGTGCGTGCATACTTAATATTTTTACTTAATGACTTTTAGTTGGCTACCGTCGCCCATAAACACAGATAACAGATAACACCGATAGGGTTGTGAACGGCATCTCTCACTCACAACGAAATATCACGTTATTTTCCTGGTGATCTTCTGTAAGGGGATGGAAGGGGGGTGGTTATTGTGGCCATATGGGCTGCCCAGTCGATGACTGCAGAATGCAGTGTATGACACTGCTAGCACAAGTCTTCACACAATCATATTTTATAAAAAATATCGGTGGTCGCACACACATAGAGCATAGTGAAGCTAATATGCACTTCCCTAAGAGGAAGAGACGAAATCTTGAGACATTTGGTCTGCTAATTAATATTAATACTAATTAGGTACGTATAAATGAACTTAATACCTGACAGAAACTGTGTAAGGATAATCTTCTAAACAGACGAGACCAGATTCCGTGGTTAGCCTTTTCCGCCTCACGTGTGTAAAATCTTGCTCATATTGTGGCGGAAACTCACATTCGAGATCAGCTTTTTTTGTGACAACTGTAAAAAAAAGAATATGCATTGAGGAACTACTGACAGTCTGCTACAGCATAATTTCTTTTTTTTATATTAAGATCGGCAGACAGACAGATTTATTTATTTATTTATTATCACAAGGCCTCCAACGAGGCAGACATCAAACAAAATCGTCATCTACTTAAGTCAAGTAAAATTTGGCGCTGCAATTACATAAGGCATTGCCTGGCTGATGGTTTACTTGATGATTGGCTACCGTCGCCTATAACAGCACCAATATACATGACTAGTACTCTTCACTTACCTGTCTCCGCATCTATAGAACTAAAGAATATTGTAAAACTAATAACAAGTACTGAGTAATTATCACACATCTTCATAGTGGCTGGATGTAGAAAATTTTTAGTTCACAAACAGTTTCCTACATGGGTATTGCCAATACAATTGCGGTTATTGGTTTTAGCGATAATCGAAGTTTCCAAATGGGTAGATTTGGAAAACAAACATTATGCAAAAACAATGGTGTAGTTCATTGAGATTTTTAAAACAATTGCTTTTATGCAACTCAAAATACACTACATGGAAGTCGATAGAATTTATTGCTACGTGATCAAACCGACTTAATTATTGTATCGTTTTATTAGATTTCCTGATTTTTGATTTAGCGCAGCGGCGTATTTATTTATCTAGTATCAAGTACCAATCAATCCATTAAATTAATAAAAAAATCACTAATATTGGATATTTATTTATGGTCATATATTTTTCTATTATCTTCTTCTTTCGCTGAGCGTTAATCTCGCGTAAACTCTGGCTAAATCGATTTTAATTCAGTTTTCACTTATGACAAAAGGGAAGGGAAGGGAAGGGTTGTATAAAATAAAATATTCATAGTTAATAATAATTTTTAAAGGGTTATAGTAATCAACACTTGAGTTTACCTAATTACTTCCAAGGTCTCCTGTATTAGTTCTTAAAAGCACAAACATGCGATCACAGACTATGTGCACAAACAACTATATATGAAGTTCAAAAATTTACAATGAATTTTTGAATTGATCCCATAACATGTTCACTCCAAATGAAGATCAGCTGGTCTAAACAATTCTCAAGCTATTGTTGAATATGTGCAGGTGTTAAAAATAAGAGATCAATTTAAAAAAAGGAACTTTACAGAATGAAACAATCGCATCTGTGCTATTGTTTTTGTCTTTTACTTTTTTTTAAATATTTTTCTTGCCTTGCCTTATATAAGGTAACAAGAGACAGATGCTTGCATTTTATATCTCTCCTTCGGGAGTTACAAAGAATTGTTTAAGTTACCTACTCAATTGATTCTAGTCATTTTCTAAAAATGAATACTTATTTTTATTGTCTTATTACATTAGTTATCTTAATAAAAGTGCTGAAAGGTGTATGCGTAGAGGATTTAAGTCAATCGGAAGACTACATCAGTAATGAAAGTGGATCACCAACAACTAAGTCGAGAACAACAGTTAAGAGTTTTGATGTGAATAAACTAAACAGAATTGAATCAGACGAAACGAAACATAATTTAGACCAATTTGTTTCTAATAATACAGAGAATTCAATTAATAATGTTAGTTCTAGTTGTGAGAGCATTTCTAAAGCAACTGATGGTAAGATTCGCTGTACACATTAACATTACAAAGTAGTGGCGAGGCGAAATTGCGTTTCACAGTCATTTGGGCAGCAAGTTTGGCGGCAGTAACCACTCCCTTACAGTAGACCACCGTGACATAACAGCACGTATGTTGTTGTGCTTCGATAAGTGGGTAAGGGATGCCAAAGCCCGTTTTCCTATGCCTCCCCAATTTCTCATCCTTAATCAGGATATAGTCGACAGTGTACATCGGCACCAATGGCGTTGCTTGTGTTATAGGCGACGGTAGCCACCTACCATCAAGTGGACCATCAGTCTGTCTGTCGACCTTAATATAAAAAAAAGTTTATTTTACTTTATTATGTAGTTTGTATAGGTTAATCAATGAAAATACTAAACTGATTTACGACAAGTACAGGTATTCTCCAGGAAAATTATTTAAAATAATTATTTATAGGGAAAATTATGCCAATAGGAGGAGTTTTGAAAAAATATTCCTATTAACACAACTAGTTGTGTTTACTAGTTGGTCCATGAGAAAACCTGGATAAGTACCTGTTTTCTGTTCGAAATTTAAATATCAATGCTAAATAATTATTATACAAGGAGAGCTAATTATTATTGTAAGTTTGTTTATATTTGGACAAAAGCATGGCATGAATTCATATTATATATCTGAATGACCCAGAAAACGTTTTCAGATTCAACATTAGAAATCGTTGACAAACAAAAATCGATTGGCAGCGGCACCGACCACTCTCCGTATTCTGTTTCTATACAAAGAAAAGGCGCTCATTACACCAGTGGTGCTTTGTTGAACAAGAAATGGGTTTTAAGTGTTGCTGCGGAGTTTTACATGTGAGTGTATTATTTTTGTTTTGTGTTATTCTGTCATTAGCGACCAGCAGATGTCCACAATCTTTGGCTGGAATAGATAGCCAATTTACACAGCCCATATCTGCCGGTTTCCTACAATCTAGTATACATACTAGACATCTATATTTAGCCAATCTAATATTTGGCCACCACTCACACTCAATTGGCGATTCATCTAAATCTTTCAAAACAGCTGTTACTTTTACGAGCTATGGCCATTATCACCCCATGACACTTCATTGTGCTAATTTTAGTAAGTATGTCGTTGACTATAGTCCTTCCACGGATTTTCTCATCAAGGGCTCAGAGAAACCCCAAGCGTAGCTCTCTCAATAGCACATTATACGTTGCTTAATTCCTTTCAGCACTTGTGGCATTGCTTGTGTTAAATATACCATCTACCATGGACCGTCAGCCTTTCTATTGACTTTAATTTTATTCTATAAATAAAATTAAAAAATAATAATATATTATGTATTTTAGCAACTCGCAAGAATCTATGAAGCTATTCAGAGCCAGACTGGGTTCCAATAATTGCAAGAAGGGGGGAGTTTTGATGCCGTTGAAACGCATTGAGATACATCCCTCTTTTATTTATGGAAAACCGAGTTATGACGTCTCTTTATTGAGATTAGGTGGTTCTGTGGAGTTTAATGAATTAGTTCGTCCTATTAGAATGTCAACTAGTAAGGCCGAGATCGTGGAAGGAAAGTTCATGACCAGCTACTGGCCTAGGATAATTGTAAGTATAAGAGTTGTCTATTTTATACTAGCTGACCTTACAGTAGTTTCTGTAATCTATCAAACTGCCCTGTCACATAGCTGATGTGTTAATAGGTATTTATAAACATATTCAAGGCTTATTATTTATTACGGTGAAACAATAATTGTTCAAGATATAAGTATGACAATCGGAGTTACTAGCTTGTTAGGAAAAATCACTATAGTAACGGACTTTTCTAAAACCATAGATTATGCTCCGTGATGTAGACTCCAACAGTTTCCCTGTCAAGTTCATATAAAAACACCATCAAAATTTCCGAAGTTTTTCGTTAATGTTGTGTGTTGATTTACTAATTCCAGGTGAACGGCAGCTTAATACCGCAAACAGTCCTTGGAGAGGATAGATTCAGAATGCGCGTGTCGAAGCAGAAGTTGATATCGTGGCAGAAATGCCTCATGTTCATGAAGTCAGCTGGAAGCGATTTGGATTGGCCGCTGATTTGTTTAAAACCCACGGTCACTCGACATAAGCCATGCTTGGTGAGTTAAAATTAATTAATATTCTAAAGGCCTCTTTCACCAACTACAAGTGTTGATTAGTTACTTTAAAAATAATTTTACGTTTTATTAAATTATGCACTCGGTTTAGTGTATCCTTCGATAGGCGAATTTTTTTAATTATTTTCTTTTCAATGTTTGGGACTTTTACCGCGCAAACAAAGGTATATCAGCTCGATCGTCCCCGGTGACCGGTGACTTTAAATGACTTGACTTGACTTGACATATGGTGAAAGAGGCCCTTAATCTATCACCATATCTTAAGCAATAATCAGGAGATTGCTTGTGTTACAGGCAACGGTAGCCACCTACAATTGAGTGGAAAGTTAACTGTCTGATGAACTTTAAAATTCAAAAAAACTGGGTCTAAAAAATAAACAATGCGATACTTAGGAGTCATGTGATCTGGTTTAAATAAAAAAAAATGTTTCCCCCAACAGCCAGAAGCCGGCGCTCCTGTGGTGGGTGAAGATGGGACGCTCTGGGGTGTAACGTCTGGATGGATATCAGAAAAATGTCAAATCGTACAAAGTCCAACTGTCTTCACTCGTATATCTTTACCCGATGTCAGAACATGGATTAACAATCTCCTCGATCAATAATGTGAATAAAACTTTGAAAATTATATGTGGCTGTTTCTTTATAATAATTTTAATAAATAAATATCTTAACACATTCCACACAGCACCATCTAATTCCATATTAAGCAACTATATTCTTGTATTATGGATACCAGACAGTTGATATACTACATAGATTTTTGTAAATACATACATATTATAGATACAAACATCCATGACTCAGGTACAAAGGTAAAATGTTACACATAAACATTTGCCCCTAGCGGGATTCGAACCCGCGACCGTTTGGTTAACAGCTAGGGTTACTAACTACTAGACCAAACGTGTCGTCAAAATTTAATTTTAAAATTTTAATGAAGTATAATACTTCTAATACTAATATTATAAAGAGAGAAGATTTGTATGTTTGTAATGAATAAACTCAAAAATTACTGGACCGATTTTGGAAATTCTTTCACCTATAGGAAGCTATATTTTCAGCGAGTAACATGGGCTATATAATTTTTATAGTTACGTGGGCGAAATAATAGCATACATTCTTCGAGGAGGATTTCTTCAGCTTCTTTAAGGTTAAGCTTCCAGGTTCTTCAAAGTTTAAGGTTTCACATGACCTCCCACGTTGCACTATTTTAAGCCCTTGTGTCGCCTTCAACCTAGAACCGACTTGGAGTGTGTATGATCCCATCACAACTATTATAGTGCAATTATTATAGTGTGATTTATCATCGGAAGCAGACTGGTTCCAGAGTCGACCCAATTGAGCCTATCTATTTTTATTTATAATGGACGTGCCCAATAACAAAGTTCCTCGCCACGTCTCTTTTTCTGTATGTATGTTCGCGATGATCTCAAAAATTACTAAACGGATTTTAATGCGGTTTTCACTAATGGAAAGACCGTTAAACGAGGAAGGTTTTAATATATTATTTGGAGAAAAAATTTCACTCAGTTTTATATAAAGTTGGTCAGTATAATAGGTCGCCTATAACACACCACAGGTGTTGGAAATGAGCTGCCGACCATAGTAGGATTAAGATACTCTGGCATCCCTTACTAATTTACCAAAACACCACAGCACACATGCTGTTACTCAGCAGTGGTGCTGTTCTGTAAGAGGATGCTTACAGCCGCCAGACCGGCTAATTGCCAGAACCAGACCAGAGCCTACTATGAAAAGCCAATACTTCCAAAGATGGCCCAGCCGGGAATCGAACCCGAGACTCTTGAAAAGAAGCGTTAAAGCCAGCACCTTAACTACTCGACCAAGTGGCTCATCAAAACATAACATTGATATTGTTTAAACGCAATGTGGACACTTTTATCAGTTATATAAATAGCATAAAATATATCCACACAAAAGTCAACCTTATCTACAAAGACTAAGGACAGAAATTTCTTTGCAACTCTTTTGTACGGAGTCAAAATATTTATTTAATTAGAGTTGATTGGTTTTAACTTTTACAACAACCTTTGCATTGGGATTACCCAATATTATTGTATACCCAATATTATTATTTTCAGTATACAAATTATTGTATACTAAAAAAAAAAGTAATATTGGTTTTAATTTAAAACATTTATATCACAAAAGCAATATTATTATTATTTATAATCTATACTAATATTATAAAAATACAAGATTTGTATGTTTGTAATGAATAAATTCAAAAATTACTGGACCGATTTTGAAAATTCCTTCACCCATAGAAAGCTACATTATCAACGAGTAACATATTTTTTAAAGTTGCGCGGCTGGAGTCAGGTGCAACAGTGTCGCCTATTAGATATTTGTGCACCGACTAGATTGTGAAGAGAATCTAATTGTTGGGCGCCAGTGTGGCCTACCGAGAAAATAAAAATACAGCGAGCGGAAGCGGAATCTTAGCTAGATCGGAAATAAATTAATATATTTTCTACGCTCTGTGGGTCGGCCTATCTGTCTTCTCAACGCAGTGCAGGCACTCCCCTGGATAATCCAGCCGACGAAGGTGTAGATATGGTGGGCGTGGTGGTATGCGTCCTGCTGATGCGTGTATTGCCAATGGTAATGGCTAAGCGGCAGTAGCTGGATTGCAGCCGGCACTCGGATCAAGGCGGCACTCGGATCATGGCGGCACTTGGATCATGCCGGTAGCGGACCCGGTGGATGTTGTTACGTCGGTAGTGGACTCGAAGGATGTTTGTCTCCGTGGTGCATTGGACCGACAACGGATCTAGTGCGACCCGAAACTGTCCGTTTAATGCCGGTAATCTGACCCGGTGGAGATTCTGCCCGGAAGATATTCTGCCCGGAGGATATTCCCGGTGGATATTGTGGACTCGGTGGATACTCCCTATCGCGGGAGATCCAAATATTGTGTGGTGTGGACTTTATTAAGCCACAAAAAACAAACAGGACAATTAAATTGACTTTAATTAGACCGCACCACTCAACTCGGACGCAGAGTCGCGTGGACCCGTCCATCCCTCGGCTTATTTTCGACTGCCTGTCGCACAAAATGAAAAAGAAATTGCCAGCGTCCGCGCACTTTGTACCGCCCCCCGCTTTCCGATGCAGTTCCCCCCGTTGCACTCCTGGCGTGTACTTATGAGTCATTTCTTTTTAATTTTATTATATGAATTAATTTTCTTTTTATTTTAACCATGTAACGCTTCGTTACAACGGCTACTGTACTACTAAAGTCGCTGTCCGCCTCTGTTTGTTTCCTCGCTTACTTTTTCAAAACCACCCAACGAATTTTGATGCGGTATTCACTAATGAAAGCAGGCATAAATAATTTGCAGAATAATTTGCTAGTTAATTAAAAAAATATGAGAAACATTATTATTTAGAACGTAAGCCTAAAATAGCTTAAGAGATTCAGTTATTTTCCGTATAAGTAGATAGTAACTACTTACCTACCTATGCACATTAATTACCTATTTCCTATGTAAACATGACAGCAAATGTAAATATTGATTGTTAACATTTGTAAAGTAATCGTGATTGCAATATTTAATTATTAAATTGTTAGTTTTATTAAATATTTAAATAAATTATAACATTTGGTATAAATATGAGCCTATTATTATGCACACATCGTATTAAAAAAGTAGCTAGAACAAAGTGGCCAATTTCAAACACAAAATAGTACTTAATATAATAAAAAATACAAAAGCTTTCATGCTTAACTACTAAACCGATAGGGTACAGAAATAAACATAGGGTAACATTCATCCAGGAAAAGGCTTGATCACGAAAAAGGACACCTGTCAACGTTCCCAACCCCCGCCCATAGACTGGGCCCATATAATAAATAAAAGTCCCACATACCCTACAGATCTCCACTTGGTCGGTGGGGATCCGGTTTGCATACTTATACAACGCCTTATAAAAGTAATAAAAACAAGTACTGTTCTCAAGCGATGCTAACGAAGTCACGGACAAAACGTAGTCTCAATAAATAACAATCTCTCTAAATGTGTAGCTAAGCGCAAAACTCGAGAACGGCTCGACCAAATTCGAGAACGGCTCGACCAAACTCGAGAACGGCTCGACTAAACTTGAGAACGGCTCGACCAAACTCGAGAACGGCTGACCAAACTCGAGAACGGCTCGATATATATTATGTCTTTCAAAATTGGTATTCATTGAGTCCGGGAAGAGAAAATTGCGCGTGCGAAGCCGGGGACGGGTCGCTAGTTATTGATAACTATTTTATGTTTGTGCAATAGCAATAAATAGCACCACCTTCAATGTTACGCTAACAGGATATCTGATACAGATTTGTTTAATAAATATTTGCTTATTTTGTTACGTATAAGTATCATATTTGACATAATTAAACACCCGTCTGTGCTTATTTCTATTTTAGGATATTTGTTTGATTTTCGGGGTTGCCAACCTGCAAATAGTTAATTATTTAATTAGAAAAACATTTTACACAATTAGCATTTAAATTTTATTTATATTCTTAGATGGTATTAGTTGAAGTCGCTATCCTCGTATGTCTATCTGTCTGTCTGTATACTGTATAATATCATTCTTTAAACCCAGTTTGGGTAGCTACAGACCCTTAATCCTCATCAGGCTTTGGGGATGTGAAAGTAACTGTCTGTCTGTCTGTTAATTTTTCACGCATATTTCGCCATTGTCAACTATTCAACCGATCATAATGAAATTTTACATACAAGTTGTCATAGGGATACAGGAAAGTGGATAGGGTACCATTAATCCAGAAAAAAGTACTGTTCCTCTAAAATAAAAATAAAAACTAACGCATGGCAACAGTGTTAGGCAATAGCAATGCAGATATTAGGCGTTATATCTATAATATAAAAATGAATCCCTAAATGTGTTGCTAAGCGCAAAACTCGAGAACGGGTGGACCGATTTTAATTCTGTTTTCACTCATGGATAGAGGGATAACCAGGGAAGGTTTTTACGTAAAAAAAAGCACGCCGGGCGAAGCCGGGAGCGGGCCGCTAGTTGCTTATATATATTTTATTTTTCAACGCGGACCATCAGCTAGTATGATTTTTATTATACAGACCTAAGCAACTTTGGGCTAAATAGAAAGTCTTTATAATTTTATTATAAACTGTTGTGCGGTAACCCTATCTGCAAATAGTGATGTGAAATTGTGTATAAAAGACATTTTAATAAAACTTAAATAATCATTTTACTACTTGTAATTAGATAACATGGACTCTGACAATGTTTGGCTTACACTAAAAAATATTGAAGTATATTTATAGCATTTATATTATATAAAAAATATTCAATAATAAGTAATAATAAAAGTCAATATTCCACTCAAAATAAAAACAAATCAAAATGGTATTGAAAACAGCAAGTATTACTAAATCTAAGAAAGGACATACGTGTGTACAATGGTTTGCAGCGATATTGGGTAAGTTGTAATTTCATTACAAAAAAATAACAGATTCGATACTTAAGTAATCCTAATGTTACTCGTATAAATGTTAAGTGTGTTTGTTTGTCACGTTTTCACGCCTTAACTACTCAACATTATCAGCTTGTGTCTCTCGACTGCTGGACGTAAGTCTCCCAAGGCTTGCCACCACGCACGGTCTTCTGCTCTTCTGGTCTTCGCATGCGAAGTTCCTGCGAAGCCTTTAGGTCTTCTGTCCATGTGGCCCCAGGACATTCCACAGATCATCATAAAAATTTTGCATACATATTTAAACTAAGAGCACATAAGGCTGTTGTTTTGTAATGTGTGACTAAGATTTTAAACTAAGTGTGTAACACAGGATTTTTTTTATGTTATTTCAATTTTATAAATATGCATTTTATATAATTGTATAACAGATTAGAATGGTTGACAATAACACACACTTTCGTAGTTGACTAACATTGTGTTTGTTACTCAATCACTTGTAAACTGCTAAACCGATTTGAAGGAGACATGTCCTGGACCTAATCATAGAATATTTTTTATTCAAATAAAAATTTCACATGTATAACTGGGAATGTTTTTTTTTGCAGCTAACACAACATTGCTAACGTACGGTTTGCAATCCGGCTGGATTTCGCCCATGACAAAAGTACTGCAATCTAACGAGTCACCGATTGGAAGGCCTTTATCGGATAACGAGATAGCATTTCTGGCCAGCATCTTATGCATCGCCGCTGTTTTCAGTGCTCCTATGTACACATACGTCGCCGAAAAGTATGGAAGGAAAGCCAGTGTCATTATGGTCGCCGCGCCCCAAGCGGTAAGTCTAAGCTCCAATTCGTTATTGATAGGAATTCAAATTTAGTATCGAAACAAGAGTGGCCTTAGAAAACAAAGAGCCTCGCATGGTGTTAAAAGCCAAAGCTACTCGCATAGTGCATGTTCCTAGTGTATAGACGTATAGCGTATAATAGATTTGGCCACACTGCAAACGACGTTCGTTAGCTCTTAGTCTAAGAGCTAGCGGACTTAGAGATCTTAGAGTCTAAGACTTAGACTATACATGCTGTTAAGTATTTCACGAGGTCTTCTGTAAGAGAGTGTTTATTGCCGCCAGACCGGTCACCCGATTTCTAACTGTGAAATCCAGTGTAAATGACCTGCCCCTAAAGTATTTTTATATGTTTTTGGGTATTTTTTTAATTTGATTTATAGACCGTTAAGATATATTTCTTTCAGTTATCATGGAGCATCATCATATTTGCCAATAGCTTCGTAAGCTTGTGCGTGGCAAGAGTATTCTGTGGGTTAGCCGCAGGCGGATGTTTCTGTGTGGTACCGTTATACACGAAAGAGATCAGTCAGGACGACATAAGAGGGTTGCTGGGGGCTCTCATAATGTTGTTTCAAAATATTGGCATATTCGCAATGTACGCTATGGGCGCTTGCGTGGATTATTACACGGTTTTGTGGGTGTCCGTCAGCTTACCCATTCTGACTTTAGTGTTGATGATAAAAGCGCCTGAATCTCCTGCATTTTTGATGAAGATAGGCAAAATCGATGTGAGTATCTGATATTATTACTATTGTAACACTTATACACAACATTTAACACACATAGGTATGTACACAATTATAGTACACATCCCAATGCATGCCCAATGGATTCGTTGTGATTTATTGTAATTTACGATTTTTATTTATATCAAGTTTTTAATACCAAAATTAGATTTTTTTTGAATCAATTCTGGGGTTTCTATTTCTTTACAGTTAAAAGTTAATGTTAATGTTTACTATCCTTACGTATTATAAAAAAAGTCCCGCGTCGCGTATGTCTGTCTGTCTGTCTGGATTTATGTATGTATCGTATGTTCGTGATGAAATCTAAAATTACTGAACGGATTTTCATGCGGTTTCCATCTATCAACAGAGTTATTCCTTAGAAGGGTATAATTAGTTATAGTTTTATGTAAATTGTTGATTGATGAATGATAGTTGAAAATGTAAATTCAAGCGGTCTCGCACAAACGCGATGCGACAACGGGATTCGCTTGATGCAGACCATTATTATAGTACCTAATTGTAGTGGAAAGTTAATGACAAACACTGGTCCTAAGTGTGTCAACTTAATTAAGATTATAAGTAAATCTTTAAATACATGTTATTCAACTTATTAAAGTTGTAAATATGTAAAATTTGGCCAAATGTCATGTCCTTCTTTATCCAGGAAGCAGCAACGACAGTAGCTCTCTTAAGAGGATTGGACATTTGCGACAAAGTAGTACAAAACGAAATGAATTCCATGAGGAACGAAGAATTCAACTTTAAGTCATTGCCTAAAATAACTTATTTAAGTATATGTAAGTTAGAGTTTAACTTTCTAGTCCGTTTGTGCATTGACTTACTCGGCGAAAATAGTGATATTAATGTTATTAATAAGAAAGTAACCCTGTCTATTTATTACTTTTCAACGCCTTAAGTATTTAACCGATCATAACGAAATTTTAAATACACATTGTCAAGGCTATAGAAAAGTACATAGACAAAATGAATTGTTCCCGAGGGATAATCTAAAAATAAAAATGAAAATCGAACGCAGGCATCAGTTAGTTCTGGCTCATAGTTTGCAAAGAAAGTGTATATATTTTTTCTATTATTTAATATATTATTTTATTAATTAAAAAAAAAACTATTACATTAATTATGATCAAGTTACACGATAATAGATAACGAATTTAATGACTTTAGTTGTGATTTGGTTTTGATTTTGGAGTGGTTTGTCTTGACGCGATTGTCTACACTTTGTTGTTTTCAAACCCAAACGCCTGACGCAAAAGAGGCATATTATAAATTTGACCTGTGTATCTGTGTGTCTGTCTGTGGCATCATAGCTCCCAAACCGATAAACTGTTTTGGATCCAGTTTTTTGATGTGAAAGATAACATAATTCAGATGGTTCCTAGCTATAATTTATGAAGATCTGCTCAAGCGTTTAGAGATCATCAGCTCATTTCTTAGTTGACGAAGGGATCTCACTAACTTCCACAGGTTCGATTGATTTGAAATTTGGTCTACAGTTACTTCAGTGGTTGACCTGACCTGACCTTGACCTGACCTTGAACTGATGCTGTAGCATTAAGTAGGTAATCTAAGGGATACCCAAATCCTCAGCAGGCAGATATAGCGTGTGTGTGCCTCATTGGAATTGTCTCAATAGAATGTCAGGGGTTGGTTTATGATTTTTAATTAAGGTTTGTTTTTCAGTTAAAGACGTGGCATGGCGTCGAGGCTTTTTACTCATAATGGCGATAATAACAATACAAGGATGTAATGGAAACTTTGCAATATTGACTTATGCCAATGCAATATTGAATCAATCGGGCGTCACCTTCAGTCCTGAATTGCAGACATTAAGTTTTCCAGCTGTTATGATAGTTGGATCATTTGTTTCGATGTGTTGCGTGGAAAGAATTGGGAGAAAGGTATTTATTAGTGATTTTTATTTGAAACGTAATAACCACTTATTCTTTTATTATATAAGGAACATTGTCCATGTTGTGTCCACCCCAGTAAAAGTTTGGAATTCAACTCTCGAAGTTGTTGACAAGTACCTACATACTTGGGACTAACAGTCCGAAAAGGCAGAGCCAATTTCGAGAAGGAGATCAATCGTCGAATTCACTCCGAGACATCGGAAGAATTTGAGAAATCCGAGACATTTTCTCGTCCGAAATTCCTCAGTGTGTTGTGATTACACAAATGGTGCTGAAACATGGTTTCCAACTTGTAGGCCTTGTAAGACAGCTCAACGTCGCTCAACGAACTATGGAGAGGGCTCTGTTCGGGGTTTCACTGCGAGATGGAAACAGAAATCCGTAGACGTACGAAATATAGCGACATAAGCCGGCGGATCAGTAAGTTGAAGTGGCAGTAGGCAGGAAACATAGTACTGAGAGCAGACGGCCGTTGGGGCTGAAAGGTTCTCAAGTGAAGGCCACTGATTGGCAAACGCAGCGCAGGACAAGACGACCTGATTATGATCTAGGCTGCTTCTGCTGGTACTATTGGAAAATTATGGGAGAGGGATAAATCCAGCAATGGACGTCCTGCAGCTAAGATGATGATGATTCTTTTTATTAGTATAAGTTTTTCTCTGTATAAAATTAGTGTACCAATTTTAGGAAAATGTTGTTGAATTGTACTGTTATCTTTATTTTTGCATGTTTCTTTTTTCATATTTATTATACACGGTGTAATTGTTTGTTTTCCCAAATAAAATAAAATAAATAAAATAAAATAAAATGATGATAAGAAACATTAAAACTCAAAACATTATACAGGTTGGAATTTTTTTACCTCGAGGGAAATCTACTCTAAATATTAGACAGTAGTCATATTTTATTCCTCAAACGAAACATTACTTTATTTATCGAATATTTATTGTTCTTGTATTTCAGCCATTGCAAACTGTAAGCCTCGTGTTTGTAACTATTTCAATGTTCTGCGTGGCGATGATAATGTTGGTGCAGCCTCAGGGAGTTCGCGTTCCGGGTTGGTTACCAGTCGCCAGCATTGTAGTCGCCGTGGGTGTACATGCGGCTGGACTACTACCTGTGCCTTACATTGTTATGTCGGAAATGTTTAATTTTCAGGTAAACATATCTAGGTACTAGCTTGCCCGCGACTTCGTCCGAGTTATGACGTTTTGTCAAACGATTGATCTTCATGTTTAAATAGCTGGTGTCCTATTAGAATATTTAGCCCATGTCCATCCTGAAATTAATTCTATTCTATAAGTGAAATATTATTATTTTTTAAACGGATGAGTAGTTTTAAAGATTACCTCGCACATACATCATATTTACAACAAAAAATCACGTACAAAAAAACAATCATATTTAACAAAAGCTATTTAGACGGATACAGTTTTAATGATTTATCAAATTAAATACGTTAGTTACCTTAAGCTTTTAATACACATTATTATAGCCCTGTACATTATACAGGGCTTAAGTTATAGTAAATTAAAAACTACACACAAAAAAATATTTAAAAAAATGTGGGGGAGGTCTATGTCAAGCAGTGAACATCCTATGACTGAAATGATCCTATGATGAAATAACTTTATATCTAAAGTCTTTTAAAGTAAAGTTTTTTTATTTAAATACTTTTTTTTTCTTTCAGATTCGTGCGAAGATTACAGGTTTAATAGTAACATTCGCCTGGTCGGTTTCGTTTGTTCAAATAGCCTGCTTCACTCCTATCTCAAACGCACTTGGCATACATGTTATGTTCTTTGGCTTTTGCTTCATTAATTTTATTGGTATTTTTGTGACAATCATATTCATGCCGGAAACAAAAGGTAAAAGTGTTGAACAAATTGAAATTGAGTTGAAAAGACAAGTGACGCATCTTCATTTAACATGTAATGACAGGAAATAAAAAAATTATTGTATTAAGTTGTATTTTTTTTTAAAGTCTTTAAATACGTCTTAAATCCATTTGAATATGTTTTCAATTTTTTTTTTCACAGTGGAAGACAAGTCAAAAAACTGTTGAAAAATTTGGGGGTTAGGGTTTGATGCTATAGCTACATATGTATCATTCAAATTTTAATTACATCACTAAGTTAAAGGATCAAACGTTTTTTTTAGTATATATGATATATATACCTATTTAAATTTTGGATACAGATATACATATAAATATGATCAAAGAAGATATTACTCGTAACATACGAGTATGTAAAACACACGGCCGTTTTTTTAAATACTTCATAGTATATACAAATTTTTTTTTACAATTTAATGAAAGATTGTTAACAAAGAAAATTTCTTTACAAATGTAATAGTTTCTATGAAATTTAATAAAAATATGGTTGAATAATTTATTCATTTAAGAAAAAATTGATGAATAACCAAATTTTCTCCATATAAGGCTAGAATTTAAAACAAAATGAAATATTTTTTAAATTGATGATGTTCAATAAACACTGCTCGAAAAGTTAGATTTTTAAATCCAAAAAACAATGTCCTCGAATTCATGGGTTTGGTTTAGTGCGATATTTGAATAAAAGCAATAAATGACCTTTGACCCAAAACGTAAATATGTACTGTCTAACAATTTATGTGTTTTGCTTGAAGGCAATTTTATGCAAATTGATCCTATTTGTGCGTCCGGTGCCCAAATAGTGATGTGAATGTACCTACTTATATCGATCAATACTAATAATAAATCTGTAAGGGTCGGTCATGGAGTAAGTTACTTTGTTTTCAGAGATATCGTGTTTATAGGCTCTATACATGATACTGAAACTAAATTTACGATTTTTAGAATTTTTTTCTGTATGTATGGATGTATATATGTTCCTCCATAACTCTGAAACGAATTAACTGATTTTCATGAAACTTGGTAGATAAACATTTGGACGTACGGGACATAGGATAGGCTACTTTTTTCTTTTTCAACGCGGACAAATTTGTTTTTATTATCTGTAGTTCCACAAAAATCTAACAGATGGCGGTGTACGGCGCACGGGTACAGTAATTACTCATATATTCTCTTGGACGAAGTCGCGGGCACCAGCTAGCACCTAATATAAACTTCATTATGTAGGTACAATTTTTTTGAGATAAATAAATAAATTTTGAATTTATATTTAGGTAGGTAATTTAATCTAATTTACTATTGGGCAATGGTAAAATAAAAATACAAATGATATTATAATATGGCACATGATGGTACCCACATTACTACATAGTATAAAATAAAGTCGACTATCTGTCTGTCCTTATGTATGCTTAGATCTTTAAAACTACGCAACAGATTTTGATGCGGTTTTTTTAATGGATAGAGAGATTCAACAGGAAGGTTTATATTTATTGGAACCTGGAAATTCCATTTATCATTATAGAACAGTTTACTCAAATCATACGAAAAAGCTATTCATGGAACTTTACAGAGAAAAGGGAGAGGAAATATAGAAAAATATAAAAATCTAATATTCACATTTTATTAATTAAATATTATTGTAAGACAAAATTGTAAAAAAAAACTATGAGTTTTTAATTCTTATAGATCAAATTTTCCCCATTTTTTTGAAATATGTAATCGATGTCGTATTGTGAGCGAATGGTCAGTGTTAAAAAAAACTGCTATCAGATACTGTTTCAGAATCCACAAATACATCAAATTTAGATAAATTTGTTTAAAAATTTCAAGACTTCCCCTATTAGTATACATAATTTGACATTATTTTGCTTATTACATTAACTTAATTAATTAATTATCTTATAATAATTAATTTTAATTTATTATTGTTATTATTGTAATTTCTTGTACATGTTATTGTAATTAATAATTAAATTTGTAATTAATGAACTAATGCATCGAATTAGCGTTATTCCTGTAATGATGTATCTACCTATGTGTGTTGAAATAAATAATAATAGTAAAAAATATATATTTTGCCGACGACTTCGTCCGCCCAACTTTTTCTTTGAAGTTGAATGGTAATGACAAAACATTAACTGTAACCTCTTGAAAAAAATTGTTTAAATAAATGTAAAATGAATCACTACCAAAAAAAGATGGTTAGTTACATCCCTATGCCACACCTAATGGCGCAAAAGTTCGAATACAGCAAACGAAATAAAAGGTAATAATTCAGGAAATGAAGGTAAGTCAGTTAAGCGAAGTTTCACATGGATTTCATGTTTTTATTTATTTAGATTAAGGATACTTGTCGTGTACTTACAAACTATATAAGTAAAACTAACGATCTGCCCCGGCTTGGCACGATGAAATTTTCAACTACTTTCTCAGCGAACGCTTGTGTTGTGTTGGCCATATTCCACATTTCATCGTTCTGGTTAAGAGTTGTCAAAAAATCTAGATCAAAATTTTCAACATCCCCAAATTTTTTTTGATATATATTAAATTTTTAATGCAGAAATAAATTATTGAAATTGCATTTTAATAAATTTTTATGCCGGAAAAATATTAGGTTCCCGAGGGAAAGTCTAAAAATATAAAAAACTGGGCGCCACAGCGATAAAGATGGCAGATATTTTCTTGGTGCTACTTTTAATTTTTTTAAATATGTTTGGCTGTTGTGCAATATGAGGGGTGTTCAATAAAAAGTGAGAATGACAAAGACGCAGACGAGACATTATCTTTTAATACAACTTATTTTATTTTTCAACATAGTCACCTTTTAAGTTAATACACTTGATATATCTTTTTTCTAGACTTAATATTCCTTTAGTAAAAATCTCTTTATCCTGAGCCTCTAAAAAACCATGTACTGCGGCGACTACTGCCTCATCGTCTTCAAATTTTTGGCCTCTGAGGAACTCTTTCAACCGCGGAAAAAGATAGAAATCACTAGGGGCGATTTCATTGCGCAATTTTTTTATTTGTTCTGCATATGAATTCCCCGTAATAGTGGCTCCATGATTGAGGTATTCGAGCATTACCACCCCTTGGCTGTCCCAGAAAAGAGAGCCCATAATCTTACCAAGTCTCTTCCAAGTCGTGGACTGCTGTTTCGTTTCCGGGTCATAAAGATGAAGCCATGTTTCATCCATGGTTATGAATCAAGACAAAAATCGATCAGGATCTTGCTGCAACAAATCCAAACAGCTTCGCGATATTCTTAGTCTGGTTTGTTTCTGCGCGTCCATAAGCATTCTGGGCACCCAGCGCGCGGAACTATTTTCATGCCCAGCCCAGGTGGTTGTGCATAATATTATATACATTCCCTATAGAAATCTTCATTTCTTCAGCTATAAAACGAACTGTTCCACGACGATCCGCCAAAACAATTTTTCAACTTTTTTAATAATTTATTGGTTACTGCCGTCGCAGGGCGCCCCGAGCGTGGGTCATCGTTGGTGGAAGGTCTTCCTCGCTTAAACTCTGCACACCAACAAGCAATTGTAGATTATGGAGGAGCATGAACCCCTAAAGTTCCTTGCAAGTCTTGATTTACCTGCTCCGTAGTAAAAAAAAATTAAGCAGAGATATTTAATTACCGCGCGAAACATAGAAAACAAATGGATACAATTTTTAAAATACAAATGAAAATTGAAACTTTTTTTAATAATTATTATAACAAATGTCTAGGCTTTGCCTGCCAGTATCAATTTCTTTTTTCTTACCAAGGAGTATCTATTTCATTCTCACTTTTTATTGAACGCCCCCTAGCAAGTCAGATTTCAAAGAAAACCTATTACTACGTTTCCTTAATATTAGGTCTCCAATAATTTGCAATTTGTTGCCTTTGAAGACATTAAAATTAAAGATAAGTTAAAACAGGCATGTCCGGCGTCTAATCACACAAATCAAGAACAAGGTTGAAGGCTGTAATCAACAGTTTCCTTTCCATCAATCTGTAATAATGGAAATCGGAACCTTTTAACGAAACTTCTCCGAACTCTGAAGGAATCGATTTTAGACTTGATTTATATTACGATGGTAGAGATTAATACATGGACAGACTTTTTTTATTGGACACTTTGTCAGAAGAAATCATCAGTACTTAGTATTAAAGCGAATTCCTCTTTTTCTCTGTCTGTCTGTCTGTACGTGTGCGCTAATCTCGGAAAGTTGTGAACGGATTTTGTTCCTTATTTATTGATGGAAAGAGAAATTTCTGAAGATGGTTTATGTGTATAATTCATGAATATCTTATTTATATTTGCAGAGTTTTTATTTTATTTTATGAACAGTAAAATTTTCATGGCTTGCGGAGGTAAATCATGTAAAAAATTCATGTTTCTCGTATTATTTAAATGGTAAATCTTCAGGTTGAATGGAGAAAAATCATTTAAGTTTTCAACTATTTTAAAATTAAATATTTAAAAATACCACAAAATTACGAATAATCTAACCGCTAGCATATATTATAAGATTATTCATAAAAATATCTTTTTTATAACTTATTGAAACAGCTCTTAGCTTTAGCTTATTGAAACAGAGTTTTTAAAACGAAACTAATACTTCTTCTTTGATCATATGTGCCCAAGAAATTTGTTTTAATAAATTTCACATAGATTTGCGCATTAAAATTTTTGTTCAAATACCGAAAAACAATTATTGTTATTTTCAAGTATGGTTCTAGAATTATTTTTTTACAATTTTGTCCGAAAAAAAAGGAATTTTGACAAGAATCTGCAAAAAAAGATTTATTGCAATTTCTTGTTCACTGAAAGTATAATGAGAGAATATATTTAAAAGCCTTTCAACAGTATTAGAGGTGTGTGTCTGTATTTTATTATTCTTACATCGTAAAGGCTGGTTTGTTAGGCGTACGATATCGTGCTACGTTTCTTGCAACTGGTAACACGAGTTACTCTCAAATTATGTACGTAACTTGAATTACAAATGTCTCACATTCAGCTACGAAACATTATATATAATACTAGCTGGTGCCCACGACTTCGTCCGCGTTGAAAAATATTAAGTAGCCTATCCAGTGTCCCGTACGTCCAAATGTTTATCTACCAAGTTTCATGAAAATCAGTTAATTCGTTTCAGAGTTATGGAGGAACATACATACGTACATACTCGTACATACAGAATTTTTTTTTAAAAAATCGTCAATTTAGTTTCAGTATCATGTATAGAGGCTATAAACACGATATCTCTGAAAACAAAGTAACTTACTCCATGATCGACCCTTACAGATTTATTATTAGTATGTTGATTGATGTATCATCTTTTTGTTCAATGTTTCGCCTTTCTCTCACTCCAATGCGGGAAATATCCTTATCTTTACATAGTATAAAACAAAGTCGCTTCTCGCCGTCTGTCCCTTTGTATGTACACGGAACTCCGCTCACTACTTAGGCAGGCCGCACACCAGGCATACATTTGTATTACGGTAATTGTGGCGCCACATTTGGAACGCGACACATTTAACGCCCCCATATATTAGTGCGGGAGCACGCACACCAAGGACACATTTGTAGGTGCAGTATGTGTCGAGTCGTTTGCCGCGCTACACGATTTCAAGATCGAGCACGGCGCGCTGGTTTACAAAAAATGAAAGACAATATTGAATTTTACGTAGAGTTTATTGGAGAGGTTGAAAAAAATCCTATATTATACAATCATGGACTCGCTGAGTATAGCAACAGGCGGATTACTGAAATTATTTGGACCAAGATCGGTGAGAAATTCAATGAAAAGGGTAGGTAACTTTGTTTGATTATTTGTACCTATTTTATACTGTGATATTTTGCCATGGTACCAATCCATATGGTTTTAAGAAGTAATTACACAAATATTCTCGGCATTCTGTAGCATCGTTATTAGGCCTTCCATTATTGATATTACCAGTGTTATTGGCTGTAGATGTATGTTCGATTTCAGTTGAACTAAAAATTATATTATCATGTTTCTTTATAAAATTTTGTAGAACACATGCAGCTTTAACGATTTTAACAGCTTTTTCGACTGAACATGAAATTGGAGTTTCAAAAACTCGAAACTTAGATACAAGCATACCGAAGGCGCACTCTACAATCTTTCGTCCACGGGATAACCGATAATTAAATATTCGGCGGTTATTATTTAAGGATTTACTACTGTACGGTCGCATTACATTAGTTGATAGGGCAAAACCTTCGTCAGCTGCAAAATAATAAGGAAATGACCGTCCAAATTCTTCTTCCCGGTAAGGGTCGTGGCTCAGGTATATTCAAAATATTATTATATAGAGCTCGGCCTAATCCTGAATTTTTAAATACTCCTGAATCATTATTCCTACCATAATCACCAACATCGATACTCGTAAATAGTCCACTTGCATCGGCACATGCCATAAGATGAATAGAAAAATACTCTTTGTAATTAAAATATGAAGATCCAGAGCTCATAGGTTTTTTCATTCTAATATGTTTTCCGTCTATAGCTCCAATGCAGTTAGGTAAATTCCACCTTTGGAGAAATTCTTGAGAAATATGTAGCCAGTCATTTGTAGCCGGCATTTTCATGTAGATTGGTTGTAAAACTTTCCATATGCTGTCACAACTTTCATCAATAATTTTTCCAATAGTTGTTTCACCTCTTTTAAATACGTAAGACATTGCTCGAAATGACGATCCAGTAGCCAAATACCTGAAACAAATTGTTTATTTAAATTGTTGACATGGCTATTTTCAGGTGATGATTGCAAGTCAAAATGGAAATCTATACGTTCAGCCTACATACGATCTCTGCACATAAAATCTAAAAGTGGGTCTGCTAGGGGATCCAAAAAAGAGTACTATTTGGCACCATACTTGCTATTTCTAAACCCTTTTACAAAAAATCGACCTCAAGAGGGTAATATACCCATAACACAAGAGGACGAACGACACGTAGATTCTGAACATGAACCTCAGATAGATGAAACTTCAAATAAGTTGGCGTCTGCCGATGCAGATTCACAAAGAGATGAAG
Source organism: Synanthedon andrenaeformis (assembly GCA_936446665.2). Lineage (NCBI taxonomy): Eukaryota > Metazoa > Arthropoda > Insecta > Lepidoptera > Sesiidae > Synanthedon > Synanthedon andrenaeformis. Next base: position 691,005 of record OW387798.2, read on the forward strand.
GACCTACAGCTAGTTTCTCCGTACCAAGTCCTGCATCCAGTTCACACTCCTCGAGTTTTCCAATACACACTCCTAAACCGTCAAAGTCTCGGAAACATATAAGCGAGGCTGACAAATGTGCTATTGATTATTTTACTTTAAAAAAAAAGAAACTTGAGAATAAAGAGCAACCTGAGACACAGAAAAAAAATCCATGTGAGATGTTTCTTTTAAGTTTAGTTCCCCACATGACATCTATGACTTAGCAACAACAATTGAGGTTTCAAAGAGGGGTACTGGAGCTAATAGAAAATATTAAATACGGACAGCTCCCATGTAGATCATCAGATACAGGTTCATCCAATTCAAATATGTAAACATATTATACAAATTTTTCCCAAGATCTACCACATGCTAATACGATTACTTTGCAAAGAGTGTCCGAGAATTATCATACTGAAAATCAATATAATGTGACTGACTTTCCTGCGCATCAACCATCCGATATACCTCAATCTGAAGATGAATCTGTAATCTACAAAATGTAACAACCAGATGGACCATACATACCTTAAAGTAATGAGTAAACGTTCTTCAGCAGAAATACACTCTCTGTAGTGGGTATTTTGTTTTGTTAAACTTGATTCAACTAAGTCCAATAATAATTTATACGTATTTTGAGACATTCGATAATATAAGTAAAACTTTTCTTCGTCGAACAGTAACTCTTGCGAAATTTTGAAATTACCGTACATTGTATTATCCTGATTAAATGGGTGTACCCAATAACGTCTTTTATTTCTCACCAACTGCCACATCAAGAAATCCGAGTCGTCAGATGATGATGTCGACATTTTCGAGTATACACCACAACTGTGCGTCCAATGTGCGGGTAGGCGACACATATATTCCCTGCCAAATGTAACATGCATATTGTGACGACACAAATGTTGCGTGCATGTATCGTGTGGTTCCGGTCTGCGGCCTCACTTAAGTCGAGGTGACGTCGATGCGGTGTCGCGTCGACTCTGAGTCGCGATGTCAAGGCGAAGGCGCCGTGCCTCATTCACTATGTCGAGTTCCGAAGATGAAGTCGTGCTACATAACCTTTATAAATCTATTGAATTTAAACCGTCAAACAAGATATTGGGTTCATCCATATTTGCGAAAAAATTCAACACGAGGAACGTTTAATGCTATTATGACTATTATGCATGACTATTTAATACTTGCGATTTGTGTCTTACATAATTTTATACGTATTACTGAAGGAATTACACATGAACCTACTATACCAAACGAGCAACTATCTAGTGTCCTGGAGAACCAGATTTTGAGAAACACTCCAAAAAATTTGAGAGATCATTTGTGTAAGTATTTATCTCATCGTGCTCCAATACAAGGTCAAGACATGTATTGTGTTATTGTAAACCAATGAAAATAAATAAATAATAGAATTAAAAACGGTAAGTGTTTTCGTTTGATTTTAGCGAAATATCCATCCATATTTTATCCTGTTTATGTCGATTTCTATAATCCGATCGTTAATAAACACGGGTTCGCCCTTATAAGCTCTATAAAAGCAACGTTTGTCTCACGATCTTCTTGCATAATCAGTCATTGACTAACTACCAATCGAATATTGTATTATCTACACTTTAAAACTAATTGTGTAGTTCTTTATTTCTAAAACACGTGCAAACGAAGCTTTACTGCGTCGAATAACAAAATAGCGGCAAAATGGCCTAGGGTCGAGCAAGAAGCGCGTTGCGTGCCCCCGCCGCATCTGTGCCTCGCCTCCGCCGTCGCTTCGACTTTTGCAGTGAGCGGATATCCATATAATTACATGAAAAACATAGAAGAGGCACGCCTCTTGGTCGCCTCCGACGCAACGCCGACCCGACTTTCCTTCAGTGAGCGGAGCCCCTTAGATCTTTAAACTACGCAACGGATTTTAATAAAGTTTTCACTAATGGAAAGAGCGTTAAATGAGAAAGGTTTTTAGATATATAACTAGCTGTTGCACGCGTTACTCGCTGATAATGTAGTTTCTATAGGTGAAAGAATTTATAAAACGGTCCAGTACTTAGTTTTTGAGTTTATTCATTACAAACATACAAATCATCTCTCTTTATAATATTACAAGCTGATACCCGCGAACTCATCCGCGTTGAATAAAGAAATATATGAATAATTATTATACGATGAGATCGCAAAAACAAATTTAAAAAATCAGTTACTATTTGTGCAGTCTGCCAGTATTATATTTAATGTCACTATTCACTGACAGATGGCGGTAAGGTTGACGCAAATCGAAATTATACTAAAATTACAGATATTATATAAGCGTGATGTTGCATAATATAGCCTCGTTATATTATATAATTGAGCAATAAATCTTTTCAATGTACCTAAGTAGATTTGCATTGCACAGTCTTCGTAATTAATCAATGTCCAATAGCAAGACACTTTCAGTGCCTAATGATCTTTTTTTTTACACGAAAACCACTGTCCTGTAATATATACCACCCTGTAATATATACCACTGGACAAATGATAGCTAATTTCGTGTACCATTTTGAAACGCAGCTCTCGATTGTCCCGAGAACTAATTTTGACGTTTGCGTATTTTTATTCCATAGATACTCGTATTTATAATAGTGTCTGTTTTATTCTATTTGTTGATGTCTTAGGGAAAGTCTATTTGTGTCCGCTTCAGTTTTAAAACATGAGGAAACATGAGGAAAATGGGTAATTACTTTAATTATTGCATGACTAATTTTAGTTCCATGGACAATCGCTCCATAGCCTACAGCGCCAAAATGGCGGATTTCAAATAGGCATAAAAATAATTTGACAGCAGCCTGTCCAGTGGTATATATTACAGGTCAGTGCAGAAAACGCATACTCTAGCGTTTGTTTCAGCAAAATTTGTTAGGGCGCTTGGAGTCCTCAATGGCGTTGGCCGTTTGGGGATGTAGTCTGCTACACTCGATGCGCATAGCGGCATTTCCTCATTTCCTGCTTTCTAAAAAAACTTTATTTCGTTTTCGTTTGTGAAGTATTCTTCGTTCTTTGTATGAATCGACTAAAAGATATGTTTACGGTTAAATAAATAAACACTCCATGTGAAAGGTGGGTGTTAAAATAAGTCACGTAAAGTTTTAGGGATCGTGGCTAAAGGATCAATTATTTTATAACTTCCTACACACAGTAGTATATTAATTTCGTGTAGATATTTGGATGTTTGTAACTCAGTCCAAACATTTTCATGATCATACGACATTTGATTTTAGGTGCTGGCTGGCTACCGTCGCCTATATGGAATACAATCAACACCAGAAGGCTTACAGCAGGGGCCTTTAATAGATATCTGTACCAATTGAGAAATATTGCAACTTTCTGAAAAGAAATGCACTCTTAGTAAAGAGTATTTCTCTTAACTTGAATCTACTGGGACCACAATTTACGTTTCGTTTCACGCTACATATTTATATTTTAAATTTCGAATTCCCATTCAATTCTCCGTTTAAGAGTAAAACTTTTGCAAGAAATATTTGTATTATATTTAGAATAAAATTTGGCATTCAATTTGTTTACCTTTCAGATTAAATTTGGAATTAATTAAACTTTTTTGTTTGCCATTATGTTACCGATAAACCTGAAGTGGTGTCCAAACGTTATCTCTTTAATTTGGACTAAAAGTCGTCGAGTACCTAGGTGTAATAAAAGCACTAGGTACACATACTTTCACTCGTTTGCGTTCATGACTTGTGTTTACAGAAATAAAACTTTTAGTAGAAATTTGAAACAATTTCATAATTCATCCCGGGAAAATCTGCTAGATTTCTGACTAGCATCCGCATAAAATTTGCATTTATTATTGCAATTGCGGTCTAAATCTAAATAGTCTAAATCTACGAGAAAGTTCCGCATTTGTGGATACGGATGCGAAAATCCGCAACAACAACACACGCAATAGGATATTTTTTATAAATTTACGCGGAATTTATAAAAAATATCCTATGTTACTTTCTGATTAGAATAGATATTTAGTTATTTATTTATTAGATTAGATTAGATATTTATAATGGAACTACCTTTTTCTAGCGACTAACGTCCGCGCTCCACAAAAATCAATCTTTATTGCCCACTAGCCGTTGCACGCGACTTCGCCCGCGTAAATTTATAAAAAATATCCTATGTTACTTTCTATTAATGTAGCTTTCTATAGGTGAAAGATTTTTTAAAATCGGTTCAGTAGTTTAAGAGTTCATCGCGGACAAAGAACGTGACACAAAATTTATATATATATACTAGCTGGTGCCCATGACTTCGTTTGCGTTGAAAAATATTAAGTAGCCTATCCTGTGTCCCGTACGTCCAAATGTTTATCTACCAAGTTTCATGAAAATCAGTTAATTCGTTTCAGAGTTATGGAGGAACATACTACATACATACAGAAAAAAATTCTAAAAATCGTCAATTTAGTTTCAGTATCATGTATAGAGCCTATAAACACGATATCTCTGAAAACAAAGTAACTTACTCCATGACCGACTCTTACAGATTTATTATTAGTATTGATTGATAAAGATATTTTATTTCTTTTACCTATAGTCAGCTAATATCAGCGACTAGCATAGGCTATATTTTATAAAGTTACGCGGGCGAAGTCGCGTGCAACAGCTAGTAATTTAATATGAAGTTTTCACTCAACATTCCCATTCCAATTGGCACTGATAATTTTTTTAGACACACTCAATCAAATCGTTATCTGTCAACTGTCAAAATGATACCAGTCGAGTTTCGCGTTATAATTGGATAGTTCTGTGATAAAAACCCTCTTTTGTTTTTCTATAATTATAATACCTAATTTGACTATATCTATACTAATATTATAAAGAGAATAGATATGTATTTTTGTTTGTAAGTCAAAAATTCAACAACTACTGGACCTATTTTAAAAATTCATTCAAATAATAATTAAAAAACAAACATGATAACTCGCCGCTTTAAGCGAGTTAAATTCCAATGAGTAGTCTAGTAAGTCGAGTACTCAAAAATGTTTATTTTTAATAATGAAAATGTGAGGCCATAGGCTATTAATTTGAAAATTATAACTAAAATATGTAACGTATTCGGGCTCATTGCAGAAAAACATTATTTATTATTGTTGCCGTGAATGAGTCGGCGTTTTTTGAATTATGATGGCTCCTATTACGTGTTTTTTCCGTTGGCTATGTTCTCTATTGGTTATGTTAGCGTTCTTTTTAATTTTGAACGCTCGATGGAAAGGAGGGGGTAAGTATAGGTATCTATGTATAGACCCCTTCATTTTCGCAGTCTGTGTAAGCACCTTTTTATAGAAGAGCAAGGTGCAACGTCGCTTGTGTTATAGGCGACGGTAGCCTCATCAAGTCGGTCCTATCATCAAGTGGACCTTAACATAAAAAAGCATACCACGTGGAACCTATGTCCATCACCATCACCTATGTCCATCCTGAAAATCTATTCTAACTATTGCTACTAACTATTACTGGTGTAATTTTTTTTATAGGATGAATACTTCGTTTCGAAGAATACCTGAACAACATACTTCTATATGTAAACAAACATATTACATCCACACTTTACTACTTTATTATATAGATATTAGTTTAGATTAGGATGATATCGTAAATGACTCACAAGTCTTATTTTTGGACTCAGTGCATTACGCACATATTAAGCGTTTTCCTAGTTTGTAGTTAGTTTATTATTTTGAGCCTTTAAAAGTTGACTAGAGTCCCAGTTCTACCTTTAAATAAGAATAAGTCTTGTATTTCAATACGTAATATTGGCTTTGTACAGTTTATTAGCGGTGTAGCAATGGATGGACGCGAAAAGGGGTCCCGGTGATTAATGTACGTGACTATACTTTTAATGATGCGGTCCAAGTTATAGGAGACAATCTCGTTTTATTATTGGATCATGTACCTACTACTTAGCTACTTACATGTACATAAATAGCAAAAAATATGAACGACTGGCAGCAGTAACAACCCCTTTACAGAAGACCATAGTAAAAACAAGCATAAGTTCTGTTGTGTTTCGGTGAGTAAGTGATGCCATAACCCATTTCCCTATGGTCAGCAACGCACTGACCACACCTGTGGCGTTGCTTGTGTTATAGGCGACGGTAGCCACCTACCATCAAATGGACTGCTAGCCTGTCTGCTGACTTTATTATATAAAAAGAGGTTAATAAAGAACTACCAAACTGATTTACAACGATAAGAACAGCGCCATTTAGTAGAAAACCGGGCAGAGTTTGTACTAGGGGCGCTAGTCAACTGATAAATATACTTATAAGGATTTTTTGTAAATAAATGCAATAGTAAACAAACAAAACATGCGATATATTGTTATATACAGGAGGCAACACAAGAGCCACTTAGTAGCGTAATGCGTTTTTGTGCGGTCTACATAATGCCGATATATTTTTATTTATTTATTAAGGTATACCAACAGAAGACACAACAATACAATACAATAATACAATTTTACATTCGGTCATGGTCAGATGTGAATTCCAATAACAGGTATACACAACATTTAACATCATTATCGACCCTTGACATTACAGAAAATTCTTATACAAAGTTCCAAAATCTTCCCCACAAACACACACGAGTCATAACATACTTGCAGATGCTATCATACTATACATATATACACACACGCATCCACACATACATGTATACAATATACATACATACACATACATACATACAGATTAAACTTAGTTTATTAAACTACTCTTGGCCGTGTAGCAAAGAAGAGGCCGATGATGGAGCGATCTCACCCAGAAGATGTCTATTCACTCGAACTTTGAAAATATTTAGGTTATAGGAAACATAGACGCTGACAGGAAGTATTAATCCTTGGCATTGCGCATTATAAATGCGCTTGATCTGAAAAAGAAGCATTTGTATTAAAGTTTTAAAAATAATAATTATCAATAAGAACATTCATAACAGTTTATTGTTTAGTAATACTATATACAAATCAAATTCTTGTTTAAAAATATAACTATATTTATTGGTACCCCGCTACCTCTTTTGACTTAGAGCTTCTAGAATATTGTAGTAGGTGGGTGATAATTATTTTTATGCCAAAGGCTATCTCGTCCCCGCTTTGATTTCGAGGGACTACATTTGGGAAATTAACATGGAAACCCGGAGAATTCGGGTGAGGTTAAATTTACTAACGAATACAGGGAAAGCTAGGAAAGCTATTATCGTATCCAATATTGTGGGTGATTTAGTAATGGAAAAGGTATCTAGTATCGCCCTTTACCCTTTCTTAAGGGTAAACGCTAATACCACAATATTTGTTAAGGCTAGTCGCCAAAGTTGTGATCCATTTATTTATTTAATACTTCTTATTTTTTTCAGATAGACAAAAATAAGCTAATCTATTACATATAAATAAAATTGGAGTGTCTGTTTTTAATATTGAAATAACCGTTTTTTACTACATGCATATGAATATATATACCGTACATACACCAAAATAACATTTTTAAAATTTTTGTCTGTCTGTCTGTTTGTTCCGGCTAATCTCTGAAATGGTTGGAACGATTTTGACGGGACTTTTATTGGCAGGTAGCTGATGTAATAAGGAGTAACTTAGGCTACGTTTATTTAAGAAAAAATAAAATAAAAAATAAAAAAAATACACCCCGGCGAAGCCGGGAGCGGGCCGCTAGTCTATACATAAAATAAAATCACAAAAGTGCCATGTCTGTAAATTAATTTAAGTCAGAAAAATCTGACAAGTAGTGGCAGGGCACACTTGCGTTTCGCAGTCATTCAGGCAGCCCGTCTGGCGGCAGTAACCAGCGACATTGAAACAGCTATGACGATGCTTGTCTTAATAGGCGACGGTAGCCATCTACCTGTATGAAGAACTTAACATAATAAATATTACTTAGAGAATATCATAAAAATGAGTCTTATGAGCTTTTAAACAGAGTTTTACATTGCATGACAGACTTGCAGTAATTTTGGTACATTTGCTTACAGTTTAATGTTATTTCAACAAGCAGTTGAAAAATTACATTTGTAAACATAGAGATAGATACATGTAATGTAACATATCAGTTATTGTTAGCTAATGTTTACTTTACGTGAACTAATCTGTAATACGTCCATCTACTTTGAAATGATTTCAAACAACCAACTGGGTTTAGTCAGAAAACGGTTGTAGAAATTGCGAGTCGAAATAACGAATAAGCTTTTATTCTATGACAAACTGTACTCCAAATGTAAAAAATTGGCTTAAAACTAAAAACTACGACGAAGTAGAAGACATATTAATACTAATACAATAAAAACACACACGCACACACATCTATTTAAAAAAAAATTTTTTCTCTTGTTTTAAAAATATATTATATATATTTTTAAAACAATTATATTGTTAGTACTAGCTTTTATGGAAGAGCGAAGGCTCCTGGCACAGGCTTCCGCTTAAAAGGAGTCTACAATCATTGTTATTGTAAAAACTATTTTTCAAACTGTTAATAAACATTTTTCATTTTCATTTTATTTGTAGCAAAGGATATTTAAAATATACATACGTAACGTATAGAAAGACAAACACAAACGTCCCCCGTCACAAACCGGCTCCAACTCATCATAATGTAGGTTGTAAAAACCTGCACTGATCTTCCGTTAGAGCCAATGATGAGGTTACACACTTACTTAACAAAAAAAAAACAGAATACAAAAAGCTCCAAAAACAAAGAAAATTTTCAAAAATAAAATAGGTAAAGTTAAAATAAAACCTATAAATATAAAAAAAACATATTCGATTTGGCATTTACCTTTACCATTTATGGTCAGCATAGAAATAAGGTCCCTCGGGTGCTTCTTAGTGATAATAGCCACATACTATCAAGTGCATCTTCAGCGTATATATATACCACCTTATCTGATACAAAGATATTTAGTGCACACTTGAAACGTAACATCTTGATTGGAAAATATATAACACTAGCTGGTGCCCGCGATTTCGTCCGCGTTCAAAATGTTATATAGCCTAAAGCCTTCCTCGATAAATGGACTATCCAACACAAAAATAATTTTCAATTCGAACCAGTAATTCCTGAGATTATAACGCGTTCGACCAAACGAACTCTTCAGCTTTATTATTTATTATTAGTATATAGATGAAGGAATGTTAAAACGAATTTTCGTTTAGACTAAGCACTCGATAACCCCACTCTGTTTCCTGGCAAACTTTTATACAAGATGGCGAACTTTGTTTTGACCTGTACATTGTTATAAAATGGCAGAAGAGTAAATAGTAGGTAATTGAAGAATAGATTTTCAATGTGAATAGACGTCATAATTTTCAAATTTATTGAGTTACTAGCTTTCTCTTAAGCGTTGAAAATAAATACAAAGCTTACAAAATATATGAGCAATAATTTATTCAACCTTTACTATATCGTATATGTCTCTCAGGCGTGGATTTTTATTTTTATTCTTATACTAGCTGGTGCCCACGACTTCGTCCGCGTTGAAAAATATTAAGTAGGCTATCCTGTGTCCCGTACGTCCAAATGTTTATCTACCAAGTTTCATGAAAATCAGTTGATTCGTTTCAGAGTTATGGAGGAACATACATACATACAATACCTACACTTACAGATTTATTATTAGTATTGATTGATGATTGATTGATAATCCCCCAGGAACGGTTACCCTATGTCATTTTCTGTTTCCCTAACAACGTGTATGCAACTTTTAATGATAATTGGATCCTCAGCCTATTTTTTACCTATTAAGTGCCTTATTACTTTGTAATATTTTAGAAATTGAAATTCATAGGCAATGATTAAAATGAAAATCTCAAATTAAGCACCAAAAGATATACTCCTAAACTTCCCCCGGGCTTCAATTGGTCTAATTGCTAAAATATATATCAGCTAGTTTGATTTGTGAATTCGCAAACATTTTGCTATCGACAGATCACTGAAGGATCGTTGACGCAAGACGTCTCGTTACCAAATTTACGATTCAGAAATAATCGTCAATTTGTGCTATCTCTCACCTGTTTCGCTTCTCTAGATGTTTTTCGCTAGTCGTTAGGAAAATAACGTTTAAGAAGACATCAGAGGTTCCTTTTTGTGTAGATTTTTCTTTGTGACTCTCAGTTTTATACGAATAAAAAAAATCTTGAGCAAATATATGATTGTATATTTTATTACCTATGTTACAGTAATAACAATAACAGAAATAAAATAAAATTTTATAATATATGTAGTGATCTATTTCAAACGCAGAATATCCAAACTAACATCCACGAATGTTATTATGTTATTGAACAATTTTAAAAATGCTAACTTTAAAATTACTTATATTTTATTTATAAAAAATCGGCATATTTATAAAAAAAGCAAGTCGGCATTTTATATCTTCTTATATTACAAATGCGAAAGTGACCTTTGTATGTTACGCTTTGGCGCCTTAACTGTTTAATCGATCATCATGAAATTTTACATACACGTTGTCAAGGATGCAGAAAAGGACACAGAAAAAATAATACTGTACTTAAGCTGTACTTAAGTCATTTAATACCAGGCTTAAAAGTTTACTAATCTTCTCGGACACACTCTCAACATTCAACATCAAACATTCTCATTCTCAGCTAAAAATCGTAATTATTTAAATAATTTGTCAAGAAGTATTGCAATCAGAAGTCCATCCATTATTATCAATGCATGTGACTATATTGCATAGTATTACAATGGGAATGATATGCAATCGATGCGTACGTCGGTTATAGGTGTAGGTACATCTCTAATCACACGACCCGACGATGCACTAATGAGTCAATTAAGAGCTCCCCCCTCTTAAGGCGAGGTTATGATCTACCAAATGCGCTTTGCGTGCTATATCTAGCTAATGTTGTACATACTCAACATCTCTTAGGAGCCGCTACAGAATCTATAGTCTATAGCTATAGTATAGATTAAATACGTGAAGCGAAAACTTTGGATCCCTTTTTAAGAAAATTGCGCAGAATACAGAAATTTTGGTACACTTAAAGTTTGTACGAAGTAGGACTGGACAAAGCTTTTTTTTTAATATAGGTAGGTACCTAATATGCAGAAGGTCCAATTTCTGCCATTGGGTGAGCTCTAGTAGCATTAAATATACACAAAAAATAATAATAAGTAGACGCTCTAAAGAAGTGTCAAACCATTTTTCATCATATTATAAGAAAATTATCATATTATTTCGCATTAATCGTTACAGATATTTACTTGATCTCGAAACTTATTGTTGGTTATTATATCATGTGATAGTTATATATAAGTCTTTAATTAAAGTATATTAGAAGAAGATATATGAGCATAGTTCAAGAAGAGTTTCTTCATGAAAAATTCTTGTGTGAACGCAGTCGGTGGCCATTATTAGTATGAAAAGAATAATATTATTCTAGATTGTAATAAATATCAATGTTTTCTGAATATTCCTTTGAGAACTATTACTTACATCGGAGTCTTCATTATTATTATACAAAAAGCGCCGTGTCGTTTTTCAAGGTTTTCCTTTGTTTCACAAATTTTATTTCACCTGAGAAAAAATACTCTGTACAGACTTCCCTAAGCCTATGAATTTGGGCATTGTTAGAAATAACGTAGAAAATAGATATTACCGTCATATTGTCGTCTTAGCTGTCGGGGCTCCTTCCACTTGAATCCACAGCTTCGCTCCACATGTGGATCCGTGGATACGTTTATCTCCTTTTAAAACCACATGTAAATCTGCGGATACATTTATCTCCTCTTAAATCCACGTGTGGATCCATGGATACTTCTTTTTCTTCTTCTATCCACCAGGATCCATCGATATTACATATGATTGTCAACTGTCAGCTGTCAACTGCTGATTATGGGGCTTCCCTTATAATTTTCCAGTATGACCTATTAGAAGCAGCCTGGTACTACCGTCAAACTGTAGCTCTATTTTTTTTCGTGGGTAAATCTGCGATCCAGATCCCCACCGACCATGGGGAGTTCGGTGGGGTATGTGGGACTTCTACCCACTAAAAACCTATGGTGTTTCCTCGCGTCGTCTATGGGCGGAGGTTAGAGTACGTTCAGACACGCTCTACCTTTTGCTCCGCCAGATGTGGCCTGCACATTCTTCTTCTTTGTCGGTATCACTCTTGACAGAGTGGTCATGGTCATCATTTCAGGTGTTGGTGGCAAGCTTCACAACACGCCTTCATTCCTCTCTGATGGCCGCCTTCCTTGTGCATTCTTGCAGTGATGATGGCCTGCACATTGCGGAAGGACATTTCGTCAGTCAATTTTGTGAGTATTATGACTTATGCCCTCTGCCACTTCAACTTACTAATCCGAGGGCTTATGTTGGTCTTTTGTACGTCTACGAATATTCTCATTCCTAATTCGATTACGCAGTGTAAACCCAAGCATAGCCGTCTCTATAGCTCCTCGAGCAGTTTCATGGCCATATGACATTGGTCAAAAAGGTTTTAGACACTAGTTAGTTCAGGTTTTAGTGGGCGCAGAGTACACTGCGTTTCGCAGTCATTTGGGAGCCCGTCTGGCGGCAGTAACCACCACCTTACAAAAGACCAACGTGAAATAACAACACGTTTGCTGTTGTGTTTCGGTGCAGTGAGTCAGAGCCCATTCCCTTCCCATATTCTTAATCCTACTGTAATCGTCATTTCACTTCCATTACCTGTTTTGTTACTTATGTTATAGGCGACGGTAACCACGTATCATCAAGTGGACCGTCAGCTTTATCAAGCCAGGTCGGCAGACATAAAAAAAAACAAGAAAATATAAAATGGTGTTGGTTTTTTTTTATTCCGGAAAAGGATAAAATTGTTTGAGAGCGGAAGTGCGTATGAAGTATTTTAACAGGGCCTGTGTTATTAAAAGTCGTCCCATTTTTTGACAATGTTTGTCAACGCCAGAGGATGGCGCCGAAAAAAACATATTTTCTGTGACCTATTTTAACTTGTTAATTCGACGAAGCCTTATGAATAAATAAAATTGAATATTCGGATTTGGCCTGTTAGAAAGCCTGTAGAAATGTAGAGTCGGGGTAAAGGAAGGTTCGTCACCTTAAAGTCGATATTTGCATGCACCAGGGCAATTTTATCAGTAATACCAAAAAAAACCGAAAAGAAATTATCGACACATCTGGTATATATTTTTATTTATGTAATTCTAATTTTAGTTATTTTTTTTTAATAAAAAATACACAATTATAATAAAAGACCGACCCAATTGCAAATTTTGCAATTCAGTTAAATAAATAAAATTTCTTTTTGCGCTTAATGAAATCCCTGACAACAGATTACAAATATAAAATACCTATAATATATAAATTATTCATTCCACGAATAAAGTTTAGATAGTGCATTTCTTCACTTCAATTTCATTCTGTCGTGTTAACAACATCACGTAAGATTTTAATTTATTCGTCCGCCATTTGCAATTTAAATTAGCACCACAAGATGGCGAAGCGGAATATTAGAACACTGATTGAAGTCACGAATCTTTTTAAATGATTATAAACCTTTTCTTTCGTACGTAAGATTTACATTAGCTTATCAGTCTTTTCGCAAAGAATTGGAAAAATGAAGTGTTTCATAATTATGTTTGTGTTGGCGATTCATGGAGAGTAAATTAAGAATATGTTTTTTTTTAAATTATTTTATTCTTATTCTTGTTGTTGATCAAGGTTACTTATCTTAGGAATACAACCGAAGAAACAGTGTACCAAATTTTACATCAATCGAACATGTTAGTGAAATCCCTTCGTCAGCTACAAAATGGGCTAAAATTTGGACCATCTGTTTGGAAGCTCCTATTCCTCAGACAGACGCATAGATACAGATATACACAGAAACACACGTTAAACTTATAAAACCCCATTCTTGAGTCGGGCGGTAGGGGTTTAATATCAAAGATGGTTCCATTGATTACGATTGGCAAATATATTTTTTCGTTAAAACAAAACACATTTCGCTGGGAGTATTGAATCATTCTGCTGTGATTGCGTTTACATGATATGGTGGCTAACTCCCATAACTTGGACTATTAGCCATAAAAAGCATTTAACTTGCACCAACCACCAAAGGGTCAAGTATAAGTTTCACCGCATCTTTTGCCGAGCTATACTTTAATACACCTCTGACGCAATAATGACGCAATAATGACGCATTGTGTTAGGTACGCTATTATTTCAAGTTTGTGTCGAACAAAGAAATAAGTACAAAATTTAAGTTACAGTTTTTTAATTGCTCCTTTATTGCTTCGCCTCAACTCGAGTGTGACTACTAGGTATATGTTTTCAAGATTTAATAAGGTCTTTGAGTAATTCTATGAAGCAATACACACTGGAACTTTTTTTTTATTAGAGATGGGTTTGCTCTTGGCCAGCATCCAGCCATGTAGCGAAGATGAGACCTATGATGGAGCGAGCTCACCCAGAAGATGTCTATTCACTCGAACTTTGAAAAGATTTGGGTTATATGAGCTCGGAAACACAGACGCCGGAAAGGAGTTACAATACTTGGCAGTGCGCATTATATAGGATGTTTATTTTATTTTATTTTCATTTTATTTATTTAGTAGCTGTTTAGTTAGTTACACCATGTAACGTTTCACAAGTACATAAAAAAATTGAAGTTATTATAAAAAGGTATCAAAATACATATATATACAAGTATCTAAAATTAAAAAAACATATTATACACTATGCGCGCGCTTTAAAGAGCTTTTAAAGCGCTTGGTCTGAAAAAGAGTGATTTCGACAAGATGAGGATGGTATGTCCGATGGAAGAAAGGCGAAGGCGGTATGAGCTCATGCAGCTCCTGAGCACACTCTTCGAAGTACATCTTATAACAGACACATAGCCAGGCAATTTTGCGTCTATGTGCCAGGCTCTGCATCTAAAATCAGGTTTTAAGACACTGAGGAATTTTGGACGAGAAGATGTCTCGAAGCTTTCCGAACGCTGCCATTCTGTTCATTTCTGTTTTTGACTTACTCTTAATAATTTAGATCTTACCGCATTGCTTTTAAAGTATGATTTGTTAATTATATCTTCAGATTGCATTTCTATCAAATGAACAACACAAGTTTTATAATTTCTCTCATTGTCACCCTATGTAGAATCAAGAAGCATTAACCGAGGTATGAATTTTACTGTTCAGAAGAATTGCCTTAGATATCCTGAATCCAAGTGATCCGGTTTTCTCATTAAATCACCTCTTGAATAGCAATTGTCTCTCGTTCGGTCTATTGCACTTTGAACTTGGAATGAACCTTTGATAACTTCAGATTACAATATCCCACGATACTATCAAGCCTTGTTTACACGAATAGGTGAAATTCTTCTTACACTACTGTATTAATTAACATTTACTTAGTTAAATTCTTAATTAGAAATGATCCGGAATAATTATGAACTGGAGGCATCAGAAATTCTAAGGGCGTGAAAATATTATTGAAAATGAAAACTTTTATTAACATTCGAACCTCATTCACCAGAAAACAATTAACGGGAAACCTTTTTCAGTAACAAAAAATGGAAGAAAACAAAACACAAGGTGAGAATTTAAAAAATAATGAAATTAATATTCCACCATTGCAATATAAAGTGGTAGAATGTACTGAAAACAATAAGGTGGTGGAGGCTTTTGTTCTCTCGCTGAAATCACTTAAAACTTGAACCTGGCACACTACAAAAGAATCGGGGACAAACGAGGTACCCATTGATTAGCCTTCGAACAGCCTTCGAAACATAAACATAGATATAGAGAAACTAGAAGCTAATGCAGTTAATCTATACTAACAGTATGATTTCTATGTTTGTAATGAATAAACTCAAGCACTACTGGACCGATTTTGAAAATTCTTTCACCTATAGAAAGCTATATTATCAGCGAATAACAACAGCGAATATTTTATAAAGTTACGCGGGCTAAGTCGCGTGCAAAAGCTAGTGTAATATAAAACAAAGTCCCCCGCCGCGTCTGTCTGTATGTTCGCGATAATCTCAAAAACCACTGAACAGATTTTCATGCGGTTTTCACTAATGGAAAGAGCGTTAAACGCGGAAGGTTTTTAATGTATAATTTGCAGAAATAAACGCACCCGAGCGAAGTCGGGAGCGGGTGGCTAGTATTTATGTAAAACTAGCTGTGCCTGCGACTTCGTAACACGCTGTAAAATTCCACAAACACCTAAATTTTTCTAGGATCAAAAGTATCTAGGTAATTCAGGTAATAAATTAAAATATCAGGTAAAAATTTATTATTTGCCATTCCTATGGTCGGCAGCGCTTTTGCAGTGTTGCTTGTGTTATAGAGGCGATGGTAGCCAGTGGATTGTCCGTCTGTCTGACGCCCTTTACACAAGAAATAAACTATTGAATACACTTCGATTTAAATGTTAGTAAATAAGTCAACTACTTGTTACTGCACGCGATGAAAAAAAAAGTTAAAGAACCAGTAAGGTTTGAAAGATTTTTCCGCAACTTCGGGCACAATTTCTTTGAAGCCTTATTAAATAAATCTCGTCATCTTAAAAAAAAAAAGTTAAATTAGACGAACACAAATACACGAAACACTTGTCATCTGCTTACATCGAATGTGATTTAAATGCGGTAATTTTTTGGCCATAAGCGAATTTCAAAGCGTGGAAAATCATACTGAATCACATTGAAATTATTATTTACTTGTATGTAAATGAGCATGAAAAATAGTTTGGGCACTGTCATAGTTTGGGATAAACTATGATAATAGTCCTATAGAAAGACTAATAACCATTTACAATCAAAAAATTGATGGGGTTCTTAAAAAAACTGGGAAATTTTGATATTCAAAATATATATATCTTACTTTGGTGTGAGAGTCATCCCTTGCGCTAAACTTCAAAGTAATTTTGTCCAAAAACAACGAGCATCGCATTCGAGTGAAACAAATCCTTTGAACTTTTTCATCATTTCTAAATAAAATCTTTTTATTTCATTTAATTACCTCTAGAGTACAATGGAAGCTCATATAATTTAATTTAGATATTTATACTTAGGGGGTCTCTTTTTTTCTTTTATTTATTATTGTTCCTTTTAAACTAATTCAGTTTTGATTTTCTACGCTGATATTACAGACAAAATGTTGGATTTTTGATAAATGTTTGTTACTAATGGATAAACTCAAAAACTATTTGATTGATTTTAAAAATTAGATCTTTAGAAAGATACATTATCAGCGAGTACATGGGCGGTATTTGGTCCAGATGGAACAGTACCTAGAAAGTTAACTGCATTACTTAATTTGCTATACTTACACGCTGAGTGAGATAATGTCCAACCTGTAATCGCCAGTTACTTCTAACAAAACCGTTCGGAAACGTTTAATTAATATACTCTAGCATCTCCGATTATAACAAAAAACACGAGCAAAAGTAAGCGAATTTGATTGTGTGATTAAAAACGTAATTGAAGCTCATTTTCCTTCTTTCTACTTTGCAAGGGGAATTTATGTACGTAATTATTTCACAGAAGCTCAGAACCTTTATGATTAGAGTCTGTTATTTTATACTAGCTTGTGCCTGCGACTTTGTACGCGTTAAAAATAAAAAATATAAAAGCAATATAACGCTTGACCTCTTGTTGCTATTACACTTTTACTCAGGCGTTATTATTTTATTTTTTTTATATGACCCCATGGGAAAGATACCTTTTTTCTGGATGAAAGGTACGCTATGTCCTTTCTTGTATACCTGAAAATTGAAAACCTTGAAAATGGTCATGCCGCTCTATATTGGGACCGCTCTATAATCACGAACAGGAATATTGTCACTAATAAGTCTGATAACGTGGTCATTGACCGATCCCAACTTTAGACCATCATCATGTGTCATGTGACAAGATTGTCACATCATCAGATCATCAGATCAGATCAGATCAAAATCTCGTGAAAGCCGAGAAAGAAATAGACTTGGCTCACGGGGTAACCGCCATGTGGGATATCGTATCAATAGAGAAATGGGCTCTGGCATCCCGTACTCAATCGCAGAAACACAACAGCACAAATGCTTGTATTTCACGGCAGTCTCTGTAAAGAGGTGGTAAATATGGACGTAATTTTTATTACATACTAGCTGCTGCCCGCGACTTCAACAGCGTTGAAAAATAAAAATATATAAACAATAATTGTAACGCCTGACATCTTCTTTGCCACACACTTTTGCCAGGTGTTAGTTTTTTTTTATATCTTTTTCTCATCGTACTTTTTTTCTGGATGAAAGGTACCCACCCTATGCCCGTTCATGTACTCATGACATAGCGTATTCAAAATATCATGATGATCGGTAGTGTAGTTGAGGCGTGAAATGGTAACAGACAGACAGTTACTTTCATATTTATAATATTAGTGTGTAGTATGGATTAGTATGAAAGTATGGCTTTCATTTACATGTATATTGATACATAGTTGTTAACGTGGACTTCATAAGGTAAGATAAAAATATTCAGGAATTTGCGAGTGAACTAATAGAGTGAGATCCCAGTCACCCCAGACTTACGTGATTTTAGAAAAGATGCAATTTTTAGGATCGCTAGTATAACATAAACTTAAGTTGAAAACGGGGCCGTTTTACACGTAGCAGGTATCAAAGGTGGAAAAAAACCATGCTAACACGTCAAAGTAGGAAGGCTACTTTTTACATATGATATTGTTATAAACAAACATATCATTTTTTTTATCATAGTGTTTCGAACAAGTATTTATCGTAACATTAGCGTCAGAAACTTAGAACAGCTCCCTGATTATCTACTGTCTTCCTGTGTAGACAATGGACCACCTAAAAACAAACATCAGTTGCCAGACACTTCCTGTGGGCCATAACTTTTGACACTTTAAATGTCGTAAAAAAATGTGGGAACTTACGTCATTTTAGGAAGGCTGAATTTTATATATTTTATTAAGAATAATATTTTAAAATATTTTCCAATGAGCCAGACAAATCTGACGGGCCAAACATCCTTCCAGACTCGTTAAAAGTTCCGCTGTGCGAGGAAACGGGAGAGCAGTGGTGCCGTTTTATAATTGAGAAATATGCTGCTCTGCCCATTCGGGGCATTCAGACAAAGTGTGCTGCACAGCGCCGCTTCGCCAGCCATTTCTCTAGGGAAGGGCGAATGGCCTCAATCGTCTGGCTGCTTCGCCAACCTGTCTTTCCATTGTTGGAGGAGGTCTCCTCAACTTGACGACCTCCGTCGACATCAAAACCAGCCGTGCGAATGAACGTCCGCGACATCGCGGTACACCGCCGCCATCACTTCGGCATTCAGCTTCCAAGGCACGCCAGCCAACACACACGTTGTCTCAAATGAGATGATTCGGTACCCGCTGACTATCCTGACCGCCATGACCTATTGCGGCGTCGGCAAAAGTGGCCTATTACGGGCGGTCAAGATGTCCACCCAGATTTCACTATGATATTTCACTTTGGTTTTCTGTAGGGAAGTGGTTACTGCCACCAGACCGGGTTGGCCAAATGACTGCGAAATACTCAAGCAATGCTATGCGAATTACTTGTATTATGATTAGCTTTAATAAAGAATTAGATTCGTTTGAAAGTAATTAAAACACATTTAATTTTGATTTATGCTCACATACTGCACTTGATTAATTTTGAGAATTCATTTATTATAATAAATATTAATCATAATAACAATAACTATTCTACAAAAAATTCTGATATACAAAATAAATTGGCGAATAAACTTATTTACAATAAATACAACAAGGTCTTGCAGAAGTGTATGGCAGTATCTCAAAAAATTAACAACACCAAATATATTCAGAATGCGAGAAACTCCTGCAAGGCAACCTGGAACACTATCACATAGAAATGCTGAACATAATGAGATAAAATCACTAAAGGTAAAT
Source organism: Synanthedon andrenaeformis (assembly GCA_936446665.2). Classification (NCBI taxonomy): domain Eukaryota; kingdom Metazoa; phylum Arthropoda; class Insecta; order Lepidoptera; family Sesiidae; genus Synanthedon; species Synanthedon andrenaeformis. The sequence continues at coordinate 710,989 of OW387798.2, forward strand.
GGCGTTCTTCAATCTGACCCCCAGGAACTCAGTGAAATTTTCAATGGCCACTTTACTGACATTGCTAAACAGCAGTCGACTTCTTTAGACGGCAACAGTGCAGTGAAGATCCCTACAAACCAAAATACTATTTTCCTAAAACCGGTGAGTAGCGAGAAAATTTTTAAAATTATAAATAAATTAAAAAACAGTAAATGTACGCGATACGACGACATAAATACAAAAATGGTTAAGCTATGCGCATCATACATAAGTGCACCACTAGCGCACATTATTAATTTGTCATTTACTTTGGGTATTTTTCCTGAGGATTTGAAGTTGTCCATAGTTAGGCCTCTTTACAAAAGGGGTGAAAGGACTGACATAAATAACTATAGGCCCATAACTCTGATCCCAGTCTTTTCAAAGGTGTTTAAGAAAGCGATATATAGTAGTCAAAATGAATTCGTCCAAAAACACGACATATTAAATTCTCAACAATTTGGATTTATAAAAGGACAATCGACCACAAATGCATGCTTCAATATGATTAGCTATATCGCTGAATGTATCAATACTAATACACCCGTAGTATCTGTTTTAATCTTATGTACCTTCGTGATACACCTTGGGATTCTAGGGCCCGCCATATATATACATGTCTTACAGAATCAAACGCTTTATTTAGTCAATGAAAGCAAGATAGTAGACTTTGCCGTATTCATTGTATTTCTCCATGATTTGTTTGATAGTATGTATATGGTAGAGGGTAGAGAAGTCGCTTCTAAAGCCAGCCTGTTCTTTTTGTTGGTTCTCTTCCAATACACTGCTAATACGGTTAAGTATTATTTTTGAAAATATTTTATAAAGATTAGGCATTAAGCTGATCGGTCTATAGTTATTCATATCGTCTTTTTCACCTTTTTTGTGTAGTAATATGATTGTCGATGAAGACCATTACTTTGGTGTTATCTCTTTTTCTAAAATTTCATTAAACATCCAACAACCTTTGATAATTTCATTTGATATATTATCATCACCAGGTGCTTTCCAATTTTTTTGGGACATAATTGCATTTATTACTTCACTTTCTAGTATAGGTGCGACTTGTTCTTCCTCCTCTAACATGACTTGTATATCATTTGAGCCGTCATAGTCATTGTATAGATCCCTATAATACTTTGTTGCAATTTCTGTGATGTCGTTTCGTTTAGTTGCTATTTCTCCTATCTTTTTATTTTTCATGCTAGGTATCCATTGTGTATTTTCTCTCAGCTCTTTAAGTGCTTTTTTGATTCCTCCAGTTTTCTCTATGTGATATTCAATAGTTTTTTCCCTTTCCTTTTTTCTGTATTGTCTAATTTCTTCTATAATTTGTTTGCTAATTTCTGTTATATATTTCTTATTTTGTCTTTTGTTTTCTAAAAGTGACTTCCGTACTTCGATCAGTTTTCTTGCCTCCTCTCCTATTTTATCTTTTCGTCTTTTCGAGCAGTTCACTTCTTTAGCCACATTTTTAAGTTCCTCTTCCCATATGTCATAGTTGTCTTGAATACTGGTTAGATTTTTAGTTTTCGATGAGAGCCTGTCCTTTAGTGTGATCAGTGTGTTTTCTGGTAATGGTAATGGTATTGTATTTAATCTATTGTTTGATGAGATATGTTTTCTTTTATTTTTATATTTTTCTATATATATTTTTCCTCTCACCATACGGTGGTCTGTGTTGAAATTGAGTTGATTAATTGTATCAACGTCTGCAACATATTGTGGTTTGTTTGTGAGTATGAAATCTATTTCGTTTCTGACTTCTCCATTTGGAGATGTCCATGTCCATTTCCTTCCCTTTGATTTTTTAAAGAAACTGTTGAATATTTTAAGGTTATTTGTTAAGGCCATGTTTACTATTCGCTGTCCATTGTTATTTCGTTTTCCAGTACTGAAGAGTCCTAGTACACCATCCTCGTTAATTTGTCTTTCTCTAATTTGACTATTGAAGTCTCCCATTAGGAATATAGTTTTATGTGTTTTCTCTAATGTAGTTTCCAATTGGTTATACAAAGTATCTTTTGTCACTTCTGTGTCAGTTTCTGTGGGCGCGTATATTTGACATATAGCTATTATTAATTGTATATTTGACATAGTTGCTTTTATATAGTATATCTTTATATATTATTTGAAAAACGGCTAATGTTTTTGACTACCTTTCATTTGTACAACAATTTAATATTTGCACACCTGTATCCAGGTAGAAAACTTGAACTATAAAACTATATATACATCTCCTACTGTAACCAAGTATTCTGGCAAATAAATGCATTATTATTCACATATATTTATTTCCTATCTTAATTTTAAATTTTTAGAATATATATATATATATATATATATATATATATATATATATATATATATATAAAAACAATAAATATTATAAAAACTTAAAACTAGTTTGCCGCTGGTAGCGGGGCAGGGCCCAAACTACCGGTGGTTAGGGCTGCAGACTGAAGAACCTCCTGACAATACGCGCCGTATCAAGGAGTACTGCCTTCTGTATCTGCCCCTTGATCCAGCCATCTAGCGAGAGCCTCTTGAGGTGCTGGTCGAGGCTCTTCGCAATGAGTCCATTCGCCGTAACAACTATCGGGACAATGATTGTCGAATCGACATCCCACATGTCGGTCACCTCATGAGCCAAGTCCAGGTCCAGGTACTTAATAGAACTGGATTTTATTTCAAAATCCAGTTCTATTTTTTTATGTCTTTAATTTTCATAAATATTTAAAATACAAAAAATCTATAACAGATGACACCGCTTTTTACTTACAAATATCGTTGTTACTGAAATAAACAAATTGGTATGAAAATCGATAAAAAAATCAATCATTTCTCAGGTTAAAGATGTTAAAACACATAAGTGTACCTCTTAGTTCGATAATAAAACGATAGATGGCAGTATACGTATGTCTGTCTCTGTCGCTCCTAGGAATAATTGTGTATCGTTGTACTCTGCACTCTTATGCGAGCTCTAGATCGCGGTATTCTGTTTATCCGTACCTTTAAGTTCTATAATATATTAAACCGATAGATGGCAGTTTAACTATGCCTGTCTCTGTCGCTCCTACGAATATGTATATCGTTGTACTCTTCACTCTTATGCGAGCTCTAGATCGCGGTATCGAAGTGTTCGCAAAACATAGCATATATTGAAGCAATAATGCAAGTATTAATGGGGGGTCCGTCTCTACACAGAGATTGTGATGGTGTGAATTGTGATGTTTACATTGTGATGTTTCTCCCACATTTACATGGGAGTCTAGAAATGTAGAAAAAGAGAAGTCTTACTTCTCCTGGTCTACGATAATTCTTCCAAAACAAACCCTACTGATGTAGAGGATGACTCCCTTTTGTTTAGTTAAATCCATACTAATATTATAAATGTGAAAATAACTCTGTCTGTCTGTTGGCTTCTGGTATTGGAAATATATTCAATGATTTTATTATTTCGGCCATCTAGGTAAGTTCAGATTTCGGCTTGGTAAATAACGTTGTAACATAGAAAATTCATAACTTCACTTTAAAGAACATATTTTCATTACTAGTAACGCCATCTGACGTATTGGTCCAGTATTAAGTGGTAGTTGATCAATTTAGAAGAGAGTACATACTTTCTGCAGTATGCGGGTGAAGTAAAAATTAATTAAAATTAAAATATTAAAAAGTGTCGGTGGAAGAGAGGGAAAAAAGACTCTTGGTCGACAGATGGGATAAGAAGCGGTTGTGCATTTTGTAACTCACTGATAAGACAGATTGTCGGAGATAATAATTAATTTAATTTCCAAGTTTGGAAAAATGAATACTACGATTTTTAATCACGGTTGAGCGAGCGGCGTCTGTATGCAAGGGGTGTTACAGGCAAATTCTGTCTGTAACTAATTGCGATTTATTCAACGAGCTTTGGCCTGACCACATGCGTGGCCAGTGAGCTACTAGCCAGCTGCAGCTCCGTGCTTTTGTGCTGTTGCGTCGGTGGACGGTGAGGTGGATGGCATTGGATGGTGAGGCATCCTGCGAAGACCATTCATAGCGTCTCATAATCTCGACGGCGGCGGTGACGGCGACCTTCATCAGAGGTACCCCCTTCACAATTTTATTCTCCCAATCACACACTTCGGTGTGCTTATCAAGTGCAAGTGCAATATAGTGTAGAAGGAAACTATATTTTCGTCATACGTTTAGATTAAATTGTAAATAATTTGTAAAGTAGTATAAGTATTTCTTTTGTTTGTAATGTGTAGGAAAGGTAATTAATAAATGTCTTGTAGCTTTCGAAAGTATTTTATTGAGGTATTCCCGCTGATCATTAGGTTCTTCAGTAGCTGGCGCCCTGGGATATTCATGCTTTACTGACTGTTTTTAGTTGGTGAGTAAAGGAGACAGTCAAACCCGACTGTACCCGTTACAACGTGTTAAACTACTAAACCGATCATCATGAAATTTGGCATACACGTTGTCAGGGATAACAGGAAAGGGTAGGGACCTTTCATCCAGAAAAAAGTACCTACTGTTCCCAAGGGGATCATCTAAAATAAAGCAACATGCGGTAAAGCGTTATATTGTTTACATAATTTTTATTTTACAACGCGGACGAAGTCGCGGGCAACTTAGTATAAAATAAAGTCCCTTCCCGCCGTCTGTCCCAAGTACGCTTAGATCTTTTGAACTACGCAACGGATTAATGCGGTTTATTATGGAATAATGTCAAAGACAAAATCTGTTCGGGTTATATTGTGCAAAAATAGAAAACACCACATAAGACGACTAAAGGAGAAAATAAGTAAATTCCTCAACAGACCTTCGATATTATTAAGTTGCAATATGGAATGCGTAAGGGGTAACTCCTCTAAGGGCTAAGGGTAACTTTAATTCAACAAACTACACAAAAAAATACAATAAAGATAATACTTTTATATATTTTTGAAGCATTCGCGAATTGAATTCAATATGAGGGTTTGAGAGCATAAAATCTTTCTTCAAAAACATTGAACGTGAAACAATCAAACATGTGGAGTATTGTTTTTCTTATTTAATCTAATCTTAAAGATTTAGTTACTAATCATAATTTGGACATTAAAAATAATATTTTCACTTCTTAAATAAAATTAAAAATATTTTGTTAAAAAAATTATCAATGAATTCGATCTTTTTCTATAATTTCATTTCTTTCAAAAACTCTTTCTTCAAAATGGTCTTAATCTTTCAAGAAATATTTATCTAAAGTTGCATTAGTATAAAAAAAAGCATTTACTTCATTTACATCAGAATCAAGAAAGTATCGTGTCTGAATTAAGGGACAGACACAGAAGGCAGTACTTTTTGACAGGGCACGAATTGTGAGGTTCTTCACAGCCTTAACCACGTGAACGTGCCAACTTGGTTCGAACACAAGAAGTTAAAGACTTAGGTGTTAAATTAAACAGTAAGTTATCATTTAGAGACCACATTACAAATTGTTGCAAAAAATCATTTGGTAAATTAGGTTTTGTTCTTCGAATGGCTTGCGGCTTTAAGAATGTTAAGACGATCATAACCTTGTACAATTCACTGGTGAGAAGTAATCTGGAATGTAATGCGGCAGTATGGGCTCCACATGAAACTAAATACAATTTAATGTTAGAACGGATACAAAATAAATTTACAAGATATTTGTATTGGAGATACTATGGAGTTTATCCGCATTACCCATTGAAATATCCTACTTTGTTTGTGCTAGGAATGGTTGGCTATAACGAACTGAGAGTGAGACGTGATCTTGCACTCGCATCATACATTTTTAAATTACTGAGAGGAAAAACATGCAATTGTGAATTATTAAATAAAATAGGACTATGTGTTCCTGACAGATTTGTATGGAAGAGACGGAAATCCCAACTCTTCGCCATACCGCGCGCAAGAACGGATTTACTTGGCAAGGCTCCTCTGACGCGAGCCTTACACAACCTTAATAAAATAGCACAATTAATTGACCTGTTCCATTGCACACTGAACGAATTTAGTAGGGCAGGACTATTTGTGATATCTTATAGTAGGTAATTTCAGGTTTATTATTAAGTATTCTTATAATTTATTGTACATATTTTTGTAAATTTTGTAATTTTTAAAATTCATATATACTTAATTATCTATGCAATGTAAATAATTAAAATAATGTTTTAATAAATAGATTAGGAACATATACATCAAATTAGGGTTACTCCTGTAATGATGTATAATGTGTGTGTTATTGTAAAAAAATAAATAAATAAATAATTAACTCACCTATTCAGCCCTATTCCGTATCATTCACTTTATGGATAACGCAACCTTATAGACATATTTAACCTTTAAATTGACATATCGTATTGATTTTAAAGGTTAATATGTCTATAACGGTTGTGTTATCCATAAAGTGAATGATACAAAATAAGGGTGATTATGTCTCTAAAATGCGAAGCGTACAGACTCGAATCTCAACCGTCATCTTATGTCACGCTGAAAGCCAAACTTTCAGACTCAGACTCACTCAGACTCAGTGAAGTCAGCACTCAATACCGAAATAGCTTTTCTAGTGCCTATATCGGTTTGACATTAAATATTATATGTGCACGCCATAAAACGTGGGATATTGCGGGCCATTCGTATCCAACGATGCAAATTGCATTTTAGTTAGAGATATAATATTATATGGCAAGAGGCCATTACTGCAAGTAATTTTATTTAATACTAGCGGTCCGCACCCGGCTTCGCCCGGGGTGCATTTTTTTTAAGTAAAAACCTTCCCTGATTATCCCTCTATCCATGAGTGAAGACAGAATTAAAATCGGTCCACCCGTTCTCGAATTTTGCGCTTAGCAACACATTTAGGGATTCATTTTAATATTATAGACTAGGTTTTGCCCGCGACCGTCCGCGTCCGATCGCTACCAAACTTCACAGGATTACCCGCTGGACTAATCTGAAGGTTGTCTGAAAGTTTCATCAAAATCGGTTCAGCGGTTTTGGAGTCCATAGGGAACATACATAGGTAGGGGGAGGTCCCCGAGAACCGGACACTTAAGGAATAACAAAAATAAAAAAAAATGTGTAATAGACTAATTTGTTTATTTCTTTTTAATAAGCTCTCAACTATATACCTAATCAATACAGATATATCAGCAGTCTCAAATGTTACTTATGTACTAGATAATAAGGAAAAGTTAACATAGAAAAACGGACGTTTTCAAAAAGGTCCCCTAATGACGGACAGCCAACTTTTCGTTCATTTTTACACTTAAACATTATTTTTAACAAACAATTCATAACAATATATATTACAATAGAACAAATCATCAGTTAATAATGAAAACTAATCTTAATTCTAATTAACTTTGGTTATAATCAGGAACGTTTTCTATAGAATTCGAAAACCTTAATTGTAGGCACATACAACCTGCAAAAAAAATTTCGACATCACTAGCGATGGCTTTTTTCAATATTTTATGTTTGGCGGTATTCTCACATCTCGGTTTGGGTTTACCCATGTTGAATCTGAAAAACAAGAAATAAAATTCTAAAATATAGTGGCCTCGGCGCCGAATATAGTTTTGTACCATTTGGAGTTGAGACACTCGGTCCGTGGGGCCTGCAGCAATGGGCCTTTTCAAAGATATTTCGAAGAGGCTTATTGATGCGACGGGATCACGGGTGACCGAAGAGCTGGTGCTTTCCTTGGCCAACGTATTAGTTTGGCCATTCAACGAGGAAATGATGCCAGCGTCCTTGGTACAATGCCGCAGGGTCCATTCTTATATTGAGTTTTAGTTTTAGGTAAATATGTAAATATAGATAATATTTAGTTTTAGGTAAATATGTAAATAATATACAAAACAAAAAATAAAAACAAAAACAAACTTGATCTAACTGTGCGGTATTAGGGGACTTTAATAGTGTCCGAACTTAGGGACCATTAGGTCCCAAGTAAATTCCCAACCCGCAATTTACTTGGGAGAAGCTTCCTAACCCTGGCACAAGCAACGAATTGGCGCGCTTCTTCGCACTGATTCAAATCCTGTCCGGCTTTAGGAGCCGTCCGGGCTTAGGGGACTTCCCCCTACATTGCCTTTTATTATATAGATTTTTATAAAATAAACAGAAGTAGCGGTTATTTACTGTGTTATACTTTACTTAATACATATCTACTTATAGATACCTCCTAATTAATCATCGAAGCTAAAAAATAAGATTGAGGTGTCTGTTTGTAATGTTAAAATAACTGCTTGAATAAACTGATAAAAGCTTAATATAACACTAAAAAATTAAATGAATTACACTAGTTCTAATTACTATACGCTGAATGACCCGGACAACTTTGTGCCACTTATAATTGATTGTAATCTTCATAATTGATTATTATCAATCCTAATCAACCTACCAACTCTAATTCTTGAGATTGATAATAGTACTTTAATGAACACAGTAAAGTGACAAAGAAGTTTCAGTCATTCAAATCTTTCGAACTTGCTTTGAGAACTTGAATATTGAAATCCTCAAACTGAGGTCTCGAGTCTCGCTAATTAACAATTAATGAGAATTTAATGACAATTTCACAAGTCAAACGGTAACTCCACTGCGGACACCATATACCGAAAGTAATCCGAAGTGGAAATTCCCATACAAAATTACCACTCGTTTTTTTTCCCCGATTTTTCCGGCTGTTCCTTGAGGTTTTTTCTAAACCACCCCAGTATTGAGGCGTACAAAAGAAAAATAAAATTCTCAAATTGATCAAACCGTCAATAAATCTGTCCAAGTGACATTTACCCTGAGAAATAGCATTTTGTTGCCTGTGAAATTAGAAAGTGACGTACTGCCACAAAGTAAGGTAACCAAATACATGGATATCGTATATCTTGATGGAAGACAGACTTAGAGGCACTAACACTTAAAAAATTTTGAGAAAATTAATATTATACTTAGATTATTCCTTAGTGATCATTTTCCATGGCTAAGCGCTGGACACTATTACTTTGAAGGATAATAACAATGATTGACGAGGAACTCTTACTTTTTTTTATTATTCATTTTTCCCAATAAATGTTTGTTAATTTGTATATTAAACCCTGGATATAATATACACATATAATAGATCTAAATACGAAGATTTAATGGAGGAATTTTTTGTATAGTTCGTTAGGGCTTCATGTATGCATGTTATGTGTAACAAGCGGAAGCAGTGGTGGAGGGAACGAGACAAAGTGGGTACTAGTACTAGGTACTGTCTCGCATCGCATCTAGTGAAATGTTAAAGAGAAACTCGACGTCCCCTGTTCATTATTTATGTACAGACCGTTTGTTCATACTATATTGCTCGGTCAAGTGTACCCACATTACAAATATGAGACAGTAGGGAAAGGTTGTTACAAATTAGCTTTATTTGATTATACTACTGTGTAACAACATGAAAGAGAAAATTACCTTTTAATTTGTCTTATGACGATATGCAGCGCGCTATGTGTTGGCCGTCAGCCTGTCTGCTACTCACTAACAGCTGGCTAGATACTGCATGGAATGAATATCGAACGAATGCCTCTGAATGATGAATGAATATGAACGATTTACTACTCGTGACTCTAGAATTTCTACAATAGCGTGTATTTATTTCAATTAAATAACTTTTACAACACATAAGTGAAAACCGAATTAAATTTGTTTAAACAGTTTTGGAGATTAGCGAGCGTTTGTGCACAGTCAAAAATACAGGATCAGGCTCCATCAGATCTTCTCCGATGATTTTGCCAGTGTCATTAGTAAAAATAGCAATTTGTAATAGCCTTTTTTTAAAATAAAAAAGGCAAAAAAGTAGCAGATCCCGAGACTAGTCAGTCAAGTCTATAATTTTTCTTAGTTTTTCAAAACAGGTCCGTCAAGTCCGAAGCATGCAGGTCAAGTCTCAAGAGATTCTTGTAGAAACCTAATTGATAAATAAATATTTTGATTTTGATTGAATGAAGATCGGCACGCGATCTGATATGAACGACCGAGCTCACATGACGATGACATGAACCGCACGCTGAGCGACTTTTTTTACACATGTCCAAATATTCACTCAATGTCAAGTCACATACTGAGTTTCATTTGTACTGTGTCAGAACTCTCTGGAGAAGAGATATCTCCGTGCATACTTTGATATCGCAGCTTCTCAGTATATTGGACCATATAAAACCTTCTTTTGTTTTTCTTGCCGTAATCAAAGGACAGCTTTGTCTTCTCTACGTTCAGACGTAATGGTCATTGGAGACTTTTTTTTGTAATAAACAAGGTGAGTGAAATACTTATTTGTAATCACATTATTTTTCTTATTTTATATATCGCTAGCGACCTGCTCCCGGCTTCGCACGGGTGCATTTTTTCGCAAATTATATATAGGAACCTTCCTCGCTTAACACTCTTTCTATGAGTGAAAACCGTATCAAAATCCGTTCAGTAGTTTTTGAGATCATAGTGAACATACATACAAAGAGATGGTACTTTATTTTATAATATTATATGTAAGGATAAAAAAGGAGATCCACACGTCGAACATATAATACCTACTACTAGCTTTTGCCTGCGACTTCATCCGCGCTTTTCTTTAATGTTTAGGTGAAAACGTTTATTTATTACTCAAGTGTTTTTGTGAAGTTGATTTTTTATTTATTTTAGATGTACCATGGAAAACTATAAAAGACGACATAATAGCCATAAAAGAGCAACACCGCAGTTTTCTTGTGAGTTTCTTCCTTATAGAAATAGCTTTACGAACCGGTGCGTGGTAGATTAGTTTACTTAATATAGATAAAATTAATATTATTTATTTATTTATCTGTATTAATAAATATTTAAATATTTTCTAACCAATAGAATGCCAAACCTTAACATTTCATATTTTTATTAATAGCCCCAAAGTGCAGAGCAAGTCACGTTTGCCAAAGTTAGCCTGTCAATATGTTAGAAAAAAATTATAGCCAAACTAAATCTTATTCCTGAGCAATAGAGTTCCTATTCGATTGCAGTTTGGATTTGTGTCATAAACTTACGTTGGGCTATATGTCTCATCGTGGCGTAACACCGGATATGAACACTGACAGTAATCTATGTACCATAGATATAAAAAATATTCAGACAGTAAGGGAATGTATTACAAAAAATGCATGTAGGTAATTTTTATACACATTAAAGTGTATATTTGTATCTATATGTATACTAATATTATAAAGAGATAGGATTTGCATGTTTGTAGTGAATAAATTCAAAAATTAGTAAAACGATTTCAAAAATTCTTTCACCTATAGAAAGATACGTTATCAGCGAGTAACATCTGTAGGCTGTATTTTATAAAGTTACGCTGACGAAGTCTGTGTGCAATCTGTGCTATTTGTGCTATTGTCAGACACTATTCATATATTCCTCAAATTACATCAACAAATATTCGTCAATTTTTTTTGATTTTTTCATATTTTTTTAACATTGTATGTTGACAAATACCAATATATATAGGGGACTTGACTTAATTAATTTTTTGAAAAATATGCCTCGTGATCTGTTGTTTTTGATTTTGATTTGAATTTAGTGTTTTTTTTTTGCTACTAGTGGCACGCTGCCGGCTTCGCCCGGGTTCAAAATAAAAACTATCCTTTTTTTTAATTTGGACCAAATTACACATAGTTAGGAAGTTTTATCAAAATCGGTTCAGTAGTTTCGGAGTTCATAGAGGACAGACAACGTGACACGTAATTTTTAAATATTATATATAGATATTATTTTGACAACTGCTACTGGCAAAATCATCGGAGAAGATCTGATGGAGCCAAAAAATTTGTAGACGAAGAAGAAGAAATTAAAAAAATATACAAGTTTATATACATCTTAGACACTACAACATAAACAATACGACATATAAATAAACGAGTTTCAGTTGCGTATTACAAAATTCCCTTTAATTCTGTCTCTAATGCCAAAACATTTTGAAACAAGAGCCTCTATCCAGTTCCTGTTTCTTTTGTCCCACTATGAAAGCGTTGTTATACAAAAGTTCGCTTCACCAGCGTATTGTTTCGCTTCGAATGTTAGGCTTTTTTTTATGAAACAAAAAACCGAAGACAACAATCGACGTTTCCAGATTGAAGCGGAAGGTTATTGGAAGTAATGATATTTTTAGAACTTAGCCTTATTGGTACTGTTTTTTTTAATCTTTATTTAGACATAAAAAAAATGACATAAAAACATGACATTTCTGAAATATAATATGAAGGTTTGCATGGAAAAAAAAACTGAAATAAATTTTATATCTAAATCAATACTAATAAAAAATCTGTAAGTGTAGGTATTGTATGTATGTATGTATGTTCCTCCTTAACTCTGAAACGAATTAACTGATTTTCATAAAACTTGGTAGATAAACATTTGGATGTACGGGACACAAGATAGGCTACTTAATATTTTTCAACGCGGACGAAGTCGTGGGCACCAGCTAGTAGTATAATAAATTTCTAAAATGTGCAGGATTTTGTGACATTTAAGCGGGTTGAATTCTTATTACAGCCAAAAAAGCCAAATTCCATATTTTCCATCCTAGCTATAACGTATAATTGGAATGTCAATCAATAGCTATAATCTATAAAGGTTTCTCTAGGTTCTTGGAATTGCTGGCGTAAGTGTCGCGAATTAAGCTCGTACAACGCCACCTTAATGTTAGGACATGTTTTGTTCTGTCGTTCTAAGACAACAATAAAAGAGGTCTTTTACATAAAATCGTACACCCTTTCGATCTGAGTTGAGTGTTTTAAAGTGCAATAGAATTCTTTCGACATACGATCCACAGTCAGAACGGAACGGGTGTTCGCCTTCTCATGACCTAGTCTGAACAATGCCAAACAGACATCAAACGCTATCTCGCATAGCCCCGCATTTGCATGCAATAACTCATATGGAATTTTAACTCGAAGTGAAATTTTACGTGTATTTATTTATGCTTAATGTAAGAAACAGTAACTGATTTAAATGATAAATCATGTTTATTAAATATTGTCATATTATAGGATGGAATTTTCGGCACCTGGAAGGAAAGTAGTTTAATTTAAACTTTCAAAGTTTAATAAGTTTCAAAGTTTCAAAGATACAAAAAAGTGTCAAAGGCAAAAATTATCCTCATAAAATTTAAGCTATAGCCAGTTTTCAAACTAACTTTCAAAGTTTGAAAACTAGCTATAACTTGAAAACCGTCGAGTTAATCAAAATAATGTATAGAACGTATTTTGTTTAGAATTTAATGAGGATAATTTTTAGCCTGTAACACCTTTTTATATCTATTAAACTTTTCGCAAAATACTTAAAAAACCGTTAACGGGGACAAAACATAGAATGACCGGACTATATAACGCATTCGTGCTCGCATTCGAGTGACAGTTTTGATTTTACTCCCAAAAATTTTCATACCACGGGCTTATATATATATGCAAATCGATTCTTAAGGAGTAAACTCCAAAAAGTTGTCATGTACATAATTAAAGTATATTATTATCACGAATAATTATAAAGATCTCAGAGAACAAGGTCTTGAAAACAATTAAAAGGTCGTCGTTTCTTACTTAACCCATTAACCTGTCAAGGAAGTTGAAATAATCACAGCCATAGAAGGAGTGGGGTATTTAGAGTTTTACGATTAAGTGTCGACCTAGTTTAATTACTTTTATATCTTTAGTTTCCTTTGTTCAAATGAGCTACAAAATTTTATTAAGACTTTTTTTCTACGATCCGGCTCGAAGGACCATGAATATTGATACTAACAGACCAAAACACTCGTGTATATTTTCATAAATTTCTAAGTAACACGTTATACGTCCTTGATACAACTGTTTGATTAGCAGGTTTTAGCATTTTAAATTCAAGTTCATTTCTTAGAAAAGGCAAGAAAGCATAAAGCGTTTAACATGAAATTGATACTACAAGATAACAGTTAAACACAATGTTAAATAACAATATTTTAAACATTACGCTGGCATTTAATTTATGACTGCGAAATGCAGTGTCCAGACCTAGACACTACTTTTCAAATCCAGACCAAAGCCAACTTTGAAAAGTTCATTTCCAAAATTGACTGCCGGGAATCGAACCCGGGAAACCTGGAACGAAGCGTTCTTACTCTTAGTTTTGTGATTGATGCGTGTGTAAGGTATACTTGTTTAGGTATGAAAAACTCATTACTTCATTGAGATTTTATTGAAGGGGACTTATAACCGCTCGATTTTTAGCACGCAAGAGTAAGTACCTCACAAAGCCCCTCTCAACACAATATTGATGATAATGTCTTGAAATATATTTCTATTATTAAAACTATGAAACGAGACTTGAAGGTATTGTCAAATATTAATGCCCGAAAATTGTTGCTTCGACGACTTGATTATAATAAGAAATTTGCTTTTCTCGACTATTCATATATATTTTTTTAGCTATTTATAAATAGTCTAGAAAAGTTCTATGTATTTTGTGTTTAACATAGGAACACGTGTCAATCATAAATTAGCGAACTAAAAATTCGCAACTGAGATGGGTCTGTGATTAATAAGATTTTACTCAGTACTAGCGACCCACCCCCTGCTTCGCCCGGGGAGCAATTCTTATATGTATATCTTCCCCGTTTATCCCTCTTTCTGTCCAGATAGATATCCATGTCAAAGATGTCCAATTATAAAAATACCTTATTTTTTTAGAACCATGAGACCATTCTAATGAGCCCAAAGACGCTATATCTGCTATAAGTTGCTGAGGAGTTTGGTGTCCCACAGACTACTTGACGATGCAGCATCAAGTCAAAGTTACCATGTCATGGGAATGTCTTAAATATGTTAAAGTTTGTGAAATACCTTCGTTAACTAGGAAATGGGCTGATGGCCTTCAAATGCCTGAATAGATTTTCATAACAACCACACACACACACGTTAAACTTATAAAAACTTTATTTTTGCGTCGAGCATTGATAAGTTGCCCCAGCATAGTGAACAGTAGCCAAATTTCTGCTTATACTTTCATAATTATTAGTGAAAAAAAAAGGGGTATCTTTGTCGTAACCTCACAGAAAATTTAAAAGTTTAAACAGAGAAACGAAGCGTTTATGATGTTATAAAAGCGAAAAATGTTTGTTTCGTGCGGTGGGATCATAATTGTTGATAATAAATCCATAAAAAAACCTGAGGGTCGTTGTAAAGGTTGTTTTTGAATGAGCTCAGTACCTTTATCACGGGTAAGAAAATTTATTGCCTGAAAGTACAGCAACCGTAAAATATGCACTCAAAGAAATGAGGTCGGCCATTCGTTCAATGTTTGTATTTTAAGATAACATGTTCAGATCTAATAGTAAGTGCCATATTTATTTTTTATTTTTAGTTGCCTACAAGGTCTATGCGATATTTATTTGAGGTGATTGCGTAAGCGTAAGTTCTGACTCAGGAGTCTTGGTTGGGTCATCTTTGGAAATTAACTTTTTAATGTAAGCAAGTAATGAAGGGTGCTTAAGCACACCAAATTTTACATTAAAAAAAAATACAAGTTACATCAGCAAGGATATCAAAGTTTGCTAAAGAGTCGAAGAAGAAATAATAAGGTTTTTACTATGCCCCCTTTTTAAAATAATTTTGTTATGAACTATTGTATCTATTGGAACTGTATAGTGAAAATAAGTAAATATTTTGTTGGGTTCCATCGTCGATATGCTGAAAAAATTAATACTTAACCAATAACCTCACAGTAAATTTAAAACAATAAAAACAACAATTATTTCCATATATTTATTTACATTGAAAAAAAGTATTTACAATTTTGAGACACACTGTGAGACAAAGTAATTATATATAATAATAGAATAAAACCTCAAATAGGTGGCTCTTGCTTCGCACGTACTCCGCATGTGTATTTTCTACAGTGACAACAATTTATAAATATATAATTCTAATATATATTAATTTTTATGGAAAAAAATGGTTAATTTTTTTTGTGAAAAACCTAAATAAATAAAACGTAACATGCATTTTTAAAAGAATTTTTGCGCATTAAAACTTTGATCACACAAATTAATCAACGCCAATTACGTCTGAATGAGGATAAATAGGAAGATATATAAAAATACTAGTTACCCGCTCCCGGCTTCGCCCGGGGTGCAATTTATATATCCTATCTTTTAAGTTGGACCAAATTACATATAGTTACGAAATTTTATCAAAATCGGTTCAGTAGTTTGGGAGTTCATCGCGGACAAACAACGTGACACGAAATTTTGATATATATAATATATAAAAGGATAATATAAACAGGATAGGATAAAAAGTCATTTTTTTATAAAGGTGGATATAATTATGAACTTTTTGGCTTAATACAAAAAAAAAATTTCAAGACATTCGTACTCTTAAGTACTCTTCGTACAAACTTAAGTTACGTGTGTAATTTTTTGAATAATTATAACAAACAGCGACCTGCTCCCGGCTTCGCTTGGGGTGCAATTTTTATATTTACAAACCTTCCTCGTTTTTTTTTTTTTTTCATAAGTTTTTCACTTATTAAAATTAAATTCCGAATTAAAATCAGTCTAGCCATTCGTGAGTTTTTACGAGACTACTGATTTATATATATATATAAAAAGAAAAATAATGTCTAAATGTATTTTCGTATTAATATTTGATTTGTTGTACAATACAAAGTAGCCATTAAATAAAAACAATGAACTTTAAATAAGTTATTACTAAGTAAATACTACTTAAGTAGGTCGAAGTTAGTTTAACTTATTCTAGATATCGATTGCAACGGCGATATCTGAAATAACCTTAGAACAGCGGTTGAATGATTTATTGTTTCTTTATCGTTCTAATAATAGGCGATTACAATATCTGCTATTAAACGCTCACCAGAAGCTTGCGGAGGTACACTCAGCATTAAAAATAAATTGTTTCAAGAGATGCTGTGAAATTTCATATGAAAAATATTGATGAATTTCACACTGCTACTTTCATTTACCGAATCGCTTACGAATAAAATGAAATAAATCTTTTTTTAACGGTCCACTTGATGATAGGTGGCTATCGTCGCCTATAACCAAGCAACGTCACAGGTGCTGCAGACCATAGAAGGATTAATGGGATAAGGAAGGGATGGGGCAAAGAGGTCTGGCATCCTCTCACCGAAACACAACAGCACATGTGATGTTATAATATTTCACTGTGATCTTCTATAAGAGGTTGGTTCAAGTAATATTTATTACGCAATATAAGAACCGTATCTTCTTGTTTTTGTTTTTAATTTGCGCGCTATTCATATAACTTGAAGTAAAGTTTAAGTGGCCAGTTAATTGTCATATTACTGTAAAATTTTCTTATAACAATAAAAAAGTGTTCGTTGGTTTTATAAACAGTCGAGAGGTTTCATACACGGATTAAGAGTCTTCAATCGCAACTGGTTTCGTACAAGGCCAAAAAAATTAGTCGATCGTAACTGTGGTTATGAAACTCCGGTTACGTACGCGGCCGAACCGTAATTCTTTAAGCAAAATACTGAAAATTATTTTCTTGGCTAACTGTATTGCGTTCGGTGAAGTGTTGTTTTCATACCAACAACTTCCTCTGAGCTCAATAATGTTATTATGTTTATAAACAGTAAATTAACGTTGTTATTAAATTGAAAAGTTCATAATTATTGATCGAACGATATTGAAGAAATCGAGATCATTTTTATATTGTGGTGCCCGCAACTTCGTCCCCGTTCAATATTAATAAATAAATAAGCAATATAACGATTGATTCCTTGTTGCTATTACTTAATTTCTTCCAAAGATATTTTATCGCAAAAAAGTTATTTTGGGTTTGTGACGTACATATGACTCCTTTTTTACGCAGATGTACGTTTTAGTGTTTTCGAATTTAATTTAGTGCTTTTTTTATATAAAAAGAAAATTTCAAATGTTAAATTTCTTGTCACTTTGTTTGTCCGCGATGAACTCTTTAACTACTGAACCGATTTTGTTAAAACTTCGTAACTATGTGTAATTTGGTACAACTTAAAAGATAGGATAGTTTTAATTTTGAACCCGGGCGAAACCGGGAGGGTGTAGCTAGTTAAATATATAAATGTATAAAATCAGCAATAGGATATTCCAAAATATTTATAGTGTAATTTAAATTTGCATGCGTTTAAAGTATTCAAAGTAGTGATAGTCAATTCAATACACATTCATTATACACTAAATAAAAATATACATCAATGCAGTTTAATGTAAAAATTACATATCGAAGTAGGTGTGACAGAAAACGACAGAGAATCATCGAAGTACTTACTACAAGTATGGAATTTGCGTGACAAATGCCAAAGCGGCGCCTAAAACGGAATTATGGCGGAGTCAATGGTGAAAGGTAGTAACGACCAACTTCTACTATTCATTTTAAACTCCAATGTGTTGACGTAAAGTCTCATTTTCTTTAAATGACAGATGACAGAGTTCATGCTCTATGCATAATATGTCACTTTTAAATGTTCCATAAAGTTCGTAGTGTTTTGTATGGCGTGCGAAATCCATAGTTGTAGTATATTGATGCAGAGAATGGATACACTATGTCTTACATTCTAATAGACATTGATAACTTTTCTTTTGTTTTTAATTTGACAGCTGTTTAAGCTACGATTAAATTTAAATTTAAACCCATTCCTTTCATCGTTAAGATTGAAGAACTCCTTCAATTCGTTGTCCACCTCACGATAGTCCGCACAAGTGTCACTGTACCTTTCGTCGGCAATTTCAACACTCTTACCAAGATCGCAATGGGGTCCGTTCGGACCCGATTTGAAGCAATCGTAGTAAGGTTTACAATCAATACTATTAGTACTTCTCGCTATATAGTTATCACCGTCTCTATTCCGGTCTGTATAGCAGACAAAGAGGCCCTTGTTCATTTGTCAATCCCTGCATAAGTCGGTCGCTAGAGTGAATCTCGTTGCTGACTCGCTTATAGAATCGTCTCGGATTTTAGGCCGTCTATTACCATTTGCGTGTTCGATGAACGAAGTATTTGTTGTCCTGCCGAAGTCTCTGTTGATACTGTTGTGGTTTGACGGTGAGAAGTGTGTCAATCTGTAACTGGCACAGGAGTCGTTTCTTCTGACAACGGTTCTTGTTGTTCCCGCCCTAGAGCTTCCTATGGGAGCGAATGAAGTCCCGTTCCTATCCGGCGAAGCGGCATTGTGACAGCAGCAGAAACATTTGAAATATGACCTGTGGAATTCCCGACGGAATTTCCCTGTAACAAAAAATGCAAGGTTAAAATTATATTGTAGCATACAAGGTTGTCTAAGTGCGCAATGTGTTTGGGATTCGGGAATGTGCTTGTTGTGACTTTATTAAAGTATTGAAAATAAAGAATCGATATATTACGTAGATGACAGTCAAAATGCTTACGAAAGATCTCGATATTTAGTTGCCTAATATTAATATCATACTCATTACTATAAAGAAGATTGATGTCAGTGATATCACAAAAAGTGGAGGCGTTTAAAAGTATTTATGTGAAGTTTGTGATTTAATAGCGGATTGTAAGTTGATAAAATTAATATAATTATTACAAGTTTGTTTTTAATTTACTATATTATGTTCTAATTAAAATCAGTTAATTAATGAATTTTCTAATAAAATCCTAACTAGTAATATTGTACCTAAACGCGAAAAGTTAGTTAAATGCGAAACAGAACAGGCATACAGAAAATAACGACTCAATCGCATACCTATAACGAGATTTTCAAAATACAAGATTTTGTGCAGTCTCAAACAAATTTTAATTAATTTTAATAACTAAAGTAGGTATATGCTACCTTTCATTCAGAAAAAAAAGTACTGTTACCGAGGGATCATCAAAACTTGACAAAAATGAGCAATAATAAGAATAGAATTTATTTTTAGAATAGAAATTGTACAACATTAAAGAAAATTAAATTTATTAGTTTTATTTTATAAAAAGTTTTATCATGGACACGTATTCATTTAGTTCAATTAATTTTATGAAAAATTTGATAACTATTAAACATTTTCTTTTTTTTTGGATATTTTTATTTGAAATTCTTTTACATTTCTTCTTCTCTTAAAAAAGCAATTTTTAAATATTGCATACTATACAAGGAATTTGTAGTTTCATTTTATTTAAGGTTTTTTGCTAACTTATTTTCACTAAAATAAAAGAAACTACGTTTATTTTAAAGATAATAAATAATTTCACTTTTTTTATTTATTTATTTTTGAAAATATTTCTCCATCTCTTAAAAAGCTATTTTTAAATATTGCATACTATAAGACGAATTTGAGTCCGAAATTAACGTTATTTTACTACTCATATTTAATTCATTTGTCATTTAATATAGATTCATCGCCTATTTAATATAGATGACCTATTTTGTCTATTGTTATTAACAACCAAAACCTATTACGTTATTATATTTCTATTAAAAATTATAATTATCTTGCAGCTAATCAGAATTTGTGCTTACATGTGTTGACATAATATTAATTATATGAAAAAAAAAATTGCAGAAGTTCGTTAAGAAGAATTCGTTAATAAGATCTCGTCAATCAATTAAATACAACAAATATATAAATATACATATAAAATTAATATACCAATTATCAATAAATATACATATGGATCACTAAAAAACTAGTAAAATATTATTTAGTTAAAATTGTCTAATGAGCTTATATATTTAGATGTTTTAAGTTTGTCATTGTCTTAACGAAGTTCAGCAAATCCTGATTTTTCTAAGATACCCTTACACTAAATTAATTTTACTATAATGTAGTAAAAACTTAATATATTATAGAGCTGTCTATAAAATAGTTAGATTTCAATAAAAACTATCTAATAAAATCCTTGATCAGTTTTAAGAATAACACTTAAAAAAAAACAAATTCCAACTTTGAATTTTCTGTTTCATAGAGAAATATTTTTAATTTGGTTTCATTTAAAAGGTGAAAGTTATATTATATATATAGTCTATAATTACCATGTACAATTAAATAACTAAACACTCCCTAAGTAACAAAGTACTAACTAAACATATTTTGACCTTAAAAACTAGCAGATCATATTGTGAACGAAAATTTAAGAAACGGAGGCTTATTTTTTTATTTATTTATTAAAAATTACATAAATTTACGTCGCTAAGCATGTTGACTTTTATTTAATTTTTGTATTATTTTAATACACATATATTATTTTCTCAATTATAAAGGAAATTAATGTCCTTAACATTTTTTTCATTACGTTGTCTATTTAAATGATAAAAATCAGTATAGTGTAAAGGTACCTTTACGGGACAGGGTCGTATTGAACTTACTGACCTGAAAACCCTGGGAATCCTGCAAGCAAAATATACAGTGGCGCATTTATAACGAAAAACATAAATTTCTTCGGGCAATAATACGTAAATACGTTTATATTAATAAAAAAAATACATCAATGCGACTTTTACAAAAATTTTAAACATAAATTTAAAATTAGTTTTAATAAAAATTTTAAACAAATACTAACGTGTGGTCAACATTTTTGAAAAGCGGTGAACGAACATCGAATTTCCATAAGCCAAATGTTGTACAGTCAGGGTAAGAAAAGGTTCGTCACACCTTAGAGTCAATATTTTCTTGCACCAGGGCCTAAATTTCATTTCAAATGTCTGTCAGTTGTGTGTTTAGTGCTTTAGTTTCAATAGGTACAAAGAGTACGACTTGGTAAAGGAATTAATTTTAAAATTGACGGAGGTTTTCGTACCCCGACTATACATGATCCGCAATTGATGACCACATGTTATGGCGGATAAATGACGCAATGACTGCAGTGAGTTGCAGTCACAGTAAAAAAAAAATTAAGTCACACACATCGATGGTCACATGCCATTAAGAAAAAATTTAGATTTTTCGATTTTTTTTTATTTATTTTTTTATTATACACATGATTATACAGAAGAAAACCTATCTACGTACAGTAAGACTGTGTGAATAGGCTAAGAGTTAGTACAGAATGAAACAATAGAATAGGCATTTAATGATGCATGTATTTTTTGAATTAAAAAAAAAACAAATATAAATCTCTTAATAAACTGAAAATTTTCTGAAATGTGTCTCAATGTATGTGTATTTTTGTATTTTTTTGGGTTGTTCCGTTCTCAAAAGAATAAGTAAAAATTGTCTTACAATTAGTTTAAAAATTAAACTATTTAAAAAAAATGTTCATTATGCAAATGAGGCCACTTTTCCAAAATGGCGACAATGCAGAACAAAAATGGAAAAATTGGAAGATTAGATTCGAAATCTTCAGCGACGCCAACGAACTTACAAAATTTTCCACTTCTACACACGGTCGTAGACATGACTGAATATAAAGTGACATATACTATACATAGACAGACCATAGACTACAATACACACAACAAACCTGCCACTATACCTTTTGTATTGCCGTTCTTAGTAAGAGAAAGGATAACCGTATTAGGTCCCTAGTAATCCGCTTGCGTAAAGAGAAATGGGCTCCACCATCCCTTATTTACTCACCGAACGAAATATGACAAAATTCGTATTGTATCTTAAAACTTATATTATCTCTTTAAAACTTAAAGAAATTTAGTTACATTAAAATCTATCCTTTTATATATAATACTAGTGACCGCTCCCGGCTTCGTCCGGCGACCAATTTTTTTTTAAGTACAAACCTTCCCTGATTATCCCTAGATCCATAAGTGAAGACAGAATTAAAATCGGTCCAGCCGTTCTCGAGTTTGAGCACCGTATTGGCTTCTGGTATTTGTTTTGGTCACTAAGGAAATATATTCAATGATTTTATTATTTCGGCCATCTTGGTAAGTTCAGATTTCGGCTTGGCAAATAACGTGTTAAACTACTCGACCGATCATAATGAAATTTGGCATACACGTCAGGGATACAGGAAAGGACCCTATCCTTCGTTTGTTTTATTTCAAAATCCAGTTCTATTTTTTTATGTTATTAATTTTCATGAATTTTTAAAATTCAAAAAACTAACAGATGACACGCCTTATTACTTACAAATATCGTTGTTACTTAAATAAACAAATTGATATGAGAATCGATAAAAAAATCAATCCTTTCTCAGGTTGAAGATGTAAAAACTCATGTGTACCTCTTAGTTCGATAATAAAACGATAGATGGCAGTATACGTATGCCTGTCCCTGTCGCTCCTACGAATATGTGTATCGCTGTACTCTGCACTCTTATGCGAGCTCTAGATCGCGGTATTCTGTTTATCTGTACTTTTTAGTTCGATAATATATTAAAACGATAGATGGCAGTTTAAGTATGTCTGTCTTTGTCGCTCCTATGAATATGTGTATCGCTGTACTCTGCACTCTTATGCGAGCTCTAGATCGCGGTATTCTGTTTATCTGTACCTTTCAGTTCGATAATATATTAAAACGATAGATGGCAGTTTAACTATGTTTATTTCTGTCGCTCCTACGAATATGTATATTGTTGTACTCTTCACTCTTATGCGAGCTCTAGATCGCGGTATCGAAGTGTTTGCAAAACATAGCATATATTGAAACAATAATGCAAGTATTAATGGGGGGCTCCGACTCTACACAGTGAGCTTCTTAAGTCTGCTCTTGCCCCCTAATTGTGATGTTTATTGTGATGTTTATTGTGATGGTTACATTGTGATGTTTATTGTGATGGTTACATTGTGATGTTTCTCCCACATCTACGTGGGAGTCTAGAAAATGTAGAAAAAGAGAAGTCTTCTTACTTCTCTCCCCTGGTCTACGATAATTCCTCCAAAACAAACCTCACTGCTGTAGAGGATGATTCCCTTTTGTTTAGTTAAATCCATACTAATATTATAAATGTGAAAATAACTCTGTCTGTCTGTCTGTTGGCTTCTGGTATCAATAATAAATCTGTAAGGGTCGGTCATGGAGTAAATTACTTTGTTTTCAGAGATATCGTGTTTATAGGCTCTATACATGATACTGAAACTAAATTGACGATTTTTAGAATTTTTTTCTGTATTTATGTATGTATGTTCCTCCATAACTCTGAAACGAATTAACTGTTTTCATGAAACTTGGTAGATAAACATTTGGTCGTACGGGACACAGGATAGGCTACTTAATATTTTTCAACGCGGACGAAGTCGTGGGTACCAGCTAGTTGGAAATATATTTAATGATTTTATTATTTCGGCCATCTAGGTAAGTTCAGATTTCGGCTTGGCGAATAACGTGTTAAACTACTCAACCGATCATCATGAAATTTGGCATACATGTTGTCAGGGATACAGGAAAGGGTAGGTATCCAAGGGGATCATCTAAAATAAAACAACTAACGCCTGGCCAAAGTGTTATAGCAACATGTGGTAAAGCGTTATATTGCTTAAATAATTTTTATTTTACAACGCGGACGAAGTCGCGGGCAACTTAGTATAAAATAAAGTCCCTTCCCACCGTCTGTCCCATGTACGCTTAGATCTTTTGAACTACGCAACGGAACTTAATCTTAGAAATCACATACTCATCCGATTTAAAAAAAATAACCAATATTAAAAATAGAATTGGACATAGGCTAACTATTCCAGTGTGGCATCAACTATCTAAAACTAAAGATTTAAGTATCTGAAAAAAATCCAACGTCTGAGAAAAGTATAATGTCAGTATAAAGTATAATATCTGTTTTACATTTATTTTGTCAAGACGTTATAACTTTTATGAAAAACTAGCTGTTGCACGCGACTTCGCCCGCGTAAATTTATAAAATACTAGCTGACCCGGCAAACGTTGTTTTGCCATACAAAAATATCACTTTGGGGAATGTTTGTAATAAACATACAAAAGTACTTACAAATCTTCTCTTTGTAATATTAGTATAGATAAAAGTTAAAAAGAATAATCCAAAACTTTATAAAGCTTTATAAACCATCCGCTATTTCTATTTCTATACACTGTGCGCTTAGAAAATAAATAAGACCTATTCGTGTTGCGAAGGTTGTAATAAAAGAAAATGAAAATTAATTAGGAGCGACATTAATTAATGAATTAATGAGTTATTTATGACTCTTTCTCCATTATAAAGAACGGTGATAAGAAAACTCTCTATAAGAAACTCAATGAAGCACAATGAGACAAAGGATAGTGTTTGTTGCAGTTTAAATAAGGTTGTTTGTTTAAAAATATCGTAGCTCTGTTTGTTTACAGCTACTAATTAAATTAATTTCAACTCAGTGACAATGGAATACGATATGTTTTCGACTGTTCGAAGATAGAAATTTGACTTTCAGTTACCTACAGAAATAATTAAAAACTTATTTGACAATAAATTTTTTTTGTAAGTTACAAAATTCAAAACAAAAAGTTAAAATTCCTTTAAAATTCTTCAATCTCTGACCTTGACAATCTTTTAAATGGTTAGTTTAATGATAAAAGTATAACAGGCCGTTTTTGTAGGGCGTTCAATTTCCTATGAAAATTGAAGATGAAACTGGTTTATCAATCTATTGGTGATGAGATATGACCATTTTTATATGAGATGTCACTCTTATATTCATTATATACAGTATAATAGTATACTATATACTGTTGGCTTTCCCGAACACCCCCCTAGGCCAAGCAAGGGCCGGATTGCTTAACCTCAGCAATCCGGCCCTTGCTTGGCTGATCGGATTGTCGCTGGGGAACAAAGAAGACCCACGTGCGTGTGCTCCAAGTGGGCTCCGATCATCGGAGCTCATGGCAGAGCATCAGTTTGGATGCTCCAACTTTCCGTTGGAGCCTCACCGGTCACCGCTCGATGGACCGAGGATCCGTACTCGGCCCACGCGGGTGTTGGCCCGTGAGAGACGGCACCCTCGGTCCTTATGCGTAGAACCGAGGTATGGGCTCGGTTCTGCGCACGAAGACAGGCGCGGGTCGCAGCGGGTGGATTTTCTCAAACGGCTCTGCGAAGACGGAGGGACCACCTGGCAGAGCACCGCAATCGTGGCTTTGTGGAGGGTGATAAAGACCCGGTTTCGGGGGGTTGGCCTAGTAACTACCCGGCTTAGTAACTCTTCCGAGACGGCATCACGAGGTGGAGCCCTTTTCCGGCACATCTCTTCACGGCGCGGAGGTCACACTCCGCCCCTTATCGAGGTGGAGCCGTCTAAACGTCCCCTAATCCCTCCCATTTGGTCACTGTGAATTTATGTAAAGCCAGCCTTAACATAGTCATAAACTGTGGAAGGTTGTTTCTTAATGGACTGTGTACTGGGCATTGTCATCGTCACCTCCGTCTGTTCTGCCTTTCGAATGGGCTAGTTACCCATAATATTAGTTTAAGCTAGCAATGTACAAACTCGAGCATCTATTAGTAAGTTAGTTTAAGTTGTATATACCATGGTTAGAGTCAGTTAGTAATGAGTTACTATAAGTTTAAAGATGGTTTTAAGTTAGCTAAGAATTCTATATGCCATTAATATAAGTTAAAATAATAATTAAACAACTCCAGATAATAGCAAATCTCGGGCCCCAGTACCCCCTTTCCCGCGGGTGCTGGGGTCCCTGGTTGGCCTCCCACAGTTGTAACAGTGTTGCAAGCTGTGGGAGGCTGATAATAGACTGTGTACCGGGCACCATGTTGCTGTTGCCTTTGTCTGTCCTGCCTTATCGAATGGGTTAGTCACCCATAATATTAATTAATGCTAGCAATGTTTAAACTCGACCTTCTATTAGTAAGCTTAAGCTGTGTACACCCTGGTTAGAGTAGTTAGTATTAGGTTAGTATTAGTTTAATATAGTTGTAGGTTGGCTAATAATTCCTGTACCATTAATATAGTTAAAATAATAAATAAACTATTCTAGATTAGTAGCAATTCTCGGACCCCAGTACTCCTTTTCCCGCGGGAGCTGGGGTCCCTAGGCAAAAATGTGTTATTTTACCATTAGGGCAATTGATAAAGACTGTACCAAGCGCTGCATTAACAGTAGCGAGCTTTTCATTGTATCGGCGGGAAACAAAAAAAAAAAAACCCTTGCCCATACACGGCGCGAAGAAACACCGTGGGTTTTTACTGGGTAGAAGTCCCACATACCCCACCGATCTCCCCATGGTCGATGGTGATCTGGATCGCATATTTTCCCAAGCGAAAAAAAAGGCTGTCCCGAACAAATGGTCCCATCTTTCTATAAACATACTCAGTTCGATAGTTCGTAAGTACGTCGAACAAATTCATATATACGAAAGAACTGTATATATAGTATTATGAATATATATACTTTAAAAAAAGTCAGAGGGCTTGGCAGGGTCGTTTATATTTGCATAATAGGTCGTAAGATGTATATTAGAATGTCCGAATTTTTTTACGGCGACACATGAATTTCAAATTCAGCGTTATGGGGTTATGCGTCGCCATCATGACTATTTAGGCACAATTCCTTATAATCAGAGAGTCTGATATAATTATAATTAATTACTTGTTTATTTAACTACAATTTTTCTTTAAATTAACTTTGGTCAAGTAGTTAAGGTGCTTGCATTAGCGCTCTGACTCAGGAGTCTAAGGTTATCTTTGGAAATATACTTTTTAAAGTTGGCTCATGTTTGAGTGTTTAAGTAATGACTTATTTTAAGATTTTTCTTATGTTAAAGTCGACAGACAGTCTGACGGTCCACTTGGCGGTAGATGGCTACCATCGCCATAGCTCAAAGTTATCTCAGCCAGGTATAGAACCCGGGACACCTGAGACGTTAGGGAAGCACCCTTACCACTCATCCAACGGGTCGTCAAAATAGCTACTAAAATGTTATAAATAAAAATAGATTACTCTTAAGTAATGGCGGGGCACAATTCGTTAGTCATTTGGGCAGCCCGTCTGGCGGCGGTAACCACCTCCATACAGAAGATTACCGTGAAATAACATCAAATGTGCTGTTGTGTTACGGTGAATGTGTAACCGATGTCAGACCCCATTTCCCTATCACTTTCTACTCCCTTATAACTTATTCCTAGTTTCAGCACCTGTGCTTGTGTTATAGGCGACGGTAGCCACCTACCATTATGCATGGATCCGCCATGAACTACATATATGTAGGAAAAAGTACCTTTATTAGCAAGCAATGTCATTGAAATTGAAATAAAAATAACATATTGTCACGGAAACGAATCCTATAGAAAATGACATGTTTCCAACTTTGTGGGCAACTGGGTCGAATGAATCTCGACCGCACCGAATCGCCAAAATTGGAGTTAACCTAATTCTTTAGTAGTCGACTCGATTGTGAATGGGTATTTGTGACCATTTTCTATAAAGATTCCAAAACCCTTAATTTTGACCCTTAATTTGATCACGTCATGTCTATATCTCTTAATATTATGAATGTGAAAGTTTTAATGTTTGGACACTTGGATGTTTGTTACTCGATCACGTAAAAACGGCTACACCGATTTGGATGAAATTTAGCACACAAATAGCTTATTATTCTAGAAAAATGTTAGGTTCCCGAAGGATTTCTAAGGTACGTACGAAGTTGCGGGCACAGCTAGTTATAAAAAAATTAAGTCTTCGTCTGCCTCTGTCTATTTCTCCTCTAACTTCTTCGAAGACATCCAAATTTTGATACGGTTTCCACCAATGGAAAGAGCTATAAACTAGGAAGGTTTATGTAGGTATATGATTTGCAAAAAAGCGTTAAAACTAGATTATGCTTTTAATTTTTATTGAAAAGTGGCAACTTTTTTTCTCGTGATAATAGATGGTATTAAAAAAACATCAAAATAAAGCACTTGGATCAACAGACCATGGCATAAGAACTGCAAACGTTTTTGAAATTGTTAATCTAGACTATGAAGTATGTGTAATGTAATTTTGTATTAACATCTAGGAAAGAATAAATAAAATAAATAAAATAGATAACGCAATACAAATATCGTGTCGGGTATCAATGCTGAGGCAAATATTTGTCAAGCGTTTCATATTGCGGCGATTGATTTAATTAGCAATCGATCATAGAGTTTGTTTACCTGAACACTGTATTTTTGGCTCAATTTACTTAATAAATGAAAGGTTCATTCGATATTCCCTTAAGTAAAACTCATATAAACTAACTCTTTTCAAAGTTTGAGTGAATAGCGGTCTTCTGGGTGAGCTCGCTTCATCATCGGCCTCATGCTGCATGGCTAGATGCTGGCCAAGAGCACACTCTTCAATACTAATAATAAATCTGTAAGGGTCGGTCATGGAGTAAGTTACTTTGTTTTCAGAGATATCGTGTTTATAGGCTCTATACATTATACTGAAACTAAATTTACGATTTTTAGAATTTTTTTCTGTATGTATAATATGTATGTATGTTCCTCCATAACTCTTAAACGAATTAACGATAAACATTTAGACGTACAGGACACAGTATAGGCTACTTTTTTCTTTTTCAACGCGGACGAAGTCGCGGGCGCCAGCTAGTCTTTAATAAATAAATAAATAAATAAATAAAAAACTTAAGTATTAAATGCTTAATGTTTTGAACACATTTTGTGTTTCAGAAAAAAAATCGAGTAAAAATGCAAATTTTCATTTACAAATTTTGTTTCGTCTTGCCTTTCGTTTAGTTTGAATTTGTGTATTCGTGCGTATTTTTACGTGATTACACCTGGAGAATTTGCTAAAGTAACATACAAATTAAGTACCATCACTGAAATCGTAAGTACAAAAGAAAATTCGGAGCGAACAAAATTTTCATATACAAATTGTGTACTTTCCAAATGACCTATTTTCATTCGAGACAAGATGAGTTGTTAAAAATACGAAGCGCAATTTGACGTGTTAACGCATTACATCATTCTTGGATTCCTCGTGTTAGCGTTTGCTATTTATGTCGACGGAAGTATAGTATAAAGTACTCTGTGGCGTTACAATAAAAAGTACTCTGTGGCATGATATTAAAAAGGTAATCTGACAGTTGAACGAACGCGTCCGCGAAGGGAGGTGGTTGTTGTATGTCCGTGGATCTTATAGTTGGAATTGTAGTTTCGATGTATCGGTCGGACATTAAAAGTATTGAGACTAAATATATAGTGGTTTTCATTAATATGCTCAAAGTAGAGGGTGATAATACTCGTTTATAGCTCTTTTCACTGATAAAATCAGTTGTTCAAAAGAATTAAGCGGAGAAACAGAGAGTGACTATATATTTCTATTTAAATTTTTGAAATAATTTTTTGAATAATTTTTATTTTTTGAAATAATATGTCTAGACAAACCAATAATGGTTTACAGACATTGTCATCATATTGTGTGTAAATACGTGTTAGATAGTAATAAATAAATAAATAAATTTATAGATAAGCTATCGGCTTTATACTGATAATAAATTTACACAAATATTCATTCATTAAAGATATTTTAATTGGTGAAAAACCCTATTAAAATCCGCAGCATAGTCTGGAAAAGTAAACAAAGAAAAATGCAGACGAAGACAGCGACTTTTTTCTGTACAAATTATATTTTTTTTAATACAAAATTTTACTGCAAATCTGTATGTACTTATGAAATATGAAAAAACTTTTCCTCGACCTATTATTTATATTTATCTACTAGTAGTTCAGCAATTAGTCGAATGGAAAATTATGCGAAAAAAAAACCTTTTTAATTTTTTTTTATTGATAACACTAAATCTAGTTAATAAAAAAGAAATTCGGTTCACAAATAACTAGAACAATATTAGATTAGGAACACAAATATCAGAAAAAAGGGATGTTTTCTATTCACGTATTAATGTAACTACTATAGAAGAAAATATATAGAAAATATGTATGAAACTAAATAATATAAATTAACTTTGAATTTATTGAGAGTTCAATGTCACAGACAGTCATTATAAGAGATGAAACATCTGTTAACGTAAAATTACATTACAGTTGTAAATATATGCGGTTAATTCCAATGTAATTCCAATGTAAGAAGAAATTTACACACTTTTGTGCACGAATTCGAATATGTTAATTTATTTAAGTAAATTAATTTGTTTATTTATTCGAATATGTTTTATAGTATTTTAATTTATAAATTAAAAAGAAATTCAGGAGAATAACGATTGGGTTTCAAATAACCAAACAAAAATATTTTCATGACTTATTTTTGGATTAAACAGTACTATAAAATAGTCTTAGATAAAATAAAAACTGAAGATAGAGCCATGTGGACAGCAGAGTGATCCGCAAAATTCTGTCTATAGTTCTTATGTAGTCTGAGGTTTGAGTTCTAACAAAAATATCTTTTTGTGTGCAATAGTTTAATATTGTGTGATTTTTACTCGAAAATGTTTGTTATCTATCGTAAGTGTAATCTGTATTTTTATATATTGTTATGCTTATACAAATACATATTATAATATTAAACAAAAAAGTTGTTAAAACAAAAAGAAGATAACAAAAAAATGTTAAATCACATTCCATTGATTTCAAAAAACCTAGTTTTCAAAAATGAAATAAAAGATAAAACGATTTCAATGCCACTATAAAACAGAGTGTCTACTTTTTATGATGAAGGTGATACATTTAATATTTATTTTATAGATGAAGAAGTACTCACCGCTCATGAAGTTGTAAATGAGTGGGTTGACGGCCGAGTTAGCATAGCACATCACGTGCGAGATTAGAGAAATGCACGTCATGACGTCGCTCTGTTTTACACCATAGGCCAATCTGGACAAAAAAAAATGTCAGTCTTAAGAGTGCACAAGTGACGTTACAAGTGAAAAATTCTTACATTCGCAAACTAAGCTAGGAATAGTAAGCTAGTATATCGTACAATTTTGAAATTTTTATAAAAATTTTTGAAACTAGAACTCCCCTTTTAAATTTTATAGAAAACTAGTGGCCCGCTCCCGGCTTCGCACGGGTGCAATTTTTTACTCATTCCAGCTGATAAAATTACCTTACAACGCCATCTGTTAGAATCTTTTGGAACTCACAGATAAATAATTGCTGGATTGAATAGGTATCAACAGATGGCGATATGTTAATAATATTATATAATTTGCAAAAAAATAATAAACAAAATGAGATATAAACTATTTTGTCTTAAGTTGGACCAAATTACATATAGTTACGAAATTTTATCAAAATCGGTTCAGTAGTTTGGGAGTTCATCGCGGACAAACATGTGACACGTAATTTTTATATATATAAGGATTTTTACTGCACTATTGACTTCGAATACATTAAAATAACAATAGCTTTTGATTTTTCTATCTGAAACAATCACAATTGATTGTAAAGTTGGAATCGTGAACAGTCACTTGGATAGAATCCAATTTTATTGATTGCAGTAACTGCATAGCGGAGATTGAATCTTTACAGAGAGGTCGCTGCTTATTTTTCAATGACGACACATTTTTTTTAATCAAATGTCACTGTTCAAAAAAAGGATATAGTTGCTACGGACTTGACCTAACTGCTTTGGACTTGACGGACCCGTTACTCTGTTACTCGCTGATAAAGTAGCTTTCTACTTATAGGTGAAAGAATTTTTAAAATCGGTCCATTTTGAGTTTTTGAGTTTATCCATTTTGAGTTATACTCACGTCTGGTTCGTCACCTTAAAGTCCACATTTTCTTACACCAAGGAAAATATTAGTCATGGCAAAATTTCGTTTCAAACGTCTGTCAGTTGTCTGCTTAGTACTTTATTTTCCAAAGGCATTAAGAGTCTACGGCTTTATAAACGAATGAATTTGAAAACTGACGAAGGTTTTCGTACCCCGACTGCCTCAAATATTACCTCAACAAAGACAGAAGATGAACAGGGAAGTAGCACACTGCAAACATGGCTACGACAGCCACCAACATCTTCGCTGCTTTTCGACGAGACCGCAGCTGACTCTCCGTTGATGCGTTCGCGTGGATAGATGGCGTTGTACGCCTACTGGCCGCTAGCCCTGTTAGAAATTTCATATTTGTGAGAATTTATATATGAGAATAAATTTAATATAAAATTTATCAATTTCCCCCTTAGATTTTATTCAAACGCGTCTTACAGAAGAATAGCGAAATTAGTAAAAAGATTTTAGTTTTTATCGAATCATATATAAACCTTCCACGTTTAACGCTCTTTCTTTTGGTGAAAACCGTATCAAGTTCCGTCTGGTGGTTTATGAGATAGATATATAAATACAGATATAGATACTATAGATTGTCTGATATTGTGCTCTGAAGAGCTTGTCGGTGTCGAGCAATACTTACAATTATTTTGTCCTGTTGGCGTGGAACAGAGCTTATGGGATTCCGTATGTCCAGGGATGTTGTCAGAACGCCATAGCACTTTTACGATTTGGCAATAAGCTACCGTCATTAACAGTAGTGGGAGTCTGGTAACAAAAAATATGACATTCAGGAGGCAATTCAGAAAAAAATCCCCCATACAGCAGCCTCACCCCATTTTTATTGATATTTTACTAGTTTACTCGCCTTCCCGTCCAAAATTATGGAAAGACGATATTATCGAGTGGTTCAGGGTCTAGGTTATTAAGGATAGGAAGTACGTTCCTGCCCATATCTATGGAAAACTAACTGCCTCAAGTTTTCGCTAAGGCTGGTTGGGTTAAATCCGTTGATCGACAAAGTCTGGGAAGTTAAAAGAGTGAGAGAGAAGGTGTCAAAATTAAATTGGCTTCTGTAAAAGACCAATACTCAAAAATTGGTCTAATATTCATATTAGACTTAATGAAAGGATATACACATTAAGTCAAGTTAAAGAGTAAAGCTAGCACACCGCGTTCTTTAACATTTCGGTGTGAACTCATTTTGAAGAGATTCGCACGTTTTGCGGCGACGCAAAACGCAGCACGGGCGGCGTACCGAAACGCAGTACGGCGTCGCAAAACGCAGTACGGCGTCGCAAAATGCAGTACGGCGTCGCAAAACGCAGTACGGCGTCGCAAAACGCAGCACGGCGTCGCAAAACGCAGCACGGCGTCGCAAAACGCAGCACGGCGTTGCAAAACGTAGCGTGGCTCTGCCAACACCACTTTCGCAAACTCACTGAGCTATGTCTTCTTGTATAGTAAATAAGTAAAAGAAAAATAACAAAAAAATAACAATAAATCTCTATTGTATCTATATTTTAAAAAGTGAGCGTCGCACCATGCTTCGGTGCGAATCGACCCTTTATCCCCCTAATTATTTAAGAACTGTAATAAGATTCTACAGACTATTATCTCACTGTCTCATATGAGCCTTAATAACTAAATTGAAGACCGTCAGAGATTGCACGAAATTTGTACAAAAGCAAATAAATTCTGGTAACAATAGAAGTTAATAATGATATTCCCCATGAAAATCTCGATATTACATGACACCCTATAATAAATATTGTAAGAAATCTTCTCGACGACAATAAAACGATTTGGGAACGCGGTCCTTTTTTGTAAGGGACACAATGGCTGGCTATTCTTGATTTTCAATATGGCGTTTACAAACGATTTTTCATTGTATACTCAACATTACAATCTATAATATATGTTGGGCAAAACTATGTAGTTTCAAACGCGGCTTCTTTCTTGTTTACTTAAATATTAATAAAAATATTTTTTATTGTCCTTAGTGTTCGGTATATTATATTGAGCAAATATACGCTGGAACTTTTCTAAAATTAATCTGAAATTAACCTAAAATTAATTGTTTGTTCCCCTCTCGCCTTAACTACTCCACCTCATGACGATTTTGTTTAAGACTACGTGCCCGCTATGCAACAAGGGGAGACGTGCTGTGTGTTTCCGGTACGTCTCTTCACGGGGCGGGCCTCGTCTGGCGGGGGATAAGGTAGCGTATCGTAACGTTCCCTAACCCGCGCCCATAGACGGTGTGAGGAGACACCGTGGGTTCTAAGCGAGGAGACACCGTGGGTTCTTAGCGAGGAGTAACCGTGGGTTCTAAGCGAGGAGTCACCGTGGGTTCTAAGCGAGGAGACACCGTGGGTTCTTGGCGAGGAGACACCGTGTGTTCTTAGCGAGGAGAACACCGTGAGTTCTTAGCGAGGAGACATCGTGGGTTCTTGGCGAGGAGACACCGTGCGTTCTTAGCGAGGAGACACCGTGGGTTCTAAGCGAGGAGACACCGTGGGTTCTTAGCGAGGAGACACCGTGGGTTGAAGAATCAATTAATATAAACGGAGTGAATGTATTGAGTGAATATAACGTATAGTTGGAACTATAGATCAAATACTTACGTATATAAGACGACTGCTTTGGCTATGTGCCATCCTAAATCACTATCGTCAGACCACGTGGGTGCACACTGCATTAAATACTGAACGTTGAACCTCAGCTGCATTTTCCTTTGCACTTCCAGCATCAGAAATTCTGGTATATCTGTTAAATACAAAACAAAGTTTTTAAAAATACTATTTTTGCCTCCTTGAGAAATTCTTGAAGGCAGTTTTATATAGCGATTTAATTTAAGACTTTTATTAATTTGTAACCGGAAATTAAGGCTTTTAAATTAGATCTTTTTTATATGTAAAGGTTGTCAGTTAGGCTGACGGTCTCATTAATGGTAGGTAGCTACCAACAAGTGTACGCCTATAATACAAGCAACACCGCAGGGAGTGCTACTAACCATAATAGGACTATAAGGGATAGGATAGGGAAACAGATTCTGGCTTCTCTTACTCACCCACCGAAGCACAACAGCACAGATGCTATGATGGTCTTCTATAAGGGTGTGGTTACTGCAGCCAGACGGGCTGCCCAAATGACTGCGAAACGCAGTGTACCAAGCAAAAGTCATAGGAATTGCAAGTATCCTTGATATTCTAGGATACTTACTAGAATCCAAGTATCCTTGCGCGGTATCCTTAATATTTAAATAAAGTATAAGGCATAAGGATAGGGGTAGGAGACTGGCATCCCTTATTCACTCACCAAAACATCACAAGGCAAGTTATTTCACAGTGTCTTCTAAAAAGGGGGATGTCCAGTGAATAACTGAGCAAGGCTGTGTGTCCTGGTTACTGCTAAATCTAAAGGCTTTAGTGACATCTACTCACTGAACAGTAAGGATGCAAGCCATATAATAAATATGGCGGTCTTCGCTCTTCCAGTAGTCGATTTGAACTTCAAAGGGAAGCAGATGGCGTACCAGCGGTCCAGAGAGATGAATGTCAACGTCAACACTGACACGGTCACAGACACAGACTGCAAACAAGAAAACGGTTCAGTACTTAGTCGTCTCGCACACTTTAGGTTTTATTATCTGTACTAGCTGGTGTCAGCGACTTCGTCCGCGTTGAAAAAGAAAATATATGAGTAATTACTGTACCCGTGCGCCGTACACCGCCATCTGTTAGATTTTTGTGGAACTACAGATAATAAAAACAAATTTGTCCGCGTTGAAAAATATTAAGTAGCCTATCCTGTGTCCCGTACGTCCAAATGTTTATCTAGCAAGTTTCATGAAAATCAGTTAATTCGTTTCAGAGTTATGGAGGAACATACATACATACATACAGAAAAAAATTCTAAAAATCGTCAATTTAGTTTCAGTATCATGTATAGAGCCTATAAACACGATATCTCTGAAAACAAAGTAACTTACTCCATGACCGACCCTTACAGATTTATTATTAGTATTGATGATTAAGATTCAACACATTTTTTTTTAATTTTGATTTCATTCCTTCGTGTTTATTGTGCATTCTGATATCGTGCACGTGCCCAAAAGACCTGTAATCCTAAATAATTATTAGTTAAACATTAAAATGACAGTGTTTGTTTGTGATTTACATTTTAACGCTTTATCTACTCAACTCAATTAGGTGTTAAAACCCTCATTCAATCTTTATTGCTCATATATTTTTGTCAGGTGTATTAAATACGAGTATTTTATTTTTAGCTGATCCCTCGATAACAGCATTTTTTTTCTAGATTAAAGGTCCTATGTATTTTTCTGTCCCTGACATATTGTATGCGAAATTCCATGACGATCGGTTGAACTGTTAAGGCGTGAAAGAGTAACAAACAAACCCACTTTGGCATTTATAATATACTAGTAACCCGCTCCCGGCTTTGCTCGAAATGCACAAGCCTTCCTCGTTTATTCTTCTTTCCACTAGTGAAAACCGTATCAAAATTCATTAAGTGATACAGTGTTCGGTGACTTGGTTGCAAAATATTGTTTTTTCTTTTTCTACTTAAATAAATTTTTCATTATTATATGTTTTATTATATAATATGTACAATATATACACCTTCTTTGAAAAATTATCTAACTGATGGTGAAAACCTCATCAAAATCAGTCGCGACATCGAATTATACCATTTCGTTAAGGAAGTTAAGATACTAAATTTATACTTAAATGAAGATTTAAAAAATTGTTAAATTTGATATTATCGCTCTTCTATTGCACGCCATCATGACGTTTTTATTCTTTTATACTGGTTATTTATGGTCTTAGTCGGTCGTTTTTTGAGAAAAAATTATGTTTACGATTCAAATAATTTACTTCGTACAGTGTTTCCATGAAAAATCAGTTTTTAGGGTTCCTCAGGTCAAATGGAAAAAAAAGACTTCGATAATAATAAATATTTGTCTGTATTTAGACTCATGAAATCATATTTAGACCTTATTATTTTAAAAGTGGTTTAAATTTAATAAATAAAAAAATATGTAATCTTCCTTTGGAAATGTTTCTAAATTAATAAATACCTTTGGATGTATTTATTTAGCAACTTTACAGACAAACTTAATATGTATAAAAACTTATTTCTTTTACTTAAGTTTACAAAAGTTCGGTTTTGTAAATATTATATTTCTTTCTTTACAAAAGTTCTAAAAATTAATAAAATAGCTGTTTGTTTACTTATTTACATATTAAATAAATTAAAAAAAAACAGTACGCCCAAAGAAAGAATTATTTTTGAATTTCTTGGTTTTTTTTTTAAATAATATGTAATGTAAGAATAATTATTAAATAAATAAAAACATTAATAGTCAAAGAAAGAATTCTTTATTTTTTGAATTTTTTAGCTTTTTAATAATATGTAGGTAATACCTATAATAATTGTTTTAATTAGGAAAATAAATAAAATATAACACCGAAGAACATTTTCTAACTCATCTTTTTAATTTTCGACTAATATTATCGTATTACTAGCTGACCCGGCAAACGTTGTTTTGCCATACAAAAAAATATCACTTAGGGGTATGGAAAATAGATGTTGGCCGATTTTCAGACCTACCCGATAAGCACACAAAATTTCATCAAAATCGGTCCAGCCGTTTCGGAGGAGTTTGGCAACAAACACCGCGACACGAGAATTTTATATATTACCTAGATAGTAGATATTATAATAGTCAGGTGTTAAATATCTAGGCGTAAAATTTTTATTAAGGAAATCCAATATCGGCTAATCTAATCTTATCGGCTTTAATAAAACTACTTCATTTTAGTATTCACGCCACTCACTGAATTTTAACAACATTCATTATTGTTTTTAATCACATCACGCAATAATATCTTTGATTTAAGCCATAGACTTAATTATGCAAATATTAAGTGCTTCGCATAGTGTCACTAGAAGCCCGCCTCCGGCTTTGCCTGGCGTTTTATTTTAATTTTAAGATAGCTGGTGCCCGCGGCTTCACCTCCGTCTAATAATAATAATAAATAATAATAATAATAATTTATTTAACCAAAAAGTATAACAAACACAGCTTAATAAGTAATAAACTATAAATCTATAAAAAGATATTCTTAGTACCTATGTTTTGTAAGCATTTTATACATACAGAGTTGTGCAGGCAGACGAGAAGGGTTATTAAAACTATATAAAACGCTGGAAAGATGTTGCGTAAATTAACATAAATATAAATTAGCTGATATACTAGTGTCTAAACTAAGCAAAGCCTGTATTTTAGACACCAGTTTTTTCTTCCTATGTGGGTAGATTAAGAAACTATACATAGTTGACTGCACCGCAACACAAAAGAATGGGTAAAGTAAATACGTTCAAACACTTAAACTAGGGACTTGGAAAAAATTTGTTTTTTTTTTTTTTTTTAAATTTCATTAAATTTATTAATAGTTGAGTATTAAGCACATACAACAAAAAGATTTTCTGTATCCTGATAAGATAGTGTAAGAAGCCAATTTGTTAATTTAGTTTTAATTTCACGTTTAATTAACGGGTAAATATTTAGAATTTTGTTGATTTTATTATACAGATAGTCTCCTAGGAAGCAGAAGAATCTATGTGAAAAAGAAGTTAAAAAATATTCTACTTGACAAATTGTATAATTTCGCCTGGTTTGGAGAATTGGATCATCTGTCTTATAGAACAGCTTACTATGTTTTTTTAATATAGTTTGGTAAACAAAAATCTGCCGTACGGTAAGAACCTGACATTCATCGTATAATATTTCTGTAGGGTGTAGCCTACTTTTATACGTAGCAATTTTTAAAATACAACGTTGAGCTCTCTCAAGTTCCAAAATATGTGACTTAGCGGCTCCGCCCCAGGAGACTATGCAGTAAGATATTACAGAGTTACACAACGACAGATAAATCATCATGATTGTGTCTTTTTCTGCGACGGATCTGAGTTGGCGAAATACATAAATAAGTTTGCGTATTCTGTTCGCCATAGCAACAATATGTGGCTGAAAAGTAAAATTGTTGTCAATAATGATGCCCAAATACTTTATGGTATTAGTTTTAACTAACGAAAGACAAGGACATGTATCAAGGGGAGGATAGGCACAGTAATGTGCGCGAAGAGATGAGGATACTGAAGATGAGGTGAGATTCCGCATAGAAAATGTTATGTACTTAGTTTTGGCAGTGTTAAGGGTTAAGGAATTTTCAGAAAGCCAATGTATAGTTGTGTTGAAACCTAGTTGAGCATGTGAAAAAACTTCAGCCCACGATCTACCATAGAATGTCAAAGTGGTATCGTCAGCGTAGGTAATCACTTTACAATTCTTTAGCGAGAGATTGCAGAGGTCGTTTATAAAAATTAAAAATAATGTCGGGCCCAAAATACTGCCCTGAGGGACACCAGTTGTGACAGGGAGTTCCTCACTTTGAAAGTCACTCAGTTTTACTCTTTGTGTTCTCTCTCGCAAATAGTTCTCCAAAAGCAGAAGTTGGTCACCTCTAATGCCCACACCCTCCAATTTGTTTAAGAGGATGGAAACAGAGACTGTGTCAAAGGCCTTAGCAAGGTCAAGGAAGATGGTTAAACATTTGAATTTAGAGTCTAATTTACGAGCAATAAAATCAGTGAACTCATGAACAGCGTCATCTGTAGAAACGCCATTTCGGAAACCAAACTGATTAATAGATATAATTTTGTTATTTTCTAGAAATGAAACTAGCGCATTATTTATATATCGTTCGAAGATTTTAGACAAAGATGAAAGAATAGAGATGGGACGATAGTTGTTGACATAGTCTTTGCTTCCTCCTTTGTGTATGGGATGAATTAAACCTTTTTTAAAGGCCTTTGGAAAAGTAGAAGTAGAGAGGCACAAGTTAAGAATGTATGTGAGAGGCACAACAATGTCGTTTTTAAGAGTTTTTAAGACAGTTGCAGGTATGTTGTCAAATCCCACAGCACAGTTCTCCCTGAGATTCATAATAAGTCTTTCCACCTCATTGCAATGAATATTAGGCAGTACAAAAGAAGAAACTGTAAAAGTTGATTTAACATGTTCCTGGGGAAAAGGTGGAATTTGACTGTGAATATTTTTGAGGCTTGATCCTACATCAGCAAAGAATTTATTGACTTTGTTAACTGAATTTTGAGGACTATTCTCAATGTAAAGCAGGTTATTAGAACTATCTATACTTTTCCTGTTGGTAATAGATTGTACATTATCCCAGATCCTCTTACTACTTTTGCCAGCAAGTTTAAGCTGATTAAGACCTCCGTCTAATATATAGCCTATATACATGATGAAATTCTAACTATCGCTAAAATATTTTTTTTAAATCGGATGAGTAGTTTCCAAGATTATCTTCCACATACAAACAACATATTGTACAATATATAGGTACCTCTTTATAATATTAGTATATATCAACTTCTTATAAATTAAAACATTTTAAAGTAAAATAAAAGTTGTTTTAAAATAACACTGTCAACTTATTAACAGGGGGAATTCGCTTGGAATGATATATTCGATCAAACAATTAAACCAAATAATTAGTTCCAAAATGAAAGTTTAATGAAAAAGTACCTACATTACCCGGAAATTGTTTGAGACCGACAAAAAGTTACTGGCATGTTTATTAATCTATAATAGGGTTGTTAATCTTTGCGACGTTAGAAATTAAATTACAAAAAGGTCTCTTTTATTGCTCCTGAATTTGTCAAATGCTGACAAGTGGGAAGGACATTCTCCGGTCGCTCTGTGTAGATTGTGTATGTTTTTGAGGTTGTGCCGTCGTAGCTGCAGTGTGCAACGGTCTATCCTTTTACTTTAGAAGAAGAAGAAAATAAAACGAAATAAAAATCAACCTATTACACAAAAAAATTCCCACTTTTATGTTTCGTCAAATTTTCCGATATCCGAATTTCAGCTTTCAAGCATCATACAAATTGACATCAAGAGACGAATCGCCGATTTATTTATCATGTCTGTCAAAATGGTACACTTTTTCTTTGTATCCGATGAGAAAACCGTGGTGCTAACCTTGAGAGCTAGGGTTGACACAAATTGATTACGAACCGATAGTGATCCAGAACGGTTCCCTTTTGGTTTACGTTACGTAGACAAACGACACCAACCACAGAAGAAGCATTATACAGTATGGAATCTACGATACCCTAAAACTATGTGGAAATTAATATACTGTGGTAATGTACTATGTTCTTTTTATGAAAATTAAGAATTGCTACAATTCTTATTTGAAATGTATGTGGAAATCATAAATGAACTCAAATAAATATTTTGGAATTTATAATATGATGATAATATAAAAACTAGCAATACGCTGTCGGCTTCGCACGGATGCACGTTTATTTATGCAAACTATATACACTAACCGTCCTCGTTTATCGCTTTTTCCATTAGTAAAAATCGTATCAAAATCCGTTGGGTGGTTTAAAAGAAGTCAAACCTTTTTCCATATATCTTTTCTATTTTTCACTTTTCTTGATCAAATTGCACAAGCATTAAACAAAATTAAACACAAGCACCAGGGATATGGAATACATACTCTTTAGGATATAAAAGTATAGAGTAATAAGGTCTGAATAATATATAGTATCAGCAATAAAAGCTAAAAATACGAGTAACTAATTTTTTAAAGACAGCTACTTTTGTAAGTTTGTCTTCATGCGGAAGATATATGTTTCTATGTCTCTGCAATCATTTGAAGAATTATTTTACTAATTGAAATGCATATTATTCCAAATGGATATATAACTCCTTAAATTTGATTTACGTGAAATTGAGAAGAGTTGGTCCAGTACATTTTAAAAGACAATTCTTTGATATCGACAGCCCTAATTAAGAGTG
Organism: Synanthedon andrenaeformis; assembly: GCA_936446665.2. NCBI lineage: Eukaryota > Metazoa > Arthropoda > Insecta > Lepidoptera > Sesiidae > Synanthedon > Synanthedon andrenaeformis. The sequence continues at coordinate 753,556 of OW387798.2, forward strand.
GCAAAAATAAGTGATTAGTATACATACTGTATTATATCTTGTACTATGTGGCATCGTATTGGTTTAGTTGGCAAACAAAAGGTTGTAGCGGCTATTATCCGGTTGTGTGGGATTGTGTTTGACATAAAAATGGGCAATGGATGAGCAAATAAAGGAAACACAATGTCGACGTCTAAAGTAACATCTACACATGCTGTAAATAATGGTTGGTAAACTTATGAGGGCGTAAAGTATATCTATCTATCCAGATCGATAAAATACCTTAATAAGTATTTAAGGTATGTATTTAAAGAAATTAGCTTCGCACGGGTACATTTCTTTGCAGCAAATTATTATAAAACCCTTTAAGTATAAAAGATTTATAAAAGTCTTTCTTTGCGTAGTTTAAAAGATCAGTAAGATTTTAAAGATTAGACAATACTAAAAATTAATTTCGCAATACTATTTTGGAGTAGTACAACTATTTTGGAAGATCAAATTGATTTGAATATTTGAGGTAAAACTATTCTTAAGTGATTCAGCTTCATTCGGGTCACATACAAACGCACAGAGAAACTTTGTTAGTGAATTAATGAGAATACAAATCCACTCATACATACCAGGAGGGATACTTAGTAGGGATAGGTGGAACGGGAGAAGTTTGTCTGTTTGTTTGTTACGATTTCACGCCTTAACTACTCAACCGATCATGATTAAATTTTGCATACACGTTGTCAGTGATAGAGAAAAGGATATAGGCACATTTTTTTCAAATTAAAATTAAAAAATCAACGCCTGACAAGAATATCATGACGCAATAAAAATGGAATAAATGTTATAAAAATGAAAAAAGGGCGCGGACGAAGTCGCGTGCATAAACTAGTATGCTATGAGATGAAAATTAAATGTTTCAAGTTAGCAATGTTTAGCATATACATAATATATTCATATGTGACTTTACCATTCACAATTGCATCGCATGATGCCTCTTATTCTAAACTATGCCTATAATTGAACTCGAAAATAACTAATCATAAGAATAGATAAAAAAAAAATATACTTACTTGAAAATACAACACGATTCTGCACATAGCCGTCCCAAAAAACCATGTTTCAGTCACATCCCATAACACTGTTGGCGGCAAACAAATCAATATTACCATAAAATCAGCAACCGCCAAGTTCACTATGAAATAATTCGTGACTGTCCTCATAGAGTGATTTCTGTACACAGCTATACACACTAAAGCGTTTCCAATTAAACCAATAATAAACACTATTGCATGAGTTGCTATCAAAATCCACTCGTATGGTTGCGGAAATATATAATCGTCCAACATTTCCACGTATTCTTCTTCAGTCATGTTACAATAATCAGGATCACCAACACAATTTTCTACGTATGTTAAAGTATCGTTTTGAACTATTTCATTTATGATTCTTCCAAATTCTATTTCAGATTCATTCAAAGCTATTCTTTCTTCATATATTCTCTCTTTACTTCCATAGTCAACACCAACTTTTGTAACACTTATATTATCTTTTACTTCTTTCTCTATGGTATCAGCGTCTTTGGTTTCATTAAAATGATTTGTATAATTTCTTTCTTGGAAACTGTTAGTTATGGACACAGCATCATCTGAGACCGATCTTCTTATGATTCTATTTTTAAAATTGAAATAATTTACAAGTGGATTTATTACTCTATCTACATTATATAATTTTGTATTTAAGTTGTCTTTCTCCATTGAATCGTTAGCACTTAAACACAGATTCCATATTAGTGCCATAATCACGGTTTTTAAATGGAAAGCGGCCATCTTGGAAAATGTTTCATGAAAGCATTTTGTGGGGTGTCGGTGCTACCGTACGGTAGTCGTCTACATTTTTGATATTTTCTTCAATCACATCTGGTGGGCATCTGTCGACAAAAAGAAATTATTAGAAGTATTAGAAATGATCATTATGTAGTCATAATCATGGGCTGTCTGTTTGACGACGGTGACCACTCCAGTGAAATAATACTACGAGTGCTGTTGTGTTTCGGTTGTCCGATTCTTATCATTTCACATTGTTTTCGGTGACACTTGAAAATCACGTTGCTTTGTTTAGCTTAAGTACATAAAAAAATTAAATTTTGGTCTAAATACTAAACATTAGTCATGTTGCATTACAATTTTTCTGAGTTAACAAAAAATTAAAAAAAAAATTCGCACATATTTTTAATGAACTTGTGAAGTGGACTATTGATATATGTAGTTAGTTTTATGCGTTTTACTTTGCGCCTTATAAAGCAACAGCACACTTGCATCACCTATGGCATTGTTTATGTTAATAGGCGACGGTAGCCACCTATCAACCAGTGGGCTGTAGGCATACTTGCCAACTTTTACATACAAAGGTATGTAAAGAAATTTGTCGTCAAAAATTTTTAAGTTTCCGTCCACCCTTATTTGTCCTTAAAGGGGTGAAAACATTAGAATCTTGTCAATTTTCTTTTCGTTTACTTAAAAATTCTTGTCGTTTCTAAACTTTGCTTCAGAACCCTTAATGAAAGTGAATAATTAATGAGTCTAAATTGATGTTTTTGCCTAGTAATTTAAGTATCTACGTCTAAAGCAGTCTAATTTATGACTAGACTGTGGCAATCCTATACGAAATGAACGGCGAGACCTAACGGCTAGACCAATTGGAAGTAAATTTTTGCCGTAAATAAATGATACATTTATAGCCTCTTAATTGAAGTCAATGCTTAGTTAAAGTGCTCAAAGCTGTAGTTTGATTTCAGTAGACCTTAGTTAAGAAGATTAAGTACTTTCTCTCTGTCGGTTGCTAATCTCCGTCTCAAGCATCCAAACAAAAATGATAAAAGCATCGTTATACGTTACTACTTATGATTCCTTGGCTCGTACTAATAAACAAATTATGTAAGTACTAGCTCCAAGCACCCGGCTTCGCCCGGGGTGCATTTTTGGAATCCAGCCGAAAAATTACTTTAACAGATAAACCGCCATCTGTGAGAACCTTATGGAACTCACAGATAAATAATTGCTGTATTGAATAAGTATCAACAGATGGCGCTATGTTAATAATATTATATAATTTAAAAGAATAATAATAAACAAAATGAGATATAAACTATCCTATCTTTTAAGTTGGACCAAATTACATATAGTTACGAAATTTTATCAAAATCGGTTCAGTAGTTTGGGAGTTCATCGTGAACATACATCGTGACGCGAGATTTTTATATATATAGATATATAAAATATCATCATCATCTCAGCCGCAGGATGTCCACTGCTGGACATAGGCCTCCCCCATAAGTCTGGACATTGGACCGGTCAGAAGCAGCCTGGATCCACCGTTGACCCGCGGCCTTTATTAGGTCATCTGTCCACCTTGTGGGTGGACGTCCTACGCTGCGCTTGCTGGTACGTGGCCTCCACTCGAGAACCTTCCGGCCTCAGGGGCCCAAGGCTCTCCGTACTATATGCCCTGCCCATTGCCACTTCAACTTACTGATCCGCCGGCTTATGTCGGTAACTTTCGTACGTCTACGGATCTCCTCATTTCTGATTCGATATCGGAGTGTAACCCCGAGCATAGCCCTTTCTATAGCTCGTTGAACGACATGGAGCTTCCTTACGAGGCCCATAGTTAGATATATAAAATATACTTCATTATTTTTTCTTTTATTATATGAATTATAGAAATAGTTAAGTTCTATAATTATAGTCAGGGGCGTAACTGCCACCGTACTGCCTTATCAATTATATGCCACGACTTTAATATGGGGGCCCAAAACATTTGTGTAAGCCATATGTAAATTATATCCACAATCTCACTTAAAATTAAGAGTTAAAATTTTAAGTTTAGAATCCACTGGGTCTAAAAATATGCTAGCTTTTTTGTTTTTGTAAAGAAATATTTTCCTCCATTTGAGCTACGCCACAGTAAGATAAAAGGGTCCCTTGATAAAATATGATACAGGGCCAATCTAGAAAAAGTTACGCCACTGATTAGATTCTACAAATAATATATTTATCCCCATTTAGTTTTTTCGAAAATAACCTTTCGAGTTGGCTCTGGTTTGGATCTAGCAAGTAGTGGCATGACGCTTTACGCAGTCATTTGGGCAGCCCATCTGGCGGTAGCAACCACCTTACAAAAGACCATCGTGGTCTGGCATACTTTGTGTTCTTGGCAAAGACGGAAACCATCGAGTGAACTGTATCAGCCTACCGGCCGACTTTAACACAAACTATGTCATACAATATTTATTATGGTAATGTGTCAAGTTGTTCAACATAAGACCATGTATTTACATGAAAATACTTTGTTTAAAAAGTAGCTTCAGCGGAATTGATTAATATTTACAAGGTATAGGGAAAACTGACGCTGTCGTATCGCGTGACAAAACTAATGAATTCAAGAATATTCTGCTACGGTTCAACCCCTTCTTTGTACACTTGAATTTAAATAGAGTATTAAAACACCTTTGTGAATCCAAAAATAACATAACATAAGTAGCCAGTGTATGATAATTCAAATGTGTTTTTTTATAAATTCCCATTAGTATACTAACATGGTTTAGGCATACGAGCAACGATGCGTTTTCGTCGTGCGACGATGATCGTACGATGGTCCAACAAGCTGTCTTAATTGACCACGATCGTAGGAGCCCATCGTACGATGATGACATCGCAACGGCGCGGCGCCATTTTAACAATGGCTGTTTACAGTGACCAGAATGGTTCTGAAAGTGACTGAAATTTGCATATAATATCAATCAAAGGTGATTCATTTAAAACCACAAATAAAATATTTTTGCAATCAAAATAGCAAATAGAATGTTTCAACATTTATTCATTTGATGAATTCACTCACAGCGCTATTTTGTATAACCCAACCATTATTTGTTTTGGTGAAATTAGTTTGCTGTAATATGATACGAGTCAGTTATATGTGGTTCTAATATACATTCGAACCTATTGTTATTTATTCTGAACAATAATTATTAGTACATGTAATTAGATAGATGTAGTTAGAAACAGAAACAACAATTCTGAGACATCTTCTCATCCAAAACTCTATAGAGCCTTAAAAACAAAAGTTTTCGACAAATGTGTGTTGCCAGTGATAACGTTTAGCGCTAAAAAGTTACCGCTAAAAAACTAACTCTATTAATATTATATAATTATAACTATATATAGTAGTTATAATATATAATTATATGAATATAGTTAGTTATAACTAAATACGCTGCAATACTAAAACATGCTACTCTAGATCGCTGCTAATTTTCTCGGGATGAAAAGGTTGTAAGCGCCGTATTTTCTGCGGCGCTTACGCGTTTTGTTCAAAACCGCACTAAATACACAGAATACAATAGGTACAGTTCTCTGAAACTATGTACATCAATATAGTACATATATAAATGTATCGTACATTTATATCGTTGCGTCACACATTGTCATAATTAATATTGGTACCTAACTTAACTATTGTGTGGGTAGGTATTTGAAATTTCAATAATTTCTTATTGATGCTTTTAAAACTTTGGCATAAACTTTACTGGTCTTCATTAAAGCTTAAAACCAATTAATTTTCAAATTCTTTCTAAAGACAGTTTGTTTTCAATAAAGAAAACTTTACTGTAATTTCAGTCTGTAAACAAGATCAAATCCAAAGAAACCGCTTTTAGAAGATTTTAACTGAATTATCTCAAGATTATGTTACCAAACATATTTATTTATTTGTTTATTTAAAAAAGCTTAGGAACCAACTATAGACATACTTAATCACAATATACAACCGTCACAGAAAAAAAAATACAATTATAAATCTAAATTATAGAAAAGCAGATATTATATATGAGGGTTGAAGGAAAAATTCACGGAATTTTCGAATTTTCAACTTAAATAAGTACCCAGACCCACGTAATTATAAGTGTGAGTAAATTGTAAGAACTATACCTACTGTTGCTTTTGTTTTAACCTATGCTGCTAAGTCACTTCGAGTCATCAGTTCAATAATAAGTCATTATTGGAATCCAAGGAACGTCGGACGAGATGTTGCTTCACAATTTCCTGAATTTTTCCCAACGGATTTTGCCACGTCGCGTTCGGTTGACCTCCTTCTGGTGATTGGATTCACCTTGCTGTATTTTTAAAATTATAATTTAATTACTAATTATATTAAATGCTCGGGTGGAGTGTGACCAAACAAAACGTAACGAGGGGTACAAAAAAAATATTTGCTTACTCGTACTTGGAGGCCATAATAATGGCCGTGAGGGGAATTTAATAACAGTATAATTAATACACAGAATGAAATGTGAGCTAATAAGTCATTTTCAGTAAAGAAGCATGTAGAAAAAATTCTTTAATAAGCATATATAAAGAAGCCTTCAATCATGGTTATTGTAAAAACGATTTTTTCTAACTGTAAATAAACTTTTTTTTTATAATATGTTTCCAGCACAGTTATGAGCAACTGTGAAGTTTTGAAAAGACAACTTCCTTATTACTTTGTGCACTTATGATGATTGACGATGAGTGAGAGTTCTGATCTTGAAATCGGACTAAGACAAAAAGTAAGACCAGTCCCGTGTGAATGGGCTTTTATTGTTATATATTGTTATTTCGTAGCGCAAACTTTTCCCCAATAAATTGGTCCATAAAAAATAATTTTTGAAAATCGACACTAACTGACATTTCAGAGATTATAGCTCGTATCCCTGGAACAGTTCAAAACAGATATATAAACATTTATTCCTTAATAATTTATAAATGCAAAAGTGACTGTTTGTTTTTTACACTTTCTGACTAAGCAAGCGACATAGCGTTCACAAGCGGCCACGCCAGTCGTCTCCTGATCGTCGCGTCGTCCAGTTAACTCCCTTGCCGAATAAATTGTAAATCCGACAACTTTTTTTTAACGTTGGGAAATCCTCTTGGACACCCGGCAGTGTAGGGGACACTGCGAGGTTATTCCGGATTCGTACCGGCTAAAACCCAACGACTTTCTAGAGTGGCCGTTGATGGGCGGGGTCGCAAGGACGTTATGACACGACATCGGTGCCCCGCCACAGCTATCCAGCGTGGGGAGGGCTACGCTCCCTCTCGAAACCTCGGCGTACCCGATAGTGGAGGTACGCCGGCCATCTCCGTGGACCTTACGACGGGCGACGCAACCTTAACTCGTAATAAGTTGTCGTGAAGCGGCGGTTATGAAATAAAATTTTATATGGGATTTATAGAAATATAATTTTTAAAAGATAATTACAAACAATTTATAAAAAAAATGAATGAATGAAATCTGTGTAGTATGGGTGAGTGTACTGTGAATAAAAATAAAAAATAAACAAGACAAAATGGCCTAGATGGCAGCTTCGTCCGGAGAGCAGCAGGGGCGTGAGCTGGCAGTACGTGTCTGTAGGCGGAGGGCCGACAGGAAACTGGTTCAGCAGCTTCGTCCGGAGAGCAGCAGGGGCGTGAGCTGGCAGCACGTGTCTGTAGGCGGACGGCCGACAGGAAACTGGTTCAGCAGCTTCGTCCGGAGAGCAGCAGGGGCGTGAGCTGGCAGCACGTGTCTGTAGGCGGACGGCCGACAGGAAACTGGTTCAGCAGCTTCGTCCGGAGAGCAGCAGGTGCGTGTGCTGGCAGCACATGTCTGTAGGAGGACGGCCGACAGGAAACTGACGGTGTGAAGGAGGCGTGATCGTCCGGTGTCTCACTCCCGGAACTCGTCAACTCCCGGAACGACACGAGGTAGATGAGCAGTGGTGAAGGCAAGACCGCCCAGAGTCTCAGCGCAGACTCACGGGGCGATGTGATGAAGACCCGCAATACGCGATGGTGAAGAGTACGTCCAGTGTCGACTCCTGGGGCGATGTGGTGAAGACGAGCAATAGGCACTGGTGAAGAGTGCGTCCGGAGTCTCAGCTCTGACTCCCGGAACGACACGAAGTAGATGTGTAGCGGTGAAGGCAAGATCGCCCAGAGTCCAGTGTCGACTCCTGGGGCGATGTGGTGAAGACCCGCAATAGGCGATGGTGAAGAGTACGCCCAGTGTTGACTCCTGGGGCGATGTAGTGAAGACAAGCAAAAGGCGCTGGTGAAGAGTGCGTCCGGAGTCTCAGCTCTGACTCCCGGAACGACACGAAGTAGATGTGCAGCGGTGAAGGCAAGATTACCCCAGTAGTCTCAGTGTTGTACCAAAGGAATCACCGAGTCAACTCCCCCTTTTCGTATCAGTCTCACGGGCTTATATAGCCCGCTGGAGAACCTTCGAAATCTTATTTTAAAAATTAAATTTTGAAAATAATAATGTTATATGGCAGGACGTTTTGAGTCTAGGGGTGAGGTTGTAACTAAAAACGAATAAAAAATGAGCGAGAAAGCAACAATGTAATGAGAAAACATGATGTCAAAATATTATGGGAACTATGGCGACGAAATAAATAAACAAAGAGATTATGTCAAAAATATATAAATTCACGTTTTTGAAATTATATGATGACTAAATGCATGTAAAACGTATGAGAAAATGTAAGAAAAATTATAGCAGACATTCTGCAAATAGGCTGTCGGTAAGATAATAAGGAAACGAGGGGAAAATGCGATGTAAATGATACGTAAATGACATGGAGGCCGAAAAGTATATAATATACAAGATCTGAGGCGTTATCCAGGTTAGTAGCGCATCCAGGAGTGATAAGTTTATGAACACGCTACAAAGTTTCAGTAACACCTTCTTATTAGGTGACCTCGACGTGATTCCAGTCCCGACGTTATTATACAAATGCGCTAGTTATTACCACAAATGCTAATAGAGTTGAGATTCCCTTCTGTTCGTTGTCTAACTGTGCGAATTAACCCCACTAATAAAGCACCGAATTTTAATGACGTCAAAGTCGCGTCGTGTCTCTTTGTTTTTCGAAAACTCCATAAAATGTTAATTGTATAGGGCGGAATAAATTTCGTGTTACACGCGCAATTTGTTGGCGACTGACTTAAATGGATAATCCGGTGCGAACAATGAAATTTAAGCTGAATCTTTTGTAGTGTTAAGTTGAATTATTATCTACGTTATTAGGATTTTTTTAACAAGCATTTCAGGGAGCTGCGAAATATTTCAACAAGTTCCTCAGTGCATAGAAACAAACACGTCTGACCAGTGAAACATGTTCTCTAACTATGGGGCCTTTAAGAAAGACCATTTATTTTATTTAAGCCGTTTTATTTGTAAGATACGCTCGAGGTTAAGAGGTCCGCATTTTGTTCCTGAATATCAAAAAAAAATAAAAAATAAAAATCAACGCTTGACAAAAACATATTAGCTATAAAAAATTAATAAATATTTTCATAGCTAAGATATAGGCGCGTACGAAATCGCAGGCCAAAGGTAGTAAATTCTAAATTTGAAACTTAATTTTTTATCGTTCTAACTATTCAGTTTTAACGATGCAAATATACACGCGGAGAAGGCGCGACTAAAAGCTAGTCATTTCATAAACAAATTAAAAAAAAAAACTTTTGTTTTTGGAAATTTCAAATTTTTTAAAATTGTCATTAAATTTTTTATTGTGTATTGAGACTCGTGTGCGAAATTCAAGGAGCTGATTTATTGGAAAATCATTTTGTGATTGTCAAGAAATGAACAAAGAGTGAGTTCGTCCATTACGTGAACTATGACAATAAAATGACGAGTTACATCAGTGACACTCGTAAGAAAAAAGTAATTTTTTTTTCAAAAAAATAATAATATTGTAATCTATATATATCAATACTAATAATAAATCTGTAAGGGTCGGTCATGCAGTGTTACTTTGTTTTCAGAAATATCGTGTTTATAGGCTCTATACATGATACTGAAACTAAATTGACGATTTTTAGAATTTTTTTCTGTATGTATGTATGTTCCTCCATAACTCTGAAAAGAATTAACTGATTTTCATGAAACTTGGTAAATAAACATTTGGACGTACGGGACACAGGATAGGCTACTTAATATTTTTCAACGCGGACGAAGTCGTGGCCACCAGCTAGTATATTTATAAAATTGTTTGACTAACAACGCACAGCCAAAACTACTAAGTTTAGAAAGCTGAAATTTGGAGCATAGGTTTATTTCATAACGCAAGCATCGGCTATATAAAAAGATTTTTGAAAATTTCAACTCCGTGTAAAACCAGAGGCGGGTCGCTAGTTAGGCAATACCTATACGAGATCATATTGATCCCAAAGTCGAATTGTTCTGCAGTTTTATGGGAAACGGTGGCACCGCCTCTGTTGACAGTGGCGTCCATTTTTAAAAATCTTTTTAGATGATCCCTCGGGAACCCAACATTTTAAAGTATCCCTTATATTAATCGAGGTGTTAACTATCTGTGTGCCAAATTTCATAGAAATCCGTTCAGCCATTTTTGCATTATTGAGAAACAAACATCCAAACTTACAAACTTTCTGGTTAACCAGAAACTATTAATTGTTTCTTTCATTAAATTCAAATAAGTAACGAAAAAGTGAATAAAAGACTGTACCGTAACTTTGACCTATGTTATTGAACCTAAAATTTAGATACATCACTGATAAAAGAAATTGTTAAAATTATTAATTAAACAAAAGAGATTCGCATTCATTTGGAAAAATTAAAGTAACGAACTTGTATTTTAGGAGAACATTTAAATTGGAAAACTTTTTGAGTTTAAAATAACTTTTCTCATGTGTTTACGAACCCACAAAATCAACTGAGATAAATTCCTTTACAAACCACAATTAAGGCCATTTTATGAAATACATATGACTAGCTTTTGCTAGAAACTTCGAGCGTGTATCTGTATCCTTACATCCTTATCCGTACTAATATTATAAATGCGAAAGGATGTTTGGATGTATGGATGTTTGTTACTCTTTCACGCAAAAACTACTGAATCGATCACCATGAAATTTTGCATACACGTTGTCTGAGAAACCAGAAAGGATATAGGGTACCTTTCATCCAGAAATAAAGGACTGTTCCCGAGGGATCATCTAAAATTAAGGAAACTAACTCGTGCCTAAGTGTAATAGCAATAACCATGTCAGGCGATATATTGCTTTTTCAACGCGGACGAATCGCGGGCACCATCTAGTTATATATAAAAATTACGTGTCACATGTTTGTTCGCGAAGTACTCCTAAACTACTGAACCGATTTTGATAAAATTTCTTAACTATGTGTAATTTGGTCCAACTTAAAAGATTTTATTTTGAACCCGGGCGAAACCGGGAGCGGGCCACTAGTAGTATAAAAAACAAAGTGGCTTCAAGCCGTTTGTGCCTCTGTATGTGCGCTCATATCTTTTAAACTACGCAACAGACTTTAATGCGATTTTCACTAACGGGAAGAGCGTTAAACGAGGAAGGTTTTTATATATAACTAGCGGACCTACATCTAGCCGGAATGACACCATAGGCTATAATTTATTCTGACGAAAAAGGAATCTGACGAATGTGTCCTAAATCCTAGTTTTACCCGAAAACAATCGGCTTATACTAGATGTAACCAAGAGTAAATGGCTACACCTAGTTCTAACCGGCTAAAACTAGGCGTAGCCGCACTTTGGGTTCTAGCCGTAACATTACACATTTACAGCCAAGAGTGACAGTTAAGGCGACAATCAATTTAAGGGGGTTAGCTAATACTTTCACACAAACATTGTTGTGTACAGACACTGCTCGTTTACCATTTTATTATATGTATACATATACATATCGCTGCTTAAATTCAAAAGTGTCACAAATCAAAATTACACTTTTTACAGGAGAGCTAATTGAAAAAAAAAAAAAAATTGTCAATTTTTTTCTTATTAGATATATATATAAAATATATGCATGTTATACATCGTTAGAAGCGTATTTTTAAGTAGCATTAAAAGTTTTAAGTACTTTTATAATAAACTGAATACTAGAGGAGATGTAAGCATATAAGTTACTTTTGAATATTTAAAAAAATTATCAACATACTAAATATGGAATAAAACAACCATAAGTATTTTTGCAATAAAAACATTTTTGGATTTTTTTGATTTGTGGTACTTTTCAATTTAAGCAGCGATATATACATAGACAGTTATAAATAGGTATAAATAACATTGGAGTCACTTTATTCAGAACTAAACTAACTAACTAACTAAATGAATATGAAATCTATTCAGGAATTGAATAGATGCACTTAGGTTTATATGAGTTAGCTACATGTAAGAGTGGGACAAGCGAGTGGGTTGTTTTAAAGGGTATAGCACGATGGACAATTACATATATTATATCTGGGATACATACAAAAATACACTTTTTAATTTGTGTTTGTTTAAAAATAAGTAATTTTTATTTCGACGACAGGTGTACGATAAAAACTTAAATAAGTTTATGTTGCATCTAAACTGTGTATAAAAATTATAAACATTAATAAAAATTATTAAAAAAATAATGAAAAAAATATTATTTTTTTGACTAACACAAAATTTTACCACTAATAATAATAACCATAACGCAATTAACACTTAATATTCATAAAGCTCTGTCCCTTGACCAATTAATAATAAGCCTTGACCAAAGGTCATGTCGGATCTACCTAATTTATAAAGTTCATGCTTATATTAATATTTATTTAATACAAACTGACTGAGTTACTTAAAATTTAGTTTCGACTTTGAATACCTAGATCAAAGTATCATGCTTCACCGTGGACATTACAGTATATTGGAATTGGAAAAGCCTCACTCGACAGTCGTCTGCGGTAAGCCGATTTGCACTTCCGATAGCCGAGCGGCTTAGAGATAGCGAATCCGTTTGCCAATTACAAGACAACTTATTTCTTTTTAATTCTGACTGCTAGCTAGGTGTCGAAGAAGATAATTTTCTCAACAGTATCGTTTCCTCGCGAATCGACATACAGGAAGAAACCGAAGAAAGTATAGTTACTTTCTGTAATGATGACTGCTGGCCTACAGACCCACTCAGATATGAAATCCTTGTGTTTTTTACCTTTTTGTGTAAAAGTCGGCAAGAGAATAAGGGTCCATTTGATATTATGTGGTTGTGGTTACAGCCGGCTCTCTCCAAAATTCGTTATACAAGACTATGTTTTTCTAAGAAACGCTAAAATATTTGTAGATGTGAAAAAAAAAAATGTGAATATTGAGCATATCATCTTTAAAAATACAGCTTTTAAAAAAAAGACACTATTTATAATACTTCTTGTAACCTGTATAAAACTTAATGAAAAAAAAAGAAAAGAAAAAACTAAAATATGGATAATAAATTGAAAATTATTTTGACAAGTTTGACAGGTTTAGAATTTAGTAATTTTTTCACTTTTGAAACATCACACCAGTAGGAATGTGCGGATAAACTGGTAATCTTCAAAGAAGACAGATCATGTGTTCAGCAGAGATCTACACCAATATGAAGTCCTAAAAAATAAATAATGAAGAAACAATAAACAATATATGTAATTCGGTGATCGAAATACAAACCCTGTTTTCACTACAATAGGCTAGTTGACAAAATTTGGAAATTAGTTTAAAACTATAGTTAGCATCTATTTCACCCCAAAAATATATTATTTTAAGAAAAATAGGTCTTTTACATTAGTATTTTAAGATTTTAGAAATGAACTTGAAATTGACCGCGAAAAAGGCCAAGACTGTCATGGCGTATTGAATGACGTCACACCTCGCGAAACAGTCGTGTTTGTTTATGACAGTCAATTGTGTCAATGACAGCTACAACATGGTGTTTCGCGAGGTATGATGTCACGCTCATTTTAACGCCTCATTTTATCGATTTTATTTTCCAAAAATATTATTAATCTTTTATTATTTTAATAGAAAAGTTGTTTTTTTGTTTACTAATTATCATGGTTAATTATTAGAGACTAAGCCATCCGATTTATTCTTAGTGGAAACAAGCCTATTCTATATATATATAGATAGATAGATAGATAAAAATTTAATGTTCCTTTGTTTAAAACCATAAATCTCTGAAAGTAAAGATCAATCAATATGAAACTTTGCATACACATTGTCAAGGGTATAGAGAAGGACATAGTTTACCTTTTAATAAGAAAAAATATGGTTCCCGAGGGATCAGTAAGAAAATAAATATAAATTATCCAACGTCTCACAAAAATATATTCAACTAGCTTTTGCACGCGACTTCGTCCGTCTAACTTTATAAAATATTGCCTATGGTTACTTGCTGATAATGTAGATTTCTATAGGTGAAATAATTTTTATTTTTGAGTTTATTCATTACAAACAAAAATACAAATAGTCTCCTTCTATATTAGTATACATAAATTCTTCAACGCCTAGTAAAAAGAGGTCCAGAAAAAGTCGCGGGCAAAAGTTAGTAATATATAATTCCAACAGAAGTAGGCCAAGTTTATTGTGTATTTTCTCACTATGACGTCTATAGAACATTTATTATGTGTGTATTGTTATCATAAAATAGTTCATATGTTGACTTTTTTGTATTATTTTCGTACCACCAATTCTATTGTGTCTCTACACAAGGGTTCAACTTTGTTTTCGACCAAATAAAAAACCCCTTTGTGCACATGATATCAAAGTTACACTGTAGTTTCATAAAAAGGTTTTGAAGTGCTTTCGCCATTATCGAGCCGAAACCTGTCTGTGAGTTTCAATATTGTAACTCTTGTTTTATATAAAGGTAAGGTTATTGTCAGTTTGTCTATGTGTTGTATGTAATCAAAATGTGTGTTGTCACTGACGATATATGGCGCTGAAACATGATCTCAACACGCACGTTGAAAATTTTGCTTCACAAAAAAAAATTCATAGTTTTTTTTTCGACGGCAGATATTGCTGTCTCATTTAAATCTTTGGCTGTCTCGGTAGGTTATAACGCACCATTCGTTTCGTTCCTCAACGCGAACTGCACTTTTCATAATTATTTCTATTATCATATTAGAATATTAGCATAGTTTTTATTTGACGATAGATGTCGCTGCGCCGTTAGATTATAACGCGCTATTTCGTTCTCAAAATCTCTTTTCATATTTTTCATCATTTTTCATACAAGATTCCTATATGAGCGAGACGCTCACCGAGTATTCGCATTTCAAAGCTTTCTTTTGACCTCGATAACAAAAGTTTTTTTGAGAATATATATTTATGTATATGATGATATGATGTTTTATTGGGTTCCTAAATTAGAGGAAGGAACAACTTCATTTATTATATACAAAATAGCCCCCGCGATTCCTGTGCACGTTTTGGCGATAATGTAGTTTCGCACTTGCCTTAAATCATTAAGTAAACTCATGTGATGGTAACGCATGTGTAGAATTATCTATGTGTTACGGTTACGACCCAAATGTGGCGTATTTTATGGCGTATTCATTGATTTTATGAAGGAAGAAAGGGAACAGTTTGTCTCTATAGGATATTCTATGAGCTGCTATCATCAATACTAATAATAAATCTGTAAGTGTAGGTATTGTATGTATGTTCCTCCATAACTCTGAAATGAATTAACTGATTTTCATGAAACTTGGTAGATAAATATTTGGATGTACGGGACACAGGATAGGCTACTTAATATTTTTCAACGCGGACGAAGTCGTGGGCACCAGCTAGTATTATATAAATGCCAAAGTAATGAAATAAAGCGGTGATTTTATGTCAAGATCGACAGACAGGCAGACGGTTCACTTGATGGCAGATGGCTACCGTCGCTCATAACACAAGCAAGGTGTTGCATGTGTGCTGACACACGCAACACCTGTTGTAGAAAAAGAATACAGAGATTTTTGAGTTTGATTTTTTTTTATTTATTTCGTGAAAGTAACCACTGGAAACATAAATTTGAATAATTTATAGAATAACTATGATCCAACTTTAAGTTAACTACAGGAGAAAGTTATTTACTCTTAAAGTACCTACATATAATTTGTACATTCGAAACGGTCATAAATTACTAACTTTATGATAGGTAAGTTTGAGTTAAGCGTCGAAGCAGGCCTCTTTCACTTCATGTACTTGCGCGCGCTAAGTGCCTACGCGCCGCCGCTGTACTTTCCAAGGTACACATTCACGCGGTTGCCACCGACGCGAGCGCGCACATTCACATTTATTTTTTTCTTCTTTGATCTCCGCCAGGAGTAATTGTGTTCCGTGTCTTTGATTTACATTTCGGAAAGAATAATAGGTATTATGCCTCGTAATAACATTTCTTTAACAACATTTTAGTTAACAACATTTCTTTATCTGTCACAACTCCCTGTAACTAAATAAAACTATTTTAACGGATTTAAGTTGTGTATTGATTTTTAATAAACCCAACTACCACGGCTGCTATAAAGGTGTCGAAACGATGGGTTTTGTTATAAAGCAATACACAATTTAAATCTGTAAAAACAGTTTTATTTAGTAACATAACAAATACTTACTTTACTCAATACTTACATACTTTACATAAATACTCTCCGCCGTTGTTCAAAATTTTTTTTACTATAGAACAATAATGTATCGCCAAATAATTTTATGTCGAGAACAATTTAGCAGCGAGCTCTCCGACTATTTCATCAAAACTGGATGTTTGGTCGACTTTGTGTTGTGTGGATTTGTGGACTAATGATATACACAATTTAAGCTTTTTTATTTGGTCTCTTCAGTGGAAATAGGAATAAGTACCTACCAATATGAAAACCTTTAGGTACCTACAAGGTTTTTTATCATTGCTCGTTACCTACTAGTACTTATTTACATCTTAAAAATCATGTTATTCTGATCAACTTGAACTGAGAAGTTGAAAGCTTATAGTTACTAGTTAATTACTTAATAAATAGTTACTAGCGTCTTAATTAGCTTTGTATTTTGGGACGGCCTAGAAAAACTCAGTAGTAGTAGCCCTGACTTTATTACTATTACTTCAATGTCACGCGGGCGCGTGCGGCTGCAGAGCAATAACAACTCAACGTTTGAACTATAAGGTATATTTTTCCGCTAAGCAGTTGGCGAGGCAAAACGGTAGGCATTTAAAAAAGTTGTGATAGTCTTTTTGTTAGGGAGTGATTTATCTGTTACGGTAGTAACTACTTATTAATCTGTGGTCGAAGTAATCATTCAAGTTCGCTGGAGTTTAAGTTCTACAAAACTATGACAGGAATAATGATTTTTTTGAATTTATATTTAGTAAGTTAGAATTTGGTTTTTTAAAAAAAAAAAACAACTGATAAAGCAATATAACGCCTCACATATTCATTGCTGTTGTAGTTTTGCCAGGCGACAGTATTTTTTATGAATGAAATATTTCTTAGATAATTTTTGGGTGGAACAAGTCTATCTTGTGGGTGGACGTCCTATCTCCACAGTATGTGCCCATTGCCACTTCAGCTTACTCGGTAAGCTAACATGATAAGTAAGTAAAGTTAAGACACATCAAATCTTTTAAGAATTCGTAATCTACGCTGTTTCAATTAGGATTCATTTGCCAAAATTAGATTACTTTGCAATGTAATTTAGGCAAGAAATTTTTTTGCCACTAAAGGGCAAAAAGCGTCCGAGAACTATCCGGCATCGCAATGGCGGCCGTCATGCAAATGGCGGCCGTCAAGCAAATGGCGGCCGTCAAGCAAATGGCGACCCTGTTATTTTACGTTACGACCTCAAACAACGCTCTCCAGGAAACCACTTCAAATATGTAGAGATCTACATATTATAAAATAACTACTGACTTGTAAAAGCCTATATTCTAGTTAGGTGGAAACACCTCAGAAAGGAGATTGTACCAAAAATCGGTTTGTCTATTTAATTCAAGTAATTAATATTATTATTAGATTAGATATGATATATTTTATATATGTGATATAGATTATGTCATCATTAGTAGACGTGAACAAGCAAAGACATATAAGTGTAGGTGTAGAGCCCATTTTCCTAATCCATCCCCAATCTCTTAGCCTTCATCCTACAGTAGTAGGCATCTCACTTGCAGCACCTGTGGGGTTGCTTGTGTTATAGGTGACGGTAGCCACCTACCATCGAACGGACCGTCAGCCTGTCTGCCTACCTTAAGCGGTTATCACACTTTACAATTTGAAGGATTCCAATTTAGGAAATTGGAAAGTTTAATCGCAGTTAGCACAGATTGGATCCAATTTAGATTTTATCTATTTTCAATTCTTTGTCTTCGATTTAGAAATCAATTTAGTGTAGTGTGATCACTAGTTCACTACTTAGGTTCCTAAATTGGATTCCTTCAAATTGTAAAGTGTGATAACCGCTTTACGAACGATTATAAAATTTAAATTATCACAATTCGAACACGCCGAAAGAACAACATTGTTCTTTTTTTAAATAATATTGTGTAGATGGCGCAATATTTCTAAAACTTCAAATATTCTATAATATTAAAAAAAAAATAGAACATAACTATAACGCATAACATAACGCATTCGTGTGACAATTTTGATTTTACTCCCATAATTTTTCATACCACGGGTTTATAATATATGTATATGCAAATCGATCTCCAAAAAAGCATTATTGTTGCACGATTATGTAATACGAAAACGTTGCATATTTAAGTTGGCAAGTTTAAAGATGAGGCACTGTCAGAACGTGTATACGGTAACTTGACAAGTTGCCGCAACGTAACAGGATATATAACTTTATTTTTCAAATAGAACTTGCCAACAATTTTAAAACTGATATTGGATTGCATTAAAAAATATTACCCTTTCAACGAATCTCTTACACTATGAGATTTGCACAAAGCATCAAATATTCTTAAATGTTTACTTACATACAAATAGATATTAATTTAAAAAAAGAACAATTTTTGAGATGGGAAATATTCGAGATGGGATTTTTGATTATTTTTTTATTTTGATTGAACTCGAGACACTGTCTTGTAATGTAATTTTGTGAAGCTTAGTTTTCACTTCTGACGTGCAGTCCAACGACTGACATGTTTCCAACGACTGATAGGCACTTTTGATCTACCTATATGTACGCTGTGTTTGAATACGGAGGTTTTACCGTTGATACTTTATGGAAGCATTTGTAACAATTACTGGGGTGGGTAGTAAGTAAAAGTTAACTCTTAGTTCTGACCTTTATAGGAACCGTTTTATTAGCAGATAAAACATCGTATAGTGGACATTATTACGAAGTCAGATATTAGTTTCTGAATGTATGACTTATTTTATGAGACATAACATTGTTACCACGCTTTTACATTCAACTGACTTTATTTAAGGGAATGTTTTTTATTCTGTGAACAAAAATATAGCTTTATATTTATATAAAGCAAAATAATTCGCCAAACATAAAGAATGAGTAATATAAAAAAGTTCAAAAACGAAACTTTGAAAGGAAAATGCGCGGATTTGTATGTTAAGGCCAGGCCCTATGAAACTAATGGAACTTTAAATAAATGTGCTGAGTCAACCACATATCTGATCAATGTGGAATTTACATATATATGTAAAGAAAAATATGTACATAATTTTCTTCAATTTATATTAAAACTCTTTTTGTTATTACTGTATTTAAAACTATTTGGTTAAGCTACCATGAATTATAAAATAATGACTTATGTCAAAAGTCAACTTATAAAAATACATTAAAAATATCTGTTGAAAATATTAGGAAAATATAGTTAATGCTGAATTGTAAATATAAGTGTAGGAATCGACATTGTAATTAAAAACATTTAATGTCGTTTCTTTGTTTACAGGTATAGTTACTTTAATATTTGTTTGATTGATAGTTATTTTAATATTTGTTATTTTTTTGTAAATGTATGAATTGCAAAATACAATCTTTGTTTACAGAGAAACTCAATTCTGTTTTAATTGACTGTCGTCCTAACCACTAGAAAAATATCATTATATATATATTTTGAGACCTTTATCTGTAGATTATCAAGTCAGAAACATAATTAGGTGATTTTCATTCGATACCTTTTTTGATCGAAATCGGCGCTTTTTCCGGAGAATATTCCATTTTTCTACTAAACGGCTTGAGTTATATCGCCAAAAAACTGCTCGTAGCAAGGAAACATTGTTTACCAGTGATTGTCAAAATAAAATAAACTTAGGTTTATTTTTACTCCTATAATTAACGAAAACAATTTTGAGACTTACGTTGTTTAGTTCCGAGCTAGTGCATACCAAATCATGCTTCAAATAATGTACGCAATATTCAACCTTACGTAAGCTGTATCTTGCGATATATTAAAAAAAAATCCTAGAGAGCCACTGAGCAACTTGTAACTCTCGGGTGGCGGGACGTGGGCGGAGCGAGCGTAGGAATTTTTTTCGTGGGGCCTGCTCTTAATCGCCTAATTTTTCACGTACTTCCTCAGATAGGCGAGGTTCAATTCATAATCCCCCCCTAGGTGGGCCATGACCTTGTCGTGGTGGGGGGGGCTTACCCTCGCCAGTTCATGGCGAGGGGACCAAGAAGGCCCACACCGGTGTGCTCCGAGCGGGCTCCGCTTGCGGAGCTCGTGGCGGAGCACACAGTTAAGGTTCCCCTGGCAGCTTGCTGTCAGGGTTTTTTACGGAGTTCAGGGGAACAGGGGGGGCCCTTAGGATAGCCCCTGGTCCCCTGCTCTTGTTGGAGGTAGGGTGGAACTTGTTCCGCCCTCATTGGCGTTCCCCTGGCGACAGGGACGGGATTGGTATCTCTCCCTCTGCCTTCTCGCCTCTGTCGCCATGGGTTTTTTGTTGTTTTTTCTTTTATGTTGGAGTTCAGGGGAACAGGGTGGCCTGGAGGGTGGCCCCTGGTCCCCTGCTCTACTTGGCGGTCGGACGGGACTTGTCCCGCCCACTTTGGAGGTGGGGGAGCCAATGGACATTGCGGTGTCCATTGAGTCCCCCATTAATATCATGTAGACGGCCGGGCAGGAGAAGGCGGGCACCAGCCCGTCTTCAAATGTCCTCGGGGACCTGCGCACACAGTTGTTAGCTGTGTGTGCCTGCACGGGTCCCCTCCGTCTGGGGATTGCTCGGGTGTCTCCGGGCATTCCCCCTGTTTACGTCAGCCTAGCCAGCAATGGCTAGGCCGCCCGAGGGGGGTGGGTCGGAGCAGTTGCCTCGGCAGAGCCTGTCCACTCCCCACTTATGGGCAAGGAGACACCGGGGAGTTTTAGTGGGTAGAAGCCAGTTCCGCCTGCTACGTGAGCACGCGGAGTATGCTGGTCGACCACATACCCCTGCCGCCTTGCAAGCGGCAGGGAATCAATAAAAGGATTTCTCCTCGATAAAAAAAAAGGTTCAATTCATAAGAGGTAGCGGGTTAGTAGGAAATTAACAATTCAATCAGTATCAGACTCGAGCGTTCTAGTTAGTTTCAGTTCTTTACAAATTTCTAAAAAAATTGACATAAATCATCACTGCTAGATTTAGCAACCCGTCAGTCAGCTCTCCGTACTATGTGCCCTGCCCACTGCCACTTCAACTTACTGATTCGCCAGCTTATATCGATAACCTTCGTTTATCTACGGATCATTTCATTCCTGATTCAATCTCACAGAATAACTCTCTAGATAGCTCTCTCTAGATAGCTCTCTCTAGATAGCTCTCTGCGTGATGTTGAGCTTTCTCACAAGGCCACGTTCAGAGCCATATGTCTTTACTGGCAACACACATTGGTCGAAAACTTTTGTTTTAATGCACTGTGGTAATTTAGGAAAAGAAGAGACCAAACGATGCCCGAACACAAAATAATCTATACTAATGCTATAAAGAGAGAATATTTGTATTTTTGTCTGTAATAAATAAACTGAAAAACTACTGGACCGATTTTAAAAATTATTTCGCCTCTAGAAAGCTACATTATCAGAGAGTAACATAGGCTATCTATAATAATATTATAAAGACAAGAAGAGTCCGAACGATGACCGAACACAGATATCTATACTAATCTATACTAAAATTATACTAAGTTTGTAATGAATTAACTCAAAAACTATAATACTTAAACGATTTTAAAAATTCTTGCACCTATAGAAAGCTACATTATCTGCGGTATAGGCTATATTGTTATGCGAGCGAAGTAGCGTGCAATAATATAAGCTCAACAAGCTCATAACTCAAGACTTGTACCATACATTACACAATTTTTATCATTCTTTATTGAACGGTAATAAGGCAACAATTCTCTGGAATGCTTTTAGCTTACACAAACATCCTCAAATCAAATTGTTTTTTCTTATAATCACACAATACGGATCGGTTGTATTCTTTCATTGCTGTTTACATAGAGGAAAAAATACAAAACCAGATGGCGTTAATGTATTCAATGGAATTCTAAACATTTTTGACGTGAGCAGTGGTTTGAGAGCATCAGTTGTTTACTACGAAATGTTTTATAACAGTTTTTTTTTGTTTAGATTTATTTCGTAAAAAAAAAATTCTTTAGCCGCCAGAGTCAGATTTATCCGACATTTATTTTCGTGTCCATTTCGCCAGAGCCGTATATATAAGACAAAATCCTCTACTTGTATTATTTTTTTAAATCATTGCGTTGCTTTCTCTTTAAAAAAATATCAGTTTACGAGTCAAGAACTGATTTTATCTAAAGCCTCATACACACAAGCTGTCCGTGTCGTGGGCGACTGGCCGTAATTTTGATTAATGACATTAGTTTTTCACGTGAGTGTCGCACAGTCGTAAACTTCGACACACTTAAGTATTATTGTTTTCGTTTATACAAATCTATTAATAAAAAAATAACTTGACAGCATTCATTTGGTTCAAGATGGCGACTTTGAGCTTTCTTGCAAGACCTATAGCTAGAGAGTACGTTTCAGCAGCATAATAGTCATCATTTGCAACTAGTTTGCAACCATGGCAACACACATTGGTCGAAAACTGGGGAATTTCGAACGAGAAGATGTCTCGGAGCTACCCGAATGCTGCCGTAGAAATGGGCTAAGGGAAAAATCACAAAAGGGTGGGCAGCCAACCCTATTGCCAAGTGTAGCCAGTGAGTATTGGCAAAAACCCTCCATATAACCAACAACCTAGTTACAAAGACGAAATAGATAGTTTCTTATGCTAATTTCGATAATGTATGCAAGTTCATTTGGGTCAAATGGTAGTTACGTCCTTTCTTCTCACTACGGCAGTATGTGTTCATTAGTAGGTATGTACAAAAGTATAGTCTGTTTTTCTTTGACACTCTATTTAAAGCGGCTCTCTGCTCTAGACATTACATTCCAAATTTAAATGATTTCAAAGTATTGGCGGTTGTTTATCTATAAACCAAATCGTTTGCGCTTTTGTTTGGAAAGAGTAACGATAGTAACAAGAGTGTTAGATATACTCGTAGGAAGTTAGAAAACCCATCATCATTAGTTCGTTATCATTATTATAAAATCACTAATCACTACTAGTGAGTTTGTTTGTTTGTTACGCTTTTACGCCTTAACTACAATAATCCACTGATTATGGTGGAATTTTCTATTAAGTCCAAACACGCTATATATAAGTTATATATAAGTTGCTGAGGAGTTTGGTATCCCGCAGACTACTTTATGCTGCATCATCAAAGTTACCATGTGTCATAGAAATACCATCGAAGTAACAGTAAACCGAATTTAACATTAATCGAACCTGTGAAAGTTAGTGAAAATCCTTTCGTCAACTAGGAAATGGGGTGATAGTCTTCAAACTGAACAGATCTTCATAAATTATAGCTAAAAATCAATCCGATCTCGTCAGCTAAAAAACAAAATAAAAACCGGGTCTAAATCGTTCTGCAGACAGACAAAACAGATACACACTTCATCCTTATAACACCCCGTTTTTGCGTCGAGCGTCAAAGGTTAAAAATGATACAAATGTACTTAATTAATAATTTGAGTTAACTTTAAAAAGAAAGCGTTATTTGCATACAAATGATATAAAGTCAAAGAAAGAAAAATGAGGAATAAAATTATATTAGTTTGAATTATTATTTTTTTTGTTTTATTGATGCCAATGCGATGCGAAATTTGTGAAGAAAAATATTTATTCTATATTACTAATCCTGCGTAAGTGAGGATTATATAATATTACTAGCTGGTGCCCACGACTTCGTCCGCGTTGAAAAATATTAAGTAGTCCAGGGGGCCTAGCCAAGATGTACATTAAAGAAACGCTCCCTAGCGAACTTTACGAAGCGAACAAAATAAAGCCCGGTGATTGGTTGTTGTAACGCCCACATAAAATTTTGACCAATCACAAAGCTTTGTCCGTAGCGTAGCGTAGCGTTTACGACTGTAGAAAGCACTGCGTTTGCATCTTGGCTAGGGCCCCTGTGTCCCGTACGTCCAAATGTTTAAGTATCTACCAAGTTTCATGAAAATCAGTTAATTCGTTTCAGAGTTATGGAGAAACATAAATACATACATACCTACACTTACAGATTTATTATTAGTATTGATTGATTGATGATAAAAATCCTTTTTCATTTCAGTTTCAGAATTTCATTTTCAATGTACCTAATACATACATAGAAACCTAGTAATGTAATCGCTAGTAATAATAATGTTTGTGACTTTTTCATGCAAAATTACTGAACAGATTTTGATAAAACTTTACAGTAGGTAATATTTATAGACTCTAATTGACAAAAATAAAAGGAAAGAAATTTTTGTAAAATGTATATTTATTAAGTATCTATTAGCTTATTTATTAATTAATTTTAAAATATATTTCAAAAAAGCGATCAAAACAAGCCTTAACACCAATTTGTGGTATAACCTTTTACCTTTAAGAAAGGGTAAAGTGAGGTCCAAAATACTTTTTCAATTACTGAATAAATTTACAATAACGTATACAATAATAGAGCTGCTACCCTAGTTTTCCTTGTATTCCTTAGTAAATTAAAACTCAGCCGAATCCTTCGGGATTTCATGTTGATTTCCCAAATGTGGTCCCTCGAAATCAAAGCGGGACTTACTTAGCACTTGTAATAAAAATAATTATCCCATCTATCACTAGATACTGATCCTGATAACGATTGTGGAATTCAATATGTAATTTGACAAAGGTTGCTTATTTTTCGTGATAAATATATTGCATAACTATACCTAATATGTTAGTAACCCTAGCTGTCAACCAAACTGTCGCGGGTTCGAATCCCGCTAGGGGCAAATGTTTATGTTTTAACATTTTAACTTTTTACCTGTCATGGATGTTTTGTATTTATAACATGTATGTATTTAGAAAAAAAGTAATCTATGTAGTATATCAACTGTCTGGTATCCATAATACAGGCATTAGTTGCTTGCTTTGGAACTAGATGGTGCTGTGTGGAATGTGTATGTATTTATGTATTATGTAATATCTGCGAGATTTTTTTTAATGTTAAGATCGACAGACAGGCTGACGGTCCACTTGATGGTAGATACCAAGCAACGCAACGTCATAAGGATAACGGATAAGGAAATGGGGTAAAAGGCTCTTACTCACTCATCAAAACACAACAGCACATAATTAGCTGTTATTACACGTTAGTATTATGTAAAGTGGTGGTTACTGCCGCCAGACGGGCTGCCCAAATGACAGCGAAACTCAAAGTGCTGCCACTACTTTCCAAACCCAGATCCGAGCCAACCTTGGAAACTTTATTTCTTAAGTTGGCCTCGCCGGGAACCGAGCCCGGGGTGACTGAGACGTTAGGCAAGTACCCTTATACCACTCATCCAACGGGTCCATTGCATCCAAGATGCAGTGCATTTTATACTTTCTTAATATAGTCTTATAGCATAGGTAAAAGGTCTATTAGGTCTATTGCATTTAACTAGAGCACGAGTAGAGAAGAAACTCTCGTTTCAGTTCAGCTGCCCGGCTCAATCTACAAACTTAACATATTCAATTAATATTATTTGTAAGTTCAGTCGACACAACGCCCATCACAGACTATAGTATCAGTTGTTTCTAGTTTGAGTGGTTCTGAGTTCTACTTCGATGACATTTCGGTTCCGGTACAGTTCGGGATAAGTTGTCAGAACTAAGACGCGAGAGTTAACTTCTGACATAAGTATCTCCTACTTATTTATCAGTTTTACAAAACCCCTATAGAGTTATGTTATGACTTATCTTCTATATGAAATTCTCGTGTCGCGGTGTTTATTGCCGAACTCCTCCGAAACGGCTGGACCGATTTTGATGAAATTTTGTGTGCTTATCACCCGAGGTGTGCTAAGGTTTGAGAATCGGTTAACACCTATTTTCCATACCCCTAAATGTTCGAATATGTAATCAAATTAATAGTGTAATATTAGAATTTAAGCTAGGAATAAAATATCAAATATAATTTTAGATTAGAATATATACATTATAGATATACAAAATAGTATTAGAATAAATCAGAAATAAATATAATGTCAACATTAGTGAATTAGTATTAAGCGCTGCATCGATAATAGCGAGTTTTCTTATTTAAAAAAAAACCCTAAATGTTAAGGGTGTTCCACCCCAAAAAATTTTTTTTGGTAAAACAACGTTTGCCGGGTCAGCTAGTATACCTATATATTTATATCCTTTTAATATTACTATCTAGCAGTATGATTAATTTTGAATTTTAATTTAACTTAAATAACTAAGTTGATTATTTGCTAAGAATGTGAACTAACAAGTAGTGTTTAAGAATGTTTAATCTAATATGTGTTGCCAGTGATGACATATTATTTATGGCACTGAAGCTTGATCTATGAGTCTCGTAAGAAAGCTGCTTTCTTCTCAATCTATGAAAAGGGCTATTCTCGGAGTCGTACTGCAAGAATGAGATTTATCATATGTTTTGTATAAAAAAGGATTTTTTTTTTTTACTTTATCTACTATATAAAAATAAGTCGGGTTTTCCTTCCTGACGCTATAACTCCAGAACGCACGAACCGATTTCCACGGTTTTGCATTCGTTGGAAAGGTCTCAGGCTCCGTGAGGTTTATAGCAAAGAAAATTCAGGAAAAATTTCCGAACGAACGAAGCCATCTGGTGGCGAAACGCAGTTCGCCGGGTCAGCTAGTTCTATATATATATATTAAATATGGTTTGTGTATTACTCAAAAACTCAAAAACTAGCCGACGTATTGACTTGAAATTTTTACACAATAGGCT
Organism: Synanthedon andrenaeformis; assembly: GCA_936446665.2. Classification (NCBI taxonomy): domain Eukaryota; kingdom Metazoa; phylum Arthropoda; class Insecta; order Lepidoptera; family Sesiidae; genus Synanthedon; species Synanthedon andrenaeformis. The sequence continues at coordinate 780,671 of OW387798.2, forward strand.
ATCCGTTTCAAGGGTTGATCTTATATATTTTTCGCGTAATAATATAATCTCGATCGAAAACGAGGAGAACTCACTCGTCAACGGGAACTACTGTCACATTTAAAGTGGAAGTTAACCGTTGTTATGGCAGCCGCTGACCGTTGAACGTCAAAGAAAACCACAGTGAAGCGTGGTCAGGTTCAGCTAGTATTCATAACTTTTAATTCAATAAATTCAATAAGTTTTAATTAATACTCGTCCGATGTCACCTAAATTAGAAATTTTATTTATTTATAATTTTAACAATTTTAAGGGCTAATATATAAAATAACATTTAAAACGATAAAACTAAAAACCACTGAGGTTTAATCTCGTTTTATCATTTGAAATTATTAATAATTCTAATTATGTACTATAAATTATAATATAAAAATATTGCTAAAACTTAAATTTAATATTTTTAATCGATATATTATTACATAGATCTGAAGGTAGGCCGTTGATAAGGTGTGGGACAATCTAAGCGGTAGTCCTTTCGTCATACGTATTATTTGCGCGCTGTGTACGTAATTGCTTTTTTGAACTAGCTCTAGTGCATACAGGTGTTCCATCAATTTTTTTAAGGACTCGTTAAAAAAAATTTCTTTCAGTATTGAAAAAGAAAACTGATTCTCTATTGGTAAAATCTTACAGTGCTTAAAAAGATCGTTCTCATCGTCGTAGTATTTATTTTTAATTTTAGTTGAGACTAATGTTTTTAGAATTTTTACTTTTTAGATTTTGTTTAAATAACTTTTGTTATTTAAACTAAATCTATAGGGTTCTGCTAGTGCATAATAAAGCATAAGTTTCACCTTAAGAGCATTCATCAATTAGAATCACGCTGGAGTCAAAATTTATGATTTCAGTAGTTTCAGATGTTTTAGATTGCAGATAAGATATTAACGTTATATTATTTGTAGTTGTATAATCTAGTAAATAGCTGAAAAATATTTTAAAGTGAATTTTCATTAGAACATTTTTAAACAGCCCTTTTTTTAAACTAGCGGTCGGAGTTTTTTTAAACTAACTGGTTTTTTAAACCAGTTAAATTTGTCGTCTATAGTTAATCCGAGGTATGTTTGGGTTTTGACAATATCTATAGATTGACAATTGCAGTATTTTATACTGTCAGTGTGTAAACAATCATGTTCAAATATTCAAATGTTCAAAGATAAATGATTTTATCTTTCGCGTAACCTTAACTTTAACTATGCAAATCTGTCATCCTAACGTGTGTTCTGTTTACAGAAGCGCATATATTAAACAGTCCACACTATACAGCCTCAACTAATGCATCGAATTTGCATATGGCCACTCGAACTGGGCCGCCTCTACTGTGTAGTTGTGTACCCTTGTAAATTAGTTTAGAACTGAAACTGAATAAGCATATTTACCCAATCTAAAATGCTACACCTACCCTTAGTTGCTACACCTACCATTAGTTTTTAAGGTACAATCAATGAACCTTTGTTTTAAACAATGTGACATGGAATATTAATGATGTGATCCTTTTTTTATTATATTATAGATGGGTTTGTTCTAGGCCAACATCCAGTTGTGTAGCGAAGATGAGGCCTATGATGGAGCGAATTCACCCAGAAGACCAAGGGTCCATTTTATTATCTTCTTCACAGTAATACCTAAAGATGATGCGGTATGTTTATACCACAATAACGTATAAACCTATAACGGCTGAACGGATTTGGATGAATAAATAATAATATTTTATTTCTACAATAATATAGGGGAGAGTGGGGGAATGGCGAACGGCTATGGGAAAACTGAAATAACAGTGCAGGTTTTTGAGGTAGAATTTTTTTTAATGCTTAATCATTCGGTCCATTTAGTTACTTTCTTAAATTTAGTTCAACATTATTATATTATTAGAAACAAAAAAAAAAATCTTCTAAGAAAAATAACCCTTGGTGTTCGGCATTACCCGACACGCGACGGGTAAATCCGAACACTCAAATTTAAAAGTATTAAAAAAATATTGAGGTTAGATTTAGGTACTTCGCTACTAAGGAACTTAATAATAACCTTAATAATAAGGTTAATATTAATAATAAGGTTAATATAACCTTTAATATGTAGTTATTTGGATGTTCAAGTTAAGAAAACCCGACAGCACTGATAGTAAATGAGCCAAAAAAGTATAAGAAAATCAACAGAAAAATGTAAGTATACGTATACTGTTACTGTACTGTTGCGTTCCTTTTGTCATGTAGTACTAAAAGTGACGTGATCTTTAAGATGGCGGCTAACAACATTATGTCATCTCTTCCTAACCTACTGTAATTACTGCGTTCGGGATTTCCCCGCGTTCGCCTTTCCCCACTCTCCCCCAATAGTAAAAGAATTTTTTAAATTAATACAGTACTATTTGAGTTTGTCTATTATATTACAAACAAATATGCAAATATTTTCTCTTTATAATATTAGTATAGAATTTACAAGTAAAAATGCACAAAAAAAAATGCAGTTCATTGAGTATGAAATTCCTCGTAAAAATGCTACGCAATACCTTTCGTACTATGTGACATATTAACATTTATAAGAACAATATAAAATTATAACCCTTATTCAGCTGTAACAGGAACTATAACGAAGCCAATAAATAGTTCTCATTACTTGGTTTATTCGATACACAATATCAAATGTCGCATATGTCGCTTGTAATGTGAACACGTGATGGCCACGTAAGGTTTAATTCGTTATTTGACCCAATTAAGTTGTGAGGTATATAATAGAACTACCTTTTTTTTCACCGACTACGTCTGTGCTCCTCAAAAATCAATCTTTTTTGCTTTACACTACCCGTTACACGCGACTTCGCCCGCGTAACTTTATAAAAAATAGCGTATGTTAGGTACTCGCTGATAATATATCTTTCTATAGGTGAAAAATTTTCAAAATCGGTTCAGTAGTTGGTTTTTTTTTAGTTTATTCATAACAAACATAAAGAAAATACATATCTTCTCTCTTTATAATATTAGTATAGATATATGAGATATACATATTTTTGTGAGGTGTTGAATTTTTTATTTTAATTTTAAGATAATCACTAGGGAACAATAAGTAGTACTTTTTTGTGGTTGACAAGTAACCGATATGCTTCTTGAATGTGCTTCAGTGAGTAGGGGATGTCAGAGCTCATTTCCTTATCTCTTATCCTTAATCTTACCATAGTCACAGATTAAATAAGAGTTACTATCGTAACAGATTCGTCACTCCCATTCAAAATTAGCCTACAAAAGACGCTCTAAAAGAAATGTACTCTTCGGACTGCCGGCAGTTTGCTTAGCGGTAGGTATTTAAAACGCTCCGTGGCGCGAGTGACGGGGACCTGCTATAGTCACAGTCTTATCTTGGCGTTACTTGTGTTATAGGCGACGGTAGCCACCTACCATCAAGTTGACCGTTAGGCTGTCTGCCGAGCTTAAATAGTGTAATTATTAAAATCTAATTACAATCTTAAACAAAATAAAAAATAAACTTAGTGTTGAGATTAAATTTTTTTCTTACTATTTATAATAAGGACTAATCCAAAAATCAGACATAAATTGATGGAATTGGATTTTTTATATACGCGTGGGTTTTTTATAAGGCTTTCAGAAAAGCTCTATTTCAAATCTGGTTTTATCTACGATGTATCAATTAGTATTACAAAGCAGAGATCTTTTATTTTCCGACAAAAGCTTTTGACAAAGTACATAATGGATAAATCTGTATTGTTTATCCTCAAGCTATAAATATTTATACCAAAATATATTTGTATATTTTGTAGTGTCAGGGTGTACTGCGTTTCGTAGTCATTCGGTCCAACCCGTCTGGCGACAGTAACCACCCCATTACAGAGGTCCACCGTGAAATATGTGTTTGTGTGTTTTATCCTTAATCACACTATGGTGCGAGAGCGACCACTTCTTTTTCAGTCATCTACACTTTAATCTTCATTATATACTTTGGAGAATCTTTTGGTTATATTAAATACTAGCGGCCCGCTCCCGGCTTCGCCCGGGGTGTATTTTTTCTAATAAAAGATTTTTCTAAAATAAACGTAGCCTAAGTTACTCCTTATTACATCAGCTACCTGCCAATAAAAGTCCCGTCAAAATCGGTCTAGCCATTTCAGAGATTAGCCGGAACAAACAGACAGACAGACAAAAATTGTAAAAAATGTTATTTTGGTGTATGTACCGTATATATATTCATATGCATGTAGTAAAAAACGGTTATTTCAATATTACAAACAGACACTCCAATTTTATTTATATGTATAGATTTCAGTACTTCGAAAATTTGATAATAACCTCACCTATGCACCGCGATAACCTCAATTTGGTCTTCTTTGAGCGTCCACTCCATTTTTAAAAATAAATTAAATAGTGCAAATTTTTATTTTCACAAAAGATTCTAAATTTGAATTCAATAAATATTTTTGTAGCTATTTATTTATTATTATTTATTTATTTTGTTTGAACATAAACCTTACAGCATAACAAAACATACAATAGACACAGTATTACTAATTACGTTTCCAATTACAGGGTTTCATTGTGTAGGACTTAAAAAACTTTAAAATTGGGGAAGCTAGCATTCTAGCACCTTGGGAAGCTAGCACCTTGAGGAAGCTAGCATTCTAGCACCTTGGGAAGCTAGCACCTTGAGGAAGCTAGCATTCTAGCACCTTAGGAAGCTAGCACCTTGAAGAAGCTAGCATTCTAGCACCTTGGGAAGCTAGCACCTTGAGGAAGCTAGCATTCTAGCACTTTGGGAAGCTAGCACCTTGAGGAAGCTAGCATTCTAGCACCTTAGGAAGCTAGCACCTTGAAGAAGCTAGCATTCTAGCACCTTGGGAAGCTAGCACCTTGGGGAAGCTAGCATTCTAAAATTAAATGTTTTGATTATAATGTGACAGCACTTATCACCAATTATAAACTCATGGGATAAAGGTACTGACTGACTAAGTAGTCTCATTCGAAACCCTAATACACAAAAAAAGTATAACTTCAGATATATATTTGTGAACGCTAATATGTAAGACATTACTGGTTCCATATCATCATCTTCTTGACTTGAACTAAGTTTCCATAAGGAGGTAATTATTAAATTAAATTTCAAGTTGACAACTTGAGTAATATTAGGAATGCAAATGGACGAGTTGAGTGGGTCGTTTACCTTTGGGAAATAACGCGAAGGGGACAACTGTAGCCAAGGGGTGAATATGTACCTTCATCCAGTACAGACGACATGTTCTGCTAAATTGAAAACAAATTGGCTATAATGTAGGTATTCATTACATCAATAGGCTCCATTTCGATGTTTGCTTCCTATAATTTACATAGTAATTACTTGTCTATCAATTAGGTAATCTATATCTACCAGTCTATACTAATAATATAAAGAGAAAAGATAAATAAAAATGAAAAGTTGAATTTTTTTATGTTTGTAATGAATTTACTCAAAAACTAGTGGACTGATTTTGAAAATTCTTTCACATATAGAAAGCTACATAATCAGCGAGTAACATACGCTATATTTAATAAAGTAACGCGAGCGAAGTCGCGTGCAACAGCTAGTGTTATAGAAAGAGAAAACATTTAGTATTTTTGTTTGTAATGAATTTACTCAAAAACTAGTGGACTGATTTTGAAAATTCTTTCACATATAGAAAGCTACATCATCAGCGAGTAACATACGCTATATTTAATAAAGTAACGCGAGCGAAGTCGCGTGAAACGGCTAGTGGGCAATAAAGATTGATTTTTGTGGAGCGTGGACGTAATCGCTAGAAAAGGGTAGTTCCATTATAAATATCTAACAACAAAATTGGGTCAAATAAAGAAATTGTATGATTTTGATCAAGCAAAATTTAGTTTTTAACAGTTTTACGGAGTTAACAGACGGATTGAATTTATTATTACGCATTGAAAGAATGGAAGGTATCAACTAAGTAATCATTTATACTTCAGTTTTCATTACTCAATAATGTTACTGTATTGGATCATTTAAGTTAAACTACATTCTATTGCACTTGTAAGAAGACGGGGCACCAGTACGAAGGATTTATAGAAATATGCTTCATCTGTCTTCCCTTAGAGTTTAATTTCCCTTGTAGTCAAGGGAAACATTGACGACGCTTTGTAGTATTGTAACAAGATAATATCGATTCCAAGTACGATATCTAAGTTGCCAAGACAAATTGACTCTTGTATCGATAAACAGATACCTACTAAAGTTTATTTATTAATTTATCCTCCCTTAACTGTCGTCCTCTCTGTGGTTATGCGATCTACATAAATAATACTGAATTTAACTTGGCAAGTAACACTAAACTTAACTGACTACTCTTTGAAGTAATTTTATTTTTTATCTATTCTATTGCGTCAAAATTTACACAAAAAAAAAACCATTGGTCCCTACCAGAGGGGATACTTAGTAGGGATAGGTGGAACGGGTGAACTGTACTAACTGTTTCCTGCGGCTTTACCTTCGATAAAATAGAGCATTGTGTAGAGCAACTCATTCAAGTAAAAACTAATGCACGGATTTCGATGAAATTTGGCACACAGATAGTTTATTACTTGGATTACTTTTCTGGATTACATGGATTAGTTTATTACTTGGATCCTGACAAAATGTTAGGTTACCGAGGGATCGTCTAAAAATATAAAAAGTTGCGCCACTGTAGCGATAAAGCGATAATTATTATACATAATTGAAAATACTAGAAGGTGCAGACCCGACCCGAATACGCAGTACATCAGGGGCCCTAGCCAAGAACCAAACCAATGCAAACGAAAGAAATAAAGCCCGGTGATTGGTTGTTGTACCGCCCACATAAAATTTTTGACCAATCACCGGGCTTTATTTGTTTCGTTTCGTAAGAACGCAACGAAACGTTTGCATTGGTTTGGTTCTTGGCTAGGGCTTCAGGCTACACAAAAGACCATGTCAAATCGCTTATCTGAAATAGCGATTGCATTAGTATTGCATTGCATAGTATATAGGTACTTAGGTATACGGTTCACCGCTGAGAATGTATTACACTTTTGCTATAAACTCAAAATATGCTAACATGTTATTCATCTCTTTGTTTGACAAGTCAATTTAAGTTAAAGATCTTCTTTAGAAAACAAAACCTGTACTAATATTATAATAAAAGCTAAAGAGTTTGTTTGTTTGGTTGGTTGAACGCGTTAATCTCAGGAACTACTGGTTCGAATTATAAAATTCTTTTTGTGTTTTATAGTCCTTTTATCAAGAAAGGCTTTAGGCTATATAACATTTTGAAGGCGGACGAAATCGCGGGCAACAGTTAGTATAAAATAAAGTCGCTTCCCGCCGTCTGTCCCTCTTAGGTCTTTACGCTTAGACGCTTAGATCTTTTAAACTACCCAACTGATTTTAATGCTGTTTTCACTGTTGGAAAGAGAGATAAATGAGGAAGGTTTGAATATATAAAAAATTGCACCTATGCGAAGCCGGGAGCTAGTCTCTAGCTACATATTATAGTATAAAATAAAGTCGCTTCCCGCCGTCTGTCCTTATGTATGTACGCTTAAATCTTTTAAACTATGTAACTTATTTTAAATTAAACATATACCTATTCACAATACAAACATCACATAGGTAATAGTGATTCATATTGTACAATACGTAGTTATATTTATTGGAAAAGCACCTACGCATTGTGAATCCAGATATTCATTTACCAGAACATTATGAAGTCGCTAGAGGATTCTCTATTTAAAGGAATGCTAATGGTCCGGTAAATAATTAAATAGTTTAGATGAGGATGGGAGGTGATTTCGATTTTGATCTAGGATTTGATAGTCAGTTTGGACTATCAATTTTGTTTGTTTATCGCACTTTCCTTAGTGAAAATCGTATCAGAATCTTAGTCCTATCAGGGTGTCCTATCAGGTAATCCTATCAGGGTGGCTTAGTAGAAATTAGCACAGAAACAAATAGACTACGAAATGCAGCATACTCTGCATTAATTAAAATGAAAAATAAAATAAAATACAATATATACATCAAGTTTGATAATGTATATAGCTATGAAAATCCTGGTATGGTGTGTTTCATAAATTGAATTTTATTTTCTTGACATTTAATCTAAGATAATATGTATACAATCAACACTTAGTATAATCATTAAAAATATATATACATACACATAAAGTTATATAAAAAAAATACAAAGCTGAACAAGTACCAGATAATACAAATAATAGTATCAAATAATAAAAAGTACTACCCACTAAAAAACACGTTTAAAAGTAAAAACAATATATAATTTCATTGTAATTTTCATGTTGCGTTCTTAATAGAAAGAAAGACCAAGGAAAACTTGAAATACATTGGTTTTTCGTGAAAGCTCGGTGTCAAAACGAATCAGTGGAGAATGGCGAAATAAAAGCTCCAAAGCCACCTGTATAAAACTAAAGTGTATCAATTATTTCGAAATAAAGGCTTCTTTAGAAAATCCCAGATGTTTTCCACTTTTATCTACCCAAGTTGGACTTGATAATGTCGCGATTTTTCTTTTTTGGAGACCGTAGCCACGTACGTGTCACGTTGTTTGTCCGCGATGAACTCCCAAACTACTGAACCGATTTTGATAGAATTTCGTAACTATATGTAATTTGGCCCAACTTAGGATAGGATAGTTTATATCTCATTTTGTTTATTATTTTTTGCAAATTATATAATATTATTAACATAGCGCAATCTGTTGATACCTATTCAATCCAGGAATTATTTATCTGTGAGTTCCGTAAGAATCTAACAGATGGCGGTGTAAGGTGATTTATCGGCTGGATTGAATAAAAAATTGCACCCGTGCGAAGCCGGGAGCGGCACACTAGTTTTACTATAATTTATATCTGACATATTGCTTTTATAAACTGTTGTTTATAAGTAAGTTATGGATGTCAGAGCGCATAATATTTCAATCCCTATCAGGAGAGGGGTTGAAATATTATCTTTTATTCTACTAATGTGGATGAATGTATGAATATTCTCCTATTAATAGGATCATAGCTACTTACTATCAAATGGACGTTAAGAAAAAGTGTCACATATGCGAGCCCTATGCTTACTTAGTTGTGCGATATGGAACCGCCTAAGGAAAGAGTAAAAAAATTCAAAATTGTGTACCATAAAAATAAAATACACACCAAATAGCAACACGAATACACGTAAATGTGGAAAATTCAAAATAAAAAAAAAAAGAAATTTAAAAAATAAGATAATAAAAAATATATGGAGTTGGAAAATTGAGAATATGGAAGGAACCTACGAACGACATCCTGTCATCTTTATCTTGTCGAAATCATTCTTTTTTGGAGCAAGCGCTTTAAAATATCCTTTATTTTGGCTTTGGCAAGGTTTGGAACTCCCTGTGTCTGTGTTTCTGAAGTATGAGCTCATATAATCCGAATCTTTTCAAAGTTCGAGTGAATAGACATCTTCTGGGTGAGCTCGCTCCATCATAAGACCTCATCTTCGCTACACGGCTGGTTGCTGTCCAAGAGTAAACCCATCAATACCAATAATAAATCTGTAAGTCATAGAGTGTTACTTTGTTTTCAGAGATATCGTGTTTATAGGCTCTATACATGATACTGAAACTAAATTGACCATTTTTAGAATTTTTTTCTGACCATTTTTAGATTTTGCCAAAAAAAAAATTCAACGAGATTGTTTGTCAATTTTGAACAAAAACAAAAAAAAAACAAATATTTATATGGGGCACTTTTCCGTGTACCAAAGGCTTAATAGGATTAAATTATTTTTTGAAAATAATTAGTTAGTTTTTAAGTTTTTATGTCAAATTTATAAAGAGGAAAGATTTGAATGTTTGTTTGTTTGCATTGAAAAGGCTCCGAAACTACTGGACCGATTTTGAAAATTCTTTCACCGATTGTAAGCTACATTATCAGGGAGTAACATAGGCTATATTTTATTAAGTTACGCAGACGAAGTCGCGTTCAACAGCTAGTATTTGATAAACTATTCTTTACTGCGCACTAGAAAGGTTTGATTGTCTAGCGAGAAACAAATGAAATTTTCAATATTACATTCCTAAAAGCATTGATATTGCTACTATGAAATGAAACGAACGAATTTTGTAAACAAATGAATCAAACTATAAACAAGTTAGCTATAGAGTTCAAATTTGAACGTACAAATTCATTTTGATTGAGAATCTTCTTTTTATATAAGTAAATAATATTGTTTTGTGTACGCTTCAAAAACTAGAAATAAATTTCGGTTTTCAATTATGGAAAAGGGATGAACAGGGAAATTTTTTATATACAAGATTTTTATATGAAAACTATCTGACCCGGCAAACGTTGTTTGGCCAAAAAAATAATTTGGCGTGGGCCACCCCAACTTAGGGGTATAAAAAATAGTTTACACAAAAAAATTCATAAAAATCGGTCAAGCCGTTTCGGAGGAGTTTGGGTACAAACACTGTGACACGAGAATTTTATATATATGTATAGATTGCACCCCGGGCTACACCGGGAGAGTCACTAGTTTTGTATAAAGTATTAACAAGGCTATTCCTAGCGCTGTGAGAGAGGTGGTTATTGTCTACGAAGTTGTAGTCCTTTAGATATGTAGCTACAACATCAAACTGTATTCCTCGATTTTGCTATCATAATTTTTCTGAATTGCCTTCCTATATGGAAGCAAATTTAAATAATTATTCACGTCAAAAGAAAACGCAGGCTGGTATTGCATATTATGTTAACAACAGAACGAATCAAATAAATAAAAAATCAATTTCTAACCATAAAGTACTCTAGAAAAAGACAAAAAATCCACTGCGGTTTCTCAATTGAATTTCTCGATTTAGCTTCAATCCAACGCTCGAAGCAATTTTCCACGGCTTACGTCTCCTATACAACTCATATAATGAACTTTTCACACAACACCTGCCCTTTAAAAACCTTTTTGAACCCACATGAATAATCTCAATTGAGTTTGCAGACTTACTCTGCGAGGTTACGAAGTATCTTAAACCTTTTTTGAGTATCAGCGTGAAATAATACTTAATCAATCATCAATATACTAATAATAAATATAAGTGTAGGTATTGTATGTATGTATATTCCTCCATAACTCTGAAACGAATTAACTGATTTTCATGAAACTTGGTAGATAAACATTTGGACGTACGGGACACAGGATAGGCTACTTTTTTCTTTTTCAACGCGGACGAAGTCGCGGGCGCCAGCTAATCTATACATCTATACATATAAATAAAATTGGAGTGTCTGTTTGTAATATTGAAATAACCGTTTTTACTACATGCATATGAATATATATACGGTACATACACCAAAATAAAAAAAATTACAATTTTTGTCTGTCTGTCTGTCTGTCTGTCTGTCTGTTTGTTCCGGCTAATCTCTGAAATGGCTGGACCGATTTTGACAGGACTTTTATTGGCAGGTAGCTGATGTAATAAGGAGTAACTTAGGCTACGTTTATTTTAGAAAAAAATCTTTTATTAGAAAAAACACACCCCGGGCGAAGCCGGGAACGGGCCGCTAGTCTAATATAAAATTCTCGTGTAACAGTGTTTGTAACCAAACTCCTCCGAAACGACTTGACCGATTTTTATGATTTTTTTTTTGTGTATAAACGGTAGGTCTGAGAATAGATCTTATACTATTTTTTATACCCCTAAGTGATAAGGGTGGCCCACCTATTTTTTTTTTGGCAAAACAACGTTTACCGGGTGAGTTAGTAAATAAATAAAATATTATGTAGCTTTATTTTAGTTAACTGTACTTTAAACTTTATAAGTTCTTGGGACAAATCAGGAATCGCATATTGTTATGGGACAACGAAAAATTTTTGGAATGTTAAAATTAAATTAAATATAAATATAATTGGGGGACATTATATCGGGACATTCCGAGGCTAAAAGATCTAAAAAAGATACTTTCACGAATTAAAGACAATAAACAAAACCGGTTTTTTAAAATAATACCAGTATAGTAAGATTTATAATCATTATGTGCATTGCAAATAGGATTTTTATTTTTAGATGATCCCTCGGGAATAATAACAATGATTTTAATAAAGGATTATAGTCGAATAGGGCTTTTTTCTGGATGAAAAGTAGCCTGTGTCCTTTTCTGTATCTCTGACTTCAGTATCCAGTATGTTTCTGAATTTTATAATGATCGGTTATGTAGTTAAGGCGTGAAAAATTAACAGACACAGAGAGAGTTACCTTCAGTTTATAATATTACTAGCTGAACCGGCAAACGTTGTTTTGCCAAAAAAAAATTTGTGGTGGACCAACCTTATTACTTAGGGGTATAAAAAATAGTTTAGGACCTATTCTCAAACCTACCGAATATACACAAAAAAAAAATATACAAATCGGTCCAGTCGTTTTGGAGCAATTTGGTTACAAACACTGTGACACGAGAATTTATTTATATAGATAGATGTTCAATTTTATATGAAATTATTTTATACTAGCGACTCCCAATTTCGCACGAGTGTAATTTTTTTTGGCTAATTAACGTTAAACCTTTCTCGTTTAACGCTCTTTCCGTAAGTTCCGTTGCGTAGTTCAAAAGATCTAAGCGTACATGGGACAAACGGTGGGAAGGGACTTTATTTTATACTAAGTTGCCCGCGACTTCGTCCGCGTTGTATAATAAAAATTATGTAAGCAATATAACGCATAGCAACATGCGGTACATGTTGCTATAACACTTTGGCCAGGCGTTAGTTGTTTTATTTTAGATGGTCCCCTTGGGAACAGTACTTTTTCCTGAATGAAAGGTACCCTATCCTTTCCTGTATCCCTGACAACGTGTATGCCAAATTTCTTGATGATCGGTTGAGTAGTTTAACACGTTATTTGCCAAGCCGAAATCTGAACTTACCAAGATGGCCGAAATAATAAAATCATTAAATATATTTCCTTAGTGACCAAAACAAATATCAGAAGCCAATACGGTGCGGCTGTTATTTTATGGTTCGTACATTATTGTAAGGCACCACCACGCGACGTCGCGTGAAGCGCCCTAACGATGTGGCCGTTAACGCGACGTCGCGTTATGTTCCAATTAACGTGTTAAGGCGTGAAAAGGTAACAGAGAGACAAGAGTTATTTTCACATTTAACTAAACAAAAGGGAGTCATCCTCTACATCAGTGAGTTTTGGAGGAATTATCGTAGACCAGGGGAGAAGTAAGAAGACTTCTCTTTTTCTACATTTTCTAGACTCCCACGTAGATGTGGGAGAAACATCACAATGTAACCATCACAATAAACATCACAATGTAACCATCACAATAAACATCACAATTAGGGGGCAAGAGCAGACTTAAGAAGCTCACTGTGTAGAGTCGGAGCCCCCCATTAATACTTGCATTATTGCTTCAATATATACTATGTCTTGCAAACACTTCGATACCGCGATCTAGAGCTCGCATAAGAGTGAAGAGTACAACAATATACATATTCGTAGGAGCGACAGAGATAGACATAGTTAAACTGCCATCTATCGTTTTAAAATATTATCGAACTAAAAGGTACAGTTAAACAGAATACCGCGATCTAGAGCTCGCATAAGAGTGAAGAGTACAACGATACACATATTCGTAGGAGCGACAGGGACAAGCATACGCATACTGCCATCTATCGTTTTATTATCGAACTAAGAGGTACACTGTTATGAGTTTTTTACATCTTCAACCTGAGAAATGATTGATTTTTTTATCGATATTTGTAAGTAAAAAGACGTGTCATCAGTTATAGGTTTTTTGAATTTTAAATATTTATGAAAATTAAAAACAATATCATATAGCTTAGCATGGTTTTTTTCCACCTTTGATACATTCGGCTTAGCGAGTAACATTCCTTTTTAAGTTTACGTTATACTAGCGATCCTAAAAATTTAATTTTTCCTAAAATCACGTAAGTCTAGGATGACTGGGATCTCACTCTATATTGCTTTACACTGTGAGCAAAGGTTTTATAATCTGAATTACAATTTTAAACACTTACGGTAAACAATTTGAAACCATACCTGAAACAAAAAAAAATTTAGTTAATTTATTTTTAAAAAAATAAAATTAATTATTAACTTCATATTCAAATTCACTTTTTACCACCGTGAAATAGTTGCATATGTGCTGTTGTGTTTCAGTAAGTGAGTAAGGAATGCCAGAAGCACATTCCCCTACCCCACTAAACTTGATAGCGCACTTGCAAAACTTGTGGCATAGCTTGTGTTATAGGCGACGGTAGCCACCTATTATCAAGTGAACCGCCAACCTGTCTGTCGACCTTTAACATTAAAAAAATATATAACAGATATCTCAGAGGAGGAACGAGACAGCGCGAACAGCATTTAATAACTGTTGCTGAAAGATCAACTCTTTAATTTTTAAATATTTTACAAAATATTGTAATATAATGAGTTTTTCGAAATTGTGTGTATCTAAATAAAATAACCAACAGTGGATCATATCTGAAATGAATAAATAAACAACTTAATCCTTAATTTAACGTTATCCTGAATAAAATATTTATATCGTGTTATACACGTGTTAATCTATTTTCAAGTAGCTCACACGAATATAAATATGATATTGTTAATGGTTTAGTTTTATAGGTTATGTTTTGGTTTTTTGATGTATTTTTGTATATAATATGTATAGTTTCTCTCTGTATAAGATATGCTGCTTAAATTCAAAAGTGACACAAATCAAAAAATTCCAAAAATGTTTTTATTTCAAAAATACAATCACAACCCTTCATATTGTATGTTGAAAAAGACTTATGGTTGTTTTATTCCATATTTAGTATGTTTTGATAATTATTTAAATATTCAAAAGTAACTTATATGCTTATATATCCTCTAGTTTTCAGTTTATTATAAAAGTACTTAAAACATTTAATGCTACTTAAAAATGCGCTTCTCATGATATATAATACGCATATATTTGATATATATATCTAATAAGAAAAAATAGACAAAAATTAATTTCATTTTTTTCGATTAGCTCTCCTTTGATTTATGGTACTTTTGAAATTAAGCAGCGATATGGGGTAATTGTTTGTTTTCCCTAATAAAATAAAATAAAATAAAATAAATAAATAACAAGTAAATTTCTAAACGATTGTAATTTTTTTTTTATAGTCTAAAAATACTAAATAGCGAGCTCCAAGAAATTGCTCTCAACCTGTCAAAAACGACTCCTTCCACTTGGATCCACAGCTTGGCTCCACATGTGGATCCGCGGAAACTTTTATCTCCTCTTAAATCTACCATTGAGGGGATTCAAGAATACAGATAATTTTATATGCCACTTCGATCCACAAACGAGGGGATCCAAAAATACTAATATTTTTCTATGCCACTTGAATCCACAAGTGGATCCAAGTGGAAGGAAGCACTATGATTCAGGACCTTTGTTCTTTTTCTCATAAATATTATTCTGAAAACCCTTTGATAAAATTTCCTTTTTTTTTCTAATAACTAGTGTACAAGCATGACAATGGCCGGATCCGAAAATGTTAATTATTTCTCAGCACAAATAAAAAAATATTGCGTCTGATGAAGATTGATATTGTTGTGATAGTTTTCTTAATTTTGGATGATCCCTCTGAAACAGTACTTTTTTTCTGGATGAAAGGTAGCCTATATCCTTTCTTGTATCCCTGAGAATATTTATGCAAAATTTCACGATGATCGGTTGAGTAGTTAAGACGTAAACGTAAAAAGGTAACAGACAGACAAATTACTTTCACAAATTTGTTTGTTTCTAGTTTAAAAATAACTAGGTACATGTTAAGTTAATAGACTTGGTAAAAGTATATGCCTATCTTTTTATTTCATTTCTCCTTGACTGTCCCAAAGCGTATTTGACTAATAGCTCATTTGACGAATCAAGTAATTGACCAATTTAGGTTTTGACCAATCTCTAATTTGACAAATCAAGGATTTGACAAGTGTCTGCGTAGGATCTTCTTTTAAGATCACAGTAGGTCTTTTAAGGTACACAGTAGTGTATTAAAGTAGGTTCATATTATTTAAACAACAGATTTAATTAATTATTTATTGTGTCAAAAAAGGTAATAAAACAAAATGAAAAGCATTTTAGCCTAAAGCGACACTTATAAAGAACAAAAATATTTCAGTCATATGTAGTATCGACGGATCCACCTGGTGGATAGAAGAGGAAAAAGAAGTATCCATGGATCCACACATGGATTTAAGAGGAGATAAAGTTATCCATGGATCCACACGTGGATTTAAGAGGAGATAAAGGTATCCGCGGATCCACATGTGGAGCCAAGCTGTGGATCCAAGTGGAAGGAGCCTCAAAAACCTTGTAATTCAAAAAAGACTAATATTATTAAAGGCTCAGTAAACCGAATATGAAGTACCGAACAGAATTAACATATGGAACGTATTGAGTAGAAAATAGAACAATAAACAATCTTGGAACGAGGACGGAGCAAATTGGAGTCGTACATGTAAAGAAATTAGATTCGTTTTCGTTTGTGTACGAAACAATCGCGGTGTAAATTGCTGTCTTCCGTTCTCTATTGCAGCGGACAGATTGGCACATTGTTGCTAACAATAATAAAGATACTAGAAGTGGCAAGAGCGTAGTCTGAGCTGATTAATATTAATAAGATAAAAACGACGACAGACAAAAAATGACACTATTTCATAGAGCTAAGTTTGTTTAGTATCATTAAATTGGTAGCATATAATTTATTGCTCGGTGGCATATACGCAGAGTTTTAAATCATAAGAACCATTATTATCTAGCCACGGATATATATATACTATATGACGGGCACAATTTTAATAAAACAAAAAATTGATTGTTTTGTTGGATTCTGAGGTCCATTTTTTAATATAAATTCATTCTTAACGATTTGCTGATCTTAAACTGTGTATTTACACAAAAAAAATTCTAAAACAGCTGTTTTTTTTCATGTTAGTGTTCAATTTGACCTTCACTATGTCAGTAATTTTAAAATAATAACACAAAAACTAATAATACATCAACCGCTTTGTCGTTAAAATTTAATCGGATTCTTTTCTTACATTTTTAAATGGTTGATTAGTTTGACAATTCCTAATTTATATTTTACAATGCACTTCTAGACACTATACTTCTACGACATTCAAATCACTGTGTAAGCTCTCTGGAACTAACAAGATTGAAAATTTTGCAGAACTCTCTGCTACGTCATTCAACTACATACACTTTTATGTCTCAATATAAAAATCGAAATTAAATGAAATCTTTGTTGAATGAAATGTTTAATCAAATTAAATTCAATCAATTTAAAATTCAGGGATAGATGCTCTGCAGACATACATTTAATGGGCAACAGTGATATTGTTACTTAGGGCTATTTTTGTATTTCGCAAATACTTTATTAATTATAAAACGGTTTACAGTTATCCTTACTTTTATTATATATCTATATATATATATATAAAATACTCGTGTCACGATGTATGTTCGCGATAAACTCTGAAACTACTGAACCGTCTTTGACCAAACTTCATAAGTATTTGTTGTTTGGTCCAACTTAAAAGATAGGATAGTTTATATCTCATTTTGTTTATTATTTTTTTGCAAATTATATAATATTATTAACATAGCGCCATCTGTTGATACCTATTCAATCCAGGAATTATTTATCTGTGAGTTCCGTAAGAATCTAACAGATGGCGGTGTAAGATGATTTATCGGCTGGATTGAATAAAAAATTGCACCCGTGCGAAGCCGGAGGCGGGTAGCTAGTATATTATATAGGCTAACTCGGCATGCATTAAAAACGAACACAAAAGACTACATTTTCTGTTTTTTTACAAAATAAAACTAATAAAAAGAAAACAAAAAACCAAACCATACATAACAAAAGAACATAATATAATTAACAAAACACAAACTTTAAAAACGTTAACTTTATTTTATGTTAGCTAGTTTCTTAGATTCAAATTGTTTTAGATCAATCTTAAATTGAAAAAAAAAAACCTAAAACCTCTTTCTTTTTTTCTTACTTAATAGGACTAGTCCTTTATTGCAATCTAGCAAAAGTGGCAATTAGTCAGAACCACTTAGTTGAGGGCCGGTATTCAACTTTATTTTTTTTAAATGTAAAATTCGCATTGCATTTGCATGTTATTTCTGTTCATTTAAAAGCATGTAAATTATAGCCAATAACCATCTCAATCACGTCAGATTTCAAACAAAAAAGCCAAGATCAAAGTGATTCACAAGAGGTTTGGAAGCTATGATGCCCCAGACACACCCATACACAAATACACAGGTTGAAAATTAGTAAATTAATAAAAAATAAAAAATTCTATTTTTATTTGTTTAACTGTAGACGTCTGGTCTGAGACAAAATTAGAAGTTGTTATAATATAATTGGAAAAATGAGTTTCTATTCCTACTTTCTCCTTGAAGCTATTTACATTAAGACCTGTATCTAAAAATAAAAACTTAATTAAATAATTATACATTATACATTGAACAATTAATAGTTATTCTTTTATGTAAGAGAAATTTAATAAGAAGTTATTTAAGCTCTCAAAATTCAATTCGGATGAAGCCGCCGGCACAGCTAGTTATTATCTATATAAATAAAATCAGAGTGTCTGTCTGTGATTTGCGAAAAACTGCCTCAAATTAAGCTTAGAGAGTCATTCGCATGCTGTTAAAACGTAAATAACTTTTTTTAGAATTTTTGTCTGTCTGTCTGTCTGTCCGGGGTAATCTCAGAAACGGCTTAAGCGATTTCGATGAAACTTTGCAGACATGAAGAGGGGGTCGTCAGGAGTAACAAAGGCTACTTTTTGTTTATGTAAATTGCGGTACATACACCAAAATAACATTTTTTACAATTTTTGTCTGTCTGTTTGTTCCGGCTAATCTCTGAAATAGCTAGACCGATTTTGACGGGACTTTTATTGGCAGGTAGCTGATGTAATAAGGAGTAACTTAGGCTACGTTTATTTTACGTTTACGTTTATTTAGTTATTATCCAAAAAACATTTTTGTACTTTTACTAGATTTATGTAAAAATTATTGAATTTCAACTGACTTTTGAGGGGTACTGTAAATTGTTGCACCCGGGCGAAGCCGGGAACGAGTCGCTAGTTAATAATAAATCTGTAAGGGTCGGTCATGGAGTAAGTTACTTTGTTTTCAGTGATATCGTGTTTATAGGCTCTATACATTATACTGAAACTAAATTGACGATTTTTAGATTTTTTTCTGTATGTATGTATGTATGTTCCTCCATAACTCAGAAACGAATTATTGATTTTCATGAAACTTGGTAGATAAACATTTGGATGTACGGGACACAGGATAGGCTACTTAATATTTTTCAACGCGGACGAAGTCGTGGGCACCAGCTAGTAATATAATAAAGATGGGAAGTTTGTTAGTTTGAACGCACTTAAATGTGGACCTTTCAGTCGGATTTAATATATTATTTTTGTATTTGATAGCCCAATTCTTGACGGAGGTTATAGGCATTAACGCTATGACCCATTTGAGAAAAAATAGAAAACGCTAAGCGAAATCGAAGGAGCCGAAATGTGCTCGCCTTTGTCATTTTAAATTAAACGACGAGTGAAACCGCGAGTCACAGCTAGTTAGTTAATAATATGTGCTATGTATACATTAATACTAGGTATATATTATAAGCTAAATTGTAGATTATGGCGCTTAGTTCCGTCAAAGTACTTTTTTAAGCCTACTTGAGCAAAAATCTTAAAAATATGTTGAATTATCAAAGTTTACACAATATTTGGCACATATTTCTTTCATATCACCAAAAATACCAAATGTTGCTATTACATTTTTTTTTTCAAGCTTTTTGGTTTAGACATAAACGAGAAGTGGACTTACCCATTTGACAGCAATAAGTGCTTTAATATTGAAACGCAAAAGATCTTATTGTTATTATTTTCATATAGTTTTTTGTATATATAATATGAACCAATATTAAGATCTCTTATCTATGTTTCTGGATAAATATTGTACAATACAATTTATCATAAAAACAAAAAAGTTATACAAATTATTATGAGGCCGACTGTACTGCAGTATTTATTTATCCCACGCTGTATTATGCGCTACGCCACGCTGCATATCGGTTGGTTACATAAACTGACAATCTGCTCGCAACGCTCTCAACGTAATTTTTTACGTAAGAACTTTCACA
This sequence comes from Synanthedon andrenaeformis, assembly GCA_936446665.2. Lineage (NCBI taxonomy): Eukaryota > Metazoa > Arthropoda > Insecta > Lepidoptera > Sesiidae > Synanthedon > Synanthedon andrenaeformis. The sequence goes on from OW387798.2 coordinate 800,957, forward strand.
ACCGTAGAACAATCTCCCTACTAGTGTCGTGTTTTCTTTCAGCTCAAGAGAAAACTGAAAATAAATTCTTTATCTTGGAGTATTTTCCAATTTTGTACTTTGATTCTCTGTGCAGACGAAAATTTTAAATTTCGACTCCTTTTTGGTATATACTATCAGACTATTTTATTTGATCTGATACCGTGAATCGACGCTGGATCCAGGCTTTTTCTGAGCGGTCTTATTACAAAAATTTTAGGGTAGGCTTATTATCCAGTTGGTCCACTACTGTAGTAGCAAATAAAATATTTTCTTTAATAAAACAAAATTTGTTTTGGAAATAAAAAAGTATAAAAGAAGAGGTTATGAAATTTTCTTACGCATGTCTTTATTTTTGTTTTGTGCTTATATTTAAAAAATAAAAAGCTACAGCTACGTCGGGTGAGAATGGACTTACGACCTCAAGATTGTATATATTATAACAATTATATACAAAATGTTTGCATTCCCTTGTCGGTTAGAAAATATGTACTTTGTACTGTAACTGTTGTATATTAATTAAGATTTTTCTAACAATTTTAATATTTTCCACAATATTAAAACGTAACATACAAAAAATGTAAATAAGGAAGCGACCTTCTCCTATATAAACATATGTCTAAAACTGCAGCAAAGTTTTAAAGAAATTTCTCAAGCAGATTCCGATCGGCAATCGTTTGGCAGCTTCCACGCTATCTCAACAGATAAAGTTGTCCGGCTCGGTTATCCGGCTTAAAAGATGGTTCACTTCGATCCGGATATTAACGTCTCCCACTGCCCTATTTAACGCCCAATTTACATTGTGGGCCATTTAAAAATAATCACCACTATAAATACTTATAGTTATTTTCTTCAAAAGATTTGCAATTGGTATCTATTGAAATTCAGACATCAATATCACTTAGGATACTTCTTTATAAGATTTATTTTACAACATACTCAGTTATTTATAAAACATTAAGAGGACACATGGTGATAGAAACACTTTGAGAATAGTTTAATGAGTAGGTATCTTGTAATAGTAATTACTTATGACACCCTCGCAACACTGAATAAAACTTAAAAGGGACAGTTTGCTTGAACATAAGCAAATTATACTTGAAAAAATCGTGATAGTAAGTGACCACTTTTTCCTTTTATCAAAGACAACACTAGGATTTTTATGTATAGGTCGGCAGAAAGGTTGAAAGTCCACTAGATGTTAACTGAGTACTGCGCCTTTTAATAGATGCTGTAATTGCAGTGCTGACATTAGTATGATTAAGAATAATTTAGAAACGGCCTTCTATAAGTGGGTAATGACTGCCCTTAGACGGGGTATCAAGTTCATTACGCATTGTGTCTAGCCTCAACTATGCAAAAAAGATTAAAAATAAAATTTTGATCAATAAATAGACTCTCGCATTCATTACTCGTCCACTTGTACACAAGGAAATTAATTGTGATCTGATTTCACGGGGATTTTTATTAAAAAGGTGGTTACTGCCACATTGCCGTGCCAATGTGTGTGGCCGCCATCTTGGTGACGTAATCTCCTGACACACTCAGTATTATATGCATCACTGGCCGGCGAGTTTTTAGTTGCGAATGACGTCACATGGATATTAATAATGTGACAAAGTTCTCCTGCAGATAGCAATTTTCGGAAATTATAGATAGGCTGCCAGTTTACGATTGAAATTGATTTTTTTTTGATAAGTATAACCTTCATATAACTACTAGGTATATATATTCATAAGAGTATAACATCTCATGTCCGGCTATTGTGTTTGTGATCATATTTAGTGTTCTAACATTCCACGAGTCTAAATTGTTGAGGGACCTCGTTAACTATATTTATTGCCCATATAAAGCTGTTCCGATCGGATGTCTAGCGTGAAACTCGCTCGTTTTTAAGAGCCTAGTTACGTAGAAGTGCCTACTTAATAGCTATATGTTGAAGACTATGCGGTCATTATCAAATGGTCCTGGAGCGTAACATAAAATCCACAAAACACTATATTCTAAAAATAATTCGATGGATTCTTCAATAAGCAGTTTTCCAAAATATCAGATACCAAATAAGCAGATTTTAAGTAGTGGCGAGGCACACCGCGTTTCGCAATCATTTGGGTCGCCCGTCTGGCGCCAGTAACCACCCTCTTACAGAAGACCACCGTGAAATAAAAGCATATACGCTTTTGTGTTTCGGTGAATTAGTATGTAAGGGATGCCAGAGCCCATTAACTCTTCTATCCGCAGCACACTTTCAGCACTTATGGCTTTGCTTGTTATAGGCGACGGTAGCAACCTAATTAAATATCTGAATTACAAGTGAAACGTAAGTTTGTTGATCCTACATACGTTGTTCTGTGGTTTTTCAACGTGAATATATTTTTAAATTTGCTCCTATAGTGGGAGACATTAACAAAACTGTGAAAGTAATAAAATGAAGGAATACAGGGTGATGCTGTAGCTACATATATGTAACGTTTAATATCATCATTTCAGTTTTAGTACAAACGTTTTATAATATTCGTTTCCAAATGGTTTGTTCTGTATTAGGTAAGTCTTATTATCTACAGCCTAGATTTTCTTATTGTATTTTTGAATAGTGCTATTATAACTAAATAATGCCTCACTGACCCCGCTATCTTTGTTAACGCCAAAATTGAACCAAAAGCTGTTCATTCAATTTGAATAAAACCAAATATCTATGTGTGTAATGTGACACCATTAAAGTCCATTATGAGGGAAGTGAATGTCCAGTTAGAACATTAAAAGGGTTGATAATGCGTGCAGAGTTAAATGCTTATAATAGATTTTTTCCGGGGAACAAAACAATATATTCAGGCGGCCATATTTTTTTCTTTTTTTGTAACGAATAGTGCTATGTATTATAAGATAGGACTATGTTAACGCGGATACTTTTTAAAGTTTTAAAGATTAGTTTAACGTTGTTTATAGACAAGTAACTTTTGCACTTGACTTCGTTCATGTCTCTTTTTTAGAACTTCTCTGCAAACTTTGATGGAAGTTGAACTTACGTTCAGTTCTCGTTTAAGAACTACGAATTCTTCCAACGATCTACGATACTTAGGTATTTAAATTTTCAAAATGCTCAGGGGGTCTACTATCAACTTTTAAAAGACGATTCAGTTCAATTTAGGTTCGTAAACAAAATCGCTAACATTCGTACCATCACCTTAGTAAAACAGCGCCTCATTTGAATCGCTAAAGAACCTAAAAGAACGAATGAAATCGTGAAACAAAACCACATTTGTCTCTGAATCACAAATTCCAGGGTCGAAGCGGGAAAGAAAGTAAGGTGATGGTACGAATTTACCTTTAAAAGAGTGAATGATATTGGAATGCGATTTTGTTTAGGTGTCGACCTAAATTGAATCGTAAAACGAAGAATGCAATTCAGTTTAGGTCCTAAATTAAATCGTATTAAGAGTTGATAGTAGGCCCCCAGGACGTGTATGCTAGCTTCTATTTTAAATATCTTAAAGTGAGAATCTCGAAATCTGTCCCTTGATGTAAGCTCATCCTTGAGACGTCCTTGAACTTGAGACGTAAATGTTGCTTAAGGCTTATCCTTCCAAAAAATTAAATATTTGCTACATTTTGTAACAGTATTATTCATTATATGTACGCCTTTTCTTCAGCGAAAAAAATATATGTTTATCTACAAGATATGAGGAATGATTTGTTGGGATTAAAATTTTTATTTTATTGAAATTGATTCAGGAAAAAAATTCTAAACTCACCCCTTTTATTTTCAGTTATAACAATCTCACTTCTACAATATTTATCAAAAGATTATGAAATTTTGTACACTTATAAAGATAACAATGTAGCATGATTTGTTGAAAGCGCTTTTTGAAAATTCGTAAAATTGAATTTTATATAATGTTTTTATCAAAAATATTTCCCCACTTACTCAGCGCTAGCCCGTTCTCGTCCATAAAATCAGTGCGGGGCGAGTCGTGATGCTAGACGGACCTGTGCCGCGTTGCACCTCATCAAATTATTAATTTTTACGTAATAAACAAAGAATAAACATTTTAGTGGCAGAACAGACAGTGCATGATAGTGTATATAATACTTTCATAGGTTTTCTTTTTTGTCTTACTAGGTAATTAAATATTTAAAAAACTAAATATAAATTATGATGTAATATAATATTCAATTTATCAATAATCTGAAATATTCAATTTGAATATTCAATTAATAATTATTCATCTATATATATACTTGTTATCTAAATTTAATAAAGATAGGAAGTAAGCAAAGGAGGCAAAAGCGTAATATATCAAAAATAAACCAAACGAGGAAGGAAAGTTTTCATGAATTTTAATTAATTAATTAATTAATATTAATAATTATTAATTAATACATATAAATTAATAAGCCTAATAAATAAATAATAAAGCCACTATAAAGCCGGATTCCCACTCACGTATCTAGTGACTCATCGAATTGTTCTCCTAGAAGGTGCGGTGGGGGGTTTCCCTATTGTAGGTGGTCGCGTAGGGGACGCCCCCGTGACCTCCAGAAAAATCCGATATCCTCGGTACACCGTTCTGGTAAAAAGTTGGTGAGCGGTTCTCGGAAACTATGAGGGATAGAAGGGTGGCGTTTGCAGAAGGTCATAGAGGGTGATCGGTAGTCACCAAGGAAAGTGTCATCCGGTCTACCGGGGCACCAAAAAAAAAGCCCCCTCCTTGGACCCCCCCGACCATAACTCGGAAACGGCGCGTCAAACGGCCCGACCGTAACTGCCGTGTCGTGTTTGGGCTCATCGGGGACGTCTCGACGAGATAAAAAATTTGACACCCCCTCGGACCCCCCCGACCGTAACTCGGAAACGGAGCGTCACAGCCGGGTCGTGTTTGGGTTCATCGGGGACGTCTCGACGAGATAAAAAATTTGACGCCCCCCTCGGACCCCCCCGGCCGAAACTCGGAAACGGCACGTCACAGCCGGATCGTATTTGGGCTCATCGGGGACGTCTCAACGGTTACAAATAGACCCCCCATGTTAGGTATCACTTGAAAGGATGAGGGTAATCTATCAACATCCTCCCAGCCCCCCTCCGCTCCCCCCTTACCCCCCCCCCCCTCTTTTAAAATTACACAATTAATAATAATAATAAGACCCAAAACCAAACCAAAACAATTAGACATGGCAAAAGACAAGACAAAACGAAAACAAAATGAAAACGTGAATAAATTTTCTACAAGCATTTGGTTTTTTTTTTAATTCTATTGACATGAATTTTAAAAATTATAAAAAAGGGCTTTTGATAGCTTTTAGAAAAATCAAGCGCTGAATCAAAAATATGGAGAAAATAATAAATGTTAAGTGTGCCTTTTACTTTTAATATACCCTAAAAAGCCCCACAGAGTTTCCATTTAATCCACTAAGCCGCTTTTTTGTCCCACTCGATAGATTTTTTGAAAAAATTGAAGAAGCAAGATTCTTGCTCTAAAAAGTTCGTAATCTTTATCAAAATGAAAAAAAAAACACTTTTTGTCTCAATTTATTGTCACTTCACTCACTTGGTGAATTTGAAAAAAAATATCCAAATTAAAAAAAAAATTATTACCGCCGGCATTAGCGTTACCCAAACAAAACGTACCACGCGAAGTTTGCACGGTTGGTGCAAAAACTCAATTGTTTTTACTGAAAATTAAAAAAATTGTTAGTTTTGATAAAAACTTTTGTTTGGCTCTTTTACCATATATTTTATATTCGTATAAAGAAATATACATACATCTATACATATAAATAAAATTGGAGTGTCTGTTTGTAATATTGAAATAACCGTTTTTTACTACATGCATATGAATATATATACGTACATACACCATATATGAGTACATACACCAAAATAAACCAACCACATAACCAAACCAAATTTTTGTCTGTCTGGGTGTCTGTTTGTTCCGGCTAATCTCTGAAATGGCTGAACCGATTTTGACGGGACTTTTATTGGCAGGTAGCTGATTTAATAAGGAGTAACTTAGGCTACGTTTATTTTAGAAAAAATCCAAAATAACATCCAAAATAACATTTTTACAATTTTTGTGTGTCTGTCTGTTTGTTTGTTTCGGCTAATCTCTGAAATGGCTGGACCGATTTTGACGGGACTTTTATTGGCAGGTAGCTGATGTAATAAGGAGTAACTTAGGCTACATTTATTTTAGAAAAAATACACCCCGGGCCAAGCCGGGAGCGCGCCGCTATACACTCTAAAAACATAACCCTCGTTGTGGCGCAGACGGGTAAAAATTTTTACTAGGTAACATAATTTACTACCTAAATAACAAAACACGCTTTATTGTTACTGAATTATCCCTCTACATTGTAAATAATTATAAATTTGTAGTATGTATTTGCAGTAAAGTAGGCTCAGTCGACTATGTCGTGCCTTTGTCGTCTAGTCTCCATACTACTCTTTGCCATCTCTGTGCGGTCGATCTCTTGTAGAGGGTGGCGCGGGGAAATTAGCCTAATAATTCAAGGCCAAATCGGCGTTATACACCTTAAGCGGTTATCACACTTTATAATTTGAAGGAATCCAGTTTAGGAACCTAAGTAGTGAACTAGTGATCACACTACACTAAATTGATTTCTAAATCGAAGACATAGAATTGAAAATAGATAAAATCTAAATTGGATCCAATTTTTTTCTACAAGTTATACATAGAAACCTTTTGTCTGTGCTTTTGGAGACTAAAACATTTAAAATAATTAATTTAAAAAAATCTTTTTACAAGATTGAACATGAAAAATATTAAGAACCTTTTACAAATTATTTTTTCTGAACAAGAAATGTAAAATATTTCTGTTTCAATGACGAAGGTAATTATGCAAAAATAGAGCGCCATGTTACTATTCCAAGTGCATTTCTATTTCTGTTCTTTGACATTGCAATGGCGCAATACTTACTGTGTATTTTGTATGTAATTTATGCATCTGATATGATCCATTTACGTCGAACATTGTTATACAATAATAAAAGTATTTTCTTGCTTTAAAAAAATATTCTCTTACCACCACTCTATTTAAAAACTAGCTATAACTATGTCAAAAAAGTACCAGGAACCGGTCAATAAAACACAAAATATGTATTTTTTATCCAAATTTATTGTATCGCCTTCAAAATATTCTTCCCAAACTATACACGCCAATGAATAACTCAATCATCAAAACATTTTTTAATCGATTTTTTAAATCGACTTTACTTTTCGCTGCGATTTCTCTTTTTTGTATTCTATAGATTAAAAACGGGTGCCTCGAAGTGGTAATTTGAGGTTTTGAAAAAGAAAAAGTCGCTTGAAGCCATATCAGGGAATCGTGGTGCAAAGTCCATGAGTTTTTTTTCCACAAATCTGGTCTTTTTCTACGAATTTGCTTTCTGAAACGTCGAATAACGCCTAGATAATATTCCTTGTATATTGTCTCACCTTCTCGCAAGAATTCCGAGTGCACGACACCCTGATAATAATTTTTAAAAAAAACTGTCATCATCACCTTCACTTTTGATTGAATACGTCGATGGCCGACCAGTCTCTTGAATTCACTGTACCACTCATAAACACTTGTGTTTTTGATAAAGTGGATTCACCATAAGGCTTGAGCAACATTTTCAGCGCTTCGGCACACGAAATTCCATTCGCAATGCAAAATTTAAGATAGATTCTTTGTTCGATCCATAGCAAAAATTGCAAAACACACTTGAGATGAACAAACAAAATAGCGCTCTATAAATAAACTAAATGACCTATGGCGCTTAAACTCCTCGTGAGTATAGAGGACAGTTGTGCCGACATAGCGACCAAAATAATTTCGACAATCCCTTTAAGTGGGCTTTTTAAATAATCAATTCCCCGTACTTATTTGACAGAAATTATATATATTATGTAATAGCATCTCCCAGAAACTTACTCCCTCGAGGACCATTTCTATCCCCGCTTGTTTGATCTATCAATACAATCATCGGTCACACGTGCTTGGGTTAAGCCAGTAAATATGTTAGTTGGTAAATTTGATCTAAAAACTTCTTTTTTAATGTCTAGTTGATGGTTGATATCTGCGAGTGCGCAGTCGATATTAGTAGGATTAAGTATAAAACTGCGGCTGTACACTCTCGTCGAGGCACCGCGAGGCATGACGAGGGCGAGAGTGTACATGCTATACTCGCTTCGTCTCGTTGTCTCGCCTCGCCTCGAGTGCTCTTCGTTCCGTGTCGGTTTTTGTGCGCGAGTCAAAGGGTCTCGCTTTCCTCGTGAAGCGAGGCGAGTGCGTCACTGTACACTCGCGCTACGTTCAGTTTAGCGCAAACTTTCTAGCCGTTCAGACGTTTGAGTATATCAATATGTGGAATATTTTTGGATTCGTAATTATAATAACTAATAGCGCATAAGACAACAACTGCCGTAACTTGTAACGCGTCCATCCTCTCGGCGTTTGCAACCGACTGAATAAACGAGAGTGCACAAGGTCGCACTCGTCACGGCTTCTCGCGTGAGTACTCTCGGGGTACTACAGCCAAACGGTTGACAGATTAAATAAAAAAAACAGGGACAAAAAATGTTTTTTAAAAAATAACTATGCATTTTTAAAGACTTTTTGATTCACTCGCGTAGACTCAAACATACTAAAGACACCATTAGATTACGTAATATTAATACAGTATATGTACCTAATTTTTTTTATGAAACTCCTCAAATTGAGCTCTTCACAAGAACGCATTGATTATAAAGACCCTCTTAGATATTATAAACAGAGGTGATTTTGCGTTGCTTGTTGTGCAGTCAACGAAAACAAAGATGAGCATTAAAATTACTTTTAAGTAATGCTGAACTCAACCGCTGTTTCCTAAAGTAAAAGGAATATTAAAGCGTTATGAAGCTAAGACGTTCTAGAAACAATTCAAAAGCTGCGCGGTATATGTAGCCTCTTCCAACCATTTGGAAGAGGCCGAGATAGAATATAAAATTTGAATAATTTAGTTAATAATAATAAAAGAACAAAATAGTTTTCGATCGCAACTGGTTTCGTACAAGGCCGAAAAATTAGCCGATCGTAACTGGTTACGACGCTCCAGTTACGTACGCGGCCGAACCGATTAAACAGACGAGTTTTACTTACTTAACTACACAAAAATAAAGGGGAATACCCAAAAATGTATTGATATTTTCCCTGCTTATAAAATTCAATGCCCAGTAAAGGTATTTGGTGTTCTGAATAGGTTTTTGACCAAATTAGAAAAGATTCGAAATGCCAAGCGAATATATCTTTCCAATTTTCATTTTCCTGGCTTAACAAGGAATGTTTGCTGGTGGTGATAGAGCCATTAGAATAACTACTAAATCCACATCTTCCCCAACAACAGCATCTTACACAATTTATCTCTCTCTACACTGTAGCCTGTAACGCCTAAAGTATTGTTTGTAGAGTAAAAATGAATATATCCAAATTTGTTGGAAATTTTATGTAGAAACTTTTTCGTACAGATATTCGCGTTATGAGAAAAAACTTGAAAAAGGTACCTTCAATCTCCGACACACCCTCAGCACACCCTTGAGGACTTTTAATATGTTCATCTGGTTACCGCAATGTACCAGTTTTACCCCTGATTCCCCTTTATAAGATATATTATTTTGATGCCTTTATTTGGCTTAATTTGACTGTACTAATAATATGAAAATAAAATTAGCAATTAAAGAATGTCAAAAGTGATACTGCTGCTTTTAAAATAGTACTTATATATAGCGCACGTATAAACTTTTATGCCTAGTACACGCGAACTAAAGATCAGTTTAAGTGCTGAAAATTTCCCATTTCACTACAGCTATGGCACTCTAATAGCACCGCCCAACATCCTCCTACTATCATGTGTCCATTATGCCTAGTGTACACGGGTAGAGTAAACGGTAGAATCAACTAGCGTACTATACTACCAGTTCCAAGTACTCTACCAGTTTTAGTAGAGTAACTGTTTACACGAGAATCATCAGTCTTTTATAGAAACTGGTACGTCACACTGATCAAACACTATGAACACTCATTGAAAAATTGTAAGAAACCAGGGGTGGGGGAAGGCAAGTAGTAGAGTAGCTTGCCCGCGATGGTAGCTACTCTACTCTTCCATATTTTAGTACTCTACTCATACTCTACTCTACCAATACTGTTTACATTAGTATAGTTAGTAAGAAAATTAGTACACTACCATGCTACTATACTGTTTACTCTACCCGTGTACACCGGGCTTTAGAGTCATCTAACTTACAATGAAACTTAATGATAGTAGAGGTAGTACACGTCGTATTTAGTAATCTATCGTTCTGTATGACAGTAACCACACCACCCTCATACAGAAAAAACGCTGAAATAAACCACAAAAAATATATGTGCTAAGTATTATGTATTGATATTGAAATAATAAAAAGTCTCTAAAGTATACACTTAAATATAAGTCAATATTTCTTAAAAATTATATTCTTTTAATATAACTTTTCCTTTTTTTTTAACATGAATACGTCTTGATATTTGCAATAGAGTCGCAGGTAATTCAGATTACCTAAAAATTTTAGTTGGCTTTTTTGGAGTCCAGTCCATATATAGGGAATATTGATTTTTATAGGTTTTTATATAGTTATAAAGATTAAACTGTTTACTATTGGCCATTTACTTACATTGCTATAACACCTTTGCTATTACTACCTCACTGGAGATTGTAGCCTCCTGCTTTTTGCCTTAAAGACAAGTCCCCAAGAAGCGAGTCTATTCCCAAGAAAAAATTGGCTATAAACTATTTATTTATTTATTATTACAAGGCCTCCAACGAGGCAGGCATCAATTAAAATCATATCTTTAAAATCAAGTAAGACTTGGCGGACGTCGCCGCAACTACAGGAGGCACAGCCTGTACCAATGAAAGTCCTAAGTAACATCAAATACAATACACAGCTAAAAGAGAAAAAAAATGAATATAAATATATTATAGTAAACATACACAAGCAGTCTGAAAACTGTAAAAACTGAAAATTAAAATTCTATTTGCAAAGAGGTCTTAGGTATAAAGTCAATTCGCCCCAAATTAGCTACGGTGCAGAATAGGGTAAATGTCCGCATGATGGATGGTGTTGCGTTCATGCAGAAATTAAGCTCACAAAAACGTATAGGTGTACATACGAGTAATCCCTCATTTAGCGGCCCTACGTATTTACTGTTGGGAAACGGGACAGATGTTTCTGAGTTTCAAGTTATTTTGTTTCTTCTTTTTAATCCCTTTATTGTAGCGTAGCGAATATTGTATTGTCTTCATAAATTAAATTTTATGTAAGTTAAACTGTATTATATGTTACTTCTGTACATCTAATATATAAAATTCTCGTGTCGCGGTGTTTGTTGCCAAACTCCTCCGAAACAGCTGGACCGATTTTGATGAAATTTTGTGTGCTTATCGGGTAGGTCTGAGGGAATCGGCCAACATCTATTTTCCATACCCCTAAATGTTAAGGGTGGTCGACCCGAATTTTTTTTTGGCAAAACAACGTTTGCCGGGTGTGCTAGTAATAATATACTTAATATCTTCACATTCCACACAGCACCATCTAGTTCCACAGTAAGCAACTAATGCTTGTATTATGGATACCAGACAATAAATATAATAAATAGATTACTTTTTGTAAATACATACATATTACAAATACAAAAATCCATGACTCAGGTACAAAGGTAAATGTTAACACATAAACATTTGCCCCTAGCAGGATTCGAACCCGCGACCGTTTGGTTAACAGCTAGGGTCACTAGCCACTAGACCAAACGTGTCGTCGTATTATAAACTAGCTGGCGCCAGAGACTTCGTCCGCGTTGAAAAATTAAAAATATAACACCTAAGAAAGTATATCGAGAAGTTTACTTTTTTTCTGGATAAAAGGTACCCAGTCCTCGTCGCCAGTATCCCTGACAACGTGTATGCAAAACTTCAAGATAATCAGTTGAGTAGTTAAGGCGTGAAAAGGTAACAGACAGACAGACATAATTACTTTCACATGTATAATCTTGGGACTTATTCTGTGGTATGGGTTGAATGTTTGCGAACCCTAATTTCAGATAAACGTTTGATGGCGTTCTCAGATGAACAGGGTTTTCGCAAAGATACATATTTTCGATGGTTTTCTCAAAATCTTAACTAGGCTATGTTTAAAAATACTAAATTTTTTCAAATAGATAAATCCCAAGCCATATAAAAAATACAGCTAAAAACAGTGACTTTATTTGGGCAAAATAGTCGTTCAGACACTTTTATTTCGCCTAGTAGGGTGAATAATATGTGAGTTTACAACACGGTCAAAGCTATAAAATTTTAACTATCCCGCAACAAAACAAATACGTAAGTAGTAAGGCCGACGAACGACAGCATAAGATAAGCGATAAGCGATGAATGTTGTACTAAATTATAAAAAATAATAATAATGTTAAGGTCGACAGACAGGCTGACGGCCCATTTGATATGAGGTGGTTACCGTCGCCTATAACACAAGCATAGGTGCTGCAAATGTGCTGCCGACTCTGGCATCTCTTACTCACTCACCGAAACACAACAGCACATATGCTGTTAATTCGCGGTGGTCTTCTATAAGGGGGTGGTCAATATTTTAATTGCATCAAGATTTAATTTTAGTCGCATTTGTATTAGTTGAATTGCATATTGAAAATATATCATCTTTAATTTCTAATTTTTATAATATTTTTATAATAATAGCCAAAAAATAATAAAGCCAATATTTGGAGGAGGGCGCAACAAAGTATTTTATTTTTTATTTAATACATAGGTGTACAAAATTCAATACAGTAATACAATGAAATTTGAATCTTATTAAAAGCACTTAAGGTACAAAATATTTTAAATACTTCGCCTTGCCGTCCTCCAATGTGCGCCGGCTCTAACTCATTTTCTCTCTCAAGAATCAAGTCGTTTCTTTATTTATATTAAAGACTTAGGACGATCGAATTTGTAATATAAGTTTGAGTTTAACAAGCAAACCCTATTTATAAAATCCAATCCAGTAGGGATAATCCGAGTACATCTAAGTCGACTTATAAAAGTTGTTCATCAAAACTTCGAAGCTCCGGAACAAACCACTCTAAGTCTAAACGTCAAACAAAGTGAAGTGAAGATCGTACATAATACTCGGTATAGATTAATCAGAACTTTTTCAAAAAATTTGTTATTTTTATAAGGAAGCTTGTAACCGCGACTTCGTCTGCTTTATTTCCCGTACGTTTGCTGGTTTAGAAATAGTTAGCGGAGAAACAAACACGTTTTTATAAATTTTCATCTGTCTTATTAAGCTGTTAAGTAATTTATAAAAATAATTTATAATTAATTCAGTGTTTGTGGTTCATGTGATTTTATTAAATCTCTTTGGTTTTATATTTAGGTATTCATATTTAAGATATTTATAACTAGCTGTTGAACGCGACTTCGGCCGGATAACTATATAAAATATGGCCTATGTTACTCGCTGATAATGTAGTTTTGTGTAGGTGAAAGAATTTTAAAAATCGGTCCAGTAGTTTTTGAGTCTATTAATTACAAACATTACACTACTTCTCTCTTTATGATATTATTAGTATGGATAATAAAATTGAAAATAAGAATTAGTTTTATAAATGATGCAATGGTTAATTTCAGTAAATAAATAAATAAATAACCCCCATTGAAAATTTATTCAAATTATATTTTAAATATTTGGCAATTCAAAATAAGTTCAAATATAATTTACAATTTAAAACTTGGTTTACCACGTAATATTATAAAATTTTCTAAAATGTTTTAAAATTTTCTAAATTTTTTTAAAATTTTAAAAATTGCTTTAAAAATGGTTTAATAGGTTTAAATGTAATGGACTGTACATTGTACTGGCCCGCGAGTTTACTAACTTAATTAGTATAATAGGTAAAATACAAATATGATGAGTCGCAGGCGCCCGCAAGTTTTAAGCAATATATAACGCTTTACCGCATGTTTCTATAACACTGGCCAGGCGTTAGTTATTTTATTTTAGATGATCCCCTTGGGAACAGTACTTTTTTTGGATGAAAGGTACCCTAACCTTTCCTGTATCCCTTGACAACGCATATGCAAATTTCACGATGATCGGATGAGTAGTTTTAACACGTTAATTGCCAAGCCGAAAGCTGAACTTAACTAGATGGCCGAAATAATAAAATCATTGAATATATTTATTTCCTTACATAATACCAGAACCAAAACATAATACCAGAAGCCAATACGCTGCGGCTGCTATTTTATTGTTCATACATTGTCGCGTTATGTTCCAATTAAGGTGTTAAGGCGTGAAAAGGTAACAACAGACAGACGGACAGACAGTTATTTTCACATTGATATAAATAAAATCAGAGTTGTCTGTGATTTGCGAAAAACTGCCTCAAACTAAGCTTAGAGAGTCATTCGCATGCTGTTAAAACGTAAATAACTTTTTTAGAATTTTTGTCTGTCTGTCTGTCTGTCCGGGGTAATCTCAGAAACGGCTGAAGCGATTTCGATGAAACTTTGCAGACATGAAGAGGGGGTCGTCAGGAGTAACATAGGCTACTTTTTGTTTATGTAAATTGTTGCACCCGGGCGAAGCCGGGAACGAGTCGCTAGTTTATAATATTAGTATCGATTTAACTAAACAAAAGGGAGTCATCCTCTACATCAGTGGGCTTTGATTTGGAGGAATAATCGTAGACCAGAGAAGTAAGACTTCTCTTTTTCTACATTTTCTAGACTCCCACGAAGGTGTGGGAGAAACATCACATTACATAACATCACAAATTTTACATCACAATTACGGGGCAAGAGGCTCACTGTGTAGAGACGGACCCCCCATTAATACTTGCATTATTGCTTTAATATATACTATGTTTTGCGAACACTTCGATACCGCGATCTAGAGCACGCATAAGAGTGAAGAGTACAACGATATACATATTCGTATGAGCGACAGAGACAGACATACGTATACTGCCATCTATCGTTTTAATATATTATCGAACTAAAAAGTACAGATAAACAGAAAACCGCGATCTAGAGCTCGCATAAAAGTGCAGAGTACAACGATACACATATTCGTAGGAGCGACAGGGACAGGCATACGTATACTGCCATCTATCGTTTTATTATCGAACTAAGAGGTACACATGAGTTTTCAACCTGAGAAAGGATTGATTTTTTTATCGATTCTCATATCAATTTGTTTACTTAAGTAACAACGATATTTGTAAGTAAAAAGGCGTGTCATCTGTTAGTTTTTTTGAATTTTAAATATTCATGAAACTGGATTTTTAAATAAAACAAGCGAAGGAATAAAATTTGTATGTCAGAATTTTTTTGTAGAATAGTTCGGAAGTTCATTTGATTTAAACGTTATGTTATTGTGATTAATATTTATTATGAATTCTCAAAATTAATCAAGTCCATAGTATTATACGGGGCCTTATATCTGGGTGGACATCTTGACCGCCCGTAATAGGTCCGCAATAGCCATGGCCGGTCAGGATAGTCAGGAGGTACCGCATCATCTCATTTGAGACAACGTGTGTGTTGGCTGGCGTGCCTTGGAAGCTGAATGCCGAAGTGATGGCGGCGCTGTACCGCGATGTCGCGGACGTTCATTCGCACGGCTGGTTTTGACGTCGAAGGAGGTCAGCAAGTTGAGGAGACCTCCTCCAACAATGGAAAGACAGGTTGGCGAAGCAGCCAGACGATTGAGGCCATTCGCCCTTCCCTAGAGGGATGGCTGGCGAAGCGGCGCTGCGCAGCACACTTTGTCTGAATGCCCCCAATGGGCAGAGCAGCATATTTCTCAATTATAAAACGGCAACACTGCTCTTGCGCTTCCTCGCACAGCGGAACTTTTAACGAGTTTGGGAGGATGTTTGGCCCGTCAGATTTGTCTGGCTCATTGGAAAATGTTTTAAAATATTATACTTTATATCTATATAAAATTCAACCTTCCTAAAATGTAAGTTCCCACATTTTTTACGACTTTTAAAGTGTCAGTCAAACGTTATGGCCCACAAGAAGTGCCTGGCAACTGTATATGTTTGTTTATAACAATATCATATGTAAAAACCAGCCTTCCTACTTTGACGTAAGTTGCATGGTTTTTTTCCACCTTTGATACAAAAACTTGCCTCTATCTGCTTCGTGTCTGAGTGCTGAGACTCCAAATTTCAATGTTGTATCGCAGAGAGGAGCGACAACACACTGCATTGATTTTCATCAGTCTAGCCGGCTGGAAAACCTTCGAAATAATATTTTAAAAATTAAATTTAGAAAATAATAAATATATATGGCCAGGACATTTCGAATTTAGAGGTGAGGTTGTATATAAAAAGGAATAAAAAATGAGCGAGAAAGCAACAATGTAGTGAGAAAGCATGATGTCAAAAATTTTATGGGAACTATGGCGACGAAATAAATAAACAAAGAGATTATGTCAAAAATATATAAATTTGCGTTTTTGAAATTATATGAGGACTAAATGCATGTAAAACGTATGAGAAAATGTAGGAAAAAGTATAGCAGACATTCTGAAAACAGGCTGTCGGTAAGATAATAAGGAAACAAGGGAAAAATGTGATGTAAATGATACGTGAATGACATATAGGCCGAAAAATATATAAAATACAGGATCTGAGGCGTTATCCAGGCTAGTAGCGCATCCAGGAGTGATGTATGAAGTGTATGAACACGCTACATGCTACCTGTAAAACAGCCCCGCATTCAGCTTAGCGAGTATCCATTCCTTTCTAAGTTTATGTTATACTAGCGATCCTAAAAATTTCATCTTTGAGTTGACTAATAAACTCCTGAAAATTAAACAGGCCATTTGTAAGTTATTAGCGAATGCTAATTACTCTTGAGATGTTAATTTTAGGACTCAATTTGTTAATGTTTTATTCATAAATATTTACTTACTTTAATAAATACACCGAATATGCATGAATCTTCCCCAATCGATGAAGGTAGATTGTAATTTAGTAGAAGTTTAATGAAAACTAGCACAGCAATTCATAGAGGTAATTCAGTCAGCATTCAATCTTTATTTTTCACTAGCTGTTGACACTTTTATACTAAACTAGCGACTCGTTCCCGGCTTCGCCCGGGTGCATTTTTTTACGTAAAAACCTTCCCTGATTATCCCTCTATCCATGAGTGAAGACTGAATTAAAATCGGCCCAGCCGTTCTCGAGTTTTGCGCTTAGCAACACATTTAGGGGTTCATTTTTATATTATAGACTAGCGACTCATTCCCGGCTTCGCCCGGGTGCAACAATTTACATAAACAAAAAGTAGCCTATGTTACTTCTGACGACCCCCTCTTCATGTCTGCAAAGTATCATCGAAATCGCTTCAGCCGTTTCTGAGATTACCCCGGACAGACAGACAGACAGACAGACAGACAAAAATTCTAAAAAAAGTTATTTACGTTTTAACAGCATGCGAATGACTGTCTAAGCTTAGTTTGAGGCAGTTTTTCGCAAATCACAGACAGACACTCTGATTTTATTTATATAGAAGATATTATAGAGAGAGGATTTGTATTTTGGTTTGTAATGAATTAACTCAAAAACTATTGAACCAATTTTAAAAATTCTTTCACTTATAGAAAGCTACATTATAATCGAATGACATGTGCTATATTTTATAAATAAACGCGAACGAAGTCGCGTATAACAGCTAGTATATAATATCACATCTACTTATTTTTACTCCCCAATGATAAGATTACAAAGCTTTATCTTCGTATATTTTTTATACAAAGTTATACCAGTGTCGCATCGAATACAAGTAATCCGTAATGGACACTCTGTTTAATTAAAAGAGTCAGTGAAGCTAATCTTCAACCTACAGCTTGTTAACCTGAGAAACAAAGTTAGTTAAGACATTACATATAAACTTGGTATTTGGGACGACAACTTTGACAAATAAGATCTAAGCAAAGAGAAAAAAGACCTGGATCAAAATGTTGATCCTAAACTTAGATTGTAATGGAACAAGAAATATCTATTTTTAGCGCATTTGTATTTCTTCTTCTTTCTCGATTACTCTATTAATTATTAATATGACTCTATTTCTCTGTTATTATTTTTTCCGTGTAAATATTAAGAGCGTTACAGAGTTAGAATCCGAAATTTATGATTCCCGGCGGATCATAATGCCATGATGTGTTTAGTTTACAGATAATATATTAACGTCATATTATTTGTAGTTTTATAATCTAGATAATAGTCGAAAAATATTTTAAAATATTGGGATACTTTTCTCATTAGAACTGATTTTAAGCAACCCTTTTTTAAAATTAGCGGTCGACGGTCGACGCAGAAGCGAGATATTAGTAAAATTATATGTGACAAATTATAAAAATATTGATTTTCCAAAAATTCATATCATTTATTAGATAACTAGCGATCCGTTCCCGGCTTCGCACGGGTGCAATTTTTTTCTGCAAATTAAACGTAGAAACCTTCCTCGTTTAACGCTCTTCCCATTAATGAAAACAGTATAATCCGTTCGGTAGTTTTTGAGAATCGCAAACATATAGACAGACAGACGCAGCGGGGGGACTTTGTTTTATAATATTAAAAAACGTAAATTTAATAATGTTGTCTTCGTGAGCGAATTGATTTTTGTTTAATTGTGCGTAACTTTGTCTTTTTCCTGTGTATATTAGTTCCACTGAGATAAGAGAACGCAGTTCGGCGAAATATGGGTATATTCTATCTCAAAACTTCGATGATGAATACTAAAGCTGTCTATCAAGCTGATAGTGATGATCGTTAGGCAGAAAAGATAAATGTTTCAACTTATTCGTGTACATAGACTTTTCGAGTTTAATGAGAATGATGCTTATGCATTAAGATAGCCTCACTCTACTTCCTTCGAAATAAATATAACAAATCACCCATCAGGTTTAACAAATTTTTAAATTTCTAAAAATTTTGACGATGTTCTGAAATTTCAAAAAATCTTATTAAATTATCTGAAAAAGTGAAGAATGTTTTCATAGAATTTTCTAGAAACTTCTGGAATTTTCTAGAAACTTCTGAAAATTTTCGAGAAACTTCTAGAATTTTCTAAAAACTTCTAGAATTTTCTATAAACATCTAGAATTTTCTAGAATGTTAGCAAAAAAAAATCCGTTCCTATTAATAATACATAATGAGCGACTCAGCCAAAGAAAAGATATGCCGCAAGGAGAACTCATCGTATTGCATGAACCTTCGTTTCAGTTGTTAACAACAAATGCAATTGTTATGAACGAAAAAATTCTTTTTTTTTATTGTCACAGGGTTAGTAACTTTTTTCAGTAAAAGAAAAAATATCGCGTTTGAAAAAATCGAATATATTGCATAGATCCCGTTTTTTATTGTTTATGACGCTTGGAGAACCCTCTGGAAACTAAAGGAAGGGCGAAGAATGGAAGCAAACAAACAATCTGTGCGAGCAAATTCTAGAACACCTTTTTTAACACGTGTACATAGACTTTTCGAGTTTAATGAGAATGATGCTTATGCATTAAGATAGCCTTACTCTACTTCCTTCGAAATAAATATAATAAATCACCCATCAGGTTTAACAAATTTTTAAATTTCTAAAAATTTTGACGATGTTCTGTAATTTCAAAAAATCTTATTAAATTATCTGAAAAAGTGAAGAAAGTTTTCATATATGCGAGAATTTTCTAGAAACTTCTGAAATTTTCGAGAAACTTCTAGAATTTTCTATAAAATTTACATAAACAAAAAGTAGCCTATGTTACTCCTGACGACCCCCTCTTCATGTCTGCAAAGTTTCATCGAAATCGCTTCAGCCGTTTCTGAGATTACCCCGAACAGACAGACAGACAGACAGACAAACAATTCTAAAAAAAGTTATTTACGTTTTAACAGCATGCGAATGACTCAAAGCTTAGTTTGAGGCAGTTTTTCGCAAATCACAGACAGACACTCTGATTTTATTTATATAGATTAATAGAAACGGATTTTTTTTCGCTAACATTCTAGAAAATTCTAGATGTTTATAGAAAATTCTAGAAGTTTTTAGAAAATTCTAGAAGTTTCTCGAAAATTTCAGAAATTTCTAGAAAATTCCAGAAGTTTCTAGGAAATTCTCGCATATATGAAAACTTTCTTCACTTTTTCAGATAATTTAATAAGATTTTTTGAAATTTCAGAACCTGATGGGTGATTTGTTATATTTATTTCGAAGGAAGTAGAGTGAGGCTATCTTAATGCATAAGCATCATTCTCATTAAACTCGAAAAGTCTATGTACACGAATGCACCCGGGCGAAGCCGGGAACGAGTCGCTAGTCTAAAATAAACGTAGCCTAAGTTACTCCTTATTACATCAGCTACCTGCCAATAAAAGTCCCGTCAAAATCGGTCCAGCTATTTCAGAGATTAGCCGGAACAAACAGACAGACAGACAAAAATTGTAAAAAATATTATTTTGGTGTATGTACCGCAATTTACATAAACAAAAAGTAGCCTATGTTACTCCTGACGACCCCCTCTTCATGTCTGCAAAGTTTCATCGAAATCGCTTCAGCCGTTTCTGAGATTACCCCGGACAGACAGACAGACAGACAGACAGACAGACAGACAAAAATTCTAAAAAAAGTTATTTACGTTTTAACAGCATGCGAATGACTCTCTAAGCTTAGTTTGAGGCAGTTTTTCGCAAATCACAGACAGACACTCCGATTTTATTTATATAGATAGTCGATAATATTCAAGAAAAGTATAATCAAAAGTGTCACTTTTAGTAATTTTTGGTGATATTAAACGTGTTATTTTAGGATCAAATTTGAGATATTTCTGTTTTTTCTTGGACCTAGTATGTGAAGTCATTAATAATAATAATAATAATAATAATAATAATAATAATAATAATAATAATAATAATAATAATGGCTTTGCCTTAATGGGAGCCATGAACGCTTTGCTGGTTCCGTACATAGAGACCAGCAGAGATCTAATTGATACGCATTCGATACTATACTGTGGAGCTATCGCGGTATGTCAAGTTGCTCACGTCAGATTCCCGGAATCTGACAAGGCTCCGAGACGTGCCGCGGGAGCTCCGACGTGGCAGATATGTATCGAGAAGCGTATCGACTCGTTCAGAACTCTCATTGCAAAGTTGCACTGTTTCAGGAACGGAAACCATCGACCTCGGGTCATGCGTTTCGTGACACAGGCCTTTGCAGACACAGGCATCAAACCTAAAGACTATATGACCTGTGTCACTGAACGCATTGACTTCCTGAAACAGAAAGTCTATGCGTGGGCAAACAGAATTCGCCGATACAAAAAACGTGTGGACAGATTTCATCAGAACCGCCTCTTCCGAAGTGACCAAAGGAAGGTGTACAGACAATGGGATGGAGCCGATACACGTGTGGACGCTGAACAGCTACCAGATGCAGACGCTATGAAAAATTTTTGGTGTGGCATCTGGTCGGTGTCCGACGAACACACCGAGGGCGATTGGATAAACATTGTCAAGCAGACGTGTGAAACCATCGAACCCATGGGGGTTGTTACCATCAGCCCTCATGACGTTAGCTGTGCTATCCAAACGGCCCAGAACTGGAAAAGTCCTGGACCGGATGGATTGCACAACTTCTGGATTAAGTGGTTTCGATGCTCACATGAATGTTTGGCAATGCAATTTCAAAAAGCCCTCGACCTCGGTACCCTACCTTGTTTGTTGACAACTGGCATCACCTTCCTGCTCCACAAGTCCGGTAGTACCACGGAAGCTAAGAACTACAGACCCATTACATGTTTACCTACGTTATACAAGCTGCTCACATCCATTCTGAGATCAAAAATTAATAAGCACATCGATTCTAATAACATTTTGGCCTCAGCTCAGAATGGATGTCGAGTTGGGTCCCGTGGTACTAAGGAGCTCCTCCTCATAGACATGACCATTTGTCAAAGAGTTAGGCGGAACAGAGGAGCTCTGTCCACAGCCTGGATTGACTACAAGAAGGCCTATGATTCAGTGCCCCATTCATGGCTGAGAAGGATTCTGGAGTTGTATAAGATTAATCCAACTCTGAAATCCTTCTTAAGTACATGCATGGCGCAGTGGACCACAGTTCTTCGTCAACCGGGCAGTCGAGGGAGTGTCTCTGGCCTACAGGACCAGATAAGGATTAAGCGAGGCATCTTTCAAGGCGACAGCCTGAGTCCACTTTGGTTTTGCCTAGCGTTGAATCCCCTTAGCACATTGCTTAAAGATTCAACTCTAGGCTGCCGGTTACGGAGAGAGGGAGAGGTCATTTCTCACCTACTGTATATGGATGATCTCAAATTATTCGCACCAAAACACCAAGATCTAATGGAGTTGCTGAAAATAACAGAAAATTTCAGTAACTCTATAAAGATGGAATTTGGTACGGATAAGTGTGCGGTCATGCATATACAGCGGGGTAAAGTTGTAAATTCTTCCAATTTACAACTTAATGATGTGATGACCTTTAAATCTCTTTCTGAAACCGAAACCTATAAGTATCTTGGTATGTCACAGTCATTGGGTATCGTTGACAGGGACATGAAACAGATGATGAAGGATCGCTTCTTTTGCCGCCTGACAAAAGTACTTAAGAGTCTTTTGTCAGGGGGCCATAAAGTGCAAGCTTTCAACAGCTGGGTTATGCCCTTGCTAACCTACTCCTTTGGCATACTAAGATGGAGTCAGACTGAACTAGATGCCGTGGACAGAAGGGTCCGTCAACTGCTCACCACATACCGGATGTTACACCCGCGCTCGTCTGTTATGAGACTGTATATTCCTCGGAAATTGGGGGGTCGCGGCTTCTTGAATGCCAAGAACCTCCATAACCGAGAAATATGCAGCCTTAGGGAATATTTCCTTAACATTGAGTGCGGGATACATCAGGATGTTGTGGCAATTGATAGACACTTCACTCCACTCTCCTTATCTGTCGAGAACTGGCAAAAACCAATAATATTAAGCACCGAGGACCGCAAGGAGATATGGAAAAGCAAGGAGTTGCACGGGAGGTTCTATGGAGCCCTCACCGGGCCCGACGTAGATCCACTCGCTTCGGTAAACTGGCTACGCTTTGGTGACCTCTTTGGGGAAACCGAAGGTTTTGTCTGTGCAATAGCTGACGAAGTTATCAAGACGAGAAACTACCGGAAATATATTCTCAAGGACGGTACGGTCGACATATGTCGAGCATGCCACCGTCCCGGAGAAACACTGAGACATATTATTTCCGGTTGTTCTCATCTTGCTAACGGAGAGTATTTGCACAGACATAACCAAGTAGCCAGAATTATCCACCAACAACTTGCTCTTCAATATCAACTTGTAGATACCGAGGTGCCATATTATCAATACGTTCCTGCACCAGTTCTCGAAAATAGTCATGCCACGCTCTACTGGGATCGCTCTATAATTACGGACAGGACTATTGTCGCCAATAAGCCTGACATCGTGGTTATCGACCGATCTCAACGCCGGACAGTAATTGTCGACGTCGCTGTCCCGCACGACGGAAACCTCGTGAAAGCCGAAAAGGACAAGTTAAGTAAGTACCTGGACTTGGCTCATGAGGTGACCGACATGTGGGATGTCGATTCGACAATCATTGTCCCGATAGTTGTTACGGCGAACGGACTCATTGCGAAGAGCCTCGACCAGCACCTCAAGAGGCTCTCGCTAGATGGCTGGATCAAGGGGCAGATACAGAAGGCAGTACTCCTTGACACGGCGCGTATTGTCAGGAGGTTCCTCAGTCTGCAGCCCTAACCACCGGTAGTTTGGGCCCTGCCCCGCTACCAGCGGCAAACTAGTTTTAAGTTTTTATAATATTTATTGTTTATATATATATATTGTAAAAATTTAAAATTAAGATAGGAAATAAATATATGTGAATAATAATAATAATCATTTATTTCAGATAAGTAACATCCATATTAGCTATTAACAAAATAATAATAATAATATTTTACAACCATATAAAAATTATATTAAATAGTAATAAAAAGGTAATAATAATTATTATAATATATATTTACAAGCGAAACAAAAATAAGTATTTAAAATTCACAGATGCTGCAAAAATATTCTATTTATTTATTAATTTTGTTGTATGTCATATTTAGTCCCATCCAAAATGATTTAATTGTTTTAAAATTAATGTTCTAAAAGATTGTGTGAAAATTTTTTTAATAACTTGTATATTTATCTGCGTAGGCCGTCGACCGCTAGTTTAAAAAAAGGGCTGTTTAAAAATGTTCTAATGAAAATTCACTTTAAAATATTTTTCAGCTATTTACTAGATTATACAACTATAAATAATATGACGTTAACATCTTATCTGCAAACTAAAACATCTGAAACTACTGAAATCATAAATAACTAAATAAAATGCTTATTAGGTATTATACAAAGTGTTATAAATAAAATATGTTTTAATACTACTATAAGTATACTATGTATTCAGATTTAAAAAAATTAAAAAGTATAACGTTTTATTAAGAGGAATAGTATACTATGGATTGATTAAATAAAGCCTACATTAATCTAATAGCAAGATATGTATATTTAAAATTTATATATATTACTAGCTGACGCAAGCGGCTTCGTCCGCGTAACTTTATAAAATACTAGCGGCCCGCTCCCGGCTTCGCCCAGGGTGTATTTTTTCTAATAAAAGATTTTTTCTAAAATAAACATAACCTAAGTTACTCCTTATTACATCAGCTACCTGCCAATAAAAGTCTCGTCAAAATCGGTCCAGCCATTTCAGAGATTAGCCGGAACAAACAGACAGACAGACAGACAAAAATTGTAAAAAATGTTATTTTGGTGTAGGTATGTACCGTATATATATTCATATGCATGTAGTAAAAAACGGTTATTTCAATATTACAAACAGACACTCCAATTTTATTTATATGTATAGATATTCTATCTTTTAAGTTGGGCCAAATTACAGATAGTTGCGAAGTTTGATCAAAATCGGTTCAGTAGTTTAGGAGTTCATCGCGGAGGAACATGTGACACGTAAGAAGATAAAATTCTCGTGTCACAGTGTTTGTAACCAAACTCCTCCGAAACGGCTTGACCGACTTATGAATTTTTTTTTTGTGTTTATTCAGTAGGTCTAAGAATAGGTCGTAAACTATTTTTATACCCCTAAGGGCCTCTTTCACCAACTACAAGTAGTGTTGATTAGTTACTTTACAAGTAACACTAATTAGCGAGTAAATGTTACGAGTATCATGTTTCAATTTCATTGAAATTACCCTTGAGTAATGCTACTCGAAGATGGCGAAATTGGTACACTTTCTTACCGGTGACTTTAAATAGCGGTTAGCCTACTTAACACTACTCAAGAGATGGTGAAAGAGGCCCTTAGTGATAAAGGAGGCCCACCCCAAATTTTTTTTGGCAAAACAACGTTTGCCGGGTCAGCTAGTAGGTATATAACATAGGTATTTTTAAGTTGACATCTTAGGTATAGATACACTTTTGATTATACTATTCTTGAATGAAAATTTACAGAAATCGTATGTTTTTTTGACTATTATCTAATAAATGATATGAATTTTTGGAAAATCAATATTTTTATAATTTGTCGCATATAATTTTACTAATATCTCGCTTCTGCGTCGACCGTCGACCGCTAATTTTAAAAAAGGGTTGCTTAAAATCAGTTCTAAAGAGAAATGTATCCCAATATTTTAAAATATTTTTCGACTATTATCTAGATTATAAAACTACAAATAATATGACCTTAATATCTTATCTGCAAACTACACATCATGGCATTATGATCCGCCGGGAATCATAAATTTCTGATTCTAACTCTGTAACGGCCTTAAGTTAGAAAACTCATTTTCTATACATTAAGATCTTTGACTAAATGAAATTATTCTCCCAGAGAAATTCCAGGAAAATATTCACACATGTACTTAATCTATAAAGTATAACATACATGCAACAATTTATCTAGAATTCCAATAATGTGATCCCCTTTTACATATCTCTGTATTTAAGTAACGTACGGGTTTGAACCATTACCCAGTCTCAGTCTGTAACGACTAACAATGTTGGGCAATAAACGCGTTTGTTCAAGACAAATGTTACATCATTTAGTTCATCTGTGGAATGCTAAGAAGGTATTAGGGGGGAGATAACGTTAAAATTCAACTCCAAAATATTCACTTTCAGCGTTAAGTAATGTGTTAAGAGAAAAGGTTATTTTGAGATTTATTGGCAACACTTTCAATTCTATGATTAGTGTCGCTCTAAGGAAGTTTGTATTAAAATTCCATTAAATAAAAACCGTCTATTAATTAAAAAAAAATTATTTTTTTTTTATTAGAAATGGGTTTGCTCCAGCCCTGTGTAGAAGATGAGGCCTATGATGGAGCAAACTTACACAGAAGTTGCCTTTTCATTCCAACTTTGAAAATATTCGGATTATATGGAAGAAAGGGGAAAGCGGTATGAGCTCATGCAGGTCCTGTCCACACTCTCCGAAGTACATCTTATAAAAAAAGACACATAGACAGGCGATTTTGCGTCTATGTGGCAGACTCTGCATTTTAGTTTTTAAAAGCGTACTGTCAATGAGTCTCCTAGCTCTGCGTTTCGTGGAGCTTTTATTATTTTGCGATATTTATGAGTTTGCGATGTTTAAACACCTCAAAAGAGACAGTGATATTAGGGGAGGAAAGCTCTGACATTTCTTACTTATGCAGTCGAAACACAACAGCATACCTGCCGGCCAATTATGCTTATAAATTATGATGTTGCTTTGATGTCAACTCTACATTACAGACTATTTCGTATTATGCTCTCCGAAAAATGCGATTTCAAATTGACATCAATTTGACATCAACTTCTGCGTATTATGCTCACCTTCTCAAAGTGATATCAACTTGATATCATTTTAGATGCGTATTATAGTCAACTTTTTGACATAAATCAGTATCGCGTAAACATCAAAAATGTGATACAGACGTGATACAGAGTTATCAAGTTTGGAAGGTGGCTTTTCTGTATCAATTTGCTCTTTTTCATATTTTAAAAGTGTAAAATGGCTCGTTTCGGGTTGTTTATGGACTATTTAGAGCGTGCTCATGCCGAGGATATGCGTAGGTTGAGAAGAAAACGCAAAATGCTAAGAGATTTATGTGATGCATTTAACCTTCCCGACAAGGCATTTGAAGATAGGTATCGCCTCACTAAACCCCTTGCACGGGATTTAATAAAATGTATTTTACTCTCTTTTTTTTTAATTTATTTATTTATACTACCGGCATGTGACCATTACTGAGACAAATATGAATAACAATTTTTTCTAAGTTTACGTGAGTTTCTTTGTTTTTAAACTTTACGCGAGAATGAACATTTTTTTGCTTTCACACTTTTGTTTCAAACAAAAACCAATCCCTGAGCCATACTTATTTTTGTTCCATTCTTGTGTCAGCTTTTAATAAAGTAATAAAATAAAATACACAGACAAATATGAATAACAATTTTTTCTAAGTTTACGTGATTTTTTTTGTTTCTTTGTTTTTAAGCTTTACGTGAGAATAAACACATTTTTGCTTTCACACGTTGGCTTCAAACAATACCCAAACCTTCGGTCATACTTGTCCTTGTTCCTGGAAGCCTATTTAATTATTTTATTCTAGTTTCACTCGCAAGTATTGATCCGTTACAGTACTTACTGTTTTGCAGCTCCAAGCAGGCAGTGTTATCCAGATTCTTATCCCAACGAACACTTTAAAGAACACTTATCGTTGGACTTTTTAATGTTTACTTGTTTACCTATTTACAATTTTGAAGTAAGTAAGTCGGTACAGTTTTTTAATTTCAACATCGAAGTCATCATCATCTTTTATTAAAATAGGACTTTTAATACACATTTTTAAGTAATCCAATAAATTAGCCTTTTCAATCAAAATAAAAACTATTGTGTACAAATAACATAACCTCAACAGATTACAGCCGGGAGAAGTGTTGCCCGATTATTTCTCAGTTACTTTAGAATCTAAATAGGTTTTAACCCAAACCGGCTCTAAATTTATTATTATTGGTATTTTTATCTTCGTAATAATTTTACTTCGTCGAATATTAAAACAATATGCATAATTAGTGGTCGTAACTAAAGAAAATCATTGCTCGATTATGCATTGAGTCAATCGAGTAAATTGGATGGCAATACTAAAATGCGACACAGGTTACTACTGTGATATGATCTTGATGTGACATAGGAAACTATCATAATACCATTTAAAAACGATATCATCTTAGCATCAACATCATATTGACATCACATTAGCATTACATCACTTAAGCATAATTGGCCCTCAGCAGTCTTATTTACCGTACTGAAACTATGTAGTTCTGCGGAGGCGGTCGCATATAGTACAGTCGCTAAGAAAATTGTTTTTATAGAAATATTATTCCTTTTTTGACGAAAAAAAATACTATAACCTTTTTTATAGCCTTTTTTGACGTCTCACGTAAATATGCTTCTATAGTAGGAGGCGGTTCAGAAAAGTATTGATAACAAAATCGGAGGATACAATTTAATGCTGTAGCTACATATTTATCTTGTAAATTACGCAAGATTTTATATTCATATACTAGTAACCCGCTCCCGGCTTAGCCCGGGGTGCAATTTATATATCCTATCTTTTAAGTTTGACCAAATTACACACAGTTACGAAGTTTCATGAAAATCGGTTAAGTAGTTTAGGAGTTCATCGCGGACAAACAATGTGACACCAAATTTTTATATATTAAGAGATTGTATGACGACACGAGCAATATAAGAAATGTTATAAACATCCAATGTTCCCTTTAATCATGTTTTAGACCTTATCTCGCTAGCCCAGGATTTCAACACAACGTTCTGCCTAACAGCTCCACAAACCTCAGTCTTCTTCGAGAGCCTCAATCCAGGAACAGACCGTGTACATTGTTAGCAGTTCAATGTATTATTAAGTTAAATTTAACTTAATTAGCGTGTGTTTTCATTTAAGAATAAAATTATTATTTTTTAAATAACATCATATGCGCAAGGCAGCATAGTTATGCTGCTATTAAAAAAAAACTACAAAAATGTTTACTGTGACTGCGACGCCACTCGCAGATACCTTCAGTCCGAAAAAGTAAGTCTGAATGTACAGTATTTCAAAATAAATGAACAACGGCTAACTCTTGGAATGTCTTGGAAATGACATTTATGTCTTTGTGATAAGGTTGATTTTGGTGAGCATGCTACATTTACGTCCTTAATGCCTACGAAACGGCACGTGCATGAAACCAATCGATTTCGGTTTACATACCAAGTCTAGATAAAATGACATTGATACCAAAATGTCTAAAATTAAAATGTTCATGGCCGGCAAGCAGAATGTACGAGGTTCTGACAGGGAAGGCCTCCCCGCGCTGGATATCCATGGCGGGCACCGATGTCGTGTCATAACGTCCCCGCGTCCCCGCCCATCAACGGCCGAGTTAGAAAGTCGTTGGGTTTTCCCCAGCGTCCCCTTCACTGCTGGGTATCCAAGAGGATTTCCCAACGTTAAAAAAAAGGTAGACAATGTCCTGAATTTGAAAAATACAGTTCTACCATTGGTCTATCACATCTTAAGTTTATTCAGACATTTTCAGCCTTACCTATAAACGTTACTTAAATTTAAGAAAAATTTTTACTTATAAACGTTGCTTAACTTTAATTTGTTGCTTAGCAATGTCTTAATGAACTGTCAAACTACTTAAGAAGATAAGTAGTGATTAGTTAATACGATGCTAAGAAGATGATTAGTTGATTTTTATAAGTAAGACAGTTAGCCTATAATGCTGATTTACGTTATAAATTCAAATTAACATTTAGATTATGTTTTAAAGTGTTAAAGCTATGAACGGCTTAAGACCGTACGTGCAATAGTTCCTAGACTAAACCCATACTAAACCCAACAAACATTTTAATGGAAATCTAGTACTAATTTTTAGCATTAAATATATTACTCACTTTATTAAGGACAATCTGTTTCAGTGCCTATTAAATTAGGTTATGTTTACGACGTCCATAACAAGGACCATCTAATGTTGGATAAACCAAATCGTTATATCGAGTTTCTGGACATTTATGGGAAAAAAGTTTTTATTTATCATTTAAGAAACACTGCATTTCGTAGTTATTTTTATTTTATTTTTATGATGATCGGCAGATTGTCTGCTAAGTGGCGGTCCACTTTGATGGTAGGTGGTTACCGTCGCCTACCATGGGCTCTGTTTTGGTGACAAAAACCACCCAACTACAGAGCCTTAAAGAAGTTCACAGTGAAATAGCATCATGTGCTGTTGGGTTTCAGTGACTGAGTAAAGAATGTTAGAGCCCATTTCTTTATCCCTTCCTAATGCCATAATCCCATAAGATAGGCAGTGCAAATTGCATCCCGTAGTTTTCCTAACTGACTAGGAAGCCACAGCCGCCGAGATATCACTTAAAACACACACACGTATACAATACATGGGTTATACATACTATATAACCCAAATCTTTTCAAAGTTGGAGTCAATAAAGGCTTCTTCTGGATGAGCTCGCTCCATCATAGGCCTCATCTTCGCTACACGGTTGGATGTTAGCCAAGAGCAAACCCATCTCTAATTAAAAAAAAAAAAAAAACAATAAAAAAAACTACACATACGTCACTTCCGTCAGAATTTTATTTATTGTTTATTTATTTACGTATGTATATATTTATTTTCATTCTTAATGTTAAATTTTTTTACAATATATATTATATAAAAAACAATAAATATTATAAAAAAACTTAAAACTAGATTGCCGCAAGTAGCGAGGCAAGGCCCAACCTACCGGTGGTTAAGGCTGCAGAGTGAGGAACTGTCAAGAAGTACCGCCTTCTGTATCTCTCCTTTGACCTAGTGAGAGTCTCTTGAGGTGTTGGTCAAGGCCCTTCGCTATAAGACCGTTTGCCGACACGACTATCGGGACGATGATGGTCGAATCAACATCCCACATGGCGGTCACCTCATGAGCCAAGTCTAAATATTTACTCAGTTTATCTTTTTCGGCTTTCACGAGGTTTTCATCATGCGGGACAGTGATGCCAACAAGCATCGTCCGGCACTGAGATCGATCGATAACCACGATGTCAAGCTTATTGACTACAATAGTCTTGTCCGTGATTATAGAGCGGTCGCAGTAGAGCGTAGCACGACTATTTTCGAGAACTGGCGTAGGCACGAACTTGTAGTATATCAGATTCGATAAGACCGTATCGAAGGGAAAGTTGCTGATGTATGATCCTGACTACTTGGTTATGTCTGTGCAATACTTGCCGTTAGAAAGATGAGCACAACCGGAAATAATATGCCTGTTTGTCTCTTCAGAACGGTGGCAAGCCCGACAGATGTCGACCGTATCGTCCTTCAGGATATATTTCCGGTAATTGTTCGTCTTAATAACTTCGTCCGCAATTGCACAGACAAAGCCTTCGGTTTCCCCAAAGAGGTTACCGAAACGTACCCAGTTCACTGACATGAGCGGATCTACATCAGCACCTTTCAGGGCCTTGCAGTTCTTTGCCCTTCCAAAGTCTTTCGGTCTTCGATGCTTAGAACCACAGACTTACGCCAGTTCTCGTTAGAGATAGAGGCGTGAGATTTTTGTCATTCTTATTATGCAGGAAATATTCCCTAAGACTGTACATCTCACGGTTTTGGAGATTCTTGGCACTTAAAAAACTGCGACCCTCCAATTTCCGTGGTATCTACAGTTTCATAACCGATGAACCTGGGTGCAGCATGCAATGCGCCGTGAGCAATCAACGAACCTAGTCCCTTAAGTTGCATGCCCGACAGGGTCCATAACACTGGTCTTTATATATTTTATAACTATACATTATGGTTTCGCAATAAGTGAATTGAATTGAATTGAACCCTCCTGTCTAAACCATCGAGCTCAGTTTGATTCCACCTTAGTATACCAAAGGAGTATGTGAGTAAAGGTATAACCCAGTCATTGAAAGCGCGCACCTGGTAACCTCCTGATAAGAGACTCTTAAGAACTTTTATCAGACGTCCAAAGAAACGCATCCTCACTGTCTGTTTTATATCCTTATCAGTCTTATCACTAATACTCAACGACTGTGACATACCAAGGTATTTGTAAGTCTCAACTTCGGAGAGAGATCTAAAAGAACATGAACATGCAAGACCGGGCACTTATAGACACCAAAATCCATATTGATTGCGTTACTTTTCAATAACTAACAGGTCTTTGGGTTTCGGTGCAAATACGCCTGACAAAAAAGATTTAATAAAAGATAAAGGGACGCGGACGAAGTCGCGGGAATAAGATATTTGTGACAACTTAAGGAAATCTCAATTGCGTAGTTACTTTTTTTTCCTAATAATAACAATATTACGTAGGTAAAAAGAGAGATATACCCGCACTATCTTGATAGTTGATTCTATTTAAGCCATGACCTCTTTGAAGAAAATTTGTAAAGAAAAAGAGAATAGCATTTAAATAAAATATACACGTTCCTAAAAGAGTGCAATAAAAGCTGTTGTACAACTCAGGATTTTCATGAATTTTTTCACACAATACTTATGATGAGTATAATTAAGAAAAGTATTGCGTTCTTGCTGTTGAAATAATTTCACTGAAAAAAACTAAGAGGGTTAAATTTGCAAACAAGTAATAAAATAAACTTCCTTTATTTAAATGAGAAAGGTTTTCATATTTACTTAATTTGCAAAGAAAAATCCGTGCGAAGCCGAGGGCGGCCCGCTAGTAATATTATATTAATTTGATTTGAATATTTGATCTTATCTATGTTAGTTTGTAATTGATAAACTCAAAAACTACCTAAAATATATTAAAAATTCTTTCACCTACATAGAAAGTTTTGTTTGAAAAAAAATTATGTAATTATTAAAACTTATCTTACTAAATAATTTTAAAATCAAAGTTGATTACGATTCCTTTATAAATTATTAGAATCGGACAATTCGTTGACAATAAAATACTAAAATTAAGTTACCCACATATTTTATTTTTTATTTAGTTTACATGTAATATAATTTTAATTTTTATTTATAAAATATATACCTAATATTTATATCGCAAAAGAAGTCGCGAGCATTGGCTAGTACCTATTTTTTTAAACGTCAATATTAAAGTAAAAATGTAAAAAATAATTTATAAAAAAATTGAAAAAACACATAAAAACGTTGCTATTATTAAGTACTTACCTAGTTATATTATCGTGACCAATAAGGTTATTTCCACGAAATATTAAAATCAATATATAAGTACGTTATCTAATGTTTATTGCACAATTTCACTGAAACACACAAAAATGAAAAAATAATAATAATAATATGAGAATTAGTTATTTACACGTTTTTAAAACTTAAAAAATTCACAGTCAAGCTGTTAAATTAAAAAAAAAACACATTATGTATTAAAAAGTTTATTAAAAAAAAAACTAATGACATGTAATTTTTCAGTATTTATTTGAAATGTAAAGAATTACTATTGTAGCACAAGATTAGCATTCTATTTTTAAAAACGAGACACTGGCGTTCTCTTTATTTGAATTTAAAAGAAGTGTCACCGAATCACGAACACTTTTTCGAATTTGGAACAAAATTGCGTTTCGTTTCGCGCAAATGTCGGAGTTCGTTACGAGTATACGAAGGCTTCCATTGCGTTCGGTTTGCCGCGTCGGACTGAAGTTTTGATTCCAAACTCCGTACCATACCACGAGATTAAAAAGAGCTAGCGACACAGCTTGTACAAGCGTTTCATGAATAGGTATGCTTTTTACACAATGTTAATTATAACATCCTTTATATAGTAATATTTATCATCTAATATTATATATTGAAATTATTTCAGTTAATTTATTTAAAAGGAAAAAAACTTGTTAGTACGTAGTCATGAAGGTAACAAAAAGAGATCGCCATGAATATATATTAATATTTGCTAGATATAAAAAATATTTAATTAAATGTTGATCAAAGTAGGTTGCTAGATATAAATTGCAGTTCAGGTCTACACCAATTCAAGTTACAGTCAAATGTTAAATTATAGAGGAAGTATAAAATATCTAGGAGTAATCATTACTAATAATAAATCTGTAAGGGTCGGTCATGGAGTAAGTTACTTTGTTTTCAGAGATATCGTGTTTATAGGCTCTATACATGATACTGAAACTAAATTGACCATTTTTAAGAATTTTTTTCTGTATGTATGTAGGTATGTTCCTCCATAACTCTGAAACGAATTAACTGATTTTCATGAAACTTGGTAGATAAACATTTGGACGTACGGGACACAGGATAGGCTACTTAATATTTTTCAACGCGAACGAAGTCGTGGGCACCAGCTAGTTCTATATAAAAATTGTAACTGGAAGTTTCATGTCAGCCTTTTGACGAGCCCGTTAGTTGCGTAGTAAGGGATGGTTACTTTATCCGAGGATAATGCCTCGCTGTGAACTCGGACCCGGATATCACCTCTGATGGTGGAATTCGGGATGTTTTAGTGGGTATTCCCGGTGATAAGTCACTTCACCGGGCGAGTCCCACACATTTCCCCTCCTAAAAAATGGGGTGCTTGCTTTAACGTTCGATTCCTAGGAATCAACTTTGAAAAATGAACTTTTCAAAGTTGACTCTGGTCTGGATCTGGAAGATGTCTCGGAACTTCCCATCCGAACGTTGCCCATCCAAGTTAGATTTAACGATTGACCTCGTCTTCGAAGTTGGCTCTACTTAATTGGATTGTTTAATTATACAAAATATAAGTATTGAAACTCAAAAGGAACTATATATCTTTTGTATAGCTTAAGCTTCTTAAAAATTGTTTGCCGAGAGCTTTTTTTTTAAATGAGTTCACGAAGTTTGTAGGTAGCGCTTTGATGTAAGAAAAACCAATAAACAGTTAATTGTATGTAACTTTTGTAATCGTCTTTTTTTTAATTAATTAAGTTCAATGATTGCTGCAAGTTACATAAGATAACATGACGATGACAATGTCGTATAGTAAATTACGTCCAGCAGTGGGCTACACCCTGCCGTGAAGGTAGTTAATTAATATTAATGTTTAAAAGCCGTGTCCACTTGTAAAGCCAAAATTATGGCAGATAATTAATTAATATATAAATCTTTTTGATATTTAAAGTATTTAATATCACAGAAGTGATAGCATCCCTTTGGAAAGAGACGGAAGTGTATTACAGGGGAAACGAGCGCTATTCGATTAGACAGGAGTCGGCAACCTTTTGAGTCGGAAGGGTTAAAAATTACAATTTACAAAATGTCAAAGTTTTTAAAGAGCCACAAAAAAAATTCTTGCCAATTATAAATAGTACTTGCATAAATGAAGCTTTTTGATAAAAAATTGTCTATTTATTTATAAGAAAAATATATATTTATTCATATATAAGTAGTTAAGTGTGTGACCAATGAGCGAGCACGGAACTCGTCGTCCTAAAGTGAACTCGGTCAATGAAGTAGTAATTTTACCTATATATTACGTCTGCATAGATATAATAATACAATATAATAATACGTTCATAGTAATAAATCTCTAAACGCGCCATCTAGTCTAATATTTCGATAAACCGTGACATTGACAATGTAACATTGTCATGTACTAATTCTGCGCCACTACACTTGATTCTTTACTTTTCGTATCCTTTCATTTTCATCAGATTTTTCTTAAAATAATCTGTCTAGCAACCTTGGTTTTCATTCTAAAACTTTTCTACCAAAAAATCTTTTTCTGTATTTCAGATGAATCTCATTAGACTGCTAAAAGTGATTCCCTCCCCGACAGTACTAACTTTTAAAATTTACTTTTCAAAGTAAGCTATGGTCTTGAAAGTAGTGGCTAAATATTCCAATAGGGCACCAGCTATCTAAAAATAAAGATCCAACGCTTGAGAAAAGTATAGGAGCAATAAAATTTAATATATCCTTATATGTTTCTGTCAGGCGTTATTTTTTTTTTTAAATTTTATCGATTCAGTATAAAAATACTGCTATCTAAGCAGTATTTTTTTTTTGGATGAAAGTACTTACCCTACGTCCCTTTCTGTATCCATGACAATGTGTATGCAAATTTTTTTTTTGCAAAAAAACAAACAAACTCGCTTTCACGTTATATAACGTTGACGACACGTTTGGTCTAGTGGCTAGTAACCCTAGCTGTTAACCAAACGGTCGCGGGTTCGAATCCCGCTAGGGGCAAATGTTTATGTATTAACATTTACCTTTGTACCTGAGTCATGGATGTTTGTATTTATAATATGTATGTATTTACAAAAAATAATAATCTATGTATTATATCAACTGTCTGGTATCCATAATACAAGCATTAAGTTGCTTAGTGTGGAACTAGATCGTGTTGTGTGGAATGTGTGAAGATATTATTATAATCCTACTATGGTCGTTGCAATAATTATGAATAATTCAAAAAATTATAATTTTAATACCTACTAAGCAAAACCATGCGCAAGAGCTTGTTAAAATATATACCGAAAGCAGACGTAATTCTTTCAAGAACTAGTAATCCATCACCCATGCCATAAATTATATAAAAAATTATAATATCCGCTATTTCGGTAAAAGCTACAAGGTCAGCATGACGGTGGTTTTTTTCTTTAGGTAAATATAATCGTTAAAAGGGTCTAGTCTGTAGAATATACATTTTATACCTAAACATTTCGATGGCTAAACATTAGAAAATCTCAAAATATTATGTTTCTAATGTGGGGTCATAAAAAATAATAATAAATGAGATTTATTTTTATATTTCATTTAATTACATGAAAAAAAAACCATTTCATGAAATGATCAATTCTATGATCTGGCCACGACATATAAAATTTTCGGAAAAATTAAATCTTTGCGAAGCCGAAGGCATTCGCAGTATGAATATATTAACTCTAGCTGGTGCCCACGACTTCGTCCGCATTGAAAAAAATTAAGTAGCCTATCCTGTGTCCCGTACGTCCAAAAGTTTATATACCAAGTTTCATGAAAATCAGTTAATTCGTTTCAGAGTTATGGAGGAACATACATACTTACAGAAAAAAATTCAAAAAATCGTCAATTTAGTTTCAGTATCACGTATAGAGCCTATAAACACGATATCTCTGAAAACAAAGCAACTTACTCCATGACTGACCCTTACAGATTTATTATTAGTATTGATAAAAACAATATATTTATTACCTTCATTTAATATTATTATTTACAGCTTATCAGACAATAATTGTTGAAGTAAATACATTAACCATTAAAGATTGTTACAATGACACGTCACTTGATAGGCCACGTAAGCACAATTTGATAAGCGATATAATTATTGCCACTGAAGTATGATAGGTCACACATTTAAAGTTAATACTCGTACTTATACTGCATGACGTTATTGATACCTATTTATGGATGTTGATGGATAAGTATCAATACGAAAACAACTTTATATTACACCTAGCTGATGCACGCGACTTCGCACGCGTAACTTTATAAAATATGGACTATGTTACTCGCTGATAATGTAGCTTTCTATAGGTAAAAGAATTTTCAAAATCGGCCCAGTAATTTTTGAATTGTCTTTGTTTTTGTAATATCTTCTCTCTTTGTAATATTAAGATTTGACATTTCACAAGTAATCTTATTAATATTATAAATGCGAAACTTTGTACGTTTAGATGTTTGTTACTCAATCATGCAAAAACGGGTGAACATTTTTTGATAAAATTTGTCATACAGATAGTTCATTACCTGAATTAACATATAGGATGCATTTTATGCTGAAAAAATGTTAGATTCCCGAGAGATCGTCTAAAAATAATGAAAAATTCAGCGGCGCCACCATCGTCACAGCGATATTTCTCAGGTGATATTTTTCATTTTTAACGCGGGCTCCCGGCACTCTCCTGGTTGCGCAAAGTTGCAATTTTTCCTGCAAATTATATATAAAAACCTTTCTCGTTTAACGCTCTATCCATAAGTGAAAACCGCATGAAAATCCTTTCAGTAGTTTTTGAGACCATCGCGAACATACATATACAGACACACACACAGTATTTTGTTATAATATGTGAGGATTTGAGTAATATTTCAATTGCAAGAACATAAATAACAGTTATAACGCAAAATTTAATAAAAAAAATCATATTGCGTGACGTTCCCCTGAAATGTAAGAACACAATGGCTCCATATTAATATTTTATTATTTTGTATACAATTTAAAATCGCTTGTTGCTCGCAGACCTCACTGAGCCATAAATTTGAATACAATTTCCAATTCACATAAATATTCACTGTACATTTTCAATTTACTTTGAACTGATGTTCGTTTTGATGCGTTTTAAACATCAATGTACTACAACTATAGATTTCGCACGCCATAAAAAACACTAGGAACTTTATGGAACATTTAAAAGTGACATAACAATATGCGTAGAGCATGTCATCTGTCATTTAAAACCAACCAAACATCTGTCATTTAAAAAAAATGTGACTTTACTTCTGTTACGTATTAAAATTTGCTACAACTGAGCAACGTAATCGGCTAAGGAAAAAAAAATAAAGATAAGTTAAATTGGGCCAAACAGAGAATGTCGAAACTCCCTGCGCAACGGAGAAAAACAAAAACGCAATATTCTAGAACGAAAATTTTAAAGTTTAGACATCAAACGAAGGAATAATAATTTAAAAAGGTTTTAATAAATAATTTATAAACAGATAAATAAAAAAAATAAGGTAATATAACCAGAATTACTATTAAAAAAATATACTACGTTACACTTCAACACATTGGAGTTTAAAATGCATAATAAACTTGGTCACCTTTTACCATTAACGCGCGAAGGCAAGACTCCGCCATGATTCCATTTTAGGCGTACTTTTTATATGCCGCTTTGGCATTTGTTACGCAAATTCCATAGTTGTAGTACTTCGATGGTTTTAAACTCAGTGATTTTCTTTTTCTTCTTACTGTGCCTCTCCAACTATTGAAAGTTGGCTAGTCAGCCTGGAACAGACCTCTACATTTCTTGATGATCGGAACATGTCAACTGCATTACTATCATTGTCCACTCGCTCATGTTCATCAGCCACGACTTGTTTCTTTCTTGTTTTATAATAAACTCGACAGACAGACTGATGGTCCACTTGATGGTATGTGGCAACCGTGGCCTATAACACAAGCAACGCTACATGTGCTGCAAGTGCGTTGCCGATCTTTTATAAGGATATGGGATTAGGAAGGGATAGGGAAATAGCCTCTGGCATCCCGTGGTCTTTTGTAAGGTGGTGGTTACTGCCGCCAGTCGGTTTGCCCAAATGACTGCAAAACGCAGTGCCCTGCCACTACAAACTTGCGACTTTCTTCTTCTTTTCAACTAATGAAAGTTGGCGATTAGCCACGACTTTTTTTCAGAGAATTTGCCCATCATCATCACCAGTGGAAGCAGATAGTATAGCATATGTCTAAGAATATGGGCATATTCGGAACCAGGCAAGAACATCATTCGAAACCACGCCATCATTTTTTTTAACTTCCACTTTGAATAATTTTGATAATAAAAGTCTTTCCTTATATGAATATTTCCTATTTAAAATTATTTTTCTTATTATACTTTTTACTCAAGAGTCGTTTTTTTTCAAATCTCCTTTGAATGGTGTATGGCCGTGTGTGTGTAACTAAGGGTTCCTGCGGAAGATCAGTGCTGGCCTATGCCAGCAAAACACTGAGTAGGGACCTTTTTGTAACTTGTAACTTTTTATTTTTTATTTCTTACCGTTATTGTTTTTTTTTTCTTTTCTTTGTATGTTACTAAGTTGCAAATAAATAAATGATTGATTGATTGATTGATTGATTGAAACTTATAATGATCTGTCTTAATATAAGCAAACTTTATTAATTTGTACTAATTTAAGCCAATCAATTAGAAATTCTAAATGTCAGGACTAAATCGAGAGTGTCACGTTGCAAACATATATTATTACGATGGTCACGTGTAAATATAAATTAATTTATGAATTAATTTCAAACAAGCTTCATTGAATATTCGTAATAAGTTATATTAACATAATTTTATGTAATTAATTATTCGAGATTTTGAATTTTCAGTATGAGATTATCAGTACAGAAGACAATGACTAACCACAGACCAAAAACTATTTTTTACCGAAATGTGCGCAACCTAATACCCTTTTTTTTAACGTTGGGAAATCCTCTTGGATACCCGGCAGTGTAGGGGACACTGTGGGGTTATCCCGGATTCCTATCGGCTGAAAACCCAACGACTTTCTAGAGCAAGGCCATTGATGGCGTTCCGGGACATGGCTGTTCACATGACTGAACGTCTGACACGGTCGCGGGGATATTATGACACGACTTCGGTGCCTCAAAAAAAGCCAACATCAAGCGGTGTTCCCAGACGGTAACCCATCGGTAACTTCGGTGTCGGACGAGAACCGATGTACTTAACGTAATATGGACGTTGGAACAACCTTATACCCCACTCATTAAAGTGCAATATTGCACAACAAATTTGTGGCGCAATATTGCGTTCGTAAGGGATGCCAAAGCCCATTTTGTAATCACTTCTTAATTTATCTACTATAAAAAAAAATACTGTTAACAATATTATGAGCAATAAATATTAAATGATTTTGTTTTAATAAGAAAAGGGGTGCAGATAAATTCGCGGGCAAAATAATATCTTTTTTAATCTCCAAAGAATTCTGTCTGATTAAATCGGTTAGCAGAACGCAAACGTTTTTGTTGTCCAACTTTTACTTATTCAACTTGTCAACGGATAGAAAACAATATAAAGTACATAAAGGCAGCACTAGTGCTTTATTCCATCATTAATTCACATATAAACTCATATTGCAACCGCAAGGCTACCGCAAGACTACCCAAAGTAATTGTCCATAAAAATATTTACGGGTTGCACTCAAAACCTCGTCATATATGTGTTATGAGTTATGAGCAAATTATAAGAGAGTGGCAGTTATAACAGTGATAGATACGGGACAAAATACTCCTTCCGAAGTATTAAGTACTAATGTACTTCAGATTAAGGTTAAGTTAGATAGAGTGGTCTTCTTCATTGCTGAAGGTCGTGCCCGTTCTGAAATGCCTTGGTGGCATCGACCACCAGCTGTTTCCATTCCACCCTGTCCTCAACCTTCGCATCAGCTAGGAGACCGGCAACCTGAACTTTTGCCATCCACTCTTCCAACCACCACCAGCTTCTCCAAGTTTTCTGGTTCTCTGCGAGCTATGTGTCCGAAGTAACTGAGAACTCTTTGATAGCGGGTGGCGGATAGTCTTGTCCAAATTGCAAACTGAGATTAAGTATTAAACTTAAGTAAGTAACCGTTGAAAAAAGGCTTGTATTATTATTTTTATGTTAAGGTTCACAGACAGGTAGACAGACAGGGATCTCTCAGCCGGGCCTGGGATATAGTTTCTTGGCAAGCCACAGATCTATGGTGGTACAAAATCAAGCAAAAGCAAGAAGTAATATTAGAGAAAATATTGAAATCACTCATCGAAAGACAACAGCGCATATTAATGTTGTGTTGGTTTGTGTATTACTCAAAAAATCAAAAACTAGCCGACGGATTGACTTGAAATTTTTACACAATATGCAATCCGTTTCAAAGATTGGTTAGATTTATTTTTCGCGTAAAAATATAATCTCGATCGCGAGAAAAATTAGCTTTTTTTACAGCGCCATCTGCCGAAAGCGAGAAGAACTCACTCGCCAACGAGAACCGCTGTCACATTTAAAGTGGAAATTATGGCAGCCGAGTAGTTTTTTCAGGCATTGATTTTAAAAATTAATAAAAATAGACGCAGAAGAAGTCATTAATATATAATACATTCGAACTGCATAGTTAGTTGGTTTCTAAACGACGTTAGAATTAGATAAAATTATTTTATGAGTTATGAAACAAGTTTCCGAAACTTAGATTGAGTTTTCTGCCGTCACGACTTTTATACGATCTGGTTTTAATGTAATGTAAGTAATCTTTTTTTTTTTTGTTTTATTGTTCTCTTTTATTACTTCGGGAGTCGAATGGAGTTCGGACGTCGAGGCACGTCCGATACCAAATTATTTGGACGCCAATCTAAAACAGAAAAGGTTAATCTTTATTAGAGTATCAATTCTGT
Source organism: Synanthedon andrenaeformis (assembly GCA_936446665.2). Lineage (NCBI taxonomy): Eukaryota > Metazoa > Arthropoda > Insecta > Lepidoptera > Sesiidae > Synanthedon > Synanthedon andrenaeformis. The sequence continues at coordinate 843,321 of OW387798.2, forward strand.
TTGTTTGTTGCACTTTTTTTTTATATAATTGATATAATTAGGTATAATATTAAAATCAATACATATCTATACTAATACTAGCGGTCCGCTCCCAGCTTCGCCCGAGGTGCATTTTTTTTACGTAAAAACCTTTCCTGATTATCCCTTTATCCATGAGTGAAGACAGAATTAAAATCGGTCCACCCGTTTTCGAGTTTTGCGCTTAGCAACACATTTAGGGATTCATTTTTATATTATAGATTACCTGATAACCTATTTTGAAAAACCTATTTTGAAATTACGTATTTTGCTAAATTATTTTTTGACCTATCTGCCGGCTTTAACATAAAAAAAGTTAGTAAATAAATTTATATTTAATAGTATTTCATATAATATGCTATTATAGTTTTGTTTCCAAATTAAACAGATTAACAAATAGAGTCATATATTTACAATATTAAGAGAATAATAGTAGTCTAGTGATCTTCATGATTAGACAACCATTATTACGTACCGATTCGTATAGAAAATCAGTTGCTATTATTGAAATGGACAGTCAATTCGCATATTGAGTATACTATTGAGAGAGCAAATGCTTGGCTCTCTCTGAGAAATAATAATAATAATAATAGCATCATTTATTTCAGATATTACATCCATAATAGCTAGCTTGAAAAAATGAAATGATGAGACGATATTTACAACTAACTTTTAGTCGGCAGAGCACTTGCAACACCTGGCGTTGCTTGCGTTATAGGCGACGGTAGCCACCTAGCATCAAGTGGACCGTCAGCCTGTCTGTCGACTTTAACATAATAAATAAATTAAAACTATATTCCTAAATAGCTGGCGTCCGCGATTTCGTCCACGTTGAAAAAAAAACCTACCCTGTGTCCTGTACGTCTAAATGTTTATCTACCATGTTTCATGAAAATCAGTTAATTATTTTAAAGGTTATGGAGGAACATACATACATACAATACCTACACTTACAGATATATGATTAGTATTGATGATTATTTTGCTATTATTTATTAACTTTGCTTTTTGTCGTATTTAGTCCCATCCAAAATGCTTGAAGAACCAAGGTGTTCAACTTAGCTAAACATTCAGTTCAGTCTGCTGAAGTGGAAATGGACTAGACACACAATCGTGTGAGCGGATAGACGTTGGGGTAGAAAGTCTTGATGACCTCAAAAAAGCTTTAATGCATACTAATGTAAACTAATATTATTCCCTGAGACCGCGTGGTCCGACTGCTTCGTCCGATTGATCGGATGACGCGGACTTTTTTCCTGTTGCTCCGATTGATAACGTGAAAGTAACTGTGTGTCTGTCTGTTACCTTTTCACGCCTTAATTACTCAAATAATCATCATGAAATTTATCATACACGTTGTCAGGGATACAAGAAAGGACATAGGGTTACTCACATCCAGAAAAAAAGTAGGTACTTTTCCCAAGGGATCGTGTAAAATGAAATAAAAAACTGACGCCTGGCCAAAGCGTTATAGCAAAAAGAGGTCAAGCTTTGTATTGCTTATTTATTTTTTCATTTTGAACCAGCTAGTCCATACTTCCATACTAATATTCTGTCGATCTGTACAGAATTCTGTATAATTCTGTACTGAAAGTAATTCTGTCGATCTGTCTGTCTGTCTGTTACCTTTTCACGCGTTAACTACTCAACCGATCATCATGAAATTTTGCAAACACGTTGTCAGCGATACAGAAGGAAATAATATAAGGACATAAGATCTAATATTATTTTTTAAAAAATGTCATATTTCCTCAAATCATATTTACTTACATTTCAGGTGTTATTTTTATTTCTCCACGTGGATGACACGCCTTTTTACTTACAAATATCGTTGTTACTTTGATAAAAAATCAATCGTTTCTCAGGTCGAAGATGTAAAATCTCATAATATCTACACTTCTGCCAGAGAGAAAGGTCGCATTATTATCATGTCTATGGATATATAAGTACGTACTTTAGGGACATGTTTAAAAAATGGATATCAGATAATACTTCGTACGTAAACATCGGGAACGTGTCGCGCCGCTAACTATCATGATAACTTGCCCATTCGGGCGAGTAGTCCATTAACTCTTCTTACCCAAACGGGCTGGCAGACGATACTTCGCGAGCACATCATACGCGCAAAGAAGCGGCGGAAAGAGAGCAAGAAGAGGATCCCCCCTCCAAGTTACCTGTGTACCTCTTAGTTCGATAATAATCCGATAGATGGCTGTATAAGTATGTCTGTCTCTGTCGCTCCTAGGAATAATTGTGTATCGTTGTACTCTTCACTCTCATACGAGTCTAGATCGCGGTATTCTGTTTATCTCTATCTCTTAGTTCGATAATATATTAAAACAATAGATGGCAGTATAAGTATGTCTGTCTCTGTCGCTCCTACGAATATGTATATCGCTGTACTCTTCATTCTTATGCGAGCTCTAAATCGCGGTATCGAAGTGTTCGCAAAACATAGTATATATTGAAGCAATAATGCAAGTAATAATGGGGGGTCCCTCTCTACACAGTAAACCAGTGATGAGAGTAGAGCTGGTCCTTAAGTCTCCTCTGAAATTTATGACCAAAAAACATAAAACAATGAAGTGCTTCGGCACGACCCAACTGTGTAGAGGCTTTGACTCCCTTTTGTTTAGTTAAATCCATACTAATATTAATGTGAAAATAACTCTTTCTGTCTGTCTGTTACCTTTTCACGCCTATAAACTACTCAACCGATCATTTTGCATACACTTTGTCAGGGATACAGGAAAGGGTAGGGTACCTTTCATCCAGAAAAAAATTACTGTTCGCAAGAGATTATCTAAATTAAAACAAATAAAGTCTGGCCAAAGTGATAGCAACATGCGGTGTTATATTGCTTACATAATTTTCATTTTACAACGCGGACAAAGTCGCTGGCAACATAGTGTATAATAAAGTCGCTTCCCGCAGTCTGTCCCATGTACGCTTAGATCTTTTATACTATGCAAAGGATTAATGCGGTTTTCACTTATGGAAAAAGCGTTAAACGAGGAAGGTTTTTATATATCGTATGCGAAAAAAATTTACACTCGTGCGAAGTAGGCAACGGGTCGTTAGTGTAAAATAATAATATATATCTTATATATAAAATTCTCGTGTCGCGGTGTTTGTTGCTAAACTCCTCCGAAACGGCTGGACCGATTTTGATGAAATTTTGTCTGCTTATTGGGTAGGTCTGAGAATCGGCCAACATCTATTTCCCTAAGTGATATTTTTTGTATGACAAAACAACGTTTGCCGGGTCAGCTAGTTTCATATAAAATTGAACATTTAATATAAAATGTGTCTGATCCAAGCGAAGCCACATACGAAACCTAGTATTACATAACATTAAGAAACTCAATAACACGTCGATTCGTAGTAGTCAATCCACTTGAACGACTAAACTTCTATACCGAAGTAACACTACTTTCAAACTCTATTATCACTCTGGTAACCTTGTTTTTGATTCCACTGTCTTCCACGGTTCTCACTAAATATACAGTAGTTAATCTCGGTTTCATTTCACGATCATTTTTCATTTTACCTAAGTGCAGTGCCAGATTAAGGTGCACGGTGCCCGTAGCAAGTTTGTATTACCTATGTGGATTTTAAATGTTAAAATAAGACGTATTTGCTCTATTTTTTTTTTTAAATATAATCTATATATTATATAAAAATGTTGTGTTGGTTTGTGTATAACTAAAAAACTGGAAATCTAGCCGACGGATTGACTTGAAATTTTTATACAATCCGCTTCAACGATTGATCTTATCTATTTTTCGAGTAATAATATAATCTCGATATCTCGATCGCGAGAAAAAATCGCTTCTTTTTACGGCGCCATCTGCCGAATGCAAGGAGAACTCACTCGCCAACGGGAACCGCTGTCACATTTTAAGTGGAAGTGTTATGGCAACCGCTGACAGTTGAACGTCAAAGAAAACCACAGCGAAGCGTTGTCGGGCTCTACAAGTATAGAGATAATTTTATTTAAACTTTTAAGTACATAAAAGAATAACATTTGAACAATATTTTCTGAAATGTTTATTTCAAAATATTCAAAATTTAGCTGTTGAGATCTGGTTTCCGGAGAGCCCGTAGAGGCTTTACTTTTGCTTTTGCCCGTACTTTTGCTACGTAGCTAATCCGGCACTGACGTGATAGCATTTTGAATTCTCGACAACTTTTGCTACTGTAACTTTGGTTTTTTGCTCTCTTTTAATATGGAGACATTCAGCTAACGTTTTGCATACTCTGATATGCAATTTGTAATTCAATAGTCTACTTAAGATGATGTCTTAACTGCTGCTTTGTCCATGCAGACATCCTCGGAAAATTCTCTGGCCCTAGATATCAGTGTTGTGGTCTGTACCCAAACTGAGTCATTTCATCATATTTTATTTTTAATTCTTTTATGTTGTGTATGTAAAAGTGTATACAATATATATCAAACTACACATATTATAAACTAGCTGTTACACGCGACTTCGTCCACGTAACTTTATAAAATATAGCGTATGTTACTCGCTGATAATGTATCTTTCTATAGGTTTAAAATTATTAAAATCGGTCCACTAGTTTTTGAGTTTATTCATCACAAACATACAAATCTTCTCTCTTTTTAGTATATAAATAAGCCACTTTTAATCCGTTTTATTACTGATTTTTTTATTCTATTTTATTTTATTGAAATACCAACATCACATTAAAATTAGCTAAGTGACATACATAAGTTATAAAAACACGTTTACTTTTGTGTACCAATTACTGGTATCTACAGCTACATGTTGTCCTGTTAAAAATTTAGAAAAAAAAAATTATAATCAATAATATATATATCTATTTGAAACTTAAGCATTTATGATAAAAAAAACGAGTACAATAACATATAAAGATGAGAAGCAGAGCGTTCAGTTAAAATTCAATAAATTATACAAGTCAAAGTAATATCTAACAATACAAATTCAACCCTATCAACAACAATCCAATCAGCAATATAAATTCGTCAGACCATACATTCAGACCGACATTATTATTATTTGAATAACTATTATATACTGATACTTAATTATACTGTGTAATAACATTCGTTTGGAAAGTTTTGAAGTGTTGAGGCATCAATTTGGCGGAATTTCGCGAATGTCGACACTCCACTGTAATTGACTTCGCAAAGTCAACCAGCAACGTTTTATTCGCCGGACTGTCCTGTTGATCTTTTTGATTAATTGCGTTTTAGGTTGATCACGTCAGCATTGCGTTTGTGGTGTGAAAACAATGATTAATATTCGAATATCAACGCTTAACAGTCATTGTTTATTAATTTTAGCAATACTGCTCTTTAAATATTTCATGAATGTAGGATTTCAAGTAATTTTTTACTAATTGTTGTTGTTACTAACCTAACCTAACCTACCACTCAGTGTATACACCGCACTAACTATTCTATCCTGAAAAATCTTTGCATCAAACAAAGACTTTCGTCTATCATCCGCGACGAGAGCTCATTGCAACGATTGTTTGATCTCATTCATTGAAACACAACCGCACATGTGCTGTTATTTTTCTGTTACTATAATATTGCTGTAATAAAAGTTACTATAATAAAAGTTGATATCCAAAGTTGGTAGTGCCTAAAATCGAACCTGCGAGACAGAGAGTTCAAGCAAGCATCTTAATCACTCGCTCGACCAAAGGGTTCATCAAAATTTTAAGGGGATCGTCAAGAGAAGTTTTAAAATGGTTTAAAAAAATAAAAAGAGTTTTTTTAATAAAAAACAGTTATTCAAAAATAAGTATGTATTAGGTAATCGAGTGGGATGAATCGAATTAACTTGATAATGTTCTTGAGTGAGGGCACACGAAGAACCCTTTATAACTAAGTTGAGTACTCTCTTTCCCCTTTTAAGCTAACAAGTAGATACGGATCACTTCAAGTTACTACTGATTTATGTTGAAATGGGTGGGTGGATGGCATTTTTATTTCTATTGGCATACAAGTCTAATGTTTTTTCTATGTTGCATGACAGTGTGTTTTTCAGATTGATTTTTCGTATGGCTTTGTTGCGCAAAGAAAAAATTAATAACTTGACTGGGGATACTTGCTTTGGGAGACATCCAGTGATAATTTGTTAGGGATTTTAATTGTACTGGTTTTTTTTTACGTTTTACACCCGTGCGAAGCCGGGAGTGGTTCGCTAGTATTAAAAAATACTTTGCCTTAAGTAGCTCTATATTTGGTCTCCAATAGCCTGGAATCGAATATTTTCCAGTCAATGAGTTGATCCTTTGACATCTGAAGCACTCACGTCACATTAACTAATCATGATCAATCGATCATTAGTACCTAATTATAATTAACAAAATTTACTAACAAATTTTAATGTAAAGATCGCCAGACAGACTGACGGTCTACTTGAAGGCTGGCTACCGTCGCTTATAACACACAGAACGTCGCTTATAAGCAACTATACAGGTTCTGCAAGTGCCCCGTCGTAAGGTCACCGAGATGGCCGGCGTACCTCCACTTTCGGGTACGCAGAAGTTTTGACAGGGAGCGTAGCCCTCCCCGCGCTGGATAGCCGTAGCGGGGCACCGAAGTCGTGTCATAACGTCCCCGCGTCCCCGCGCATCAACGGCCACGCTACAAAGTCGTTGGGTTTTAGCCGGTACGAATCCGGCATAACCCCAGTGTCCCCTACACTGCCGGGTATGCAAGAGGATTTCCCAACGTTAAAAAAGGTGCTAAAAGCGCGCTGCTGATGGATAAAAATCTCTTATCTTGATGTATTAAGGATAAAAATCTCTTATCCTTAATACATGGTAGTATAAAGGATAAAAGATTTACTAGGAATACTAATTGGGTTATGGCTCCTTACTCACTCATCGAAACACTGGTTACTGGAGTTGGTTACTGCTGTCAGACAGGCTGACGGTTCACTTGATGGTGGTGGTTACCGTCGCCTATTTACAAAAGCAATGCCATAGGTTCTGCAAATTCGCTGTCGACTTTAGTAGGGTTAAGAATAAGGAATTAGGTAGAAATAGGGAAATATATTACATTCGTTCATGGAAATACATCGAAATGGAAATCGAAATGCTGTTATTTTACGGTGTACTTTAAAATGGTGGTTACTGCCGCCAGACAGGATGCCCAAATGACTGCGAAACGCAGTGTGCCCTTCACTCTATAGCTACATGCATATTTAAAAATAAGAATTCTATCTTTTAGTGTCTATCTTTTATGGACGAATAAAAAGATAAATGATCTACTGTTATGCGTCTGACAGCGAAAGTTGAATTTGAGTATTCCCTTCAATATATTTTTCCATCGGAAACTGTCAATAAATTTGAAGAAGGCACTTGTCTCAGGGACAGATGGTTTATTGGGATACTTTGCAAATATATTTGGGATTTATTCTCTGATTGACGTGCACTGACATGGCTGCCATTTTTATCCGGTTCAAGAAAAAAAAATCTATAAATATTTCGTCGATTTAATTCTTAATTAATATCTAATAATATATTATGGTGCAATTTTTGGAGTATGGTGATTGCAAAACAAAAACTATTTTGAGTTATAAAATAGTGAAAAAATAAATCCTTTTTCGTAACTGGATATGAGAAATGGTTACGAATGTGGATAATGCATCATCATTCTACTTTGTAAATCCTATTCGAATTTCACAATAAAGGTTGTCAGACAAGCTGACGATTCACTGGATGGTAGATGGTTACCGTCGCCTATTTACGCAAGCATGCAATGCGCTGCCGACTTTAAGTAGGGTTAAGGATAGGAAGGGATAGGTAAATAGGTTCTGATATCTTCTAATTACTCATCGAAATACAACAGCACACGTGCTGTTATTTCACGGTCCTGCCACTATTCCAAAGTTGGGAATTGTACCTGGAATGTCTAGGTTAAAGCAAAAACCTTAACCAATCGACTAATGAACTTTTCAATTAATTAATTAAAACCCAATTATTTGAAAAAAAAAACTAGCGCAATTCAATTATTTTGTTAACTGTATTCATCATACACGTGTCGCTTTTTTTGGCAAAATGTCTCCAATATTTCTACATTCTTTTGAAGAAGTTAATCTGTTATTCTAATACGTAGAATTATATTTTTCAAAAATATATCTTACGTTGTTGTTTTTAGGGTCGCGTTTCGAACAAACAGGAATGTAATTTTCAATGATACATAACGATTTAATTGAATTAAATCGAATGTGAAAACAAGCGGAGTGTGAGTAAGCTATGCTCGAGAATTTGAAAGACAAGTCATGGACCTCGATTGAAAAGATGTTTACAGACGAACAAGTAAATGAACAGGGAATTCAATAAAGCGAGTATGGAAACATAATGTCTTCTAATGGCAATGACAGATTATAACTAAGCGCTTCAATGATAATATTTTCTATTGATAAGTTCAAAAAGGAAAATCCTCAAGTTACTTGAAAGTAAGAAAGACGTTTCATTCAAACACAATAATCTATATGTTGTAAACAAGAAAAATATTAGTATACAAGAAGAAGGAATTAGCAATGTTACAAAACCACATCTTAGTTAGAAATAGTGAAAGGCTTTCTAGTTTAAAACAATTAAATATTAACAATTTCTTATATATAGCGAGTCCCGAAAATTTCCCGCTATTAATTTTCCCGCTAGGATTATATTTACCTAAGGGGTTTGTTAAATTTATTCAACAATATTCATACATTGGTTACACCACGGGTTACCTTAATTTAGAAAGGTCATATTGTAAATACCTACATTGTTATGACTAGCTGACGTCCACGACTTCGTCCGCTTTCAAAATAAATAAATAAATAAGCAATGTACCGCTTGATCCCTTGTTGCTATAACACTTTGGCCAGGCGTTAGTTTTTTATTTATTTTAGACTAGCTGGTGCCCGCGACTTCGTCCGCGTTGAAAAAGAAAATATATGAGTAATTACTGTACCCGTGCGCCGTACACCGCCATCTGTTAGATTTTTGTGGAGCTACAGATAATAAAAACAAATTTGTACGCGTTGAAAAAGAAAAAAGTAGCCTATCCTGTGTCCCGTACGTCCAAATGTTTATTTATCAAGTTTCATGAAAATCAGTTCATTCGTTTCAGAGTTATGGAGGAACATACATACATACATAGAGAAAAAAATTCTAAAAATCTTCAATTTAGTTTCAGTATCATGTATAGAGCCTATAAACACGATATCTCTGAAAACAAAGTAACTTACTCCATGACCGACCCTTACAGATTTATTATTAGTGTTGATGATTGATGATCCATTGGCAACAGTACTTTTTGTTTCTAATAAATGTTCAATAAAAATAGTTGCATGCGGCTTCGCCTACGTACCTAATAAAATATAGCCTATGTTACTCGCTAATAATAATAATGTAGCTTTCTACCTATAGGTGAAAGAATTTTCAAAATCGGTTCACTAGTTTTTGAGTTTATTCATTACAAAGATACAAAAATACGAATATTTTCTCTTTATAATATTAGTATATAGATGTGCAATAAAGATTGAATAGAGGTGTTGACTGTTGTAAGACTAGTTCCTTATAAAATAAATAATTTAACACGGTTCACTTGAATTCCCTCTTTGTGTTGTGTTTACATAATAAATTAAAAAATACAATATAAAAATCACTTTCCTTTAGTTTGCATATGTGAAACTTTCACACACAGCTTGCAGTAGAAGTTTTAAAAAAGTTTGTGACAACCCTACGCTTGGTGTCATCGCTATAGATAGAGAATCAGCCCTATTCCGTATCATTCACTTTATGGATAACGCAACCGTTATAGACATTTTTAACCTTTAAAATGACATATCGCATTAATATTAACGGTTAATATGTCTATAACGGTTGCGTTATCTATAAAGTGAATGATACGGAATAAGGGTGAATATCTATCTAAGCTGTAGGGTCGTAGGATAAGTAAATACATAAGTGAAGCCACAGACGGACCGCTTAGTCACAGACGGTACGGCTAGATCAAAGAGACTTGTCTTGAGCTGGAAGAATAATCGAATTAGCAGATGATCTTTAGGTTATTCGACGAATGATATCGAATAGTAATATAAATAGGGATTTTTGAAAAATATATAATACAAAAAAAATATGTTCACTGCGACGCTCTTGACATCTATTTACAAATTTCTAAATTACAGTGAAGCTAGTTTTAATATTTACGATTAAAAAATAAACGAAAAACAATTTCATACTGCTTTTTTAATGGTTTATTAAATGTTTTTTCTTCATTCTTAATTGGGTTTTTTTTTAAGGTATATTATTACTGACTTCGATCCCAACTTAATTAAGGGTTTGTCTCCAGAATTATATAATATCTAATCAGATTAATCAATTTTATTGTCTTCAGGTTTTAATGGGCGAATTAATCTCAATTTGCGCTTAAAATGATAGTACGGCCAGTAATCTCTTTCTCCCGAGTACCTAACGAGCTTGTATCTCAAAATAAAGGGTATTATTGAAACAATAATTACGCTCCAATAGTACCTAAATCTAATGCTGAAAAAGTCGTTATAGTATTTGTACTATAAATATAAAAGGCCTTTGTTATTGTAATAAATAAAAGAGGAATATTATTGGTACAATTTATCTTGGTTTTTTGTAAGATTAACCAAAATAAAGAAGGAACAAAATAATTCAATCAATTAATTTAAAGGTCAATAAAACTGCATTTCATTTTGGTGCTAAATTAAAGCTTAAGTATACATCATCGAAGTACTACAAGTATGGAATTTGCGTCACAAATGCCAAAGCGGCACATAAAAAGTACGCCTAAAACGGAATCATGACGGAGTCTTGCCTTCGCGCCTCAATAGTAAAAGGTAGTAACGACCAAGTTCTTATATTAATTTTAAACTCTAGTGTGTTGACGTAAAGTCTTCTTCTTCTCTTTTAATGTCTTGGCTCCATCAGATCTTCTCCTATGATTTTGCCAGTGTCATTAGTAAAAATAGCAATTTGTAATATGAAATTAAAATCAAAAGTAGCAGATCCTGAGACTAGTCAGTCAAGTCAAGTCTATAATTTTTCTTAGTTTTTCTTAGTCTTGACTTAAAGTCACATTTTCTTTAAAATGACAGATGTTTGGTTGGTTTTGAATGACAGATGACAGAGTTAATGCTCTATACGCATATGTCACTTTTAAATAAATGTTCCATAAAGTTCGTAGTGTTTTGTATGGCGTGCCAAATCTATAGTTGTAGTACGTTGATGGTATACAAATACTCTGTACATAGAAATACATAATATAAAATAAAGTGTCTCTCCGTCTCAATATTTTTTTCCGCTTCCTTTATCTAAATCACCCAACGGATTTTAATACGATAAGAGCGGTTAACAAGGATGGTTTTTGTATATAATTTTCAGAAAAAAAAATGTATGCATGCGAAGCCGCGGCGGGTCGATGGTATATTATCCATATTCCATACTAATTCCAAACTATTCCATACTCCATACTAATATTATAAATGTGAAAGTAACTCTGTCTGTCTGTCTGTTACCTTTTCACGACTTAACCACTCAACCCATCATCATGAAATTTTGCATACACATTGTTAGGGATACAGGAAAGGACATACAGTACTTTTCATCCTGAAATAAAGTATACTGTTCCTTTTGTCAGGCGTCATCTAACGAAAGTGTAATAGCAATGCAGATGTCAGGCTTTATAATGCTTATTTATTTTTTATTTTTCAACGCGAATAAAGTCGCGGGCACTAGCTAGTTATAAAATATTACCATTAGCAACGCGACCGATCCGAAATAAATTTATATATATACGAGGGCGGGTCAATAAGTCCGTGACTTTTGGAATAAAACACAGATTTTTTGATAAATAAATCATTTTATTTTTCAACGTAGTCTCCCTTGAGCTCTATACACTTTGTCCAACGCTTCTCCAATTTTTTTATCCCTTCCAAAAAATATGATTTGTCGAGGTCCTCAAAATAGGCCTTTGTTTGCGAGATGACTTCATCATTGGAGTCAAATCTTTTTCCACCAAGCCATTTCTTCAGGTTTGGGAACAAGAAGTAGTCACTCGGAGCCAAATCTGGAGAATAGGGCGGATGAGGGAGCAATTCATAGCCCAATTCATGGATTTTTGCCATGGCAACTGCACATGTGTGCACCCTTGCATTGTCTTGGTGGAAAAGAACTTTTTTCTTGGCCAAATGAGGTCGGTTTTTTTTCAAATCGTCATTGAATCAGTCCAATAAGTTGGCATAATATTCCCCATTGATTGTTCTTCCCTTTTGAAGGTAGTCAATGTGGATTATCCCGCGTGCATCCCAAAAAACAGTCGCCATAACTTTATTGGCTGACAAACCCACCTTGGCCTCCTTTGGCGCCGATTCACCCTTAGAAACCCACTGTTTTGACTGTTGTTTGGTCTCTGGTGTGTTGTGATGGATCCATGTTTCGTCCACGGTTACAAAACGGCGCAAAAACTCCTCCATATTGCGATTAAACAACGCCAAACCTTCCTGTGAAGTTGTTACACGATTGCGTTTGTGGTCGACTGTGAGCAAACGCGGCACCCATCTTGCGGAAAGCTTTCTCATGCCCAAGTGATCATTCAAAATTGAAACCACTGAGCCATGCGAGATCCCTACGGCTTCCACAATCTCTTGCACTTTCAATCTTCGGTCGGCCAACACCATATCGTGAATTTTTTCGATTGTTTCGGGTGAAGAGACCTCAACTGGGCGTCCAGGACGTTCGGCATCTTCAGTGCTTGTACGGCCACAACGAAATTCAGTAAACCACTTTTTTACCATTGAAATCGATGGTGCAGAGTCCCCATAGTATTTATCAAGCTTAGCCTTGGTCTCGGTAATGGTTTTTTTTCGCAAAAAATAATGCTTAATAAGGACACGAAATTCACTTTTTTCCATTTTTTCCTCAAATTACTGGGTAGTCTGATAAAGATAGCTGTCAAACACAAACTAACTGACGCAGCAAGTTCAAATTTTGACAGGAGTCAACTGACAGATGCCTGTTGACAGGAGTAGTGTTGCTTTTTCAGTAAAGAGGTCAGAAATTCAAAAAGTCACGGACTTATTGACCCGCCCTCGTATATACTAGCTACACGCTCGCGGCTTCGCCCGGGTTCAAAATAAAAACTATCCTATCTTTTAAGTTGGACCAAATTACACATAGTTACGAAATTTTATCAAAATCGGTTCAGTAGTTTAGGAGATCATCGAGGACACACAACGTGACACATAATTTTTATATAATAGGGGTTAAAGTATGAAATTGCCGTTTTATTGTAATAGGTACTTCGAATTGACATAGAACCTTCATGGTTTGAGATTTTTGAGTGAAACTTTTTTCATACGGTACCTATGTAGTTCTTCTTTTAAAAAATGTGCAACATTCGATTATCAACTTTCAGTTGTTTTTTTTATTCAGCTTAGACAATAAAGATGGATACTTCAAAAATTCGTGTGATTTTTGAATACGAGTTCCGACGCGGAACTAACGCGGCAGAAACAGCTCGCAATATTAATGTTGCGTTTGGAGAGGGGACTGCTAATGAACGCACTGTGCGATTTTGGTTTAAACGCTTTCGTGATGGAAACTTCGATTTGAAGAACGAACCACGTGGAAGACCGCCCACACAGGTGAATAACAATGATTTGAAAGAGATGGTGGAAGCCGATCCGAGCCAAACTACCCAGGAATTAGCGGCATGGTTTAACGTTACCTTACCAACAATATAGACTCATTTGCGTCAAATCAATAAAATAAAAAAATATGAAAAATGGGTGCCTCATGATTTGACTGATCTGCAGAAAGAAACGCGTGTTGAAACTTGCGTTGCCTTGTTGAATCGATACAGAAATGAAGGAATATTGGATCGAATTGTGACATGTGATGAAAAATGGATTCTTTACGATAATCGTAAGCGGAAAATGCAATGGCTGACCCCAGGTCAAACGCCGCAACAGTGTCCTAAAGCAAAGCTTACCAATAAAAAGGTAATGGTAACTGTTTGGTGGTCTCAGCGTGGTGTTATTCACTATAGCTTTCTCCGATCTGGTCAAGCAATAACGGCAGATGTCTACTGCGCCGAACTCCGAACAATGATAGCGAAACTAGCAGTGAAACAGCCCCGACTTATGAATCGATCTTCACCATTATTGCTCCATGATAACGCGAGACCTCATACAACACGAGAAACCGTTTTAACTCTACAGGAACTGCAATTAGAAACCATTCGTCACCCTCCGTATTCACCAGACCTTGCTCCAACGGACTACCATTTTTTTCGTGATTTGGACAATTTTCTGCGTGATAAAAAGTTTTCTTCTCAGGAGGCAGTGCAAAATGCTTTCACACAGTTTGTCGAATCTAGATCACCAGAGTTCTATCGCAAAGGCATAAATGAGCTTCCTATTAGATGGCAGCAATGTATAGATAATAATGGTAATTATTTTGATTAAATAAATATGTTAAATTAAAAAAAAAACGAATTTTTATTTTTCAGTACAAATCGGCAATTTCATACTTTAACCCCTAATACATAACTAGCTGACCCGGCAAACGTTGTTTTGCCAAAAAAATTTAAAAAAAATGGGTTTGACCACCCTTAACATTTAGGGGCATGGAAAATAGATGTTGGCCGATTCTCAGACCTACCCTATAAGCACACAAAATTTCATCAAAATCAGTCCAGCCGTTTCGGAGGAGTTTGGCAACAAACACCGCGACACGAGAATTTTATATATTAGAAAGATGATTTTGAGAAGTGACACACATGTTTTCGTATATACGTCACATTCAAATAAACTGTTTATAGGCAAATAAAATTAATGTTTATTTTACGGCCGAATATTCGGTGCTTCATAAACACTCGACGGATTGCGACCTGTAAAATATACTATGTCTGTATGTCTCTATATCTACATATAAGGGGTTCGATTTATACACAGTAGGCACATTTCTAATGGAGAATCCCACAGCTAAGTAACAGAATAAGGTCTGTCGTTTTTAACGCCTGACGCCCGACGCAAAAACTGGGTGTTATAAGATTGTCGTGTGTGTCTGTGTATGACAAAAAGAATGTTTCGTTATCAGGATCGAGGTTTCTTCTCAGGGGCCCTAGCCAAGAACCAAACCAATGAAAACGTTTCGTTGCGTTCTTACGAAACGAAAGAAATGAAGCCCGGTGATTGGTCTAAATTTTATGTGGGCGTTACAACAACCAATCACCGGGCTTTATTTCTTTCGTTTCGTAAGAACGCAACGAAACGTTTGCATTGTTTTGGTTCTTGGCTAGGGGCCCAGGATCGTCATTATCTTGGCTTTTTTTCGAAACCCTGGTAAATTTAAATTTATAATGACGATCTAAAGAGTTTCTTGGTGAAATATAATTTATTGATAAATAAATATTTTGATTTTGATTTTATGTGTGTCTATGTGTCTGTCTATGAAATCGTACTTAGCTGCCAACTGATGGAACCATTTAAATATCCTTTTTTTTTATTGAAAGCTGACGATATCGGGATATAGGTTCTTGGCTATACATAAGTATAATTTATGAAGATCTGTTAAGACGTTTAAAGTCCCTTACAGCAGATATAGTATGTTTGGGCTTAATAGGAAGTCGGCGGTTAGTTTATTTAATTATTGTTTATTCTTATATGGAAAGATATATAAGAGGCCAATTCTATCTTCAACTCCTGACAGATAAGCTGAACGTCCACTTGATGGTTGATGTGGCTACCGTCGCCTATAACACAAGTAACGCCATTTCAAAAGTTGAAACTGCCGGGAATCTAATAATGAAATCTAATAATGGCGGGGCTAAATATCTAAACATATTGTATACCTATCTATACCGATATCTAGAACGTTATTATCAGTAATATCGAAATAATCTTGCTACAAAATTGATACAAAATTAGAAACAGTTATGTTAATTCCTGTGAATCATGTTCCTGGGGTAAAGTGCAAAATTGTTTCATCACAGTGTAATGAAAGTAAATAGCAATGAATTTGAAATAAACTTTAAAAATTTGACTTGTATCGAATCAAAATGTGGAACTTATGTAGAGTTTACTAAGTTTATTATTTTAGTTATTACAATCCGTTGATCAGAATGTGCCTAACTTACAATGACGTGGTACTTGGAATGAAAGTTGTACTGAATGTTGTTCAAAAAAATACATAGTTTAACATCGCTGTTTTAGATTTTTTTATATTAATGGCGACAGACAAGCTGACTGTCTACTTACTTTCGACGATGGAATTTCTGACCGGTCCTATTGGAAAATTATAGGGGAGGCCTATGTCCAGCAGTGGACGTCTTTCATATGAAATGATGATAGGATGATGAGTTAGTAGTTTTGGTTGCATATTGATAGTCAGGACAAACAATTTTATAAGCATAAATTAACAAAATTAACAAAACTTAATATCTATATAAATGAAAAACATTATAATAACAAAATTAACATTAAACTTTAAATACAAAACAATTATAAAAAGAATACCCCGTCTAACAGGTCCGCCTGCGACATGGACCTTGTAATACTTGCAACATGACCTCTCTGTAGAGCCAGAGCGATGCGTTGAGAGAAGTAAGTGCCAGCCCTGGGGCCCTAGCCAAGATACAAACGCAGTGCTTTCTACAGTCGTAAACGTTACGCTACGCCTGGAGAAAGCTTTATGATTGGTCAAAATTTTATGTGGGCGTTACAACAACCAATCACCGGGCTTCATTTCTTTCGTTTCGTAAGAACGCAACGAAATGGTTGCGTTGGTTTGGATCTTGGCTAGGCCCCCTGGGGTCCCCTGTAGAGTCGACCAGCCGTGCGACAGTGCCCTTACAAATTCCTTCATGCCAGCTGACCAGAGGCCCAGTGTCTCTATTGCGAGCGCCGCAAGCGTAGTCCTTGTCCTTGTGTCCTTGTCGTAGTCCTTGAGTAAGGATGACTATTTGCGGCGCTTGAGAATCTGGGCCTGGTCAGCAGCAGAGCCAGCCTGTGTGAGGTTCACTTTGATGTGAGACTGTGCGAAGGTCACCACACCAGAGCTTTTCCTAAATTTGTACCAAGTATAGATTAGCTTCTATCTTTTTTATACTGTGTCGCAACAAGGCTAAAGTTATAGGTCTTGTTGCTATTACAAGTGTCCGTATGGGAGTGTAATTGCTTTCTACATAGTTTCAAATCTAACAACAGATTATGTGTGTGTACAAATTGTACATACATGAATTTGAAATCAAACCTTGTTGGATATTTTTGGGATGCATTATCAAGTTAGGTTCTAACTGTACAGAATCACCTATAGTGGGCGAATTATCTATTGAAATAATAAGTAAAAATCAAACATGATAACTCACCCATTTGGACAAGATAAATTTGGGCGAGTAGTCCCGTAACTCATTCTAACATGGTGCAGAAGTTCACAAAGTTCATAACATTTATAAACTGTGAACGTGTTGGTGTAACATAAACTTTCGTTAGAATCTTACTTAAATACCCTTAAATTACAATAACTGTGGCATTTTTAAATTATTTTTGATCATAATATTTAGGTAAATCTTACCAGAATCATCAGTAGTCTTTAAAAACGAGTGTTTACGCCGTCGTTATTTTAAAGAGAGTATTCCTATTTCTCTCTCTCTCTCTCTCTTTATCTCTCACTGTCTCTCTCACACACACACTCACTCTCTCTCACTCTCTCTCTATCAAATTCGTTTAACTTACTCCATTGACATGGCAAATCCAGTAAAACGTCAGTTTACCATAAAACCCATCGAGTACTAAATATCTGTGACCCTTGTCGTTAAATTTATAATTATTGCATCCTAAACTGTAAAGCTATCACTAATACCTTCGAAGGATTAATTCGATTTTATAGTCGACAATACTGAATCGCTGACATCCTCTCTGTGGGGTCCTATTGTACCTCGTCCGTGCTAATAACATTTAGGCTCAATGACCCTTACCATGAATACTTATAGCAAGCCATTATCTGTTTAGGAAGTTTAATATTAAATAACTTTTTTAAGCCAATTGTAGATGGGAATACTTACCAATTTTCAATTCAGTTCAATCATTTATTTATTTTATTTTTATTTATTTATTTATAAATTTAACAATTTTAAGGGCTAATATATAAAATAACATGTAAAATGATAACACTAAAAACCACTGAGGTTAATCTCGTGTTATCATTTGTAATCAATACTAATAATAAATCTGTAGGGGTCGGTCATGGAGTAAGTTACTTTGTTTTCAGAGATATCGTGTTTATAGGCTCTATACATGATACTGAAACTAAATTGACGATTTTTACAATTTTTTTCTGTATGTATGTATGTTCCTCCATAACTCTGAAACAAATTAACTGATTTTCATGAAACTTGGTAGATAAACATTTAGAGGTACAAGACACAGGATAGGCTACTTAAAATTTTTCAACGCGGACGAAGTCGTGGGCACCAGCTAGTTATTAATAATTCTAACTATATACTATTATTAACAATTTAAAAAATATTGCTTTAACTTAAATTTAATATTTTTAATCGATATAATATCGTTTTTTTGCTACATTGCTAAACCATAATGTATAGTTAGATGTTACAAAAATAATAAAGACTTATGTGTCGGGAATGCAACTTAGGGACTAAGAGTGAGGAAGTGTATTAAACTATAAAAATAAACTAAACTTTTTTTAATTTTTGTGTAAATATGAAAGTTTTCTTAATTTTTTAACATATCCGATAATTTGTTATATCCTTTATTATATATATAAAAATTACGTGTCACGTTGTTTGTCCGCAATGAACTCCCAAACTACTGAACCGATTTTGATAAAATTTCGTAACTATATGTAATTTGGTCCAACTTAAAAGGATAGTTTATATCTCATTTTGTTTATTATTTTTTTGCAAATTATATAATATTATTAACATAGCGCCATCTGTTGATACCTATTCAACCTAGCAATTATTTATCTGTGAGTTCCAAAAGATTCTAACAGATGGCGTTGTAAGGTAATTTTATCAGCTGGATTGAGTAAAAGATTGCATCCGTGCAAAGCCGGAAGAGGGCCACTAGTATTTTTATAAAAAATATGTTGAGGTCAAGTTGTATTTTATTAAATGTAAAATTCCTTAGAAATTGATTAATTGATTAGATATTGTGTACAACAAAATTACCAGAACTTAAAAATATATATTTAAAATTTAATATATATTTAAAAACATTGACCAAAATTATTGTTTGACTTGACTAAGGCCAAATTTAAAAAAAAAAAGTTTTCATAGTTAATCTTGGCAGGAATTTATTAGAAAACTAAATTGAGTAATAAATTAGTCAAGTAATTGTCACTTATGGTAGTGGTCTCGACCTTTATACGATATTGGGATAAAAGGTAAGTCAGTTGCTGGGACAAATATCTTTATGACACTTTCGGCCTCACCTAAAATGGGTTCTTACCTTCACCAGGATCAATAATACTATGTAATAGAGGTCGATAGTGTTTTCAGGATAAAAATTTGAATAAAAATGTCTTATCAGATTTTTTTGGCCTTCCCTGGTGTTTATTGGTCTTCGTCAGATCACATACAGATCATATTATAGACTCTCACTAGACTATTACCAAAAAATTGTTGGAAGCTTCCATATTCATGTTTTTCTTGCACTTTTAATTAAATATATCTATAATATAAAAATGAATCCCTAAATGTGTTGCTAAGCGCAAAACGGCTGGGCCGATTTTAATTCTGTCTTCACTCATGGATAGAGAGATAATCAGGGAAGGTTTTTACGTAAAAAAAAATGCACCCCGGGCGAAGCCGGGAGCGGGCCGCTAGTAATAAGCTATAATTAAAATTTATAAAGTAACTCCCGACATTCTATTGAGCTCAAACTGCTATATATGCTATAGCTATATCTGCTGTAAGTTGCTGAGAACGATAAACGAGAAAGGAAATAATGAATAAAATGAAGGTAATAAAATGAAATAACACAAAAAAAAATACGATAAAATCTGGTTTAGTAAAGTTACGATAAAATGTACAAATTCCTTCTGTCGCTACACCACAGCTACACACAGACTGGTTGACATATGTGGTTGATAGATCGCCAACTACAATTCGCTTACACGATTTATTTTATTTTTATTTTACCCTCTTCTGCAGTACAAATATTCTGTCCGGGGCAAACATCGTCACTGTATATTTTTATAAGAGAGATGTAATTTAAATTTTTGAAATATTCGATGCATAATTAATTGAACATAAAATTTATTGATTTATTTATATTTTATTGATGCTAAAACCAGCACAAACATTCTAAATCAAGTCTAACCTGGATTCAAACCTTTGTTTGCACCTGGCATCCAAGGTGCTACTTCATGCAGCTTCGTAGAAAAATCAAATTTTCAAAAAGCTTTTAAATGCTGGTCGATATTACCTACATTAATTAATATAAAAGTTTGCAGACAGACAGAAATGTATACGATATATATTTGTCGAGCTCTTTATAGAATAGGTTGTGGAATAAAAATGTTGGAAACATTTTTAGCGCGGCCTTAATTTAAGGTTAAGTAGAACATTTGGAGCGGGTAGAACAAAAATTGAATTATTCACCATCTTTTCGGCTAAAATTGAATTTGTGCCCGAAGACAGATGTGTTTTAGCGGTTTAATCACGGAATTCGCTGATGGACTCCTATTAACTTCAGAGCGCCTGTTACACCGTTCTCAATTAATAATATTGAATATATTATTATATGAATACTAGCGCACCACGCCCGGCTTCGCACATATGCATTTTTTTCTGTAAATAATTTGGACGTCCTACGACTGAGATGATGATGAAATGTTTTAAGACCTAAGACAGAGGTGGGACGAAGGCGCGCGCAACAATTAGTGAATTATAATTTACTAGCATACCGCTCCCGGCTTCGCCTGGGTGCATTTTTTTCTGCAAAGTATATACTACCTCGTAAAATGCTCTTTCCATTAGTGAAAACCGCATTAAAATCCGTTTAGTTTAACAGATCTAAGCGTACATACAGAGGGATAGACGGCGGGAAGTGACTTTGTTTTAGACTATGTAAAGATACTCAAGATCACCATAAAATTTTGTATACACGTTTTCGAGTATACTGAAAAGGATGTAGGCTAACTTTCATTTAGAAAAAAAAAGTACTTTTCCTGAGGGATCGCCAAATTAAAAATAAAAATTCAACGTCTGACAAAAAATGACCAAAATTCCCTGTCATTAATCCTAATATGGTTGGCAGCGCACTGGGTTATAAATATTATAGGCGACGGTAGCCACCTACCTTCAAGTGGACCGTCAGTGTGTCTGCAGACCCTAAAAGGTAATATATTTAACTAGTTAACCCGGCAAACGTTGTTTTGCCAAAAATTAAAAAATTAAATTTTTGGGGTGGGCCACCCTTATCGCTTAGGGGTATAAAAAATAGTTTACGACCAATCGAATATACACAAAAATTTCATAAAAATCCGGACCGTCAAACCGTTTCGGAGGAGTTTCGTTACAAACACTGTAACACGAGAATTTAATTAATTTAATGCTTCTAATTATATTTAAAAATCATCATGAAATTTTGCATACACGTTGTCTGGCACACCAGAAAGGACATAGGTTACCTTTCATCCCGAAAAAAGGACTATTCCTGAGGGATCATCTAAAATTAAGGAAACTAACTCCTGGCTAAGTGTAATAGCAATAACGATGTCAGACATATATAGTACTTTGTCAACGCGGACGAAGTTGCGGGCACCATTTAGTTGCTTTATAAATTTTAACATTTCTCTGCGGTGTAACAGTAAGTTTGGTTGGAGGTAATTATTTTTTTGTGATGATGGGATCGGTCCGTTCCGTTCGTTGGGATTTGTAAAACTAAGTAGAATTTAACCTTGTGTTTGTTTAATTGATTACACCTGGATTTGACTGAGAGTTTTGTTTTAAAATTCGTTTTAGGAACCTCCAGTTTAAGGTTCTAGTTTAGTTCTAGTTCTAATTTCTAGTTTAGGGGTGGACCCTCTAAAAATATTTTATACTCATCACATCTCATTGCTTTTGCATCAATGTAATTAATTAGATGAAAATATTTTTTAATTAATTTTAATTAATAATTATTTTAATTAATAGTCGTGTAAATCAAGATGGGTACCATCATAATTAGTGAAACTTTTACTAGAAATTAACGGCCTGCTTTATTAAAATTTTATATCCCATGAAATTATTTCTGAGCCGGCCGGGACACAGTTATGTACTGTGAAATGAAATTGGAAACGAGAAAACTGTTTTTAATTTTATGTTAAATTTTGCGTCTAATATCTGAACAATTAAAAATGCGTGGCTGTTCAAAAATAAACAGTGATTATATGCTGTTACGGACGCCATATGTGTACTGCAGAAGAGAGGATATTCAAACAATTTTTCAATTAATCTAAAGGGCTTTTCCACCAAGAACTTTAAAGATATTGACATTTGACGGTATGTGGCAATCCTGTAGGTAGAAATTCAATATCAATACTATCAATCAATACTAATAATAAATCTGTAAGGGTCGGTCATGGCGTAAGTTACTTTGTTTTCAGAGATATCGTGTTTATAGACTCTATACGTGATACTGAAACTAAATTGATGATTTTTAGATTTTTTTTCTGTATGTATGTATGTATGTTCCTCCATAACTCTTAAATGAATTAACTGATTTTCATGAAACTTGGTAGATAAACATTTAGACGTAGAGGACACAGGATAGGCTACTTTTTTCTTTATCAACGCGGACGAAGTCGCGGACGCCAGCTAGTATATTATATATCTATTCAGTCGTACACTCCTGGCGGAGCGGTCATGGTTAAGAAAAGTCTTAATTTAACAAAATATTTTTTAGACCTTTCCATAACTTATGGGAAAAATAATAGCAGTGGTTTCCCGTTGCCTTCTGCTGCATTTCTTTTAGAGATTATTTGAATCTCAGGGGTGCTATATCCTCGTCTACTCTAGGTAGTTGAGTGGTTATACCACCACTTACTCGGTCGCCAGAGCTTTTTTTTAAAGCTGGAGAATTAAACCCTGTTAAAATTTAAATTTATAATTACAAACGAAAGACTCATGTTTGATGTTGAAATATTTTGTGTCAGGGAACGTAACTGTTCTGTCGTCTCTTACATAAATCTAGACGTGATTTAGTATTTAAGCATGAATGTTTATCCTAAATTACATTTATACATAAAGGATTTTGTGCTGAAACTACGAGATAGAGGGTCGACACAAGATTAATGAAATGCGTCAAGAAATTACCTTCTCCAAATGTTGCTTTGTAGTACACAATTTCATTAATTACCACACTGTGTGACTTAACTTGACTTTCATCAAACTTGAATATATTAATTGCTTTACAAATTAATGAATTATGTAACATCTTCGTAAATTTAGGTTGATATGTTATTTACAAAACTAGTTGGTGTCCACGACTTCCTCCGCGTTGTAAAATTAAATACAAAACTTGGCAAAATATCAAAAAATTACTGATCAGTAATTTATTGGATTTTTAAGCATTGGATTTTATTAATATGTGTATGATCTCTCGAGAAGAGAGAGTACTTTTTTCTGGAATAAAGGTAACTAACTCTATGTCCTATTCTGACAATGTGTATACAAAATTTCATGATGTTCAGTTGAGTAGTTAAGGCGTGAAAAGTTAACAGATAGACCGACAGAGTTAGTTTCATATTTATAATATTAAACTTTGAATTTTGTTCTCCGGTACAATTAATGGCCATTGTGGCAGTGATGACGAGAAAAGATGACATAGCTTAACAAATGCAGCCCAACCTGACCCAGCAAGGTATGAAGGTACCTATTTATTTTACCAACTACTCTTCGCACCTTTTACCCTTTGTCACTTCAAAGAACAGACTTTGATTTATTGCATAAGAGAAAAGAACAAAGTAGGCCAACGTCGAACTTGATAAGTCAAATATTTGCAAAGTGAACGCCGTTTGGTGTAACATTAATGCTCCAGATAACGCGAAGGGTGCTCTTCAAATATTTCACCTAGGATCTATTTTCGTAATCTATACATATAAATAAAATTGGAGTGTATGTTTGTAATATTGAAATAACCATTTTTTACTACATGCATATGAATATATATAGTATATACGGTACATACACCAAAATAACATTTTTTTACAATTTTTGTCTGTCTGTCTGTCTGTTTGTTCCGGCTAATCTCTGAAATGGCTGGACCGATTTTGACGGGACTTTTATTGGCAGGTAGCTGATGTAATAAGGAGTAACTTAGGCTACGTTTATTTTAGAAAAATTCTTTTATTAGAAAAAATACACCCCGGGCGAAGCCGGGAGCGGGCCGCTAGTGTTAAATAAAAATGCGGTTCGTAGGTATTAGTTTGTTATGCATTACTTAAGGATACTTCGCTATTTGTAAGTTAAGTTCGCATGTACATCTACATGCGAGTAATGAAATCAACTTATGCAACTTTGTATATAAAAAAGATTGCTCAAGTACAGACCAACAATGGGAGTACCTGCGTTGAGTTCCTGTGACACATGAAGTTTTTAATAACAAAAATCAATATAATATACATATAAAATAAAATGGTAAACTAGCCGTGTCTGTACAATAAATATTTTTTCAAAGAAACCAATTCGTATACGATGTAGGTACTTTTTACTTACAGATAAAAAAATTAGTTATTAGTATTTTACTGTCTGTTTGTATGTTTACTGATGTACTGATGATTACCTGGATTAAAATATAGGATACTTTTTATCCTGAAAAAAGTAAGGTTCCTATGGGGTTTAACAAAAGCTAAGTATCTACAGCGCTTACGAAGTTGCGGGCACAACCTAGTAGAAAATAATTTTGTTATCGATCCTATTTTTTTTTATCACAATTTAAGTTAATGATATCTTAAGTTTATTATATTAATATATAATATTTTTTGTACAACCTTATCTTCTATACTATACACTCTTATCTTCTGTCCGCCTTGTGGGTCGAGAACCTTCCAGCCCCAGCCGACATCGGCTCTCCTTACTATGTGTCCTGCCCATTACAACTTCACCCTTACTATTCGCCGGATTATGTCGATAACTTTCTCTTGTCTTTGGATTTAGTCTATGGTAAATTTACTAGACCATAGACAAAATACCACCTTGAAAATGACAAATGTATACTTGGCGCTAATTCCTATCAAGTGGGCTGTCGGTTCTTATGATTCATATTTTGAATGAAACAAAAATTATTTATGAAATATAATTTTATGGGTTTTGAATTTGTAAAAAAAAAATACACAGCCAACATTGAACGTGAAGACTTCTTAAGAGGATTATTTTTCTGTACATTTTCCCGTGTTTCTTGGGCGTTCAAGGACGGAGGGAGGGATAATGTTTATTTGTGGGTAATGTTTGCGTCAAGTTGCTTCCTGCTTCTTACCATTGATGTCATATCAAATGGACAATCTCTGCCAGTTACTCCAGGGATGTTTTTTTTTTTTTTCATTGAGTTCTTGCGATGAAAAGGTTGTAAGCGCCGTGTTTTCTATGGCGCTTACAAACGCCTTTTCTTCAAACTAATTCCGGTTTCACCTTATTCCGAGCTAAATAAAGTATATTGAACAGTTCTCTGGGACGCAGTGAGTGTTCGGAGCGTGAAATGTTATATATAGTACATTTTATATCCACAAATACATAGGCATATTACCACTGGAGCACACATTGCGTTCCGCAGTCACACTAACCGCCTCTACAGAAATCTACTGTGTAACAACAGCACATGCATTTTGTATTTCGGTGAGTAAGTAGGAAATACCAGAGCTAATCTCCAATTCACATTTTTTCCTTAAATATACACTTAACTTTAAGCAGTACACTTACACCCTCCTGCTGTTGCAACTCTTGATAAAATATATGAGAAATAAAGATTTAAAAAAATGTTTTAAAACTCAAAGAAAAAATAAGACTAACAATTTTGAAGAGTCAAAATTAATTTATAAAATGTAGTTAAAAAAATATTATCTTGATATCCAGTAGATGGATTAAATACGTAACGCTTGTAATAGGAGCTACATGAGAAAGTGTTATAAGAATTTATTATCAAAATGTAGAAAATTCTTTTAAAAATCATTAGCAAGCTGATGAGTGTTTAAATCAATTCCTGTCAATGGCTAAACCTTGAAAGAATTTAAGTAAACGCGATATCTTTTACACAAAAAAGATAAAAAGCGTTTTTGAAGCCTTGTAATAAATAACCAGTCTAAAAAGGGAAACAGAGCCTTAGGTATATTCAAATAGACGGTGTGCATGTAAATGAAGAGGGCTTTTCATTTTGTTCGCGAGAGCTCCTAACAAAGTTGATTCGGCAATTTTTTACCTGTCAGACCTGTGTACTGGATTTGGTATGAACTTCTTTTTTCATAAACAAATAGCGTGTTGAATAGTTCAATGAAGTATTTCACACCGGTGCAGCGTCTTTATAAGACCCAGATTAGGCCCCACATGGCACGGAGTAGGTACTGCTCTCATCTTCGGGCTAGCGCGCCTAAATCCGTTTGACACCTTGCAAAGTCGAATTGTTCGAATTGTTGACGATCCACAGCGACGGTTAGAACTATTAAGTTTAAGAAGAGATGTAGGATCCCTTTGTGTGTTCTATGGGCTGTACAATGGTGAATGCTTCAATAAGTTTTTTCAATTTATAAATATCTCAAGCTTTTACCACCGTACTGAGCGCCATAGATGCTGTTAACGGCTAATGTAGAAACTTTTTTATAGTTTTGATAGCCTTGTTACTGTTTCCTTTTATTTTTAAATTACTTTTTTTTTTTTTAATTCCTTCCCCTTTTTCCATCGGACATACAGATGTACGGCTGCTTACCATCCTCATATTGTAGAAAACCCTCTTTTTCGGACCAAGCGCTTAAAAAAAGAATATCCGCCAAAGCACAGTCCTGAAAATACTTCGATAAGAATCGAAGTATTTTTTCGTGAGTCCATGAGTTAAGTAATAACTTAGGCCACGAGGAAAATTTCGCTGAGCCTTAATCAACTCTGTCAACACGGTTCATCTTAAATATTGAAAAGTACTGTCATTATGTGAAAATCAAGTATGATACATTTTTGATTTGTCGATTCAAGAAAAGAAAAGAAAAGAAAAGAAGAGAAGAGAGAATGTAATTACTTCGTCCCTTTAAATGGGGCCTATTTAGATTTTGGCCGTGACTTCGTCCGCGCGTCGTCGTCCCTTTTCTTATTCAATCTCTACATAGTTATTTAATTAAAAATAACTAACTTTCAACTATTCAGTTAGGCAGAATAACTACTTTAACAAAGAGGTTGACAGAAGAATTCAGCTGGGTTGAGCTGCTTCTGTATTACTTCACATCTAATGCAGTTTACTTGGATAAAGTAGTAGCAAGTAAATAATGAACTAACAAAATAGAAAATAATAAAAACACAAAAACCAAAGGTAGTAAAAACAAAGGAAAAATGAAATTTTTCATAAAAATTACAATAGTTTCCTTAATTGCGCGACGAATGTTCAACATATTATATTGATTAGTTACAACAAATACACGTAAAACACGCAAACTGAATATTAGCCAATCATTTTCCAACAGTGTGTTCAGGCCGTATAACCTTTTCGTTTAGACCTATTTGATAGAAATATTACAAACTAGATACGGACGAAGTCACGTACAGGTAGTTATTAATATTATATTAATTTTTAATATTCTTAAAAATATCAAACTCAAACACCTTATCGGGTATCGTCTTAAATCTCAACCTCACTTAAAACAATGACTTATGGATTACTGTATAGGCGTACAAATGAAAGATCAAGTTAAGGCTGTTCACACGAAAATTGACACCAGTTTAAGAGATAGGTCTTAAGGTTTCCAATTTTGACTAATAAATTACGAGTCAAATAGTATTTTATTTATTTCTTTTTTTTTTTTTTAAGTAGAGATGGGTTTGCTCTTGGCCAACATCCAGGTGTGTAGCGAAGATGAGGCCTATGATGGAGCGAGCTCACCCAGAAGGTGCCTATTCACTCGAACTTTGAATAGATTCAGGTTATATGTGCTCGGAAATACAGACGCCGGCAGGGAGTTCCAAACCTTGGCAGTGCGCATTATAATTCTATCCCTTCCTAATCCTTCTATTGTCGGTAGGGCAATTTCAGCACCTGTGGCGTTGCTTGTTTTATAGGTGACGGTAGCCACCTTCCACACAAGTAACCGTAAGCCTGTCTGTCGTCCTGAACATAAATAACAAAAAACTTGAAGCATTATCTATTAAGACAAGTCATAATATTAATACAACGTTTTTTATAATTTATCTAACCACCCGCCTTTAACTTCGCACGGATGCGTATTTTTTTCTGGAAATTTATATACAAAAACTTTCAAAGGACATAGGGCACTTTTTTTGCTTCATAAAAAAGATATGTTCCCGAGGGATCATTTAAAAATAAAAATAAAAATTTAACGCCTAACAAAAAATATAATAATCAATGTTGAATAAATATTTTAAGTCGTCTTAAGTCAAGTTTGAGGCAAAGTCCCGGACTTAATCTGGTTAAAACTATAAGTTCCCAACAAAAGCTTAGTATAGCAATACTTATTATACTTCTTAGACCTAAAACGAAAGCATATAATGGGTAACAAAGCGAACACAAAACGATACTCTCACAAAATTCGCTAAAAGGGCTAAAAGTCTGTAATTTGAAAGGAGGCGGCGAGGAAATGGCGCGAACAGGGGAAATAACTATGATAGCTTTGTCGGGATATTCTGTTACACTCTCATATAATACTAGCGACCCGCCCCCGGCTTTGCACGGAGTTGAAATTTCAAAAAATCCTCTCTTAGCGGTTGCTTAGGTACGTTATAAAATAACCTAGACTTATGATTTTGTTTATTACATTTGTTTAGGAAGATAAATAATAATAAATATAATATGTTATTACATACCTCTAAAAGATACAAGTTACTTTCATATTTACACTCATTTATACTAATATAATATTATAAATATGAAAGTAACTCTGTCTGTCTGTCTGTTATCTTTTCATAAGGTACCTTTCAGGTAGAAAAAAAATACTGTTCCCAAGGGATCATATGAAATAAAATAAAAAACTAACGCCTGGCCAAAGTATTATGGCAACAAGAGGTCAAGAATTATATTGCTTAAATATTTTTATTTTTCAATTCGGACGAAATCGCAGCCACCAGCTAGTTACATATAAAAACAAATACTCTGAAGGTGCGGTGAAAACCCCTAAAGGGGTTGACGAAATCTAAATTTCGTTGCGGCGGGATTGCGACAGAATCACGCCATGAATCCCTATTAGCGATTTAGTGGACTGTATCTGGTTGCGGCTATAAGCGAACAGTATGACCGTCTGAAGGACAGGATAGGTAGCAGAAGGAAATGCACGTACCTTATACCGGTGCTCTGGTGCGCTCTCCTGCAGGATCTTCTAAATGTCCAACTGGCAGACACTGTTCACATATAGTATTTCAAATGTTCAGCGATAAGGCGCGGATGAATTCACTTCACTTCCGAAAACGAGTTAAGGCGCGGATAAACTCCTTGAAGGCGTGGAAACACAGCTCAAGCGCGGGCGCGTGTCTTTTCTTACTTCTTCTCGCGGCGCGGTCATCGGTAGCAATGCATTATATTTTGGTAAGCGGGTAAAGGGAAAAATGTGAGGGCCACAATTATTGGGAAGGTGGGTAATAGGTGAAAGAAAGAAAGGACTTGACAGCCAACTGTTCGATCACGGCGCAACCATACTCTATATACATACATAACAAGCTTTTTCCCGAGACTTCGTCCGCGCCCCTTTAGGTGTTAAACATTTATGCTTATATATTTTTGTTTTTTATTTTGAACTTTATATTTTTATTTTTAGATGATCCCACAGTACAGAATAACTCTCAAGAAACAAAATGATTGTTAGAAGCGTTCTGTATTAAAGCTCAACCAAGCGGTTGACTTGTCACAATTCGCCGACCGTATCAATGTGGTGAAAATATGTCCTTTTTTTTTTGTTATTTACTATACAATAGTTGTTTACGATAAAGCCACACAAGGTTGACGATATTTGCGACAAATATAGTTGAAAACATAGCAATGCGAGAATATAGCTCCTGTTTTGGATACAATACTTTGGATTTATATTTTGATATTATAAACTGTCTACCAGCGACCCACCCCGACTTCGCATAGGAGCAATTTTTTCTAAAAAATTTCCACACAAACCTTCCTCGTTTATCGCTCTTTCAATTAGCAAAAACCGTATCAAAATCAGTAGGGTGGTTTAGTAGTAGTTAGCTGAGAAACTAACAGAGGCGAACAGGGACTTTGTTTTATACTATTACTAGCGGCCCGCCTCCGGCTTCGCATGGCTTATTTATTTATTTTTGCAAATGGTTTGCACAAGTTTCTCAAGTTTCTCGTTGATCGCTCTTTTCACTAGTGAAAACAGTATCAAAATCCGTTGGATGGTTTAGAAGTAGTTAGCGGAGAAACAGACAGACGTGGACAGCGACTTCAATTTATAATATGTATAATATTATAATATTTATGAATATCTTCTATCCTTATATATATAAAAATTACGTGTCACATGTTTCTCCGCGATGAACTCCCAAACTACTGAACTGATTTTGATAAAATTTCGTAACTATATCTAATTTGGTGCAACTTAAAAGACAGGATAGTTTATATCTCATTTTGTTTATTATTTTTTTGCAAATTATTTAATATTATTAACATAGCGCCATCTGTTGATACCTATTCAATCCAGCAATTATTTATCTGTGAGTTCCAAAATATTCTAACAGATGGCGTTGTAAGGTAATTTTATCAACTGGATTGAGTAAAAAATTGCACCCGTGCGAAGCCGGGAGCGGGCCACTAGTATATATATAAAATTCTCGTGTCACAGTGTTTGTAACCAAACTCCTCCGAAACGGCTCGACCGATTTTTATGATTTTTTGTGTATATTCGGTAGGTCTGAGAATAGGTCGTAAACTATTTTTTATACCCCTAAATGATAAGTGGCTCACCCCAATTTTTTTGGCATAACAATGTTTGCCAGGTCAGCTAGTTAATATATATATATATTGTTTTATATATAAATATATATTTCCTTTTAATAACTTTTTAACCTTTAAGTTAACCTTTAACCTTCAGTTATTACCTAATATAATATTCCGTGTTTTTAATCTACTCTGTGGAATGGAACCTGCGTAAATAAAGGATGACAACTGCGTGTGCGTTATCCCATGAGTGTACTAAGTCTCTCGCGTTTTCATTGTCTGAATTCCTTACAAGCCTGCCTTAAATGTTGTCTCAGAAATTCACGTTTGTCTGACGAGGTTCTAACAATTTGCTCAGTGTTATATGTACAATGTTAACTATAGAAATGTTCAAGATACTTGACTTAGTTTAAGGTTATATTATTACCCCTTTGTCGAGTCTTCATTGGGCTGAATGTACACAGAACATACAAGAGGTACAGTGGAATATAATTTTATTAATTTCATAAAGTTTTTCAATAGGAACCGACAGGACTTCATGTGTTCAGAATTGAACCTCTACACATTTGATAAATAAATAAATAAATAAATAAATAAATATCTTCACACATTCCACACAGCACCGTTTAGTTCCAAATTAAGCAACTATAAGCTTGTATTATGATACCAGACAGTTGATATACTACATACATTACTTTTTTTGTAAATACATACCTACATATTATAGACACAAACATCCATGACTCAGGTACAAAGGTAAAATGTTACACATAAAAATTTGTCCCTAGCGGGATTCGAACCCGCGACCGTCTGGTTAACAGCTAGGGTTACTAACCACTAGACCAAACGTGTCGTCAAATGATGTTAGTTAACATTGGGAAGTTCGACATTTTTACCTACCCAAAAGACCTATAACGGTGCCTTGCTTCGCTCATGGTGCATTTTATGACAAAAATTAAATAAGAAACTTATTATTCAATAAAAAAAAAATACAAACTATACTTTCAGATAATTTATTTTTTATCTATACTTCTATGCTAATTTTATAAAAAGAAAAGATTTGTATGTTTGTATTGAATAAACTCCAAAACTACTGGACCGATTTTGAAAATTATTTCACCCCTCCAACTTTGAATAGTTTGAATAAAACATAGAGATTCAAAGTTTATTCCTTTTTTAAACAATCGGTATCCTTTTCAGTTGCTTCTCCACTTGTCTGATAGTCTTCTTCTTAATCACTGGAATCCTGAACAGCGAATAGACAGCGCCGTACAAGTTTATGCCGGCAAATATATAAAAAATCGTATAAACTCCCATATATTCCTCTATATATTGGAACGTGTGTACATGTATGAGTTTCAGAATTTGTGAGTACACGTAGATAAATGCTACAACCGTAGCTCTAATCTGAAAAAATATATATTGAAGCTATTTTAAAAATATAATATACTGAATTTTCAGCATACAATTTTTCACAATATACAACCATTCTACTTTTATGAACATAAACACACCGGCATATTTAGCGGAACACAAAAAAAGGTCCATAATTAAAAAAATATGGTTTTATTTTAAAATCTACTTACTACACTTCTTTTGTTATTTAAAGTTTCATTTGTTTTACTTAAAATGAGATCACATTAAGAACAGATTTTGCGAGTAAAGGCTATTTGTGAAAAATGGTACATTTTTGAACTTTTCATGTAACCGGGAAAAGTGAAAATTAATATTA
This sequence comes from Synanthedon andrenaeformis, assembly GCA_936446665.2. Taxonomy (NCBI): domain Eukaryota; kingdom Metazoa; phylum Arthropoda; class Insecta; order Lepidoptera; family Sesiidae; genus Synanthedon; species Synanthedon andrenaeformis. Next base: position 876,198 of record OW387798.2, read on the forward strand.
AAATAACAATTAATTAAATTAGAAACACTCATTCACTCATAAATCACTCACAAAATATTTCTAAAAAAGTAATAACATTAACATTACTTTTAATATTTTTTTAAGTATTAAATTAAAAAATCAAAAGAAAGTTATAAATAAGTACCTACATACAATATGGTTAAATGGTCATGTATATACATATTATAATTATTATAAAGTTTTCGTCCGATTCTCTCTGTTTCTCCGCTAACTTCTTCTAAACTACAAAACGTATAAAAGGTATTCACTAATGGAATCAGCGATGAATGAGAAAAGTTTGTATATGTATATATAACTTACAGAAAAAATCCGCTAGTATTATATTATATATATAACGAGTTTTATTAGTGTCTTTATCTAGTAATTAATATAATATAAGACACTTATAAAACTCATCATATATCTGCGTTCGAAACTTATAGTTTGAACAACCTTATTCTTTATACTATAAGTCACTTTTTTGTATATCTTATATTGTATATCTAGGGCGACGCTATAGCCACCCACCATCAACTGGGTGTCCAGCCTGTCTGCCATCATTTAACGTAAAAAAAAGTGTGTATGTCAACTCCGACGCACGACTGGAGTTTACTCCAAACGATTATAAAATATATAGATTAGCAAATGAGGGTAAATGAATTCATTTTGTTAGTTTTATTAGTTAGTTAATTTTCTCAATTCACAAAAAAATATAAATTGACATAAATATAAATATATTATATGTATTATATTACATTAATATGTATTGAAGCATATTGGAGCCTGTATCGCATAACGTGTGACATGTGACATTCAATTTTACTCTCATAAATTTTCATACCCCGGGCTTATTATATGAAAATCAATTCTTAAGGAGTAAACTCCAAAAAGATTATTAATACTCACTTCAACGTTTAACATTTCCACAGTTACAAGAACTGGTAGACCCCAAACAAATCCATAGCCTATAATGAGTAAAATTAGAGCGGCTACAGGCAGCCATCTCAAAGACGACACTGTTAGATCTGCTTGAGTAAATACCGCTAGAACACCAATGGACAACGCCATAATTGAATGTCCTATAGTTAGAATATACTGAAAGAAAAATTTATTTAAAATGACATTCTATTTTCTTGTGAAACATGTTTCATTTATGTATTACTAAAAGATATTTGTAATGCAGAAATATATTTATTACTAGCTGGTGCCAGCAACTTCGTCCGCGTAGAAAAAGAAAAAGTAGCCTATCCTGTGTCCTGTACGTCCAAATGTTTATCTAGCAAGTTTCATGAAAATCAGTTAATTCGTTTCAGAGTTATGGAGGAACATACATACATACATACAGAAAAGAATTCTAAAATCGTCAATTTAGTTTCAGTATCATGTATAGAGCCTATAAACACGATATCTCTTATTCCATGACCGACCCTTACAGATTTATTATTAGTATTGATGACTAGCTGTTGCTTTATAAAATATCGTCGTCGTCGTCGTCGTCGTGTTACAGTTCGTTTTGTATTGAAGAAATGAAGATTTTGATAGGGAGTGTTTATAATATTATGCACAACCACCTGGGCATGAAAAAAGTGTCCGCGTGTTGGCTGCCCAGAATGCTTACGGACGCGCAGAATATGAATATCGCGAAGCTCTTTGGGCTAGTGTCAGCAAGATCCTGATCGATTTTTGTCTCGATTCATAACCATAGATGAAACATGGCTTCATCATTATGACCCGGAAACGAAACAGCAGTCCGTGACTTGGAAGAGACCGTCATCTCAAACTCCTAAGAAATTTAAGGCAACTCCATCTGCCGGTAAGATCATGGGCTCTCTTTTCTGAGACAACCAAGGGGTGGTAATGATCGAATACCTCAATCATGAAGCCACTATTACGGGGAATTTATATGCAGGACAAATAAAAAAATTGCGCAATGAAATACGCGAGAAACAGCGTGGCAAACTGACTAAAGTTGTTTTGTTTCACCAAGATAACGCCCCCGTGCATAAGTCCAACGTTGCGATAGCTGCCATTGAAGATGCTGGCTTTAAACTGAAGGAACATCGTCCATATTTACCGGACCTCGTCCCTAGTGATTTCTATCTTAATCCGTGGTTAAAAGAGTTCCTCAGAGGCCAAAAATTTGAAGACGATGAGGCAGTAGTCGCCGCAGTACACGGCTTTTAGATGCTCAGAATAAAGAGTTTTTTACTAAGGGAATTTTAAGTCTAGAAAATAGATATATCAAGTGAATTAACTTAAAAGGTGACTGACTATGTTGAAAAATAAATAAGATATTAAAAGATAACTGCGTCTTTGTCATTCTCACTTTTTATTGAACACCCCGCGTATGTCACGAAATAACGTGACCAAAATGACGATCAGTTGCATTAGCAATTTGCGAGATTTATACTAAATTTATATTTCTGTATTAAAAATTCTTTGTAATTTAATTTAAATTTTAAAACAGATCTCAGTTGATCTGTCTGTTACTATTTTACGACTAAGTTGCTTAACCAAATTTGTTAAAACTCAATGAAAAGGCAGATCCACCTCCGGGACAGGTAATAATATTTTTATTTCTACTTGCTGAACTAAACCAAACCAATAAGTAAAAAAATCGTATGTTTTAAATTTTTTCATATTTATTCTGTGATTATTTTTAAATAACACTACTACGTTTGTAAAATTGGACAACGATTGGTTTCAATTTTTTTTTTTTTTTTTTTTTTTTTTTTTTTTTTTTTTTTTTTTTTTTTCAAAATTCAGTTTTTAAATATATCGACTAATTTATTTAAGAACACAATTATCGAAGTCAAATTAAATGAGTCAGTTTATACTACATAAAAAACAGTTTTAACTTACTCTTCTGTCCAAAACAATGATGACTATGAAACAAGTTGCACTGCCGACAAAAATTGATGAAACTACGAGTATACCGTCTGGATGGGTCAATGGACCCAGCTGGGATAAACTCTTATCCTCATCCATGAATAAAATGTTACCGCACAGCACCATACACGTTTGTAAGACAATTCCGATTTTCAGTTCATCCCTCCATATTTGATTTCTGACTGTCAAAAATAATAAGTACATAGGTAGTTTAAAAGTTATTAATATAATTATATATACTAATATGTGTCAAAATTATTAAGTTACTTGTTGTGTCAAACTGTTGATATGTTAGATAAATAAATAAATATTTTTTCAAAAAAAAAAATTGGCCACGTTGTACTTATTGTTACCGAACTCAAAAAATAAGTTTTAGAATGTTTGTCTGTCTTTGCACACTTATCTCAGAAACAGCTTAACGAATATTTATTTTATATTATCTCTCAGGACCAGTAACATGATTCCTCGGTAACAGAACTTTTCCCCTATTTTTGGGATACAGACGATCCCTCAGGAACGGCACTTATCTCTGGATTAAAGGTACCCTATGGTCCCTATGTCCTTTTCTGTATCCCTGACAATGTGTATCTAAAATTTTATGATCATCCGTTGAGTAGTTAAGGCGTGAAAGCGGAACAAACAAACTGACTTACTTTCACATTTATAATACTAGATGGTGCTCGCAACTTCGTCCGCGTTGAAAAAGCAATACCTATATCGCCTGACATCGTTATTGTTGTTACACTTAGGCAGGAGTTAGTTTCCTTAATTTTAGATGATCCCTCGGGAATAGTCCTTTTTCTGGATAAAGGGTAGCCTATGTCCTTTCTGGTTTCTCAGACAACGTGTATACAAAATTTCATGGTGATCGGTTCAGTAGATTTTGTGTGAAAGAGTAACAAACATCCATACATCCAAACAAACTTTCGCATTTATAATATTAGTTTATTTTATATTTTTCATACTTACAAATATCAACTAGAGTTAGATTCTCTTTGGATTTGGCTCTCTCGCACTCAGATATCAAATTATTTATTTCACATGTCACAACCTCGTCGTCTGGATCCAAGCAATTTATCTCAGCGAAGTTAATATGAGCTTCCTATAAATATTCCAGACACGTTTTATAATACAATATTAGTTCATCCTATATGTTATCAGTTGATAAACAGGTTATATATGTATATAGGCTTGAGCCCATTGCTCTATCCACACCCTGTCCCTTAACCCTTACCTAAAGGGTGAGGGTACTTTTCAGAAAGGATAATCTGTATTGTTCTAGGTTTTCTGGTTGACTCAAAATAGTAGTATAAATAACCCCAGATTTTTTAAGCGTATAAGATATAACGCCCTGACATCTTCATCGCTGTGACGACGGTGGCGCCACCACGGCGACAGTGGCGCCATTTTTTTTATAATTTTACACGATCTCTCGGAAAACTAACATTGTCCAGGATAAAAAGTCAATCCTATATGTCTATTCAGGTAATAAACTATCTGTGTGCCAAATTACATCCAAATCTGTTCAGTTGTTTTCACGTGAAAGAGTAACAAACATCCATACATCCATTTATCGTCACAAATTTAGATTTAGATATATAATATAGATTTTAGTTCTAATTTTGAAAGAGTAGTCAGGTTATTTTAATAATTTATAAACTATTATTCTTATATTTTAGGTTTCAACTTCACGGACTGAGCTGAAAAAGGTGTATGAATTACAAAGGCATTTTTAAAGCGAGCACTGAATTTTTAGTAGATAAGAAAAAAAATCTACCTTCAATGTTTATTTTTTCTCTTAGAGAAATTCTCTTTTCGAAGAAAAGACTGCGCTTCCGTACTACGATAAACAATACCTTGCTACGCGAGTATTTCTCATCCATGAAACGAAGTTTTTTTTTACTTTTTAATATTTCAAGAAGAATGCACAGCACCTTTGTTCTTTATATTATATTTTTTAAAGGCTTTATTTAATAAAAATCATTATTATTACTATGTCTGACGGCTCAGTAGTCCGGTCACCGAACTACTAATACCAGGCCGAAGAGAGAACTGAACTATAAATTAGAAATGTTATTATATCTATGAGATATTCTTATAAATTGATTAGCGTACCCCGCAAACGTTATTTTGCCAAAAAAAATGTTTACAACCTATTCTCAGAACTAACGAATATACACAAAAAATTTCATAAAAATCGGTCAAGCCGTTTCGGAGGAGTTTTGTTACAAACGGTTTTGGCAAAAAAAAAATTTTTTTTGGGGTGAACCACCCTCAACATTTAGGGGTATGGAAACTAAATGATGGTCGATTCTCAAATCTACCCGATAAGCACACAAAATTTCATCAAAATAGGTCCAGCCGTTTCGGAGGAGTTTGGCAACAAACACCGCGACACGAGAATTTTATATATTAGATATCACTCCTTACATAGTATTGCTACATTGCTATTGTTTAGGATCTCATCTATATCTATACTAATATTATAAAGAGATAAGATTTGTATGTTTGTAATGAATAAACTCAAAAACTACTGGACCAATTTTAAAAATTCTTTCACCAATAGAAAGCTACATTATCGGCGAGTAACTCACGCTATATTACAAAAATACGCGGGCGAGGTCGCGTGCAACAGCTAGTATTATATATGTACATTCCAATAAAATTCACATCTTATACATATGTTACGGCTAGAACCTGAAGTGCGGCTACGCTTAGTTTTAGCCGGTTAGAACTAGGTGTAGCCATTTACTCTTGGTTAAATCTAGTGTAAGCCGATTGTTTTCGGGTAAAACTAGGTCTAGCTGGTGCCATTCCGGCTAGAACTAGGTCCAACCAAACCCTAGTGGCTGATACTAGGTTTAGCCAATATCATGTCGGCTACAACTAGATCCAACCAATCCCTGTTGGATAAAACTAGATGCAAACAACAGAATGAGAAAAAAAAGTGAGCTGTGTGAAAAAAACTTCTAGCCGGCTTCGGGTTCTAGCCGTAACACATACATACCTTAAATTTCATCAATTTCACCAGATAACCAGGTGTTTCCAATAGCCACAACAAAGACATAAATTGGAAAGCAACCATAGCTATCATCACATATATCATTGTCTCCAAATCTACAGCTATCCTCATCAAATATCCTGCCGTGGTAAACAGCATCATGAAGGACAAATTCAAACCCCGAAGATGATTTCTGGTTATTTCTCTCACGTAAATTGGCAAGACCGTAAACAATCCTCCGGCGGATAAACCAGCCAGCGTATTGAGCATTATATCATTGATTTGATTGTCTTCTAAGAGGAGAGGTATGAGAGATATCTGTGAAGTAAATTTTTAGATTTAGAACATCAAGTAATACAAAATGGCGGCCAGCCAACTTGCTTAATCTTAATTGTAGGTAATAAAATGAATCAGTAATGCAATGATTCGACTATTATTTTCCCAAATAGTCTTTAGCATTAAACCATGAATTCCATTAGGGTTTAGTAAGACATAAAACTTTTACTAATTTTCATCGTTTCAGCAGCAGGACATCCACTGATGAATATAGGACTGTCCACCTTTTTGGTGTACGTCCTACGCTGCGCTTGTCGGTCAATGACCTCCACTTGATATACTAACTACGAAAATAGTAAATCAATACAATAATGATGTTAAAAACTCACCCCCTGTGTCAAATAAATCGCATAAATGCCCAGTTTTCTTCCAAATTTATCAATAGAGTAGCAATATAGCAATGGGCTGACGATGGAGCCCAGAAGCAAAGCTGTTGTGCTCCAAAACACATCAGAAGGTGAATCGATGAAATGCCCCGAGTGAGCTGATGATGATAACGTATTCGTTTCCACTCCAAAGGTGAAGAATGGTAAACTAGCTAGAAAAGAAAATAGTTTGTGTCAACCTAGGAACCGTGGTTTTTTTTTTTTTCATTGATATGGTACATGAGTAAAAGGGCTATTACACTTTACAATTTCAAGGATTCCAATCTAGGAAATCGTAAAGTGTAATCGCAGTTAGAACAGATTGGATCCAATTTAGATTTTATCTATTTTCAACTCTATGTCTTCGATTTAGAAATCAATTTTGTGTAGTGTGATCACTAGGTTCACTACTTAGGTACCTAAATTGGAATCCTTGAAATTGTAAAATGTAATAACCGTTTAAGAATGCCTCAGCCCCTTTATCCCCTAACCTTTTAGAGTTGGCAGTGCTTGTATCCCCCTGAGGTATCTTGTGCTTAAATACTTACTCGTATCATAAAGTGGACCGTACGACATTGACTAATGACAAGAAATCTAAAGCAGGGCGTTTCGCAGTCATTTGGGCGGCCCAATGACCCCTTAATCCCCAATAATGCCTTATCCTTAACCTTACTATAGTAGACCTAGCATCAAGTGAGCCGTCATCTTATCTGTCGATCTTAACTTAGAAAATGAGGAAAGTTTCCTTGGAAAGGCACATTCACAATACAAAGGAATAAATTCAATTTCCCGTAAGAGGCCGGGTGCGGCCGCCATATTGTGCGACCACGTAAATTCGTTAAGTGGTCACGATTGAACTAAATTGAGCAACAAAAGGAAGGTAGGCGGTGTTGGCAATTAATATCCTCTTCTAGTCGGGGCCACTAAACAAGCGAAATTGAAATTTTAGTATTGTTTTTCATAATTATTCCATGGGATCTAAATAACAATATTTCTGGAAAACCGTGATATTAAACGGTAAACAAGTGGTTATATTTCATGTATGAACACATACACTCGTGGGTTTTATATTCTACATTTTTTTGTGAAAATGATATACACATACCTTCCTCGTTTATCGCTCTTTCTATTAGTGCCAACCGTATCAAAATCCGTTAGGTTGTTTAGAAGAAGTTAGCGGAGAAACGGACTGAAACGAACAGCGACTATTTCTATGTACTTACATGTAAATACAGATTTTTAAAAAAATATTTTTATTCATTAATATTCTTAAATTATTTTATAAAATAATATTGTTTTTAATTACATTTATTTTATTTTTTATATATCCGTAAGGCGGTGTAATTTTTAACTTGAGTTTTTATTTTTATTGTTTTATTAGAAAATTATTATTATTTTCATGTGAATATTAAAGTATACGTTCATTTCGTGGCCACACCGTCGAGGTCATTGTATTGATAAGTTATTGCTAGGTTTATTGACTAAAAGAGGCAGGTAGTCAATAAGGGCTACATTTGGGCTAAATTAATTTTATTAAGATAAGCAATCACCTCTACTGGAAAAGTAAATATTCGACTTTATTTGATCGACCTTTATTATTTTATATATGTAAAGAGCGGCAGTTAAATCTCAAAAAATACTATAGAAAATATCGTAATATATCTACTAATAGGTTTATATTATAGATATAGGTCCCTGCTAGGCTTTATTTGTGTACCTAAATATATCTATAAGTTTTGTCCGCGACTGCGTACGTGCTGCAGTTCGTTTTTTGAAATCTCACAAGATTTTTTTTTTTCAAGATAAATAGTATTTCATATGTTAATCCAAGTAATAAACTATCTGTGTGCGAAATTTCCCCCAAATCCCTTCAGCCGAATGTTGGATGTTGGATGGATGTATAGAGTAGCAAACATCCCAACATCTATACATCCAAACATACAAACTTTCACATTAATAATATTACTAGTTGAACCCGGCCACGCTTCGCTGTGGCTCAGTCAGCAACTTTCCATGGTTGCCATAACAACGCTCAACGTATGAAAATTAGTTTTTTTTTATTTAAAAAAATTTCCCCAAAAATCCAAAAAAACACGGATATCCATTGGATTTTTGGAAAAAAAAGTATACAAGATCAATCCTTTGTTTAAATGCAATGTTGTGTAAAAATTTCAAGTCAATCCGTCTGCTAGTTTTCGAGTTTTTGAGTAATACACAAACCAACACAACCAAAAAATAGAGAACTTACCTGTCAGTGCCAGTAATATTTGTTTCCATTTAAAACTTTTGTCTATATTCACAGTGACATTAGATTGGGTAGTAATTGTATAAACCATTTTTATATTAAATTAAAATTACACCTACTTTAATTAAATTACAAGTATATTAATATCACAGAATTTATTTAAAAAAAAAATATTTTTAAGCTAGATTCGCACCAGTGTCAATTCAAAATCACACTAACACTGTATAAATGATAAAGGGTTTTACGTTATATATTAGTTACAATAAAACACTAGTTTAAAAACAATACATCGAAATATAGACTCTAACTGCGTTATATTATAGTATAAAATCACTTAACTCAATTTTACGCTAAGCCTATGTGCACACAATAAATATACTATCACGAGAGTAAACTTTATTTTACGTTTAAGTCTTTATCTCTTTGTGAAGAATTGATGTTGTTAGACTTCAGGTGTATGAGACAGCTATGTCAATACACGAGACGTGATACAAGACTCGTTTTACAGAAGTAGATCTGTGGAGGAGCGTTTGAACGACAGAGCAAGTAACTTGAATATTCTTTATTCCATAGGACCAAATTTTAATCAGTTATATTCATCAATATTTCAGAACATCTGTTCGGAATGCCTATTCTATATGGAATAATCCAGCAAGTAACCTTAAAAGTACTTATTTTAACTAAAAATTGGTAATATAAGGTCTAACTCTATATATTTTTTATGTTAAGGTCGACAGACAGGCGTACGGTCCACTCGACGGTAAGTGGCTAGCGTCGCCTATATATAAGCAGCGCCATAGGTGCTGCAACCCGACCATAGAAGGATTAAGAATAAGGGATAGTATCCCTTATTCACTCATCGAAATATAACAGCACATAAATAGTGTTATCTCACGGTGGTCTTCTGTAGGGAGGTCAGACGGGCTGCCCAAATGATTGCGAAACACAGTGTGCCTTGCCACTACTATCCAAATCCAGATGAATCATAGATTAATGAATGAATGGAATGGAATGAATGGAATCCAGATAGATAAAAGATAATTTATGTCCTTTTCTGTATACCTGGCAATCTGTATTAGTGATGTGCCGGTATCCGTATCAGTTACTTTTTGGCGGATCTTTTACGGATCTCATACCCTATTAATTTTTAATTCAAAGATGAAATTCTATATATAGGTGATTAGGTAGCAATGAAAAACTATTATTGGGTATGATTTAAGCTGTCGTCAATTCAATTGGTTTTGAATTTGTTAAATAATAGGTTTTGTCCGCAAAATAGATCTGTCGTCAAAATGCAGTCACCAAACAATATAAAAACAATTCCGTAATAAAATCGCATAGGGATATGTTATTAATTATCAAATAAATAGGTTTGTATTTATTATAATTGGTTTGTCCTTATAACTGTATAATCAAAATTATTGAAAACGATCATTTGAAAAATGAATAATTAAAATTCTGTATACAATTTTTTATGAGAATCGGTTCACTTTCACGTTGAAAGCGAAACAAACATACTTTCGTACATTTGGAGGTACAGCTTTCATAAGCCAATGTAAATATTCTGTTTAGTCGTTTAATGGCAAGTCTACTATTGCGTTCAAACGCTCCTTTAGATTGCATGTCATAAAACAATTGGTTAAATAATAAAAATACAATATATAAAGAAGATACAAGATATAAAAAAATATATAAAAATATGGTATTTAGGTAGCTTGTTTATTAAACAGTCGCATTTCTGAAAAGTGGAAGAAATTATTTCAAAAAACGAATATAAATTCTGCTGCAAGTGCAATGCCGATCGCAGTAGGATTATACATAGGAAATTGGAAATAGGTAAAATGGACTCTAGCATCCCTTACTCACACTGAAACACAACAGCACATATGCTGTTATTTCACAGATAACAACTAAAACTATTCAGCTGGCTTTTGGCAACAGATGGCGCCGAACAATGTACAAGCATTATTTAATTAAGTTTTCGCAAAAAGCAATTTTTTTTTATCAATTAAGTATCTGCTATCAACTAATACTCGTATGAACTAATAAAAATTTAATCAAATCAATTTCTTATAAGTCAAAATGTGGCGGTGCTTAATTTTAACTAAGTGGTAATGTTAAGTTAGTCAGTGTAGAAACCCTTTTCTTAAGGCCGTGACGAATAGCCAAGATTCTCGCGATGACATATATTTTTGCCCTAAACTTGTGGTACAAGTGTGAAGCTTATGGCGTTCAGACATTCACAGAAACGCTTAAGAGCTAAGAGAAGCCACAAATTGGCTACTATTTTTAAATCTTTATTAGAAACTTTTCCAAAAGAACATGTCGCCTCATTGGGCGATTGATCGCGTATATCGGATGTCCCATCATTAATGAATAATCATATATCGTCGACGATATATGATTATTCATTAACGATATTTACTTGTATACAAAGGAAAGTACCCATACAAACTGCTTTTATTTTATTTTTATTTGCACGGAATTTTGAGTTATAAATATTATATTTTTATATTTTTTTTTTAAATAAACCCACTTTCTTATCATGTTGTTATACAAGTTTATAACAATTATATCTTTTACATAAATAATTTAATATTATATTGTAAAATTTGATTAGATTTAAGTTCTTCTGCAAATGATTATTTGCTTACAGAAGAACACCGTGAAATAACAGCACATGTGCTTTTGTGTTTCGGTGAGTGAGTAAGGGATGCCAGAACCTAATACCCCATTCCTTTCTTATCCCATATCTTTAATCCTTCTATGGTCGCACCTAGTGTGTTGCTTGTGTTATTGGCGACGGTAGCCACCTACCTTAAAGTGGACCGTCAGCCTGTCTGTCGACCTTAACATTTAAAAAAATTAATTATAATACAAAATGTAATATAAAAGAAATCCTTCCCTCTTAGGTAAAGTTTTGAGATTTATTATCCTTTAAATTGAGCCCTATAGAAGGAAAACAAGGGTCGCTATGAAAAATTATACGCAATACGCAAACCTTTGCAATAAATATTATGACGTCGTCGTAAACGTTGGGTACCTAGGTACCTAACAATAAATAATAATAATATGACGATGATATGCCATGCAATTTTGTACCCAACTCAGCTTAGATATTTGTTACCCTTCATTAGATTATTTCAGATTTTTCTACCTTTTGTCACACATTTTTTTAATTTTTTTTAAAAATGAAGTCAGATCTAGTTCCTAAGCTTTAATTATATCATTAGCAAATTCAAAATAAACTTATTATTTAATTTTACATATTTAATTTTTGTTGGTATGGTACCTACTTACATGTACAGCTTAAACAAATATTTGTAAACTTAATTTAAAAATGTGATAGATTTATTTCGACGAAATGACCATACATTTTCATTCCAATAATTTATTTTAATCTTTTATTTATCTTCGTAGGACATTTTAATTCAGGTAATAAACTTTCTATGTACCAAATTTCATCCAAATACGATCAGCCCTTTTTGGGTTATTGAGTAACAAACATCCAAACATACAAACGTTCGTATTTATAATATTATAAAAATATACAAGTATAATGTATTTCTTTACCGTAACATGAAAATTGTGTAACAATAATATAAGAGACTGTTATTGTAAATTCATCAACTTGAAGCAAACGCCACACAAAAGACTTGTGGCATGTTTATTATGTTCACAGTAACGAAAAAAAACGGTATATTAAGAGCGTAGTAACAGTTTCTAATTCTATGTTAAGAGCACACGAGCAGCTTACCAATTCCAACTACGTAATTCCATGATTACTCTCATTAGTTATCGATCGTAGCAATACATAAAAAATATGTCATAACAAGAAGTCTTGTTTGGATGGAAACAAAAAACTGAAATTAATTTTATATCTAGTATTTGTAGCATTTTCGTGGTTTGAATTCTGGTAATTAATTATAATAATCATAGACATTTATTTCCGAAATTTTAGGGTCGTTATACATATAGTCGGGCCGGCACATTTCATTCGGCAATGTCTACCGCCCGGCTTTGCCGACACGGCTATAAGTATAGCAATTTGTCGAAACGTTTATCTACATATTCGATTCTACCACCCGGCTATGCTGGTCCAACTACATGTATAGCAATGTATGTATCCCTTACATCAATTCGATGCGCCTTTTTTTTTTTAAGTAGAGATGGGTTTGCTCTTGGCCAACATCCAGGTGTGTAGCGAAGATGAGGCCTATGATGGAGCGAGCTCACCCAGAAGGTGCCTATTCACTCGAACTTTGAATAGATTCAGGTTATATGTGCTCGGAAATACAGACGCCGGCAGGGAGTTCCAAACCTTGGCAGTGCGCATTATAAAGGATGATTTAAAGCGCTTGGTCCGAAATAGAGGGATATCGACAAGATGAGGATGGTAACCAGCCGTATGTCTGTATGTCCGATGGAAGAAAGGGGAAGGCGGTATGAGTTCATGCAGCTCCTGAGCACACTCTCCGAAGTACATCTTATAAAAGACACATAGACTGGCAATTTTGCGTCTATGTGCCAGGCTCTTTTGGCATAGGCCTCCTCCAACTGTCTCCTCTAGTGCCACTCATGGCCAATATGGTCCAAGGTCATACGAATATCATCTTCCCATCTTCTTATTGGACGCCCTTGTCTTCTAACTCAGTCTTTTGGATGGGTATGAGCAGGGAATATGTTAAGAATTCTGGTAATTACTGACTAAATGCCAAAAAAGTTTTTCCATGAAAACATCTTAGCTATACTATGACGACACGTTTGGTCCAGTGGCTAGTAACCCTAGCTGTTAACCAAACGGTCGCGGGTTCGAACCCCGCTAGGGGCAAATGTTTATGTGTTAACATTTACCTTTGTACCTGAGTCATGGATGTTTGTATTTATAATATGTATGTATTTACAAAAAAAAAGTAATCTATGTATTATATCAACTGTCTGGTATCCATAATACAAGCATTAAGTTGCTTAGTGTGGAACTAGATGGTGCTGTGTGGAATGAGTGGAGATATTTATTATTATTTATTTATTATAATGTATATTTAAAATTGTGATGTCAATATCTACCATCTATAAAGGTTTTTCTAAAATATTGAAATTGATAGCGTAGTTTTATTACTTTCGTGTATTCCATAATTGTCGCGAATGTGTTGCGTCACATTCTGTCCTGCGAATAAGTAGAGTTTATCTACTGCTATCGACGTTACTGTATCATAATCAAGTTGTAATTAGATTGTACCAGATTCAATTTTAAGTTAATAGAGTTGAGACAACAAAGGTTCCATAGATTTATTAACCTGTAAATGGGTTTCTTCATTGATTAACTTGTAATAATGTTACTGTGGTTAACAACAACTAAGGGTTGCCATATATAAGAGTCTAAATGCAAGTACTTAATTAGGATTTTCAAATTTATAATTAGAATTATTTTCGCCCAAGAGACGAACATTACCGAGAAGAACCGAAATGTGCATTTGTGCATGCCTTTGACTTGACTTTGACTCTGAATGTGTTTCTGATTGGCTTATTAGAACGCATCTTGTTGTCGACCAATCAGGGCACTTCCTTTCGGCCAATCATATACCATTATTATTATTTATTTATTTTATTTGTTTTATTTTAGGGAAATTTACAGGTATAATTACATAATAACAGTTTGAGTAAATAGCTTAAACCTAATAAAAAAATTCCACTTATAGATAGCAAACTAGTCTAATAATAACGATAATAAGAGTATTACAGTAAGCCATTAAAGAATTTATCGGCTATAATATTTTTAGTTTTAACTATATAACTGTGGAACAGGTCGACATCTGTATCCTCTAATAAAATTTCATTAAAAAGTCTACATGAACGAGACATGAATGTATTTTTCCTATTATATAATTTGTCTTACTTGACCTACATGCAGCAAAGAGCGATTTCTCAAATTAGTATGGGGGACATTTAAATATAATTTCCATAATAGTTCAGATGAATCAATTAAAGTTAAACCCTTTGCAATTATGAAAATTATGAGAGAAGCCTATACCCAGCAGAGACATCCGCATGTCGAAGAAATATCATTTCTAATTTACACATGAAATTTGACTCATAAGTGAGTCTGAGAATCACTCTGATCTGAGAAATATTACTCACAAAAATGTCATTCAGATTATGTGGTGCAAACTCAACCGAGATTTGAACCTACTCCTGTCTTTGATGCCAGCTGACTTCTGTCTTTAGTGCCCCTGCTATACTCTTAATTTATTTTGTGAAAAATATCATTTAAATAAAATGATCTCGGTGCATAAAATGTTCAATGGGCCAAGTACTCACATACTGAGGTAAAACCAAGAATGTTTAAAGTAATTGTTATGTCTAGACCAATAAAATGCTCGCTTTGCAAGCTTCACTAAACACTTACTTATACCGCAATATCAAATGCATATTTGTTATGTAGTTTTCGCGCAAGGTTCGCGAAAAAAATTATACAAACATTTTGTAGAGTTCCCCAAATAGTTATTTTAAATTATTATAGACTGAAATTTAGATAAACATGCAAGCAAACTTAGGTAGGGGAGAGGGGGGCAGCTTTGAACGTTTTACAAACTTTAACCAATAACTTCCAAATTTTTGAAATTTTGCAAGATTTTCCTTTTTAAATAATAGCCTTTGTTATCAAGTAGTAAAATTACCATGGTTTTTTTTAGCATTACACTAGATAATAAGTAGATAAAATGACTTTTGCAAAGGTATGAAAATGTTCAAAGCTGCCCCATTCATGGGGTAGTTTTGAACAGGCCTGGGGCAGCTTTGAATCATTGGTTTTACGAAGTGAAAAAAAAACAGAGACGAAAATTATTTGGTTTATTGACAGGCCAAATACACCATAAAGACTAAAGTAAATGTTTCATTTTCACCTTCTAATGTAATGACAATTTTTTTTGTCAAAATACATATCAGGAATACTACCTCCTGGGGCAGTATTGAACACCTCAAAACAGTTCTAAGCATTATTTATAAAAATGTAATAACATGTTTAAATGTCTATAAAGTTAACTTTTTATCAATGAAATATATATTAAAAACTAAATATAATAATACTTTTAAGTGGTCTTTCAATAATAACAGTCATTTCTTTAAAATAATTTGCACTTTCAGGCATTACAACTTTGCTAACAAAACTAAGCTATAACAAACTAAAATTAGTCTTACAAAAGCAATAGATTCAAAAAACTGTTCTAAACTAAAAAATAATAAAGTCTCTAACATCTCCTTATTAACTTTAAAAACTATCTAAAATGGCACAAACAGAATCTCAGATCAAACCTACTTGACCCACTTGCTTCACCCCAGTTTGAGCTATGACATTTGGCGCTTGTACAAAGGTCATAATATTGGTCTCATCAAGATTGAAGATTCGGTCCGGTGTGAAATTATATTTCCTCAGTACCTTTTCATAGTTATTGTAGAACTCAGATACGTTGTGTTTATTAAAACTGGTTGAGCGGGATAAGCTAGTGTTTTCAGGTTTCCGAAGAGATAAGTCTCGATGGCGTTTCATGAATCCTTTCAACCAGTCAGTACCGGCCTCTCTATTTTCAGTCCATTTTGCAGGACACTTTCCCAGGGTGGTCGCATATTCATACGCTAGCTGCCGTGTTTGTTTATATGTCAATCCATAGTGCATCTTAGACCGCGTAATTATATATTCTTTTAATAACCTCTCTTCGTGCTTATTGAAAACTTGGGAAGTAGAGTATTTTGTTGTAAAATCTACCGATTTCAGCTGGACATCTTCTTTGTACTTCTTTATTCTGTAGTGTAAGGTATTAGGTTTTATATTATAAGCATCAGCAGCCTGCCTCAGTTTCATTTCACCAGTAATAACTTGAAGTATCGCATTTTTTACATCATCTTCATTAACTTCCGTTTCTCTCTTTTTTTTGTAATTTCTTACCATTTTTGCCTGTGAACATATGATACGTGTAAGTAGGTACATAGAAAATAAGATGAGAAAGTAATCTTAAAGTACTGTGTTTGAGATTGGGGCAGCTTTGAACAAAATTCAAAGCTGTTCAAAGCCCCGCTTATTTTGTTCAAAGCTGCCCCGACAACACTTGAAAAAAAAAATGTAATAATTTTCCTATAAAACAACGAAAAATTGTAAATATTCTTACATAAGCTTACACGTAATTGATAATACCCTAATATTAATCGAAATTAACTTACCTCTCTTCATAAACGTAGTCGTAAAATCCTTACAACAAATTTCAAAATTATTTAGTTCGCACTGCCGTAAACAACATAACCTTCTCCCTTGTTCGACGTTGAATGACAAACTAGAAATTACAACTGACAGCTGTCGGGATTAGTGTTGCCCGCAGAAAAAATAATATTCTGTTAAAGTTGCGTTTAAATTTACTCTATTAACACACTTGTTCAAAGCTGCCCCTGTACAAAGCTGCCCCCCTCTTAGTTTTTTCGGCCGTTCCACCTATCCCTATCACGGTATCCCCACTGGTAATGGATAAGTGACGACACGTTTGGTCTAATGGCTTGTAGCCCTAGCTGTTAATCAAACGGTCGCGGGTTCGAATCCCGCTAGGGGCAAATGTTTATGTGTTAACATTTACCTTTGTACCTGAGTCATGGATGTTTGTATTTATAATGTGTATGTATTTACAAAAATAAAGTAATCTATGTATTATATCAACTGTCTGGTATCCATAATACAAGCATTAAGTTGCTTAGTTTGGAACTAGATGGTGCTGTGTGGAATGTGTGAAGATATTTAGATATTTATTTATATATAAGTGGCTAGTAGGATATTGAGGTCGACAAACAGGTTGACGGTCTACTTGATGGTATGTGACTACCGGTCACATGAAAAGTTGAATCACATGACTACTATGAAAAGTTCATTTCCAAGATTGTTCCTGCCGGGAATCAAACTCGGGACCATTGAGACGGAGCCCAATATTGTGAATCAATAAAAAATTTGTAAAAGTTAAGTTCTTATAACACTATGGTCGAATTTCGACAGGTAGGTATTATATAAATAATAATTAGGTAACGATAAATATTTATTGTATTGATCACGATGTATGTGGCCGATCTATTTCATTTAAAAAATCTGAACCACAGATAAAAAATAAAACAAAAAGGTTATGAAGAGCTTATGAAAGAGCTGTACTGTTTTACCGACCTTAAACTGCTACAAACTTAATCATTCCGGTTATAACATAAAAAATAAGTGAACCTTGAGTTTTAATTACATTTTCTGCTTAGTGTTGATAAAATTATTAAATGTAATATATGGTGGTATCATTATAGTGCCTTCCGGTAAGAGAATATAATGTTTATACAATATTATTGCATAACAAACTATAATGTGTTGCCGGTCTCAAAGAACTACCTAAAACTTACATTTTAATTAGTATTTTAATTATGCTATTTAATTATATTGTTTTTATTTTTATTAATTTAAAACTAATATTAATTTTAATTATACAAACAAATTAAAAAAAAATATTTAATCAGCAACTCGCTCCCGGCATCGCGCGGATGCATTTTTTTCTGCAAGTTATATACGCAAACCTTCCATCAACTTTTGCGAATAAACATATTAAAAAATTATCATTTTTTGGGAATTCTAAATCCGAACACGTTGTACAATCGGAAAACATATCTAAGAGGCATTACAAAACTATCAATAACTCATAAATATCTCTGAAGAAAATTGAAATGTCCATCGGCTACTTATTGCGATGATCAACGTTGAAGATAAATCAGAGCAGCTCGACGCTGAACGGGGCCGTGACCAGATGCGTAGTAAAAAGAAAATTGGAAACTCATAAATCATCTAAACACTGCTACCAACTCGTGTTTCATACAAAATTACCACAATTTGTCAACATTTTATCGTACCAACAAATATTTTGCGCCATTTAAAATTTCAGAGAACCTTTCAAGCTGAATGTAAATTAGTTAAAGAAATTCTTACTGGAGTAAATTAAAAACATAATGTTATTCAAATTTTAATTTCAGCAGCATTCGGGAAGTTTCAGACATCATTTTTGTGTGTGTTGCCAGCATCAAAATAATATTTTTGTAAGGTTGCCAGTGATGGCATACTCGTATGTGGGTAATTTGTCTGTAGGGGAGAGGGGGGCATAGTAGAGTACTTAACGTTTAAACATCCCTAAAAACTAAAATAATGTGATTAAATTAAAAGTTTTAACTTAGAATCATAGCTTAATTCATTGCGAATGACTATGGATACATTTATGTTGATAACGTAATTAATCTACGAGATGTGAATACTTGAATGAAAAAAGGCATTTGACCCGCTATGCCCCGTGCATAGGGGTAAAGTGGGGTCTTCTATGGGGCATTGTGGGTTGATCATAATAAATAACGAAACACAACTTCTAAACGAAATAGTTTTATTTCTTAGCAACAATAAACTTCTCTTTATTATTATTATTATTTTAAGTTAAAGAGATCAGAGATCACACAAACAACTTTAACACGTTTTTTAATGTTGTTTGTGGAACGTTGCTGTTCAATTTCACTAAAAATTTTAAGAAAAACACTGGTTTTGATGTTTTTGTTTATATCACACAAACGCCTGCCTAGATGACGTGGCTCGCCTATGAAGGTAACCCACTGACTAACGACCAATCATAGCGACGCATTTGACAGCTTGTACGGCTTTTGCTACGAGCTGCGTAAGGCTTGCCCCACTATGCCCCGTGGCCCCGCTATGCCCCCCTCTCCCCTACTCTTAATTTTCTGTTTTCCCTCTATTTTTCTTTTAACTTAGATAATTATATCTCTTTGTTATATCGCTTATGTGTCATGTTATGTATGTGTACTATGTTTATGTAAATAAATATTCCAGTAGTGGACATCCTACGGCTGAGATGATGATATGATCATGATTTTTACGTAATTTAAAAAAACTGATTTAATCTAGGAATATTAGGTCTCAAGCTCTGGCTACGTGAGCAGTAGACTACTGTGTAATAAGATGACGAGACGTGCTTTTATATCGCAATGCTCTTAGGCAGGTGTGGGACAGCTCTAACAAAGTTTTATCAATGATCGCTGATAGGCTGGATTGTTTATATATCTGGCATTGTTGTAATATACATGTTGGTGGTCGTTTTTAGGCATTCACTTATTACGATATTTTGTTCTGTTATCTTTTCTCTTTATCTTGTGTCTCTTAATATACTGTTAGTATATTAAAAAAATTATAATATTTTACTGTCTAGAGTCTAGACAGTATTATTAATGTATAATAATGTAACATATAGGTCCAGTTGCCTGAAAATACGCTGAAAATGCTTCCAAATAATAGTTCGATGGCTGAAAATAAATGGAATATAATTTTAATTTTATTATTTTTTTAATTTTTAATATTGCATAAGGAAGTAGTGATGGCAACCCAGACGTGCTGCTTAATTTATGGCTGCATTCAGCAATGTACGACTGCTTTTGTCACTAATAAAGATAATGACGCAAGAACCCATTAAGCACAGATTTGCTTATACCTTTATCCTACCGGGAAGTTTACAAAGTTTAACTAAATCTTCCCAAAACACAATCCGTTCTAATGTTTGCCGTAATGGGGAAAATTTTCGACGACATCCCAACGACGTTTGCATGCGAGATGTTATATAATTGCAAGTAACTTAAGTGCAAAGGACAGTACAATTGTTGACACAGTACGTACTTTGGAAAGAAAAGATAGGCAACAGATAAATTACTTCAAAATGTGGTGAAATTTTTAAACTTTCCAATGATTTTAGGATTTCTAGAGTTGATATACAGGGTGGAAAAATAAGTCGGGCCCTGGAGGGAAACTACCTTAAATCCTTAAGTTAGCTCATTTTACATAAAGGAAACATAAGGAATGTTTCCTTTATGTAAAATGAGCTTAGAGAAATTTTATCCTGAATAATAATCCTATCGATTAGTATAATAAAATAGCGAGTGTTTGTTTTTTTAAATTTTAGTTGGTTCGAGTCCCGGGCGAGCCAAGCGAGTTTTAGAAAATTTTTGAATGCAGTTTTGTTTCTCCTTTATGTAAAATGAGCTAACTTAAGGATTTAAGGTAGTTTCCCTCCAGGGCTCGACTTATTTTTCCACCCTGTATATGGATATATCATATGAAGTCGAGTGAGGGACACTTTTTGAATTCTACCTTGATATTAGATATATTATTTTGATGCTTGATATAGAAAGAAAATAGACAAGGTGATTGTTATATATAGTTGTGGCAGGGCACACTTCGTTTTGCAGTCACTTGGTCAGCCCGTCTGGCGGCAGTGACCACCCTCGTGAAATATCTGTACACATATAAAAAATAGTCGTTGTCCGCCTCTATCTCTTACTCCGCTAACTTCTTCTAAACGGTTTTCACCAATGAAAAGAGCGATAAACTAGGCAAGTTTGTGAATATAATTTACTGAAAATAATGCATTCTTGTGAAGCCGAAAGCGGGTCTTAATTTTTATTTTATTTTTCTAAATAAATTTTCAATTTTATACGCATTTGATAATTATAATGAAATCCTTCATGAATCATGATATTCTATTAAAGAGATGTTGATTATATTTTTACTATTTAAAAACGCCAGGAAGTCCGGGACATTTTTATTAACACACTGTATTTATACTCACAACAGAATTAATATCATCCAGATTTGCCCCGGATATCCTGTGCGTCATAAAAAAAAATCATTTCCTCTAAAAAGACGCAGAAAAATATGGTTAAATTAAATTTGTTAAACGTAAACGAAGTCATAAACTTTCACGATCCCTCTACAAGAGCTTTCTGTGGACTTTAAGCCGTATTAAGATCCGTAAAATGTTTGCCTATAAAGCTCCAAAGTCGGTATGTTTGTTCGTGCCAAGTTTTCCAATCAATGAAAAACATGGATTAATGGACATGGTATAGAAAATCAACAGTAAGAATAGAATTTAATCGTAAATTTTCATTTTATTATAAGCCAAGTAGGTGGCTACCGTCTCCAATAACACACAAGCAGTTGTTGCAAATGCACTGCCGATGATAGTAGGATTAGGGATAAGAAATAGGAAGAAATTGGTTCTGACATCTCTCACTCACTCACCGAAACACAACAGCACACGTGCTGTTATTTCACGGTGGTCTTTCGTGAGGGGCGTGGTTACTGCCGCCAGACGGGCTGCTCAAATGACTACGAAACGCAGTGTGTCCTGCCAATACTTTTTAAATCCAGACCAGAGCCAACTTTGAAAAGTTGACCCTGTCAGGAATCGAACCCGGGACCCCTGAAACGGAGCGTTAAGTCAAGGGGTTCGTCACTATCCAATGTATGTTATATATATATTACTACTGGGACAAATTCTATAACTGGCTTTACCGATTGAAGAACTTCATACAAAGACTACTTGTAGTGGTTTGTGGAGAGATTTGGAGAAGGATTTTTTATATGAAGGTTGGCAGACAGGCTGACAGATAGATGGTTAATGGTTATGCCTGTTTTACAAGCAAGAAATGCCATATGTACTGTAAAAGTATAAAAGTAAGGATTTTAGGAGGGGCTTGTGAGCTCTGGCATCATTTACTTAACAGAGCAACAGACATATGCAGTTATTTATAGATATCGGAACCATTATATATATACAATAATTACTCTTCTGTAAGGATCATCGTAAAGTATAAACAAATACAAATTTCGTTCCACTGTTTTTGTTTTATTTTATAAATTATGGGGAAATTTTGAAAATATCTCTCTTTGGTAGTTTCAGAGTGTTAAATTACTAATACGTTATCCGCTTTTAATTATTAAGGCCCCTAGCACACCTTCGCCGCGAAATTCCAGTGGCGAAACCGGTGCACGAATTCCGCTGAATTCGAGTAGCGGAACTGAGCGCTGGAATATAGTCGTCTTAAATTTGTACTGTATTTCATGTTGGTGGAATACTATGGAAGACACTGTATTATTAGTTAGGTACGACTATGTTTCACAAACAAGCGATACGTGCTCTTTATAAGCTCGGTCCAAAGTCTCGCTAAGAGAAAAGTTTAATGATATAGATAAATACCTAATGAAGCTTCAAAATACAGATTTGGGTAAATGCGTATTATAAATGTTAAAGGAACTCTGTCTGTCTGTTACCTTATCATGCTTAAACTACTCAATCGATCATCATGAAATTTTGCATACACATTTTCAGGGATACAGAAAAGTACATAGGGTATCTTTCATCCAGAAAAAAGTACTTCTACCGAGGGATCGTCTAAAAATAAAAACCAACGCCAGGCAAAGTCATAAAATCTTTGAAAAAATTGGTAAAAGTCTTCCATATTAAATCTTTAAAATTACTTTTGAGATCATTATTAATATTTTATGTTATTCTACTACTGGTTATTTCGATTCTGTGGCCAAGCATATTCACCATATAAATTTTATGTTCAAATTAATTTTTCTATTCAAATCGAAGCTTTAATTGCAAATTGATTTTGACTGTATTTGAATTTAGAATTAGGTAATTTATTTTATTACTAGCTGTTGCACGCGACTTCGTACGCGTAAATTTATAGAAATATAGCCTATGTTACTTTCTAATAATGTAGCTTTCTATATGTGAAACAATTTTTAAAATCGTTTCAGTAGTTTAGGAGTTCATCGCGGATAAACAATAAAGACGAAATTTTTATATATATAAAAATTATGCCTCATTTCAGTAATTCTGTATGAAAGGTACCCTATGTCGTTTTCTGTATCCCTGACTTACGCAAAATTTCATGACGATCTGTTGAGTAATTAAGTTTGAAAATATCACAAACAGACACACAGAGTTACTTTGACATTTATAATATTAGTATGTGTAAACACTTATTGATCAAATTAATTCGTGTTGAATTTATATGCCTCTCTCTTATTTAGGTTTGTATATTTTTAAAATAAATTGCCAAATTTAATAACCCTTTTTAGAGGGTCTTGGCCGTTAATTAACCCCTTCGCCTTCTGTTTTCATAAAACGAATACATTCTTAATAAAGATTTAACTTTAGTATATTGCTGTTTTTCTCTTTTGCTCCACAATAACAGTCTCCACAATTTTTTATTAATCTGACATTCTAAATTACAATAGAGTAGACTCATTGAGACACTGCAATTTTCTCATCATTCTCAACTAGTTAAACGCAGATCTGCAAATTGTTCTGCACATTATATATACATAAAACATGCATTGTTTATCTCTCTTTCCATTGGTGAAAACCGTATCAAAATCCGTTGAGTGGTTTTGAAGTTAGCTTAGAAACAGGCATAGGCTGACAGCGACTCTATCTTAACTAATAAAGTGAGTTTATTTGTTTCTTAACCTTTCACGCCTTAACTACTGGACCGATCATCACGAATTTTTGCATACACGTCGTCAGGGATACAGAGAAGAGTATAGAATACCGTTCATACAGAAAAAAGGTACTGTTCCCGGAGGATTATCTAACGATAAAACTAAAATATATTCGACGCCTGGCAAAAATATATGATACTAGCGAACCGCTCCCGGCTTGACACGGTTGCATTTTTTTTTTACAAATTATATATAAAAATTTTCCTCGTTTAACGCTCTTGTGTGTTAGTGAAAATTAACCGCATTAAAATCCGTTGCATAGTTTAAAATATCTAATAGGAGGGACAGACGGCGGCAAGCGACTTAGTTTTATACTATGTAATAAAGATGAGCAATAAATATTGAATAAATGTTTTAACACATAAAAACGCCGCAGACGAAGTCGTGGGCAAAAGCTAGTTAAATAATGACATGCAGGTTTTTAACCTAGTTATTTGGACCACCGTGAACATGCAAACATAACGATTTAAATCTTTGCAAACATAGCACCGTACGATATATTGCTGATGCTATGTCTACGATGTAGTTAATGTCTTTTTAATACGACTTTCGATTCACACTGTAACTAAGCTGTTAAGTGAATCAGAACTAAATAAAGCTCTCAATGTTTTTATTAAATTCTATTTTTATTAAAGATTTAAGAGATACCCTCCAAGTGAACTACCTAGATACATATAGAGTAGACGAACAAAATAAACAAAATGTGTGACAAGGATAATTTCCGTAGCGGAGGAAATACGATTGCTATAAAATAAAAATTTCAATCTGTTTTATTGCCTTTCATACTCTGATTAGAGTACAGAGCAATAAAATTGAAATTGCACACGTTTCCTTTGAACAGCATGACAAATTAAGTGTTTAAAACGTAATGGACAACACATAGGTACGTTGACGACACGTTTGGTCTAGTGGCTAGTAAACCTAGCTGTTAAACAAACGCTCGCGGGTTCGAATCCCGCTAGGGGCAAATGTTTATATGTTAACATTTTACCTTTGTACCTGAGTCATGGATGTTTTGTATTTATAATATGTATATATTTACAAAAAAAGTAATCTATGTAGTATATCAAATGTCTGGTATCTATAATACAAGCATTAGTTGCTTAGTTTGGAACTAGATGGTGCTGTGTGGAATGTGTGAAGATATTATATTATACTAGCTGGTGCCCACGACTTCGTCCGCGTTGATAAATATTAAGTAGCCTATCCTGTGTCCTGTACGTCCAAATGTTTATCCACCAAGTTTCATGAAAATCAATTAATTCGTTTCAGAGTTATGGAGGAACATACATACATACATACATACAATACCTACACATACAGATTTATTATTAGTATATTGATTATACATTATCACAGAATAGAATAATAATAATTTATTTGTTGATCATATATACAATCATCACATTAGTATAGAGTGCTAAGCCACTTGTCACTTTCCTTATTTGGCCGTGTTTTGGATGTTATGGGTTTTTGGACCTGAAGTACGCCCGATTTTCATTACACGGCTAAATTAAGAAGTGACAAGTGGTATATATATGAGTCATATAGTTGCAAAGACAGAAACATCCATTATTATTATTTTCAACTTACAATTTTTGCAAATTTTAACAAAAATGTGTAACTGTTTATGAAAAAATAGATTTGCCGTTTTTTTATACAAAAGTGATGTTGCTGCCTATGCAACTATATATGACTCATATGGTATATATAGGTATTTCAATTAACATTTGATCTGATTTATGAGGACTACTTTCAAAGGCGGGCAATCTGACTAAGAATTTTTGGTGAACGTAAAAAAGGGGATCTATTTCCTTTCAATTCCTCGAATATCAGGTGTGATCCCAACTTTAGATTTTAACGAGTAATTTGCAGTTTTATTACTTAATGAAAAAATAAAACATTTTTATTCAAATTTATCTGTTTTGCCACACTAATAATAATAACTAATTTTGGACGAAATGTACAGAAAGCATTTCGTCCAAAATTACACATTTGAAACTAATCGAATCATATTTGACCTAACATTACTGGCATACAAAACCTTTAGCTTAATTCTAAATTCAACAATGGATAATCAAGTTACTTTATAATATTTAATGTCAAGTATCAATTATCTAATGTCAAGTATAATCATTTTCAGCACTTAATTATGTCATTAAAGGAATCATGAATAGTGTAGTAGTTCGACCAACATTGTATCAAGTAAATTTTGTTTTTTTATTTTATGTACGAGGTAATTCTTCGTTAATTAATCAATTACATAATAAGTTCATTAATTCTCGGAATTAATGACAATCATCTAGAGATGGTTCCTCAAGAATTTAACTATCAAATGCAAAAAGAATTTTTAAAATCTAACTGTTCAGAGATTAGTTAACAAGCTTCAACCAAACCACATATACGTACTTCAGCTTTATTAGGTACTAGCGGCCCGCTCCCGGCTTCGCCCGGGGTGTATTTTTTCTAATAAAAGAATTTTTCTAAAATAAACGTAGCCTAAGTTACTCCTTATTACATCAGCTACCTGCCAATAAAAGTCCCGTCAAAATCGGTCTAGCCATTTCAGAGATTAGCCGGAACAAACAGACAAACAGACAGACAGACAAAAATTGTAAAAAATGTTATTTTGGTGTATGTACTGTATATATATTCATATGCATGTAGTAAAAAACGGTTATTTCAATATTACAAACAGACACTCCAATTTTATTTATATGTATAGATTAGCTGTTGCTATATAGCAATGTACCTTTCTATAGGTGAAAGAATTTTTTAAATCGCCCCGGTAGTTTTTGAGTTTACTCATTACAAACATACAAAAATACAAAACTTCTCTCTTCATAATATTAATATATAGATATTCGTACAGATCTTATTTTAATATTTAAGAGCAGGCCCCACGAAAAAAATTCCTACGCTCGCTCCGCCCACGTCCCGCCACCCGAGAGTTACAAGTTGCTCGGCGGCCCTCTAGGATTTTTTTTAATATATCGCAAGATACAGCTTACGTAAGGTTGAATATTGCGTACATTATTTGAAGCATGATTTGGTGTGCACTAGCTCGGAACTAAACAACGTAAGTCTCAAAATTGTTTTCGTTAATTATAGGAGTAAAAATAAACCTAAGTTTATTTTATTTTGACAATCACTGGTAAACAATGTTTCCTTGCTACGAGCAGTTTTTTGGCGATATAACTCAAGCCGTTTAGTAGAAAAATGTAATATTCTCCGGAAAAGGCGCCGATTTCGATCAAAAAATGTATCGAATGAAAATCACCTAATTATGTTTCTGACTTGATAATCTACAGATAAAGGTCTCAAAATATATATATGTAAATTCCACATTGATCAGATATGTGGTTGACTCAGCACATTTATTTAAAGTTCCCTTAATTTCATAGGGCCTGGCCTTAACCTTCCATCGCTTATAAAAGTACTCCAAACCAAACATTTATATACGTTTAAACAAACATAAATTTCAGCAGACACTTGGCGGAAAGTTCGCTGCTCAATGCTAAGTTCTTATCGCTTTGGCTCAATGTGGCCATATTTTACATTTTTTACAACGATAAAACTCTTGGTTAGTCACGAACTTGGTTACAGATGTGAATAATTCACAATGTATTGAATGCGTAAACGATTTTTATTACTTTTTTTATGTTAAGGTCGGCAGACAGGCTGACGGTCCAACGCCGTTGCATCAAGCATCGTGATTTAGGAGATAAGTTATACATGGTTATACAAACAGACGCGGACATAGTAGTTTTAAGACAATTACTTATTTTTTTTTAAATGTAACCCCCAGGGGTTAAACCGGACCCCCGCAGGCCGTTTATTGTCAGTAAAATTACAAAATTTTAAATTACAGTAACAATTATAAAAAAAAATATTTCAAAATATCTGGGGGTTAATCGGAGACAAGTCACTTACTTTAAATTATACTAAATGTGAATAAATATTGAGTTAGGATATTGTTATAAAGTGTTATTTAAAATATATATAGATTTAAATTCGTAGTTTAAACCAGACATTATTCATATTATTTTTATAATTATTAATATTACCTACCATAATAAAGAGATAGGGGATGTGTGGGAGCATTAACATAAAGTATTATGATCCATTTTATTTTTCATAATAACAATCCGTCGTATTTTCGCCCACGCATAATGAAACGCATTAACCGCTCATACTCGTATGTCGAAGCGTTCAACGATATACATTTTTCAACTGGATGAGGTCCTGATAATATGGGGTCATATAAAATATTACGGCTTTATATTGTACTAGCTAGTGCCCGCGACTTCGTCCGCGTTGAAAAAGAAAATGTAATTACTGTACCCGTGCGCCATACACCGCCATCTGTTAGATTTTTGTGGAACTACAGATAACAAAAACAAATTTGTCCCCGTTGAAAAAGAAACAAAGTAGCCTATCCTGTGTCCCGTACGTCCAAATGTTTATCTACCAAGTTTCATGAAAATCAGTTAATTCGTTTCAGAGTTATGGAGGAACAAACATACATACATACAGAAAAAAATTCTAAAAATCGTCAATTTAGTTTCAGTATCATGTATAGAGCCTATAAACACGATATCTGAAAACAAAGTAACTTACTCCATGACCGACCCTTACAGATTTATTATTAGTATTGATTGCAGTTATATATTTAGTTTCTTTTATATATAAACATTGTTGACAGACTGACGGGCAACTATCGCCTATTAACACAAGCAAAGACACAGGCACTGCAAGTGTTAAGGTTAAGGATAAGGTTATGGCATCCCTTACTCAATTGTAGAAACACAACCATGGCACATGCTGTCATTTTACGATGAACTTCTATAAGGGGGTGGCAACTGCCGCCAGACGGGGTGCTCAATTAAGATAGCGAACGCAATAGGTATGCTCCTCAAATTGCTAATATTCAATAACCTTGTCACCTTATAACGTGACTCATCCATGTGACGTCATCCGCAACTAAAACTCACGTGGGCCAGTGTTGCTAACGTACTGAGTGTGTCACGAGATTACATCACCAAAATGGCGGCCAGCGGCATTAGCAATTTTTGGTTATATTTTTATCTTCCTCTATAAAGTAGTGCACAAATTAATAAAATAAAGTATTAATTCAAAAATTTGTGAGATCGGCAACTGATTGACGGTTCAATTGATAGTAGGTGGCAACCATCGCCTATAACTACAGTAGACTACAAGAGTCAAGGATAAGTGATTGGGAATCCGGGAATCGAACCCGGGTATCCTAGAACGGGCGTTAAGGCAAGTAAGTACCTTAACCACTCATCCAACGGCTAGCTAGTCAACACTTTCAAGTGAGAACGTAAAATCGTTACACGACAGTGTGGAAAACACAAATTCGTACTTTTTCCATAACCGACTTAGGTGCTCAGATGTTCCGCAAGCAATAAAACAAAATTTATTCAGGCCAAGCAAAAATATAACAGAAGAAGATCGTAAAAAAGCAAATGATTTCTGCCTGTCTTATAACATAATCTCTATAACTAAGAAATAAAAGTAGGAATTCATTTTTTAAGTAGATATATTAGTTAAGTTTTGAAGTACATGATTGAACTCATCGAACTGTAATAAGCATGAAACTTCGATAGTTAGTACATCTTATGTTAATTAATCAATCTTTGTGAATTATAAAGAACTAACAATAGACTCCCGGCTTCGCACGTAAGTTATACACACAAACCTTCCCTCGTTTACTCTTCCATTAGTCAAAACCGTATCAAATTTCGTTGGTTGGCTTATGAGAAGTTAGAAGTTAGACAGAAACAGAGAACAATAACAGCGACTTTATTTCATAACTGTTGCACATGACTTCGCCCGCTTAGTTTTTTTTTTTTTATAAAATTCCTGTTTTACTCGGTGATAATGTAGATTTATATAGATGAAAGATTTTTTTAAATCTCTCCAGTGGTTTTCGAGTTTATACATTACAAACATAAAAATCTTTTCTCTTTATAAAATTACTAGTGGCCCGCTCCCGGCTTCGCCCGGGGTGCTTTTTTGCAATTCAGCCGATAAATTACTTTAAACCGCCATCTGTGAGAACCTTATGGAACTCACAGATAAATAATTGCTCTATTGAATAAGTATCAACAGATGGCGCTACATTAATAATATTATATAATTTAAAAAAAAATAATAAACAAAATGAGATATAAACTATCCTATCTTTTCTTCTTCTTCGTCGGTATCACTCTTGACAGAGTGGTCGTGGTCATCATTTCAGGTGTTGGTGGCAAGCCTCACAACACGCCTCCATTCCTCTCTGATGGCCGCCTTCCTCGTGCATTCTTGTAGTGATGATGAGCCATTCACTGCAGCCTTTATTTGATCCGTCCATCTCATAGGCGATCTTCCTCGTGGCCTGGTACTTTCAACCTTTCGCTGAACCACAAGTCGCTCAATAGCCACCTCTCCCCGGCGGCAGACGTGGCCAAAGAAGGTGAGGATAAGGTGACGCTGCTTAAAGCCGAGTTCACGAAGTATAGACTCGTTGGTACGGAATTCAGTCCACGATACTCCGAGCATTCTCCTCCAGCACCACATCTCTAAGGCGTCTATCTTCTTCTTCTCAACTTCCCGCAGGGTCCACGTTTCTGAGGCGTACAGAAAAATGGGGAACACAAGTGCCCGAACTAGCCGGATTTTTGTGGCTTTATATATGTTGCGATTCCTCCATATCTTTCTCAACTTGTCCATTGCAGACCTAGAAATCGCCATACGCCTCTTCACTTCGTCGACGCATCCGCCATTGTTCGTGATCAAGGCTCCCAAATAAATGTATGATTGGACCACATCACAGTTCGCAATTTGTGTAATTTCTGGAGAATTGTTATTCATGCGGTCGATAATCATCATTTTTGTTTTATTCCGGTTTATCTTAAGTCCGAAGTCGAGGCTAACGCGTTCCATCTTGCCAAGAAGTTCTTCCATGTGGCTGGTACTAGTAGCAAACAAAGTGGTGTCGTCTGCATATCGCAGGTTCGAGATCTTAAAACCGCCGATCGAGATGCCATCTGTCCAGTCCTCAAGTGTTACCCTCATTATGAGCTCTGTGTACACGTTGAAAAGCAGAGGAGAAATAATACATCCCTGACGGACTCCGGCACTGGGGTGAAAGTGGTTGGATAGGACGTCATCTGCGCGCACTGAGGCTGTGCCGTCTTCATACAGTCTTCGCAGAAGGTGTACCAGGTGTTTTGGAACACCCATCGCCGATCAAAGTCGGTTCAGTAGTTTCAGAGTTTATCGCGAACATACATCGTGACACGAGATTGTTATATACCTATATAAGATAAGCAATAAGTATAAAGTATAGAAGTATAGAAGATAAATATATAAATTTAAATTTTTATGACCGAACATTACAATGTTTATACTGAAATATATTAAGTTTATAAAGTAATTATTAATTCTGACCGTACAATATACCTTTATTAAAGGGGTAAGTGGTGGTTAATTTGTTGAAAGGAGTATGAAAGGTATAAAGGTAGGTAACCTTATAGCTTGAAATGTTTCAGACCCCTTATCCCGTCCTTACCCAAACCATTAATTATCTATAATTCCGGCCTGTACATATTTCAATTGAGCTACCTTCATAATTATTCATATTCAGCTACCTGCAGCAAATATTTATTTATATTACTTATTTTAAAAGTTTTAATTTTGGAAAACATATGCACATTTGGATAAATTTGTAAAATAAACGCAATTTTATGGAAAATTTTAGAAGGGAGTTTCAATCCTTGGCAGTGCGTATAAAAAAAAACATACCAGTCGTTGGCCTGCATGTCAGAAGTGAAATCTAAGCTTCACAAAAAACATTATATTACATTACATGACAGTGTAATATAACGTTTTTGTATGACAGAAATTGTTCTGTTTTTAAATTTATTTAAATTAAATTTAAGCGCAATATCTGAAAATATACAGCGGTTTCGGTTACATTACATAACATTACGTGACAGTGTCGCGAGTTCAATGGTTTTTCCAATCTCAAATTTTTTCTTTTTTTTAAAATTTATGTAAATTAAATTTAAGCGCAATATCTGAAAATATACAGCGTTTTCGGTTACATTACATTACGTGACAGTGTCGCGAGTTCAATGGTTTTTCCCATCTCAAATTTTTTTCTTTTTTAAAATTGATGTAAATTACATTTAAGCGCAATGTCTGAAAATATACAGCGTTTTCGGTTACATTACATAACATTACGTGACAGTGTCGCGAGTTCAATGGTTTTTCCCATCTCAAATTTTTTCTTTTTTTTTAAATTTATGTAAATTAAATTTAAGCGCAATATCTGAAAATATACAGCGGTTTCGGTTACATTACATAACATTACGTGACAGTGTCGCGAGTTCAATGGTTTCTTCCCATCTCAAATTTTTTTTCTTTTTTTAAATTTATGTAAATTAAATTTAAGCGCAATATCTGAAAATATACAGCGTTTTCGGTTACATTACATTACGTGACAGTGTCGCGAGTTCAATGGTTTTTCCCATCTCAAATTTTTTCTTTTTTAAAATTGATGTAAATAAAATTTAAGCGCAATATCTGAAAATATACAGCGGTTTCGGTTACATTACATTACGTGACAGTGTCGCGAGTTCAATGGTTTTTTCCCACCTCAAAAAATGGCCAACGCGCCTAAAGAAGTTTTCACTTCAAAAACTTATTTTGTTGCTTGCTTGTTTTCTGTAGATCTGTTTGCCAATCGACAAAGGCCTCCTCCAACCTTTTCCATTCTGATCTTTCCTGAGCCACTCTGTTCCATATCAGTTATAGGCTTATGGGAAAACATATTTTAAATGAAGTAGGGGTAGGGTACAGTACGTTTCACAGCCTGTCCGGCTGCAGTAACCACCACCTTACAGAAGACCACCGTGAAATAACAGCATATAATCTGTGCTTTTGTGAACAACTAAGGGATGCCTGAACACATTTCCCTATCCCCTATGGATAAGGGTATCCCTTATCCATAGGGTCTAATGCACGCACTTGCAGCACCTGTTGCGTTGTTTGTCTTATGGGCGACGGTAGCCACCTACCATCAAGTGGGTCGTCAGTCTGTCTGAAGACCTATACATAAAAAAAACAAGGTATATAATATATGTTTTAAAAATTAAAAAAATTATAAAAAATCCACACATTTTTCCATCGCTGACCTCTTAGACTACTTCTTTTTTTTTCTAATTTACTAATCTACTTATACCGAAAAAAACGTTACATATTTAATATTACAGTCATAAAATCTTTTTATATGTTTGTTTGTCTACTAGTTAATCAGGTAGATGTACTTCTTTCTATGTATATGGAGCAAACTGAGCTATCTATAAATATTTTAACGTTCCTAATAAAATAGGGATATGTTAATTTACATAGTTGACTTGAGGTCCTCAAACAAAGTGGACTATCAGCTCAGCTAATAAATTATTGAGTGTACCCGGCCTTTCTGAAGTTCAGAAGGTTTATCGTCAATGAATGATTTATTCGAGTGGAGTCCCTCGCCAACAAAATTTATTGTATTATCGAACCATCCACGTCTGAGCTGTCATATTTCAATCATAAGACTATGCAGAAATTGCTATTATTTTCATTTATTTGTTTATTAATTTTTTGCAACATCTGTTAACGAATTTTGGAGCTTAAACTAACTATAAGTTTAGTATGCATGTCACCTATAGAAGTAGACAACTGACCACATGAGTTCATCCAGGATAATATATCACACGAATCCATCTTGCCAATCCTTGAAAGTTTGGCTTGTTGCCTTGTTGACCTTGCCTTAGTGATATTAGAATTGCTCAGACTCGTCAATCGCGATCATTTCACAAGATTTTACTAAGTCTTTATTAATTTTATTGTAATTTCATTAGACTTATACCAATTGATTCAGCCATATTCAAATTCTACTATTCTATCACCATACGAGTACGTACTAGGTATATGACACATTGTCTTAACGTTACGTAAGTACATTGTTCATACTTTTCTAACTACACTTCGCAAACGCCAGCTAAAAGCTTCACTATGGAAGTGTAAACATGGCGAGATTTCTGTCACAGTATTTTTCAAAATACAGTAGACAAGTTTTTTAAAACTTACCATAAAAAAGTTAGCTACGGAGCGCAGTCTTGTCGCATTTTATAGCCCAATTGTTGAGAAAGGTTATAGAATACTTGTCATCTTATAACCTAGACAAAAAGAAAAAAAAAACAAACAAAACTAGACAAAGTATGGCTGAAACTATCCAAAAAGATGGTTAATAACTAGCAAATATTTTTTGTCGCAACCTTGGTTTACTCTTGGCCAGCATCTAGCCTTGTAGCGAAGATGAGACCTATGATGAAGCGAGCTCACCCAGAAGACGTCTATTCAATCCAACTTTGAAAAGAATTGGGTTATATGAGCTCGGAAATACAGACGCCGACAGGGAGTTCCAAAAAAGGATGTTTTAAAGCGCTTGGTCTCAAAAAACAAGAGATTTCGACAAGATTTAGATGATATCCAGCCGTACATCTGAATGTCCGATGGAAGAAGGAAGGTATCTAAGGCACGCTACGTCATTGTAAGAGAAAATTTATGTTGTAAAAGACTAAAACTTAGTCCCATACAATAATAAACTATTTTTTTTTATTTTCATGAAACTGTACCTACTGTTCTTATACCATACTGGTGATATTGTAACATGACGCGTTGGTTTATCTCTACACCCACCAACAATGGAATATTTACTACAATAAAAATAAAGTCAAAACTGAAACGAGCATGTACGCTGAGAAATTTAAGTTATTTTAAGTTAAGAGGATATAAATAGGTACTTCAATTAAGTACATTTATTTCTGATTTATTTTATTTGTATATATTTAGTAATCAGCTTGTACATTTTTGATTCCGGTGTTTATAATTCGTTTCATAATTCGATGGAGTAATTTACATTTCCTTGGTTACAGGTTTTTGACCATACAAAAATAACGGCATCACCTAATCGAACTTATTAAAATCTTAGGGTTTTATAAAACCGTAATCAATGCTTTATATTATTTGATTGTTTAAATTATATTATATTCTATACAAAGTCCGCTGTATAAGTCGCAATTCTTTTCAATTATTAAATAATAATTATTATAATTTTAATGATGAGAATATTTTCATAGGTGCAAAATAATAGCGTGGACGTGCATTCCTTGTAGCGATAAGCGTTTTGCTGACGCTACGTCTACGCGGTGGCCAACCGTCGTTCGAGCTTGACTGACTCATGACTCACGACTCACTCGGCTCACTCGGCTCACTCGATAACTAGCCGCGAAGTAAATAAATACTCTCACAATAAAGTGTTACTTTAATCAATTAGAGTTTGCATTTTTAAAAAGAGAAAACTCCCGCGCTCCGAGTTAACTATTTTAATGCGTGATACTATTATTTATTTATTTTTTATACTATTATTTATTTATTTTTTATGCTATTTTTTATTTATTTTTTACACTATTATTTATTTATTTTTTATACTATTATTTATTTATTTTTTATGCTATTTTTTATTTATTTTTTACACTATTATTTATTTATTTTTTATACTATTATTTATTTATTTTTTATACTATTATTTATTTATTTTTTATACTATTTTTTATTTATTTTTTATACTATTTTTTTATTTATTTCTTACACTATTTTTTATTTATTTTTATACTATTATTTATTTATTTTTTATACTATTTTTTATTTATATTTTATGCTATTTTTAATTTATTTTTTATACTATTTTTAATTTATTTTTTATACTATTTTTTATACTATTTTTAATTTATTTTTTATACTATTTTTTTTATTTATTTCCATTTAAATAGTGAATTGTTTTTTTATTCATTCCAAATCGACTTGGTCATTAATAATCGTGCTTTAAACGAAATTCAAATCTTAAAATAACAATAATACGAATGTTAAATCAATAAAACAAGATCAAAAAAATTTTTACCGTAAAATATCAGTCTTTTTAAGTAAAACCGATATTAGTACAGCGCTACACGGAAAAAAACGCCGGTACTTAATGACATCAGGACCTGTCAAATCACTGAATCGAATTGTGTGAAGCAGTTTACTAAAAAAAAATTAACTCCTGACAGAAATACATACTGAAGAAATAGAGAATTAATAAATTGTTTAATATAATTTTGTCAGACGATGATTATTTTAATTTTTCAACACTTACTGAAAAGGTGTTACAAAATCTCCTTGAGCACGGACGAAGTCGCGGCCAAAAACTAGTTTTCTATAGGAAATAAGACGTTAATCGTTAAAACGAAGCTCATTTCCATACTGCTAACTTAACTTTCGAACTTATGATGCACCCAATCTAACTTGCGTGCTTCGCATTTCCGAATACGTCTCAGTACTGTCTGTTCTCAACACTTCTGACATGGTCTACTTATATAATTAACTAGCGACCCACTCCCGGCTTTGTACGGGTGCGAATTTTTTCTGCAAACTGTATTAGTTTTTTTTTTATAAAAAATCGGTTTCCGTTGGAATTTCGGGAAAGAAATATTACAAGTTATTCCTCTGTTTATATCCAATGTTGTGTAAAAATGTCAAGTCAATCCATCGGTTAGTTTTCGAGTTTTTGAAGCATACACAAACCAACATAACATAAACTGCGCATGTAACTAACTAATAGACGTAAAAAAGATATTTCTTAGTTTCACTAATTTTCTGTGAATGTTTCAGATTTTGTAAAAAAATAGGGGATAACATTCATAAATTATAAAAACTATTTTAATATATTACTTTCAAACTTAAATATCTATGAAAAAGATATATAAGTAACTTCTGCTTCTTACCTAATGGTACAAAACCTGATGATCTTCATACAAAACTATCTCCTTTTTAGATTGACGCTTATGCACTTCGACTCTGTGCTAGAGTACGCCAACCCTTAAAAAAACCTTTGATACATTAAAAGCCTTTGAACGACATGCTGCAACGTTCACTGGTAAAGTCGTAACATTATTATCCAATAATTCGATGAAACTGAAAATAAAGTTAGCGAAGCACAGACGGATAGTATAGTAACGAAATTATGGTGGAACCAATTTGAGATGAACCCACAAAGATAGCAATTTCCTATGAAATTATGTGGAAAATTAAATTTCCTCTTGGAGCTCTCTACAAAAACATACTATTACATATTACTGCTCTACCAAAAGTTAATGAAATCGTATTGTCTTTACAAGAATATTATTATGGACCAGGAAAATTTACTAACAAATCAAAATTGGCCCTGAGTGGCATTCAGGAGTGAAAGAAATTTTCAATTCCAACTTGTAGATGGGGCGAAAAAAATATCTCAAAGTATGCAAAAGTGGTAAAAGTTTCAGATGAATCAAAGTTTCAATTAACAAAATTTGGGAGCTACAATTGCCACAGATAGACAATCAGATAAACATATTATACACACATGTCAAACTTATAACACCCCTATTTTGCGTCGGGCGTCGGGGGTTTAAAATCACGTTAACATAGGCTATATTTTATAAAGTTATGAGGACAAAGTCGCGTGAAACAGCTAATTATAAATAACATTTCTTCCATTTTAAAGCCAAAATAATAAAATAAAAATATTTTCATCACTTAAACAACTTTTAAAAAATTAAATCTAAAAGTATTATAATATTATACGTGCAGTTTAAATAAATTGTTAACACCTAAGCCTCAGTGTATATTATATTTTACAACGTAATGAACATCTTTGTTTGTGGTATATAAAGTACAAACTCCACTGGTAGCAGAGAGCTATAATTTATAACATTATATTTTTTCATTATATTAAGACCCCTTTATCCACATTTGTAAGCATTTTTAAATATATAAAACAGCTACGAAAAAAGAAACATCCTTCACTGTTTCGTAAATAGTTATTAAACAAGAACTTTTTTGTCATTAAAATTAACTTAAAAATAGACGATATTTATCAAGGATTATAAAAAAACACACCAAAAACTGAACTGCATTTGTAGATTTATTCAAAGACAAAAATCGTAAGGTTTTTAAATTGAAAACTTTATTAACTACAAACTTTATTATATATAACGTTTCTAATTTCTTCACCTTGGCAAAACCAGATTTTAATTAATGTAATGAATGATACATGTGCGTTTCTCGGAAATAAATTTTCTTTGACAATCAAATAAGTTGTAGATCAAATTCAAAAAATCAAAAAAGTGCAGAGACGTTACAAGAAGCGTCACGTAATCATTACACTGAAGCATCAGAAATCTTTGAAATTTTACTCATATTGCACGCAAAGAAATTTCACTTCAATAGTCAGCTACTGCCAAAACACAGCAGGGAGAAAATATTAACTGACTGTCCGCTGAAAATGGCTCATCATCACTATAAGAATGCACGAGGAAGGCGGCCATCAGAGAGGAATGGAGGCGTGTTGTGAAGCTTGTCACCTACACCTGAAATGATGACCACGACCACTCTGTCAAGAGTGATACCGACGAGGAAGTCCGCTGAAAAATGCTGAAAAACTTCACCCGAGGACGGTGGACATATGGGTTCGTCTACCGTTCACATAACCCGGAGTAATGTAGGGAGACGCATCGTGAATTTTCGACTGCTTTTCAAGGCTCAGAGGTCCAACTCCGCGCCGTAAAAAAGAGGTGTCTACATCCGTGCAGGGTTCATTTAACGAGGGCAGAAAGTTGCGAGCCACAATGATCCACAGTGTGGCCCGGGGGCTCATAGACGACGCGAAGAATCACCCTGGAGTCTTAGTCGGTAGAAATCCCACATACCCCATTGATCTAACGTAAAAAAGGGTGGAAATATTGAACTATGTATTCACAACATGGTTGTGACCATCTTTTCTCGTCTTAACGCTTTTAGTAGGACCCGTGGCTTAAGTCGAGCTAGCCGTAGGGTCTCATTGAACGAAGTGAGGTAAGTGAGACGTGCTGACGAACGAAATGTTTAGAGAGAACATTCGTATGATAATGTAAGGGTTCCGTTTATATAGAATTGGGGGTCAGTGGTTGGTTGTAAAGTAATCTCATTTCATTTTACATGTACCTCATTTGATAAATGTTCTTGAAAAAATTCCAGGTCCCTCCCCCTATGTTTAGATTTAAGATAGTTAGTAATTAACTTAAGTAATATAATTTTAAAGTAATTTAAGTCCTACACAATGGAACCCTGTAATTGGCGATGTAAGTAGTAATACTGTGTCTATTGTATGTTATTTTGTTTTGCTGTAGGGTTTATGTTCAAAACAAAATAAAATAAAATAAAAGAAGTATTTGCGGACTATTTTTTGTTTGTGTAAAGAAAGAAAGAAAGAAAGAAATTGCTACCAATAAAATTGGTATTGTTTGTATGAGTTTTCTGTCCTTTCTTATGAATTTTGGCGCATGCTAAGGGTGTCCTGGTCGGATCGCGTAGAGAAGAGAAAGAAAACCATTAATGTCAGAAAACTAGAATACTTAAGGCATATCATGCGCAGTAAGAATTAGATCTATTGTAAATAATCACGGAAAGAAAAAAAACAAATTTGGAGGTTTAAAACATTATTGGTTGTCTCTGATCACCAATCTAGGATAACATCTGTTTCGGGGTTCAGTGACGTCGCGCGTGGCAGGTATTTTAATTACTTGTAGCCAAAAACACAGACTTATAGTAAGAAGCAGACAAGTCAGAATGACAGTACTGGTAATGATTCATATAAAATAATATATATTTGCACATTTCGGCAATGCTCGATTGTTATCAGGCTTCTTTCTCTTGGGCAGCTCCTTGCGGCTCCTTGCTTGGCTCACAGGGTCGTACCTTGATGTTAAAGATACGAGTATATCTGTATATCAGAAGCAAACTAAAGTCACATTTAGAAAATTATTTAGTACGCACGATAAACTTCTGAATGTAAGCATGTGACGAGCATGTGACAAAAACGTTACCAGCAAATAAAGAACTGTGAAAATTCATTTTGTTTGATCAAGTAATTGACTGTTCATCTATTTGACTATTACTATAAAGTATTAATGATTAATTGATAATCAAAGTTCTTCAATTATCTGAGTTTAGATAATTTAACTAATTTATTTTAAAATACCTAAAAATATTTTTTAGACAATATAAAAAAAAATGTTTGTACTGAACGTTCATAACGCGAGTCCAAATCGTGCGAGCCATTTTTCAGGCTGTTTGTCGACAAACAGGCTTGCGGTCCACTTGATAGAAAGTGGCTACCGTCGCCTATAATGCAAGCAAATCCACAGGTGCTGCAAGCGAGCTGCCGACCATAGTAGCTTTCAGGGCCGTCTTTACCCGGGGGTGCAAGGGGTGCGGTGCACCCGGGCGCAGAGCGCCCGGGGGCGCCTTGCCGAACCCTGAATATTTAGATATTTCATTGAATTTAACGCCATTGCACAGTTTAATATACTTGTTACGACAAATACGTATGCCCAAAAGTAAATATAAAAAAAATAGTCATCAAAAATAATCATTGTTTTACTTTTATTACGCTTTCGGCGCTTGTCATACCGCTCATGATGTGCAAGCTAAAATGACTCTTATTACTACACAAATAAAAATTTTATTTAATACAACACGCGCGCGGCAAAATCTCTAATCCAAAGAGAGTGTATAAAACTTGGCACATTGCCGCCCGGTCGCCCGCACTTGAAGCAAAATGATCTCTAAGTCAATAAAGTGTGAGTTCATTTGAAATGGGCGCACGGCGGCGGAGCGGCACCTATGCGTCTGTCATAGGCGAGTAATTGCTCCCTTTGATATAGCCGCCCGGGCGCTCGCACTTGAAGCAAAATGATCTCTAAGTCAATAAAGTGTAAGTTCATTTGAAATGGGCGCACGGCGGCGGAGCGGCACCTGTGCGTCTTTCGTAGGCGAGTAATTGCTCCCTTTGATATAGCCGTCCGAGCGCTCGCACTTAAAGAGAAATGATCTCTAAATCACTACAATTAGGTGTAAGTTCATTTGAATTTACAGCGCGGCGCGCGGCGCCTATGTAGTGTCGGTCAGTGATTGATCTGATATCTTCTTTTTAAGTAATTAAATTCGTTAGCTCATTTCATTTGCGACAACCGCCGAATTAGCACAGAAGATCTTAGTGCAGAAATTATTGAGATTTTGTGTAAGTTGTAAATGCATGGAATAAATGAAATTTCTTCGTCATAAATAAGAGAAAAAATATCAAGGTAAGTCAATTTTATTTTTTAAGTGTTAGGTCAATCATTATCATCGTAGCCACCTATCACCCACTCCTGGACATAGGTTTCTCCAAACGACAGCACGCAGTTCTCGACCATCCTCATCCAACTAATACCTAGGCGCCTACCGACTATGTTCGTCGGTCCAGCGGTGGGCTGGAGGGGCGTCCGAAGCTACGTACGTTCGTTCGTTCGTGGACAGTGGTTTCCACTCGAGAACTCGTCGGTTAAAATTAAAATACAATACATAGGTACAATACCGATACCCAAAAGTACTCATACCTAGCTAGAAAAATACATCATTGTTGACGCCATCGTGTTGGAACGAATGGTCCTGCTTGGTTCGAATCCTGGGTTAGGGAACAATTTTTTTGTAGTATTTGTTTATGAGAGAGAGTCATGATTGTTTATTTGTTTATAATCGCAAAAATACAAATCAAAAGCAAGAAAAATTGAGTTTGTTTGATGTATGTACATACAATAAATAGATATTTAGCAATTAAATAATAATATAAACGAGAGTTGGAACTTGGATTGCTGGTGTTTTTCGCCATTACAATCACTGTTAATTGTAATTAACTCATAATTCTATTGATTTCTCAACTAACAGGTTCCTTCTTTTCTTTGTTTTTGCATCATGTTCTTTTTCATGTTAAAATAAAAGTATAATTCTTCACTTTTTTGAAAAAGTAGGTACCTTTTCTAGAGTGTTAATTCCAGAAACTGGACATAATGTCTCGAATGGAGAATAGTTTTGTTTTTTATTTGTATAATTGGGTTTAATTTGTATAATTTAAGTTTAATTTTAGTTTTGTATTTTAGAAAAATAAACAAATTATCAAAATTACGTGTATTGTGTTTTCTTGGTTGACTAGGACCCCTTTCATACTGCAGTGTGTCGTCGGTCGCGTGCCACGCTGCAGTGTAAAAGAAAACGAGGGCGCAGGCTGAGCCCCGCACCCCGGCGCCGAATAGACTTAAGACGGCACTGGTAGCTTTAAGGATAAGTGATAAGGAAGGGATAGTAAAATTGACTCCGACATTCCTTACTGACTCATATGTTGTTTCTTCAAGGTTGTTTTCTATAAGGATGTGGTAACTGCCGCCAGACAAGGCTGTCCAAATGAATGAGAAAGGCAATGTGCCCTGCCGTTACTTAGTCTATTAATTTTTTTATCTACAATTTTGATTTGCCAATTCTATTAGGTCGTTAGGTCTCTGGTAAAAAAGCGTGAACACGTCTTGCTAAGGTGGGTGTAATATATTAGGAAAGATAAGCTCGGCGGTGAGAGAAACGTTGCGCTTACTCAGCCAGCCTCTACTTTACAACGAAATATATGTTTTATTTTTTATTTTTCTTTTGTTGACGCATTGCGCATAAGAAAGAGTACTAAGCTCTCATCAATGTAGCATAGCGAACCCGCGACTTTCTATGCGCCACTTTTTCTTAGGTATCAAAACATTTACTAGGTATTAATATTTATTGCTTATTATATGTATAGAAGTCGCAAAAATTAAGATACCTATAGAAAAAAAAACCAAATTTTTATGTGATTTTCAAGTAACTTCGAAGGAACTACTTAAATTTTCTATACGACCATTATTTCACGATTAATCGATTGTCAAAGTCAAAAATGACTTTTTTGCTTTGATCGACTATAACTCGGTGACAAATCATCGTACAGAGCTTAGGGGGTCAAATTGTAGGGAATTAAATTCTCTAAAATAGTTTTTTGATACCATTAACAAAATAGATTTATTACAGCCGATACACCAATTTCAAGATAAGGAAAAATGTGGAAAAAAAAATCTTTTGGTTTTCTGACGATTACTCATAAACCGCTAATGTGAAAGACATTTAAAGCTCGGATTCAAAAACTAATTTATTTTTTAATAAGCTCTGTATGACCATTTTTTTCGAAGTTACAGCCTGTTGAAAATCACCTAAAAATTTGGATTTTTTTTCTATATCCCTTAATTTTTGTACTTTTGTTACGAGTTGAATTTTTTACTTTAATTTTTAGATGACCTCTCGGGAACAAAACTTTTTTCATAGATGAAAGATAAGATAAGGAAATCTCTTCGAAGGTTAGTAAGAAAACTAACAATTTTTTACTGTTTTACTAAAAGTTTTTTATTGATAACACTAAAGCTCATTAATAACTATTAAACGAAAATAAAGAAAATCACTTCACAGCCCTGCAAATGCTCATGCTCGTAACCGTCATTTTAGTGACGTAATCTCGTGACACACTCAGTACCATTAGCAATATTAACGGGCGAGTGCGGCCAGTGTTTTTAGTTGCGTATGACGTCACGTTGATTTTAATATGACAAGGCTCTTCACATTAGCGATTTCCGGAAATTATACTCTCTTTTATTTTTACCTTTTCATATAGATCGATAACAGTGTTCCTTCAAATAATACTTTCCCTTTTACGTATTTATTATTTTTTGAAGGAGAAATTTTCTTGTTTCTTACACCTTATACTTATTTTGAGTTTAGGTTTATGAATTTAGGTTCAAATCTTTGTCAAATAATGAAAGATATTTAAGAAATTGGCACTTTTGAAACGCAAAGTCTACTA
The DNA here is from genome assembly GCA_936446665.2 of Synanthedon andrenaeformis. Taxonomy (NCBI): domain Eukaryota; kingdom Metazoa; phylum Arthropoda; class Insecta; order Lepidoptera; family Sesiidae; genus Synanthedon; species Synanthedon andrenaeformis. The sequence goes on from OW387798.2 coordinate 920,292, forward strand.
ACACACTTCTAAAATTAAACCGCCCAAGCCTTAAAGCAAACTGGCTTTAAAACTGGTCTTGTAAAAAGTAACCTTATTACGACCGACTCTAGGTATAACTTCATTTGACGTTACATAATTTTTGGCATCGCTCGTGTAGGGAACTTCACGTTGAATGTTGAATCTTACCACTTAGGTATTACAGTTTAATTTTGATTGATGAAAATGAGTTAGATTAACAAAAAGGTTGTGTAAGTCATCTGGGAATTGTTGTTCTTTCAGAAAGTTCACGAGATCTCCAGGCGCCTCTTCATTTAAAATCTTGTGCAGGTCATTTATCGCATCTCTCTGATGTGGTAAATGTTCTAAAATAGTAATACATTAAAAAACGGTAAAATAGACGTACATATTTATAGAATTAATTACCTTAAATTAAGAAAAAGCGATTAAAAAAGAGTAGGTATAAGAAATCAAAAAATGTTTATTTATTTATTTATAATTTTATAAAATATTCATAGTACCCAAATTCTAAAGGTGTCACAATATTTTTATATTTATTATTGATATTTTAATGTATTACTATTTTTTGTAAAGTTTCATACAGAAAATAAGAGCTAAAATTCCTAAAATCTTTATTTCTTTGAACTTTTCTCTGAGTGAAGACTGCGGATCTAGTTGATAGATGGCTCTAATGGCCCTTTTTTGTAAAATGAAAATAGTATTTATGTCCACAGCGCTACCCCAAAGAAGAATTCTATAACACATTATACTGTGGAAGTAACTAAAATAGACAATCATAGCTGTATCGACATCTGTACCTCTACCGTGAGTTATAATGACCGCACTCGCTAGCGAGAGCGTAAAAAATTTTATAATCGTCAATTTGACATTGACAGTTGACAGTTTTTCATATAAATGTTTTACGCTCTCGATAGCGAGTGCGGTCATGGTAAACTCATGATAAATGTACTGTTAAGCGTCGAATCTGCTTAACTGCATAAGCCGCAGAGCTAAGCCTTTTACTTATTTTCTCAATATTGTAATTTCGAATCTACGGTAATACCTAAAAATGCTCAATATTCATATATATATTTTTTACTTATACAAATATTAGCCGCCTGCGCACGAGCCTTCTTCGGCGGATTGGCTGAGAAAGGGCCATCACAATTTATTAATTTTTCTATCTACAACTTTGATTTACCGATTCTATCACAGTATTAGCGTGATACAATATACAAATATTAGCGTTTCTCAGAAAAACATGATCTTGTTAGACGAATTTTGGAGGGAGTTTATTTATGCAGCTCAAGGTATAAAAACATTATTGCTGAATTAAATGCAGGAGGGCCTTAATAATATGGAAAACATGAGAGTAAATATAGAGTAACAACTTTTCCTCAATATCGATAAGAAATAAACATTTTCTTTGCTATGTGCAAACATATAAAACGTTGCACCCCCAGCTATTGTACGACATTGAACGAAAGATGGAATGGGAAATGACGAATCGATCTCACGCCTTTCAAATGCGAAAATGAGAAACTATTCATATGACTTTTTCTATGTCGACAAAACCAATTGAAAAAAATACTTATTTTATTTGAAAAGTTAGTCATGCCGATGTGGTAGGTATCATTTTTATTGAAATAATGACTTATTATTATATCTAATATTAAAATATTTCATTAAAGTGCACCGGTTTTGTTATTTTGATATTCTTTTTACTGTCAATGTCAGTGTCAAGTCTTTTTACTGAAATGACAGTTTATGAAATATACCTGCCTAGATAGTTTATAATAATTTATATCTAATATATAAAATTCTCGTGTCGCGGTGTTTGTTGCCAAACTCTTCCGAAACGGCTGGACCGATTTTGATGAAATTTTGTGTGCTTATCGGGTAGGTCTGAGAGGTTTATCTGAGAATCGGCCAACATCTATTTTCCATACCCCTAAATGTTAAGGGTGGTCCACCCCAAAAAATTTTTTTGGCAAAACAACGTTTGCTGGGTCAGCTAGTAATATATAATATTTTATATAATATTATATAAAATAATTATAAAATATAAAATATACTTTCGTCTAGTTCCTAGTTTATAAAATATAAGAAAATTATATTTGTATTAGTATTGAGTATGGATACTAGTCTGAGTTTGGATTCTCCTTTTTAGTTTATACCTGTATTAAGAGGTCTGCACTTAAATTCTTACAAAATAAATAATAACTAGAAAAATAATACTTACGCAATATTAGATAGTACAGACAAGTTCTCAACATAAGAAAGCACAATTTTTAATTATTATAAATATTTAATTAATCCATCAAACTACTACAAGTAGTCCATTAAACTTTGTACATTTTGACAACTAAGTATACACGTCTTATTTCATATCATGATGCATATCATCATAATATACTAATCAGTTTGTTTACTAAAAAAGTAACAAGAAAACAAAATGCTTGTTTTATGTAAATTTTTTCATTAATTTTTTATCAATCGATCAATGTCTTGACATGTTTCATAGACGCATTCACACCGAGATTCTGTCAAAGTGAGTGATAGTATTTTAGAGAGAAAATTTCAATTTCATCAGAATGCAGTAAGCTATTTTCAATGCGTTTATTCCTTTAATCTTTGCATTATCGTGTTATTTTCTAACTGGGTTAAGTTTTCACTTAGCTGAGAGGTGGGGTTTTGGTTTAACTTTATTTTTTAATAGATCTACGCTTCCTGGCTTCAAGTAGCTAGTAATGATTGAATAAGGGATGCCAGACCCTATTTCCCTATCCCTTATCCCTTGCTTGTTGTATAGGCGACGGTAGCCACAAACCATCAAGTGGACAGTCAGCCTGTCTGCTGACCTTATCATAAAGAAAATTTGGACAGCCTCTTAGAGTAGATCATCGTGAAACAAAAAGCATCGTGACGACGTGTTGTCACATGACGACCGTGAAATAACTGCACTAAAGCTGTATGAGTAAATGATGCTGGACTAATTCTCTTGTCCCTCGTCATTGAGACGACGATAAGCACTTACCATGTGGACTGTCAGCGTGCCTGCCACTCTTTAACGTAAAAAAATAATTCCTTACAAAGTGATTAGAAAATTTGTGGTTAAAATAAATGACGCTAAGTCTGAAGCAGATGTTGCGCTGAGCTTAAAGCTCGCTTAAAACAACAATAAGTCCTTATTAATGCGAATGTTCCCAACAGAGTTCTCTGTAGCGATTATTTTCCTGTATTCTAAAAACAAATGAAAGCTATTTTCATAATATTCGTACTCGTACAAAAATTCCTCGATTATTTCTCTGCAATATTTTATTTTTATTTTTTTTTTATTTACAATAATACACACACACATTATACATCATTACAGGGGTAACCCTAATTTGATGTATATGTTCTTAATCTATTTATTAAAACATTATTTAAATTATTTATATTGCATAGATAATTAAGTACCTATATATAATTTTAAAAATTACAAAATTTACAAAAAAATGTACAATAAAATTACCTACTATAAGATATCACAAATAGTCCTGCCCTACTAAATTCGTTCAGTGTGCAATGGAACAGGTCTATTAATTGTGCTATTTTATTAAGGTTGTGTAAGGCTCGCGTCAGAGGAGCCTTGCTAAGTAAATCCGTTCTAGCGCGCGGTATGGCGAAGAGTTGTGGTTTCCGTCTCCTCCATACAAATCTGTCAGGAACACATAGTCCTATTTTATTTAATAATTCACAATTGCATGTTTTTCCTCTCAGTAATTTAAAAATGTATGATGCGAGTGTAAGATCACGTCTCACTCTCAGTTCGTTATAGCCAACCATTCCTAGCACAAACAAAGTAGGGTATTTCAATGGGTAATGCGGATAAACTCCATAGTATCTCCAATACAAATATCTTGTAAATTTATTTTGTATACGTTCTAACATTAAATTGTATTTAATTTCATGTGGAGCCCATACTGCCGCATTACATTCCAGATTACTTCTTACCAGTGAATTGTACAAGGTTATGATCGTCTTAACATTCTTAAAGCCGCGAGCCATTCGAAGAACAAAACCTAATTTACCAAATGATTTTTTGCAACAATTTGTAATGTGGTCTCTAAATGATAACTTACTGTTTAATTTAATACCTAAGTCTTTAACTTCTTGTGTCCGAACCATCGGTAATCCTTTAACCTCATAATTAAAGACAATAGGTGCTTTCTTTCTTGTAAACGATATGGTTAAACACTTGGAAGAATTAAACTCCAAAAGATTGTTCCTGCTCCATGTCACTACTCTATTGATATCATTTTGTAAAATATCGCAGTCTGCTAGTGTCTGTACAGAAAGTGATAGTTTAAGGTCATCCGCAAATAGAAGGCATTTTGATTCCTTAACCACAGAAGGCAAATCATTTACAAACAAAATAAACAGAAGAGGCCCTAGATTGGTACCTTGACTTACTCCCGATCTTGTGAAATATGGATTTGATGTATGACCAGCATATTCCACATATTGTTGCCTGTCCTTCATGTAGCTTGCAAAAAATCTTAACAAGGGCGGAGTGAAACCTACCGCTGCCAATTTCTTTAGCAAGACATCATTATCTACTAGGTCAAAAGCCTTTTTAAAATCGAAATAAGCGGCATCGACCTGTCCGCCACTGTCAACTTCAGGAATCACTTTGGACATGTAGTCAAGGAGGTTGCTAGTTGTACTCCTTGCGGGCCGAAAACCGTGTTGTGCGTTCGAGAGCTGTGGATTTATTTGTATAATTATTTTTTCGTGTATGACAGATTCTAACACTTTAGCCAAGGTAGATAGCACTGCTACAGGTCGGTATCCCTCAACATGACAACTTAATTTACCCTTGGGTACGGGAACGACTTTAGTAATTTTCCACCTTTCGGGAAAAATTGACGTTTTTAAACATATGTTGTAGATATGTAACAGTGGTTTCGATAGGACAAAACGACAGTCTCTGATAATATATGGCGGAAAGCCATCTGGGCCTGAGGATCTCTTCGGTTTGAGCCGCTGTAATGCGTAAAGTACATCTCGTATTTGTAGACCCTCTAAATGTACACGCGCAGCTGTGTTGTCACCACCTGCCGATATTACCGCTTCATTCACGTTTAAAGTTGCCTTTTCCTTTCTATAAACTGAATGAAAGTAGTCAGCAAACTCCTTTACACATTGTTCAACAGATAAAACCTTCCCATCTTTTAAAATCTTAGTTGGGTTTACATTGCCCTTTTTTGACCGTATATAATTCCAGAAAGCTTTAGGATCTTCCAATAAGCGATTTTCAATTCGACTTTGATGTTCCTCTTGAGCTAGTTTTATTAGTTTTTTAACTCTCGCCCTACTTTGAGAGAATATATCATAATCACATTTAGATTTACTAGTTTTATATCTTTTATGACGAGTTGCTTTTAGTTTTAATTCTCGTATTATTTCCCCGTTGTACCATTCAGGATAAATATGTTTTGTTTTAGAATAATCCAATTTTTTCCTAGGGACATAACGATCCATAACGTTATTAATTGCATCATAGAAAAAATTCATACTTTCTTCCAAATCTAATTCATATATTTGTGTCCAGTCTATATCCCCTATAGCAATATATAATAGTGAAAAATTTGCTTTGTTAAAATTCCAAGCTGTCCGTACATAACCTGATTTCACGTTGGTTTCCTTCGGAACAGTGGCTTCTTTATCGGGGGAGGTACTCAAATCCATTCGCACCTCGATTTGAAGTGGAGGATGATGTGCGTCCACCGATACTAACCCTTCGCCAGCCTCACACACAATAACCGATTTGTCTTCACCTAAGTTACTTAGTACTAAATCTAACTGTCGTTTGTTGCAGTTTCCCACTCCATTACACTGAATGAATCCACAATATGTTACAAGATATTCATAATAATTACGTACAATACTAGAACTTGAATATAAATTAAAATCTCCTAATACTACAATTTTACTATATTTACTACAATATTGCTCAAATATTCTAAATAATATCATATATTCTTCATCCCTACTATTAGGTGGTATATAAACAACACATATACAAAATAAAAATCTTTCACCCAAATAAATCTTAGCAGTTACTAATTCAAATACATGACAATTGATGTTGATGTCATTCGGAATGATAATTTGTCGCAACTCAAAGCGCGGTGTAGCCACGAGACAAACACCACCTTGTTTTCGTCCATCTTCACGATCGCATCGTAAAATTTTGTATCCTGGTGGGATCATTTCAGCATTTTCAATAGATTGATTGCAGCCCGTTTCCGTAATTGCAAACAAATCTGAATTTGAACAAGCTATGGCCATAGAAAATTCTTCTAATTTCGTTCTAAGACCTCTTACGTTTTGATAAAATATTTCAATTGATTTATTTACTTTTCTTCTAAAAAATCTAAACAAAATCCCATCAAAATTGATTCAGCTGTTTCGGAGAATAATCCGGACAGACATCTATGTTAAGTTAAACGTGTTACGTTTACGTACATTTTTTTTTCTATGCGAAAAAAAAATTCTATTCCGAAAAAAATCCGTAATCAAAAAATTTGAAAATTTTTGTTTTTTAAATATCTGAAAAACATCTTCAACTTTCTTTTTTAAATTTATTTTTAAATGATTTTTTCATGTAGATATCTATCATCTAAAAATGTAAAATAAATTTCAAAAATTTAAAAAAGACACATTTAAAGAGTTGATTTATAATTACTATAAGTACTTAAGTCGAAATTAATTCTTAATAATTCAATAATCTTAGAGCTAATACAAAATTATTTTTGATTATAAAAAAGTTACTGCGAATGTTAAAAATGAAATAACTATTATTCAGGGTCATCTTGTTTTCTATATTTATATAAGTAACATTATCATATATATACCTTTGTTACCATAAAAATAATAATAATATTGTAATACACACGCATCATCATACAACATAAGGGCGCTGCACACTGAAAGCTATGTTATATTTAACCTGATCCCGGCTTCGCCCTGGTTCGAAATAAAAACTATCCTACCTTTTAAGTTGGACCAAATTACATATAGTTTTATCAAAATCGGTTCAGTAGTTTAGGAGTTCATCGGCGACAAACATAGGGCCTAGTGCGAGTTTTACTCGATCAAACGCGACGAACAAGTAAATGTCAATTTGTATGGGAATGAAGCAGCGCCACCTGGTGGCTCACATGTAGGTCTGCTTCATTCCCATACAAATTGACATTTACGTGTTCGTCGCGTTTGATCGAGTAAAACTCGCACTAGGCCCTCATGTGACACGAAATTTTTCTATATAGAGAGAGATATGCGCTATCGATATTTGCACAGTATAACATAAACAGATTAAACATAAGACAAATTTATAAAACTAACTTTTCTCAATGTTCTTTTTTATTTGTGCTTGTTTTAAATTAAGTGTACTGATGTTTTTATCATATTTCGACGACTCTGGTGTACGATAAAAACTTGAATAAGTTTATGTTGCTCACCTAAATTGTGTGACTTACCACTGTTATTGTAAGTTTTTTTCTGTGTAAAATTAAAAAAAAAAAATTATTTATAGTAAATAAATTATTTAACTGAAGTTTTTTAACACAGTAGAAACTCGATCATCCGGCCCTCAGTTATGCGGATTCGCGATTATCCGGACTACCAACCGCGAACAATTATGTATATTAAGTAAATACCTAAAAGTCGAATTATAACAAACATGAACGCTTAATAATTTCTTAATAAACATTGATTTTCGTTGATATGTATTTGTTGTTTTTAATAAACACATAACATTATGTACAACATATGCAAAAAACCCGCTTTTCTTCATACATTCAATTATTAAGAACAATTAGTCCGGTTAATCGAGTTTCTACTGTAGGTACATGTAATAGCAACAGTCTTAACTGTTATATCAAAGATCTTTGGTATAACAGTTAACAGTTAACCCGGCATTTCCTTATAAATACAATATTATTGGGTAGTTTATTGCCAAACGCCAGATAGCACTAAAAGTAATGAAAACTATTGGAATTTATAACAATTTTTTTTACAAATTCTTATTTTATCGTTTGCTATTCGAAGCTTTTAAATCATGTTGTGTGTAACAGCCCTTAACGCTAAGAGCTGTTACTCAGTTAGGTAATAGCACTTTTTTCACTCGTTTCTGGGTGTTACATTTGGGGAACGAAAATGCTTGCACTGTAAACCTCTTACAAGATTGCCTAAATATCCTGAGGAGATTTTCTTTTAGTTTTTCCTTTCGTAAAATACTCACATACTTATTGGTGACGAGGGTTGACTCCCAGAGTGGTTCAAGACATTAGGCCAGCCTCCTCGTAAGTCTTGCAGGAATATATATAAGGTTACTGATCTCCAACACAAAGGTCACTGGTTCGATTCCAGACAAGGTTTAACATTTTCCCTTGTTTAAGGTGTAATGGGATCCCATAATACAAGCCCGGTTCTTGTGTTTGTTGTTAGTAAACAAATAGAAAGAAAGAAGGAAAGAATGTTTTATTCACGCAACATACAGACACAAATATAATACAAAAACCACAAGACATAAATTAATAAAAAAGGAGTAACTAACAGTAATTTTTAGCTTTATGTAAAAAACGGGTGAAAGATGCGCGTGCGCTCGCGGCAGTGAATCGGATGCAGCGCTGATTTTCAGACAGCACCGTTTAGTCCAGTCATTATATCTGAAAAAAAGGCAAAGAAATCAAAATGAACATAAAAAGCTGATTTTTGGATATTGTGTTCGGGGGGCTCAGAAAAGCTTAACTTCAAATTGTCGACCAAGATTTCCTATGAGCTTTCGCCGCCATCTTGAAAAAGGGGTAAATTTTTATTTTTTACCGATAACTCGGCTATATAATAAAATCGCCGTCATGCATATAAAAAAATAGCCTATATTATCTCACTGATAACGTAGCTTTAGGTGAAAGAATTTTTAAAATCGGTCTAGTAGTTTATGAGTTTATTCTTCACAAACAAAAATACAAATCTATTTATAGGTTATATTAGTTCTACCTATAGAACTAATATAACCTATAGAATTTTTCAGGTAATATTCAAGACCTAGGTTACATTTACCTATGCGGATAGATAATATTTTTCATGAAATTGCTTTATTAACTATTCATTTTTTACAAATTTTCATTTTATTAAATAATCTCAAAATATGTTAATCCAGGTAATAAACTAACTTTTTTGCGTTATCGATTAACAATCATCCTTTAGGAACAAAAGGGAGTCAAATCCTCTACATCAGTGGGGTGAGGAACTATTATTTCCTCGAACTAAGCGGAATTTCTCTCCACTGCTTATGTCCACCACAGTCCCACCTGTGGTGAGACAGACACTTGTGAAAGCGAGCGTAACCGACCGGACGACCCAACAGTCGGTTTTTCTTGAACGCTCTTTTCCCTCCGCGGTCCAGAGAAGACTTAGACCAGCTCTACTCTGATCACTGGTTCACTGTGTAGAGACGGACCCCCCGTTAGTACTAGCATTATCGCTTCTATATATGCTATGTGTTGACGACACTTTGATACCGCGATCTAGAGCTCGCCTGAGAGTGAAGAGTACGACGATATGCATATTCGCAAGAGCGACAGAGATAGACATATTTATATTGCCATCTATCGTTTCATTATCGAACTAAGGATAATTTATAAGTAAGGATACGAACTAAGGATAAGTACATAATTGTCGGGAAAATTGAATGTTTATTAAAAAGTAATTTATTTAAGGAAAATTCTTTATTTTATTATTCATGTTATAATAGAAAAAAAAAGATGGTTTTTAGTCATTACCTACTTATTAAATAGGTATGTATGTACGCTATCTAACATCCGCTATTTGTCAATAAACGTTTGATATTCAAGGGTAGATACTGACCTTGCACTGACCTGTAATACGCTGTAATATATTTTATTTATTTATTTAGATTACACTGGACAGGCTGTCACCTACAAATGAGAGATAAATTCGTGTACTATTTTGAAACGCCGCCCTCGGAACTATCCAGAACTAAATTTGACATTTACGTAGTTTTATTTCATATTCGGATGTCGGAAGGGAAAAAATCGATATATCGATATTTATTAAAATATCAATATCGACGTCGATGTCTCGAGGAAAATAATCGGTCAAGTTTTCAAAAAAAATTAAGTTTTTAAAATAATAATGTATGTTCTGTTAGTTAAGTAGTTCAGATATAATTAAATCGTAACGAGCCGTCTCTGTCCATAGATATTATTTCAACAATCTTACAAAGGCCTTAAATACCTAGATTATAGAATTTTCACCGGTTTGTCTGTGCACGTTACCTTGATTAAACTTTGGGATACTTTTTATCCTGGAAAAATATTACCTTCTGTGATATTTTCAAAAAACGAACAACAGCTCGTACGAAGTTGTAGGCACCAGCTAGTTACAATAAAATAAAGTCGGTCGACATATAATTTTTAGGATTTCATCTCTTTAACTATGTATTTCAGTAGGTTCCTATGTACTGAAGAATTGTTTTGGATGGAACATTACATTTTGTATAGAGAAATGAGTAGTCTGTGTAAAATGATACCTACTCATACAAACCTTATCCTCATCCTGTCTATTACTTTACCTTAAAAGCAATCACATCTAAAGTTGCCTTCGTTCCCAGTTGGTGGTGAGTCACTTACGATTATCAAAAAATTGGTTTGCTGTTCACTTCACCGACAGCAATACCTAATGCCTTATTTGATTCAAAATACATAAAGAAGTTGATTTCCAAATATTGATTCGCAGTGGTTCTAGTAAAATTCCCACTAGTTCAATTAGTTGATATCGGTCGATTCACAATATTTGTTTGATGACATTACTCTCATTCCTTTTTAACATGGGAATAACCTTCTGCTTTGCCGCTACCTACCTTAGTGGGATAAAGGATAAGGGATTAATAGGGACAGGGGAAGTTCTCATGGCATTTTCTGCTGACTGCATATAAAATTGGATAGCATTTGTTTAATTTTATCCAATTCCTTTTTTTTATATTGAGCGCAATCAAAAACTTTGGTCGTAACGTCCAATGTAACTGAATTAACAAAAAAAAAATTGGCTATGAATATTTTTATAGCTATTATACTATCTTTTATCTGCAAAACAAGTTATCATATGGTCACACAATAAAATACATGCAACATGACGTAATTTTAATAAAACATATTTATTATAATTAATTATTAAATTACTTTAGTGGGCAATTACAACTAATACAACTAACGCCTTCGCAGGCGAGGCGTTTCTGGGTATTACATTTGGGGAACGAAAATGCTTTCACTGTAAACCTCTAACAAGGTTGCCTAAATATCCTGAGGAGATTTTCTTTTAGTTTTTCCTTTCGTAAAATATGTACTCACATACTTACCTATTGGTGACGAGGGTTGACTCCCAGAGTGGTTCAAGACATTAGGCAAACCTCCTCGTAAGTTTTGCAGGAATATATATATATAAGTACAGGGTGGAAAGATAAGTCGGGCCCTGGAGGGAAACTACCTTAAATCCTTAAGATAGCTCATTTTACATAAAGGAAACATTCCTTTATTTTTAAAAAGAAACAAAACTGCATTCAAAGATTTTCTAAAACTCGCTTGGCTCGCCCGGGACTCGAACCAACTAAAATTAAAAAAAACAAACACTCACTATTTTATTATACTAATCGATAGGATTATTATTCAGGATAAAATCTCTCTAACAAACATTTGGTCTTACTCTCGTCTGTCGTACAAGATATCCATAAAGAATAGGTACTTATTTAGTACACAAGTTCTTTAATGAACGTAATGTAAAAAATGTTATTTATGAAACCTGTTATGACACCGTGCATAACAGGTTTGTTAGAGAGATTTTATCCTGAATAATAATCCTATCGATTAGTATAATAAAATAGTGAGTGTTTGTTTTTTTTAATTTTAGTTGGTTCGAGTCCCGGGCGAGCCAAGCGAGTTTGAGAAAATCTTTGAATGCAGTTTTGTTTCTTTTTAAAAATAAAGGAATGTTTCCTTTATGTAAAATGAGCTAACTTAAGGATTTAAGGTAGTTTCCCTCCAGGGCCCGACTTATCTTTCCACCCTGTATATAAGGTTACTGATCTCCGACTCAAAGGTTCGATTCCAGACAAGGTTTAATATTTTCCCTTGTTTAAGGTGTAATGGGATCCCATAATACAAGCCCGGTTCTTAAGTGTTTGTTGTTAGTAAACAAATAGAAAGAAAGAAGGAAAGAATGTTTTATTCACGCAACATACAGACACAAATATAATACAAAAACCACAAGACATAAATTAATAAAAAAAGGAGTAACTAACAACAGTAATTTTTAGCTTTATGTAAAAAGATGCGGGTGAAAGATGCGCGCGTGCGCTTGCGGCAGTCAATCGGATACTGGCTCAGCATTGCATTGTGTTGAGATGCAAGACAAACACCTGCAGCCAGGGTGCTATAAACAAACAAAAGGTTGGGTGATTTTTTGCAAATTTTATTAAATAATCTTAAAATATTGTATGATTAATCCAGGTATAAACTTATCGTTATCGTTTTGCGTTATCGATGGAACATCCAAAAATACAGAAACAAAAGGGAGTCAAATCCTCTACAACAGTGGGGTGAGGAACCATTTCCTCGAAACTAAGCGGAGTTTCTCTCTCCGCTCGTAATCACCTGATTTTGTCCACCACAGTCCCACCTGTGGTGAAACAGACACTTGTGAAAGCGTAAGCGTAACCGACCGGACGACCCAACAGTCGGTTTTCCTTGAACGCTCTTTTCCCTCCGCGGTCCAGAGAAGACTTAGACCAGCTCTACTCTGATCACTGGTTCACTGTGTAGAGACGGACCCCCCGTTAGTACTAGCATTATCGCTTCTATATATGCTATGTGTTGACGACACTTTGATACCGCGATCTAGAGCTCGCCTGAGAGTGAAGAGTACGACGATATGCATATTCGCAAGAGCGACAGAGATAGACATATTTATATTGCCATCTATCGTTTCATTATCGAACTAAGGATAATTTAAAATGCATAATTATAGGGAAACTTGAATGTTTATTAAATTTATTTAAAGAAAATTCTTTATTTTATTATTAATGTTATAATAGAAAAAAAAGATGGTTTTTAGTCATTCTCATTACTTATTAAATAGGTATGTACGCTATCTAACATCCGCTATTTGTCAATAAACGTTTGATGTTCAATCTATGGAAGTTAGACACTGACCTTGCACTGATACGCTGTAATATATACCACTGGATAGGCTGTCACATACAAATTAGTCGTGTAGAGATAAATTTGTGTACCATTTTGAAACGCCGCCCTCGGAACTATCCAGAACTAAATTTGACATTTACGTAGTTTTATTCCATATTCGGATGTCGCAAGTGAAAAAAAAATCGATATATCGATATTTAAAATATCAATATCGACGTCGATATCTCGAGGAAAATATATCGGTCAAATTTTCTGTTGGCCTACGAGACATTCGTTACATAGTTAGTTCAGATATAATTAAAACGTAACGAGCCGTCTCTGATCATAGATATTATTTCAACAATCTTACAAAGGTCTTAAATTCCTATAGTTTATAGAATTTTCACCTGTTTGTCTGTGCACGTTAATCTCAGAAACGGCTTAACCGATTTGGATGCGGTTTTCACTGATGTATAGATAATTACCTTGATTAAACTGGGATACTTTTTATCCTGGAAATTACCTTTCTGTGATAAAAACGAACAACAGCTCGTACGAAGTTGTAGGCTGGTGCCAATACAATAAAATAAAGTCAGTCGACTCATAATTTTTAGGATTTTATCTCTTCAACTATGTATTACTTTCAGTATGCAGGTACTTTATCTATGTACTGAAGAATTGTTTTGGATGGAAGAACATTACATTTTGTATAGAGAAATGAGTACATAGTCTGTGTAAAGTGATACCTACTCATACAAACCTTATCCTCATCCTGTCTATTACTTTACCTTAAAAGCAATCACATCTAAAGTTGCTTGCGTTTCCAGTTGTAGGGGAGTCGCTTACGATTAACCATCATCTTAACCAAAAAATGGGTTTTCTGTTCACTTCAGCGACAGCAATACCTAATGCCTTATTTGATTCAAAATAAAGAAGTTGATTTCCAAATATTGATTCGCAGTGGTTCTAGTAAAATCCCCACTATACTAGGGGCCACTGAGAAGCGATACCAAATGTAAACAAAGTTACCACAAGGTCATTTTTTTATGCAGGACTTAAGCGCGGCGATGTCCGGGTTGTTATTATCAAACGGAAGCTTGTATGCTACATTGTCTCTTTCTATCTTGTGTCAAATAGATACAACATAGAAAGAGATAATAGATTGTCAGTTCAAGTAAGGTGAATAAACTTTTGTATCTCACCAATTTGGCTCTACTATAGTTCAATTAGTTGATATCTGTCGATTCAAAATATTTGTTTGATGACATTACTCTCATTCCTTTAACGTCGGAATAACTTCCTGCTTTGTCGCATTTCCGCTACTTACCTTAGTGGACTAATTGATAAGGGATTAATAGGGACAGGGGAAGTTCTCATGGCATTTTCTGCTGACTGCATATAAAATTGGATAGCATTTGTTTAATTTTATCCAATTCCTTTTTATATATATTATTTAGCGCAATCAAAAACTTTGATCGTAACGTCCAATGTAACTGAATTAACAAAAAAAAATTGACTATGAATATTTTTATAGCTATTATACTATCTTTTATCTGCAAAACAAGTTTTCATATGGTCACACAATAAAATACATGCAACATGACGTAATTTTAATAAAACTTATATTTATTATAATTAATTATTAAATTACTTTAGTGGGCAATTACAACTAATACAACTGAAGGCCTTTGCAGGTGAGGGACAGTCCTTTGGGGTACTTTTTGTAGATCGCTTAAAATTTCATCGAAGGAGACAGTTACTTGTTGTAAGCTCAGGGTTGTTGTTACTTTTGAAAAGTATAATCAAAAGTGTCACTTTTAGTCATTTTTTGTGATATAAAACGTCTTATTTTAGGATCAAATTTGAGATATTTCTGTTTTTTCTTCGACTTAGTATGTGAAGTCATTTATGTTCTAAAACGTTGTTTTAGAATTTTTTAAATAACTTGTATATTTATCTGCGACTGCTAGTTTAAAAACTGTTTTAATGAGAATTCATTTTAAAATATTTTTTAGCCATGTACTAGATTAAAAAAAAACTACAAATGATATGACGTTAACATTACTTGTCTGAAATTACTAAAAATCATAAATTTTGACTCCAGCGTGATTCTAATGGATTTTCTCTCTTTATTCTAAGAAGACAAATTAGGCCACGAGAATAACGCTTTTCTACCAAGTCCTACTGAAACAACCTAGGACATCAACAAGGGACCAAAGTTTTCCACACTTGTATTATTATTTGTATTGTATTATGAGGACAAAAGAGTCCTTCGCCTGCGCTGGCCTTAAGAGTACACGGGGTAATTTTACAGCAAAGCATTTCATTCAATTAAGGCCCCCCTCGCTCTTTCTATACACAAAAAAAAAAGGTTTACTAACTAGCTCACAATTGAGGGAAATATAAATGCTTCAATTTACTATATATCCTTTAACTATATAAATATATTATATGTGTTATAAATATCGCAATCTTGACATATTGACTTGAAATGTGAAATTATTGAATTTTATTTTACTTCATTTCTTTTTATTTGAGGGAATTAATAAATAATTTAAGTTAAAAAAAAAACTTTTTTAACTTCTTAAAGAAATAACTTTATTTCTACTTTCTTAAAGAAAGTACTTCTAAAAGAAATAAGAAAGAATAAAAAGAAAAGTAATCTTAATTCGTCTCTAAGAGTGCAAAAAAATAATAGAATTTCACATTTTATTTCACGCCATGAAAAATTTATTAAAAAATTATTTTTCTTTAATAGTCATTTCTTTTTTAGGCTAAAAATATTAAAAGAATATTATATATAATAACTTCACCGTTAAACTAGTTAATTATGAGTCTCTTAGTAAAATTACCACGTGTAACCCCAACTACATTAAAATTAAAGTTAGAACGAATAGTAACATAAAAATAAGTTGAATTTATAAAAAAAAAAAACAATACAAAAATCACTATAGACAAATATTATATACACACGTCTTTTATTTAATGATTTTTTGTCATCATTTCAAATTTCATTCAACAAACTTCCCTTTAAAGTCACTTTAGACAGCTGTCAATTTCTACATCTTTAGATAGTAGAAAACAAAGCCTGTCCCTCTGTATGTACATTTAGATCTTTTAAACTACGCAACCGATTTTGATGCGGTTATCCCTAATGGATAGAGCGATAAACGAGGTCATTGTCTAGATGGCGTTGTAGGTGTAAGTTCAAATTAAGTTTATCTGTGAAAATGTATAGATGTAGATCAGTCTTTCCCAAAGTGGGCGATAACGCCCCCTTGTGGGCGCTGCAGGCCTAAAGGGGGGCGGTAAGAGACCTAGAAAAAAAAATGGCGGCGTTGTGTAGAGGCTTGGGGGGTGATTGATTTTAAGTAGGTGAAAAAATGGGGGCGCTAAAAAATAATTTACTCTCAAAGTGGGCAGTAGACAAAATAAGTTTGGGAACCCCTGATGTAGATCAACATCAAACGCAATGGGTGCAGTTTTATTTATTAATGAATATAAAAGCAATAATAGAAAAAATGTGGCCATTAAATGGTAACAAGCGACACCGGGAGCGGGTCGCTAGTTACTCATAATATATTCTTTGAGATTTTTGTATTTTTGTATGTTTGTAATGAATTTTAAAAGTTCTTTCACCTATAGGATAGGAAGCAACATTATGGGCGAGTGACAGGCTACATTTTATAAAGTCACGCGGGCGAAGTCGCGTGCACCAGCTAGTGTTATTATAAGACAAAGTTGATGTACGCCTCTATTCTGTTTTCCCTCTAACTTTAAAACCATCCAACCGATTTTGATACGATTTTCACTATGGAAAGAGCGATAAACAAAAAAGGTTTATGTTTAAATTTTTTCTTCTTATTATTATTATACAAATGTAAAATCATTATTTGACTGTTACAATGACCACGTTACAGCTGTCAAAAGTGACATATAATTTTTACAACTGACAATTTTATAAAATCCTTTCACGACAAGATTTGTGATTGACAAACTAACTTTCTCCAATGTGCATAAATCGTTTTAAATATTCATCTCTGTCACTTCTGTCACAACTACTGTGACAGAAGTGATAGAAAAATTTTCATTAATTAATTAATTTTTTTACTGTCATCCTTCTGACTTACTTAAACGAAAAGAATCCATAATAATATAAAATTATTTTTCTACATTCGTACACTAACTAGACGAAAACAAATTAAAAATTAACGAAACTAATATTTATTTATTTCTTTTTACGTACATAAGGGGAACGTATGCACCTTATAATTTCGTATCAAATAAATAATCATATTAGATTTGTATGGTATTAGAAAAATTATATTAGACGATATTTAAAAAAAAAAAACACTAGAATATCTGTAAATCGCAAATATTCAACTAAGAAGGCGTCTTGATTGTTTTCTATAATGATATATTTCCTTTGCACGGAAAAGTATATATTATGCGATTTTTTTTTCCTAGTGCACAATATGTAACTTAACTCAATATCCGAGCAACCAATTTGAAAAACATTTTACTATTTCGCCTACAAAATTTATTTTTTTAAATAACTTATTTAAAAAAAAAAGCTTATCAATCAATCAAGTGCATGAATAGATTAAACTCAATTCAAGGGCAGATAGTGTATCGTCTCCGCTGAGGCGTTCTCTATGGTGATCACTGAGGCGACGTCCGTCGCTGGAATCTCCACTTCCTCAGTTTCCACCTCCTCAAACTCGTACTCCTCAATCTCTTCCATCCCCCCGATCTCTTCCACCTCTAACTCCTGCTGGCTAGAGTTGGACTCGTCCGCGTTCGTCCAATCGTCCGTCGTTTGATCCGTTGATCGTCCATCCCTCTTTTTCCTTCTGTTTCTGAAATGGAGATATATAATCGTAATGTCTCTAAATGGCACGCGTGCTACAATGCCGTGGGAGTTAGAATGGGAACGTACCTCTTGGGGTAGGGCTGCTTGAGGTGGTAGGTGCGGTAGTGGAGCTTCATCGAGTTGCTCTGGGTGAACTTCTTGTCGCAGAGGGGGCACGGGTAGGGCTTTTCGCCCGTGTGGCAGACCAGGTGGCGCTTGAGGCCGATCTTCGAGTGGAACTCGCGGCCGCACGTGGGGCACGCGTGCACCACCGAGTGCGTGTGCAGGTTCTGGTGACCCGGCACCGAGCATGGCTGCAAACCACAAACATTTAGATCGTTTACAAATTCAACTGTGGTGGCTGAAAATGAGCACTTGTGTAGCATCTCAGCACAGTGCCACCCATTTTTATTAATTTCTGTCTCGTTGTTTTTGTATTATGTTTGTGTCTAACTTTATGTTGCGTGCAGTGAAGAAAATTCTTGCTTTCTTTCTTTCTTTCTTTCCGCCAAAAGATCACCTAAGTGTACCTTGAACACTGCCAGATTTCTAATATACATACTAATAATAATAATATAAATATTTTAAATGTGAAAGTAACTAGTCTGTCTGTCTGTTACATTTTCACGACTTAACCACTCAACCGATCATCATGAAATTTTGCATACACGTTGTCGGGGATGCAGGAAAGGACATAGGGTACCTTTCATCTAGAAATAAATTACTGTTTCCGAGGAATCATCTAAAATTAAGAAAACTAACGTCTGACAAAAGTGTAATAGCAAGGATGTCCAGGCGTTATGTTTCTTATTATTTTTCATCACACTTTCTTATATTTTTAGAATTTTATTGTACATGTGTGGTGCCATACAAGACACCACAATAGTTTTTTATCAGGGATCATACAAATTTTACAAATATATTAGTAATATCATAGAGAAAATAGTACTTTAACCAGTATAGAGAGTCAACGTCCGAATCCAATTGAAACCTTTTGTTTTATTTTCTCTCTGGCTCACTGGATGTCGCTAGTAATGTCGAATTTAATGTTACATGATATTTTCATATTGACACTATTTTTACTTTCTACCTGGCTCACTAGATGTCGCCATATAATAATCAAAAACATCATATAATAATACAACACGTGTTGTATTACAGCAGATGTATTGGCTAGGGGCTCAGAGTAAATATAAGCAAGCTATAGAGCGAACGTTAGCGAGTATGAACTGTAAGCACGGGTTTGAACAGTATCGAAATTGCAATGGCGACGCTATTAGTCACAAATGTCGCGCGCTGAATGTTTCTCCCACCGATATTTATTTAAATTTAATGTTATAATGGTGAATGTGCAGTACCAAGCTGTAAGAACGATTCACGGAAGCAAACTAATAAGAACAATGATTTTTCTTTTCATCGGTAAGTAATATTTTGATTAGAAAACACGGATTTTAACAAAATTACTCATGGCGAGAAAGGAGGTTGCGGGAGGCGCGGGGGCGGGTCCACGCAGGACGCGTTTCCGCGCCTCCCGCTTCACACCTCCTCCGCCTTGAAGATAGTGCTGTACCACGTTGTACTCGAATATTGTGTAATAACATGATTTCTTCCGTAATAATAATATGTAAGTATTAGACATTAATATTATTTGTATTATCTACTAACAAATTATGGATTAATATTTAAAATAATTCCCCCTTCACGTCGTTACGCCCCGCTGTCGTCCAGGCGTGTTGCTTACTGTAGACAACATACAAATTTTTCTTTACTTTGAAATCATTATTTTATTCTAGTTTTACAAAATATGAGATTTATAAATACTTACCTACATGATTATGTTACGTACCAACATAATAGATACTTATAAATAATAAGTTATTATAAGTACCATACAAAATTAAGGCATTTAAGTAAGTACCTATTACTTACCTACAAATATATAATAAAATACATACAAGATCGTACAACAAAATAATATAAAAAATACATACATACAAAATACATACCTACTTAATACTTAAACTAATGAAGTACTGACATTTACGCACAGACATTAATCGTGGCACATCACTATTCAACCGCTACATCTATCTATCAGTATCTATAGAACAGCTGCTTACACTTAGCATAATGGACAACAAGCGACGTTAGCGCTCTATAGCTTGCTTATGTTTACTCTGAGGCTAGGGGTTTGTTGCTTGCAAGCTAGTCAATATCGAACTGCAGTATACATTGATGCGTTAGTACTGAATACTGTTATTTAGTTTCTTATCATAAAAGCAATGTAGGTATGTACATTTGGAATTGCGTGACAATTTTGCATATAAAGCTCAATGATTACTAAGATTTCGGAGCTTTCTGCTTGCTACGCCTCATTTATAGAACACTAAAAATATTCATTTTCGACTTGATTTTTAATTATTTTACATTTATTTGCTCATTACAAATGTGAAATAAAAAAGACTAGCAAAAACTTTTCTAATCGTAAATTAAAACAAAATTTTGGGAAAATGTATTAATCTGTAATTTTTCTTAGAATTTCGAAAAAATGCTCTAGTTTCTACAAAAGCAAACTGATAAATAGTAATAATAATAATTTATTTGCAGAATATAGGTAAATTACAATGGTTTTACACTAAATAAGGCTCGCTACATAAAAAATCCTTATTTTTAACATAGGTAAAACCAAATTTCATATGCAGGTAGCCAGATCCAAAAATCGTGTTCTGATGTAATCATGGACGTAGGTAATAACAGGACAGCTTACTTAAAAAAAATGCATTTACGATAATTAACTGTAATAGTTACACTACATTTATCATTGCGCCTTATACAGAGGCTAATCATTAACATTATGTAATTATTGTTCTATTTATTTCTAGTACGCATTTGTACTACAGATTGCTGTCTGATACGTTAGTATCCACATAGAGTAAATAGTACTTAACCAGCTACTATTTAGATTGTATTGTAATGTATTTTCCCTTATTTCTTGCTAAAATTTTTGCAGTTACCAACACAGGTGTCCAGTTTCCGAAAGAATAGTCGAAGAATATTATAATATCTCATTAATATCTAGTGGAATAGTGCCTCAGAGTATAAATTCTAACAAGTAGATAACTACATATTTTTACTCTATGTATAATACCTGCTATCTCGCTCTGATCAGAACAACTGACAACCTGGTACTTTACTCTATGCTGGTACCGATAACATTAGAAACTTCAGTTCTACGCCATCTATTGTACATGATACGAATTATGCTGGTATTCGACTACAGCGACCTTTGACGGATTTTTAATGGCAACTTATAATCATCATCGATACAGGCGCCATCTAAATTTAAGCGACATTTTCGACCTTTTATGTGTCTCTACGTGTGTAACCCTCTATACTAAGTACTATTTTCTCTATGGTAATATGTATATAAATTACCGCCAGTGAGACGCCGCATATCTCGCAAATGTGTCTCTCGTTGGGCGGAGTGAAGGAAGTCCCGGGATGATTCTCCAGGTGATGTTTCTGGCAAGCGGACTGAGTCTCGAAATGCTTGCCACACTGTCAAGTAATGTCATTAAATCAGTGCAAAATTCCCATTGAATTTTTTTCCAATTTCCAATACGGTAAGAGTTCAGTAAGTTCGCGAGAAAAAGGTCGAAAGCGCCATGTAAAATACGGCGCTTACGCGTTCTTCGCTCCTTCCTTGCGAATTAGTTACGGAGCATTACCGTAACTAAATCTTCATAATATTTTATTTCATTTCAAAGCGCTTGTAAACATAGACGGATGTTTGAATGTTTTTTTTTTAAACCTATTTGACTGTAATTTTTCTTAAAACAAGAAAACTTGGCATGAATTATGAATTGTCATTAATATAAAAAAGTTAATCAAAAATCAGTCATGTTGAAGTTAAAATTAGTTAGGCTTTAAAAATTTAAAATCACTATAATATGATTTTTCTTTAACTTCATTGTTTTCTTTAACCTTATAACAACTTTAAATAAATAAACAATTGTGATGTTGAATCATTATTCACTACAAGAACGAACCTGATAACAGGTCATCGGTTTAGTCCGATTTCTCTTGCGTCGCTTGATCCTTCGTTTGTCGACGACCACCTCCTCGGCGTTGGCGCTCCTCCTTCTCAGCCGCTTGGTGATCTTCTGCTGTTGCCTCTTGCCGAGGATCTTGCGCGGTATGTCCACCTCATTCTTTATCTCGTGTCTGGCGAAACAATAAATACATGGCCAATTGAAATCAATTACAGTGGTGCACACTTTGTTCGTTCGCGCAGAAAAGAAAGTACGGCTCCGACGATTAACGAAGAAAGCTTAAAACTTACAATTAACCTTATATACAATATCTATAAGGTTCATAATAGAATGTAGCCTCTAACATGGCGGCAGCTGGCGACCAATATCGCCAAGTGTGTGGATTGGTCGATAGCGTTTCCCACGCTTTAAAAACTCCTCTTCTGCGCATGTACATCCCTAAAGCCATATCAGTTGGGTACTACTACTGGAAAATCCCCTAATATATATTTTTTAATTAATTTTCCCCTAGTTTGTTATAAACATGTCCATTCCCTGGTTATTTATTTTGTTACTAGCTGACACGGCGAACTTTTTAGGTATGAGAAAATGAATTTTATACACATTTTTTTTATTGCTTCCATATCACAGATGTTTTAATATTATTATGCCTTAAGGAAAAACTCACTCTATACTATATATATAATATACAAAGTATGAAACAACTCACTCTACACCCTCCGTATGTAAACTAGAGTGGAAGACGTGTTCCTCGTAAGCCTTCCTCGTCTCAAAGAGTATGTCGCACCTCTCGCAGTACGTGTTCCATTCCTCATCATCGTCAGCACTCTCCTGGAAGACATCGTTTCAATATTAACGAGCTCCAACATCACAAACAAATCCTTACCATTTACCACCTGCCATTATCACCATCATAAATTATACTTTGGTTAGCCCTGGTTTATGGACTAGTTACAAGTTTAGTTAGTTTTTTTTTTATAAGTCTAAAATTTAGAAAATTTATTGATTCGTTTTAAAATGAGTCATAATATTTTCATTACTCACAATATCATCGTTGACGTGTTTGATGAGTTTATGATTGTGAAGACCGAGTTCGCTGACGAAGGAAACACCGCACTTACTGCAAATGAAATCGCTCCGGTGGACTGTACGCAAATGCGTGTAATATGTAGATAAATGCCTGAAAATTACAATACAAAACTATTATTGCGTCCTGTGGTTTTTTTTTTTTTTTTTCTCAAATTAGAATAGAATCAAAACCTTTTGAAAAAAAAAATGCCCACCTGAAAATTTCACCACAATGTATGCATTTTCTCGTAACGCCACTGTGGTATTCCTCGTGCAATTTTGCTGTATTTCTGCAATAGCAAATTGTATTACTGTATAACCATTAATATTACAAATAATTTTTGTTTTGTTTTACAAATGAGCAAAAAACACTAAAAACTAATTTTTTATCTGAGTAACATAATAATTAGGTACAACGTATACAATTTTTTTTTATATATTTTATGTAATTATTATTATAATTATAGGATATGTATAAATATATACTTCGTCCGGGATGTCATTTTTATATATTATATATAATACAAACCTTCCCCGTTTATCCCTCTTTTCATATGTGAAAACCAAATTAAAATCGGTCTACCCATTCTCGAGTTTTTGAAGCATAGACAAACCGACTTAACATTTTTATATATTAACTAACTGTTGTACGCTAATTCGTTCGCGTAACTTTATAAAATATAGCCTATGTTACTCGCTGAGAATGTAGCTTTCCATATGTGAAAGAATTTTTAAAAGCGGTCTATTAGTTTTTGAGTTTTTTTATTACAAACATACAAAAATACGAATCTCCTCTCTTTATAATACTAGTATAGAAAAAGATAATTAATTGCTTTGAAACGGTGCAATGACTTTGAATGGTGTACTCACTCTAACTCGCAGACGAGTGGACACCTCAAACACTCGTATTTAATGAAATGCTGCCTCATGTGAGCACGAAGTGGCCCGTCCCATTTGAATCGCATGTGGCAAAAACGACACTCGTACTGCCCCAATGACTGAAAAAATTAAGTTATTTATCAATTACTTAAAATATTATAATAAATAAATAATAATAATAATAAATATCTTCACACATTCCACACAGCACCATCTAGTTCCACACTAAGCAACTTAATGCTTGTATTATGGATACCAGACAGTTGATATAATACATAGATGACTCAGGTACAAAGGTAAATGTTAACACATGAACATTTGCCCATAGCGGGATTCGAACCCGCGACCGTTTGGTTAACAGCTAGGGTTACTAGCCACTGGACCAAACGTGTCGTCAAAAGTATCTACAATCTGAATTCCAAATTGTTGAGAACAAGAATGGCAGTTACAAGTGTGCCCTCCAGCGAGGACATCTAATCATTTTAGGATTACTTTTCTTATAAGAGGGTAACTTATTTAAGTATGGTATTCAACCATTAAAAAGAACAAAGTTTACTTAGATGTTAGCCCATATATTTTTGTTAAGCATTGAAAATATTAATATAGAAAATCCCTCAATTTTTTTCTCTGGATGACTCTGTATCCCTGACAGTGTGTATGTCAAATTTGTAGCTAAGGTGTGAATGAACCTTTTTATAAAATACAGGTTACTAGTAAAATACATATTTAAAAAAATGCTTTATTTAAAAAATGTTACGAACCCCTGAAAGTTTGTTTTCATTCTTTGCGTATCTCCATGGCATTGCTTTAGAGTAAAATAAAATTTAACAACTTACCTCTGAATGTCTCAACTGAATGTGTCTTTCCAGCATATCCGCCTTCGAGAACCCTTTCAAACAGTCCGTACATTTGAAGGCCGATTTCAAATATTTAGGTTGACCGGCCCTCGCTCTGAAAGCTTTCAACGCCTCCTCCTCGCTCAAATGATGTTTCCTCCAAAAGTTCGCATCTAGAACTTTGGTCTTTTTACTGGCGTGATACTTCGTCACTTCATTTCCAAATTCCTTGAAAAATTTCCTTTTGGAGCCACCTTTTATCTCTCCCAAAGTGAGTGGTATCGGTTCATTATTTTCATTCATATACATAGTGACCGGAGGTTGCTGGTCTACGTCTTCTCCATCGTCTACACTATATACAACTTCTTCTGTGTTATCTATTTCAACTTCTTGATTAATTTCCGATTCCTCTATGACCTCTTCGATTATAACATTTTCTTGATACATTCTAGCTTCTTTTAGTTGAACTCTACTTTGTTCAGTTATTTGGTGGTGTTCAGACTTGACATCAGTCCTCTCCTGTTTTATTATCGGAGAGGTCTGCGCATTTGATTCCTCTCCTCTAAAATCATTTTCAATAGGCATATAATCCTCACCCACCTCCTCAACTACGGCATTTTCATCTACATCAATTTCTTTTTTTGGAAGTTTCACATCATCATTCACTATTATAATTTTTATATCGGGCTCGACAATATAGAACGATTTAATACGCTTCGTTAGTATCATAACACCCATGGAAGATTGAAGACCCATTCCATTTCTGTCAATTTTGTAAACGGCTTCTCTGGTGATCTAGAGTAAAAATTGACTAATGTTTATAACTTATATACTGCACAGGTGACACAGGTGACAAGGTTGGTACATATGTATTTGACAGCCACTTATAAAAGTGAAAAATTAAACAGAGGTACTTCCTGAAGTATGTAGTGTGATATTTAGATTACAACAAATGGCAAAATTTACTATCAAAAATGCATCAACGGCAAATATAATTTTACTGGCTGGTGTGATTATATAAATGTGAAAGAAACTCTATCAGTTACCTTTTCACGCCTTAAATACTCAACAGATCATAATTAAATTTAACAGACACATTGTCAACGATACAGTTATTAAGGACATAGGATGGGTACCTTTCATCCAGAAAAAAAGTACTTTTCTGGAGGGATCATCTAAAATTGAGAAAACTAACGCCTGACAAAAGTGTAATATCTATAAAGGTGTCAGGCGTTATATTTTATTATTTTTTAATTTTTAACGCCGACGAAGTTGCAATCACCAGCTCATAAGCAATATAACACTTGACCTCTTGTTGCTATAACACTATGGCCGGGTGTTTTTTTATTCTATTTTAGAAAATTCCTCGGAAACACTCCTAACATGTATGCAAAATTTCATAATGGTTGAGTAGTTAAGGCGTGAAGTAACAGCGTATTAGCTGTTTTGTTTCTGTGAGTAGGGAATGCCAGAGCCCATTCTCAAGACTCGATCCCTCATCCTTAATCTTACTATGGTCAGCAGCACGCTTGCCCTCAGCCTGTCTGACAACCTTATTATAGTCGAAAGAATTCCAGAAATACAAGACGTTCTTAAAAGTATCCAAGAACTTAAAGCCTACCAATTAAGTAGAAACGAGTTTGGTGCTGAATGCTAGTGATCAATCTTGATTAAGATTGATCACCGATTGATTAGCTTGATCAAGCCAATTTTCCTGTGTATGGAAGTCCTTTTGCCATTGTATCATTCTGATTAGACGATAGGCTTGAACTTGTAAAGCTGGCATAAGAAATTAAATAGTATTTTGTCTATTTTATTTCTTAAGCTATTTATTTAAGTTTATTTTCCTAGTACCGAAACTAGAGTTTAAAAAAGAAGACTAATCTATAATATAATCACATGTAATCACTTTATATAAATCAAAAACTTACAGGTCCTTTCCAAAGCTGATCTTTCAGCACTTTTTGTCCACCGTAGCACTTCTCTTTGAACTTATGAAATTTATGAAGCATTAGCGCGCATTCGAAGCAGAAATAGGGCGGGAGTTGATCATTCGCGTTCACCTGGAAGATATAGTTAGAGATGTTAACGTCATGGTAATCAAGAGAATGTAAGTGTGTAAATGAAGTGTTACTTTATACATAAGTGTTTATATAATGATAAAATTTGAATAATTAACTTACTTTTGAAGCCATAACCTCTTCGTAATATGATTTTAGATTAAACTGGTCGAAATGATAAACCTTGGCTTCGGTACGCAAGCATATTCTACATATCTTAGGGTCACGCATTTTTAAAAAGCTTAAAGCACATTAATAGCTAGAACTATAATATTTTCCCGAAATATACCACTACAGCATCAAAATAATCTACTTTTCAGACTGAACGGACATTTTGTCTTCTTTGTTCTGTGAGGAAGAAACAGAGGGAAAGAATGGCGTCGTTTTGACTTTTTTTTAAATATCTTGTAGCGTGGTTACGATATTTTAGGTTCGGTATTAGAAAATGTTGTTTTTATTTATATTTCAACTTCACT
Source organism: Synanthedon andrenaeformis (assembly GCA_936446665.2). Classification (NCBI taxonomy): domain Eukaryota; kingdom Metazoa; phylum Arthropoda; class Insecta; order Lepidoptera; family Sesiidae; genus Synanthedon; species Synanthedon andrenaeformis. The sequence continues at coordinate 947,744 of OW387798.2, forward strand.
TTACATTACGCTACGAACAGGTGGCGATTTTATGTTGCTTGAGTAGCAACATAAAGTCATATTTATGTTTTATTTAAAAAAAGCACTATATGAATAAGTTAAATTTAATAGGTACTATATTTTAGTATGTAATGTTCTATGTTGATGCTGTAGACTTGTTATAGGTTATTCGCAATAACCAATAACTAACAACATGAAACACAGCTACTTTATTTTTTACTAGTAACTTCAATGATAAGAAATCAACCAGGGGTTTAAAGTAACAATACGCTCAGCTACAAAAGAATAAAATATTGTCCCGTGTCAGCCATTGATTTCTATGAGTGGTTACCCGCCAAAAGTATTAGTTTCCCGCCATTCTAATAATAACAGACGCCCGCCACTAATAAAAAATGGATAAATTTTATATTTTTAAACTGCCGACTATACACCCACCGCATACCTACCGATTCATTTCTATTCTTAAGAACATTATAATGATGTAAAAAAATTTATTGCCTGCAATGAGGTTTGTACCTCTAACGTTGTAAGCATGAACCTAGAAAAAACAACGGACGGAGTGCTCACACTGTACAAAGTGTAGTACCCTAATGGTGGCGAGTTTTTATGTGTGCGTGTTTTCAGGGTCGCCAGCCGAAGAGACTTTCCCTAAATTTTGGTACATATAAAAATGTGTAGTTCACTACGTTTAATAACAATTTATTACATTTTAGTTACATTTTAGTTATATTTAGTTACAATTAATATTTAATAAGTACATTTGATTTTGTCCGTAATAATTAGTTTTTTTTTTCAGTTTAGTAACGAAATTAGTTTTTGCCAAAATGTTTTTATTATACATGAGTGGTACTTAAACTTACATGAAAAAAACCTAATAAAGTGTAAAAGAACGTTTTTCAGCACTTCGATGGTAAAGTAGATTTATTTTGACACGTTGGCAACACTGGTAATTTTGACACGTGTGCACTTAATCAATGCTAGCAGCATAATGGCGGAAACCAAGTTTACTATGGTTTGTATATATGCTGTAAATACACGTTACCGAGCTTACTCTGAACTAACTACGGTGCTACGCTTTATTAGTATATGGAATTCCGTCCGTTGTTTTTTCTAGGATCATGGTTGTAAGGCTCTACCTCTAACCTCACCAAACAAATACCGTACCAATCATTCGAACGCAAATGTTCTAATTTAAATTAGAAAACACTACTTATGTCCATTATGAAATAAATACAATTTATTAAAAACTTGAAGGCCATAAAATTGCCAGAGTATATTAATGTTGGATTAAAATATAATATACTACACCACAAACAGAATAAAAAAATGTATTTTCTGTAGAAGTGTATATAGAACCCTGTTGACAGTTGAGTTGAGATTGATTGATTGATCTTGTTTGCCTTCCGTTTAGTGCTTGATTCGAATCAATTGAATGTATTTAATTATTTTACGTTTTTTTATGTATAAATGTTTACTGAAACTATTTACTAAAGGGTTTTTTACCCAACAATTATTTATATTGAAGGGTAGTGCAATTTATTGATGTTTAAAAAATAACAATTTTCACTCTCAAAATGTCTGAATATAAAATTTGTAGAATATGTTTGCGTACAGAGACAAAAGTTTACAAATACGACCAGTTTCAGCTCAATACATATTTTGAAGAGATTATGGCAATAAAAGTGAGTATTCTTTGCGATCGATGTATTAACAAGTAGTTTGATAGTTGGTGTTAATATTATTACATTTAAACATTATTTGCATATTTATTAATATAATTTATTTTCAGTTAATCAATCCGGATGTCTTACCACAATACTTTTGTTATGAATGCGCTGCATTGTTACACAAATATCATAAGTTTAAAGAGAAATGCTGTAAAGGGCAATCAACCTTAGAAAGTTTGTTGTGGAGAGGGCCCGTGAGTATTTGTTTATTAATTTAAAATTTAACTCCTACAGGGCTTATGCTAAACAACATATGGCGAGCACTCTGGCACTTCGCTTTTCTCCCCGAGCCTTATTTATTGTTTATTTACTAGCTGGTGCCGGCGACTTTGTCTGTATTGAACAATTAAAAATATAATACCAAAATAATGCCTCACATCTTTATTATCGCTGTGACGACAGTGGCGCCGATTTTTTTATAAATTTAGATGATCCCTCGGAAACTTAACAGTTTTTTTTAAATTAAGTTAAGGTCGACAGATAGACTGACAGTTCACTTGATGGTAATTGGCCATTTTTGCCTATAACACAAGCAACGTCACAAGACCTGTAAGTGCATTGCGGAACATAGTAGGATTGAGGGTAAGGGATTAGGAAGGGATAGGCAAATGGATTCTGGCATCCTAATACACAAGAGCACACATGCTGTTATTTCCCTGTGGTCTTCTGTAAGTGGGTGGTTACTGCCGCCAGATGGGCTGCCCAAATGACTTCAAAACTGAAGTCATTTGGGCTACATTAAGAGTTGTTTCCAGTGGATAATTGGCTTTTCACACTCTCAAATACCTTCCATAAATCTGCTCATAGTCCCAGGATTGATCGCATGATACAGATTAAAAAAAAAAGAAATTAATTGATAACAGAAAGAAATAATAATAGTTTTTTTTGCTTGAATTGTTTTTGTTACTTTTGTCTTAACAGTTATAGTGATATTGACAAGTAAGTCCATTTTAGATCACCTATGACTCAATATATAGTATAGACACAACCGAATTGCAATCGTCGATCGGTTTAATGGCTGAATTAGATCGCATTAAGTGTTTTAACTATGTCGATCAGAAAGAGTTGCAGTCGTCATATATGTACGATGAGAGCGGAAAGCGAGTGAAAGTTGGTAAGAGGAACGCATCACAGAGAAATAAATGTATCAAGACTGAAACAGACCTCGACAGAGACCCTATAGCCATTAAGCCGGAGAGCGAAGTGGCTAAAATCAAAGAGGAGAAGGAAGAGAAAGATGACTTCTCAGATGACAGCGTAAATGACAGGGATGACGCCGTAGATGACGGTGAAAACGTTGTGGAAATTGAATTCGAACCTGTCATATGTCAAGACGAGCCAGTGAAACAGGATTGTGTGAAGTCGACGAAAGTTAAAAAGGCAGCAACTAAAGTGAAAGAAGAAAAAGTGCCGAAGAGAAAGGGAAGGCCCCCTAAAGCCAAAGCTAAGGTGGAGAAGAAAAAGAGAGTTATTAAGGAGAAGAAAGAACCAAAGTACAGGTTACTCAAGAATTGGACGCCGGACAATGAAGTGATGAGGTATCACGCGATATCAGCGAAAAGGATGAAGCATTTGGATCCCAGCGATTGGAACGTCCGGTACCTCGATGAGGAGGAGGCCCTGAAGGAGTTTGTAGCGAAAGCCAATGATCCCAAGTATCTGAAAGCCCCTTACAAATGCACAAAGTGTTTCCTGTGGTTCACGAAATCGGCAATGTTGATGCGACATATAAAATTGCGACATACTGAGGTGAGTTCCATTATTTTTATTAAGTACTTGAAGCTTGTTTGTTGTTGTTTGTTAGCTAGTTTGATTATTTGCAGTCACTGGGAAAATATGAATGTCGTCTATGCCGCTGCCGATACAGAATCGAGAGTGGAGTCCGGGAGCATATGCGGAGACACTACACCAAGTACCACTGTCTCAAGTGTGACCTCGTCTGTGAATTGGAGTGAGTTCTATTATTATTGTATTAATGTTATGTAGAAAAACTATTTATTTATTTATGTACAGCAAAAATACATAATTATTGAACTGAATAGGAAATTAACAATTGATAAAAGAAAAAAATAAGATGATTACATACAAACCTTCACCTTCCAAGTTCAATATCTACATCAATTTTTTTTCCTTTTGCCAAGTAAATAGGATAAAACTAATTAGAATAGGATTTTATCTCATTGGTATTTCAGCTTGAAACAAATAATAATTTGACTAATTCCAGGACATCAGTTAAAGTGCACGATGAATACCACAAAGGCGTTACCAGGAAATGTATTCGTTGCAATAAAGTGTTCAAGTGAGTATTTAAAATTCTTCTTTTAACCCTCGACGCCCGACGCAATAACGGGGTGTTATAAATTGACGTGAGTGTCTGTGTATGTGTGTATCTGTGTATGTGGGTATCTGTCTGTGGCATCGTATCTCCCAATCGGATGAATAATTTTGATTCTTTTTGCTTGAAAGCTGATATGATTCCCACCTATAGTTTATGAAGATCTGTACAGGCGTTTGAAGTTCATCAGCCCATTTCCTAGTTGATGAAGGGATTTTACTAACTTCCACAGGTTCGATTGATGTGAAATTTGGTATACAGTTACTTCGGTGGTGTTTCCATGACATGGTAACCTTGATCTGATGCTGCAGCATCAAGTAGTCTACGGGATACCTACTCAACTCCTCAGAAACTTACAGCACACAAGCGTGTTTGGACTCACAATTTTAAAATGTGTTTTTTAAACCATAACCACAGATAATGTTTTGTTTATTTTTTAATAATAAAAGCACACCTGCTTATCTTCAGGCACTCCTCGACTTATTACACCCACCTCCGAATGGCCCACCGTAGTGAGTACATCTGCCCGATCTGCGGGGAGTCCTTTATCAGCGAGAAAGGCATCAACCACCACAAGCGGATGGCTCACATCGATGTGGAAAATCAAGATGTCAGTATATTCTCAACCCTTGACCATTTCCCCTGTGGTTCTCTTCTACTCTCTAAGAGCTGTGGAATGCTTATTAGGCTGGGACAATTAGCATTTGTTCCACAAAAACATTAAAAGTGCAGTTGTTTTTGGCTTAAAAATAGCTCTTTTTTCATCACCTAAAATTTTTACGTCCATCTATCGCATGTCGCATTACAGCCGGTCGCGGAGTAGGGGCAAAGTAAAAGGCGCTTTTTTTTTAGTTTTTTGTCAGTATCTGAATATATGCGTCCAATCGACATGGACTATTAATACTAATCGAATTTGTTCCTTACAAAATTTCACGCAAGGATAGGCTATCTGGACTTTTTTCTGGATGAGAGGGCAAAATTTAAAGTTAAGGCGTGAAAAATTAACAGACAGAGTTACTTTCACAATTATAATATTAGTATGAACAGCTGGTGCCTGCGACTTCGTCCGCGTTGAAAATTAAAAATATACAATACAATATAACGCCTCGCATCTTTATTGCTATCTCGGTTGAGTAAAAGGTAACAGACGAACAGACAGATAATGTTAGCATGGTTTTCGGGCAGAATGAGACGCAGGAGGAGAGCGGGCAAGAGAACCAGTACTGCGAGAGATGCGACATCAGGTTCGAGTCGCAGAAGGCCTACGACGAGCATCTCTTGCACTCAATACTGCACGTCGAGGAGGCCGGGTCAGTCACTCTAGTCTCCATTGTCTTTTCTTTACGTAGTATAAAACAAAGTCTTCGCTCAGATAGAAATCTTATGTGAAAAGTGTTTGAGGAACGAAACGATAGCGCGTTATAACCTGCCGGCGTAGCGACAATATTGACGTCATGGTGGATTATTTATGAAAACCACTTGAAGGTGGATTTATTTGCGCATTGATATCTGCTTTCACACTGTTTTCAAGGCTTAAAGCCGTTACAGAGTTAGAATCAGAAATTTATGATTCCCGGCGGATCATAATGTCATGATGTGTTTAGTTTGCAGATAAGATATTAACGTCATATTATTTGTAGTTTTATAATCTAGATAATGGTCGAAAAATATCTTAAAATATTGGGATACTTTTCTCATTAGAACAGTTTTTAAGCAACCCTTTTTTAAAATTAGCGGTCGACGGTCGACGCAGAAGCGAGATATTAGTAAAATTATATGCGACAAATTATAAAAATATTGATTTTCCAAAAATTCATATCATTTATTAGATAATAGTCGATAATATTCAAGAAAAGTATAATCAAAAGTGTCACTTTTAGTAATTTTTGGTGATATTAAACGTGTTATTTTAGGATCAAATTTGAGATATTTCTTTTTTTTCTTGGACCTAGTATGTGAAGTCATTAATGTTCTAAAAGATTGTGTTATAATTTTTTTAATAACTTGTATATTTATCTGCGTAGGCCGTCGACCGCTAGTTTAACATCTTATCTGCAAACTAAAACATCTGAAACTACTGAAATCATCGTGAATTTTGACTCCAGCGTGATTTTAATTGATGAACGCTCTTAAAAGGTTTCAATGACGATGAGGTACATTGGTAGATTGGTTGAGGCTTCTTATGATACATATGCAATTGTACATTGTGTATAAGTGGAATCAATTTAAATTATAATTTATCATATAATATGTGATTCTGCAGTAAGTTTGACGGTCTCGCCCACGGCTCTGAAATATGGAAGAAACAGCTCCACGCGAAACCCAAGCCCAGGAGAATACCGACCAATTGCTATCAGGTCAGTAAATAATATACATTTACTAAGTCACTTTGCCACTTACCGTTACCGTTACCGTTACCGTAGCTAAAAGTGAAAGTAGTCTGTCGTGTTTGATGAAATTTGCATTTGAGACTTTGCGCTCTGAAGTCTGAAGTGTAAAACAACTCTGGCTTGGGTCCCGGGACTTTAAAAATTGTTGTCCGGAGTCTCGGGACTTAAATAGAAATTTTTGTCTGGAGTCCCGGGACTTTAAAAAGAATGTTGTCTGGAATCCCGGGACTTAAAAAATAATAATCTCAAAGTCCCGCGGCATTCCGGGACTCTAATCGTAAGCTGTCTCGAAGTCTTGAGGCATAACGGGACTCTAATCGTAAGTAGTCCGGAATTCCCGGGGCATTCCGGGACTCTAATCGTAAGCTATCTTGTGTCCCGGGACTTTGAAAGTGTCGAGACATCCCAAACAATCTTCCAGACGAATGCGAGCTCCTCTGAGTTCTATAGCAATAATTTATTCAGTAACTAGATGGTGCCCGCGACTTCGTCCGCGTTGAAAAAACAATATATCGTCTGAAATCGTTATTGCTATTAAACATAGCCCGGAGTTAGTTTCCTTAATTCTAGATGATCCCTCGGGAATAGTCCTTTTTTTCTGGATGAAAGGTACCCTATGTCCTTTCTGGTGTCCCAGACAACGTGTATGCAAAATTTCATGGTGATCGGTTCAGTAGTTTTTGCGTGAAAGAGTAACAAACATCCATACATCCAAACAAACTTTCGCATTTATAATATTAGTACGGAAGAATGGATAAGAGCTTTTTTAGTATTTGAATAATGATTGTAACTGTGTTGTTGACGTGTTACGTGTTATAGTGCGGTAAGGAGTTCAACTCGTACTTGGCTTACGCCAAACACCATACGGCGGAGCATCCCGGAACATCGCTTTTCTCCCCAAGCCAGAGGCACATTTGCGAAATCTGTGGAGCCTCTATCACGGTCTGTTTTTTTTTTTTTTTTTAACACAATTACATTATAAATATATACAAATACTAGCTGACTCCGCAAACGTTGTTTTGCAAAAAAAAAAATTGTATTATTATACAACCTACTCAGACCTACCGAATATGTACCGTTTCGGAGGAGTTTGGTTACAAACACTGTGACACGAGAATTTTATATAGGTATAAGATATTAAAGCTGTTAACATTTTTGTTTGTTTAGTTAAATTTATGTAGCTCTGGAAATACCAGTCATATTATTTAAAAAAAAAAAATCTTTTTTTTTCCAATTCACGAGGAAGGTTATTAGGCCGAGACAGGGAAGCGTCTGTCTAGCTAGTCTGTAGAAATATTATAAATAAAAATAATTTGTATTTCGTATTTTTGTTTGTAATGAACAAAATCAAAAACTAATGGACATAGGCTATGTTTTATAAAGTTACTGACCTAGCGATAGGAATGGGTGTTACCTTACCTTACCTTACCTTACCTTACCCTTCAGCCCGGGAGCTGGCCGGTGCACCTGAACAAGCACACCCGAGAGAAGGTGTTCTCGTGCGACATTTGCGGGAAGGAGTTCATCATCAAAGCGAAACTCAAGGCTCATCTCGTGGTTAGTATTCAATCATTAATAACATAAATTAGTACTTAACCAGTTGAGTGCTTCGACAAACTCTCGTAAAACATAATTAAATTGACAATATTAAAAGTTGAAGTTATAATACAATAATATATAATAAATAAAACAAACAGGTGCACACTGGCGAAAGGCCTTTCGGGTGTCGTCTGTGCGACAAGCGATTCAAGCAACGTGAGAGCCTTCACGTCCACTATCGAACCTTCCACTTGAAGCTGCCCGGACGGAAGAGGTGAGCCTTTAAATATTTAAACGACCGTCGCCGCCGCCTATGACCCAAGCAATCTGAAATAACTATTGTGTCAATCCCAGGGTGAGGAACACTCAGAGCACGAGCACCGATTCCGACCTGACGGGCCTCCTGCACAAGCAGAAGGAGGACGAGCTGAGGAGCAGGAAGTTCCCCGGGGGGTTCTCGCAGTGGGAAGGTGGAATAGGGAGGCTCGCTTACTTCTAACCTCATCGCCAACCAGCCAATTAAACGTGTCTCCGCAGATGAAAGCAAAAGGAAAGATAAGTCACTATATCTGTAGCCGAGAGATAAGAGGACCCTAAACTAATGTAATGACCAATCACCAAAGTTTACATTAGGCCTAATTATAAATGTCCAATGTGTATAAATCGAGATTAAAAATGTCATTATAGTTTTTTAAATTTTATTTTTAACATAAAACTTTCAAAAAATTACATACGATTTTTAACCTGTCAGTTACAGTAAAATGATACCGAGTCCAATGGACTCAGTATCATTCAGACGCTCAAAGGAAAGTTTCTTGTCACAGTTTTTGTGGAAAAATTTGAATACATTTGTCGATTATTACACGCTATTATTACACGTGTTAGACATTAAAATTTAGTTTTTTGGAGCCCATTTTCGATTGCGTATTTAATCTAAGAACGTGCCGTATCTATCTTTTTGATTTCATCTGCGCTCTTCATCTCTTGGTTTATCATAAGATTTATCTGTCGAACAATGAGCGTTTGTGTATCAGGATCTCGCGTCTATAATATTATAAGTCGTATTTCATATTGTTATAAATACTCGTATCGGGTTTAGAATGTATATTAAAAATTAACTCGTGGCTGTAATAGGTCACTTTAGACAGCTGTCAAAGTGCCACTAAACAGCTGTCAAAGTGTTCCACTTTAGACAGATGTCAATGTGTTCCATTTTAGACAGCTGTCAAAGTGCCACTAAACAGCTGTTAAAGTGTTCCACTTTAGACAGATGTCAATGTGTTCCATTTTAGACAGATGTCAAAGTTCCACTAAACAGCTGTCAAAGTGTTCCACTTTAGACAGATGTCAAAGTGTCCACTTTAGACAGATGTCAAAGTGTTCCACTTTAGACAGATGTCAAAGTGTTCCACTTTAGACAGATGTCAATGTGTTCCATTTTAGACAGATGTCAAAGTTCCACTAAACAGCTGTCAAAGTGTTCCACTTTAGACAGATGTCAAAGTTCCACTAAACAGCTGTCAAAGCGTTCCACTTTAGCTAGCTGTCAAAGTGTTCCACTTTAGACAGATGTCAATGTGTTCCACTTTAGATAACTGTCAAAGTGACAGCTGTCAGTGTTTTGTGTGACCCCACGCCCGTTAGCTTTAGTTTTGTTTGCAAACTCAATTATAGAAGCAATGTTGCGATTTATTATTTTGTCATTTTTTGATGACATTGCTTTACATCAGGGTTGTTGCGGATGCAGTTTTTTTTTTATAAATCCGCACGGATTTTTGAGGATTTAATCCGCAGTAGCGGATGCGGATTTCAAGTTTTTTTTTTTTAATAGATTTAATTTTTAAGTGCAGAATTCAATGAAATTGATTTTGAGAAGCAAAAATAAATGATTTAAATTGATTTTAAATAAAAATTATCACATTTTAATAAAAATTTATTAGGTGATCAGACTTTTAGGAAAAAATTGAAGCAAAAAAATTAAATTAAAAAAAAAAACTAAAACAATTCCATAGTTCATTCCATGGGAAAATTTGCGAGATTTATTACTAGCTCTATATTTAGGACGCAAAAGATTCGCAATGATCATTGCAGACGCGGATACGGATTCGGTTGCAGGTGGGTGGGTCTAGCATGAGTTAATAATGTACCATTTACATATATGGAAATATTGTCAGTTTGACATTGACAATTTGCCATATAAATGTTTTACGCTCTCGCTAGCGAATTTGGACATTATAAACTCATGCTAGACCCACCGATGTCTAAATCGACGCGAAACTCTGCTCTTCTTCATTTATGAACTTTTTTTTTTTTTTTTCTAAATAATCGTGAAAGTTATCAACAGTTTTTTTTTTTACGGAATATATAAGAACCTGCGCAGGCTTCAACAAACAATATATTTATGTCTTTAATCATATATTTTTAAAATTATTCATATTGGCCCAAAATGGTCTCTGAGAATTCCATGAAATGTCCATTCGTGCTTTTAAATTATTATTTTTAAATTTTTAATTAAGCTAAATGTACGTAACCGCTATTGTATTGTAGTAAAATATAGTATTACTAAATTATGTAAAATTGCTATATAGTTAATCAATAAAATATTTGTAAGCTTTTTATATAATAATAATTAATAATAATAAATTGCATGAATTTTATCAATCAGTTTGTATGGAATAATATTTAAAAAAAAAAAAAAAAAAACGAGTCAATGAATAGCACAATATTGTGTTATTCAAAATTACCCTCAAACAATGAACATAAGCTAATCTCGAAATGAAGTATAAGTAACATAAGTGTTCCATAATTCGAGGAGGAATTTGAGACATTTCTTGGGTTGCAAAAGTTGTCTTGTCAGGCTAGGAGTTTGTCGACAGTGAATAATTCCAAATGATGAAATGTCCCAATTGTCATAATACATACATTGTTGCCGGCGACTTAATAGTAGTGACACAGACTGTTTTAGTTTGTGTCGCACGATCAAATTAGGGACATAAAATACATAATTAGGGATGTAGCGATTACATAATTTTGTTGATACGATATTGATTTTTGTAGAAACTGATCGGCGATCACACACACACACACACACACACACACACACACACAACATGTACACATATAATAATAATGATATAATAATAATAATAATGATACTATACATCATTATTATTATAATTATGTATCTATAACATGTTCTATGTATATTGTTATTATTTTTGAATTTTTTTTGTACTTATAAATTTTAATATGTCCAACCTTGTAAATACATGTAAATTTAATTTTTTTTAAATGTATTTGTGAAATGTTACACGCTGTAAGGTTAGCTGCTAAATAAATAAAAATAAATTAAAAAATTAAAAATATTATATAGCAATTAAAGTGGTAATTAAAAAAGTATTACACAAAACGATAGAATGTAGTTAAGAAAACAAAGTTTATTCGAATCGGACCGTTTGATATCGGTTTGTATTGAATTATTTTATTGTATATCGGTATTGGTATCAGAATCATTACATCCCTAAATATAAAAATAATTTAAAAAAAAAAAGAAAGAAATCGGACTTACCGCTCGATGCATATGGACCGTACATAATATGTTGTTTTCCATTCGTAGTCACATTCCAATGCACGTACAGTCAGCATCAGATATATCGGATCTGTCTAGGTACTCAAATAACACTACACACTTTGAGGACCGATTATATCTGCACTCCAAAGTATTCTAATTAATGTGAACATTCAACGCGTCAAAAATATCTAAACAGTCGAATGTCATTATTTTCTGTACAACCATATTTTCATAATTAGGTATACAACTAAGCTGCCAGATGGATAACGCAGACACGTCAAATCTTTGATTTGTCAAATGAGACGTATCTAAGTTTAAATATAGAGAAATTATGAGCGAAAGATTTTTCGAATTTCGATTGGCCCCCGTGCTTTGTATTAGGACGTGTGTTGCTGATTATCTAAATAGGTTTACTTGTTTATTATTCTTAATTACTCAAGTAACAATAAGATTGATAATTCTTTACTTTTTTACGTTAAGGTCGGCAGACAGGCTGACGGTCCACTTGATGGTAGGTGGCTATCGTCCCCTATTACACAAGTAACGCCACAGGTGCCGCAAGTGCGTTGCTGACTACACTAGGATAACGGATAGGGAAATGGCCTCTGGCATTCCTTATTCACTCCTTATAGTCTTAACGGTGATCTGCATGCCCTGCCACAACTTTCCAGACCAGAGCCAATTTTGAAAAGTTTATTTCCAAAGTTAACCCTGCCGGGAATCGAACCCGGATTCAAGCACCACTCATCCAATGGACTAGTCATAAAAACACAACACAATACAAAAATAAGTTCACAATATACAAAAATCAATAAGGTATTCATCTACAATTACAAAATATTGTATTTGTATTAATAAAACTTGAATAAGAATTTTTTAAAAAACGAAGGTGCCAGCCAAGAGGGACAGTTTTATTCTGCGGCTCCTCAGATTATAAAATTAACTATTATAAATTGTAAATAGGTAACTAGTATAAATAATTTCGTTGATTGTCCTTTAATGCTATGCTTTGAAGTAAAGCATTAATCATTAAAAATTAAGTTTATGTATTATATAATATGGGTAGGCATACTAAACGCGCTGCTCAAAATGAGACAACGCTGTTTGTAAGAAAGTAGTGACGAGAGGGAAGATCGGTTAAAGTTTAAAGATACAGTCATATTGATAACGTCTTCCTTTTTTGAATTCGGTTGAAAATGATGTCATTCAAGCGTAATTATGAGACAATGTAAGTAGGTGATTATTGCGACCAACTAAACATGAACCTTAATACAAACATATCAAAGTTTATTCCAAAAAGTGTTGAGATATAATTGAACATTTTAGTGCTTAGATACTTTTGGCGATCAGATTGTATACATAAGAAAAAAATTCCGTTTGTAATGAAATATATGACATATGTGTTTAGATATATTTGAATTCAAAGAAGCTCACATCAATTTGAAATCTGTTGTTGTGTAGATGTTACTGAAAAATTAAATGCTAACAATTATTTGCCTACTTCAGATGCTCATCTACTTCTGACGCTGACTGTACCTAACTTCACATGACTTAGTTGAAATTGAAACCGAACCCCGAACGCTGACGCGCGTATTACAACTTAAAACTCGCGCGAGTGCATAAACAAATTAATTTAGCATACCTACTGCCCGTCGGAAATAATATTGACAATTCGAAAGTCGCCCCGCGTCGCGTCTCCGCCCCGTCAGTAATCAGTACCGTCGCCAACGCTAGCGCAATCGCAAGTGTATCGTTCCGCATTCTTTCCCTCGATTCTGTTATTATTATAACACTTAGATATTTAGTTTTTGTTGATTGTTTTGTTTGAATTTAGATTAGACCTTTTACAATAAAACAAATATTATGTAATAAAAAATTTATTAAATTTAAAATTTATTTATTTTTAAACACTTTTGTTGCCGACTGTAGCGTGTAGTGTATCGTAGCGTTCTTTCGTATTGTCATGATATTTCCGACGAGTAAATATTATACAAATTGTTAATTTCACATTTATTGATTGCATCATCATCCACAAAGCATTACTTAAAGTTGTTGACAGCATAACTTGAAGTTGGAAATTTAATATATCGTCGTACCATTTTTACAATATCATATGTGCAGATGTCGTCGACCTTAACATAAAAAAGTGATTACAAAATAAAAAAAATGTTAAAATTAGGAAAGCTCTTTTTTAACTAATTGTATTGTATCGTGTAGTTATTTACTAGAAAAAAAAAGCAATTTCTTCAGAGATGATCGCAGAAAGTGCTAACATGTGTCGTACTCGAATAGTCAGTAGTGTATTTTAATAGTGTAAGATGTAACTTTAATAATAAATTGATTTTGACAGCGATTTTGTTTTTGTTTTTAAACTCTACCCTTTTCTTCGCCCAAATGGGCAGTAACCACCACAGTGAAATAACAGCATATGTGCTGTTGTGCTTCGGTGAGTGAGTGTGCCAATAAATTAGGAAAAAGATATAGTTTTGTATCATTAATCAAGAAATTATGCTAGCTTGCTTTATGAAGACTTTGTTTCAAACATATTTTCAACATATGCATCTGTGCGTCTGTCTATGGCATCAAAACTCCTAAAAGGTTTAACCAATTTTAATACGGTTTTTTCGTTAGAAAGCTGACGTGATCGAGATGGTTCTTAGCTATAATTATTGATATGTGTAGAGTCATTTGAAGATCATCAGCTCATTCTCTAGTTGAAGAAGGGATCTCACTAACTTCCACAGGTTTGATTGATGTGAAATTTGGTATACAGTTACTTCAGTGGTGTTTCCATAACATGGTAACCTTGATCTGATGCTGCAGCATCAAGTAGAGCAGATAGAGCCTGTTTGGGATCAATAGAATGTCGGGGATTAGTTTATAATTTTTAAATATCTAATTATAGATTGTTTTGATCTTGGCGGTTAATCAGTTAACTTGTAAATAAAGTAACGCTACATTTTTTGTAACCTTAATATTTTGTAAACATAACCTTTGTAACATAATATTTTGTAAATAAATTAGTTTTTAATAAACATTTCCTTCCTAGTAATTTCCCGTTCAATTTTATTAATCTGAACCACTTAGTTCGATAGTAAAACGATAGATGGCTGTATAAGTATGTCTGTCTCTGTCGCTCCAAGGAATAATTGTGTATCGTTGTACTCTTCACTCTCATGCGAGTTCGAGATCGCGGTATTCTGTTTATCTCTATCTCTTAGTTCAATAATATATTAAAACGATAGATGGCAGTATATGTATGTCTGTCTCTGTCGCTCCTAGGAGTAATTGTGTATCGTTGTACTCTTCACTCTTATGCGAGTTCTAGATCGCGGTATTCTATTTATCTTCTCTTATTTCGATAATATATTAAAACGATAGATGGCAGTATAAGTATGTCTGTCTCTGTCGCTCCTACGAATATGTGTATCGTTGTAGTCTTCACTCTTATGCGAGCTCTAGATCGCGGTATCGAAGTGTTCGCAAAACATAGCATATATTGAAGCAATAATGCAAGTATTAATGGGGGGTCCCCTCTCTACACAGTAAACCAGTGATGAGAGTAGAGCTGGTCCTTAAGTCTCCTCTGAAATTTATGACCAAATAAAATAAAACAATGAAGTGCTTCGGCACGACCCAACTGTGTAGAGGCTTTGACTCCCTTTTGTTTAGTTAAATCCATACTAATATTAATGTGAAAATAACTCTTTCTGTCTGTATAAACTACTCAACCGATCATTTTGCATACACGTCAAGGATACAGGAAAGGGTATCCTTCCTTTTTTCATCCAGAAAAAAATTACTGTTACTATAAAATAAAATCTGTCTAGGCTCTGCCATCTACGCTTAGATCTTTTAAACTACGCACCGGACTTTAATGCGGTTTTCACTAATAAAAACTAGGAGTCGCAAGTACGCAAGCGCTCAACTCTCGCTGAAGTGTAAACGTTAGCGCGGTCACTTAATCGGATTTTGCCCTGAGGCCGTACTTTAACGTTTAAAATCCCAGTCATTTTTGAAGATAGAAAAAATAAATAAAAACAGATTATTTTTTCTCGAGTTACCATTTCTTAGAGATGCTGATAACAAAAAACATTGGTGCAACTCATTATGCTTGGTATGAGTTTAATAAAAGTATCCTATACCTATGTTAATCCAAGTAATAACTTGTTCATTTAAATCCGTCCAGTAGTTTTTATGTGAAAGATTAACAAACATATATCCATACTCAGAAACTTTCGCATTTAAGGCGTCGAAGTAGGTTCTGCGTTCGCTGTAATCTATCTATGTGGTGGCTAGAATCCACACACAAAAGCAGTCAGACTGCAACGGTCAAAGTGGACTCACCTTCTGTGTCGGAGTTCCATTTTTTGTCAAAAAACTTGAGTTTTCTTATGATTTATGCGACGAGAACTCTAACGTACCTATCGTCATGTTATTAGAACAACGACGGTTCTGCAATTTACTAACTTTTCAGTATGGCACTTTAAAGTTTTCGGATGGAGTTTTATGACACATTTTGAAAACGGCTGATCCGATCAGCTTTAAATTTGGATATGTTGTTGTGTTTATGAACTTTTATAATATGACATTCAAAATAAATTCCTAAAATGTTTAGATTTTATAAAAAGTCACATGCGCCACTGTTCTATGAACACTAATGTGTCGTATGTCATCATACGTCGTTATTGTGCGAATTGTCCTCTAATTTTATATGACGTAAGGTAGTTTCCGTCGATGTTTTAGGAACTCTCTTACAAAATTTACTGACGGATCTCAATACATGGTTAATAAAATAAAAAATATATATAATCATTACACATTTATTATTTATTTTCAAATGAAATTGTTATATTTTCTTATAATGTTAAGTACAAAAATAATTTTCTATACTCTAAGCAATACAGTAAGACTAATGTAATATGTATTAACAATCTCAAACGTTTGCTATGTATTTATACTTAAGAAACATTAATATTAACTGAATTATAACGAAAATGTATGGCATTAAAATAGAGATCAACCAGTTTGCTTTTAATCACAAGTTTTGTACGTGTGAAAAGTAAACATCTTAAGTTTACCTAATTATTTAAAATTAAGTTTTAGTAAAAAATTGGGAATTTATTGTGAAAGGACGGTACATAATCTTTTATTCGAGGTCCATCATTTGCCACTACTTTTTCCCATATTTCTGGTAGCATACTGAATGCATGAATGCTTCATCTTCATATGATGTGAAATGTTGCTCACACAGATCATGCGCTCACCCCAATTGAGTGTTTCCAAATAGGTTTTGACCGGCGCCGCAACATGTGGACAAGCATTACCATGAAGGAGAATAACTTTGTCGTGTCTGGAGTAGTAGTGGGCACGCTTTTCCTTGAGTGCTCCACTCAATCTCATCAATTGTCTTCGATAGATAGCTCCAGTAATGGTTTCTTTCGGTTTGAGCAACTCATAATACAGGACACCAAGCTGATCCCACCAAATACACAACAAGAGTTTTTTTCCATGAATATTTAGCTTAGCTGTAGATTTTGAAGCATGGCCAGGTGATCGCCATGATTCTTCCTTTTTTGGTATATCATAGTAAATCCGTTTTTCATCACCATTGATTATATGGTGCAGAAAACCGTTTCATTTATGCCTGGCAAATACCATTTCACATGTGAAAAATCGGCGTTCAATATTTCTCGGCGTCAGTTCATATGGAACTCAATTTCCTTATTTTTGTATCATTCCCAATGATTTTAACCGATGTGAAATTATTACATCATGTTGATCCAATAATGCTTCCAATTCCGTGTCTTCGTACAAATCAAAATCAAAATATTTATTTATCAATTAGGTTTCACCAAGAAACTCTTATGATCGCCATTATAAATTTAAATTTACCAGGGTTTCGGAAAAAAGCCAAGATGACGATCCTGAGAAGAAACCCCGAAAGAAACTCAGGATACTATTCTTTTTGTCATATTTAAAATATAAAATTTCAACAATTAGGTACACTTAATACAAAAAAAATCAAAGTCCATATACAATACTAAACAAAGTATGAGCTCCGAATCAAAGCTTTAAATCCAGGCTTCATTGTTGCTTAAATAATCAGTGACCTTATAGTAGCCTTTCGAGAGGAGCTTGGTTTTAATGACACCTTTAAATTTATTTTTAGACTAGCTGGTGTCCACGACTTCGTCCGCGTTGAAAAATATTAAGTAGCCTATCCTGTGTCCCGTACGTCCAAATGTTTATCTACCAAGTTTCATGAAAATCAGTTAATTCGTTTCAGTTATGGAGGAACATACATACAGAAAAAATTCTAAAAATCGTCAATTTAGTTTCAGTATCATGTATAGAGCCTACAAACACGATATCTCTGAAAACAAAGTAACTTACTCCATGATCGACCCTTACAGATTTATTATTAGTATTGATAAGTCTCTTATCATCTCAGGCAGTTTATTATAAAACCGTATACATTGACCCATAAAAGAATTACTTATCTAGTGGAGTCGCGTCTTATGTAAATCTAAATCATTTTAAAGCTAGTATTTATATTGTGTACATCATATTTTTTATTAAATTGACTAATATTTTTATGCGTAAATTAAATTTTCATAAATATACTGACATGTTACAGTTAAAATCTTTATTTCTTTGAATTTTTCTGGGGGAAAATGTCTGGGGGGCTCTTTTTTGTAAAATGAAAATAGTATTTATGTCTGCAGGCCGCGCCTGGTGGTAGTGGCGAGGAACGCTGTTCTTTCGCTGTAAAATAAAAGAAAGAACCACGAATTAATTATTTTTCAAAAACATAATTAACTTAGATAAAAATAAACAATAAACATCTGGTTGAAATTTTAAAACATAATCAAACAACGGCGTATGCGAAAATATGTCCAAAGAATAACATCGGTTGTGCAAAACCGACTGGCACCTATTCGTAAAAAGACGACGGTTTGTACCATACGCCCAACATGAGTTCGTAGAACAGTGACGGTATTTAATTTTCGTCACCGAAAAAAAAAACTGAATTTTGTTATGTTACAGACATGGCATAAACAAAGTAGTTCAAAATTAGTAATGGCGTTAAAATCAAGACACACAAAACTAAATATTCCGGACTACCACGTACAACGACGGATTTGACAGACCGTCGTTGTACAGCGAAAGTGTAATCAAAAACGAATTCCACCTAAAACAACATGTAAAATTCGAAATAAAATATTAATAGAAGCAACAATAACTTACCTGCCGTACTGCCAAATTGTTCTTCCGTTTCGTTTGTAGACAACTTATCAATTTGTGGTTCATTTGCATTTTTTGTATTTTCATTCGCGGTTTTATCAAGGCTAATAATATCTGCATGGACCTTTTTGATACCATAATTAATTAAAATTTAATGTAGAAACACCATTACCATTCATAATTTTTTAATATAATAGTTAAACAAAAATAATCGGGGGTAATTAGGTGCGACGCTTGACATAGCCTAGAACATGGACGGTACTAATCATCCGCCGCGCGAGAGCGGGGCGCGGGGGACAGGGGTCAGCGCTGTACACTGGCGAAATGATTAATACGCCATTGTACTGCGTTTAGAAATCAAATCCGTCAGTATTCCAACTCTGTTTCTGGAAAGTTTTAAATAATATTTGTCAAAAAATGTTTTGGGTCGATAAAGCACGACATATAAAGTCAGTTTACGCAAAAAAATAAAAATTGAAAATTATCAGAACCGTCGTTGTTCTAATACCATGACGCTATTACCACTGGTAAAGATTACTGAACTCTAGATTTCTAGACCGTTCGCTATGTGCGCAATTATGAATGCTAAACTCAGGGTTCAGCGCCATAATATAGAGGTATTATTATTAGGTAGATATCAAATTCTGATCGACATAAAAGAAAAATATTGGTAGGGGAGCCCACGATGCTAAATGTAGAGTTACTCGAGCGTCGTGGGGATCTATTGGATTTTGAAGATTTCCTTTTTTTACGGTGGGGTGAGCGTCTACAGGCATTCAAATGTTTGTAGACGTTGCATTAAGAAAAATTCCCCAAATAATTTTCAGATTAAGATTCAGCACGATCAGGAATTCAGGCTGAACCGTATATATGTATGAAAATCTGACGCGCTCGAGTAAATCCCAAAATTCCATCTTGGGCTCCCCTACTACTTATATGTATTATCGCATAATCATACTGAGTGTGAAATGGCAACTGACTGCTCTTGATATACGATATCAATAGTAGTCAACAGTCATTTAGGCTCCCGTTTGGCGGCAGTAACCAATCCCTTACAGAAGCCGTGATATGACAGTATGTGATGCCAGAGCTCATTTTCTCTATCCTTTACCCTTAATCCTACTAAGGTTGGCACTTGACTTACCAACAAGTGGATCGTCAGCCTGTCTGTCGACCTTTACATTTAAAAAAACAAGCACCTTAACATCTTGAACAACATACCTTTTATTTTATTCTAATTTAATTTAGAAACACATGAAGTAGTGTTTCATTCTTTCAAATAATATTAATTAAAAACTTTTTCAAATTAGACTCAAATTGAAATAAAACACATTATTATTATTATTATTATTATTAAAAATGCTATATTCAATTCACTATTCACTTTCCATACACTTGTTACTTAATATAATAATTATTCTACAAGTCGATATACATGGTTTAACTATATTGGCAAATAAGGAATATTAGATTTGAGAGTAAAAATAAACCTCTGGTTTATTTTTAATTACAATTTAATACAATTTAAAAACTTAATAAAATTACAATTTTCTTAACTCCTCTCAGTTAAACTTTAATGTACAAAAAGGCAAACAAATCACCCAAGTTTTAATTCATAATAATATTGTTTATTAATATTCAATTTTTTTTTCGAGCAGACTTTTATTAAATAGGATTAATAGGCTTTAGGGGATGATTGTAAATTTTTTATTATTTTTTAGTAAGTATATTGAGTATTAATATTTTAATACTATTGTAAAGTTATTATTACCATTATTTTTTAGACATTTTTGCACATTTTATGGTTTTTCATTTATTTGCAATCTATTTGTGTACTTTAATTTAAAAGATACGAATAGAATGAATAAGTTATGAATAGAATTTTAGAGATTTGTGTGAATTTATGTGATTAGCTGTTTCGTACATTTTGCGTTTTGTACATTTTGAGTGTGGTGCTTGCTCATTTTGTACATTTAGCTCTGAAGGGGAAATTTCACTTATTAATTATTATTATTCGTTTATATTATTAAAAAAATATGCATGAAAATTAAACTTCACTTATAATAAATGGCGAAATGACTTGTCAAAAAATTATTTAAAACATTTTTTTTTCACCTCGCCTTCAACTCTTTTACCAATAAATTAACTTTTCAATTGATTTTGAAACTTTTTAGTAACTTTGAAAAACACATTTTTTGCTCGCGAAACCATTGATACAAATAAACTATAATTAAGTTTCATTTAAATAACAACTATAATTAAGTTACGATAGTCACTCGTTACATTTTATAATCTCCGAACACTGACTAGCATAGCATAGCATTATTTATTATCTTAAAAGTATCGGCCCGAGACATAATCCCCGACGTCCGACGCGAAAATGGGCTTTTATAAGTTTGACGTATATATGTGTGTTTGTCTGTTAATTTGTAGCTCCCAAACGGATGTACCGATTTTGATACGGTTTTGTTCTTTCTATAGACTATATATAGATCTTCATAAATTCTTAGCTATAATTTATGAAGATCCATTCAGCAAGCCTTGGATCTTTTACTCTCTCTCTCTCTCTCTATATATATACATAGAGTATATATTTTTTGTTTTCATGCAAAAGTATAAAAACAATAAAAAGTTCTAATAAAAGGAAGATTATTGTTATAAATAAATATAAGTTTTACTGCAAGACAGCAAAGTGAATATGCTGTGAGACTTATTCTTTTAAAAGAAAAATTATCTTTTCATTCTACAACCTTATTATAATTATATATTATTACAAGCATATTACATTTTAAAATACATTATATATATCACACAATTACATTTAATTTTATTTATATATATTTCAATAATCCACTGATTGTACATAATTATGCATTTTGCAAATAATCTTATCAACAATATACTGCTTATTTAATGATCAATCCAAATAGGCCAGTGAGGGTAAATCCATACTAATATTATAAATGTGAAAACAACTCTTGTCTATCTGTCTGTTACCTTATCACGCCTCAACTACTCCAGGGATACAGGAAATGATATAGGGTACCTTTCACCCAGAAAAAAATATAGTACTAAGGGACCTCCTCTAGTTAAACATATGGAATACTAGCGACCAGAGTTAATATTTTCAAAAATCCTTTTTTAGCGGATGGTTTTATTTATATATAGTTTGTAACTTATGCCACTCATTGGGTTTGTTTTGTATGAGACTGTGCACTAGTATTATTGCGGCTGTACACTCTCGTCGAGGCACCTCGAGGCACGACGAGGGCGAGAGTGCACATGCTACACTCGGTTCGTCTCGTTGTGTCTCGCCTCGCCTCGCGTCCTCTCCTCTCCTTTCCTCGGGAGGCGAGGCGAGTGCGTCACTTGTACACTCTCGCGCTACGTTCAATTTAGCGCAAGCTTTCTAGTCGTGCAGACGTTTCAGTATTTCAATATGTGGAATAACGAAGCTCAATTAAATATATGTGCACGTAATTATAATAACTAATAGCGCATAAAGCAACAGCTGCCGAAACTTGTAACGCGTCCATATCCTCTCGGCGTTTAAAACCGACTGAATAAACGAGAGTGCACAAGGTCGCACTCGTCACTCGGCTTCTCGCGCGAGTACGCTCAGCGAGACATGGCGAGAGCACTCAAGGGAGACTCACGCCATTACAGTCGATCGACGGGGAAGAGAGTGGTTCAGAAGTAGGTGAGCCTCTGTATGCCGGCGGCTTCCCAGTGCTGCAGAGAGAGTCGCGACCTTCCCTCCTCTTCCTTCTGCTTCTGCAACATCCCCAGGTCGCATTCCCCGCTGGAGCGACGCGTGCGGCTCCTGAAACCCCCGACAATTGGGACTTTATTAAGACTGTTTTGACTTTAGCGACAGACTAAATGTGCACTTCGGATCTTAGCGACCGCGACCACAATCACCTGGCTCATGGTCGCCGTCGCCAAAGCCCTAAGTGCATCTTAACTGAAGAATTACCTCTTGGGGTAGGGCTGCTTGAGGTGGAAGGTGCGGTAGTGGGTGTGGACGCTGCCGCGCTGCCTGAACCGCTTCCCGCAAAGGCTGCAGCTGAAAGGCCTCTCGCCCGTGTGGGTCTGACACACAAACAGACATGATCAAACTGTTTCTACATATCTAATAGCACACGTACACTGAGCGAGGAATGCCATGGGTTATAGGTTAAATAAAATAAAAATTTTATTTAACAATCAAAACGTAATTAAATCACTCGTTCGATCAACATTTATATTGGATTTGGAAACGAGTGAAGTCACAACGGTCACGTGATACGTGTTGGGCGTTTTGGAGCGAATCTCACAACAGTATTTAAAATACGCGAATTTTAAAATATTAATTGTAATAATAAAAAGTACATTTAATATTTTGAGCAAAAATAGTCAACAACTCCATTATCTACTCACCACCAGATGCGCCTTGAAGTTGATCTTGTTGTGGAACTCCTTCCCGCAGGTGTCGCACGAGAAAACCTTCTCGCGAGTGTGCATGTTGATGTGGGCAGGCCAGCTGCCGGGCTGCCAATTGTCAATTACAAATCCTCATTGGGATTACTACTAAAAAAATGCTATGTGGTATCTACGTGCGTGAGAAAAATATATCTATTTCTAAATTATTTTTCTCCCACTTGCTCGGAAATGGCTTCATTATTTAAAAAAAAAAATGAATTACCGAGATGATGAATGATAGAGATTGCTGGACAGTTTTAAAGCGCACCAATTAGATCAGAAGAAGACGACCGCCATTTAGTTCTATTCATACTGTCAGTTCTGAATTCTGAATTAACAAACATTTTGAAAATTTTTACATTTAGGAGTTGTTAAAAATGAGTATTTCATCAAAAGAAATGGATTTTACTAGCAAAAGCGTTCAGCTATCGTTGTCGAATTGTACAAATTGTAATATAACTTTTAACATGAATTAAATTTACCATCTACCACCAAGTGGACTGTCAGCCTAATGCTACCTAAACACGATGGCCGGTGAGATGGCTATGCGATGGTCGAGAGCGTCGTTCACTTTTAATGCCATAGCATATCAAGATGGACGTGCAAGATATCGCCGCTGCGTAGTGGGCCACTACGCCCCCTCCACACAATACCCATCGCGTAGCGGTGTAGTTACAGGCGGACAATAGTAATGCGGACTGACCGTGAGAGACATGCCGCAGATCTCGCAGATGTGCCTCTGCGTGGGCGGGTAGAGGGAGGTGCCGGCGTGCTCGGCCGAGTGGTGCACTGAGTACGCGCGCTGCGTCGGGAACTCCTTGCCGCACTGCCATACACACACCATAACATCGTAATTAATGGTTTTGTTAATGAATCCGTTCCCCACCTTTCCCCTCTCCTCGTGTGCAATTAACTATGTGCGACTTACCGCCTGTGGGTCGTCGATCGCATTTTGTTTTATTTAATTATAATCAACCCGCTATTAATACGCAAGAAGAGTTTTCTACTAACATAAACCGCAGCTGTGCTATCGAAGTGCGCACTGTGAATGAGTGGGATTGTGCTGTTGTGAACTTGCCGGGTGTGAGATGTACTCCCCATTGTCAGCATCACCTACTGGAGCCAGCTGGAGCTAAAGGCAGGTGAGTGTGCACGATTCCCTTATCCCATTTACAGTTTTTTGACCATATCCATTAAGGTAACATATCCCCGGAGGAGCCAGACCTCCAGGGTGGTCCTTTAACGCATCTTTCGCTTTTCCCGTCACAATATTCTATGTGCACCATAAATCCGCATGTTAAAATATATCCTTCGGCGTTGGTTGAATCCTTAGTAATCAGCACTTCTATAATATCAGCGCGTGAGCCGATTCCTTCATCTTTAAGCGCACATGTTTAATTACTATACTACTTAAACAATTAATTAGATAAAAATAATTACTAATCAAAACTTAATTACTGTGAAATGGTTATACTGAGAAAGAGGCGAGTTGTGTTTAGGTTTCTTAATTCCCAAAAAGCACAATTAATTCTAGAAGCCCCACACAGAAAGACCGGAAAAGAAAAAAGCTCAGACCTGATAACACGTGGTAGGCTTTTTCCGTTTGATGGCTACCCTTCCGGTTTTCTTCCACTGGTTTCCGTCAGAGCCAGGCAGGGGCTCATTGTGTTTTCTGAGAAAATTATTATATAGAAAAGTAGTGTATTGAGTAATTTATAGAAGCTTTATTCAGTCTAAGAAAACTTACCGCTTTAACTCCTTGATCTGTAACAAAAAACATCATGACAATATCATTAAAGGCAAAACTCATAATATTATCAAAAGCAGAACTCATTACATATTATTGTATCAAAGGAAAAATCCATTACATATCGTCAAAGGCCAAACTCATTATACGCATCACTCATCAAAAGCAAAACCCATTACATATTTATTGAAGGAAAACTCATTACATATCATTCAAAAACAAACCCCAATACATATTATTATCAAAGGCCAAACTTATTACACATAAAATTATCTACAGTCCCATAATTTTGAATCTTTGGAACTATATACGATGACGGCCGAAACGTATTAATTAATTAATTTTGAAATGTGAAACGAGCCTAATATAAGGAAACTGGTTAAATTACTTAGTTAAGTTAGTTACCTTAGTCGGCGGTGGCTGATCGGCGATTTTGCTTGAGACGGCCGCTTTACTTGAACTAAAATATAAAATGGCGTTTTAAACGTGAATTGTTTCATTTAATTCAGTTATAAATAAATAAATATCTTAACACATTCCACACAGCATCATCTAGTTCCACACTAAGCAACTTAATGCTTGTATTATGGATACCAGACAGTTGATATAATACATAGATTACTTTTTTTTTGTAAATACATACATATTATAAATACAAACATCCATGACTCAGGTACAAAGATAAATGTTAACACATAAACATTTGCCCCTAGCGGGATTCGAACCCGCGACCGTTTGGTTAACAGCTAGGGTTACTAGCCACTAGACCAAACGTGTCGTCATGTAGTCAGTTGTCAGTCATGTCAGTTGTTTATTATGTAAATATGAAAAGAAAAACATTGTCTAGTGCAAACAGAAAACTTGTATTTAATGTAATACAGTTTTGTTTCACGTGAAAAAGCACTACAGCGCCCCCGCACGGTACGTGGATGTTACCAAGTTTGAGCGCGGCCGCACATTGAGCGACTAGACGCGACCATTAGTGGCTTAGTGGTGGCCACCAGTCGCCGCGAAGAAGCCGGCTACTGTGGCCGAGTGTGCGCGCGATGCGAGCGACAAGTAACGAGCTCCGACGACTGCCGCAGTTTGTGGTTCGAACGCGGCTACTCGAACGCTCGGTTTGCAAATGTATGAAAAGACTCGTCCGCAGCTTGTGGCCGCATCTAGTGGCCCAATGTGCGGGCGCGCTAAAGCACTTCAAGCTGAAGAGGAGTTCAGTAACACACACAGACAGATAGAGAGAGAGAGAACCGGTACTCACTCGGCGCCCTCCGCGTGAAGAGCAGAATGCAATACGTGCTCGTCATAAGCCTTTTGGGTCTCGAACTTGATCTCGCACCGAACGCAGTACGAGCTGTCCTCCTTAGCTTGCTCCTGGAATCGGAAAAGCAAATCCTTCATTTGTGGCTGAGTAAATCACTTTTACGTATCCAAGAAGTCTTTTATTTAATTCTAAGATCGACAAAAACGCAGTGTGCCCTGCCACTATTTAAGATAAATATTTTAACAGTTAAGAAAAAGGCCGCGGACGTAGTCACGGGCATACGCTAGTCCTGAACAAAACAATGAATCTTTAAGTTCTGTTAGTGTCATTAAAACATAATATTATTACAAGCCTAATGCGAATAAATCACTGCCTCCGAGTACCACTTGAGTCCTTTCTTACCTCTTCATCGTCCAAGTGAGTCATTCTCTTGTGATGCTTGAGCCCCGTCTCACTCGTGAAGGAAACTCCGCATTTGGTGCAAATGTATTCGCTGCGGTGGGCCGTCCGCAGGTGAGTGTAATATGTTGAGAGGTGTCTTCATAGAAAAATAGGTTCAGATTAATTTTCACTTGATATTAATTAACTTGACATCACAGGAACACGTTGGTCTGCTTGTCAAGATATCAAAGTAAGGAAACATAATATATTAAAGGCAAGGAGAACGATGGAAGGAAAAAATGTCATAAACATGTAACTGCATAGTACCAAAACTTCTTTTTTAAAATGTTCATGCTATCACCGAGTATAACTTGCAAATATATAAAAACAATCTATAAATAAAAATTATAAACTAAACCCCGACTTTCTATTGAGCTCAAACACGCTATATCTGCTGTAAGTTACTTAGGAGTTGGGTGTCTCGCAGACCACTTGAAGCTGCAGCATCAGGTCAAGGTTACCATGTCATGGAAATACCACCGAAGTAACAGTACCTAGGTATATAACAAATTTCACATAGTCGAGCCTGTGGTTAAGTTAGTGAGTGAGTCAACTAGGAAATGGGGTGATGGTCTTCAAACGCCTGAACAGATCTTCATAAATTACAGCTATGAATCATCCCGTAACACGTCACAGCTTTTAAACAAAAAACCTTATCAAAATCTGTCCATCGATTTGGGAGCTACAGTTTATCGACGACATCTGCGAGGAAATCTATCGATATGGAACTACGTATAATTACTCTAATTACCCCTATTTAACATTACAGAGAAAAATAAACACAAAACTTACTTATACTCTTCTCCACAGTGAATACACTTCCTCACGACCCCCTTGTGATATTCGTCGTGCATTCTAGCCGTGCCTCTGTAATCGAAGTTTTATTTATGACATAATATGCATAAAGGTATAAAAGGACCGTGGAGGGTAGAGATAAGGAGGACCGACTCTATGTATTAAAAAGCGCTACCAGAATACCAGTAAATTAAAATGGCGCTAGTGTAACACGGAGGAGTAAATTAGACAAAGATAGATAGATAGAAGATATGCTACACTAGCGCCATTGTGGCCACTTTTAGAACCCTTATTTAAAAGGAACTTTTTTTCAGTTTGATTGTCATATGAGTCAGTCATTTCCTCTCCAGCGATAACTCCTAAGGGAATTGGTCATGAAAATCTGTTGCTGGCTCGCGGTGCATTAGCTCTACCCTCCATAAAAAGGACAATATGGTATATATATAGATGATTGCAATACTGACTCCAGTTCGCAGACGAGGTTGCACTGGAGACACTCGTACTTGGTGAAGTGTTGGCGCATGTGCTGCCGAAGCTTGCTGTCCACTCGGTAACGCATCCCGCACAACCGACACGAGTACTTCCCTAGGGACTGTATTAAAATAGGGCTCAACATAGATGCCTCTCATTATATACAAGTAGAGTCCGCGTCAAACAACTATCGACCTCTGAAATTGGTTCCGGCGTTAGTTCACGCAAGTGCAGTCAAACG
This sequence comes from Synanthedon andrenaeformis, assembly GCA_936446665.2. Taxonomy (NCBI): domain Eukaryota; kingdom Metazoa; phylum Arthropoda; class Insecta; order Lepidoptera; family Sesiidae; genus Synanthedon; species Synanthedon andrenaeformis. Next base: position 975,974 of record OW387798.2, read on the forward strand.
CGCGTTCCTGCTGATTGGCTGATACCTGTTTTTAGATATTGCGATAACTTCCGAGGTCGCAAGTTGTTTGGCGCGGACTCTACCTGGGCGAAAAAGCTGTGTTTTTTTTTAACGCCGATGCCGTAGACTATAGGGTCAGATCACACCAGAAATCACTGTGGCGAGCTTTTTTATTAAAGACTAATATTATAAATGTGAAAGTAACTATCTGTCTGTCTGTTTTCACGCTTTAATTAACTCAACCGATCATTCTGAAATTTTGCATACACGTTGTCAGGGACACAGGAAAGGTCCCTGACAACGTGTATGTCCTTGTGTAGGGTACCTTTCATCCAGAAAAAGAGGACTGTTCCCAAGGGATCAAAAAATTAATCTAAAGTGAGTTACCACCAAAAATAATAGGAATCTCACCTCGCTGTGCCTCAATTTCAAATGTCTGGTCAGCATTTCCTGTTTAGTGAACCATTTGAAACATTTCGTGCACTTGTGCGGAGCTTTCATATACTTTGCATCATTGGCTTTGGCCGCAAACTCCTTGGTGGCCTCTTCCTCGTTCATATGGCGAATGTTCCACGTGTTCGGGTCCAGCATTTTCATGTGTTTCTCCGATATGGCGTGATATCTCATCACCTCGTTCTCTGGTCCCCAGTTCTTGAGCAGTCTCCACTTTGGCTCCTTCTTCTCTTTTGGAACTCTCTTCTTTTTCTCCGATTTAGGCTTTTCTGGTCTAGTACGAGGTCTACCTCTTTTTCTCTTCTCGGTCACGCTTTTTCTTTTAATCTGTAATAAGGCTATTTATAAGTTAAATCCAATAAACGTAATTGAAGGAGATCGATCAGTTTTGTATGGTGATTAGACCATCAGTTTTTTATAATTATATGAAACTAGGGTAAAAATAAATTATACATTTTACATTTTCTCTAGTTAAGACAAAATAAGACTCATCCACTAACCTCCTTTTTAACATCCACAAATATCTGTTCCGGTTCATTTAATGGTTCAAAATCTATCCCATCGTCTTCACCTATTCCATCATCGACGAATTCCATCTCAACTTTGGGCTCCTTCTTCGACTCCTCGGCCTTCAACAGTTGTGCCAGCGTTTCCCTGTACTTAATGCCCAATGATTTGACTCGATCGGTCGGAGTCATTTTGGACAGAGATGAATTGAGATGTCTTACATCTTTGTCGACATTTGAAACTGATTCATATGTGATCTAGAAAGGTGTTTTCATTAAATTACTCTACTTTACTCTTATCTCTCTCTACTCTACTCTTTAATATTAATATTATTAGTTATATAGAATATGACTCATACATTTTTCACATTGATTTTATTTATTTTTAAGCGACCCCTCAAGAACAGTACATTTTTTCAGGATGAAGGGTAGGTACCCTATCTCCTATTCTGTATTCCTGACATGTATGCAAAATTTTATGAGTTTCACACACATACATATTTAACGACACTCCTGGTAGTGCCGCTAGTAGTGTCGTTACCAATGAATGTTAGAATTGTGTTTAGAATATGCAAATCCGTTGAGCCTTTTTACATGAAAGTGTGACATACATCCTCACAAACTTTTGAATTTATAATTTTAGTAGTATTAATATACTTACAGGTCCAAACCAAAGTAATTCTTCCAGTGCCTTCTGACCACTGGAACATTTCTCTTTAAATTTATGGAACTTGTGTAACAATGTTGCACATTCAAAACAAAAATAATGTGGAAGGAAGTCATCATCATTTATCTGTAAATAATATCCGAATTTAGGAAAGAGTTACCTAGAACTAGACGAAGATAACTAGCTATAGTTAGGCGAGTATACAAATTCCAATTTTGGTGTTATGGCCCCATCGGTTAGACGAGTAAAACATGTAGCTGAAATAGGTATGTTTTGACTTCTCTTATTTATCTATTGATTAATATATACCACTGCAGATAAAGGAATCGTCAAACAGTAATATTTGAAAATGATAACAGAAAAAAGCTTTAAGGTATAAATAAAACTGCTTAAAATTATAGCACAATGAAACGTTTAAATTAAAATCGCAGAAAGCTTACCTTTAAAACCATAATTTCTTCATAATACGGTTTTAAATTAAATTGCTCAAACTTGAAAGCTTTTATTTCAGTCCGTAAGCATATTCTACAAATTATGAGCTCAGACATTGCGTATATTTTAATTAAACAGTTGTTAATCTATAACTAGTTTATAGAAAAATAAATTACGGAAGCTGATAAGCACTATTTACAATTTGATTTATGTGAGAAGTTGAAAAGCTTCGAAAAGCACAAACACGGGCGTCGGTCGCCATTGTTACATTATAAATAAATGTCAATTGTCATATTCAAATTATCTTATCTGTCAACCAAGTGTCATCCGTCTGATTGATTTAATCACAGAACACTTTATAATACAAGAGTAAATCTTGTATATAAAATTCTCGTGTCACAGTACTTGTTTTAAACTCCTAAACGGCTTGACCTATTTTTATGAATTTTTTTGTGTATATTCGGTGGGTCTGAGAATAGGTCGTAAACTATCTTTTATACCCCTAACTGATAAGGATGGCCCAACGCAATTTTTTTTTTTGGCAAAACGTTTGCCGGGTCAGCTAGTTGTCGGATTTTTAACTTTTTTTACGAGGGGAAACATCTTCAAAGATATCAAATGAACAAATGCCGAATGCAATGCAAATGAGCATAGGGTTATGTGAGATTTCTACCAACTGAGTCCCTTGGGATAATCGTGGTTCTATAACTGAGGTGACTAATTCTATCTGAACGACTGATGATTTACTTCAGACAAACTTTTTATTTCTGTTTAGCTTTCCTGTGAAAACATTACTGCGAATAATTGAAAACAATCAGTACTAGAGAAACATGCGGCGAGAGCTAGTTGAAAATAAAACACCAGTAGTCAATCAAGAATTTATTAAGACGTAAAATTAATTATTAAAATATAACATATACATCACATTATTCTATCAAAGGACAAAACAAAATTAATTCTTGGGAGATGATTTTTTTCTTACTTCAAATTATTTCACAACAAATCCTAGAAACAAATTAAATAAAAATTGTTTAACAAATTCTTTATTTTTTTTAAATATAAAAGTATTATTTATGTATGCCTCCTAACACTACCATAAATATAATAAACCAAATTTACTTTCTGTCTGTTCTTGTAATACAATTGATAATTCTAAACAGGGATGTCATGCAGATGAAATTTCGATTCTTGATATGGATATATTATACCAGTTTCAGATATAAAATTATTTCAGTTTATCCGCTAGTTTCGGTTATGGATATTAGATTTTTAAGGAATTGTAAAAATAAACTGCAAAATTGAAACATAAATGACGTGATAAAAACAACAACCTGTCATAACATGCCCATCCTCCCCTATCCGAAATTTTTCGAAACTTTTGTATCAGTTACGGATATGGATAGATTTATATTTCGGATATCCAATAAATCTATCCGTAACCATAGCCAACACAGATATAAAAGTTTTGAATAATTTCGGATACGATCGAAATCTGTTTTTGCCTTTTTTTAATATTCTGTCATATAAAAATGGATATAAACAACGTTTCCAGTGTTAAATATTAATTAATATTAATATTGTTATAATGTCGTTTGCAACTGAAGAATGTACCGAAGAATTCTATCGTAGAGATAATAATCTACAATACCCTTCTTTTGTTGGATCTAGTACCACATTAATTATAAACTTTTTTGATAAATTAAATATCATATTTTCAGAACATTCAAGCTAACAGTAGACTATTGATTAAACCCTTATACAATGTGTTATTTTGAATTCATCTTCCCAAGTTGTGAGAAGGCTGGTGACTGGTTTTCCATATGAAACAATACGAGTTCCATTTAACTCTTCGTCTCCTCTTTCCTCTTGGCTTCGACGACTTCGGGCCGTCTGCCTAGCAAGTCGTATTTTGTGCTGCACCTTTCGTCCTGTAGAAATCAAAGTAGCCAACTTCAGAACTGATTCACATACTTGTACCTAATTTTTTGAAGGAAAAAAAAAAAATTCTTCTTTTGGGCACTTTGGGCACTTTTGGTTTGCGTGACCGTCACGCTTAGTGACTTTAATGTTGAAGTGATTTTTTTTTTTTTTGAAAGTTGGGCAGTTTTGAGATTGGGAAATCCCTGTGTGTGTGTGCTATTTGTGTTGTTGTGCAATCCTAAGACTGACAGTTTTTTTTTTATGTTAAGGGCGACAGACAGGCTGACGGTCCACTCGATGTTAAGTGACTACTTACCGTCGACTATAACACAAGCAACGCCACAGGTGACGCAAACGCGCTGCCGACCATGGAACGATTAAAGGGATTAAGGAAGGAATGGGGTATGAATGGACATGGACACAACAGCGCATATGCTGTTATTTCACGTCACATAAACCTTTCTCTTTCTTTACTGAAAACTGTATCAAAATCCGTCGGGGGGTTTAGAAGAAGTTAGTGGAGAGACAGATAGAGATGGACAGTGACTATAATATTGAAACAAACACTCTATGTTGTGCTCTAGATCTAGCATTTAACTTCAATGACAATTATTGAGGGTAGAGGTAAGGAGGACCGACTTTATGTATTAAAAAGTGGTCGCAGAATATCAGTAAAGCATGGAGGAGTAAATTAGACAAAGATAGAGAGATAGAAGATATGCTAAACTAGCGCCATCGTGGCCACTTTTAGAACCCTTATTTTATTGTTGGAGAGGAGCATTTTTTTTTAGTTTGATTGTCATATTATTCGGTATGTACTTACCTCTACCCGCCATAATGACGATTGAACATTAATTAGCACTTACGTCACTGTCACTTGAGTTGTCAGTGTCACTGGTGGAGTCCGTTTCGTAATGTCCGAGACCTGGCAACACTGCCACACACTTCATCACACCACCGTCTCCGGTGTAGCCATTTTTTTCTTTGGTACTGGAAAACCAATTAAAAAAAGCCATAATTAAAATTATAAACTTATCCACGACTTTCTGCTAAGCCCAAACAGGCTATATCTGAAAGAAAGAAAGAAAAGAAATTTTATATCTGCTGTATGTTGCTAATAGACTGGTGGATTTTTTTAAAAAAACCTCGGTTGACGGCATTTAGTGAAACTATTTGCCACCGGGTCTTTTTAGACTAATTTGACACTGCTGAACACGAATCTGCCCGGTGTCAACCCCTCCCCCGCTCCCTTCCCCCCTTTCCTCCCCAAATGAGTACCGATCTGCGGTTTTTTCAATTTTTTTCTGAATCTCTTAGAGATAAAAGAAAACTGCCTATGAGAAAAATAATCTGCATTAAATTCTCTACAATATTCGCATAAAAATCATTTAACAGGCATAATAGCTTAAAAAATAAGGTCTGTCCAAAATATACAAATTTTAACTTTTTTCAAAATTTTTGTATTTGCAGTAAATTTATCGAAAAAAAAACCGAAGCTGTAGAATAACCTATAGAATACTGCGCGTCGGCCTATCGCCCGTTATGAAAATTGGAGCTTTCAACAAAGAGAAACCGTATCAAAATCGGTTCATCCGTTTGGGAGCTTCCATTCTACAGACAGATGTCACTTATAACACTTCTGTCTTAAAGGGATCAGTCTGAGGTTAGTCCTTGTCTTAAAGGGACCAGTCTGAGGTTAGTCCTTGTCTTAAAGGGATCAGTCTGAGGTTAGTCCTTGTCTTAAAGGGACCAGTCTGAGTTTAGTCCTTGTCTTAAAGGGACCAGTCTGAGTTTAATCCTTGTCATAAAGGGATCAGTCTGAGGTTAGTCCTTGTCTTAAAGGGACCAGTCTGAGTTTAGTCCTTGTCTTAAAGGGACCAGTCTGAGGTTAGTCCTTGTCTTAAAGGGACCAGTCTGAGTTTAGTCCTTGTCTTAAAGGGATCAGTCTGAGGTTAGTCCTTGTCTTAAAGGGATCAGTCTGAGGTTAGTCCTTGTCTTAAAGGGACCAGTCTGAGTTTAGTCCTTGTCTTAAAGGGACCAGTCTGAGTTTAATCCTTGTCATAAAGGGATCAGTCTGAGGTTAGTCCTTGTCTTAAAGGGACCAGTCTGAGTTTAGTCCTTGTCTTAAAGGGACCAGTCTGAGGTTAGTCCTTGTCTTAAAGGGACCAGTCTGAGGTTAAACACACTTACTGTTTGTCGACAACACCATTAATTTTAGGTGGAGAAACGTTTTTCTCCTGTTTCTCTGCATCCATGTCGCTCACTTTGCGTTTTCTCACTACTACCTGAAATCAAAGCCAAATCAAGGTCTGTCTAAAGAGTCTAAGTCTAATGAGAGACTATTGACACATTGCCATTATTATAATCTATGTTGGAGCCAGTCATGTCAAATCGTTTTTATTAGTTGACTAGCTTTTTCCCGCGATTTCGTCTGCGCCTCTTTTTCTTAGGTTTTTAAACTTTTTATTAAATATTTAAGTAAGGCGTTAATTTTTGAAGTGAAAACTTCTTTAGGTAGACTAAATAAGTTTTTTATATGGAGAATTCGGTAGAAATGGTAAATTCAGATATTATTGCGACTCCAGGTGGGTGTATTAACGAAAGTAAGTTAAGTTAGGTTGACGGTTTTTACTGTCATTAAATAACCATTAATTACAATTGAGTTAGCCAGGGGAGTTAACGGAGACGGTGTGTTGTTGCTAACTTAGCCTGATCGTATCCGTTACAAGTTGTTTGTGACAATAGGCGACTGTAGCCATATCTGCCATCAATAAAGTGGACTGTGAGGTTTCATCACTCACCCCTTGGAGCTTGTTCTTGTTGGTTTGCTGGACCCGTGCAGAGGCCGGTGCAAGCTGAGCTCTGAGTCGAGACAACTCTTCACTCTCCGCTAGATTTGAAACACGCTCCCTGAAAGGGTGCTTGCCTTAATGGAGTCCACAAATTTAATAAAATTTTTGCACAAAAACTGTGGCCCATGTTTTAACGTGTATACAAGACAGTGTCCTTTGAGTGACTGAATGATACTGACTAAACTCTCCAATGTAAGTTAAAAAAACAATGAATTTTTGTTTTTTGACCTCATTTTGATTTTTTGAATGTCCTTTATTTATGGTAATAATATATATAAAATTTTATAAAATCTAGTGTGGGTAAAGACTCCACTTATGAGTGACTTTTTAAAGAAGAACAAGAACTATACTATGAAAAAGATTATTAAAAAAATACCTAAATTCTTGGATCTCCTTCTGTTCGTCGATGGATATTTGCTGAGCAGTTTTTGCTTTGGTGCGCTCCACTAAATCGAGGAAACCAACCTCGTCATCATCCAAGCCACGAATCATGTTTTCTAAATGTGAAAATTTTTGCCTTTATTTGTTTAATTAACACAAGGGATCAGCTGTCTCGTTTAATATTATTTTACATTTTATTAGTTAAAAACAAAACAATAGAAAATATTAATAAATAAAGAAAATATGTAAGAATAATAAATATATGGATTACTAGATGTGCCGGCGACTTTGTAGTTCATTTTTTGAAAACCTTACAGGAACCTAACAATTTTCCAGGTTAAATTGAAATTAATTATATACAGCAAACTGTTTTGGTTGAAAATTAATTAAAATGTTAATAAATGGAGGAAAAATATAATTGTTGTAGAAATAAAAGCATTTCATATTGTAAATAAATATGATACATACTCAACTTATGAGCCTCCTCATATTCAGCATCTTTTTTCATTTTCTGCTCTTCCAGTCTTTGATACAATGGGCGACTGTCGTAAACTTCTTCTGGAGCCTCTATAAATTAATTATAAAAAAAATGTATATATTATCATCTTATTAGATACTAGCTAGATACTAAACTATCTTGATACTGTTTAATTTTTATTTGTCTTTGATAGGAGTCCGCATATTAAGTATTTATACGAGGTTTCGACATAAATAAATATGATTTTTATTATAACATTTTTTTTAATGCTATCAAAATCTAGTATGAGGTATAGCAGGTAAACATAAATTTAGACATATATAAGACTGTACCTATCTAGGTAATTGCAACCCAACACTATACCTAACATTAAGAATCACGAAAATATTAATAATTACTTGCTTTAATACAAAATGTCTACTAGTAACCCTACTTAATATTTTATAAGATTATTTTGTGGATACAGTCGGTGGGCCATATAACAATATTTTATATTTGTAATATGACTTCCATTTGTATGTTATCAACTCTTTTTAGCATTATTAATAATAAAAAGAGCCAGGAAATTTTTAGATGTAATCAGCTGATATTTATAATGATGTACCTGTGGGCTGATCTTCGGTTCGTACTTTTTCCCATTCCTCTTGGCGACGTCGCCTCGCCTCCAATATTTCAGATTCAGATATAAAACCAGAGCTCATGATGAATCCTTTTAAGCAACAAACATTGGCAAAATATAGGAAAATAACAAATTATACGCTCCGTTTTGGTAAAACAAATTAATGGCTGGACTGGGCTGGACCACAGATTATAATATTAGTTACTACTAAAACCAAATACTATATAAACAAGATAGTATTTGCTAAAACCGACTAAAACGTAGTGATTATATACTCTTTGGTTACTACGTATGGCAACACAGACTATGCATATTGCAAATGCTGTTGAAAATTACACACAGACCAATGAATTAACAAAACATACACATTGGTAGGTACCACAAACTAAATAGTAGATACTGGTAGGTACCGCACTTTTCAAATTTCATCTGGCCCACCCACTTTTTAAAGGTTATCTGCCGAGTTAAATATTTTATACCTCTAATAAGTACAAAAATAGATGAAATAAATAATAGGTAATTATAATATTAAGTATATTATAATTATAAAGCCTAGACACCAAGTCAGTAATCAAGTCTAGCAGGCGCGGTGCTATCCATTACATTGCAAAATGTTATTTTTAGCCAATTCTATATCATGTGGGACTTAAATAAAAACTTTTTAACAAAAAACGCCGAAAAAACTGAAAATCAAAAAATAATAACCTTTTTTATTTAACCTTAATAACTAAGTTCTTAAATTAATGTAAGTACCTAAGTAATTTTGAGTCGACGCCAAACAAGCGAATTAATTAATTACGTAAAGCGTGATGGTTGTGCGGAGAGCGCATTTTATGGAATGTTGATGTTTATCGCTGGAGATTTTGCGTTGCATTGTTAATTTGGTTATTTCTTTAAATTTATGGTTTGGCGCCGACTCAAAATTACATAGGTATACATTAGTTTAAGAACTTAGTTATTAAGGTTTAATAAAAAAGGGTTATTATTTTTGCTTTTAAGTTTTTTCGGAGGATTAATGTTTTTGTTAGTTTTTATTTTATAATTTTTCGTCGGTTGAAAAAGACAAATCCGCTCTACTCTACTTGTATAATAAGTCATTGTTAATAGTCATTTTCGCAACTACTGACTACTTGACTATAGTGAGGCCGTAGTGAGGCCGTAGTGAGGCCGCAGTGAGCCCGCAGTGAGCCCGTAGTGAGCCCGTAGTGAGCCCGTAGTGAGCCCATAGTGAGGCCATAGTGAGGCTATAGTGAGGCCATAGCGAGGCTTTGGGCACAGAACACTATTAATTTAGTTTAGTGCCTCTTGTCTTTGGATAGTCATTGATGACATGACAGCACAGCCACTTCAAATTAGTGGTGACAATGACAAACAAACTGTTAACTGTCTTTCATTGATTGATTTGATTGATTGATGTTTTTTCGCACCTAAGTTTAAGAGGATATAAAATATAAATATTTTATAATTATTCTCTTTTCAATTTTCTGCAGTATAGTATTCGTGAACGACGTAATATTGATTGTGCTAAGCGTAAATGTTAAATAACGCTAGTAGTATTATAACATTGGATTTTTTTTTGATAACTAAGCAGTTAACAACAGAAACATGTCTGAATCTAAGGTTAACGATGAATCGGTAAAACTTGACCACGGATGTGGTGAAAAACAGCACGAAAGTAGTGAGAAATTTGTGGAAGAGGGAAAAAATAAATTTGTTATTAAATGTCTATTTTGTGGATCGAAAATATTGGACGTTAAATCTGCTAATTTTGTTCAAAAAACCGTAAGTATTCTATATTTTCTTTCAAGATTTTTTTATCATGTTTTCATCGTAACTTAAAAACTTTAAATTTATAGATCAATATTAAAACAATATGAAGGTAGCATTTCGTGTTGATTACTTATAGAACCAATTTAGTGATATACAGGCAAGTGATGCCCCCTTAAAATGCAGAGTAAGTTTTGGATGTACAACACAATCAGCCAAGCTACTCATCCGATTCCAATAATTCTTGCGCTAATTAAAAATGGCTTAAGCATAGGGGATAAGGAAGGTATAGGGTAATGGGCTTATATATGGATTAGATATAGGTGCAACAGAAACAATATAATAAACAAATAAAGTCATATTATATATTATTAAATACTAGTTGAACTCGGCCAAGTATCGTTGTGGTGTGTGATATTGCACTGGTGTATTGGGGGAATTAATACCCTATGTTTATCTAGAATAATGTATGCACATTTCAAACAGTGAAAGAATTTTACAAATAGATGCACTGGTTCCAGATACACCCTCCAAATGTAAAACAAACATACGAAATGTGCCCTCTCTATAATATATAGATATAACTTTTTTTACAGGAAAAGCTGCCCTTAATGCAGCAAGATACACGGAAACCTGGTGAAATTCAAAGTGAGACAATTGAGGACTACTTCTGCGTAGAAAACATGTATACATTTGAAAATATTGGTTTTTCTTATTCAGTGGGTAGCTATAAGTATTTAAGCTGTGCAGACTGTGATGCGGGCCCGGTTGGGTATTTTGATACAAAGACCTCACATAGCTACGTTGCCTTATCAAGAGTTGTACAATCATAATGTGTAAAGAAATAAATGTTTTACAAATACAAAGATAATTATAAGTTATTCTTAAAGCAGAATGCTTGTCATTGTTTTAATAAAATTATTGCTACAATTTTTACTTTCACTGTCGGTAATGGCGCCATGTATACCTTCAACAAACAAAAAGTAATGAATCCAAAAAATTATATTGTAAAGTGATATTAGCAGAAAAGCAATATTTTCGTCGCCTAATTTGAATTCACGGAGTGAAATTAAAACATAGATAAAAAAATTACAGTGCATAATAGACTATATTAATAAAAGTTTGAATCCGGCAGATTTATATAAAAGATTCTAAAGATTCTATTTTATGAGAAATAATTACTACCCAAATAAAATCTTTCTCATCACAGTAATAAAAAATTTCAGCAAAAACTACATTTATTTTTATGCTTATTAAATTGACCTTAAGTTCTAATCGGCTACTTTTATTTCTTTTTCAAATTTACATGATGTTTAAAAAAGTCCTTGAAATTTTCAATCTATTTTCGTGAATCTACAAAAATTATTGTGCAATATTGAACCTTAAGTTATAGGTTGCATTCATTTTGGTAAAAAATGTGTTAAGTCTGAGGTTAGTCCTTGTCTTAAGCAATTGCTGGTTTAATGATTTTGGATTTATTTACATGTTTAAATTTTTAATAAAGTTCAAGACTTCATTGAAAATGATTGTCTTGTGAAAACACCAACATCGTTTTTAATTTTGCCTTAGTAGTGGCATAGCACACTGTGTTCTGCAATCATTTGGACAGCCTGTCCCTTACAGAAGACTACCATGAAATAATAGCATGTGTGCTGTTGTGTTTCGGTGTGTGAATAAGGTATATTGCCAGAACCTATTTCCCCACTCCAGGAATAAGGATTGGGAATCCTTTATCCTTATCATATTACTCATGACATACATATTTCTCAGGTTTTTTTTTTTTTTAAATCTATTTATGGCTTTTCCCTTAGGGACATGTCGCCTCATTGGGCAAGGTCTTATATATACAGCTAAACTATACTAGATACTACTATACTTAACTATTACTAAACACTAAATCTAGAATGGTAAATATTGTACTGCTCCCTGGCATCATCAGATAACGGGAAAGCCAGGGCGCTGTTCAGGTCACCTACTTGCAACCTAAATTGGCCACTGAAGCCCAGCCTACGCACCCTCTCGTTCCGGACACATTCCTTCATTCAAAACGTGGTAGTATTGTTTTTATTTTTCAATGAAGTCGCGGGCACCAGCTAGTATTGTATAAATTCAGTGTACTACTTATCAGTTTCCGTGGTGTAGCGGTTATCACATCTGCCTAACACGCAGAAGGCCCCCGGTTCGATCCCGGGCGGAAACATTCCCGATGCCATTCGAAATCTTATTTATTATTTAAAATAACTTTTTTTTTGGTGAAAATATGACCAGTTCGTTGTCATTGGTTTATCCATAAGCGAGTTTTGGGAGTGTTAACGTTGAGGCTACCGTGTTTCTGCAGTTCGTTTTGCATGTTTGCATTGACGAGAACATACGATTTCCACGCAATCATGCGTTAAAAGATCGTTTCTTTGCTCTGCAAGTTCGCCCAATTTCCGGTTAATGATCATAGCTGGGAGGTATGACTCCAGCCTCATACCTACAGTTTCTAGACTTGACGTAACCCCTTAACTATTTTTCAGATGCCTCTCTACAAATGAATTTGGTTTTATGTATTTCGTATCACAGATGTTCTAAATTTATTTATATGAAATCTAGAATTATTTTATAGAACACGAAGTAAGTGAAAATTATTGCTTTCCCATAAATTTAATGAGAGGGATTTCAACGATTTACTGAGTTCCGAGTAGCGACGAAAAAATACTGAAAAATCAGTTCAGTTTTCGTAGTTTACTCCTATGTAGGTAAAAACAGACAAATATTATTATCTATAATATTAGTGTGTACTTGTGTATTATACTTACCTACCTATATTTAGTGTTTCTAGTTACAAATTATATTGCGTATAAGTTGCCTGATGTTAAATTGTTAGCAATAATTCCCAAATGCATATATCGTGGTAATGATAGTTCAGGCGTTTCTCTTTTAACTAAGTAAATACAATATATAATTTTTAAATATCCTGAAATAATTTTTACTTACAACATGAATAAATTTTATTCCATTGAGGTCCCAACTAATAGGCCAATGAGTTATTCTTAACATATTATTAAGTTTATTAATTACATATCTTTAAAAAGGAAAACAATAATAACAATGGACAGATTCTAAGTGTAAAATTATTAAGAACTAGGTAGGTAGTTATCAAGGGTTAAGGTATTTGTTTTCGTTTTGTACTGAAAAATCAAAACAGTTTTTTTTTGTAAGATAATAGTTATTTATTTAATTAAAGTATTTACCTACCCGCATTATCTATACATTTCTGCTATCTAATTAGAAGATAATTTAAACCTTTGCGATAGAACTCTGGGGACCAGGACTTGGGCGAATTGTGTGAAGGCATTTTGTACCTACTGCTGCCTGGGAAGAAAATTGCCTGCCTCGGTAGTCGGTTTCCTTATTTAAATTTCAATACAATCTTTATAATGAATTTAACAGGGAGTTAAATTTTTATTAATGAACTAGCTTTTGCCCGCCACTTCGTCAGTGCCCCATTTTCTTAGATGTTGAATTATTTATATACTTATGTAGGTACCTACCTATACTAATCTGGAGTGATATTTTTTTCTGGATGAAAGGTACCTGGACCTACTGTACTGTTAAGCTGTGTGCTTTTCCATATAGGGGATACCTGCGTGTATGCAATGACAACGTGTATGCAATATTTCACAATGATCGATGGAGTACTTTTGAGATTTGCGATTTTGAATAAGCGATTTAAAAAGCGAAGAAGGAAGGTTTTTATATATAACTAGCTGACCCGGCAAACGTTGTTTTGCCAAAAAATATTAAAAAAAATTTTGGGGTGGACCACCCTTAACATTTAGGGGTATGGAAAATAGATGTTGGCCGATTTTCAGACCTACCCGATAAGCACACAAAATTTCATCAAAATCGGCCCAGCCGTTTCGGAGGAGTTTGGCAACAAACACCGCGACACGAGAATTTATATATGAGATTTGCAGTAAAAAATCCGTGCGAAGAGACAGGAGCGAGTCACTAATTTTTTTAGGAAGTCTTAGAACCTATTTTTGTTATTAATATTTACTATTAATATTAACCTTATAATGTTTTGCTCACAACAATAAAAATATTTGTAGAATAGATATAAATATAACATTCATGGCCGAGCGAGGCCTTCATTTATTCGATGTAGCGAATCTCTTGACCTCTTCTTTATTTATGTACAGTCGCAGACAAAAGTGACATATGTCAGTTAAAGGACGACGAGTGATATAACCCGTGACATGATGGCTTCAATTTTTAAATTTAATTTTATATGATGGCATCCAACATCGAAATCGAGATGTTTTATTTATAAAATTTTAGAAACTAACTGTTAATTTTGTGTGATTGATTGATTGATTTATAATAATGTGTACGTTGTTCTTGATATTTTTGATCTCATTAATATTTGTTGATTCAGTTATAATATAATAGGTATAATTTAACTAATCTCTAATAATGTTGTGCTTTCCTATAATTTAAATTCATACTTGTAATGTACCTTTTTGTAAGTGTTGTATTTTGTGAATAAGTATGTCTTTAGTTGGTAAGCTGTTTGAAATAAATAAATAAATGAATAAATAAATAAATAACTTTTGCCAAAAATTTAACCCAATTGTTAGGAGAGCTAAGAATTTTATATGTTATTGGACTTTTGAACGCAATTGGACTGCTGTTTCGTTTCCGTGTCATAATGATGAAGTCATGTTTCATCCATGGTAATGAATCGAGAAAAAAATCGATCAGGATCTTGCTGCAACAAATCCAAACAGTTTCGCGAAATCCTTAGTCTGCGGTTTGTTTCTGCGCGTCCGTAAGTATTCTGGGCACCCAGCGTGCGGACACTTTTTTCATGCCCAGGTAGTTGTGCATAATATTATAGACACTTCCTATCGAAATTTTCATTTCTTCAGCTATAAAACGAACTGTAACAGTACGATCCGCCAAAACAATTTTTTCAATTTTTTTTATAATTTTTTCGGTTACTGTCGTCGTCGTCGCGCCTCAAGCGTGGGTCATCGTTGAGCAACTGTAGAGTATTGAGGAGCATGAACCCCTAATGTTCCATCCAAGTCTTGATTTACCTGCTCCGTAGTTAAAAAAAAGAAGCAGTGATATTTAACTATACAGCGCGAATTTCAATTTTCTCCATTTTCAAGAACACGTTCCGAAACGTAAAAAAACAAATGATTACAATTTTTAAAATACAAATTAAAATCGAAAACTTTTTTAATCAATATTATAACAAATGTTTAGGCTTTGCCTGCCAGTATCAATTTTTTTTCTTACCAAGGAGTATATATTTCATTCTCACTTTTTATTGAACACCCCTAGTATATGTCTATCATTTACGTCCAAAATTTAATTATATCTACCACTCGATAGCTAACGGATCAAATATTTTTTTAGTATATATGGTATATTCGAATTCAAATTCGTTGGGTATATATATATATGTTAGGCTAAAGGTAGGTGTGAACATAAACTCAAGTTTAGCCGGCTAATCTTATGTTTATGTTCACACCTATCTTTAGCCGTAACATATACATATAATACGCTCAAAGAAAATATTTTATATGTATGTAAATTTTTATATGTACAAACCTCCCCTGTTTATTCTCTTTTCCATAAGTGAAAACCGAATTAAAATTCGGTCTAGCCGAATCTTAAATAAATCTTATACGTCTTGTGTCTACGATTGTACTAAAATGCTGTCAACCGCAAAGAATTCATTAGTACACGCGTCCTAAGTTGTTTCATAATGTTATTTAGTTTGTTTGAGAAAATCATAAGATTTAGCCAAAAGGTTATCTAACAGTTTATTCATCAACATTACAAACTGATGCAGAAGCAATAAGGAAGACAATCAAAGTCAACAAAAACCCACATTTTATATTTTGTTTTAAACTCCTAAAACTTGTTTTTATATTTTTATATTATAACCATGAAACATGGTATGTATAATTTATTAAGATTGTCAATAACATCAATAATCTCGATAACAGTTGACACTATACAAGACAAAATATAGTGTTACTGTTTAGTTAATGACTTCTTCGTTTCCTGCGGTTTCAGCCACTAATTAATTTAAAAGAAATCAGATTCCCCTCATCTTCTCTGTCTCGCTAATGCTTGGTTATCCACGGGTCGCTGAAATCGGTCATCAATCCACTGGTCATTAACCCGTTAATAAGTCGTTAATAAACTTGTTCCCGGCTTCGATTCCCGGCAGAGTCAACTTTGGAAATAACTTTTTTTATGGACCTGGACAGTAGTGGCAGGACACACCGCGTTTCACAGTCATTTGAGTAGCCCGTCTGGCGGCAGTAACCGCCCCTTACAGAAGACCACCATGAAATAATAACGTGTGTGCTGTTGTTTCTTTGAGTAACTGATACCAGAGCCCATTTCTTTATTTCTTCCTAATCCTTATACTTCCTACTGATATGGTCGGCAGCGTAAACTTGTTTGTGTTTTAGGCGACGGTAGCTACCTATCATCAAGTGCACCGTCGGCTTGTCTGCCGTCTGTCGACCTTAAAAAAAATGTTGGTCCACCTAAAGGTCAGACACAGCAGCGTATACTTGCAGCAACAGTGGCATATTTTGGCTTAGATGGACACCAGCTGTCCATCAACAGTTAGATAATTAAACTAACGCAATGAGACATGCATGACTTAACTAAAACTTCATTGACAGAAAGCTCATGTTTGCGTAGCATTGTTGACATAAACAGATCACTAATATTACAACATATAGGTACAATATCAATATATTTTATGCTAATTTTGATACATGATATGTCAGGCCGTAAAGATTTGTACACAATAAAACTAGATACCAACACCAATAAATAGTTTTTGAGCAGCGAACTTGAATGCAAAGATGTATCTATTATTTTGATGATTTTAAGTGTATCTGTCATTTGGAACTAAAGGTTTATTAGGCTTTCTTTTTTATATAATAAATGTCGGCAGATAAGTTGACAGTCAGCTTGATTATGTACAGTCGGGGTAAGAAAAGGTTCGTCACCTCAATTTCGAACGTCTGTCAGGCTTAGTGCTTTAGTTTCAAAAGGTACTGAGAGTCTACGACTTAAATAAAAGAAACTGACGAAGGTTTTCGTACCCCAACTTTAAATTCATACTTATACAATTTCGATGAAAGATTTATCTAAAGAGGATGATAAGAGAAGGCTCTAGTATTCCTTACAAAAAGTAAAAAAAAAACTTTACGCCGCGCACAGTGATATACGATACATATACCTATATAGCGTATATATAATATCGTGATATCGTGTTATATCGTATTATATTATACAAAATATTATACTTAGTGGTGCATACGCGTTAACTTTTAAAATAAAACCAATTTGAATACAAAAGCCCTCGCGCATGTTGTAGCCAAGTGACAGACGTTTGTTCAAGACGGATTTTTGCATTAGAGAAAGCATTTTACACGGAGAGGCCAGGTGCCACCTGTTTTGGCAGCTTAATTGCGCAAATAAGAGGATATGTTAATTTTCGATTGTCTCCATGAATGATTTTTGTAGGTAAAGACGAAAGCTACACATGTATTTAATATTAAGTCAATGATTACTTTTTATCATTTTAGGTTTTAGCTCCGTAACTAGAGAAAAATATTAAGATTACATATATTTTTCAATAGGTAGTTATACTTGTCAATTATTAAATTATTATCTAATGTTTGCCAATTATTTTATTATGAATTTGCACCTAAACATCTAACTTGTTTTGTTTTTACAGTTTTAGTATTTCAACAAACTATAGCTAACTGACTATAATCGAACATTTTAAAGTATAGGTTGCATAGTCTCGTTGCGCATTGATCGTAACGACAACCATAATTTGATAAAGAAATATAAAATAACTAGTTAACCTTTAGTGCAACTGTGGAAACAGAGCAAAACATACTACATTTTAGTTTTTATTATGAGTTGTTATCCTTTGCTATCCAAATCCCATGATCCTTAATCTTACTGAAGTCGACAACGCACTTGTACCTCTACTTACGGTAGTAACTCTTATTTATTCTGTGCCTCTACAATAAGTTATAAAGACCGCACTCGCCTTATCCTGTCATATTGACAATTGTCAATATGACATTGACAGTTGATAGTTTTTCATATAAATGTTTTACGCTCTTGCTAGCGAGTGTGGTCATTGTAAACACATGGTAAAAGTACTGCAGTACCTCTACCATGAGTTACGCTCTCGCTATATAAAATATTTATATGAAAAACTGTCAACTGTCAATGTCAAATTGACAATATTCCATATGAATATTTTACGCTTTCTCTAGCGAGTGCGGTCATTGCAAAGTCATTGTAAAGTCATTGTAAAGGTACAGGGGGCCTAGTGCGAGTTTTACTCGATCAAACGCGACGAACACGTAAATGACAATTTGTATGGAAATGAAGCAGCGCCACCTGGTGGCTCACGTGTAGGTCTGCTTCATTCCCATACAAATTGACATTTACGTGTTCGTCGCGTTTGATCGAGTAAAACTCGCACTAGGCCCTCTGGTCTTGTGTTATAGAAGACGGTCGCCTCTTTTGAAAGTCATAGGTCGCCTCTGACCAACAAATGGACTGTTAGTCTGTCTGCCGACCTTTATATAAAAAGAAATATATGTTGTAACTTAGTTCAGGAGATCACGGAGCTGACATGGCTCTATAAGGTAAAAGTCCTTAAAATTAAAAAGATAATCTATATTAATATTTTAAAGAGAGATATGTATTTTTGTTTGTAATGAATAAACTCAAAAACTGCTGGGCAGATTTCAAAAATTATTTTACCTATAGACAGCTACATTATCAGGGAGTTATTTAGGCTATTTTATAAAGTTACGCGGACGAAGTCGTGTGCAACAGTTAGTAAAGTATATTAGGATGTTTATTACGAAAACAATTAGGTACTTACTGTTAGTCAAAACATTGTCTAATTAATACATTTCACGGTCATGGGAGACATCCGCGCATTTTTTACTTCTCATAAATTTTAATTATCAAGTTATTTCCTATTGACAATCATATTTATAACCATCAAACACAAACAATGATGCGATCTTATTGTGTAAAGAATAAGGCATAATTTGCTGTGCATATTATAGATATTTTTTCTTTTAATTCCAAAAAAATATTACATGATTGAATAAAAATATTGAAAAAAATATTACATGATTGAAAATTACCTTGAAATAAAAATCAAACGGGAGCTCTGTTTGATTTTAATTTCCTGTGTGACAATTCAGATTCAGATGATTATTTTTATATGATGGTTTGTAGACAGGCTGACAGTCCAGGTGGCTACCGTCGCCTATTACACAAGTAACGCCATAGGTGCTGCTTGTGTCTATAATAGGTCTAAGGACGCTATCGACTATATTTTAAGATTTAGGATAAAAAATTGGGATAATAATATGGTATAATAATATGAAAGTTCATTTCAAAGTTGACCCAGCCGGGAATAGAACTGGGGAACCCTAGAACAGAGCGTTAAGGCAAGCACACTAACCGCTCATCCAACAAGAAATAAATAATTTATAAACACATGAAAGTAAAAAGAAATTGCGTGGAGCAATTTTTTTTTAACTAATGCATTTAAATTTTTATAACCTTAATACTTTTACTTCTTTGTATAATAATTTTATAATTGACATTACGCTTCCGTAATGTATATCTGCAATTATAATTTTTCAAAATTTTCGTCGAATTATCATAATAAGAAGTGTCTGTATGATATATGAACATTTTTGTTATGTTCTTCGTGTTTATATAGTTTTTAACGATAAAGGTCTGCAGACTATTAATAAAATATTCAAAAAATATTCAAAATTTGCTTTTAATCAGTAATTACAAGAATTTAACCTGCAAATACGTCACAAATTCTGCACATTTTTGAAATTAATTTAAAATTTAATAATGAAAAATATGATCAAAATATGTATTTAAATTTATAAAAACATATATTTAATAACCATAATTATTTATAAATAGTGTAGGTATCATATTTCGGTCTCTTAGGCAGGGTAAGATACAAATTTTCTTTACTTTTATCTACTTTAAATATTTGTATACATTTATAAATTATTTTGAAAAAAGCAATAGGTAATGAAAAAATTGCAAACTAAATTCAAGCATTTGAAATTTAAAAAAAAATAAAAAAAATTTTTTAATAATAAATTAAATTATATTCAAAAACAATTTGTGAAAATATCCGAATACGCGCTTCACAGCTAGTATAAAAATAATTTCACTATTGCAATAATTAAATTTATTTAACTGAACCAGAGATTTTACGTTTGGAACAAACGAAGCCGACCGTGAAAATACAGCTTTGTGATTATGTAAATTAGGTGAATATTATAATACACCTATGAGATTATTTTTCATGTTATTTAGCGATAATGAAACTGTTGACAGCTATTATATGTGAAAATAGCATTTCACGATTTTTTCTAAATATAAATTATATAATAACTAATATATAAATTAAATATTTTAGATCACTTATTCAATTGATATTTTTTTAATTCGATTTGACTCTAGTAATTTCAAATTTTTTTTTAAAACGTTGTGAAATCTTTACAGATATCCGGCAACGGTAACCTGATGAGACGACATCCGCTATCCACCATGGCTGTCCAGCGCGGGGAGGGCTACGCTCTCTGTCGGAACCTCGGCGTACCTAAAAGTGGAGGTACGCCGGCCATCTTAGAGAACCTCACGACGAGCGGTATAGTCTTAGGGGAAGTCCCGGTTAAGGAGAAAGGTGGCGGACAGACTAACCGCCTGCGCCCAAGATTCTCCCGGCGGATAATTGCTGAGAGAGGGGGGATCCTCTTTGTGCCAACTTTCCGCCTCTTCCTTGCGCAATCTGATGTGCTCGCAAGACGTGAGCATCGCCTGCCACGCAAGGTCAGGTCACTGCTGACCATTGCTTTCACGATTGCCGGTAGCGAAAGATCGGCGCTTAAGACAAGTCAAGACAGAGCGGCACGCTGCTCTGCCCGTTAGGGGCAGTCAGCCAAAATGTGTTGCGCAGTGTCTAATGCAATGGTGAGACTCCTCGGTTAACTTCAAATACCAAACGTCACCTATGTGAAAAATAGTATAGGCTATGCAATTCTGATATACTATAGATATCCTAATGTTATAAAGTCACTAGATGGTGCCCGCGACTTCGTCCGCGTTGAAAAAGCAATATATCGCCTGACATCGTTATTGCTATTACACTTAGCCAGGAGTTAGTTTCCTTAATTTTAGATGATCCTTCGGGAATAGTCATTTTTTTCTGGATGAAAGGTACCCTATGTATGCAAAATGAAGTACGGATATGATTGCAATATTTTAGGTTAGGGGTCGTAAGGTCGAACGGTCCCAAGAGCGATGCACCGCGTTTCACTGCGTGTACGCCACGGGCGCAGATACATCGCTATAACGACTTCCGCTAACTGATGGCACGTGTTTGTTTACTTCCGCACGTATGTATGATGGTAAGTGGTAACGTAACTTTGAACATCTATACAAATAAATAAAATTGAAATGTAGGTTCTATGACAAGCCCTTTAATAAAATAAGTTGACATTACCGGAGACGAATAATGTTGATATACATTTTCGGAGTCAGGCTAAGTTCCTAAGCGTAGGAAGTTCGTATGGAAGCAGCTAAAACCTCTCCACTTGGTTTACAAGACGAAGCACCCATGGGATCCTAAAATATGTTTTTTACCTCTCTTGGCTTCTAATTATTTTGGGCCATTGTTTTATATGATACTAGCTGGTGCCCAACGACTTCGTCCGCGTTGAAAAATAAAAATATTATATAACATCTAGGAAACAATATGAGTAATATAAACGCCTGAAATCTTTATTGCTGTGACGACAGCCTCCACTGTTGAGGACAGATTTTTTAAATATTTTTAGATGATCTCTCAGTAACAGTACTTTTTTCTGTATCCCTGACAACGTGTATACAAAATTTCATGATGATCTGTTGAGTAGTTCAGGCGTGAAAAGGTAACAGACATACCTACTGACAGACAGTTACTTTCACATTTATGACTTTAGCAGTTTTTATTTATTTGTGTATTATTTCTTTTCTGTTAAACTATGCGACTGTCCGAGACATTATTTAAAGAAATTAAATAAGACAATAAATTTGCTCCTACTTTCTTAGGATCCAAAAATATGTCCCATGAATATAGGAAACAATAATCGAATAAATCCTATAATCCTATGTCCTATACTTAACAGAATCGTCAAGTAGACGAAGGCCTAAGAAACTGCAAAAATCCTATAATGCCATTAGAGTAACCGTCACGAGGTCTAAGTGGACGGAGGCCCAAGAAACAGCAGTTACAAATTGATCTGTAGCAATTGACGACTAATATAAAAGCAACCTTCGTCATTGTCCATTTTGCGCAAGAAAATCCGGGTGCAATGCGTCTAATTCAAATTAATTGCCGAATCTTCATTAGTTGATGTCAGCGTTGCCCCCAGAAAGCGAAAATTTAATCCAACTTTATTACAACTTGCATTTTCTTACAGTCTCTATGAAATTGCGGATCTTGTTATAGTGGCCGCTGCACTCGCTAACAGGTTAAAAGCGTGGTCTATGGCTCGCACGCGTACATTCGTCTGCAACGTTCGCACACAAACCGCAGCCGCGTTCCATTTTTGAATTTTTGATTATCGATTTTTTTTTCTTTATTTTTTGTTTGGCCAGTGTCTTTGGTGTTGTGAACGAAGGAGGTTGATACTTTGCTATTGTGACTTTTTAGAAGAGAAGCGTTTGTTAACGGTGAGTTTTTTTTAAACAATTAAGAAATATTAAAATTTTAAAAAGCAACATTAAAAACAAAAAAAATGTGTGTATTTTAAAGCGAAAAATTCTTAAAGAAATGGACCGTTGTTAATATTTATTTAAGAGAAAATCTTTTTAGAAGTTTATATATTTTTTTGTGCTAAATAAAGAATTCTAAAAATAAATCTTTATAAATAAAAATTAATATTACGTATGTTTATGTCTCCAAAACTCGAAAACTAGCCAATGGATTTACTTGAAAATTTTACACAACATTGCATTTTAACGAGAGAGTGTTTTTATTATATCTATGAATAAAATTAATATTATACTGAGACACAGCGAAGTGTGGCCGGTTTCATCTAGTGAATATAATAAATAAACAATGAAGTACATGTAAAAAGTATAGTTTCCACAACCACAAATAATTATTGGTACTACCTATAGTACCTATAACGCAACATGAGGCAATGGTTATTTATTGTCATGGGAAATAGATGGTATCCATACGTGCAGTATATAAGCATTATGTAAGGTGCTCTCCCCTTTAAGGCAATTACTTTTGGATTAAGGATGAAATTATATTTTTTACGATGTTCATTTACGATTTAAGATAATTTTAAGACATTTGATCGAGTTATAGGTTTATAGGGTTTATATGAAATTGAAATATTGCTACAATAAAGTAAGTAAATGTCCACTGTAATAAGAAATGATAAAATTAAAATAAATAAATAAATCTCTTAATAATAAAACCTTATTTTATATAACATAAATTGCAGATTTTATTTATTATTGCTTTCAAGTGAATCTACGATAAATTTCTTTTTTATACTAATATTTACAAAATTATATACAATTTATTAATTATGCGATACAAATTTAACATAAATAAAAAAACTGTTTTTAACTATAGGTATTATTGACGCAAATTTCGAATTTAATTTTGACACAGGATGTTTGTTATGTTATGTTACTATAATATAATCTGCTAACTCTGCGCTACAATATATTACGTAACTCTTATTTAATCTGTAATATTACTACAATTATACTATACTAACTATTAGTAGCGACTTGCCCCCGGGTTCGCATTACACATTTTTTTTCGCACACACAAATAAATGGTCTTATTGCTCACACTTTTACTCTTTCCATTTGTTAAAACCGTATCAGAATCCATATTAGGTAGTTTAGAAGAGGCTTAGACAGAAGGACAGCAACTTCATTTTAAAAACTTATAAAATATAGTCTATGTTACTCGCTGATAATGTAGCTTTGTACAGGTGAAAGAATTTTTAAAATCGGTCCAGTAGTTTTTGAGTATATTCATTACAAACATACAAAAATACTTTTCTTTATTATTAGTATAGATGGATAATAGATATAGATCGATACATATAATATTACTATTATTATGTAGCTAAGTTAATAGACTTTTCTGGACTTGCCTTACTTTTGACATAGATAATTTATAAATATTTTTGACAAAAGTTATTCAGTATAAAAAAAATTAACCGTACATAATATATTATATTAAGTTTTTATTAATTTTATTGGTATCTGCAATTTTAACCATACAAGCCAAAAAATATAGGTTAGTAATATATATTTACTTAGTTATCACAGTTAAATATACAAATGAAAAAAAAAAAAAAAAAAGAAACTGTTGTTTTCCAAACAAAACTCAAACAATATATAATTAATTATTTATTTATACTAATTTCTCACGAGTAATAATTATGACAATTGTGTAACCTATACGAAGGTATTTCTCATCAATAATGTCTTTATACAATAGTGCACCTTATTTTTGTGATATTAAGATTGAATTCTCTTTGACTTGATGCCTGGGACACTCTTTTGTTGAAGTCGTATTGTTATTAGAGATGTCCTTTTAAATTCAATGATAAATGATAAAATGTCAAGATTGCTTTTTTTTCTAAACTTGGCTTAAAAGCTCAAGAGAATGTAAATAGCTTCATACTGATTATTACTTAATTTTTTTATTGCAAAAGCCAGACAGGCTAATGGTTCACTTGATGTTAGATGGCTACCGTTGCCACAGGCAACGAAACAGGTTCTGCAGCGGTTACATAATAGGATTAAAGTTAGAGATTAGGGTACTAGGGTTTTACTCACCGAAACACAACAGCACGTGTGCTGTTATTTCACGTTGGGAATTCGCTGTCGAAGGGATAAGGATACTGCTGTTTATATGTATCTATATATTTATATATAAAAGAAAGTAGAATATATTTAACGGCTGGAACATTTGATTAGTTAAATTTGTCTCCGCCGAATAACTATTAAAACATCTGAAATATTCACTAAAAAAAAAATTGCGAATGAAATTTAATTTCTCATCCTACATTTTGTATGAAAATATTTTTTTATCCGGGTCAGCTAGTAGGTATCTATTAATATTATAAACAGAGAACATATGTATGTATGTAATGAAAAAACTCAAAAACCACTAGGCCTATTTTAAAAATTCTTTCACCAATAAAAAGGTATATTATCAGCGAGTATAACATAGTCTATATTTTATAAAGATACGCGGACGAAGCTGCGTGCAACAGAAAATGTGTTGCTAAGCGCAAAACTCGAGAACGGGTGGACCGATTTTAATTCTGTTTTCACTCATGGATAGAGGGATAACCAGGGAAGGTTTTTACGTAAAAAAAGGACCCCGGGCGAAGCCGAGAGCGGGCCGCTAGAATTTAAATAAAAATGAATCGCTAAATGTGTTCAGAAACACAGAACTTGAGAAACGACTGAACCAATTCTGATATATATAGTTTTTTAAAAATATTCGTTGAACTCTAAAGAAGGTTCCTATAAAGTGAAAAATTGGAAAAAAATGCCCAGAAAAATGTAGAATACAAAAACCCCAAAAAAAATTGTCTTGTCAAAAAAAAAATTTTAGTTTGAAAGAACACAATGCACTTTTAACCTCTATACGTTATAAATTTAAGTAGATATTATGTGATCTGCTCTCTAAAACAATTACCTAACTTAAGTACTAGAATAACACTTGTAATAAATGTGAATGCATCAAGCAACAGGTTTGTGAGTTAGGAAGCTGCAACCAGTCTTGTAACCCTCTCTATGCAACCTAGAACTTTCCTGTGACCCGCGCGACCCCTTAGGACCAACTTACGATTTCACTGCGAAGGCTATGATAACTTAAACACCATCTTCACGTTAGCGCTTAGGTTGACGACCTTAGCGCATAATAATATACACGTAAAGACACCTTATAATAATTGATTTGGTTTATTTTTAACTAGCTGGTGCCCACGACTTCGTCCGCGTTGAAAAATATTAAGTAGCCTATCCTGTGTCTCGTACGTTCAAATGTTTATCTACCAAGTCTCATGAAAATCAGTTAATTCGTTTCAGAGTTATGGAGAAAAAAACACATAAAAAAAATCTAAAAATCGTAAATTTAGTTTCAGTATCATGTATAGAGCCTATAAACACGATATCTCTGAAAACAAAGTAACTTACTCCATGACCGACCCTTACAGATTTATTATTAGTATTGACTAGATTTTGCCCACGTCTTTGTCCGCGTATCTTTATAAAATATAGTCAATATAGCTTTAAAATCAAAATAGCTTTCTACAGGTGAAATAATTTTTAAAATAAAAAATATCGTATACAAATCTTGTTTGTCTCTTTATTTTATAGGTAATACTAGTATGGACTAGATTTTGCCTACGTCCTCGTCCACGTATCTTTACAAATGATAGTCGGTGTGTTATTCTGATGTGTAAATTGCAATAATTAGCCAAAATCTGTTAAGAAGTTTTTGTGTGTAAGTAAAAAATATCCTCACCGAATTATGATTTTTTTCCTTCAAATTATATTAAGGATACAACTCACTTCCGCATTTATAGTCGTTAGGAATGACCAAAATTTGAAACTAATTGTAAATTACACCCCTTTGCCAAAACCACAGTGAAATGTCAATAGTACTGACATTTCACATTTACTGACTCAGTAGGTACCTACGTGTGACCTACTTTACCTATTTCATTGTCGTAAACTTTTGTACTTTAATTTTTTCTTCTATAAAACCCAAAGTATACGAGACGACTATTAAAAATATTCTCGTATATAAATTTAAAGTTGGCTTTTCGCACATTTCGTACGAAATAAAATTGTGCGAGACGACCACTAATATAAATCGTGCTGTTTGGTTTCGGTTAATGAGTAAGGGATGTCAGAGTCAGAGCCCTTTACCCTATCCCCTTGTTGTTGTTTCTTATTTTTTATTATACTAGATCAGCAAAACACAGCTTCTTGTTTTGTTATAGAAAAACAGTGGTAGCCATACCTTCAGCTTGTTTGCAAGTAAAAAAAATAAATTACTGTAATGATTTACATGAGGAAGTAACCGTCTAAAGAATTTAGTACGTCCATCTGATTATGCAAAACATACTCAAACATTCAAATTTAGAATCAATCATATCGTTTCCTCATTGGCTGGCTAATTGACAGGTCGTCGCACGATTGGGCCATTTTCAGCCAATTACAAGCCGTTTGCGATTACTTTAGAAATAAGAATCGTTTCTTGGAGATTTGAACGTGAGAAACTGTTCTGTGAAAATTACCCGCATTATTATAATAATGTAAATAATGTTTATACATTATCATTATTATTGCAACTTAATAAAAGGTTCTATTGAACTCATCATTAATTTTGGTTGAAAAAAAAAACTTACCAGAAGGGCAAATATTTTATGTAAAGTTGAATTCTTTTAATAACGTATTGAATAACATTAAGTGTATACTTAATGTTATTTGTCTCATAATTATGTACAATATATTAATAATAAATTGTCTTATATAATGTCTTACAAAATAATGTGTCATTACTATTACAACTTATTATAATAAAAGGTTCGAATTAAGTCATCATTAATTTTCTCAATAGTCATCATAGAAATTATACTTAAAAGAACCAAAATTTTATGTTAACTTGAATTCTTTTAATAACATATTGAGATATGATATTTATCTGTTTATTCCTAGGTTTTTTACTCGGATTGAATATCGTATATTTAAATTTATTAAGTAGTTATCCACATTTTTAAAATCTCTTCAATTTGCTTTCCAAATATTGCTTCCTAGATGACTAGACGAAATCTAGCCGTTCGTCATTATCGGCTACGCCATTAAAAAAACCTCATATTGGATCCGAAATCTTTCTTATTATGTACCAATTAGATGGATGTCATAATTTTACGTAACAAAATGTTACATCTCACCTCAACAATAGGTTGTGAAAGGTCGCAAGTGGGTCAATCTGTGAACTCAGCAGGGCACATTCGTCTCAAGTACAATAATACTAATCTACTTTCTTGACCTCTGAGTCGTCTTCCAAATTATTTATTGGGTTACGTAATTCCTGTGTTCTTATAAATTCCTTATTTAATTCTAAAAAAATATATTAGAAACCTTTAAATTTATTTACAAGTATACTCGTCGTCCAATCAATCGGACGAAGCAGTCTCTGGCCACACGGTCTCAGGGACTTAATTACTTCAATGTTACTAGTTGGTGCCCGCGACTTTGTCCGTGTTGACTCATACATAGAAATGTTCCTCGTGTAACGAACGCTCTTTCCATTAATGAAAACCACATTAAAATCTGTTGCGTAGTTTAAAATATCTAAGTGTATATACTGAGGGACAGACGCGGAAAGATCCATTTACATGGTACACTATTAGTTCTGGAAAATTTATTAACAAATCAAAATTTGGATCCCTAGGGGGAAATTTTGATATAAGTTTCTAGATCGACATATGTAATATCGACAGGTGAAAGGAGTTTTCGAATTCAACTTGTAGAACTTGTAGAAAAAATAAATGAAAAAAATAAATGATAAAATTATACAGAAATGGTTAGTTACAAAAAAAGTTTCGAAAAAATTAGTTTTACCTACATGAAAATGTTTAAATAACTTTTTTTTTAATTATTTTTGGCTCACTGTGATTTAAAAAAAATACATATCAACTCTATATCTTCTCTCTCTAACCTACCTTACTCTGTTAATTTTAATTTTAGAAAACCACCTACTGATTGTGTTTTACCATCAAGTGGTCCACTTGATGGTAAAAAGTGGTAGCTATTTACCATCAAGTGGACTGTTAGCCTGTGTACTGACCCTAATATAAAAAACAGAAGTGTTTTGATGAGATTTTTGTTTTGTTTTGATAAGCATTTTGATAAGAATCAAAATGGGTAACACTTGCTTAACTTTGTAACCGGCAGCCAAATAAGGCTTTATAGTCTCTTTAGCTCAATTGTGTATTTTACGAAGTGCAAATAATGTATATTACATTGTAAAATTAAGTGTAGGTTTCAAATAAGTGTTAAATTTAAGACAATGGCCGTAGGGGAGTATTGTGTTCACGCATTTGCATAATATGGCGTGGGATAGTTGGTTGGTAGTATATAAAACTTTAATTATGACCAAATTAATCTTGATAAATTTAATGTGCTATTTGATTCGGGTCATATTAATAAAGTTTTTATATGTATATGCGGCGTGTCTGGTCACTGCTATGAATAGTATAATATAGGATCAATTTCATAGACAAAATCGCCACACAAAAATAGACAAATTCTTGAAAGGGCAGATAACGAAAAGGACAGAAAAAATTAAATGATCTGACTAAAACATAATCTGACGAATGTATCTTAAATAGAACATTCTCATAAAGACAGATTCTTAAAAGGGCAGATTCTCAAAAAGATTTAAGCACAAATAGGAGAAAAAAAACAAGTTTTTTTGGATTTAATAAAAAATCAGTTAGTATTTGACACGTTTTGGTCTAGTGGCTAGTAAACCTAGCTGTTAACCAAACGGTCGCGGGTTCGAATCCCGCTAGGGGCAAACGTTTATATGTTAACATTTTACCTTTGTACCTGAGTCATGGATGTTTTGTATTTATAATATGTATATATTTACAAAAAAAGTAATCTATGTAGTATATCAAAAGTCTGGTGTCCATAATAGAAGCATTAGTTGCTTACTTTGGAACTAGATGGTGCTGTGTGGAATGTGTGAAGATATTTATTATTATTATTATTTTAAATTTTTTGTCAACCAAAATATGATATCACATTTTTCTTTTTCTTGCAAAATGATTTTTCTCTCATATATTCAGTTTCCTTTTTTAAAAGGAATGATAAAATAAAGTATTGTTGACCGTTTAGAAATTCCAGAACTCATATCCACAAATATTTTGAATTTTTTTTTACATTTTAATATCTTAATTATGAATCAATTTTAACGCTGAATTGTATTTTCAATCAAGTTTTGTAATCAGCAATGGGCTCATGAGAAATTTGTATAGCTCAAATATTTTTACATTGATTTATCTATTCTGTAGAACTGCTCTAAATAATTTACCCACTTCACTTACTTACTGAGCACAATGTGTTACGTGATATAAGACTTTGGATAAAAAATGTCGTCTCTCACGCTGCTGTATGCTGATTGATGAACACGCCAGCTTATATCGATTTGCGGAATCGTCATGGCAATGACATGAAAACGGAATGCAAAAAACAGTTGGATTAACTATTGTGTTGTATAATCAGACTAATCATTAATAACCTTACAATCATGAGCATATAATCAGCCAATAGCTGTATACATTAATAATCATCAGCGCACATATTTCTATGTCCACTTTGGTCATACTATATACGTCACTATTCTAGTTAGTATTTTCCATTGAGTGTCATTTTATTGTAAATTACTATGAAATATATAGTAATATTATAAAGAGAGAATATTTGTATTTTTGTATGTTATCAGCGAGTAACATATAGGCTATATTTTTTTAAAGTTACGCGGGCGAACTCGCGTACAACAGCTAGTTTGTTATATACTAATAGGAGTTAAAGTATGAAATTGCCGTTTTATTGTAATAGGTACTTCGAATTGACATAGAACCTTCATGGTTTGAGATTTTTGAGTGAAACTTTTTTCATACGGTACCTATGTAGTTCTTCTTTTAAAAAATGTGCAACATTCGATTATCAACTTTCAGTTATTTTTTTTATTCAGCTTAGACAATAAAGATGGATACTTCGAAAATTCGTGTGATTTTTGAATACGAGTTCCGACGCGGAACTAACGCGGCAGAAATGTTGCGTTTGGAGAGGGGACTGCTAATGAACGCACTGTGCGATTTTGGTTTAAACGCTTTCGTGATGGAAACTTCGATTTGAAGAACGAACCACGTGGAAGACCGCCCACACAGGTGAATAACAATGATTTGAAAGAGATGGTGGAAGCCGATCCGAGCCAAACTACCCAGGAATTAGCGGCATGGTTTAACGTTACCTTACCAACAATATTGACTCATTTGCGTCAAATCAATAAAATAAAAAATATGAAAAATGGGTGCCTCATGATTTGACTGATCTGCAGAAAGAAACGCGTGTTGAAACTTGCGTTGCCTTGTTGAATCGATACAGAAATGAAGGAATATTGGATCGAATTGTGACATGTGATGAAAAATGGATTCTTTACGATAATCGTAAGCGGAAAATGCAATGGCTGACCCCAGGTCAAACGCCGCAACAGTGTCCTAAAGCAAAGCTTACCAATAAAAAGGTAATGGTAACTGTTTGGTGGTCTCAGCGTGGTGTTATTCACTATAGCTTTCTCCGATCTGGTCAAGCAATAACGGCAGATGTCTACTGCGCCGAATTCCGAACAATGATAGCGAAACTAGCAGTGAAACAGCCCCGACTTATGAATCGATCTTCACCATTATTGCTCCATGATAACGCGAGACCTCATACAGCACGACAAACCGTTTTAACTCTACAGGAACTGCAATTAGAAACCATTCGTCACCCTCCGTATTCGCCAGACCCTGCTCCAACGGACTACCATTTTTTTCGTGATTTGGACAATTTTCTGCGTGATAAAAAGTTTTCTTCTCAGGAGGCAGTGCAAAATGCTTTCACACAGTTTGTCGAATCTAGATCACCAGAGTTCTATCGCAAAGGCATAAATGAGCTTCCTATTAGATGGCAGCAATGTATAGATAATAATGGTAATTATTTTGATAAATTAAAAAAAAACGAATTTTTATTTTTCAGTACAAATCGGCAATTTCATACTTTAACCCCTAATAGTTTTTTCCCGCTACTTCACTAAGTGTCCACTTTTTATTCAATTCTTAGTAATATTTTTGTATGTAGTTAATTTTTTAATTTTAATTTTTAGATGATTCTTTGAGTAAACAGTACGTTTTTTCTGAATGAAAATTACCTCATGTACTTTTATGTATCCCTGATAAGGTGTGTGCAAAATTTCATGATGATCGGTTGAGTAGATAAGGCGTGAAAGCGTAACAAACAAACGAACAAACTCGCATTCATAACATTAGTTAGGAAGTTAGGATTATTTGTAATTCTAACTAATTAATTAGAGTAACAAATGCAATCGTATACTATAGCATAGTATTTATGATACTTTGCCATAATTCCTATACTTGTCTACTATTACAATATTATGACAATATTATATTAGGGTATTAAGAAGTTTTTCCTTGTAAAAATAGAAATGTAAAATGTCAAGTTAACAAAATAAATAATTCAAAAGCTAAACGAAGTAAAGCAACATAACCTCAATAAATCACATATGCATTCAGCCTGAGGTCACTTCAAGAGAAGTGTTAGTTACAATGACAAACAAGAAATATTTGCGTGTCATCTTGACCCCAAACCATTCAAATTTAGATATCGTATATGATGTAATTGATTTCATAAGAAATTGTTTGATACATAATTATAGGTATACTCAAACTATTACAGGCAATTTACAGGCAGGCAAACCACAACCGTTTGGTTAACAGCTAGGGTTACTAGCCACTAGACCAAACGTGTCGTAAAAATCTAGGTTTTAAATTTATTTTTTTAAATTTTTACACACGTAGCGAAATGTCAATGACACTGCAAATGCAATAAACCAATATCGCTAGTGATTGCTACGGTTATGTCATAGGTTTGCATATTACATCTAATGTTTGCGCATCGTGCATTGGGTTCAAATAAAACATATTTAAGATATCAGATACATATAAATCGATAGGTAATTCTCTCATTGATTGCGTGGTGATTTTTTCGAAATAATAATTTATTTACCTAGTCAGGTCGTAAGTTCTGTCACATAATTAAAACTTATAATTTTAGAATTTGGCTACAAACATTTATTGAATTCGAATATAGAATCCTCTATGAAAGTAAAAATGTGCACTATTTCGCATTTCGTTTATTATTTAAAATATGGAGTGGACGCTTAAAGAAGACCGAGTTGCTGCATCAGATTTTCAATCTGATTTGCATCAGATTGTTCATTTATCGCTACGAATAAATATTTATTCGTAGATTTATCGCTCCATAAAACGATATAATGAAGTTTCAAGTGTAACAGACAGAAAAATAAGTAAGTGATCGCCCTCGCACTGTTAGTACTCTAGCAGTGATAAAAAATGCACAAAGAGTGTTGAATGAAGACTTAGGACTTAGTGTTTATCAAAGAAAAACAGGACATCGTTTGGATGCGCGCTCAATGTACCTAAAACTGAAGATATTCCGCGTTTTGCTGGAGCGGGACGCGGGAAAAAAGCACAGTGAAATTCTTTTTTTGGAAGAAATTTTTTTTACAGTGTTGAAGAGCTACGTATAATAAACAAAATAATAAGATATACGCTCATAACAGTTACTAAGCGAGCAGCCCTCATTCCGCGTGTACAGCGAGGCTATTTTTCATCGTCACTCATGGTTTTCCCTTAAGTCTCATATTTGGGCTTAACTGACGTGTGTTTTTGTGAGAAAGGCCTAAAAACCAATGCAGATTCTAACAATTCATCCAACAAGATTCTGCGTCAGCTCATAGAGCGAAAATCACGCAAAAGTGGCTGGCGGCGCGTGAAATTGATTTCATCCGGCACGAAAACTGGCCCTCCTCCAGTCTAGACTTAAATCCGTTGGATTATAAAATATGGCAACACTGATTTGGAGTCACTTATGGCATTCTTGATCAAAGCAGCCGCCTATATTAATATGGACCTCGTTCGTGCTGCTATAGATGAGTGGCCGCGCACGCGCAGGTTTTAATTCAAAATCGCGAGGGTCATTTTGAAGAAGCTTTGTTAGCATAAGAATCTATGTTTTAATAAGTTTTTTTTGGTACATGTCTGACAGACATGTCTCAATCATTTCACAATAAACATGTGCCTGTGTTGCGCAGTAATTTGGACAGCTCGTCTGGCGGCAGTAACAACCCCCACACAGACCACCGTTACGCTGTTGTTTCGGTGAGTGAGTAAAGGGATGCCAGAGCCCATTTCCCTATCTCTTATCCTTAATCCTATACTATAGTCGGCAGCGCATTTTTAGCACCTAAGACCACGAGTCTAATCAGTGAGACCACGAGTCAATTATCATAGAAAACATAGGCTATTTAAACCGACATTACTCTTTAGACATATAACATCTACAACAATATTAATCGTATATTATTACATATATTTATCACACAAATTTAATACAATATAATTTTAATGACTCAATACTCACGTGTTAACTGTAAAAGAGATATCACAGTCTAGTGACGTCAAGGTTCACCTGTCTACAAAATGTCGTGTAACGTTGAGACGTATTAAGAGTCATTACAGTATCATCATGTTGTTAAATGTTTTGATACAACTATAACTTTATCATTTCAATTTTTTGATTTAAGCTATTCTTAGATACCCTTGAAATGTGGTGCTGGATACGGATGTTGCGCATTCCATGGACGGCTAACAGGACAAACAGCTCGATCCTCAAACAGCTTGCGATTCGGACAAGACTATCCGCCACTTGCTATCAAAGAGTTCTCAATTACTTTGGGCAAATAACCCGCAGAAAACCAGAAAACTTGGAGAAGCTGGCGGTGGTTGGAAGAGTGAATGGCAAGAGGTCTCGTGGCCGGTCTCCTAGCCGATGGACAGACCAAGTTTTGCATCTTACAAGCCTTACAGTTGCGAAGGCTATGAGAAAGGCTGAGGACAGGATGCTAGAAACAGCTGGCACAATCCGTTGCGTAGTCGTAGTTTAAAATATTTAAGCGTACATACAGAGGGACAGACGGCGGGAAGCGACTTCAATTTATACTATGTAAAGATTATATAAAAAATATTAGCTATATTAAAAGATTATATAAAAAAGCTAATAAGGCAAGAAAAGTCTGACGAAATGTGTAATGCGATATAACACTTGACATCTTTATTGTTGTTATACATTTGCCAGTCGTTGGATCTTTATTTTTAGAAGATAGCTTAAGACCGCGGCTTCGGCGCGTGGAATTTATTGCATATGTCCACAGTGAAATTGTATTCTAATTATTAGTTAAAGATTTTTTTAAATCGGATGAGTAGGTAGTTTCGAAGATTCCCTTCGAAGATACATACATACAAATTTACCTCTTTATAATAAATTAATAAATTAGTATAAATGCATTAGAAATACATTAAATTAATAAAAATAAACATTAATACACACTTTTGACATTGACATTACATTTGACACATACACACACGTCTGTAATGTTAAATATATTTTTTTTATTAGAGATGGGATGTTGGCCATGAGCTACATGGCCAACATCCAGGTGTGTAGCGAAGATGAGGCCTATATGATGTAGCGAGCTCATCCAGAAAATGCCTATTTACTCGAACTTTGAATAGATTCGGGTTATATGTGCTCGGATATACAAACGCCGGCAGGGATTTCCAAACCTTGGCAGTGCGCATTATATAGGATGTTTTAAAGCATCACTTGGTCCGAAATAGAGGGATATCGACAAGATGAGGATGGTAACCAGCCGTATGTCTGTATGTCCGATGGAAGAAAGGGGAAGGCGGTATGAGTTCATGCAGCTCCTGAGCACACTCCGAAGTACATCTTATAAAAGACACATAGGCTGGCAATTTTGCGTCTATGTGCCAGGCTCTGCATCTTAGTTTTTAAAAACATACTGTCGCCAATGAGTCTCCTAGCTCTGCGTTCCACCGAGTCGAGTGCGGCAAGTTGGTATTTGGCTGAGCCATCCCAAAGGTGGATTATCTAAAATTATCTATTTGATAATTATATCATGAAAACTAGAGGTAAGGAGGCCCACTCTATACATGAGATAGTGTCCGTCGCATACGCTCAATTGGGCGGCGCTGTAGTAGAATTGGGGCGTGGCGCTCTAGTAGCATTTTATTTACGGTGGTTTCATAAACTACGAAACCAACCAATCATATCAAACACCAATGCTACACTAGCGCCATTCTGGCCAATTTATGAACCACTATTTAATGCTTTTAGCTTGCCACTTTTTCAGACTAACACCATGTTAACCTCTAGTCTCCATAAATACCTACTCTTTTGTTTATGGTCGAATTTCGCCTAATCGGCCACTAGTAATAATAAATACACAAGTGTGTGCTTGGTTTTACGCAATAATGATATGTAGGTACATCCCACACGAAGTCCGTAGTAGTAAAAGGTCGAGAGTAAGTATTCCGCTTCCGCAAGATCGAAAGTGTTTTGAAGTCATCGCCGGTACCGAATATTGTATAATATAACATAATGCACATTCTAACACATGTTTATTGAAGTTAATGTCAACATAGCTTTCGTTACATTAACGAATGCATATAAGCGTTTTCATGCGACTTTACTTATGTAACTAAACACCTTGTGTAGTTAATTATTAGAGTAAGTACTTACCTACCTTTGCGTGTCAGAAGTAAAAATTCTTTGGCTATCAAATATACAGGGTAGTAATTTGAGACGGGTCAGTAAGGGTAGTTACTTAAACACATTATAACTAGAACAAAACACACTTAAGAGTAAAAATATTAACGGCTACACGTTCATTGCGGAAAAGAGCACCTGCTATCGTAGATTTATTACTTACGATTTTTAATTGTTTTTAAAGTTTGTTCATTGTAGTGATTGCCATCTTTTTTAATTAAAAAAAAAATTGAACTTTTTTTAATGTATGAGTTTTTTTTTTTGCGATTTTTAACGCTTCTAGTACTCTAACCTCAGTTGGTCCCATAGGGTAAATGTATCCTTATAAGTAACAGAATCGATTGGCGCCATAAAAACGAAACGTGAAAATTGTCCTTTTTCTCGCTGACTGTACCTACTATTTTTCCAAATCTATGAATACCGATTGGAATAACTATTAAAATTATGGATAGTCTTGTGTTAAATAAAATATCACATCTGTAATACTCAGTTTCACTAACAAACCAAAAAAGTGTCCTGCGATTTTAGAAAATTTTATGAAAAGGGTAATATTAGGAAGGGATAGGGAAAATGGCTTTTTTAAATAAACAAATTACGTGAAGTCAGATGTCATTCAACCCACTATCTCTTCATTTGGATCCGTGAATTTTTGTACTTTAATATTATGAATAATTTAAACGATCGCTCATTACGAGAATTTAAAGAGATGAGTGAGCGGCACGCAAATTGAAGTCGTAATAACTAATTACTTTAATTAAGTATATTAAATGAAAGTGAAAGATAACTTTAATGCGTTGTATGGCTTACTTAGCTTTCCGTTACGGAAAACTTACTTAACAAAACTTATCTATACTCGTAAGATATAATAAGTTGAAGAGTTTGTTTGGTTGTAACGCTTTCACAGCTTTACTAAATTACTACTTTACTAAATTAAAATGTTGTCAGGGATACAGAAAAGGAAATAGGGTTACTTTTTAAGTAGAAAAACTGTCCGAGAATACATAGAGAACTCCTGACAAGATTTAACAGCAGTAAAAATTGAATAAATTAATGTTCATATGGTTTTGTCAGATGTTGAACTATTTTTTTTTTGACCAATGTGTGTTGCCAAAATATTTATTTATGTATTTTTTTCAAGAGGTACACCAACAGCACAAAACAAAAAACTTACAATAGGCAAAGAAACGACTGACGACACACGCATAGCAACTAAACGATAAATAACTGAAAACAAAGAAAGAACAAAGACCAAAATCAAAGAAAAATAAACTATTATAGCAATATCTAAATAACAAGAATAAAATAAAACAATAACAAAAAGAAAACCGCTCAGCTAAACAGTATAGCCGTCAATTTACGCTTAACTTCCGCCGATTTACAGTTAAATATAATATATCTATATCAACATTCAACATCAATACCTATCAATATGAAATAATATGGCGCTAAAACGTGGTCTCTAATTATGGGCCTCGTAAGAGAGTTCCACGTCGCTCAACCACCTATGGAGAGGAATATCTGACGACATGTTTGGTCTATACTAGGGCCATTGAGAAGCGATACCAAATGTAAACAAAGTTACCGCAAGGTCATTTTTTTATGAAGGGCTTTAGCGCGGCGATGTCCGGGTTGTCCTTGAATATTATTATCAAACGGAAGCTCGTATGCTACATTGTCTCTTTCTATCTTGTGTCAAATAGATACAACATAGAAAGAGATAATAGATTGTCAGTTCAAGTAAGGTGAATAAACTTTTGTATCTCACCAATTTGGCTCTACTTTAGTTGCTAGTAACCCTAGCTGTTAACCAAACGGTCGCGGGTTCGAATCCCGCTAGGGGCAAATGTTTATGTGTTAACATTTTACCTTTGTACCCGAGTCATGGATGTTTTGTATTTATAATATGTATGTATTAACGGAAAAAAAGTAATCTATGTAGTATATCAACTGTCTGGTATCCATAATACAAGCATATTGGTTGCTTAGTGTGGAACTAGCTAGATGGTGCTGTGTGGAATGTAAAAAAAAATACGCTCGGGGTTACTCTGATGAGATCGAATCAGGAATGGCGAGATCCATAGACGAGCGAAAGTTAGATACCGAAATTGTTCAAAATTTATGGACGTCCTGCGCTGAGATGACTATAATAGTGTCCGCGACTTCAGCAGCACTCTTTGTGCGGACGAAGTCATGGACAAAAGCTAATAATAAATAATAATGATGCAAATAGGTAACATTGCGATAATTTGTGACAAGCTCATCAAGAAAAGCTTCTCAATAATACACTTTATTTCATACCACAAAACGATTGGTTGACGCAACGCAACGTGAACTATATATTCGTCTAACAATCGATTCATCATTCGATTCTTCGTGCAATACGTTCTAGTTTGCACTTATTGCGGTGAATGCGAGATTATGTGCCAACATTTGTAACATTTAAACATGATTTATCTACAGATACAAACCAATTCGATTTGAATATAAGTAAATCGGAAGCCCTGTTTTGAGACTATCCTCGCTTAAGTACGAGCAAGAGGAAAGAGAGCACTCATAAGCAAGTGGTGTAGTACTACCACTTAAAACGATTATTTGGAAGGAAAATAAATTCTAAAAGTATTTGAAAAACATTACTATATGATCAGTGTATCCTGCTAGTGATGATGCCGAAAAGTGGATAAGTCACAGCTGGGACTGATCCATAAGTTCAAAATCGCTCAGCGCGCTATGGAGCGAGCTATGCTCAGAGTTTCTTTGGTAGATAAGATCAGAAATTCTAAAATTCGCTGAAGAATCAAAGTTGTCGACAAAGCCAAGAGAATTAGCAAGTTTTTCAAATATTCGTTTAAATCCGAAGAAGGTTCTATGAAAGCTTATGAAAGAAAGTCTGGAAAATGTTCCAGGCGAAGCTGGGGACCAGTTACTAGTTGTATAATACAAATATCTATTAATGGTTCAATGTGTCCCACGCTTCTGCTTCTAAGGATCGTGAGTTTTCACTATGGGTCAGAGAAAGCAATGTTTGTTAACAAATAAATTTATCGTATTGAGGCGAGAGCACACTGTAGATTATCTAGAATTATTTTAAATCTACAAAGTTTCGGGGTAAATAATAAAATAAAAGTTATATAAAATACTAGCGACCCGCTTCGGCTTCGCAATTTTATTGTGCAAATCCTTATATATATAAATATTTCGTGTCACGTTGTTTGTCCGCGATGAACTCCCAAACTACTGAACCGATTTTGATAAAATTTCGTAACTATATGTAATTTGGTCCAACTTAAAAGATAGGTTTATATCTCATTTTGTTTATTATTTTTTTGCAAATTATATAATATTATTAGCATAGCGCCATCTGTTCATACCTATTCAATCCAGCAATTATTTATCTGTGAGTTCCATAAGAATCTAACAGATGGCGGTGTAAGGTAATTTATCGGCTGGATTGAATAAAAAATTGCACCCGTGCGAAGCCGGGAGCTGGCCACTAGTTATATATAAAAATCTTCGCTGTTTAACGCTCTTTCCATTAGGGAAAACTGCATGAAAATCTGTTTAGTAGTTTTTGAGATCATCACGAACATACATATAGACAGACAGGGTCTGCACAGTACACTGCACTTACAGACATACATACATATTAGTAGTGGCAGGGCACACTGCGTTACACAGTTTCGGCTACCCGTCTGGCGGCGGTAACCACCCCCTTACAGAAAACCACCGTGAAATAACAGCACGTGTGTTTCGGCGAGTGAGTAAGGAGTAAGGGATGCCAGAGTACATTTCCCTATACCTTCCCAATGCCCTATCCTTAATCCTAATATAGTCGTCAACACACTTGCAACGTCTGTGGCGTTGCTTGTGTTATATAGGCGACGGTAGCCATCTACCATCAAGTGGACCGTTAGCCTGTCTGTCGACTATAATACAAACAATCAAAAAAACTATAGAAACACATCCCAGGAGTGTGCTAATTTAGTTATGCAAGCTTTAACCGATGCTTTTTTTTTTCAGTCTATAATTGTTCAGTCTTGCGTCCTTGTGAAGTCGAAGTTAGTACTAAATTTCGTTTTCATACAAATATTGGTTCTCCAAATAATGATTAGTGCCAAGGTTTGGAACTCCCTGTCGGCGTCTGGGTGTCCGAGCTCATATAACCCAAATATTTGCAAAGTTCGAATGAATAGGCATCTTTTGGATGAGCTCGCTCCATCATAGGCAACCCATCTCGAATAAGAAAAAATAAATAAAAATAGTTCCTTAAGTGCTACAAATGATTTTAAAGATTCTTGAACTCAGGGCCTCATTCGTATACACAAACTCGTATCTAATGACTATTTTCTGTTATGAAGGTAACATAGTAACGGGTGATTATCAGTTAAGTTTTGCTTATTCAACTGCGTTGCTTCACGGGTCAAACTTTTACTAAATATTTAATAGTCGAGGTCAACATGTGACAAAGTAGACAAATCCAATAACTGTTATGTAATTGCGGTATTGTATATATATGTTTGTGGCACGTCATGCATTTGGTACGATCTGTCGTTTATGTAATGTGAAAATGCTATTTAGGCGCTAGCAAACCCAGAGACTTTTTGTTATCTAGACGAGCGTTTTTAAACCGTTTTTCTTTATTTTATATATTTATGTATTACTATTAAACATAATATTATGTAAAATACTCATCTTTCTATACTAATATTATAAGAAGGTAAAGATTGTATATTTGTTTGTTTGTATGCAGGAGGTAGGTAATCTTCGAAACTAAACATCCGAACTTCGAACTAATAACTAAAACTATCTAAAACTAAAGATCCAACGCTATAATGGAAAAGTTATAATGTCAGGAGTCAATATACTATGTCAGACGTTATATTACTTTACCTATTTTGTCAGGCTTTATATTGTCAGGAATATTTTTATATACTAAGCTGCAACAAATGAATGGATAATATTCCATTTCTTTACGGCTAAGCTTGCGGTTCTTTATAAAATGTATCCTCTTTTTCAAGCTGTAATTCTTTTATATTATTTCATATTATATATTATATAAATACTATTTTTGCTATGTATACGCAAAAAAATTTGCAAAATATCATTTAAGTTAGTTGGAAGAAACAAAAATTGTAACATAATTTATGATTCTTATATATTAAGACTGAAACATAAATTACCTGAGTATTTTACTTTTCTCAGTTTAAACAATTATATTGATCTTTCTATCTTAGAGAAGATATTGTTACTGAAACGATATTTAATATAGTTGCAGAGTCTTACCAGTTGATAAGTGGAAATGAAGTCAGATCGTCGCACATGAATTTTATATTCACAATAAATATTGTCTATTAAACACAACACTCCTAGGACACTTATAGTTTACTTTATGTACACTTTTAGAATAGTTTTACGAGGTATTTTATATTATTATATTTAGTTATAATTTCACTGACAGTCTTATTGAAGAAAAAATCACGACAACCAGTACCTAGCAACTGACATAGACACTTTTCTTTTTTTTTGTCTAGTGCTATACAACCTTAACACTTTCCCTGCACTAACACGAAAAATCTTGTAGTCCCAATTCCACTCTTATCTTTGCGAGCGTGGTTCTCGGAACTGCCTTTGTCATTATGCTTTGTCCTCCCTCTCAACTGCTTCCTTGTAGGTTTCAGGGAATCTTTCTGTACCAGCGAAACAACGTAGTCATCAAACTTCTTGGGACGTGCAATGGATAATCTGTCTCTTAGATAGTAGCGAGGCTCTTGAGGTTCTTCTACCTCAACCTGCCCTTCTTCTGCATCGACAAATTCTTCATTTCCATTATATTCGGAACTTTCCCTTATTTGATACTCGATTTGATCTTGGTCTTGTCTGACATTACTAGTTTTATCTCCCCCTAGAACATGATCAAGATTCTCATCATTTTCAGGCTCTTGCTCAAGAACACGTTCGCTATGCCTGTTATCTGGTGCTCCTTCTATAGCAATAGGAACATTGATTATAGTTTTGAATTCTACATCAGATTCAAACGTTATGTCTCGTGACCTTATCGTTTTGATCCCATCCCAGATACGATAGCCGTCGTTGTTCTCGTAGCCTATTAAAATGCCTTTAATCGCTTTCTTGCTCATCTTTTTGCGATTCTGTTTTGGAACATGGGCGTAACAAGTACTTCCAATCACTTTAAGATGTGATATCTTTGGTTTCTCCCCATGCCACAGCTCATATGGTACTTTATCATCAACTCTTGTCGGACCTGTCCTATTAAGTACATAAGCTGCTGTGTTTATTAATTCGGCCCATAATATTTGTGGCATCGATCCTCTCGCATACATCATCGACCTTGCAGCTTCAACCAACGTTCGGTTCTCACGTTCACTACAGCCGTTTTGCTCAGGCGTGTAAGGCATCGTTAACCGGTGTTGTATGCCCTGACTGCAATATCTTACGGACTGCCTCATTTTTGAATTCACCGCCATTGTCACTCAATAGAGTTTTAATAGTATGCCCAGCATTTGTTGCTTCTTGGATCATTTGCAGAAGTTTGTCTTTGACCTCTGATTTTTCTCTCATGAAGTAGACCATGCGATAATTCGAATAATCGTCCTTAAATAGTACATAGTATTGGTATTTCGACATGCTTTTAGCAAAAGGACCACAAACATCTGTGTGTATTAGCTCTCCAATAGCTTTTGCTCTATCTCTCATCCCTTCGATGAGACTTTCCATAGATACAGCCTTCACACTTCACATTATCTGGACTTAGCTGTATGCCCAACTCGCGTTTTACCACCCGAATGACATGTCTTTTGTCCTGATGTGCTAGCCGTTCGTGATATAATTGTAACAGGTTTGAGCCTGTTATCGCATTTACCGCGATAGGCAGTTGCGTTGTTGGAATAACCATCCTCATATCCAACTTGTAGAGTCCACCATATGGAACCCTCTTTCCAACAACTCTTGTAGTGCCTTCTATATCTAATTTGCACTCTGTAGTCGTTGAAATAAAGATGCTGTTCTGCATTCTGTCTTGAGCTGCTAGTGTTGAAAACAAATTTTTGGTTAAAGATGGTACTAGCCACACTTCATTAAGGGTTATTTTCTGCTTGTGCCCATTGACATTTGATTCCACCTCTATAGAACCCAT
The DNA here is from genome assembly GCA_936446665.2 of Synanthedon andrenaeformis. NCBI lineage: Eukaryota > Metazoa > Arthropoda > Insecta > Lepidoptera > Sesiidae > Synanthedon > Synanthedon andrenaeformis. The sequence goes on from OW387798.2 coordinate 1,019,857, forward strand.
TCCAATAGCAGGTATTGTGGTTCCATCTGCTGTTGTAACAGTATGATCTGAATCAAATTCATGAAATTCAGTGAAAAAATTCCTCTTTACTGCAATATGTGTCGTTGCTCCATTATCAACATACCAGTTGTCACGATCCTGTATTTGATTCTTTGAGCATGCATTAACCATTAACGAAATTTGTTGCACTTGCTTAGACTTTGAGGTTGAGGCTGATGTGCTTGGAATTGGTTTAGGAGGCCTCCCGTCCTTGATCCACTTCTTACACTTGCGAACTCTGTGTCCTTTTCCAGAACAGTAGTTGCAGATCAGCTGCTCATCCTTGTTTTTCTTAGTAGTTCGTTCAGCAGGTGTAGTCACTAGTATCTCTTGTTGTGAGCTCTCTTGACTAACCAATTCTCTTCCGAACGTACACAGGTGACTCGTTAAACTGTCAATAGTTCTTTCAGACTGTTTGAGCATTAGCCAACTTGACTTGAAGTTGAAGAACCTATCGTCAAGTGTATCTAAGACCTTACAAATCAGGAACATTTCTGGAAGTTTAGCGGTGGCGTCTATTTTTGAAATCTCCACTTTTAATTCAGTCCATAGATTTTTGAGCTTTGAAATATGGGTAGGAATGTCGTCCTCCTTTCTCTGCTGAAGCCCGAAAAACTCTAGGCATAAATTATACGCTCTATCATCCGTTTGCCCGTCAAATAGTCTATGAAGCTCTTGCCAAACCTCATGTGCTGTCCTATACCTCATAACTTTCTTTAAGGTATCCTCTGTCATGTTTGTCGTAAGCATCAGTAGAGCACCGCTTTCAGTCCGCCTATACTTTGCTAAAGCAATATTATAGGTGCTTATTTCGGTATCACCTGCTCCATCAGCAAGGACTGGTTTATTAAGCTTACCCTCTACTGCCTCTATAGCACCTTCCGTGCCTTCTAGCATTATGGAAATTTTGTATTTCTAGGTAGCCCAATTTTCCTTTCCTGCTAACTTGCCTATTTCAATTTTTGTTGAAAAATCCATGACGAAAGTCTTTTACTTCCGGCAGGGCACAGAACCTAATATAGTTGCAGAGTCTTACCAGTTGATAAGTGGAAATGAAGTCAGATCGTCGCACATGAATTTTATATTCACAATAAATATTGTCTATTAAACACAACACTCCTAGGACACTTATAGTTTACTTTATGTACACTTTTAGAATAGTTTTACGAGGTATTTTATATTATTATATTTAGTTATAATTTCACTGACAGTCTTATTGAAGAAAAAATCACGACAACCAGTACCTAGCAACTGACATAGACACTTTTCTTTTTTTTTGTCTAGTGCTATACAACCTTAACAATATTTTAACAAGAATAGTTTGCTTTTTATAAACGCTGCGGCTCTGACGCTAGTGTGAAAGAATGTTAACTATGACATTTAGTTGAAAAAGTCAAAGGTCAATAAATCCATTCAATGTTTTAAAATATAATTTACTATTATTAACGAAAAAGTGATTACAAAAATAAATGGTACGATTATTTTAAATACGTGAATATGAATATTTGACGTACAATGGACGATTGGGCACATATTGGGCACGACACTTAAAGGAGCGGTTAGGTTGCTCTATAGATGTCATCTAAACATTACTTGCTGATGAACCTGAGGTTCATTATAACCATTTTTAATAACCACAGTTACGAAAAAGGAATTGTTATTCTCTTTTTTGTAGCCAGTAGTAAGAAATAAGAATATTTCTATTCTAGTTTAAAAATTTGTTTAATACCTTTATGTACAGTATGCTGGCGCGCGAGTTGTGATAACTCGCCGGTTCCATCTAGTTTAATTCCAGCGAGTAGTCCAGTAACTTACTTCAGAAAGCAGCGTGACAAATTCATTTCAATTTGCATGTATTACCTACTTACTTACACTTTCATACGATGTCAAGTATAAATATTTTATTTACGAGTTAACTTCTCAGCTCTAACTAAAGCTACGACAGCAAACCAAGGCGGGAACAAAAATTACAGTCGTATACACAAATACGCAACACGATTTTACCGATTACACAAAACGTGTGAAAATTTGTTTTGCGTATAAAATTAACGTGTGCTTGTGTATGCGTTTCGAATTACATTCAAAACTTAAGTTATTAAATAATATTTATTATAAAATGCAGCCGTCAAACGGGCACTATCTGCTGACTGGACTTTCTTATTAATAATGACAGTCCAGTCATTAAATAACAACAATCAGGTGTTCCAGTAAAGTGATTCCAGTAAAGTCTGTTGAGTTTACTTACAACAAAAATAAAATTCTGATTATTAACGCAAAACCAAATCTACTAAGTCCAGAAAACTGATATTACTTTAATGGCTGAGAATGGAGTTTTGAAAATTTCTAATCTGTGCGAAGCCGGAGATGGGTCGCTGGTTTCTTCATAGTAAATCTATTTAAACTGGTGATCGCTCAGTGGTCGCCATTCGACCAATTCGTTCCCTTAATTTTTAACTACTATTATATTATTTAAGTACTACAAACCCAAAAGAGTATAGTACTTACAGCCTGCAGTCTTTTCTAATAAAAATTTCTAATAGTCCTCCGTCATTCCAGATCTATATAATTATAGTAAAATCGTAAACGAGCTGTGTCTGTACATTAAATATTTAAAAAAATGTGTACACTATACTTATATTAACGAGGTCAATAAAATATTTTTTATAATTTTTGTCTGTTTGTCGTTGCGATTTGCAAGCTAATTTCAGAAACGGCTTAACCGATTTGAATGAGGTTTTCACTGATGTATTGTAGCAAGATTTCCGTAATAAATGTGATATATTTTTTCGATGTTTACAAACAAAAAAGTTATATTTCAATAAGGCGCTTTTTTTCATAGTACTTTTCGCGAATAAGATGAAATTCAAAGTTGCGTAAACAGTATCAAGTTAAATTAGAAGTCATGTTCGTTAATTGTTCATTGTGCATTTAATTCTCAGACGTTGAGGTACGGTCGCAGTGAGCGCGGGAGATGCAGCGGAGAGATGCGCGACATAAAATTTTACTGCGACCATGCCTATGCTTGTGTGATTTGATGTCTAAAATATTTCTAATATATTTTCAATTCTTTTATTACATTTTTCACAAATCAATCATATAGCTTTAATTGTCAAAAGTCAGTTTTAGTGGTGAAAGTCATTTTGGCAGTCTGTCTTGCGACAGTTACCACGTACCACCCTCTTACAGAACGTTTACGTTAAATTAAATAACAGTATATGTGCCGTTGTGTTTCGATGAGTGAAGCGATGCCATAGGCCATTTTCGTATCCCTTCTTAATTCATTACCCTTAATTCTACTATAGTCGGCAGCGCACTTGCATTACCTTGTGGCGTTGTTTGTGTTATAGACGACAGTAGTAGCTATCTACCATCTAGTCACTAGATTCTAGTGGACCGTCAGCTTATCTAATGATTTTTAGGTAAAAAAAATGTAACATTGTATGATTTCATAATTATTTGCTTTTAATATCAAGTGACATAAATAATATTATACTAATTTTATATAACAAAATAGTGTGTTTATTAAGAAAAAAATATTTTTTTAAATTTTTGTGGGAATATTTTACGTAGGTAATTATGTATATTACTGACTAAATTATACGCACTAGATATAGTAAGATACAGTGGAATGCACAAACTTAAACACATGGCATCTAAATTTTGTATAAAACAAAAGCATTTATTTATAACAGAAGTTATATAAAATTAAAATAATTTGAACGGATTACATTAAAACATATCTAGGTCTCCGCTATCACTGCGACCATACCTTATTCGAGCGCTAACTAACTTAGTACAATAGGTTTTACAATCTCAAAAGCGATTTGAGTACAATCTCAAAAGCGATGTGTTTATAATCACCTTGACACATTCTGGGAAGCTTCGGATTTTTGACTCGTCCTACTAAAGGTTAGAGTTAACAATTAAATATATTTATTTTTTAATTGGCTAGACATTGAAATTATAAGTTTATCCGCAAAGTTTTAAGGTTTATTATGTCCTTGAATATCCTTAAATTGAATTTATTAATTTTATTTGCGTCCGCTTAAGGTGTATAACGCCGATTTGGCCTTGAATTATTAGGCTAATTTCCCCGCGCCACCCTCTACAAGAGATCGACCGCACAGAGATGGCAAAGAGTAGTATGGAGACTAGACGACAAAGGCACGACATAGTCGACTGAGCCTACTTTACTGCAAATACATACTACAAATTTATAATTATTTACAATGTAGAGGGATAATTCAGTAACAATGAAGCGTGTTTTGTTATTTAGGTAGTAAATTATGTTACCTAGTAAAAATTTTTACCCGTCTGCGCCACAACGAGGGTTATGTTTTTAGAGTGTATAGCGGCGCGCTCCCGGCTTGGCCCGGGGTGTATTTTTTCTAAAATAAACGTAGCCTAAGTTACTCCTTATTACATCAACTACCTGCCAATAAAAGTCCCGTCAAAATCGGTCCAGCCATTTCAGAGATTAGCCGGAACAAACAAACAGACAGACAGACAAAAATTGTAAAAAATGTTATTTTGGATTTTTTATAAAATAAACGTAGCCTAAGTTACTCCTTTTTACATCAGCTACCTGCCAATAAAAGTCCCGTCAAAATCGGTTTAGCCATTTCAGAGATTAGCCGGAACAAAAAAACAGACAGACAGACAAAAATTGTAAAAAATGTTATTTTGGTGTATGTACCGTATATATATTCATATGCATGTAGTAAAAAACGGTTATTACAATATTACAAACAGACACTACAATTTTATTTATATGTATAGATGTATGTATATTTCTTTATACGAATATAAAATATATGGTAAAAGAGCCAAACAAAAGTTTTTATCAAAACTAACAAATTTTTTAATTTTCAGTAAAAACAATTGAGTTTTTGCACCAACCGTGCAAACTTCGCGTGGTACGTTTTGTTTGGGTAACGCTAATGCCGGCGGTAATAATTTTTTTTTTTAATTTTGATATTTTTTTTTCAAATTCACCAAGTGAGTGAAGTGACAATAAATTGAGACAAAAAGTTTTTTTTTTTTTCATTTTGATAAAGATTACGAACTTTTTAGAGCGAGAATCTTGCTTCTTCAATTTTTTCAAAAAATCTATCGAGTGGGACAAAAAAGCGGCTGAGTGGATTAAATGGAAACTCTGTGGGGCTTTTTAGGGTATATTGAACTGTAAAAGGCACACTTAACATTTATTATTTTCTCCATATTTTTGATTCAGCGCTTGATTTTTCTAAAAGCTATCATAAGCCCTTTTTTGTAATTTTTAAAATTCATGTCAATAGAATTAAAAAAAAAAAAACAAATGCTTGTAGAAAATTTATTCACGTTTTCATTTTGTTTTCGTTTTGTCTTGTCTTTTGCCATGTCTAATTGTTTTGGTTTGGTTTTGGGTCTTATTATTATTAATTGTGTAATTTTAAAGGAGGGGGGGGGGGGGTAAGGGGGGAGCGGAGGGGGGCTGGGAGGATAGTGTTGATAGATTACCCTCATCCTTTCAAATGATACCTAACATGGGGGGTCTATTTATAACCGTTGACCATGGTTACGTCAAATTTTTTATCTCGTCGAGACGTCCCCGATGAGCCCAAATACGATCCGGCTGTGACGCGCCGTTTCCGAGTTACGGTCGGGGGGTCCGCGGGGGGGGGGTCAATTTTTTTTATCTCGTCCAGACGTCCCCGATGAGCCCAAACACGACCCGGCTGTGACGCGCCGTTTCCGAGTTTCGGCCGGGGGGGTCCGAAGGGGGTGTTGAATTTTTTATCTCGTCGAGACGTCCCCTATGAGCCCAAACACGACATGGCTGTGACGCGCCGTTTCCGAGTTACGGTCGGGGGGGTCCGAGGGGGGCGCCAAATTTTTTATCTCGTCCAGACGTCCCCGATGAGCCCAAACACGACCCGGATGTGACGCGCCGTTTCCGAGTTACGGTCGGGGGGTCCGCGGGGGGGGGGGGGGGGGGGGTGTCAATTTTTTTTATCTCGTCCAGACGTTCCCGATGAGCCCAAACACGACACGGCTGTGACGCGCCGTTTCCGAGTTATGGTCGGGGGGGTCCAAGGAGGGGGCTTTTTTTTGGTGCCCCGGTAGACCGGATGACACTTTCCGTGGTGACTACCGATCACCCTGTATGACATTCCGCAAACGCCACCCTTCTATCCCTCATAGTTTCCGAGAACCGCTCACCAACTTTTTAACAGAACGGTGTAGCGCGGGGGCGTCCCCTACGCGACCACCTACAATAGGGAAACCCCCCACCGCTCCTTCTAGGAGAACAATTCGATGAGTCACTAGATACGTGAGTGGGAATCCGGCTTTATAGTGGCTTTATTATTATTTATTTATTAGGCTTATTAATTTATATGTGTTAATTAATAATTAATTATTATTAATATTAATTAATTAATAAATTGAATATTATATTACAACATAATTTACATTTAGTTTTTTAAAGATTTAATTAAAAAGACAAAAAATAAAACCTATTAAAGTATTATATACACTATCATGCACTGTCTGTTCTGCCACTAAAATGTTTATTCTTTGTTTATTACGTAAAAATTAATAATTTGTTGAAGTGCAACGCGGCACAGGTCCGTCTAGCATCACGACTCGCCCCGCACTGATTTTATGGACGAGAACGGGCTAGCGCTGAGTAAGTGGGGAAATATTTTTGATAAAAACATTATATAAAATTCAATTTTACGAATTTTCAAAAAGCGCTCTCAACAAATCATGCTACATTGTTATCTTCATAAGTGTACAAAATTTCATAATCTTTTGATAAATATTGTAGAAGTGAGATTGTTATAACTGAAAATAAAAGGGGTGAGTTTAGAATTTTTTTCCTGAATCAATTTCAATAAAATAAAAATTTTAATCCCAACAAATCATTCCTCATATCTTGTAGATAAACATATATTTTTTTCGCTGAAGAAAAGGCGTATATATAATGAATAATACTGTTACAAAATGTTGCAAAATTTTAATTTTTTGGAAGGATAAGCCTTAAGAAATGATGGAATTTATAACTTTCTTATTCAGTTATAGACACTTGCGAGTATTCTATGATACATACATAAGAAAATTACAATATTATATAATATCTATCTGTACACAATATATTATTTTCAAAGTCTTTTAAGTCCATTGGATATTTAATTTTAGCGAATCAGCTGATTAGGCTAATCAGAAAGTTTAATTTCATTCTTAAGATCCTTTGATTTTCTGTTATTGTATATACTAGCTGTTGCACGCGACTTCGTCTGTGTAACTTTATAAAATACTAGCTGGTGCCCGCGACTTCGTCCGCGTTGAAAAAGAAAATATATGAGTAATTACTGTACCCGTGCGCCGTACACCTAGAGCTTGTAAATATTCGAAGTTTTTAAATGTTCGAATATTCGAAAGTTTTACAGGAAGTATTCGAATTATTCGAATTTTATTCGAATACCAGCTTTTTTTATTTGAAACTAAATTAAAGCCATAAAAGAGCATACATGAACAGTTAATAAACAAGCCATATTTGAGTATTTACTTTATTATGAAATTGAATCACCTTTCAGTAACATCGTTTAACATTCTATTTAAAAAAAAAAAACAATAAACTTAATTCTAAACAAAACAAAAATATTTCTCATAAAAATTAACACCCACTGTGTGAGAAAACATAACGAAACCTTAGTTTTAAGTTATAATAGTCCAGTCACATTATATCCGAAAAAAAGGCAAAGAAATCAAAATGAACATAAAAAGCTGATTTTTGGATATTGTGTTCGGGGGGCTCAGAAAAGCTTAACTTCAAATTGTCGACCAAGATTTCCTATGAGCTTTCGCCGCCATCTTGAAAAAGGGGTAAATTTTTATTTTTTAGCGATAACTCGGCTCTCCGTCATGATACGAAAATTTTGATGATATACTTTTTGGTCACTTTTTTTATGCTTACAATTTAGTTCATTAGCATTTTTCCTTTATTGTTGATCGTTGTTGAGATATCGGACGAGAAAGTTTAAAATTGATATGTTGAAACTTGTTTTTTGCTATTCTTTCTTTTCTCGTAAAACATATAGAAAATATGTCTATTATCAAACTTTTAGAGCATACTGACACTTACAATATGCTTTTTTGGTTTTTTTTTTTCTAAAGTCGACTTCTTGTGTGACGAGGATGATGTGGATGATTGGATTATCCAAGAATCATCTCATGGATCATCATCCATTCATCCAAAATCTCAACATTTCGAAGAATACCCTGAGGAGGAAGAATGTGGACCGAGACCATCGAAACGACAAAAATTATAAATACAAAACGGACCTCGATGAATCTTCAATTCCTACTTCTATAAAATCAAATTAAGTATTTTTCAAATAAATATTGGACGTGTCATTCATATTCTTGTTGTTATATTTGTTCATATTGTATTTTAATAATTTTTTCTGGAACTATTAATCCGTCGAAACATCGAACACAACCGCACGAGCTATGAAATCGAAACTTCGCGCGGACTTGCCAACTTTACGGGGAGCTCAAAATAATAATTTTTGTCCGAAAAAAAAAAAACAAAAAAAGCACATTGTAAGTATCAGTATGCTCTACAAGTTTGATAATAAACATATTTTTGATATGTTTTACGAGAAAAGAGAGAATAGCAAAAAACAAGTTTCAACATCAATTTTATACTTTCTCGTCCGATATCTCAACAACGATCAACAATAAAGGAAAAATGCTAATGACCTAAATTGTAGAGCATAAAAAAGCAACCAAAAAGTATATCATCAAAATTTTCGTATAATGACGGAGAGCCGAGTTATCGCTAAAAAATAAAAAATTACCCCTTTATCAAAGATGGCGGCGAAAGCTCATAGGAAATCTTGGTCGACAATTTGAAGTTAAGCTTTTCTGAGCCTCCCGAACACAATATCCCAAAATCAGCTTTTTATGTTCATTTTTGTTTCCAAATGTATATAATGACTGGACTATAAGGCACTTGAGAATACTTGAGATCAAATCATGTTAGCGTAATATTTTATTCTAATTTTACGTAACGTACGTAAGTAACTGACAAAAAAGTATTTGTACTAAGAAAATTAAATAATCTTAGTCAAATTGAAGTAACCTTCTAAAAAGCAATAATAAGTTTTATAATAAAAATAAATGAGATTATCATAAATCACACTGCAAATCACAATAATCATTTATGGAATTAACGTAAACTTTGGTAATGCGATCTAAGACAACTTAGGGCGTCTATAGAGTCGTCCTGTAAAGCACATCTCAGATGATTGATATTTTGAAGATGAAAATACCCTCTCACATTCAACAAAATACCTCTAACAAACTTGTGAGTGTAATAGATAGACATAGACTTAGTTTGTACGTGGAGTATAGTATTATGTTATCTGTGTTTGTACTTTTAAACTTAACTAAAAAAATATTCGAATATTCGAATTTAACATCGCTTGATATTCGAATAGTAAAAATGGACGAATATTCGAATAATTCGAATGTTCGAATATTCGAATTACAAGCCCTACGTACACCGCACTGTTAGATTTTTGTGGAACTACAAATAATAAAAACGTCGAAATGTTTATCTACCAAGTTTCATGAAAATCAGTTAATTCGTTTCAGAGTTATAGAGGAACATACATACATACATACATACAGAAAAAAATTGTAAAAATTGTCAATTTAGTTTCAGTATCATGTATAGAGCTTATAAACACGATATCTCTGAAAACAAAGTAACTTACTCCATGATCGACCCTTACAGATTTATTATTAGTATTGATTGATAGCTTATGTTACTCGCTGATAATATACCTTTCTATAGGTTATATATTTTTTTTACTATAATTAAACAGTTTTTTTACTAACGTGTTCTCCTGTTTCCAGATGTTGCGGTGGTACACTGTTGTGGCGTTCATTGCGGTGGCTGGTCTTGCAGGCGCTGCTGATACACAATCTCGTTTACGTAAGTTCAACAATTCAATCATTGTTAAACAAATTGTTAAACAGATATTAACGTTTTTAAATAAACAAATTCGAAAGGGATAAGCAATCAATAGTGTAATGAACTATGTTTAAAATCATAATTAAGTATAAGAATTTTCAAGGTACCTAATATAAAAAAATAATCTAAAAGGCAGTTTACAAAATGTTTCCGAAGTTTTGTAAGCTGTAACTTAAATTTTCTAAATGAATCTTTCATTCTTATTTAAAATCATAATTTAAGACCCATTTTACAGAGTGGAATCTACATTTTACATCCGACAGTTTACAAATCAGAAAACATAATTTAAGAGACAGTTCACAAAATGCATTAGTGTAACTAGCGATCCGTCTCTGCAAATTTTATACACGAAATTTTTTCGTTAATCGCTCTTTCCATTAGTGAAAACCGTATCAAAATCAGTTGGGTGGTTAAGAAGTTAGCGGAGAAACAGATAGAGACAAAACTAATTTAGTCTATAAGCTCAAATTGGGTACATAGCTTTATTTTGTAACGTAAGCATACGCTAAGGAAGGTGTTTTTTAAAAATTCAACTAGAAAAATTCAAAATTCAAATGAAGCAGGGGTCAAGCCTGCTTCGTTTAAATTTTAAATTTTTGAACTAGTCTGAGATTAATGCTTACTGGATCTTAAATGAACAATATTTTTACTCTATCTATACCTAAACTTGTACTAAAATTACACGAACATGGTTTCAGAACCTCGAAAAAGGTCTAGGAATGGTATGTATACGCAACACTCATACTGAAACTGACATACTTAGTATCACTATCACTCCAACTAAACTACCAACTAGCTAAAACATCTAACAAAACTTTACCACAACCATAGACTCTACATTAGCAGACACAACTCAAACAACTCTGATGTTTCTATCTCTTTCTAACATCTTCAGAATGCATATTGCTGTCTCTCTTGTTCCATAACTCAAACATGAAATGCCATTTATTGTGAGAATTTTATTGGTAGGTATAATACATATCACATATAGGTACACTTTTGCCATTTATAATGACGTGGTACTATGAAAATATGACATAAATTGACAATAAAATTTAATTTTATGTCTCACTTAGCGACTTTTCTGAGATATTGATAAGAGGCATACATCTGTCAGACCACAGACCAGACCACATCTGGTCGTCTTCTAGACCGCCAATGCTGACTTGATCTGTCTTCTAGCCGTGACTACTTCATATAACTTAATACCGGAAGGTTAGATACCTTCAGGTATCTATTGAAGGATTAATGAAAGATCCAATTTTAAATAAATCAAAATTCTCTCTAGACAATTTCTCATTCTAGACCTTTTCCGTTGTAACTTTAAACGGTTGATAGATTTGTATCAGTACCAACTAGCAGAACCATTTAGAATGTAATTTAATTTCGGAGAGTAATTTGTATAAATTATTAATAAGACTGTTCTTCCTAGAATAATACTCTATATTTCATTGGGACAATCATTATAAAAACTAAGTAACAATTTATTTGTCATGTTGGTGTGTTGTCATATTAGAAGAATGTCATCCAGTCATCCTCTTCTAATTATTATCCAACATCTTTCTAATTATAATTTAAGTTGAGTAAATAGATTGCCTTCTTGATGTTTCTAATTTGATACCATAATCATTATTTCATCAGTTGCAATAATCATTTCTGCTAATAATTCTGCAGCTAGAAGTAGAACCTTCTTATCTATTTTTTTTCTTTTCTGCTCGTTTTATTACCCACAGAAAGGCATCAAACCCGTAATTTTGAATCCTCTAAAAGACGTATGATCCGGTTCTAACAATTTATTATTAATTTAAATTTTTTACTTCCTAACCAGTGAATGTTTCGTTTCGTCAATTATTCCTAATACTTTCTTTCATAACTTTCTTTTGTTATTCTTTTTCACTAGCCCAAGTTCTTAACTAACAATCTTTTTCTTTAGAAATCATTCCTTAAAACAATTTCATTTGACAAGCCTTTGGAATAGTTCCATTACTATTAAATACTACTTCATTATCGGTGTTGGTCTTCGCATCTTTCACGATGGCATTTTCATTATGGAGTGGTTTCCAGCTGATCTGCAGTCAGCCCAGCAGAATGATGTCGATGAAATGGTCAACAATTTGCTGCATTGGATTCAGGGCTTGTACCAGCAGAAGAATAGGAAAGGTTCGGAGTACTTGTTATTGGTTAATTAGTACTAAAACTGTCTCAAGTAGTCTACTAATCAGTAGAACGATGTTTTATTAGTTACTGTTATGGTCTAAGATAGAATTTTAAATTTTATTTTATTTAATATTTTCTTTATTCCTTTTTCGACTTTCTTTCTTCTTTCTCCTTCTATAAACCTTAAGGTGCTCCCTCACCGAGAGCATTCGCATGTAATGTCATGTAACATTTCAGATTCGATTTTGATCATTACGTTACAATAAGATTTTGAGCCTTTTCGAAAATCTCTCTCAAAAGTCTCGAAAACCGTGCGATATTTACTTACTGACGTGAAAATTTGATTATAATCTTGGATTGCAAGGTTATTCATTAACTTTATCACCGGACACACTGTATACTATACATAGTTAAAAACAGCTAAGCCAATACAACCGAAACAAACATATTCCAAATATTTGTTTTGACCGGGAAACGAATCTGCGACTTGTAATACAGCAGGCAGAGCTACTCCCGCCGAGCCAATCGGTCGATAAACATATTACAGTAGAAACTTGATTATCCCGACTAATTGTTGTCTTTACCTTAGGCATTCGGATAATCAAAAATCCGGATAATCGAATGTATGAAGAAAAGCGGGTTTTGTGCATATGTAGTACATAATGCATGTTGTTAAAAACAACAAATACATATCAACGAAAATCAATGTTTATTAAGAAATTATTATGCAATCCTGCTTGCGTTCATGCTTGCATAAATTCGACTTGTAAGTATTTAATATACCTACATAATTGGTCGCGGTTGGTAGTCCGGATAATCGCGAATCCGTATAACTGAGGGCCGGGTAATCGAGTTTCTAATGTATATGCAAAAGTCTTCAAATACAATTATAATTTTTTAAAAATAATTCTTGGGCGTCGAAAAAGATAAAACTCGTATATTTGCGAAACCCATATAATGTCTACCAACGCTCGGTTAGCTGTTTGAGATTTCCCTGTCTACTTCAAAGACAAAGTGTTTACAATCACGAATTTATATATTTTTATAATTGTATAATCTTTTTAATTTACACAATGTTCACTGAAACTACCATCTCGACTTTGAGCGATTAGATAATGAAGATTATAAAACGTCAAACGTTTGCTAAAGATTATTATTTGCATAATGTAATGAAATCAGTTTATTGAATTTATTTATGTTAAACTATTAGCTGGCCGCGAACTTCGTAGCTCCTAAAATGAATGTTCGAAGCTCCTGTTGTTTTAATACTCGTAGTTATTCTGCTATAAATATTGTAACTAACACGACTTTCTTTTATGTATATATATATATATAAACACTTAGATAGAAGAGGAAACGAAAACTATTAATGTATAGTTTAATTCATAAAAGTCACATTGTAAATTTAATTTTTATAATTTCAGCTCGCCAATATTTCGGTAAGCCAGAGAAACCGAGACCGTTTGAGCCAGCGCCGTCGTATTTGCCACCAACAGGCTACCCACCAGCGGGATCTCGACCGACGCCTTCGTACAACGAAGGACCTTCGACGAACCCATCCTACAAACCATCGCCAAGCCAACCTCCGTACCAACAGTCTCCAAGTCAACCAAACCAGCCAAGTCAGCCTTCCTACCAACCAGAGAAACCTTATCAGCCAACTCCAGACCAACCATTCCAGCCAAGCCAACCACCTTTCCAACCCAGCAAGCCTAGTTATCAGCCCAGTCAACCTACTCAGCCTTCGTATCAGCCTAATAAACCTAGTGAGACATACGGGCCTAGCCAACCAACTCAACCAAATCAACCATCACAGCCGTCGCAACCTTCCTACACACCTCCATCGAATCAACCAACCCAACCGCCATACCTACCCAGTCAACCTTCCTATCAGCCCTCTGAACCTAGTCAACCTCCTTATCAGCCTTCTCAGCCTCCTCAACCTAGCCAACCACCTTACCAGCCTTCACAACCTAGCCAGCCACCTTACCAGCCTTCTCAACCTAGCCAACCATCTTATCAACCTTCGCAACCTAGCTACCAACCTACATCACCTCCCTACAAACCGAGTCCACCAAACAAGCCTGATGAACCAGAACCACAACCGACAACACCCGATGAAGATGAAGATCGCCACCCTCCTCATATTCATGCAATCACAGTAGACTGTGGCAAAGAAATGATGACCATTAACATCGAATTTAACAAAGTCTACAATGGCATAATTTATTCCCAAGATCATTACAACGAACCAGAATGCATTTACGTCAGAGAAAACTCCAATCAAGTGAAATACTCTTTCACAGTCAGCTTAAACAAGTGTGGAACAAGATTCTTCAGCGACTTTGAAAACGAAGGTCAAGCGTACTTGGAAAACGTATTAGTCTTACAAAATGAACCAGGCATTCAGGAAGTCTGGGACCACATTAGAAGAGTTAGATGTTTGTGGGAAGGAAATTTGACGAAACAATTAATTTCATCGCTGAGTGTTGGAATGTTGAATCAGATAACCAGCAACTTTAGCGGGGACACGGCTATGGCGCGTTTGGATATTCAGGCAGGCCGCGGACCTTTTGCTCCCGAAGCGGACGGTCTCATCAAGATCGGTGAAACGATGACTCTAGTTGTTTCCGTAACTGGTGACCCTGGTTTCGATATATACGTACGAGAATGCATTGCCCGGGATTCTGACAATAATCATGTCGTACCACTGACTGATAACAACGGCTGCGTATTAAAACCTAAACTATTTGGTGCGTTCCAAAAGACTAGAGACACTGGCAATACAGGAGCTACAATAATCGCGTACGCCTTTTTCAAAGCCTTCAAATTCCCAGACGAAATGGACCTCATTATACAATGTGACGTGGAACTGTGTAAGACAGATTGCGACGTATGTTCTAACCCTGGAAGTATTGAGCCTAGAAGAAAGAGGAGAGATGTGATTCATTTTGGAAATAGAACTGAGCCAACAACGACTATTGGTAAAGGAATGAGGGTTGTTTTCGCTGAGGATTTACCTTCAGGGCCTTCCTCAGGGTTTTGTGTTTCTCCCATAGCGGCTATGTGGGGAGGAGTGCTCATCTTACTTTCATCTTTACTGAGTAGCGTCATGGTGTCGTACTGTTGGCAGAAATCGCGGGGATCTGCGAAATTTTTATAGATTCTAACTTTTATAAGCCATTATTTAATGACTAGAGTAAAACCACGAACTAAATACTCTCCAATGTAATTCCGTAGGCAAATTTTATGCCATAGATTTTATTACTATGCCTCGGATTTTATTTATTAAACTCGATAGCTAAGTTTACAACATTCAAAAGCCCAAATGTTACATTTTTAAGTTCGTAATTGATTTGGATTAACTGTTATAATGTATTATAAGTTGGAATGTACTATACATACATACTCACATTATTCGTAATTATATTTATCGTTTATGATTAACATAACATAACAAGTAGCCTAGACTGTATCTGTTTTGTTAGATAAGTTGATTAGTATGATAGTTTATTTGCCAAAAGTCACAAGGCTTGATAATATCATGAACCCATGAATGAATCCGCTTAATTTTTAATAAACAAAATGTTAAAAATTAAAAAAAAATACCACTTTTTTTTCTATTTTCTCATATATCTCGGTAATTGTAGAAAATTTATGAGAAAAAAAATTGAAAAATCATTTTTTCTATTGCAAAAATGGTAAACATTTTCACAAATAATGTAAATATTGCACATTTTTTGGGATTTAAGAAAAAAAATTCTCATGTTAATAATAGTGCTTCAATACTCAGCAAAAAAAAAAAAAAAAAGAAAAAAACTTGTGGATACGTGGATACCAAACATGCACAATAATTTTGCGATTTAATCATAAAACTTTTGTTCTATATATTTTTTCTCTACATTTGATATTTACTGAGATAAAGGAGAGAATGGAAATAAAAACAGTGATATTCTTTTTAAATTATTTCACATTTTGTTCATTAAAAAACTAAGTCCATTTAACTTTTTGATGTGAAATCAAATAAAGGATAAAACAAGTAAAGACGTATATTATTTTAGTTAAAGTAAATTAGAACATTCGTTGACAGATAAACGAAAAGAATTGAATTAATATAATAACAACATAATATCTATAGCAATATAAAACCATAAACACATTAGTAACATATTGGTTTCATGCGAACGCATAGTGAAATTATCATTTCTTATGACTGTTGGGAAAGATTTCAACCAAAAACTATCATACTACCTAACTTACCCAAACATAGGTGATTTTTAGCAGATACCGTCTGGGTTAAAGTTATAGACATAATGTGATGACTAAGATTACCGATCTTTTTATGTGTTAGTTTTATGTGTTCAATTAGGTTTTTTTTCTTTCATATTTGGTATTTTCTGTACTGCGCGCGCAGTGCACCTTCGCATATATTTGTTTATTTAAATGTTGTTGATATTATATCAACAAATAGGAAAAAAATAGGTTATGAAGGTTTTGGTAGTTAATGACATTAAAAACCTAATTCACAGCCTTATACTAATGAAAGAAAAAGTTATTTAGTTGGTTTGAGCTTTGAGTTAAATGTTGTTCACATAATCTCTTTAAAAACATAGTATATACTTATACTTTTGTAAAATATCCTGCAGAACGCATAAAAATATCTTAGGTACCCTACTCAAATCCTTTAAGTTCTATGTATGAAACGTGTTTTTAATATGTATTTTTAAATATAAAAAATATATGAATATGAATATATGAATATTAATTTTATGTATTAATAAAAATATAGGTAAACCTTTAGAACATAGAGAAGTGCTTTTGTAGAAATAGAAGTATAAAAGAAATTGTAGATTACTTTGTACATATTAATTTAAAAAAAAAAAGTTTAAATTAAATAAAAATATATATAAAAGTGCGATTTTTATTTCCATTTCCTTAGTTAGAGTCTATGACCAAAAGTGTTTTCTAATGTAGAAATACATTTTAATTAAAAGTAAGATTTTTTTAATGACTTCATATTGATATTAGGTAGATGGTTAATCGCCTAAAACATAAACCATCGTATTTGCTTATAAGCCTAGTGAGCCACACACACACACACACACACACACACACACACACACACACACACACACACACACGCGCGCGCGTGAAACACTTATATGAAAAACTGTCAACTGTCAATGTCAAATTGACAATTTTCCATATAAATATTTTACGCTCTCGCTAGCGAGTGCGGTCATTATGACTCAGCCAACCAACTCAACCAAATCAACCACCACAGCCGTCGCAACCTTCCTATCAGCCCTCTGAAGGCACGGATAAAAGTCTCGTATATAAGAAAACGTAATACATTTTCAGATTCTCAGTATCCGAGTTTCTATTTGATAATAAAATATTTTACAATGATTAAATTACTTACTTAAGACATTTTTTTTCAAACATTGCCACGTTGTCATAATACACGTGGAGTACTGGCGACGATAAAAGTGTTAAATTACAAAAATAAAGTATGAACTAAAATTCCCTTATTCATACTAATAGCGTCAGCGCATTCGCAGCATATGTGGCGTTGCTTGTATTATAGGCGACGGAAGCCACATATCATCAAGTAGCCCGTCAACTTGTTTGACGACCTTAACATAAAAAAAGTTTGGGTTTACTACGGTGACAATGTTTTTACGAGTAATAATAATGCTCTATACCAATTTTCCAGAAACCACTAGAAAGACATGATGTTCGCGTCGCTAGAGCGCGCTAGTTGTTCCGTCAACTATCGGAGTAAAATCAGTATGTCTGCTACTACTAATTATATAAAGACAATTATTGTGTAGGTGACAGTGTTGAAATGAATTCTATATTATTAATGTTATCATCCGTTTGTTTGCTGGGAATTACAGCCGTTTAATGCACAGATTACAGTTGTATGTAGCAGAAAATAACTGAAAGTATAATAATTAACAATAAATTCATGTTTGGTTCGTTCTTTGATAATTAAAATATACATTTTTTTAGGTTTATTAAATAGTAGCTGAAGCCCGCGACTTCTATCGTACTACCGCGACGTTGTAAAATAAAAAGTGCTGTCAAAATATATGAGCATGTATTCATTGCTGTTATATGCTGAGTGGCTAGTAAACCTAGCTGTTAACCAACCGGTCGCGGGTTCGAATCCCGGTAGGGGCAAATGTTTATGTGTTAACATTTTACCTTTGTACCTAGGTCATGGATGTTTTGTATTTATATGTATGTATTTACAAAAAAAAGTAATCTATCTAGTATATCAACTGTCTGGTATCCATAATACAAACATTAGTTGCTTACTTTGGAACTAGATGGTGCTGTGTGGAATGTGTTAAGATATTTATTTCTTTATTTATTTATTTATTTATTATTATACTTTTTCCAGGCGTTGGACTTCTATTTTTAGATTCTGAGTCGATTGCGTAGTGTAACTGGCAACATATGTCGTCACTGGCAACACTGGCTTTGGTTACAATTTTAATCTTTGGTGGCAACACTGCGTTTCGCAGTTCAGTCAAAAACCACCCCCTTAATATAAGATCATCGTGAAATAACAGCACTTGTGCTTAGGCAAGGGATACTAGAATTAATTTCCCCCTTACTAATGCCTTATCCTTTATACTACTATAGCCGTCAGTGTACTTGACGTTGCCTGTGTTACAGGCGACGGTTGCCACTATCATCAAGTGAACCGTCAGCCTGTCTGTCGACCCTAACATAAAAAAGGAATAGTTCTTATTGCAACATGTATTATTATGTGTCTTTATTTTCATTGCTCCATTTCTCGAGTGCAAAATATGTTAACTAATATAATTTGTTTAATCCACGGCAATAAAAGTTATATAAACACAATAAAGTGACGTTTAAAGAGTTAAACGGTGTTGCTTACACATTAGTTTTATTATTAATTAGTTATTCGTAGGGTGAACGTCGGAAAAGTGGAAAATGGAAGGCGATAAAGTGAGACCTCTCGGTTTTTTGGTTCAATTGTTATCTACTATATCCAGTTAGTGCTTTTCTATTTCTAATATTATGTAGTAGAGTTAGTCAGCGACTTCTTCCACGTATCTTTTTAAAATTTATGGTCTGTGTTAATCTGACGTAGGTATAAAATATATCTCTGTAAAATTTTATCTTAATCAGTTCATTAGTTTTTGCGTGATTGAGTAACAAACATCCAAACTTTCAATTTTTTATAATATTATTAAGGGGCTACTGCCACCACCCTCGGCTTCGCACGGTTTTTTTCTGCAAATCTATAATATAAAAATGAATCCCTAAATGTTTTGCTAAGCGCAAAACTCG
Organism: Synanthedon andrenaeformis; assembly: GCA_936446665.2. Taxonomy (NCBI): domain Eukaryota; kingdom Metazoa; phylum Arthropoda; class Insecta; order Lepidoptera; family Sesiidae; genus Synanthedon; species Synanthedon andrenaeformis. Next base: position 1,039,409 of record OW387798.2, read on the forward strand.
AGAACGGCTGGGCCTATTTTAATTCTGTCTTCACTTATGGAAAGAGGGATAATCAGGGAAGGTTTTTACGTAAAAAAAATGCACCTCGGGTGAAGCCGGGAGCGGCCCGCTAGTCTATAATATAAAAATGAATCCCTAAATGTGTTGCTAAGCGCAAAACCCGAGAACGGCTGGGCCGATTTTAATTCTGTCTTCACTTATGGATAGAGGGATAATCAGGGAAGGTTTTTACGTAAAAAAATGCACCTGGGCGAAGCCGGGAACGAGTTGCTAGTTATATATAAAATCCTTCTTCGTTTAATGCTCTTTCCATTAATGAAAACTGCATTAAAATCCGAAGATCTAAACGTACATACAGAGGGACAGACGGTGGGAAGCGACTTTTTTCTACTATACTATGTAAAGAAGATTAGTATAATATATGTTACTAATATTTATTTGACGACACGTTTGGTCTAGTGGCTAGTAACCCTAGCTGTTAACCAAACGGTCGCGGGTTCGAATCCCGCTAGGGGCAAATGTTTATGTGTTAACATTTATCTTTGTACCTGAGTCATGGATGTTTGTATTTATAATATGTATGTATTTACAAAAAAAAAGTAATCTATGTATTATATCAACTGTCTGGTATCCATAATAGAAGCATTAGTTGCTTACTTTGGAACTAGATGGTGCTGTGTGGAATGTGTGAAGATATAAAAAATAAAAAAATAAAAAATCATTGATGTTGTGATTTTGTTGACTAAAAATCATGCAAAAGTTTCTTTAAAAAAAATCCTGCATTAATTGTTCCAGTCGCCTACCTCACATGTCTAACTGGCTTCATATACGCGTGGCCTTCGTACAATGTGGAAAATTTTAGATCCAATGAAACTGTCCTCTCTTATCCAATATCTACTATGGAGGTGTCACTGCTGGGAAGTCTGACGAACATTGGAGCGCTAGTAGTGACACCAGTCTGCGGATATTTAATTGATACATTAGGAAGAAAGTATTCAGCTATTTTATTCGGAGTGCCTAATGTTGTAAGTTTAGTTTGCTTATTAATTTTAACTTTGATATGTCTACATCTCACAGGTGTTAAAAGTTTAACGTGCGTACTGTGTATCTGTGTGTCTGGCTGTGGAATCGTAGCTCCGGTTTTTTTTGTTTGATGAAAAAGTTGACGAATTGATATCGTTATTACTTTTAGTTTATGAAGAATTTTAGTTTTAGTTTTAGTTTGAAGATCATCGGCCCACTTTCTAGATGACGAGGGGATTTCCCTAACTTTCACATGTGCGATTGATGTGAAATTTGGACATATTTCCATGACATTGGTAATCTTGGTCTGATATTGCAGTATCAAGTAGTCTGCGGGATACCCGACTCCTTAGCAACTTACAGCAGATATAGCATGTTTGAGCTCAATAGAAAGTCGAGGGTTAATTGATAAATTTAATATAGCTTGTCGTAAATTTGTTTACAATCTGGACTGTTTAGTAATCATCTCGCACGAAATGTGCGAAGAGCTAACGTTAAATTTAAATATTTTAGTAGTCATCTCGCACACATATTTAATTGCGTGCGACACGACACCTTTAGAAAATCGTTGTAGGCGCTTGCCATACACGACGAAATGAACTATATATACAACTAGTGGCCCGCTCCCGGCTTCGCACGGGTGCAATTTTTTACTCAATCCAGCTGATAAAATTACCTTACATCGCCATCTGTTAGAATCTTTTGGAACTTACAGACTAATAATTGCTGGATTGAATAGGTATCAACAGATGGCGCTATGTTAATAATATTATATAATTTGCAAAAAATAATAATAAAAAAAATGAGATATAAACTAACCTGTCTTTTAAGTTGGACCAAATTGCATATAGTTACGAAATTTTATTAAAATCGGTTTAGTAGTTTGGGAGTTCATCGCGGACAAACATTTGACACGTAATTTTTAAGGAATAAGGATGTTATAAGAGTTACTCATATTTTTAAAATTTATGAATATAATGAAGTAAAAAAAAAATCTTATTTTCAAAAAAAAATTCAGATTGTCTGGTCAGTGATAGCTTTCACCAACTACGTGCCCGTGATCCTGGCGGTTGTTGCACTGGCGGGAGTTAGCGCTGCAGGACAAGCGGTATCATCTGTCTACATAGCGGAGATATGTCAGGAAAGTATCAGGGGAGCTATGACCTCTACAACAGTTTCCGGATATTTTCTTGGAGTCCTCATCTCCTATTTACTGGGTGGATATTTGACGTACAAGCAAGTGGTACTCACGCACCTGTCTTTGGCAATATTATATATGGTCATGTTGATGCTACTGCAAGAGTCTCCAGTGTTCTTGGTGATGAAAGGAAATGAAAAGGTGAGTGAACTTTTATGTTATAACTTTTCATACAAGTTTTTTATTTTTGTATTTGATACAAAAATAGAAATTACAATACAAGGAAGGCTTGCCTTTTTTATCCAATTCTTCCCATCTAAAATTCATTTGCCAATCTTTGTTATTGAATAAGTAGCTTCTATTATTCATTTTTCAATACTAAAAGGTTAAGTAAAAGGCTATAATCTAACTCTTGCTACTGTTATATAATTACAGGACGCAGCTAAAGCGATAGCATTTTACAGACAAGTGGATGCCACATCTAAAGAAGTCGAAGTTGAAATTAGAAAGATAAAATTACAACTCGATCCTAGAATAGATCAAATTCTACAGGGAGAGACAGGTAAGATTCCTAATAGTACTACTTGTAATACTATTACTTATTCTGTGCTAGTAGTCTAATTAGTAATTTTTTTATCATTTACAGATTTAGAAGTGGTTACCGAGCTTCTTAATAACAAAACAACAGATATAGTGGAAGAGAACAGACAGTCATCGTGGCAATTTTTAAGTATGTATAAGACTTTACAGATTGTAGGGCGCAAAAGGATTTTGGTAAAAAATAATATTTCATATATGTAGGTAAAATCATATCCTAATATTTATAACGTTATTTAGAGTCTAAACAAATCGGGTGTTAGATAAACCTAGGTTCAATTTTGGGCAATAGAATCTTATGACAATTAATTTGTGTATTTAATATTAAAATGTTCTAAATATAAAACAGACTTAGAATTTAGTATCATATTATTATCCTCACCTAGTGGTCTAACAATTAGATTTCTTTGCTGACTTTAAAAACTGAGAATTTTAGTAACAGATGGGGCAAATAAAGTTATAAAAATAAAGGCAAATCAAAATAATGATTTATTATCAAAATAATCAAAGCAAATAAAATTTATTATGTATGTAAATAATTTTGAAAATACCTAACACGATTATCATATAATAATAGCTACCGTGTCTCGTCTCGAGTTTCTACCCGAAGTCCCGGGACTCGAGATAGTAAAATTTTCAAAGTCCCGGGATTGCGAGACACGAGACGTCCCGGGACTCAAGTCCTATAATGATCATGCGACCTTATAAGATATTGTAATAAAGTATTTTTTAACTTTTTCATTAAAAAATGTCCCGAAGTACATGGAACTTATTTAAAAAAAAAAAAATTAAAATTTCAGAGAAATCTGAGTCCTCACGTCGTGCTATGATGGTGGTTTTGATTATAATGGCCTTTGATATATTCATGGGTTCAATAGTACTTCAAGTGTACGCTGAGCCTTTGTTCAAAGAGGCCGTCCCTTCAATGCCTTCAAGTTTATGCGCCATATTCTTGGCCCTGGATTTTCTTGTGGCGAGTGTGCTATGCGGGGCGTCGGTTGACAAATTTGGTAGAAAGGTAAATGATATTTTCTCATTAATATTATCATTGTCCTTATATATCATTGACGACACGTTTGGTCTAGTGGCTAGTAACCCTAGCTGTTAACCAAACGGTCGCGGGTTCGAATCCCGCTAGGGGCAAATGTTTATGTGTTAACATTTTACCTTTGTACCTGAGTCATGGATGTTTTGTATTTATAATATTTATGTATTTACAAAAAAAAAGTAATCTATGTATTATATCAACTGTCTGGTATCCATAATACAAGCATTAGTTGCTTACTTTGGAACTAGATGGTGCTGTGTGGAATGTGTCAAGATATTTATTTATATATAAAAATTTTGTGTCACGTTGTTTGTCCGCGATGAACTCCCAAACTACTGAACCGATTTTGATAAAATTTCGTAACTATATGTAATTTGGTCCAACTTAAAAGACAGGATAGTTTATATCTCATTTTGTTTATTATTTTTTTTGCAAATTATATAATATTATTAACATAGCGCCATCTGTTGATACCTATTCAATCCAGCAATTATTTATTTGTGAGTTCCAAAAGATTCTAACAGATGGCGATGTAAGGTAATTTTATCAGCTGGATTGAGTAAAAAATTGCACCCGTGCGAAGCCGGGAGCGGGCCACTAGTTAGTATATATGTTACAGTAAATGTATTAATTGTGCTAAGTATTAATAATAAATAACAAGTCAGTATTCGTAGTTATATTTAAAACTTTTAAGGGTAGTTTCTTTTAAAAAAATTTTTATAGAAAAAATCTAAAAAATCAGGACTATGTATTGTTTGTACTTTGCAAAAGTCTCATGCTTAAGTCCATAATTAAGAATTGTTTAATTTAATGTTTTAACTATTTTATTTCCTTTCCATAGGCCCTCATGATATGGTCTTCCATATTTTCCGGAATTTCCACATTTGTTCTTGGATCGCAATTACATCTCCACTGGGCACCGCATTGGGTTACTGCGTTTCTGATATATTTTTATTGCTTCGTGTTTACCCTGGGAGCGTCTATAGTGCCGTTTATATTAACTGCTGAAGTATTCCTGCCTGAGGTAAGGGATCATATTGATTCCAATTCTTCTTCAAAATATCTATGTTAGAATACAGATTTGAATAGAAATTCCATTTAGGATTTTTGTCATTGGATCCGCGCTGGTCTTCGTGCGCTGAAACGAAGACCCATACCTCGGTCTGAAACAAAAGGGCCGACTACGGATTCTTCTTCCACCAAGCGGTGACCGTTGAAGCTCCGCTTGGAGCACACGCGCGAGTGCCTTCTATGTTTCCCAGCAACAATCCGATCAGCCAAGCGAAGGCCGGCCCTCACCGATCCCTGCAACCGCCCGATTGCCGAGGGTCAGATCCCCCCATCACATCAAGGTCCGGGCACACGTAGGGGGGTCTGTCGCGAGGGAAATAGGGTCTGACATCCCTTACTCACTTACCGATCTACAGCACACATGCAGTTATTCTACGCTAGTCTTCTGTTCTTTGGTGTTCTCCTACTGTGATTACTTTTGCCAGATGGGCCGCCAATTTTATGAAACTTGTTATTTTATTACATTCAGTGAAAGTGTTTCATAAATTGGGCATTTCATGACTAGGAAACCAAAAAATTCGTATCAACTTGTATTTTATGGTCCAGATAATAATATTTCCCATTACAGGTTCGTGGTCTCGGAAACAGCATGTCCATGGCTTGCATGTGGATCAGTAATTTCCTAGTACTAATTGTGTTCAATCCAATTGTAGAGAGTTTGGGTCTGGGACCGCTCTTTTATGGGTTCGGCGTTATCTGCTTCTTTGCTGCCTTATATACTTATTACTGTTTGCCCGAAACCAAGGGTCTGTCTGTTACTGAAATACAAATGAGATTCATAAGTAAGAAAAAGATAAATAAGACTGATGCGTAAAATAAAATCTTTGAAAATAATTGAGATTTTTTTTAAATTATCCCTATTAGAAAGTGACATTATAACATACTAGCTGGTGCCCGCGACATCGTTCGTGTTGAAAGGTACAAATAGCAAACAATATAACGCCTGACATCTTTATTGCTATTACACTTTCACAAGGCGTTATTTTTTTAAATTTTAGGATAAAAAGTATCCTATATGGTATCCTATCCAGGCAAAAAATATTCTATCCAGGCAATAAGCTATATGGATGCCAAATTTCATCCAAATCCATTCAGCCGCTTTTGTGTAAAAGAGTAACAAGCATCCATTCAACTTTCGCAGTTATAATATTACTAGCTTTGTTGCACGCGGCTTCGCCCGCATAAGTTTATAAAATATAGCCTACGTTACTCGCTGATAATATAGCTTCGCAACAGTAGAAGAATTTTTCAAATCGGTTTACTAGTTTCGGAGCCTATTCAATGCAAACAAACACACAAACCAACAAATATTTCCTCTATATAATATTCATCATCATCATCTTAGCCGCAGGATGTCTACTGCTGGACATAGGCTTCGCCCATAACTCTCCAATAGGACCGGTCAGAAGCAGCCTGGATCCACCGTTGACCCGCGGCCTTTATTAGGTCATCTGTCCACCTTGTGGGTGGACGTCCTACGCTGCGCTTGCTGGTACGTGGCCTCCACTCGAGAACCTTCCGGCCTCAGGGGCCCAAGGCTCTCCGTACTATATGCCCTGCCCATTGCCACTTCAACTTACTGATACGCCGGCTTATGTCGGTAACTTTCGTACGTCTACGGATCTCCTCATTTCTGATTCTATCTCGCAGTGTAACTCCGAGCATAGCCCTTTCCATAGCTCGCTGAGCGACATTGAGCTTCCTTACGAGGCCCATAATTAGAGACCACGTTTCAGCGCCATATGTCATCACCGGCAACACACATTGGTCGAAAACTTTTGTCTTGAGACACTGAGGAATTTTGGACGAGAAGATGTCTCGGAGCTTCACGAACGCTGCCCATCCGAGCTGGATTTGACGATTGACCTCCCTCTCGAAGTTGGCTCTACCTAACTGCACTTTATAAATTTACGCGGACGATGTCGAACGAGGAAATTTATATAATATAGCATATGTTATTCGTTGATACTTAATATAGCTTTCTATAGGTGAAAGAATTTTTAAAATCGGTCCAATAGTTTTTGAGTTTATTCAAAAAAACAAAAATATAAAAATTCAAATGCTTTCTCTTTATAATATTAGTATGGATTATTAGATATATACTTTAATGAGGAAGGCTTATTACAAGTACAAGATAAAACTACCGCATCGTGTAAGAAATAACTGACTGAAACTAAAATTGTCGTATGGTAGACGATATTTATATAGCAACTTCTTATTTGATAATACAATATTTGATTGAGATTAATATATGCGCTGCCACGGATGCAGAAATTGCGTGGCGTACTAATAATGAAAAAAGTGTTACATCAATATTTATAATATATAAACAAAATATCCAAAGTAAGAATAAGTAACATGGGCTGGGTCATCTAAAAAAATAATTTTATTTTAGACTAGCTGGTGCCCACGACTTCGTCCGCGTTGAAAAATATTAAGTAGCCTATCCTGTGTCTCGTACATCCAAATGTTTATTTATTTTTATTTATTTATTTATTTAGTAGCCAACCTTACAGCGTGTAACGTTTCACAAGTATATACATTTAAAAATAATTAAATTTTTATATAGCCTATTACAAGGTTAGACATATTAAAATTTATAAATACACAAAAAAATTCAAGTAATTATAAAAAGGTATCAAAATATATATATATATATATACAAGTATCTAAAATTAAATAAACATTTTATACATTATGCGTGTGTGTGTGTGTGTTTGCGAGTGTATGGTACTGCTCAGTGGAGAGGACCAGGTCATTTCGGAGTAAGGTGCAGACCATCAAGCACTCGCTCAATAAAAGACCTTCTACTCAAAAAGTAAATGTCGAGATCATTAAATTTGTTTTCATATGTACGCACGATTCTACCAAGTTTCATAAAAATCAGTTAATTCGTTTCAGAGTTATGGAGAAACATATATATATACAGAAAAAAAATCTAAAAATCGTCAAATTCAGTATCATGTATAGAGCCTATAAAGACGATATCTCTGAAAACAAAGTAACTTACTCCATGACCGACCCTTACAGATTTATCGTTGATTTTGTACTTCGGTGAGAGTAAGGCATGCCAGAGTTCATTTTTTATCTATTTTATAACAATTATGTTAGTGACAGTATTTCACAATAAATGAAGTTTATTAGATGACATATACTTAGTTATCGTCAGTTTGTTTACTTAGAATTATTGCTCATGTGTATATAAATGATGAATGTACGACGAAAATAAGACTAATTGAGAGTTTAAATAACATAATTAGTGAGTTAAAGAGTTTTAGGTATGTTGTTACATGCATTTATAATTTAATGCACTTATTTAAGCACTTAATTTAATAATTATAATATAATTTATATACCTAGTAATCTATATTAATATAATAAGTGATATAATACAAAATATAATTGATAAAAACTATAAATGAATTTTTTAAGTCCTATAACGCTGATTTATGGAAAAATCGTCACGTCATAGAATTTTTCAAAAAAATTCAACAATTTTATGTTCAGTTTGAAAATTTTTGGAATTTAATTGAAAATACCGATTTCGCTGTACTCTATATTATACCTACTCCTATCTACTTAATAAATTGTCTATATATATATATTGCATTTCACAAGAAACATGAAAACAATACAAAATTTTGATTGAAAACTTTTCGACAAAACTTTTCACTAGGTAAGTGCTGTTGTCGTCAAGATGTTAAGCATCTAGAGGAAAGTTAGGCTAAAAATTAGAATGATTTTTTAGTTTAAAATACTTTATTTAACAGTAAAACTATTTAAATTAATTTTGCAGGAATTTAAAATTTAATTTAATTGTTAAATAGTTGGAGAATCCCCGCAAATAAAAGAAATGGAAGGCGACAAAGTGAGACCTCTCGGGTTTGTGGTTCAATTTTTATCAACTATATCAAGTTAGTATTTATCTAATAAAAAATAATTTATAGTTTAAATTTTACACAATGTGCACACTTCTAAATGATATATTATAAATTTTGAATTATCATTAAATAAGGAATTAATTTATAAAATTACATAATTGAACATTTCTTTCAGTTGCGTCCCTCACATGTCTAACTGGCTTCATATACGCTTGGCCTTCGTACAATGTGCAAAATTTTAGATCAAATGATACTGTTCTCTCTCATCCAATGTCTACTATGGAAATCTCACTTCTGGGAAGTCTGACCAACACAGGGGCACTGGTGGTGACACCGTTCTGTGGATATATTGTTGATGCACTTGGAAGGAAGTTTTCTGTCATGCTCTTCGGAGTGCCATATGTCGTGAGTTCACTTTTATTATAAATCTAATGAAAATTGCCTGTTAAACCTTTTAAAGTATGGGATAAAAAAGAAGATGCCCTTAATAGTAGGTAATTAAACAGTCGCCTTGAAATAAAAGACGAACAGGAAATCGACACAAGACAAAAATAAAGAAATCGGCCTTTTTTATAGTTGGGAACCCGGTAATGTAGGGACACTGCAAGGTTATGCCGGATCTGTACCGGCTAAAACACAGCACGGACGGTGATGGGCGGGTTCGCGGGGATGTTATGACACAATATCGGTGCCCCGCCACAGCTATCTAGCGCGGGGAGGGCTAACATCTCTTACTCACGCACCAAAACACAACTGTCTTCTGTCAGAGTTAATGCCATCTCTTGATGGTAAATGGCGATTGAAGGCACCTCCCAAAAGGTGATGGATTTGACATCCTTTACTCTCACACTGAAATGCAACTTAATTATTTCAAGGCAGGTGATCTTCTGCCAATTTTTTACCTCTTTTCACAGTGTGCCCTGCTACTATTAAACTTAAAACTGTTAAATTTCTTTCAGATTGTGTGGTCATTAATTGCTCTTACTGATAATGTCACTGCAATTCTGGTTGTTATGGCTTTATCCGGTATCAGTGCAGCAGGACAAGCGATGTCTTCTGTCTACATAACCGAGATTTGTCAGGACTCGATCAGAGGAGCGATGTCTTCAACTACAGCTTCTGGATATTTTGTTGGAGTCCTCGTCTCCACTATAATGGGTTCATATTTGACGTATAAGCAAGTGGTGTACACACATCTGTCACTGTCAGTATTATATATTATTATGTTGACATTGTTGAAGGAGTCTCCGGTTTTCTTGTTGAAGAGAGGGAAAGATAAGGTGAGTATTTTTTACGCATCATGACAATGAGAAGTTTCAGTCTTATGTAGCCTGCCATATGTGTGCACAAAACATTCATTCTGCTATTGTTAGGAATTTTATGGACAGTAAAACCGTTTCATAGATTGTTTAAAATTTTGTATTCTGCATATATTATGACGATGCTTCGACGAGGTCGTTGACAGTTAAACTTGCCTGAAGCTGTATAAAAAATATTGCAGCTTTTTAGTATCCTTTTAATATAATCACATCCATTACTGGACTTACTTATGATATCTCCTTAACACATATACTTTGTTGAATTATTTGTGAATATGATTTATCAATCTTCATAACATAAATTTTATTCCAGAAGTTGTTAAGGTGATAAAATATAATTTATAAGAACCCAGAAATTGATTAATTCAAAACATTTTAACGAACCTAATTTTGGTATTTTTTTTTAAGGAGGCAGCTGAAGCGATAGCATTCTACAGACGAGTCGAAATCACATCTAAGGAAGTCGAAAGGGAAATAAGTAAAATAAAACTACAACTAGATCCTAGAATAGATGAAATTCTACAAGAAGATGGCGGTGAGGTATTTTATTAACTGTCACCGCTAATTTAATGTAATTTATGGTAATAATTTAAGGAAAGTGTATTCAGCCCCTAGACTTCTTTATGAGACTTTTAAAAGATATCCTTATTGAAAAATAAAAATAAAACATACGAGATCAGTAAAAATAAATTTTTTACTAGATCCCCATCTCATCGCCCGCACATGCCATTACTTCCTTTTCGTTTAGCGTTATTTCTGACTTTTTTCGGCTTCCAAAAGTCATAGCGTGATGATCAATAGCCTATAACCTTCCACAAGAATTGACGGCTAATAAAAACAGGATTTTTCAAATCCGACTGGTATTTCCAGGGTTTAACGCGTTCAAACAAACAAACTCTTCAGCTTTATTATATTAGTACTTATAATAAGTATGGTGGTAGTTGGAACATGGGACGGTAAAAGGTCTAGTCTAACTTAACCATAGGTCTTCTAACCTGTGAATAGATCTGGTTTCTACCCTTAATGCCTCACAGACTAAGACTCCTATGAGCGAGACAAGCTGAGGACAGGACAAAATGGAAATATCTGGTGGCCTATGCAAGCACGTCATTCAAACTTCGACTTCGATCGATTTGATATTAGTATAGATTATTTAATTAATTTTCAGCTTTAGAAGCGGTTAGCGGGCTTATTAAAAAAGAAAACAACGACCAAACTGAAATCAAGACACAGTCACCGTGGCATTTCTTAAGTATGTACCTATATTTAAAAATTACATTATTATGTACTAAAGGTATACGTTATTATATGTATCCAAGAGAGCAATACAGAATAGAATATTAAAATAAACGTTTGACGTTACAACAACCAATCACCAATCTTTCTCATAGCGTTCTCTCTTCGTTTCCGCAGTACGCAACGAAGCGTTTGCATCTTGGCTAGGGGCCCTTATTACTATGGTGTGATAAGGATACTATTAGGTGACAGTGGCTATTAAGTGAATCGTAAGCCTGTGATATATTTTAAGTAGTAGAACTCCCCGCGCATGCCGTGTGCATTTCACAGTTATTTGGGCAGCCCATCTGGCGGCAGTAGGTAACCACCTTTACAGAAGACCATAGTGAAATAACAGTATGTGTACTGTTGTGTTTCGGTGAGTGAGTAAGGGATGCCAGAGCCCATTACCCCATTTCCAATCCTTTATCCTCAAATTCACTATAGCCGGCAGCGCAATTGCAGCATCTGTGACGTTGCTTATGTGGACCGTGAGCCTGTCTGTCGGCTGACCTTAACATGAAAAAATATATAGAAAAGCTTAAAACCTATTTTTTTTTCAGGAAAATCTGAATCTTCACGACGTGCCTTGACAGTAGTCTTAATATCGATGACGCTCACCGTTATGATGGGGTCGGTAGTGCCCCAAGTTTATGCCGAGCCCTTATTCAAAGAAGCTGTTCCTTCGCTGTCTTCCAGCTTATGTGCTATAATATTGGCTTTGGATTTACTAGTCGCGAGTATTTTTTGCGGAGGATTGATCGACAAGTTTGGTAGAAAGGTAAGTGTAATATTTTAACAGCAATATTATTGACTAACTTTGTGCCCACGACTTTAACCACAAAATATGTGAAGCAATATTACGTCTGACATTATACTTTATCAAGCGTTGGATAATGGTAGGGAGGAAATAGTCATTTTGATAATGATTTTTACAATTTCCGGCTAAACTAGATCTATCGAAAAAAGTTAAATCTAAAAGTAGTAGATAATTAAAATATCTACAACTTTTGTATCCACCGATTTTCAACATATATCAAATTTATGGAGAAAAACGCAGAAAACGATTTTTTTAAAAATTTTTATCCAACAAAAATGATTCTATCTGGATGGAAATCACTGAAAATATAGATTTTTTAATAAGCAATAATTTTTCTGAATCGCAATATTTATTTCTGTATTTTTTGAGTTACAATTGAAAAAATAAAAAGCCTAATTTGGTTCGAATTTTACAAAATTTCCCGGCAGTAAATAATTGTTGTAAAAAATGAACGTTTCTTTTTAATTTTTCAACAGACCCTCACCATATGGTCTTCGATATTTTCGGGAATCACTTCGTGTGTTCTTGGATCTCAGTTGCATTTGCACTGGGCACCTCATTGGGTCACAGCATTCCTCATATTCTTTTACGGTTTTGTGTTCACTATGGGAACTTCTCTTGTGCCATTTATCCTAACTGCTGAAGTATTTTTACCCGAGGTAAGGGATCGATCTATTGGATTCAATTTTACTTTTTACTTAACTGCTTTTATACTATTGGGAAATTGAGAGCCTTCTGGCGAGCAATGGCCTCTTTATATAATATGAATTAGGTCCATTACAGTCATCTGTAATGAACCTAAAGAGATAGACCTAAGAGAAGACCTAGCTGTTTCAAGTGACTTCGCCCGTGTAACTTTATAAAATATAGCCTATGTTACTCGCTGATAATGTAGCTTTTCTATACGTGAAATTTTTTTTGAAATCGGTCCATTAGTTTTCGAGTGTATTCATTACAAACATACAAATCTTCTCTATTTATAATATTAGTATAGATTAATTATATTACTTAATACAATAATATGATCCTTGAATAATATTCTTTGGATATTGCTATAAATGTAGATTTCAGTGCTTGGAACGCCTCCATTAACAGGACTTTATCTTGATATCTACAATTTAATGTATTGTAGATATCAAGATAGTCCTGTTATGCAAGGCCAAAACCACTGCTATGCAAGGTTAAGGTCGGCAGACAGGTTGATGGTCCACTTGATAGTCGGTGGCAACCGTCGCTTATAACAAAAGCAACACTACAGGTGCTGCAAGTGTGCTTCCGACTGCAGTAGGATTAAGGATAAGGGATTGAAAAGAGAAGGAAATGGGATCTGGCATCCCTTATTCACACACTGAAACACAACAGCAGATATGCTGTTATTTCATGGTGATCTTCTGTAAAGTGCCGGTTACTGCACCTGGGTTGCCCAAATGACTGCGAAACGCAGTATGTCCTTTTTTTAAATGTTGGGAAATCCTCTTAGATACCCAGCAGTGTAGGGGACACTGGGGTTATGCCGGATTTGTACCGGCTAAAACCCAACGACTTTGTAGCGCGGCCGTTGATGCGCGGGGACGCGGGGACGTTATGACACGACTTCGGTGCCCCACCACGGCTATCTAGCGCGGGTAGGGCTACGCTCCCAGTCAGAACCTCGGCGTACCCGAAAGTGGAGGTTTTGTTAAGTTTTATTAAGTTGTTTGTTTTAAACATTTTATTTTATTTTTAGATGGAAATATTTTATTGTTGTAGAAGTTTTTTTGCTGTTTTCTATATCATATCCTCTTTTCCTGATTAGATTAACTGCACATCTATAAATGAACAATATTATTTCACATTCCAGGTTCGTGGTCTCGGAATGAGTATATCTATGGCTTGGATGTGGGTCAGCAACTTCATCGCAATCTTAGTGTTCAATCCGATAGTAGAAAGCATAGGCCTTGTGCCTTTGTACTATGGGTTCACTATTGTCTGCTTCTTAACTGCTTTATACAGTCATTGTTGTCTCCCAGAGACTAAAGGGTTATCTGTTATAGAAATACAAATTAAATTTTTGAAAAAGAAAAGTTTAAAGAAGTCCGTTGCCTAAAATAAAATCGTTGTAAAATGTGACATTTTGTATTTTCATTAAGTAGTGTTCTCATTTATTTTCCACTTTAATACAATAACTGCAGTTTTAATTTTATGAGTATTTATTTCTGATTACTTAAAACATTATATTAATTGAAACTATAACGCTCTTACAATAATATTATAAACTAGCTGGTGCCTACGACTTTGTCCGCGTTGAAAAATAATTAATAGCCTATCCTGTGTCCCGTACGTCCAAATGTTTATCTACCAAGATTCATGAAAATCAGTTAATTCGTTTCAGAGTTATGGAGGAACATACATATGTACATACAGAAAAAAATTCTAAAAATCGTAAATTTACTTTCAGTATCATGTATAGAGCCTATAAACATGATATCTCTGAAAACAAAGTAACTTACTCCATGACCGACCCTTACAGATTTATTATTAGTATTGATTGATTAGGTGGTGCCCGCAACTTCTTACGCGCTGTAGTTCATTTTTTGAAAATCCCACAGGAACCTAAAATTTTTTGAGAATAAAAAGTATTCTATATATTATATCTATCTGTTTGTAACAAACTATCTGTGTGGCAAATTCCATCTTAGTTGTTAGCGAGTTGAAAATAAAAACATACTCCTGAAATAAATAACATAGCAATTCTTATTTCACTTGTGGCTGAGTAGAATGAAAATAACACATGGCGTCACTGAATAAATGTCACACGAATTATTTTTTTAAAATTTTTTGTTTAACTGTTTTTGGTTTCTTTCCAAAAGCTATGCTTATGAGCAGTATAGCGTACGAATTTGCTATGGCAAAATTTCGTTAATATACAAAAAGCATATTACGACGGCTATTAGTTATAAGGTACTTTAAACTTTAACAAAGTTTAGAGGCTATGTTCGGAGTTTCTTTGGTAGACAAGATCAGAATTCTGAAATTCGCCGAAGAACCGATGTTGTCGAAAGAAATAGCACGATGAATTGACAATGAGCCAGTCAGAACTGTCGCAGAGCGGATAACTGATGGGGCATCGAAATAATATATCTTCGATGAGGTAAAAGAGTTCTCGAATGGATATGGACTGCCTAGGGACACTTGAAGCTATGTACGCCTAGGGAGAGTTTGCCGGAGGGACAAAATTGTTCTTTCCCGACGCAAAGGCGGCGTACAGTCTGGTTGATAAAATCCAAATGTCGCCAACCCTAGTACAGATGCTTACGGGCCACGGTGGGTTCTCGGACTATTTATTTATATAAATATATAGAAAAGAAACCAACTCCAGACTGCCCCTGCGAGCCTGGGGTGCGGGAAACGGTGGAACACTTGCTACTCCAGTGCAAGTTTGGAGTTGTAATTAGATATAGACATTAAACTAGAGCTAGAAACTCAAAACATTAATAAAATTATAATACATACAAGTAACACGAGAAACAAATTTATGAAATTTATTATAAAAATCGGAGTAGTAAAAAAATTAAATAAAACAAACTAGTAATAAATAAAAAAAAAGGTGAATAAAGACCCTGATTAAGTACTAGACCATCCCCCATCCCCCTTTTTTAATTTACCCTAGTAATTGGTCGAGATTAATTTTATATGTTTATTAATATAATTATGTTAAATTGTTAATATTTGTTACAAAATAAATGGCCCACGAGGGTGGCGTAACTCCCCGGGAAAATTATTTTCAACGGTGCTACAGGTAGTAGAGAGAGATAGAGAGATTAGAGATAGGTTTGCACTTGGCCAGCATCTAGCCGTGTAGCGAAGATGTGGCCTATGATGGAGTGAGATCACCCTGAAGATGCCTATTCACTCCAACTTTGAAAATATTTGGCTTAACTTTAAAATTTAGAAAAATTACTGAACTTTTTACAGATAGTTCAAAAAAACATTGAATCATTCGCGTCTTTACTTTGCAGAGAATTATTTTTCTGAAGTATAAAACTTAATTAAGAAAAATATTTATTTAAAAGCAAAGATAAGTAAGAACAGCGACATAATTTAACATAACTTATGCAAGAATCGCAAGTTAAATCGCACATGTCAAGTCAGTGACGTTATCTTCATATGAAATATTTGTTTTGAGCTCTTTTCGCTCTCTTGTACCAGTTTATTTAAATTCACTAATCTTTTAGTGAAACATGACAATTGAAATGATATATTACTTAACATAATATTAATTATTCAGTCACAAGGAAGATACGGTCGGTAAGACCGTTTACGTAGTTTAATTTAGTCCTTTTTATTAATACTAGGAATATGAGTAAGACGTATCAGTTTTACACGGCTTTTGCCGGTAAGTATAATAATTATTGAAAGAATGAAAGATTTGTAAAATGTAAGTGCGTTCCCACTTTCAAGAATCTAAGAAGTCTGGTATCCTTTTTTCCACCATAATTTTTTAAGCATTCGTAATTCTTTCTGCATAGTAGTTCTGCATTCGTTGCTAATAGTATCAAATCTATATCTATATCTATATCTATATCTATATCTATATCTATATCTATATCTAATAAAAAAAAAACTACCAAACACCAATTTTTTTTTACACTAGCTACACTATTGTTCGTTTATTGCAAAGTTAACTTTCTGTCATATTGTGGTCATGGTTGGCTTAAATTTTCTGTGGTTATTTAATTAAAATTTGATAAGTTTTCTTATGCTTTTAGAGCGTATATTTTCTTATGGTCAGAATCGGTAACGACTATACTATAAAGCATGTTTTATAAACTTAATGTGTGTCAAGGGTGACATGATCTCAGAGATCACGTGTCCCTTAAAGACGATGCTGCGGAATTATATATTTCAATGACGTAAAGTGATATCTAAATATTCTGTTTCAGCATGCTTTCCTTCAATCTTAGTTGGATTGCTAAACGTATGGCCATCCTACACTTTGAGCCTATATACGTCACAAAATACCACATTACTAACATCACCGATGAACGCATTCCAGTCATCATTTTTAGGAAGTCTACCGGCGTTGGGAGGAATGGTTGGAACAGGACTAGTTGGGCCTGTGATCGATAGAATAGGTCGTAAAAAGGGTGGAATTGTTCTATTCATCCCTTTCGTGGTAAGATTATTTTTTAAACAAATTTAAGATTTTAATCCAATTACTTAATCATCGTAGAGTGTGCATGACATAATAAATACTACGTAACCCTTGACGCCTGACGCAAAAATGAGTTGACGTGTTTGTCTGTGTATTTGTCGTATCTTGCTGTGGAAGCGTAGCTCCCAAACAGATGGACCGATTTTTATCCAGTTTTTTTGTTGTTGTTTGAAGGCTGACGTAATCTAGATTGTTCTTAGCTATAATTTAGGAAGATCTGTTGAGACGTTTGATCATCAGCCCATTTCCTAGTTGAAGGGATTTCACTAACTTCCAAAGGTTCGAAAAAGCGTGTGGTATACTGTTATATCGGTGGTATATCCATGACATGGTGACCTTGATCTGATGTTGCAACATCAAGTAGTCTTCGGGACACCAAACTCCTAAGCAGATATAGCGTGTTTCGGCTCAACAGAAAGTCGGGGTTAGTTTATAATTTTTAAATTAATTAAAGATTGTCCAGCACACATTTCAATTGAGGGTATCCTGTTGATAAATTGTATTGGTTTTAATGCCAATGAAATAATCTTCTTTAATTTATTTGTTAAACAAAATGCAGTTAGCGATAAAGTGAAAAGTAGTATTGACTAACTAATTAAATTTTTTACAGTTATCATGGACAGCTATAGAGTTTTCTAAATCAACTTTAGTAATATTATGTGCCAGATTCTTTTCCGGTCTATCAGCTGGAAGTTCTGTGGTGTATGCAGCTATATTCATATCAGAAATTGCAGAGGACTCTGTAAGGGGAGCATTAGCTTCAGGTATATAATATTTTGAAGTCGCAGAAATAATAATAGTATATGGGGATATATTTTGATCAAAACCCATTTTAAATTGGATTACAAAAAATGCTTGTTGTTACTGAAGCCACGGTGACTTGGCTTTCCAGTCCCATATATAACAATGAATCATGCCGATCCTGGAAAGAAAAAATGAAGCCTAGTTTATGTTATTTTACATCCTTGTGATTTTTCATAACTATACTATGGCTTCATATTTTACCATGGTCTATCACATGATACCGTGATGGTTTTCAGTAATTAGAAAACTATTTTCAGATCATAGATTTTTTCATCAAATTTTACTTTAGATCAAATTTTAGATCATCAAATTTTAGACTACACAACGCGTTGTGTCTTGCTATTGCAGTAATACCTAATGTTGTTTATACTTCATAATAACTTTGGTTATCTATACTAATACTAGCGACCCGCTCCCGGCTTAGTCCGGGGTGCAATTTATATATCCTATCTTTTAAGTTGAACCAAATTCCACATAGTTACATAGTTTTATCAAAATCGGTTCAGTAGTTTAGGAGTTCATCGGCGACAAACATGTAACACGAAATTTTTGTATGTATAGAGATTATGAAGATTTTATATATACGAGTATTTCATTATTTTAATGAAATTATTTACTTTCACAGGAACCGTGATGTTTTATTGTGTGGGAGTACTTATTTCTTATTTGCTGGGCTGGTTCCTTAGTTATCACACTATATTGTGGGTCAACATGGCTGCCAGTGTTATTTGTCTTCTTTTCCTTGGAACGGTGGTGGAAAGTCCTGTGTTTCTGCTGAAAAACAATAGAGAAGAGGTATGTTGAAAATGAAGTTATTGAAATATGGAATCTAGAGACCTTAGTAAATTATATAAAGTACTCAGATTAAATAAATACTATGCTGGCAACATCGTAGCAGTAGCTTCGAAACCCGGTTGAGCCTGGACTTTTGAGTCTGTTCGATTGTAAAGACTTCCAATTTGCGAAGACATGTATTTTGCAATCCACATACAACGGTCTAATGTGTAGGAATGTAGCTCATACCTGTTAATTGGACTACTAATTTTATGTTATGTGTAAACTAGAATAATTTGTTCAAAAAACACTAAAGTATTATAAAACAAATTGCTTTTCTAAAATTAAAACTGATAAATTCTGATCTCATATAAGACAAATCATTTTAAAGTTCTAGTGAATATGCATTTTCTTGGTTGGCTCGCTCCATCGTCGGTCTCGTCTTTCCTGCATGGCTAGATGCTGGCCAAGAGCAAACCTGAATTAATAATTAATAAAAAAAAACTAACCAAATAATATATTAGTAGATATTTTATGTTATCTTCAAACAACATTACGAGTATGTTCAAAAATATTCATGACAACTCTGTTATAAATTACAACTTAACCTAGCATTTGTATATTTCAGGAAGCTCGCGCAGCTCTTGCTCACTACAGAGGAGTGTCGCCTGCGTCGAAGACTGTTTTAGAAGAATTAGCGAAATTGAAGCAGCAGACCATTCCAGCGGTGGAACTTGTACCAATAACAGATGGTGCGAAATATTAAATTCACATTCTATCGCTTGCTTGCTTGCTAACTTCCTTTCTTCCTTAAGGAGAGTAGAGGCCTTTATCGACTTCCTTATCTTCAGAGGCCCCAAGTTCTATATCCTACTATAGGTCGGTATCGCAAGTGCAGCATCTTTGGCGTTGCTTGTGGATCGTCAGCCAATCATCAGCCATCTGTTGACCTAACAAATAATTGTTTTTAACACATTATTTTATTTTTAGATCACCTTCGCATACTTTGATCAAATGGCGTAACATCTTAACAAAAGTACTAAAAATATGTGAAAACTTAATTTTCAGATCTGGAAAAACCAGATGAGACTGAAAAAGGAAAACTCCAGGCAGAAGAACAAGATATAGCTGATGAAAGAGAGAAGATGGCTTCGTGGAAACTATTGTGTAAATATTTTTACATTTTTATTATTTGTATTTTTGTTTGTTTGTTGGAAAGTAAAATGTAAGAGTAATTTATATTTGTCTTGTGTCTAAGTTAATATTTTACTACTTTCTTTATCACTAACCCCGCGACGCACGATGCAAAAACGGTGTGTTATAAGTTTGACGTAGGTATGTATCTGTGAAATCGTAGCTCCCAAACAAATGGACCGTTTTTTTTTTGTTTAAAAGCTAACATGGTGGAAATGGTTCTTAGCTGAAACTTATGAAGATCTGTTCAGGCGTT
Source organism: Synanthedon andrenaeformis (assembly GCA_936446665.2). Classification (NCBI taxonomy): domain Eukaryota; kingdom Metazoa; phylum Arthropoda; class Insecta; order Lepidoptera; family Sesiidae; genus Synanthedon; species Synanthedon andrenaeformis. The sequence goes on from OW387798.2 coordinate 1,059,803, forward strand.
TGAAGACCATCACCCCATTTCCTAGTTGACGAAGAGATCTCACTAACTTAACCACAGGTTCGACTATGTGAAATTTGTTATATACCTGGGTACTGTTACTTCGGTGGTATTTCCATGACATGGTAATCTTGACCTGATGCTGCAGCATCAAGTGGTCTGCAGGATATCTAACTCCTTAGCTACTTACAGCAGATATGTATCGCTTGTGTGGGCTCAGTAGAAATTTATGAAATTTACGTTTTTTTTATATTTAGTCTAAATTCAAGTCCGCTTTTATTTTCAGTTGTGTCTCCTTCTTCGCGACGTGCATTCATAGTTGTTGGATTCTTAATTAGTTCACAGGTATAATAATAAGTACAATTAAAATTTTATGATACAATGTGGCAGACAGATGGACGGTTGTATTGGTCATAAGTCTTACAGAAGACCACCGTGTAATAACTACATGTGTGTTGAGTTTCGGCGAGTGACTCCTCGTTTTTATCTTCTCCTAAGGATAGGAAATAGGAATAGAATAGAATAGAAATAGAACCATATCCTTAATCAGCACACTTATTGTAGCATCTGTAGAGTTGCTTGTTTTATAAGCGTACATTAACGCAAAAAAAAATTGCTCGACAACGCAATTCCATCTCTCCTGGTGAGTATTATGTCAGTAGGCGAAACTAGCTCAATTTACCACCGTATTGACCACACTGTATCATAAAAACTATCTGTCCTTTAAAAAAAAAACTAAAATTGAGTATTTTACTAAATCTAGCATCTATTACTAAAATTCGATACTGAATTGATATTATTTTGATTTGCAGGTGTTCATGGGTATGATACCAGTGCAGGTTTACGCGAAGGAGTTATTTGCCAAAGCAGCACCAAATTTGTCATCGCATTTGTGTTCAGTACTCCTCGCTATTGTGCTTCTCGCCGGTTCTTTGGTCACAACCTTGATTACTGATAAAGCTGGAAGACGAGTAAGTTATTTTTCTTTAATGTCAAGGCGACAGTTAAGCAGACGGTCCACTAGATGGAAGTAGCTGTCGTCGCCTATGGTAGGGGAGCTCACGATGCTAAATGTTGAGTCACTTGAGCGTGATGGAGATCTATTGGATTTTGAAGATTAGATCGTAGGAAGAAAAAGAAGGTTATATGATGTTTTCCTTTTTAACCGTGGGGTGAGCGTCTACAGGCGTTCAAAAGTTTGTAGACGCTTTATTAAGAAAAATCCTGAAAATGATCGTCAGATTAAAAATCAGCACGATCAGGAATTCAGGCTAAAAATATCCGCTATCGGAGACACGTGGGGCATTATACATTGGCAATATCTGACGCGCTCGAGTAAATCCCAAAATCCCCTCTTGGGTTCCCCTACTGCTATAACACAAGCAACGCCACAGGTGCTACAAGTAGGCTATCAACTATAGCAGGATTAAGCAGGATAGTCTGGCGACGGACTACATTTTATTTCATCAATTCATAAAATCACATATGCAAAAGAAATAATCCAATGATATCGGGTTCAAAATTGTGTTTTAGCTACTTACAATTTGCTTTCTAAATGTTTACTACCATCTAGTTAACTTCGATAACTTTAATATAATATTAAATGTTATATAATACAACGGCCTACTCCCGGCTTCGCTCGGTGTGCATTTTTTTTTACGTAAAAACCTTCACTGATTATCCCTCTATCTATGAGTGAAGACAGATCATGAGTAAAATCGGTCTAGCCATTCTCGAGTTTTGCGCTTAGCAACACATTTAGGGATTCATTTTTATTTATAAAGAAGATTACCTAATAGAAAATACCAAATATACGTGGCAGTAATATCGTTCTACAGTTTGTTGTCTTCATTGCTGAGGGTCTATTCTTCTGACTATATACGAGTATCTGTCAATTTTATAAGAAATGATGACGATACGATTATTGTTAAGTGTAAGAATTTTATGTTTCAGGTGTTAATTATAATGTCATCAGTACTAGTAAGTGTAACTTTGGCGTGCCTCGCTTTCTTGCTGCATACGAGCATCGCTCCGCCTTGGGTTTCGGCCCTCACGTTACTGCTATACTGTTTCTCCTTCTATTTCGGAGCTGGTTCCGTACCCTACGTACTTTTGGCTGAGGTTTTTGTTTCTGAGGTAAGAACGTACACAATTTTGAAATATTTATGGAGCATTGAGTGTATAGTGTCCGATCATGGACTAACGATATTCTAGATTCATAAATTACAACTGTTTTAGTACAATATTACTGCTTAAAATCTTTCGATCTAGTATAAGAATAAAAAAGTAATTTACATTTAATTACAGTAATTTTTTAACACTTTTTTTTAAAGTTACAAAAAATGTGAACCCATTATTTCGTAATGTAAACATTAGACAATATTGTTGCCTTCCGAATAAGTCTATTTGTATATCAGCAAGACAAAAAAATTTAGAGAACATAGACTATATTTTATAAAGTTACGCGGGCGAAATCGTGTGCAACAGATAGTTCATTTATAATTTTTTGGTTTTGTAATTTCAGGTCCAATCTATAGCTTCCATGCTGTTGGTTGAATGGATGTGGTTCCTCAATTTCTTCATACTAGCGGTCTTCCCATTCCTCAGCAACATGTTGGGAATACATATAGTGTTCTACATGTTTGCCTCTATGGGATTCCTCAATGCTGTTGTCAGCTATTTCATTGTCCCTGAAACGAAAGGGTTGTCAACGCAACAAATTCAAGAAGCACTATTGAGGCGGAGGGGAGACGATAAATTGTATTAACTCTAGTTTTATTCCTAGAGTGATTTTTACCAAAAACTTTACAGTGAAATTTGAAGTACATTTCTCTTTCTCATCCCAACCCCTTATACTTAATCCTACTGCTGTGGTCAACAGCCCATTTTCAGTATTTGTGGCGTTGTTTGTGCAATGCATTTAGCATTAACATTTAGGCTCATTGTGGCAAAAAGTGTTGAATTTATCTATACATATAAATAAAATTGGAGTGTCTGTTTGTAATATTGAAATAACCGTTTTTTACTACATGCATATGAATATATATATGGTACATACACCAAAATAACATTTTTAAATTTTTTGTCTGTCTGTCTGTTTGTTCCGCCTAATCTCTGAAATGGCTGCACCGATTTTGACAGGACTTTTGTTGGCAGGTAGCTGATGTAATAAGGAGTAACTTAGGCTATGTTTATTTTAGTAAAAAAAAAATACACCCCGGGCGAAGCCGGGAGCGGGAGCGGGCCGCGAGTATAAAAATACAATTTACTATACGAAAACTTGTGAATGTGAATATTTATTAAAATTCCCTTGACGAAATAATTATACATCAAATCCGCCAGGATTTCATAAAAAAATATTTTTATTTATACTAATATTACAAAGAGGTAAGATTTGTATGTTTGTAATGAATAAACTAAAAAATTACTGGATCGATTTTAAAAATTCTTTCACCTATAGAAAGCTACATTATCAGCGAGTAACATAGGCTATATTATATTTTCAAAAAATTAGGGATCCTTACTAAAACTATAATAATGTAATGTCCAGGGTGTAAAAAAATGACCTAAAATATTCCTTACATCGCGTGCGCTGTGAAAACTTGATAATAGAACAAAATAATGTACCACGACTCGCACTACGATTTTACAGAACACATCATTATCTACAAAAAGTGTCGCGACAGCATAATTATGTCTATTATAGTAATGCCACAATAAGTGTTCTCTTATTTTAAAAATTTAATTGAAATGCCGCCGCTAGAAAAAGCTCTTTATTTGTATCTTAGTGTTAAACTTATTAAAATAAATTACTTCATATTTAAGACTGCTTCAATAACTTTATATGACTTTTTGAATTATTCAATTCGGACATTCCATTCGAAAGATATCACGAGTTTAAAAAATGTAAGTATTAGAAAAAAGTCGCGTGGTCGCCGCTCATGTGAAGTAGGCATCGCTGGGGTTATGGGACGGGAGTCAATGTCAAGAAATAAAGTGCCGCACGGCTCACTCGCGCAGTCGGCTCCCTACGCAGCGGCAAAGAGTATATAATCACTACGTTACAAGAGACGGGACTCCCATACAATGAAAATGAAATTCACTAGAGGTGGGCAATTATGAGATATACTAATGAAATCATTCGATTATGAAGATATCTCGAGATATCTCGATTATAAAGGTTAGTAGTTACTAATTTGGTTAGTAGCTCCGCTAGGAGTAGTAGTGTTCTGTGGTTAGTAGTCGCGATCGCGAGTCGACGCGACGCAAGGCGAGAGGCGAGCGCTGTGCGCTGTCTCGGTCGTACGGATATCATCACAGCAGTGTACTACGCCGCCGCCGTCCTGAATAATATTGTATCAGACTTTTTTAAAATTTCTTACTTGTCTTCTACCAGCACATTACTGCAACAATGATATTAATCATTCATCTAAGATAATTAATATTAAGATAATTAAGATGAATAATGATATTAATTATTCATTATTTATTAACACATAAAAAATATTATTTTCATGGTGAATGTTGGATTTAGGCACACAAATAAATACAGGTAATGAATTAATTAGTACAAACTCTCTTTATAATGTAAAATATTTACCATTAATTATATTTATATAATACTAACCACTATAATTAGTTTTTTTAATACAATGACACAGTTTCAGCATCCTTAGAAGTAATAAATCTAATTTAGATTAAGAACAATATTTATAACTAAGAATCAACGTTAAACAAAGCATTTCTTTTAAAGTACGTATAACAATTACCAATATAACAAAAAAAGATAACTTCTCATCAAAACAAAATAAAATTGTTACTTTTGTATTTTATAAAATATAAATATACACAATGGGACATTTTCAGCCTTTAAGAGTAAAAATATGCTTAAAAATTATAAAAAAACTTATATCAATAGTAAGAATAAATCACTCTCATTGAGACGTCTGATAAACTAAAAAAAAAAAGCGAGTGACTCGCTGCTCAACTTTTTATAACAGGATTAGTAGTACAAATTAGTAACGTCTTTCGATTATGAAAATATATTAGTTACTAATTTCATAATCGATTATCAACATTAGTATTACAAAGTAATTCGATTATACCAATCATTCATAATCGCCCACCTCTAAAATTCACTGTTCTATGAAAACGAGGAAGTGCTCCAGTACCAACCTAACCAAAATTAAAAAGTACGATGCTGCCAACATAACGAACAAGAAAATAAGGATGTGCTATTGTTACGATAAATGAGGTCGATAGTCTATGGTTTATGAAAATCCCAAAAAAGCCCTTACATAATTTTAAATATTATTTATTGACAAATAAAAAATCAAATAATTACAATCATTGCTTTATTAGTACTATCATACAGTTTACGGTTATCACCGATTGGCACCCAGCTCCCTAGCCACAAGAGTAACTTCACATAAAATCTTTGAGGACTGCAGGATCTATTTATTTTTAAGTTAATTACGGCAGTATCCAAGGTCGACGTTGCAGGTTCTGTAACACACATAAAAATTGGATTATGTCATGTATAACCTAATAATAATTTCATAAAGTAATTCAATGGATTGGCCCGATACATGGAACAGCATTTCATTTGTTGTTTGTACAGGGTTTTAGCAATATGGAGCGTAAATTCACTGAAAACTTCATCGTTCAATGGTTTGGCAGATATTCCGATATATGGAACAGCATTTCATTTGTTGTTTTTTTCTTTTCAAAGTCTCGCTTGCACCTAGAAAGTAAATGAATAATAAATGTTATTTTTTAGTTAAATATACATATAAATAAAAAAGAAAGGCAAAATAAAACTAAAACAAACCAATTGGTACATTGGGGTGTATGCATGTGTTCATTTCTTATCATTCAGTGCAATAAAATCAAAAAGAAATTTTTGCCGATTGTCGATAAAAAATGGCACTGCACTATTGTTTACATTTTACATGCAACACATATGCAACACAATTTTATTCGAAAATTTGACCTAAACTCCCAATAAACTATATTATACATGGTTTTAGAACAGCAGCAAGATATAATATGTACTAACCTATCTTCATCCAGCGGGAATTGGGCCAAAAATATTAGTTTTTTATTATCAATGCGACTCGTTCTTAGGCCACATATTTCGCAGGTTACTTTCGGCAGTTAGAACACTAAACACTATACACCAAATATAACACTACGAAGAAAGAGTAAATAAACACTAAAATTTTGGCAAGTTTTATAAAAATCAATACTCTGCTTGCCGAAAAATCCGAAAATAAACAACAAACAAACACAGTTGAAATGAAAGACGCCATATTGCAGCACATCAATATGGCGCCGATGGTTGTTTGTAGTTTTGATGTATAATACGGCCAAACGAGAATCGGCGATGTCTTTAATAACTTAATGGGTTTCGAAATCGCCTTGACTTAGTCGGGTTATTCAGCCATTAAAAATTTCCTCCGTTTCATACATCATTTTCTTTCCTTTGAGTTGCGCCTGCCTGCGCAGCGGTCGTGTGCACAATCGAATAATTTTCGTTAAATACCCGTACGAAGCCGGGGCGGTCCGCTAGTATTTTATAAAGTTACGCGGGCGAAGTCGCATCCAATAGTTAACATTTCATTAAGGGATGAAGAGCAGTTAATGAACATTTATGTGCACAATTTGCAGAAAAAAAGGCTTATTACCACTAGTTCTATGCTGTAGTTCTGTATATAGAAATGCATCAGTGCGAAGCCGGGGGTGGACCAATAGTTTATTTTAAAATAAAGTCGCTGTCTCCCTCTATCTGTTTCTTAGTTAACTTCTAAACCTTCCAATGGAGTTTTAAAAGGTTTTCACTAACCGAAAGTGCGATAAACGTTTGTGTACATATGACTTAAAATCGTGCGAAATCGTATGAGGGTCGCCAAGTCTTTAAATAGATAAAGAAACATTTGTACACTGAATGCAGAGTTCTAACTATAACAATAGAAGTAGTGCGAACTAGACTGAAGCTTCACACGAGTTTAATTGGAGGTAGTTTTTACTTTCTTTATTTCAAGGTCATGTGAAAGATAGTTTTAATCCAGCTTTTTTAATCATAATATAATAAGATTTTAATAGTAAGTATTTGTTAATCATAATACAAGTTCAGTTATGTACACTTTTTATTTTCTAGAGCCTAGATGACAATGTAAAAAAAACCGTAATATTTGAATTTTGAGTCTTATTTTTAACTTTGCTGTTATAATTAACTATAAACTAAAACTAATGTTTATAATTAACTAGCGACCCGTTCCCGACTCCGTACGGATGCTTTTTTGGTTTCTGCAAATTATGTACAAAACATTCCTCGTTTATCGCTCTTTCCATTAGTGAAAACCATATCAAAATCGGTCGGATGGTTTAGAAGAGCAGAGAAATTGTCAGAAGCAGACGGTGACTGTCCAAAACAGTTTTTTTTTTCATATTGTCCGAATAGTAGGTAAGTGAAAAAAAAAGCAAAATTAAAAAGTTTCAAATCGAACAATTTTTGTATATTTAATTTTGTGTTCGATTGTACTTACAATAATATCAAGCATCATGTGTTAAGCTTCAATATTTATTTACGAGCGACCTCCTTTGAATCAAAACGCGGTTTCTACGGAACCTAGTACTGGGAACAATGGCCTCTATACTTAGATTGCAATATTGCCCACTACCCTCATTTTGCACAATAACTCGAAAGTGTTGAGAGCTGGCTGTACCTTTAGGCAGCATGTCTTGAGTGTGGACTTAATCGGTTCTGGCGAATAGTGCTTGATTTATTGCTATGAGCTTCTAAAGCTGGACGTCCATAGCAAAAAGCTTAGCTTTAACGCTTCTGTTTTGTTCACGTGATCAGTGTGCTTGGGATAAATTAAATTTTGTGACTTCTACTAACGTTTTGAACAAAATATACCTACCTATATACCATCGTCACAATTATAAAGACGTCAGATATTTTCTCAGTGTTATTTTCTCAGATATTTTTCATTTTTCGTTAGACGAAGTCGCAGGCACCATCTAGTAAGATAAGTATATTCGCAAGTATTAAAGTGTAAGTATTCCTTCATGCGGGTGTACTTACCTATATGTGACTTCATTTGACACTTGTCATTTAGAGTTCAATTTTGAACTGCTGTTATTATTAGTCCATGAAAATCGTACCAAAGAAAAGGTATTGCCTTACATCAAATGGGGTAGTTCTGATTTTTTTATATGTTGGTAGTTATGAAATCGCAATGAAAATCCAAGTTTTCCACCTCGAAAACCTTTCGGATCATTGTTAAATCTATTAAATTTTAGGACTTTTTCCAGTTATTGTCGATTTTTACTACCAAGGACCTGTTACAGAAAAAGTCACTATGCACACTTTTTAATAAGATTAAATTTGCAATTAAATGAGAAAAATATTTCTTAAGTATGACCATTAAAAGGTATGCAAAATTTCTAAAAAATATTTTTTACAGTTGTTTTTATTTTCGATAATTTTAACCTCTAAATGGGTTTATGGCAAATGTTACTTTATAAGTTATTAAAGTGCACTAAATTTCCAATAAAATGAGATAAATTATCTCTACATTTGACGTATTTGACGCTGATGCAATAAGCTAGAGCTATATTTTAAATTATAAAGTTTCCAAGCCCCTCTGCATACCAAAAAAGTGCCCTAATAACTTCCTTAAGTGGCGATTCACATGTGGTTTTATGGGCAGATCTACGCATGCTTGTTTGGTCGAATAAAATTTCATTTTTTCTATACCATAAGTGACAAGGTGCAAAGTGAAGTTACCAACAGCCATGATGTTTTTGATTTGCGGTTGTAACCATGGATACTCGACCGTATCCAAGGCGACGTCAGCGGTTACCACAACAATTTGACATCATCAAGACGCCCCGCCGTTCGCTTTCTTGGGAGACTACGTGCGCGCGCAGATTCCCGTTTTACACTGACTTTTATCCAGTTTTATTTTATTTATTTTTCTATTAGTGTTTTCCCTGTGATTGTATGTAAATTTTAGTAAGTATTTTTCAGTATTAATGTTAAGCAGCAGCCAAGATGCAGGGACTTCTACCGATAATGCGACCGTGTCTTCGGAAAATCTAGTGCAGTGTTTACAATGCCCTCAAATCCGTTATTTTAAAAGTGAGAGGGGCTTACACATTCACATTGGCAAATGTCATAAGCAGCGCTCCGCCCAAACCGCTATATTAACCCCACCACACAACTCCACTCCCCATCAACAACCCTTTTGGCAAGAAATTTCCACCTTAAAACATTCCATACCCATACTCAGACGGATTCCTAAGGGTGCAAGAGTAGCTGTGGCTCACAACCTTGCCGAGGCAGTACACAATACCGTGCGTGACAACTCTAGGCAGGCTTGGGAGAAACTGCTTTCTTTTCCATACCGCATTCTACACATTACGAGGGATCCTCATAATAGTGCCTCTCTCACATCACGTGTTAAAAAAAACTGTAATTCCAATAATGATCTCAATCAATCTTTTTCTTTATCTTCTTCGCCAAAATATAACCTTTTTAAAAGTGTCGAAAATAAAATAAGCGAGGGAGATATTAAGGGCGCAGCTCGTCTGCTTTTTTCCAATGACACGATCGCTTCCGACTGCTCAGAGACTCTCACCGCCTTGCAAAACAAACACCCTAGATTTCAGTCTTCTAAATTTCAATTACCACCTAACTTTTTTCAAGCCAACGATGACATAATAACGCCACCTTTACAAACCTCTACAGAGAAAGTACGTGGAGCTATCATCTCTTTTCTTCCGGGTTCGGCCGGTGGTCTCGACGGTCTCACCCCGCAACATCTGAAGGATCTCACCAGCGGTTGCTGTGGAGCAGCTGGCGAGACTCTCCTACAAGAACTCACGAACCTGTGCAACCTGATGCTGCGTGGCGAGGTTGCATCGGACGTCGTTGATGTATTATACGGAGCTAACCTCTGTGCTTTGAAGAAGAGAGATGGTGGTATTCGTCCGATTGCTGTTGGGTCGACATACCGGCGCCTCACAGCTAAAATAGCATGTAAATCTGTTAATTTTCTCTCCTCATACTTTCAGCCAAAACAGCTAGGCTTCGCCTGCAAAGGGGGTTGTGAGGCAGCCGTGCACTCTTTTCGATCCGCTATATTAAATCAAGGCGGTGATGTGTTTCTAAAAGTCGACGTTAAAAACGCTTTTAATTCCGTTAACCGAGTCGCCATGTTGGCTCAAATAAAATCAAAAGCTCCTGCAATTTTGCCCTTCATGATCCAATGCTATAATGACCCCACTAAACTTCTATATAAGAACCACCTCATTTCATCTGAGGTCGGGTGCCAACAGGGCGACCCTCTGGGTCCAGCAATTTTTAGTCTTGCCATACACCCGGTCATCGAACTTCTAAATTCAAAATTTAACGTTTGGTATTTAGATGATGGGACTCTGGGAAGCGATGCATCCATTGTACTTTCGGATTTTCGTACTTTAATTCATGAGTTCCAAAACATCGGTTTAGATTTGAATTTTGCGAAGTGTGAACTTTTTGTGCCAGATAATTGTGTGGACAGAGACGCCGTTATATCAAGCTTCAAAGAAATAGCGCCACAATTATCTGTCATTGATAAAAAGTCATTACATCTTTTAGGTTCTCCGATTTTAGACGAATCTCTACCAGAATTTATAAATTCCAAATTACAAAATTTTAGTGAGATATTAGACCGGCTTTTGAAAATTAATTCTCACATGGCTTTTTCTTTAATACGTTATTGCCTGTTTGTTCCGAAATTTACGTATGTCTTACGGTGTTGTCAACTTTGGAAGTTCCCCCAGCTCCTTTCATGTCTAGATAACACTATAAGACATACGCTTTCTTCCATTTTGAACATCAGATTTGATCACCGCTCTTGGACTCAAGCCACGCTTCCAGTAAGGTTCGGTGGCCTGGGCATACGAAAAACATCTGATGTGTCCTTACCGGCGTTCTTGTCCTCGACACATGCAAACCATCCACTAATTTATAAAATATTGGAGCGCTCATCGTGTTCACTACCTGTTCCATATATGGATGAGGCCAAGGATGCCTGGAGAATTGCGAGTGCAAATAGTGACGTACCTGTAAATACCTCTTCTCAGAGGCTTTGGGATGAGCCTCTCTGCAGACTGTTGCAAAATAATCTTATTAACACGTCTTCTAGTCCTGCAGAGCATGCTCGTCTTTTGGCCGTTGGGAAGTGGGAATCGGGCCTTTGGTTAAAGGCACTACCATCACCGAATACAGGCACTTTGCTGGACCCAAGTACCTTCCGTTTAGCAACTGCCCTTCATCTTGGTGCCCCCCACGTCATCCCTCATCGATGTGTTTGTGGCACGAACGTAGACAGCCTTGGACACCACGGGCTGTCTTGCCAACGAAGCGCTGGTCGCATTTCCCGACATCACTCTTTAAATGATCTCATTCGCCGGGCTCTTGTCACCGCTGGAGTGCCAGCTATACTGGAACCCTCTGGCCTGGCTCGCGACGATGGCAAGAGACCGGATGGAATGACACTGGTCCCTTGGAAGGCGGGACGGGCTCTTGTATGGGATGCTACTTGTGTCGATACGCTTGCCCCGTCCCACCTCCAAGGCACTTCTAGTATTGCTGGCGCAGCCGCAAACCATGCGGAGAACCTCAAGCGGCGCAAGTATGAGAACCTCAGCGGAGATTTCATATTTGATCCGTTTGGGGTTGAAACCTTAGGCACATGGGGCCCGGGTGCGCATAAACTTTTTAGAGAAATTTCAAAAAAACTAACGGAAACCACCCGCGACCCCAGAGCCGGCAACTATTTGGCACAAAGAATAAGCCTCGCTATCCAGCGAGGCAATGCCCTTAGTTTGCTAGGTACTCTACCAGATGGAGATGACCTGGGGCATTTTTTTTACTTATAGCATTTTCTAGTGAGTAGTTTTAATTTCTTAGTTTTAATTAATAATACTTGTATGTTAATTGTTATTTAATATTTAATTGCATTACTTAAATAATTAAAATTTTCTCTACATAGATCTGATAGTTCCCGAGTTCAAAGTTGTTGAGGTAATAGGAAATTTACCAATTCCATGAGCTATATATACAAGCACAAGCTTTTCTGAATGATAAAATGCCCTATTTTGTTGGATAAGCTGTCTGTCACATGAGATATCGAAAAAATATAAAAAAATACAAATACATTTTTTCAGATTCCACAGTGCATCTTTTTTTTTAACTTCCAACCTACAATTAAATTTTCATTATATTAAAATTAACCGCAATCTGCAGTTGTTAAAAAAGTTTAAAAAAATGCGATTACATGACGGTAACCACTAATAAAAAATCGGTATAATGAAAGCCTTTACAATGAGGCGCCAATACTTAAATAAATTTATGAAGCAAGTAGGAACTTTGGCTCCTTGTAAACAAAGCCTGAATTGGAATGACCCGAATTAATTTCAAGTGTTGGCTATACATATCGTTGGTTGTGAACTTTAATTGAATAAAGTTTAATAGCCTGTTTGCAAGTTAGCGGTTAGTGGAATTAAGTTTATGGGATAGTTTAAAGCCAGAGCGATTAGTTTGGTCTGCGGTGGCCACGATTGCATTCACAGGGTTACATCATCTAATAGTACATTTGATTATAGAAGTGCGAACAATGTTTTATATCTTTTTTATTTCTGATTCCCTAGTAGATTGTTTAAAATATTTTATTAAGATTACGTCTTTAAATTGATAGGTATCATCAAAAATTTAATTACACCAGCTGATAGTTAAAGGATCAAATAATTTATGGTATGTACTTATATGAAAGAAAGAAGTATTTACTTAAATATTTTATTATTATCAGCTACATTATTAATGTAGCTTTCTATAGGTGAAAGGATTTTTAAAATCGGCCCAGTAAGTTTTTGAGTTTATTCATTACAAACTTTCAAACATACAAAAATACAAATATTTTCTTTATAATATTAGTATATAATACGCTAAAAGAAAATTAGACTCGTAACGTATATGTATTTACGTAAAACAGACGATCATGACACAGCCGTACCCCTTTTTTAACGCCCGTCCCAAAATCTACGTCTGTGTTTGTGTATCTGTGTATCTGCCTGCGTATTTGTGTGGAATCGTAGTTCCCAAACGGGCGATATCGGAGCAACAGGAAAAAAGTCCGCGTCTAATCAGTCAGAGCAACAGGAAAAAAGTCCGCGTCGTCCGATCAATCGGAGCAACAGGAAAAAAAGTCCGCGTCGTCCGATCTATCGGAGCAACAGAAAAAAGTCCGCGTCGTCCGATCAATCGGAGCAACAGGAAAAAAGTCCGCGTCGTCCGATCAGTCGAACGAAGGGGGTGGAACGATGTTACACCGTTTTTGTTTGAAATCTGACATGATCGGGAATTTATGAAGATTTGAAGACCATTGCATTGGGCAGTACGTGTGTTAGCAGTAACCACTCACTTACTGAACACCTTGAAATAAAAGCATTTGTGCTATTGTGTTTTGGTGAGTGAGTAATCCTTTCCTAATCAAGGGATAGGGGAAGATTGGGACATGGGCTCTGACATCCCCTACTCACTCCCCGAAACACAACAGCACCAATGCGGTTGCAGCACTTAATTATGGCATTGATTGTGTAATTAGGCGACCGAAGCCTACCATAAGTCTGCCTTAGCTTTATATAAAAAAAATTAATATTTTATTTTTATGTTTTGTAAATTATAAAATATTTTTTTTTAGAAAATAAAAATAATGCCTGTCGGATTTAAATTTAGAAGGTGTTAAATACAAACTTAAATATCGTTTGTCATTGTTTAACTTAATAATTTATGTAAACTTTGCGAGTGCCTAAACAAACATACTACCAGCTAAGTTTCGTTATACATACATATTAGAGAAGCTTATGAATCACTATAGAGTTCAAAGGAGTAGTTAAACCATTGATTGCTTCCGATATTTTGCTTAAGTAATTAATGTGTCGTCTTATGATTTCCTCAATTTTAAATTTAAGTATATACACACATACACTTTTATATGCATATACATATTTATATGCAGTGCAGCAATTTTATGCAAAACTCACCACTTTTTTTTCTGTGGTCTTAGAATACAGTCATAGATACAAGTGAGTTTTATTATCGTCAAGACCGTGTATGAAATCACATTTTTTTTTGTTTGATAATTATTAGGTTTCACTCCCAGTCTATACGATTCTAGATAGATATTATTAATTTAATTGCTATCACTTTCCGATTCGAATAAAAGTTGAAGCCTGCACACATTAATTTGGACAGAAAAAAAGGGTGTGTTTTTTTACTGTCTAAAAAGCCTTTTTTTAATGAAAAAAAAAGTTGCTATAACAACCACACTACCAGGAGCACATAACGCAAAGCAGCTCTCGACGCAGTGAGCGTCAATTCGAAAACGCTTAGAAAACACACCAGTACTGACTCAGAGTCCTCATTAACCCAGAAACGGTGGCCGGGCGGTTCGCAGCTTCAACCAGTGAAAGACGATGAAACTAGTATATGAGATATAATACCCAACTCGCGGTCAAATCGCACCCAGTCGTTCACCGTCCGCCGTCGAAGGCGTACGTGTAAGCCCAAGCCAAGTTGGCGATCGGTGAGAAGTCTCTTTTTCGAATTTTCGAAAAACGTTCGATTTTCAAATTTGCCGTGAAACAGTTGCCAGTGCTGTTGTGTTGTCCGAAGCGAGTGATAGAGGAATTTAAAAAAGTAAGTTTCATTTTAGTTTTTATTTTAAGACATTTTTTAACAATTAAATCTTTTTAACATTTGTATAATAATGTTTTAAAAGTAGGCCTATATTTTATCAAATAAAAACATTTATAATCTAGAACCTAGACATCTGAGAATCTAGATAGAATTTCCAAACAGTGCTCAACCTAGAAATTGAAATCACGACAGTTAAAGAGTCAGATATTTTAACTGTCATTTGTTAATTAAAAACTGTAAAGTATACAAAGAAATTATATGAAAATATTTATCACAAATAAAATCATGGTGTTGTGTATCTCATTAGTTTGCGTTTCAAGTAGGTGCGTCTACTTAAATATATATATACTAGCTGTTGCACGCGACTTCGCCCGCGTAATTTTATAAAATATAGCCTATGTTACTCGCTGATAACTTAGCTTTCTATAGATGAAAGAATTTTTAAAATCGGTCCAGTAGTTTTTGAGTTTATTCATTACAAACATACAAATCTTTTCTCTTTATAATATTAACTAGCTGAACTGGCAAACGTTGTTTTGCCTTACAAAAAATATCACTTAGGGGTATGGTAAATAGATGTTGGTCGATTCTCAGACCTACCCGATAAGCACACAAAATTTCATCAAAATCGGTCCAGCCGTTTCGGAGGAGTTTGGCAACAAACACCGCGACACGAGAATTTTATATATTATGCTGGCACTTCACATGGCTATTTGTATTTGTGTATTTGACATATTTGGCAAACAATTACCATGTGTAGACAGTTTATTTGACAAAGTGTTGCCCTTATTTGCCTATTTGACAAATAAGGACAATACCAAATACGCGGATCCGTGCGCTTGTCGGTTTTTCGAGACACATCAAAGGGATCAAATAGGCAAATACGCAAATAAACCGTCCACACAATGGTCATATTCAGAAACGCTATTCTATGAAAATTACTAACCGGGTTCGATTTTTATGTATAGTCAGCATCCACCAGCGCCTTACTCTCCAGGGTCTTTTCAAGACTTTGTGTTTTTTGACTCATAGCATGTAATAGTAACATGCATTTAAATAATAAAATCCCCCTGCAAGTTGAAACACGTCCATAGTGTCGGTAAACACCTTGCGTTCTGCTGCCAAATGTTTGTGTGGTTGTTATCTGACTGCCATGTGTGGATGGTGGTATTTGCCATTATTTGCATGATTACCAGAACGTCAAATATTTTGCCACATACAACAAACACCCAATAGCGAACACAAACAGACATGTGAAGTGCCAGCATTAGATATAGCGTACTAGCGACCCGCTCCCGGCTTCGCCCGCGTCCGATCGCTACCAAACTTCACATGTTTACCCGCTGGACTAATCTGAAGATTGTCTGAAAGTTTCATCAAAATCAGTTCAGCGGTTTTGGAGTCCATAGGGAACACACACACACCCACACATCGCCTTTTATACATATATTAAGATAGATAAAGATAAGGAAGAGTATATAAATAAACTCAAAAATGCTATTAAAAAAAAATGGTAAAATAACCTTAAACAGATAACGCTCTTCAAATTGCATATGTTAAAAAAAATATACTATCTATAGTGGAATCATTACCATTGGAACATTTATCTGGAAATCTGACCTTTATAGTTGAATGTCCAATAGAGAATTGAGCATTAAAAGCAGATAAGTGATGAGTGGATGACACAGATCTTACGAATTATCAAATTTGAATTTAAATACCCGCTGCGAGATTAGAAACGGTTGAAAAAGATGAATGATAGACCAGAACTAATTTTCTTGTCGGCTCTGCACTTTTGTTGGAGTAATTTTATAGTTGATTGTAATTAATGGAGTGGGCGTTTCAGATTTCACACCGACACTAGTAGCGGAGTGCGTATCGGACGCGAAACGGTAGGCTCCCATAAAAAAAACCGTTTTCTTAAATGTTGTTTTGGTTGAGTAGACACCGACAGAATAAAAGGTCTGTGTCGTCATAGATTGTATTTTTATAGTTTACTAGCAGTTGCATGCGACATCGGCCGCGTAACTTTATAAAATACTAGCTGGTGCCCACGACTTCGTCCGCGTTGAAAAATATTAAGTAGCCTATCCTGTGTCCCGTACGTCCAAATGTTTATCTATCAAGTTTCATGAAAATCAGTTAATTCGTTTCAGAGTTATGGAGGAACATACATACATACATACATACAGAAAAAGTTCTAAAAATCGTCAATTTAATTTCAGTATTATGTATAGAGCCTATAAACACGATATCTCTGAAAACAAAGTAACTTACTCCATGACCGACCCTTACAGATTTATTATTAGTATTGATAGCTTATGTCACTCGCTGATAAAACCTATAGCTTTCTATAGGTAAGGGAATTTTCAAAATCGGTACAGTAGTTTTAAGGTTATTACAATTCATTACAAACATACAAATCTCTCTTTATAATATTAGTATAGAAGACGGCAAGCAACTAGATAAACAACTAATAACAAATAACAACTAATACAGTAGCTATACAGTAGGCCAACTTTACCGTGAACCATTTCTAGGGGCGCGCATTGGCGCATTTTCTTCCGCACCTCACGAATTCGGTAGCCCCACTTCCAGTCATTGTTGTGTCTTCCGCGACAGCGGCCACTTTCCAAGGACTGTATTGTTACAAAGTGGCCAATATTTATCACAAGTTTCTTCTCGATGTTACAAGATTTGGATCTTACACCTTTTGCGGGTATTTATATCTTAATTGCCTTTGAAGGTTTTGAGAAGTTAAAGGATATGAGAAAGGGAATAGAAATACTAAGAACGATAAAGGAGAGGAAGCTGAAATGTTTCGGGCTCGTAATGAGGGGCGTAAGATACTTTTATTCTTTAACTAGTGATACAGGGAAACGTAGCGAAGGCAGGAGAAAGACATTTTGGTTAAAGAATTTAAGAGAATGCTTTTGTATGAGTACTCGCACCCTCTTTTGTGCAGCAGCTTCCAAGGTTAATGATCGCCAACCTTTCTAGAAAAGTGGCATTTTAAGGAGAAGTATATCCGTTATTCAATTCTGTTTAAAATTTGACACACAATATTATATTTGGCACACCACATGGTCACTCTGGACAATCATCATTCTAATCATTTTTTCTCTGACTATAAGTTTGCAGTTCTTTCTGAATTTTGTTAATATATCGTATAGGTATTAAAAAAATAGAAGCACAAGAAATTATATATTTCAAAGGAACACTTTTCAAGTGCACATCTGAAATGTCCAAGGTGTACTTAAAAGAAAATAAGATGGTAGTATCAATTGAATGGTTGACCTTAATCTAACCATTGACGAACATATCGGGGTCACTGTACCAATAATTCTTATACCGACTATTTAAAATTTAATTCAAATACACATTGACACCAATTGATTCTTAAATGCGAGTGAAAATCGATAGTAAAAGTAACGCTTTTTGATCTAATCAAACGACAATCGATGCTGCTAATCGAATTGTGATGACTAATGATGATTCGCTGCAAGTTAATACGAGCTTTGATGAATCGAACACTGATTTGTACCCGTCAGACGCTCCGGAATTCGATTCGTACGATAAATTTTGGGTAATTGTTATGTTATTGATATGTCTGATTAATACGATATATTCGACAATTCTTTCGACAGTTTATTTATTGTATAATACTGGTTTATGTTCGCGGCTTCACTCGTGTGAAAAATCAAAGCAACCTCTGAGGTTTAAGGTCTAAATTATCATTTGATTTCACCTTGAATCGTGATTGTTAAGATTTTTTTAAATTAAAACAAAAAAAACTTGCTCAGAATTAAACATCAAAACTAATTTACTAAGTACACTGTAAAAAGTTCAAAATATGGAATGTAATCTACTATATTTACTATACTATATATTTTTATCATCAATAATAATAATAAATCTGTAAGGGTCGGTCATGGAGTAAGCTACTTTGTTTTCAGAGATATCGTGTTTATAGGCTCTATACATTATACTGAAACTAAATTGACGATTTTTAGAATTTTTTTCTGTATGTATGTATGTATGTATGTATGTATGTTTGTTCCTCCATAACTCTGAAACGAATGAACTGATTTTTAAGAAACTTGGTAGATAAACATTTGGACGTACGGGACACAGGATAGGCTACTTAATATTTTTCAACGCGGACGAAGTCGTGGGCACCAGCTAGTACTTAATAATTTAATGTACGTAAGAGACAAGGACAAGCCCGCATTTACCCACATTGTGACCAGCTGACTTTAACTAGACCATTGTTGATCTTCAGACTCGCACCATAATAGCACAAAGCACATACTATATCTATGTCTATACTAATATTATAAAGAGAGAGGATTTGTATGTTCGTAATGAATAAATTCAAAAACTAATGGACCGATATTGAAAATTCTTTTACCTATAGTAACCTACATTATCAGCGAGTAACATAGGCTATATAAAGTTACGTGGGCGAAGTCGCGTTCAACAAGTAGTATAAAATAAAGTCGCTGTCCGCCTCTGACTGCTTCTCCTCTAACATTTTGTAAACCATTCAACCTATTTTGATACGGTTTTCACTAATGGAAAGTGCTATTAATGATTAATTAAGGTTTGTATATACGTCTTGTTTTTTAAACAAAAATGATAGAGAATAGTTGACTGACATTAGTTTAACATTTGACAGATGTGACGAGATGTTATGTAAAAAATTAAATGTTATTTGACTCATTACACCGGTATTCTTTTTTTAAATGTGTATTCAGATATTGTTTTTAAACGCAACTGAATTTTTTTTACCGAAAACTTTCTTTTATCAATATGGAGTTCGGTTAAAAAAAATTTCGGTTTAAAGACTGCGAACCGACTGAATATTTGCCAAAATGTTAATTGAAATAACCTTCCCCTTTGTTCCATCGGACATTCAGACGTACGGCTGGTTACCATCCTCATCTTGTCGAAATCCCTATTTTGCGGACTAAGCGCATTTAAAACATCCTGTATAATGCGCACTGCCAAGGTTTAAAACTCCCTGCCGGTGTCTGTGTTTCCGAGCTCATATAACCCGAATCTTTTCAAAGTTCTAGTGAATAGGCATTTCTGGGTGAGCTCGCTCCATCATAGGCCTCATCTCCGCTACATGGCTGGATGCCGGCCAAGAGCAAACCCATCTCTAATAAAAAAAAAAGTAGCTATACATTGAAACGCTACACTCCCACACTATTTGACCGAGCATCATGAAAGTTTGATCTTATATATACACGTTCTCACGAAGATTTTTTTTGCTGTAACATTTCAAAGCGGGCGAAGCCGCCTACCACAGCTAGTCATTGTATTAAGAAATGAGTTCAGCAATAACATTTCTCGCTTGTTTTGTTCGAAGATAGATAAGTGTCTAGATAAATGCTTTTCTCCGCGGACCTAGATTTGGCGTGCTCTTGAATCTGTGAGGTAAGGTGCCCGCTTTAAATGCATACAACGATGGGTCATTGCTCTTTGCTATAATTGAATTCATGCAGAAACTTATCCGACCGCTAAATCAGTACCGCACAGTGTATTTTCCGTTGGCATTCTACTATACAACCGTTTATTGTTCGCGGTTCAGTATAGAGAGCAGACAGTATCTTCAAATAGTTTGTTACGCACACAAATGCACCGCTTACACGGCGTCGTGAGTTGAACTAAGTCTAGCCTTATCCATCGACGAAGATCAGTTGGTTTATTGTATTGAAAATTCCTATGAGTAGCTCAGGATTTAATTCAAAGAAATCAATATTTTCACATTATATTTATGAAATATAATGCATAATAATTTACAGTTATAATGGTTATAAGACCGGTGTTAAAACCATGGATCAATTATTGTTTCGACTCGTGAAGGATAAGGAGAAAACAGTTATTAGTAGTTGCTGTAAATCACTTTATGACTAATTGTAGCACAAAAAAGTTAGATTTTAAAATAATGATGTATTTCATTAAGATTAGAACCACAAAAAACGAATTTAGCTAGCTATCCTCATTAATTATAGCCCAAGTCTTTTTCAGATGTATGTACTATACGAAATACTTTTTGCCTGAAAGAGAATCAAATATTTATTCATCCTCACATACGTTCGCTTTTATTAGTGGGCATTAGTAGTAGCATTCGTTTTTATAATACTAGTAAGCATATTTAGTGAAATAATAATAATAACTTTTTAAAAAAATGTCCATAGCTTTAAAAAAATTAATATAAAAACTAAAATATCTATTAAGTTAAAATGTACACACGTACATATTACACAAAAAACAAAAAGTAAAATAAATAAATAAATGAATATTACTTTCTATTAAAGCTGATATGCGATGTCACCCAATGTTTTAATATTGGGCAGTTTACCTTCCCAGCAATTACCCCGCAAATAGCGTGTCGCTGCTGCCCCGCACCCTTTTTCAACTTTGAGAAATCCTCTTGGATAACCGGCAGTGTATAGGACACTGCGGGTTATGCCGGATTCGCACCGGCTAAAACTAGCGCGGCCGTAGATGGGCGGGGTCGCGGGGACGGACGTTATGACACGACATTGGTGCCACAGCCAAGACCACCGCCCGGGTCCCGCTCAGGGTGGAAGGCGGCGGACATAGGCCAGCCGCCTGCGCCCGCGCCGTCTAGTCATCAGGGATGCTATTCTCATTCGTAATTTTGCATAATAATTTTGTTGTAGAGAGTTCCCCTACTGTGTGCGCTTAAACAGTGTGGTGATGTTTAGACAGGTCATGGTCTACAGACTGAGACCGTTGTACGTCTAGTTTACGAGTAACAACAGTTCGTTCATGTAAAATAGACATTAGGTTCTATAATTGTGGACGGGTACCGCTTGAGCCAAATTTTTGCCCGGGGTTAAAAATTTCGTGTTAAAGTTTTAGAGTGAAATAATAATATAATAATGATGAGAAAATTGAGATATTAATTTATATTAAAAGCAAATACATCGTCTTAAAATATATATATCGATAATAGCTGTATCGATAAGGGATAAAGAACGGATGGATGGGCTTTGGAATCCCACTCAATGAAACGAAACAGCACAAATACTGTTATTTCACGGTGGTTACTGCCGCCAGACGGGCTGCCCAAATGAATGCGGTACGCAGTGCTCTGCCACTACTTTCCAGTACCAGATCAGAGCCAACATTGAAAAGTTCATTACCAAAGTTGGCCCTGCCGGGAACCGAATCCGAGACCTCTGAGTCAGAGTGCTGAGGCAAGCTCCTTAACCACTCGACTAATGGGTTCGTCAATATAATAATATTGTCTGAGGAACTCAATATGTACAGTTGTGCAAAAATTAAACTTTCGATTTATATGTTGGAAGAAAGCTTTCAAAGTACTTAATTTTTTAAGTAGGCTTTATTAAGTGAAATCGATAACTTGATTTTGATTTACAATTTTTACATTACTGCCTGTCGCCGTAAGTAATGAGTTAGTTTATTGATAATAAATCAGTAGCCTTATAACGGTAATGAAGCATGTTTACGAACGACCACAATAAAATGTTATTTATGACATGTTTTATGCTTGCAAAAATACTTCACTTAAGTATATGACATGTCTCTTTTTACTTTGATTTGGCATAACTGCAATAGTTAATCTGTTCTCGTATGGACCAACATTTTTAGGTCGTTTTTTTGAGATATAAAAATATTTTGTCAAGTCGAAATTGTTACCAGTTTGGAAATGCGATACGATATCCTAACTATAATATAAATGCTATCGTTTCTTTGTTACGCTATCACGCCTTATATACTCACGTTGTCAGGGATACAGGGAAAGACATAGGGTACTATTCATCCAGAAAAAAATTACTATTCCCGAGTGATCATCTAAAAAGTATCTAAAAAGCAATAGTTAAATAGGAATAAATGTTACAACGCCTAAGGAAAAGGGACTCGGACGAAGTCGCAGGTCAAAGCTAGTTTACTATAAAAAGTGTCTCATAGCCGGTGTTGCCATACAGACAAAGATATAACCTAGTTAGTGCACTCGTTCAATCAGACTGGTCTAATCTATTAAAACAAGCCCTCGATTACTGTTACGAAGAATTATTATCCTGTCTAGGTTAGTGATACCAATAATAATTAACAGTTCTAGCAATGGCTCGTTTGAATTTTAAATTTTCCTGTCATAATCATCTTGATTAATTTTATTCTCAAGTTTTTTTGATTTTTTTTTCCATAATATTATAAAATATATGTATGAAGGTACTAGAGAAGACAAAAAATATTTAGTGTTTCTTTTTTTAAAAATTATATGGTATAAATGTAAGAATTTTATTTTTATACTAGCTGTTGCCCACGACTTCGTCCGCGTTGAAAAATATTAAGTAGCCTATCCTGTGTCCCGTACGTCCAAATGTTTATCTACCAAGTTTCATGAAAATCAGTTAATTCGTTTCAGAGTTATGGAGGAACATACATACATACATACAGAAAAAATTCTAAAAATCGTCAATTTAGTTTCAGTATCAGAGATATCGTGTTTATAGGCTCTATACATAGAGCCTATAAACACGATATCTCTGAAAACAAAGTAACTTACTCCATGACCGATCCATACAGATTTATTATTAGTATTGATGATGACTCTATATTTATTGTCTTGTTATGTATAAAAAGTCCAAATGTTATTTTTTTAATTATAACAAAAAAGTTTGTTACAGTTTTTAATCTGTAACAGTTATTTCACATATAAATAATTATATAAGTACCTATCTATCCGCTTCAGTTCTCCGCTAACTTCTTCTAAATCACCCAACGGATTATAATACCGTTTTCACTAATGCAAAAAGCGATAAACTAGAAAGTTTATGTATGTATATAACTTGCACAATAAAACGTATTAGTATAAAAAGCCGGCAGCGGGTCTCTAATTGTACAATTCTTTGTATAAAATAAATTAAAAAATAAATGAAAAAATTCAAATTATTAATTCAAGAGAAGCATTGCCTCAGAATACTGAACAAGCCAGAAGAGGCGTTCAAATAAAATTGCACGTCGATAAATAAGATGGATGCCTTATTTTCTTGTTAACAATTTGGTTTAGATAAGAAAAGGTATTCGTTAATAAATAATAGGAAATCATGTAGATGTATAAAAGTAAACCTATTCTATATCTTCACTTGTCTAGGGTCAGTTAGAATGGCTGAGCCCAGACTAGAAATATACTTATTTTGATCACAAAGTGAAAATTCGTTTAGAAATAAAGTAGTTTCTGTTGACTCAATTTTATTCGTACCTTCTAGTTTGCTCAGTATTCTGAGCTCGCTGTAACACTCATTGAGCGAGGTAACGCCCGGCCTTGTAACAGACAGTTGACTTTGAGTGTCGATGCCAAGGCAGAATCATTTGCTCATTGCTTTAATTCGAACGAAAGTGTAAGAGGAACCTATGTTTGTCTGAACACTATTTTAGAAAATATAGTTTTCACTTTAAAAAAAACCAATACTTAATTCTTTCACAGTATCTAAAGTCTTGTTTGTCTGACCTGACTCAAACTGACTAGAGGAGCAGTCTGGGTCCTAGGCTGAATTCCTGCAGTCAACTTTGAAATTTTAAGGGGTGGCGTATATCAAGGTGTTGTCTTGTCGTAAAGTGGTTCCCACAAGTTATATGCTTTGACAAGGCGATTTATAATTATACTTAATAATAAAAAAGAACACAAAATATTTAAACTGTTAAATCGTGTATTGATAAAAATGTAGGCACGATATTAAATAGCGAAATGTTCAGAATAGAGAACAACATGGTTTTGCATTTTGTGTTAGAGAATATGCAAAACTATTGGACCCAGCATGGCACCTTGCGGCACTCACTGTTTTATGTTCTGTTAATACAAGAGCGGAATATTAAATGCTACCTCAAAATACTTCCTGGTAGCTCTACATTGGATTTGGATTTTCAATTTTAAACTATACACGTTTAACAATAAGGTTTAAGTGAGATTTACTGTATCGAATGCTTAGTTGAAAACACCAAAACCATATGTTTCCTTAACACACTTTACGGTTTCTTAATGCTTCCATTGTATTGTATATTTTTACATTAGCTATGACACAATTTATTCTAGATTTTGTGTGTTTTGTTTTCAATACTTATAAATCTATACTAATATTGTAAAGAGAAAATATTTCTATTTTTGAATGTTTGTAATGAGTAAACTCAAAAACTACTGAATTTTGAAAATTCTTTCACCTATAGAAAGATAAATCAGCGAGTAACATATAGCCTATATAATATAGCCCACATTTAATAAAGTTAAGTTGCTGGTACAACAGCTAGTATAAATATATAATTATAAAATCGTTTGTCCTATCAACCCACAACCAAAACTACTAAGTGTAGAAAACTGAAATTTGGAACTTTACGATTTCAACTCAAGCTATTGAGAATATAGCTGATACCGCTTCAAGCAGCTTCGAATTCAGGTAAGGACTTCATCTATTACTCTTTTTAATTTCTCATCATGGATTAATATCTAAGCTAGAGTAATATACATATAAAGTTTTGCATATGAAATATCAATTTACACTTTCAGGTACAGACTTTTAAAATAATTTATTTAAAAAGTCTGACATTATTCTCATAACTTAAATATTATTAGTACTACTATAACTACAATTATACATGTAAGTTTATTACAAAGTAGTAAAAACGGTTACACATATAAAAACTTTATACTCAATTATTCCATAAAATTCTCTTGTAAAATATCAATAGTACGGTAAGTACACTCGTCCATTATTTCAGTTGCATTCGTCAACTAAAAATAATTATAGTTGTAACATTAATGCTTTGCTAATAAAGTTCATTTTCGTTTGAGGGAATCTCTTAGTTAAAATACATCGTTGTGTCGTCTGGGTGCCAATGCGATTCGTTGAACCCTCACTTTTTTCTTTTTTACTGAATTAACATTGAATGCGATTCTTTATTATTGTCGCCTTTTGTAGCCGTATTGGACTGTAAATTCGCCTATTGTGCTTTTAATAAATTGACTTCAACAATTTGTGTGAATGCATTTGCTCATTATTCGAATATTATATAATTTTGAGTTTTTTCACATACAATTTGCAAGTGAAAATTATTTGAAATTATCTGACTTTACTAGATATACTTAGTTGTCCTCCATAAACATGCTTAGTACAATCAAAGCCTTTTTAATATCATTAAGGACTCTTCTACAATAATTTTTAATCAATGCTGTAACAATTCATAATATTTTTATAAAGACTCCTTTTCTTATTAAAGTGCAGCTTCTCTACGAAGGTTGGCTAGTGCGCTAAAGAGAGATCGATTTCTTTTACCAAACCATTCTCTTCTTCAACCAGTGTTTTTTTCCTCTATTTTTCCTTGCATCACTGGTTAAAGAATACGACATATATTAGTTATTGTAACATTGCTAATATTACCTTATTAACATTATTGTCGGCTTTTAAAATCAGAAAATAGTAAGCTTCCTTTACTATTTTCTGTTTACTTTAGTCTTTAATTGGCACACTCAAACACTACTGAATATATTTACATAATACGTATATATTAACTTACAAATTTATGAATGCAATAATATTTCCAAATTTATTTCAATTATTTTTCTCATTTTCCAAAGTTTGCTATTCAAAATTACTTATTTATTTATTTCCGATTTGTATAAATTTACATTTCATAATAATCTGATTTGGCTTTAAAGAAAGAATAAATTTCAATCATAATTATAAGTATTTTGCAATAAATATTTTAAAAAACGCGTATGATATATATACAATATTGGAGATATAAATTTACCTAACAGTCAAGGTTTAATAGCACTTAATGATTCTAGTTCGTCTCGGACATATCAGAACAATATTTCAAATCACTTTAACGATGCACCATCCACTCCAATACCAACTTTATTATAGTGAGGAGAGATCAGAACTATTTTCATTATTTAGCATTGAAGATTGCGTATCCAACGCTTGCGGGACTTATCTCTGATATTGCCAATAAGTCTTGCGGGAGGCTTGACAACAATGGGACGTGTTATATCAGCCTTAGATATATTCTCATCCAAATTGTGTTGATCTACCCCGTCCTCTTTCTTTAGTTCACTTGCAGGTTCCGCGGGGATGTAATCGAGGGATTCTATAGGTCTTCCAAGTTTGGTCAGTTTATATAAATAGAATGCAGATACCACGAGATATTGAAATACGCCGTAGCATTCTTGCGTTGCATTGACTGTCGTGCGCCGACGTATGGCATTCAACATGCTCCCCATTATTGAACCGCATTGAAAAATTTACTCCATTTTTTTCCTCTTCATCTCGATTTACTAGG
Organism: Synanthedon andrenaeformis; assembly: GCA_936446665.2. Taxonomy (NCBI): domain Eukaryota; kingdom Metazoa; phylum Arthropoda; class Insecta; order Lepidoptera; family Sesiidae; genus Synanthedon; species Synanthedon andrenaeformis. Next base: position 1,086,891 of record OW387798.2, read on the forward strand.
ATTCCTCTATTTTTATTCGTTGATTGATGTTCTCACATTCACAGAAGCTATTTAACTACGAGTTTTATTTATAGTTGAGTATAATTACGTGGCGAGTTTAAAAGTAGAGTCGTTAGTGCTTGATTCATTTCCTTTATGAAAGGTTTTATGGGGAAAAATAAAGTTTTAACCACTTTTGCTGCATCGCCTTAGATCTTAAATTCTATTGCCAACTATTTTTTGCGGTGTTTATTTTTCGGTTCGAAGTATCTTCGGTTCTAAGTAATTTTAATTCGAAGTAATCGAAATATGCATAAAAAATTATATATAAATTTCTAACTATAGTCAACTTACTAAAAATATCCAGTCTAATATACGTAGGTAGTAATTTTCCAAACAAAAATTTAAAACACATATCAAATTAAAGTAAATGTTTGTTTATAAATAAATGAAACAATATAATTAAGTTGTCTGGACTAAATAATTCTGATTTTTTTATTCTGATTTAACTTTTTTTTTACAATTTATAGAATTTTTTAATATGTACTAAGTGCATTCTACATTATTAACTGGCGACTCGTTTTGGCTTCATATACGTAATCTTTTATCGTTATATCAATTATGGAAAACCGTACATAATCCGTTGGGTGGTTTCGAAGTAGCCTTATTCACTCACCGAAAGACAACAGCACACATGCTGTTATTTCACGGTGGTATTCTGTAAGTGGGTGGTTACTGCAGCCAGACGCGCTGCCCAAGTGACTGCGAAACGCCTTGCCATTACTAAATAATTGGAAATAATAAAAAAAAAATGAGTTCCACACATGAAAAAGTCCCCAATAGTACAAGTACCAATACCCAGTACTCATAAAAGCAAGGAGATTTTTAATTGTTTCACTCATATGTACTGCAATAAGCCATAAACTGCAGTTGACGATCGTACATTTTTAAACAAGCAATGAAATAAATTCAATTTCCCACAATAAAGTTGTAAACCGCCCGTTTCTTATTTAACATTTTATTTATAGATCTGGCAACACAGGTAGATCTCGCAAATTATTATCTTTAGTTGTTTCTTTTTTCAAAAACCAACAATCGCCAGCATAAAGCCTCTTTACGGTCTGTTTCAACTATCATTTGGTCCTTCCTCTCATTGTCTGGCGATATTTTTTACGTTTTTCCCCGCCCGCAGTCATTTCACTACTTTTTCCCTTTTTCAACGTTGTTGCCAGATTTGAAAACGTCGCTTTTTATATAGATTCTTCTATATAAGAAGCATGTTAAAGAAAAATATGTAGTTGCGAAATTTTCTTTATACTTATTTCCTAAGTAATATTATAATTATGCTAAAGTGAGTTTGTTAGTTTGTTAAGTATGTCTTAACATACACGTTTTCAGGGACAGAAAAAGATATAGGGTACCTTTCATTCATAAAAAGGTACTGTTCCTGATAGAATATAATCAAATATGTAGTTTAACTACTCAAAAAATTTATGACGCATCAAAGTTGGAATCATAGAGTAAAAAATGAAACTTAAAAAAAAAAATTTTTAGCTTTAAATGTTTGATTAAAGTTAAAAAAATGCGAATAATATTGAGTTCAATAACCGTTTAAATCTCAATAATAGATATCACCAAACTGCTTTATTTTTTTTAATTTCGAGACTGGTTTTAAAAATTTGCCTGCGAATTCGCAACACCATGCGAAAATGAAGCGGTATAATTTGCAATTATTATGCAAAACGATATAGATTATGTAAATTTTCATATTACAACGTAATACAAATATGTCTATACGAAATGACGAACTAAATTGTATTTGCGATCTATGGCCAATATATTGGACCCGTTTTTAATTAAACTCTCTGCCAGAGATGAATCCCTGGTAATACCTACTAATATTTAATTTCACTATACGAAACTAATTTCTAGAGGGGTCTTCTGCTAAATCACGCATGTGTTACGTGTTGCCATATTTAAAATTTAAATTGATATTTTACAGTAAAAAGTGTAAATTTTCTGTGAAAGAGTTAATACTAACTGACTAACTAACTGAGTTAATACTCCATGACTGACATGTTTTATAATTAAACATCTAACAATTACCTACGTTACTGCAAAAAGGTAGGTAAAAACATAGTTTGTAATATTTTAAAAGCAAGAAAAACACTTCTTGAATAACATTTTGGGCGATTACTTGTATGCCATTGTAGGAACGGTTTTGATATTTTTTATCAATTATATATTATAATAAACAGAATATTTGATTTAATCAGTTAAATTAATACAACGGAAAATTAATGTTAAACAGTACCTATACAGATTAAAAGTGTAGTGCCTAACATGTAGATATTATTGTTTTTTACAAGTTTCATTAACCTGCACCGTTATTTTGAAGATTTGAAGAAATGTCTCAAATTTTTTCGTTACTTTTAAAATGTTACACGCTATACATTCTTATTTTCATAGCAAGGTATACGGGGATAGTGCGCATTTACTGTTAATCCCTCTATGAAAGGGTCCCCCAATTCAAATAGGAACCCCCTGGGTTTATGGACCCCTCATCAGTGATTAGCGCTTTAATATCGCTTGAGGCACCGCATATTTCACACTGAACATGAAATGTTTAAAACCTCTTGAGACATGAATTTTATCGGTGTTATACATATTATGCAGAGCATTTTGAAAGGAATCGAATTTAGAATTTATACTAATATTATAAAGAGGTAGTTTGTTTGTATGTAGGAGATAATCTTTAAAACTTCTCATCGGATTTAAAAAAAATCACTTCCATGAAAAATTACATAACTGATGGTGAAAACCGCATCAAAATCCATGTCGTGATTTAGGAGGTTAGTGGATATACAGATAGACAGACAGACGCGGGCAGCTCAATTTTTTCTATATAAGGACAAGGAAGTCAAAATAACTACCTACACAGTATTAGGTCTTTTTCATTATGGTGTCCTCAGGAAATTGAGTGTTGTACCTAAAAATTTGTTTCTTATTAATTAATAATAAATACAATAATAATATAATAATAATAAAAGCTCTGTAGTATTAAAATATTATCAACAAGCACTCAAAGGAGGGCTTACTCCTGAAAAGAGATATCTAACAGTCTACTTTCAGGAGCAGAAGAACTGAGTCTATGACCGTTGAATATGAAGGACTTTTTAAGTAAAGGTCAGGCTGATGATCCACACGATGGTGTGTGGCTACTGTCGTTTAATAAAACAAGAAACATCAGAAGGGTACAGGCGCGCTGCTACTAGGCAAGAACTGTATATGTAGTTAGGTACCCAGACTGTATGGGGTTTCACATTTAGCTCTTTCTAGAACAAAGTTTCTATAGGGAAAAAGTTTTACTGTGCTTAGAATAATAAATAAACAGGGATTAGGAGAGGAAACACAACAACACATGTTATGTTCGACTGTGGTCTGTAAATGGGTACTATTATTTATTCTGTGACATGGATGAATATTGCAGTCATACTGCAAAATGCTACCCTGGTACTACTAACGAAATGAAATTAGCGAAAGCAGACTCAAGAAAAAAAAAACATTGTTTGCTTAGAACGAACTTGAATTGTCGGTAAAAAAAAGATGAATCATAATTCAGTTAAATGTAGTAATAATGAAGTGAAATCGAAAGCGAATAAAAGCTTGTAATAACATATATAAACTAACAATGAAAAACTTTCTCTCGTCATTCTAAAGTGACCTGTCAAAACAATAGTTAAGTATGACTGACAGGTTAATGTCTCAATTCGCGGTCATTGTTCGCTGTTTTTTTTTTAATATACCTATTTGAGCGTTAAAATTTTGAACAGTAGATTTATTTTATGTTTATAAAATATGCTACTATAACTTTATTATGTTACCTTTTATGTTAATATTATGATTTTATTAAATACTAGCTGTTACACGCGACTTCTATAGGTTAAAGAATTTTCAAAATTGGTCCAGTAGTTTTTGAGTTTATTCATTACAAACATATTATACAAATCTTCTCTCTTATATAGATTGTGGCAGTAGGGCACACTGCTTTTTGCCATCATTTAGCCAACCCTTCTGGCGGCAGTAACCACCCCTTTACAAAAGATCACCGTAAAATAATTGTGTGCTGTTGTGTTGTCAAGAAATAGCAAAAAGAGGCGCAGACGAAGTCACGGGCAAAAGTTATAGTATTTAATGATGAAGAATTGTGGCTTGTACTAATCTGTGGCTAAGGTTAGAATATGGACTATGTCAAAGAGTGACACGTTCTGTGATTGCAATGATTGAAACTTGGTTATATCTGGCTATTATTATTCTTAACCAATAAATAAAGGTCAAAACCCTGTAAAACTAAAAAGAGTAGGATTTAACAGGATCATTTAGAGTGGGCTATATATTACATGTGGAACCCTAATTTTATGCAAGCCATATTTGGTCACTATTATAACTGTCATCAGTCATTACACGATAATAGCTTTATAATGTAGTTTGCGAAACTAGATTTTAACTTTAATATCCCCACTAAAATACAGGGTACAATGTTATTTGTAACAACACTTTAATGTCGTATAATTGAGGAAAGAATTCCACCGAGACATCTTTCGAGCAGTTATTAAGTGAGCCTAGCCAGACATTATATATGTCCGATTGTGTCACAGAATAGATAATAACAAAGTACAGTATAAAATTGATGACGTCACAATTTAGGTTTAGAATTTTAGGTTTAAAATTGATGAAGTACTTACTTGCTATGACAGTAGGTGTTGATTAGAGTTAGCTATTCGGGCAAAGAAACACTTAAACTATATTACGTCGGAAATGTATCGAATATCGCAATTAAATGATATTGTATAAATATCGCTTCCGCCAACAAGTCATCTTAGGTACATACTTTTTTAAAATAATTTTTATTAAGCTTTGTAACGTTGGAAGAGACTTAACATTTATTTATATTCTAGCGACCCGCCTCCGGCTTCGCACGTATACTTTTCACGGGCATTTTTTCGAAATTTTCTCTTCATAAGAATCTCCCTGGAAATTCGATAATTACTTTAAAAAAAAAGTCGAATTGGTCCAGCCGTTCTTGAATTTTGCACTTAGCAACATTAGGGATTCATTTTTATTTATACAGGACTAGCGGCCCGCTCCCGGCATCGCCCGGGGTGCATTTTTTTTAAACCTTCCCTGATTATCCCTCTATCCATGAGTGAAAACAGAATTAAAATCGGTCTAGCCGTTCTCGAGTTTTTCGCTTAGCAACACATTTAGGGATTCATTTTTATATTATAGAGAAAAGAAGACTGTGATTTTTGTATTAAATAATTTTGGGTATTTTTTTTGTTACAATAATTTCATTTAAGTATGTTTTAATTTAATTTGCCAAGGAAATGCGGGCACTTAAATTTATAATCGCTTGCAGTCACTTAAGTAAGTTAAGTTACCAGACTTTATTCTGTACCAGGTGAACATAAATATAAGTGAGCTACATTTTATTTATATCAAATAGTTTCCCATGTTCTAGGTCCGTTGGCATTAGAAAGTACTTGAAAAGTACCTAATAGGTGGTCACCGATTTGTTGGAAGATTATCCCATCAAATAACCATTACGAGACCACCCTAACGACGGAATCATAATGATCGTACAACAATATCGACTCTATCAATATAACATTTTGTAACTTCCTTTTTTGCTCTTAATTTCAAACTTAATTTTAAACTTTTTAAACACAGTTTACTTACTTAAATTTACTCAACTTAAATGACTTAGTTTACTTAACTAAGTTCTACTTTTTCAAGTAAATTCACTTGGAAAATAAGTTTATAAATAAGGAAAGTTATAAGTACAGTAAGTATTTCCTCATTTTGTATATTTTTTTATGTAATTCAGTAATTTATCGACTCGCTAAGGTTTTTACACACGTCATGTATAACTGCGAAGCTATTCGTGGAAACATTTAAAGTACTGTGAAATGAAAGTCAATATTAACAATATTATTTAACATGAAACATACAATATGTTAAAATTTAACGACATCTTAACAGTGCATTATGATAAACAGTTAGCGCAACGAGTCAACGGCTTTTCGGACAATTATTACAGTAACGGTTTATACTTAATTGCCTTCACTAATTGACAATTGAGAATTCGCACAGATATCTGCAGTTTTTAACAGATTTTTTTGGCTGCTATATTAGTCAATTTATTTATTTATTTCATATTATTGCGCTCTACATGTATTTTAAAGCAAGCGTATTAAATGAAATTATATTTTTCCACTATTTTGTTCTTAATTACAATTCTTCTATTATTTAAAAATTTTAAAATCTATGTTAATCGCTTTGTGTACGTTTTGACACATATTTTTAACTAAATGCGTCTTTGTTAAATGTTAAATCGAGCAAAAAACGAATCGCGATTTCAATGGCGCTTTTTAGTTAACCAAAAAAATACCGTTAGCCTAAATACTTACTTATTCAATATATTATGAAGAAAATCAGACAGATTGGTTCCAACAATATCTACTTAATTTCTTTTTTATTATTTGGCTTTTTTGTGAGTTTGAAAAAGTTTTTTTTTAATTACTGATTTAGGGAAAATGATGATTCATTGGTGTATTTGCATGCATTTTTAAATCAGTTTGAAAAATGAAATTATTTAAATGAAGTACATTTAGGTGTAGTAATTAAAATAATGAAATACGTTATAAATGAATACCAATATTATATAATATATTTTTAATAAGGAGATTTTAAAATAAATACTTGCACGACGACGTTTAAAATATGCAATGATAACATGTTCTAAATTCAAATTTAATGTTGTTATATTTATAGCGTGAATCAAAGAACGTTGGCGCGAATCTATAGGTAAAAATTCTAAAACAATATTCTAAAACGTTGGCGTCTCACGTTTTAGAATATTGTTTCTAAACACGTGGGATATGGCAAAATTATAGGAAATTTGTCTGTCATGTCAAATGTCGATCAAACCAGTATGCGTCTCCGAGCACTAGGCGCTCAGAGGCCACGTGAAAGTCATACAAGTATTGTCTGCGGTACTACTTTCCTCCGTGCATTCTTCCGGGTCACGGGTCACGCCCCGACTCAAGGCTGGTCCGATGCAGCGACCTCTTTGATTTTATGATAACCTAGTACTTGTATGTGTGTCACCTTCCAAAGGAGGCATAATTTACGCAAACTTTTTGACATTTTAATTTTTTTTTATTATGCATTTCATTACATTGCCAATATAAAAAATTTGGTGAAAAGTAGGTTAGAGATTGCAATAAAAATAAAATGCTCGTATACATAAAATATGGCGTAATTAACTTTAACGGGCTTCGAAAGGTGGAATTTTGTAAATCTCACCTTCCTTCCATCGCTATACCACGCTCTATCAAATCGAAATATGTACTTTAAGTTGAGCTTTGTTAGTTGTGAATTACATTACCAACATGCTTGTATTGTTAAAAATTGTTGTCGAGTTTTTTTTTCTCTCTTTCTTAAATTATTTGTCATGACCCCCTGAGAAATTTATCTAATGCAGAAATATACTTCACATGGTATGTATTTATTTATAGTTTTTATTCTCACTTTAAGTTAATTAATACCTTTATTGGAGAAGTCCGCACTTAACACAATAACAGTCAAGTCCTTTAACATAGGAAAGCACAATAGTACTAACATGGTTCAATAAGTGGAAATACAATAAAACAAAACAAGATGAGAGATCCAAAAGTAAACGACATGCGGCATTACATACCTTTTTGTGTAATTATATCCTGAATCCATTTAATATTGCAATCCCATATCGCGTGCGCAAAGTATTAAATATCAAGTGTGACAGGTTGATATGAAACAACTGGTACTGTTAAAGCTCGGATTTAAGCTTGCGCGGGCGCTGACCGGGTGACACACTGCGGAGTAGGGTAAACGGCCCAACTGTCGACAGTACTGGAATAACTGCTTATTGGTTTAACTTGATATGTTTATGGGTAATCACATTTACCTCATTCAGTCGGCAGATACTTAAAAAAAATGTAAAACGGACATACTTAGATGAACCTTGATGAATGACCCAGCCAAACCTAAAGATTGAATGACAAATAAAGTTGAAAAATATTTAAATAAGGTTCTTTAAATTCATTTACCATACGAATTTTTTCAATTCACCATGATACCACATTTTCTGGTGTCTAAGCATTTAATTTGTGAACTTAAATATTAAATAACCATTAACAAAAAGACGGGAAGTTAACCAACATAAGATATAGGCAACTCCGGTATCTGTATGATAAATTATAAAGTATATCCAGCTGTTAGCTTCACACTTAATACAATCAGATAAACCAAAACTCAATTTTGAAATGGATATCCATTGCACTGAGATTCATCAAAAACCATGAACTCCGAGAACACTTACTAGAACCCAATGTCTGAGGAAATTGAGATAAATGCAAAACGCTATAATAAAACCAATGACCAATAAACTACCCTAACCGTTTGTGGCTAAACTCACGTGGCTAAACAAGATCACGTCAGAAGACTAAAGATTAACAAGTTTTTCGTTCCTTTACTAAAAAGGTACAAAAGGCATTAAATTTTCAAGGCTGGGGTGGCCTTTACTTTTTGTTAAGTTCTGCACCTCAATAAGTAAAAATTGAATCGTGACTCCAAGTTGCATGTGAAAGGGCATTGAAAAGTGAAAACTTAGAGAAAGTGCAACTTTAAGTGCGTTAAATACATCACACTATCGGCTCTGCAATTTGCAATTCTATGCATTAGACAAAATGCAATCATTAATGTCGCTTGGCTCTTGTACTTGGCTTTGAGTGGCTTTCACATTCATCTGACTCATTGTCGAGTTTTGGAATGTGATTTAAAGAACATTGCGAATTGTACTCATATATAACGAGGATTTTGCCTGACATTGGTACGATAGTAGCCAGTTACGATTGAGTAGACTGTAGGGTTTTCTACCATATAGTCCTATTTATGCTGTAAACTCAAGAAAAGCTGTACCAATTTTCTTCAAATATTTGTTAAAATCCGAGGAAGATTCTTATAAAGAGAAAAATTAGAATAATTCCCTTGCAAAGGGGGTTACTAGTTTTAATAATAGTAATAATAAAGTAATAGAATAAATAAGTGAATAAGATTTATAAAGTATTTCAGTACCTTTTGCACGACTTAATGAGTTGTCAAAACTTTCCTCATAGCCGCCGTAACTAAGGTTTTAAGGACAAAAACCTAATCCTTTCATCGGCTAGGAGATCGGCCAAGATTCCTTATGCCATCCACTCTTCAACCACCTCCTCTCCAGGTTAATTGGTTACTGCGAGATGTGCCCAAAGTACTTGACTCTGATAGCAGGTGGCGGTGGGATTAGTGTTACCCTAATCACATTTTTACCCAAAAAAATTCTCTATTTTATTTTATAATTGATTTTTTTTTGACATCTCAAAATTTTGTTGTAAAAACGTTTTAGTAAACCGTAAAGATGCTAACGCACGTTTTTTTTTGTATTTTCCCTTAACCCATCATTATTTGACCATATGTCACGAATGCATAATGCATCTGTGAATTTCCCTAACTCTGGTCCATTGTATGATAATCGTATTGCACATTGCACAAACGTTAACTGAATTTATTCTTTGTTCATTTGATATTATGTAAGCACCTATTAAGTCTGTACGTGATCAATATTTTGATGCATTTTGCATTCTGAACCCTCCACAGACTTTGTTTATGGTCCTTGAATTTTAGTAAGCTTTCTTATTGTAAAATATCACCATGAAATGATAGCTTTTTTGATACCTAACATGAATAAGGGATACTAAATTTAATTTTACTAATAAATTATTCTATTAGGGTCCTTTATATATATTTATATGATTCCCGGTTCAAACAGTTATACATACTTAAAATTCTTTGAATGCAGTTCTTATTGTTTTTAAAATAAAAATGAAGTCTTCTTTTAGTAAAATTTTCTTTCTACAGTATTTAAGGACCTTTCCCTCCATGTGGCAAAGAGGTGGCACATCAGATATAATATGTATAATACTATAATATATAATATCATATTGATATTATAATATATATTATATTAGAATACATTATAAGCAGCGCATTTAAATTGCTCTAATTACCTCATATAGGCGATGTTAGTAATTTATGGTAATTTCTACCATCAAGCGGCTGCCGTCTATGAAATGTCTATAAATTTTCTCTGACTCAGAAATAGTACTAACAATGTTACAGTGAAATCTTGTAGGGTCTGAGTTTTAGTATAAAAATATGTTATGATTGATCTTATTCATAATATCCTCGTTTATCGTTTAGGAGAAATCAGCGGAGAAGCAGACAGAAGCTGAATTTTATTTTATTTTATTAAGTAAAACAAACAATTACACCATGTAAAGTAAATTAGAAAAAAGAGAAACATATATAAATGTAGATAATAGTGCAATCAACAATATTTTCCACGAATTAGTATACAAACTTTATACAAGAGAGGATATACAAAAATACAACAAAAAACAGACATTTATACACCAAGATGTATTTAAACAACAAAGTTTAAATAAAAATTTATTCAGATATTTGATATTCAGAACATAGTTAATGCCCACACAAGTTTGAAGTCGTAGTTGATTTATGACATTTTTTGTATGCAATTAATTATAACAGTTATTTTTCTATTGTTTCAGAAGTTCAACAATATGGACGACTAGGTGATCCCTGTACAGTGGAACGAATTATTGAAATTTAGTGACAAGAAGACTGATAGTGTTATTTTGTTCAAAGAAAAAATTCTTTCGTGTGTGTTCAAAATCATGGAATTTAAAGTTAATTTTTTGCGTATTGCAGCCTTCCTTGTGTTCGGTGAGTTTTCTTTTTGATTGTAAAGCAAATCGTTCTATTAAAAAAATAATAATAATAATAGAAAAACATAACAAATTTTTTATGATCTCTTAACAAGTTGAAGTTTTTTTTTAATATATTTACTGCCACCCCTTTTTATTAGTATAACTAGCGACCCGCCTCCGGCTTCGCTTTAATGTAATTTTCCGAACATTTTTCCAATTTTTCTCTTCCAAACAGCCTTTCTCGGTTTATTTATTTATTTTGTTTCAACAAAGTTCGGTTATTCGGTTAAAACATATACGAATTAGTCCAGCAGTTCTTGAGATTTGTGCTTAGCAACACACTTAGCGATTTATTTAGCTTAATTAGAATAATATTCTTAAGATCGCAATAAGCGAAAAAGTTTCATTGATCAAAAATATTTACTTCTTTGCAAGTTTAATTATTTTATTTTCTCCCGTGTCTCATTTAAATAATATTCATTTAATACACATTTTGTATATATTTTGTGGACAATATAGGTACTAGAATTTGTTTGTTTAAATTTTTTATTATTATTTATACTTATAAAATATTTTGTCCTATCTGACTATCAACGTATTGCTTTTAGCGGAAACTATTAAGTCTACAAAGCTGAAATTTGGAACATAGGATTATTTTGTTGACTAAGCATCCGTTAAGAACAAAATTTTGAAAATTTCTTCTCTGAACAAAGCCTTAGCCATATATTTAATATTAATTCTCTTAGTTTCTTAGTTTAATCAATCTTGTCACTGATAAATTTAAAAAAAAAGTTGATCTGTGGTCGCAAGTACTGTAATAAGAGTCTCTTTGCAAACTATTTCTGTTTCATATCTCCGCTAAGACAAAACCTGTTTGAAGACTTTCAATTTTATTGCTCGTTAGATAGCCTATGTAAGTTTATAAGCGGATATAATTTTATTTATAACTTTATTTATATTATTTAATTGAGAGGAAGTGTTTGTTACGATCGAAAGATAGGAGAGATGCAACTTCCTTGTTTAATTACACTACATAAATTTTATACCAAACGACCCTGTTGTCAACACTTTCTCCATTCATTTGGACTAATAAAAATTTGACAATATTTTATTTGTATAATTACGAGTAAGATAAGATATTATCACATCATTAGCTGTTTCTGCATCTTCGGTATTTATTTTTTTACTAGTTGGTGTCCACGACTTCGTCCGCGTTGAAAAATATTAAGTAGCCTATCCTGTGTCCCGTACGTCCAAATGTTTATCAACCAAGTTTCATGAAAATCATTTAATTCGTTTCAGAGTTATGGAGGAACATACATACAGAAAAAAATTCTAAAAATGGTCAATTTAGTTTCAGTATCATGTATAGAGCCTATAAACACGATATCTCTGAAAACAAAGTAACTTACTCAATGACCGACCCTTACAGATTTATTATTAGTATTGATTATCTATACAAAGGAGCACTCCTCCCAAACTACGCAACGGATTTTTATGCTCTTTTGATTTTTCCACGGAATTTTCATATACATATACATAACATATATAGTAAAACCTAATTAAATCTGAAAAAGGATCCAACGTTATCGTTTCACGTATTAATATATTGTCTATGCTGAGCTTTACTCGCTCACCCAAACGACAGCATACAAGCTGCTATATCACTGTGGTCAACTGTTACAAGTTGGTTACCGGCGCCAGAAGAGTGAAAAATTTATGACTTCGGAATGAAGAGTGACATGTAGTCTGTCACTCTTTGAAAAATAATCTGAATCATCATACAAAGCAGTGAGGTCAAATAGCTGGGTTACTTGCAAGGAGTAATTGAAAACAATTACAAGTGAAATTCCGTATCCATTTAAGAGTATGAACGTCCTACTAATATCTTATCAAGTTATTATTATTATTATCTTTAAGAAAGTTCAAAAATCAAAGTTTTTCAAAAGTGAAAACTGTCCATATTCAATTTCCAAATCGAGCTTTCAATTGGAGCAGCTTGCCTTGAGCAGGTCGTAGCAATACATAAAAAAAAATGCCAATTTTGAGATATATGTGTATATATATGAATGAAGATTTGGATGGAATCAAAAAGGTGAAATTAAAATTCATAACTGATACAATTCATTTCTAAAATGTGTAGAATTTGTAGCATTTTTGCGGGTTGAATTCTTATATAATTACTGACTAAAAGCCAAAAATGTTTTTCCAATGAAAACATCTTAGCTGTTTTTATTTAAAATTGGATTGTCAAAAAATATTATCTTACTAGCTGACGCCCCCGACTTCGTCCGCGTTGAAAAAGAAAAAAGTAGCCTATCCTGTGTCCTGCACGTCTAAATGTTTATCTACCAAGTTTCATGAAAATCAGTTAATTCGTTTAAGAGTTATGGAGGAACATACATACATACATACATACAATACCTACACTTACAGATTTATTATTAGTATTGATGATTGATGATAAAGGTCTTTCTAAAATATTGGAATTGCTCGCATAAGTTTTTTTAATATTATTTTCGCGAATTAAAATGAAGTGGCGCGAATGTCTTGCTATGCATTCTGTCTTCGTTTATTCGCATCATAGTAAGTTGAGACAACAGATTCTCCCTAATACCCTATTACTTACTTATTTCACTAAGCTCAGAACGAATACAATTTTCACACACAAACTAACAAAATGAATGGAACCTACTAGCCTTTGCATTTAGGTTCAATATTGCACAGTAAATTTTTATATCTCATCTGTGATAACCTAACAGATTTAAAATTGGAAGGTTTTTCTAAAATACTTTGTGAAGTATGAAAAAAGTAATAAAAGTAGCCAATTAAAACTTGAGTACAGAACTTAATTTAAATTATAAGCTTAAAAACAAAAGTTTTTGTAGAAAATTTTATTAATGTGACGAGAAAGGTAATTTAATCGTCCAAAACACACTATTGTTATTTCATTATTAATTTATTATTATTATTCTATTATTATTATGTGCTATTAGATTTAGAATTTCTATTGAAAAGTATATCACTATTGTTTTTAAACGAGCAAATCCATGTGTAAAGACCAGTGTCACCATACTAAACATATTTGTTTATGGCATGACCGCGTCACTAATGATCCACGTTAGTTAGATCAATGATCTATAGATCGTGATCGATGACGCGTGCGCGTTTAGCCCGCTCGGATGCCAATAACCGTTACTGCGACACCTTATTGATTAATTATGTTTTTTGATATTTTTTGTCTGCATTTTTACTGTTTAATTAAGTATGTGGGTGTAGGCAGGCGCCTCAGTGTTTCAAGATTGATCGTATCGCTATATATGATAAAAAAGTTTGTGTGTTAATTTTGTTTGTGATTAAATGTCGTGTCACGGTTTTAGACACGTGAACTCTTTTTTTTTTGACTCGAAAATTGTCCTTAAATTTGCTTCCATAGTGGGAGGCAATTAAGAAAAGCGATGATAAGAAAATCATGATATACGGTTTGATGCTGTAGCTACATATCTATCATTTACATTAAAAATTTAATTAGACAGAAAGGATCAAAGATTTTTTTTGCCATATATGGTACATTCGAATTCGTTCGATATAATATAGATATAATATACTTAGCTAAAAGAAAAAGTTACAAGTAACGTCACGAAACAGCCACCCCACATTTTTTGTTTGTTTGTTTGAATTAAACGTTTCAATTAAAACTTAAAATTCATTCAACTTAAAATTATAAAAATTTATGTAAATAACTTATTTACAATTCTCAATAATTGTCATCTAGATGTATTATAAAACTAGCCGGTTCCCGCAACTTAATAAGCCTTTTAGTTTTATTTTAAATCCCACAGGAACCTAATTTTTTTTTCAGGATAAAAGTATCCTATAGTTTAACCGCATTTAAATCGGTTAAGCCGTTTCTAAGATTAACATGCAAAAAGGTACAGAAAAAACAGACCAACAGATGATATTAGGTAAATTTTTCTGCAGTTTAATATTTATTAAACACATAAATGCCTTCACGTAGGTATTGAAGCGCGTCCGAGACTTTGTAACAAATGCGAAAAGTTAGCGGTAAATATACTTACAGGATGAATATTTTATACTTGTTTAATATATACTAAACGATGTTTTATTTTTATTATATTTAATTATTTTAAATGTTGAATTTCTATGTCTATTTCTGTTTAATTGCTGAATTCCCATTTTATTATTATGGGTATTATAAAAAAAAGCTTTTTCTCAATACCCTTTGCCATACAAATTGCGTCTTCTAAATTATTCGTGCCATATCGTCTTCACACTAGTCTAATAGATAAATATCTCATGTATGATCCCATCATTTAATTTTATCTCCGACTTAAAGATCACATTGTTAGATTAATTAGATGACAATTACTTTAAATATATTGTATTTAATAAAACTTGTTTTATTAGCTTGATTTAAATAATAGTTGTACCCGAGGACTGTATTTTATAAGGATATTAATCGAATAAAGAACACATTTAAATTAAAAATTTTACGTAAAAGTTAAGGATGCTAAAAGCACAATTCCACCATATATAGTAAATTAAACACATCCTGTATATATCGTAATATCTTAAACGCGCATAACATCTTTAAGCGCCAACCCACATAACTCGTTTTGACGTAAACTAAATGTAAAATGTCCGGCAAAATGGCGGAGGCGTCACTTGCGAATTTTGATATGTAATCGTCATAATAGCTGTTGTGTTTATTTGATTGAATATCTTAGATCGTACACATCAAAATGAATAAGAACAAAGTGGTCTATCTCGCAAATAGTGGCAGAAACCACCCCCTTACGCATGTGTGCTTATTGTGTTGCCTTGTGTGAGCCCATTTCCCTATCCCTTACACCCTTACCCTTAATACTAATAACCCTAACCCTTACCCTTACTTACCCTTAATGCTTACAGCAAACCTCTACAGCCCACTTGCAACACCTGAAGCGTTGCTTGTGTTATAGACGATAGAAACCATCCAACATCAAATTGACGATTTTTACATTAAAAAAAAATAAGTTCCGTCGGCCCATCAAGTCGACATACGACGAACTTGCATTTTCTAGTATTGCCTGTACAGTATACCTACATATAGGCGACAGCATCACCTATCATCCAGTGGACTGTTACACTGTCTGCCAACATTTTATATAAAAAATATAATGCTCTACAACTACCTACAAAAATATTATCTACACCGAATTATTTTTAAATCTTATTATTTTTAAATCTTATCTTTTTTAAATTTTTCTAATGCAATTTTGTTCTCTAAAATGGCATTTTTGTTCTATAATGCAATTTTGTTCTCTAAAATGGCATTTTTTTAATAAATTCTTTTCAACTTTAACTTTGTAGAGTGCATTGTAATAATGTTTTATGTAGAAAGCTTTGTGCAGAGCTTTCAAAGTTAACTTTTTAAAGTTAAAATATGCTTTGTTCTCGCTTTGTATATGCGATTCCTCTGCCATTGTAATGTAAAATTTGTTTAAAATATTTTAATTAATGAATTATTTTTTCCATTGTGGTTACCCGGTGTTTTTACAAACTACTTACCTATAGAAGGTCTTACCCCTCGTCAAAAAAAAAGGTTGCATGGCGGTCAGCGACTTTGTTTATACTATTGAGACTATAAGAGACTCTTAGACTAGATTAGACATAGAATTTTTTTTGAACAGAACCTTAAAAAATAATTTACATTTTAAATGTTGTTAATATTGTCTCATATTTTTAACACTTTATAGTTATTGAGAACTTTTGCCACTTAAAAAACATTATTTCCCCGTTACTCGTTATTATTATATCACATTCGTATGCGCTATACATGTATAATACAATGCCAGATTAATCTTGGACCTTACAGTGTTAACAATACGGTTAAATTTTCAATGGCATCAGTTCACTTGGAGTTACGTTATGAGTTATTTATTTCCATATTATACGTTAATCATTTTATCTTAGTTTGCATGTAAATTTGATATCAAATTAATGCTACCAGTTACCAGTTACCGTTTAGATGGAAATTACGGTAAAATACTATTACTTTTTTTTTTTTACTTTTAAAACTGATCTTTGGAAAGATATTATTGAAAAGTTTACATCCTTACGTCTACACTATAACAATTTAAATTATACTGCTTCGCACGGATGAAATTTTTATATAAATTATATTCACAGTTAAATTAAATTAAATTAATTAAATTAAATTAAATTAAATTAAATTAAATTAAATTAAATTAAATTAAATTAAATTAAATTAAATTAAATTAAATTAAATCAAATCAAATCAAATCAAATCAAATCAAATTAAATTAAATTATGTTTTCCTAGTATTTCGTCCGCGTTGGAAAATAAAAGATATAACGCCTGACTATAAAAGATATAGTCACGTGACCACCGTGACGCTTTTTTGCCTGACATACATTGACGTCTGACATAATATCTTTATTTTTAGATAGCTAGTGCCCTATTGGAATATTTAGCCTATGTCCATCCTGAAATTCTATTCTAACTATTCGCTGCTTAAATTCAAAAGTATGACAAATAAAAAATAAAATAAAAAATGTTTTTATTGCAAAAATACAATCACAAACCTTCATATTGTATGTTGGTAATAGACTTATAGTTGTTTTATAACATATTTAGTATATTTTGATTTTTTTTTAATATTCAAAAGTTATTTATATGATTATATCTCCTCCAGTATTCAGTTTATTATAAAAGTACTTAAATCATTTAATAAAAATATGCTTCTAAGATATATATATATCTAATAAGAAAAAATAGTCAAATAATTTTTTATTTCGATTAGCTCTCCTGTAAAAAAAGTGTAATTTTGATTTGTGGTACTATGGAATTTAAGCAGCATATTGGTAAAAGAATTTTTTAATTCGACAAACGGATAATAAAAAATGATTCCATTAAAAAATAATATTTTATGAAGTTTATACATACAATTAATTTTATACAGTTATAGATTACCAAGGAGTTAAATGATTTTTTTTATATTATAAAGGATGGCAGACAGGCTCACGGTCCACTTGATACTCTGTAGGAATTTGTTTACAGCTCGCTTGAAGAGATTTTATTTATTTTATTTGTTTAATAATTAAAATGAGTTTAAAATAGTAGGATGGGTGTACCAGTCCCAAATCAGGTACCAGTGGGTGACCACTCCCATGTTCCATTAAATAAATTAAGAAATAGAAGGCATTTTATTGTTTAAGAAACAGAAAAAGAAGAATCCAATTGTTTTGTCAGGTTGCCTAGACTTTTACCAACCTTCTAAACAAAATTGTAGCGGGAGTGAACGAAAAATATCTATTGGAACGCACTGGTCAAACTTAGGCACAGTCCCGTTTTTGATATTGTTCGTGAAATGTATAAAAAACTGAAATATCTGGATTCAAATAATTCATCAATATTGCAGCCTTAGTAAACAATAAACAACTTTACATATATATTTCTACCTTAAAACTACATAATATCAGTTCAGAGCATTCCAAAGTCAAAATTTGTCCTTAGGTGGTTTGGGACTGGTACACCCACTACTTTTTTCATCATTACTTCAATTTATCAAGCTTAAAAATATATATCAAACTTAAAATGACTTCAATTACTCTAAAATATTTACTCAAACTTAACTTTCCCATCATTTATTCAAGCATATTCAAACAATATTGCATACAGCTTTCTACACATTCATGGTCAAACACAGTTCACACGTATGGGTAAAATTGTTGATCAAGTTCACTTTCTATGCAAGCCCTTTAAAAATCATTTGGCACTACCATGTTAATTTTACCATGGACACCATCAAACCTTTCACTGTCTCTACCTACTTCCTTCTACCTTACATTGTTCCTTGGAATTAACAGAAATTAAGTTTTCACTTAATTTCACTTAACACCGGATCTGCCCTTTAAAGTATTTAAAACTAGTTGCTGTACGCGACTTCGTCAGTATAACTAACTTTATAACCTATGTTAATTCATTATAAACATACAAAAATACGAATTTTCTCTCTTTATAGTATTAGAATAAGTATACATTTCATTCGGGGAGTAGCAATTATAATATTATAACTTTCTTCAATTACCTACCTAGTTTAGACACAAATTGTTTCACTTCATATAAGGCCATTTTTAATGCTAGATTTAAAATCATAATATAATGGAGATGATATAGAGAATGGATTTTCTAATCGTCCTTAACAAATTGGTATTTTTTCAAAGATCCTGAAAGTACCTCGGATGATTACAAAATTTGTTGTTAGTTTCCTATTATCCGGTGTTTTGTAATCTTACTAGGATTTTTGCAAAAACCCGTTTCTTACGATTATACTGCGATATACACAATTGCAGAAAATGTCATCCAGGAGCGGTAGTGGCTAGTAAAATAAATAAATAAAAATTCTAAATTAAATCTTTCCCAAGTTAAAAAGGAGGGCATTCTTTAAAGCTCAACATCATATAAAATTCCTGGTACATATAAAGGCAAAACGTTTTACTAAGAAACCTTTAATATCTGGAGCGATTACGGTACAGTTGATTTATAAGAGTCTCATCTCATTCACACGCATTCGCTGTCTCTTTCTTTGGTGTCAGAACTTAAAGATGGATGCGTATAGGCATATTATGAAGCTATTATCTTCTTTTGAATATGACAAATGTAGGGTAAACATATAGCAAAAACTGTATAGGGATAATTAAGTTCATAAACTAGATCATCATAACCAGCCATGTTTTACGTGTACGTTACGAGTAATTTTTTTTTACAATGTATTCATTTTTGCTGAGCGTATTATATTATTTCGTATTATTTTATACGACGAATTCGAATATATAATGTCTATATACAAAAAAAATCTTTGATCCTTTAACTATCGAGTGGTGTAATTAAATATTGGAGGTAAATATTAAGAGCAGGCCCCACGAAAACAATTCCTACGCTCGCTCCGCCCACGTCCCGCCACCCGAGAGTTACAAGTTGCTCGGCGGCCCTCTAGGATTTTTTTTAATATATCGCAAGATACAGCTTACGTAAGGTTGAATATTGCGTACATTATTTGAAGCATGATTTGGTGTGCACTAGCTCGGAACTAAACAACGTAAGTCTCAAAATTGATTTCGTTAATTATAGGAGTAAAAATAAACCTAAGTTTATTTTATTTTGACAATCACTGGTAAACAATGTTTCCTTGCTACGAGCAGTTTTTTGGCGATATAACTCAAGCCGTTTAGTAGAAAAATGTAATATTCTCCGGAAAAGGCGCCGATTTCGATCAAAAAATGTATCGAATGAAAATCACCTAATTATGTTTCTGACTTGATAATCTACAGATAAAGGTCTCAAAATATATATATGTAAATTCCACATTGATCAGATATGTGGTTGACTCAGCACATTTATTTAAAGTTCCCTTAGTTTCATAGGGCCTGGCCTTAAGATAGGTATTCTCTGACAATATCTAAACTGTATTCTAACGGAATAATTGCCTCTCACTTGTAGCGTGTTCATACACTTCATACATCACTCCTGGATGCGCTACTAACCTGGATAACGCCTCAGATCCTGTATTTTATATATTTTTCGGCCTACATGTCATTCACGTATCATTTACATCACATTTTTCCCTTGTTTCCTTATTATCTTACCGACAGCCTGTTTTCAGAATGTCTGGTATACTTTTTCCTACATTTTATCATACGTTTTACATGCATTTAGTCCTCATATAATTTCAAAAACGTAAATTTATATATTTTTGACATAATCTCTTTGTTTATTTATTTCGTCGCCATAGTTCCCATAATATTTTGACATCATGCTTTCTCATTACATTGTTGCTTTCTCGCTCATTTTTTATTCCTTTTTATATACAACCTCACCTCTAAATTCGAAATGTCCTGGCCATATATATTTATTTAATTTTCAAAATATTATTTCGAAGGTTTTCCAGCCGGCTAGACTGATGAAAATCAAGCAGGGTGTTGTCGCTCCTCTCTGCGATACAATATTAAAATTTGGCCTGTCTTGCCTCTATCTGCTTCGTGTCATTCCGGAAGTCGGTGCTGAGACTCCGGACGCACTTCTCTACAGCAAAGTTCACTTCGCGTCGTTCCGTGAGTCGGCGCAGAGACTCCGGACGCACCCATCGCCGCTGCCCGGCTAGCTCAGTCGGTAGAGCATGAGACTCTTAATCTCAGGGTCGTGGGTTCGGGCCCCACGTTGGGCGCCAAACTGTCGTGAAGCGACAGTTAAAATAAAAAAATGAAATAGATATTTACAGATATATTTCATAGAATATTTACAAATAATATATATAAAAAAAAATGGATGAATTGAAAGTTGTGTAGAGTGTTATGAATGAAGTACAGGTGAATAAATAAAGATTAAAAAAAAACAGCGTCTGGGGTGCAGTGGTGAAGTGCGTCCGGGGTCTCAGCACTGACTCCCGGAACGATATGATGCCGACGGGCAGCGGCGATGGGTGCGTCCGGAGTCTCAGCACCGACTCCCGGAACGACACGATGCAGACGGGCAGCGGCGATGGGTGCGTCCGGGGTCTCAGCACCGACTCCCGGAACGACACGATGCAGACGGGCAGCGGCGATGGGTGCGTCCGGAGTCTCTGCGCCGACTCACGGAACGACGCGAAGTGAACTTTGCTGTAGAGAAGTGCGTCCGGAGTCTCAGCACCGACTTCCGGAATGACACGAAGCAGATAGAGGCAAGACAGGCCAAATTTTAATATTGTATCGCAGAGAGGAGCGACAACACCCTGCTTGATTTTCATCAGTCTAGCCGGCTGGAAAACCTTCGAAATAATATTTTGAAAATTAAATTTAGAAAATAATAAATATATATGGCCAGGACATTTCGAATTTAGAGGTGAGGTTGTATATAAAAAGGAATAAAAAATGAGCGAGAAAGCAACAATGTAATGAGAAAGCATGATGTCAAAATATTATGGGAACTATGGCGACGAAATAAATAAACAAAGAGATTATGTCAAAAATATATAAATTTACGTTTTTGAAATTATATGAGGACTAAATGCATGTAAAACGTATGATAAAATGTAGGAAAAAGTATACCAGACATTCTGAAAACAGGCTGTCGGTAAGATAATAAGGAAACAAGGGAAAAATGTGATGTAAATGATACGTGAATGACATGTAGGCCGAAAAATATATAAAATACAGGATCTGAGGCGTTATCCAGGTTAGTAGCGCATCCAGGAGTGATGTATGAAGTGTATGAACACGCTACATTTCCCCGACAACCCCAGAAAAATTTTCGACCGAGAAAATTTTGATTAAAAACCAGACAGATCCAGGGGACACAGCTTTGCAGATTCATACATCATCAGACATGCTCAAGCATTCATCTTCAAACACACCGTCTTCTATCATTCTGGTACGGGTGGAGTTCACATTCAATGACTGCCACTCGAAAAGGGTGATCCCAAATGACGGGTAAGGCTTATTTAAGGAGTTGTCAGCCGCTCCTTTGTAAAAAAATAATGACCTAGGGCTTAATTTAACGAGTAGTCAGCCGCTCGTGTAGAGTGCTAAGTATAGCACTTAAGAGGTGAAGATAAAACTACGTAAGACTCATCTTACATAGTTAAACTTCAAGCTTTAGAGCTTGAAGTGGAGGCTTCGCGGCATTAGTTCATGCGTAGAAGAAATAGAGCCTTTGCTCCAAAACTTTAGTTTACAGGCTTAAAAGCTTGTATAATAAAATAAAATAAAATTTTTGAATAATGAATAAATGAGATGAAATGATGAAACTAGGGTTAATTAGGTTTTAATGTCTTTGATATGCCATTTGCCCTTAGTTCCGTTGGTGTCTTCGAGAATATACACCAACGGTGAAAGCTTTTTAGAAACTTTACACTTGACGAACCAGCATTTCCTAATACTCGATTCTTAAGCCAAACGGTATCACCGACATTAAATTCCTTAAAAAACGTCGAAGTTCATAATGAGCACTATACATAGCGTGCGCTATGTATAAAGTAGATTGAACCTTATTTGTTCCGTAGGTCAAATTTTATTTGTTTAGCCATAATTGCCAAAACACAAAACACAAAAATCAAATTTTAAATGAAATAATCAGAATACAAATAAAGTTCAAATTTACCTTATTTCCTTCTGTAAAGATAAAATGATATTAATGTGTTAAATGTAGTGAGATGAAACAGCAAAATGAAGAAAATAAAATTTCGAAGGTTTTAGATTGACAAAGAAATGTAGGTCCGAAAATAAGAATCCAAAAAAAATGCACTAGAAGAAGTGTTATTTTAGAATTTAGGGGGGTGTGGGAATTTAGAAAAATTAGTTGGGCGCCAAACTGTCGTGAAGCGACAGTTAAAATAAAAAAATGAAATAGATATTTACAGATATATTTCATAGAATATTTACAAATAATATATATAAAAAAAAATGGATGAATTGAAAGTTGTGTAGAGTGTTATGAATGAAGTACAGGTGAATAAATAAAGATTAAAAAAAAACAGCGTCTGGGGTGCAGTGGTGAAGTGCGTCCGGGGTCTCAGCACTGACTCCCGGAACGATATGATGCCGACGGGCAGCGGCGATGGGTGCGTCCGGAGTCTCAGCACCGACTCCCGGAACGACACGATGCAGACGGGCAGCGGCGATGGGTGCGTCCGGGGTCTCAGCACCGACTCCCGGAACGACACGATGCAGACGGGCAGCGGCGATGGGTGCGTCCGGAGTCTCTGCGCCGACTCACGGAACGACGCGAAGTGAACTTTGCTGTAGAGAAGTGCGTCCGGAGTCTCAGCACCGACTTCCGGAATGACACGAAGCAGATAGAGGCAAGACAGGCCAAATTTTAATATTGTATCGCAGAGAGGAGCGACAACACCCTGCTTGATTTTCATCAGTCTAGCCGGCTGGAAAACCTTCGAAATAATATTTTGAAAATTAAATTTAGAAGGTTTTCCAGCCGGCTAGACTGATGAAAATCAAGCAGGGTGTTGTCGCTCCTCTCTGCGATACAATATTAAAATTTGGCCTGTCTTGCCTCTATCTGCTTCGTGTCATTCCGGAAGTCGGTGCTGAGACTCCGGACGCACTTCTCTACAGCAAAGTTCACTTCGCGTCGTTCCGTGAGTCGGCGCAGAGACTCCGGACGCACCCATCGCCGCTGCCCGTCTGCATCGTGTCGTTCCGGGAGTCGGTGCTGAGACCCCGGACGCACCCATCGCCGCTGCCCGTCTGCATCGTGTCGTTCCGGGAGTCGGTGCTGAGACTCCGGACGCACCCATCGCCGCTGCCCGTCGGCATCATATCGTTCCGGGAGTCAGTGCTGAGACCCCGGACGCACTTCACCACTGCACCCCAGACGCTGTTTTTTTTTAATCTTTATTTATTCACCTGTACTTCATTCATAACACTCTACACAACTTTCAATTCATCCATTTTTTTTTATATATATTATTTGTAAATATTCTATGAAATATATCTGTAAATATCTATTTCATTTTTTTATTTTAACTGTCGCTTCACGACACACTATGGAAACAAACTTAAAGAAGTATTGAAGTAAAAAAAAAATTGCCTACTTTAAAACAGTTTGCTGTACAGTAGTCGTGTATTTTATACTAATTAATTTTCCAGACTAGTCTATAAACTTCGCAAACAATTGTTACCCTATCTGTTAAATTACCTATGCATAGAATCTTACAGGGAACACGAGCAATATGTTTGCTTTTTGTTTGTTATCAATTAATTTGTTTTGAAACTAATTTTAATAATAAAGTTATTTATTTTATTGTTTTAATTTCAATTTTATTATTTATTATTTACGAAAGTTATGAAGTTTAAAATTTTGGTCATACTTGATCATAAAAATTCGTATAATACATTTGGATCATATGCGGAAACATATAAATCATGTAACCTAATGTTGTCTTACACTTTGATATTTCACATATATACTTTTTAAGGTTTTGGTCTAGCCATAAACGAGGAAAGCCATAACAGTAGGCTTAAAAAAGTACATATTTGTCGGCACTAAGCGCCTTAATAGGGGGCTTGATAATTTGTCTCCGGTTAGATGAGGCTAATATAGCCACTATAATCTAGAGATTGCATGGAATAAATCAACCATGTTTCATTACTATATGCCTTAGTTTATTATGGGCCTATTCTTCCATACCATAAAAATGTCTCCGTTAGTGTACGTCTACAATGGTAAATCTGTAGCCCTGATAAAATACCATAAAATGGTAACTGACTAATTTGTTAATTTCATAGATTTTGGACTTTGAAATTTTGGACGAAAAAAAAACAAAAAAAGCGGTTTTTAGACAGAAAAAATTTTGTACGGAATTTCGAGGGAAATCCCCCATTTTTCTTTTTCGGTCCAAAACTCCCAGCTGATTAGCATTCAGTCCAATAGCTTTTGACAGAACGACTAGTCTGTCTGGTGAACTAGGGAGAGTCTATATAAATAAAAAATATTAAAAAAAAACAATTACTTCATAAAATTTTCCCTCAAAATTATGAATATTCCTTCTTATTTTTGTAGGAAGCTTATTAATGTAAGCTTTTAAGCGATTACTTTGACTTTCAGTGCATTTCAATGCTATGTCAAAATAGCCCCCCAATCTGGGTAACTTCGACACCTACAAAAAAAAAATAAAAAAAAATAGAAGAATTTATTTTTTCCCCATTTGAGCATTGGACTCTATAGCCAAAGGACTAATTGTACTATACAGGGCGTCCCACGACTATGCCACATGGAGGGAAAGTACCTTGAATATTGTAGTTGGAACATTTTACTGAAAGAAGACATTATTTTAATTTAAAAAACAATTTAAACTGCATTCATAGATTTTTAAATAATTACATGGTTGAACCGGGAATCGAACCCGCTACACGAGAAAAAAAATACCCCGTAGCTTTATCATACCAATCGAAAGCTGACATTGCTGTAAGGACATACAACTGACATTATCATAAGTACCTATTACTAATAAATGTACCCACTTGAGAAGTACGCATCATTTCCCTATTATAATTTAAGTGCACGATAAAATGATAGAGATACGTAATTAGTAGGTAGGTACCTGGTTGTATACAACAAATCGAGCCGTATCCTGAGCCGAAAGACGCGTAAATTATATGCGTAAAAATTTAGTTTACAAGAACCAGTATGAAAGTGTCCACGAGCTACAAACAGAACTTAGGCGTATTATTCTAAATATCTACCACAACAAGATCAAAAAATCGACACGGAGTGAAATAATCAAAAGAGTGCGACTTTGTATTCAACAGTATGGGACTCATTTTGAGCATTTGATAAATTGATTAATTTTGTTTTAAAAATGTTAAAATTCATGGTCTTCCTTTTATTTCTGACACTATGTTATTTCAAAAAATAATCCTTATGATGAAGCCTTTCGATCGGTATGAAAGCTACAGGATAAATTTTTTTCTCGTGTAGCGGGTTCCATTCCCCGTTCAACCATGTAATTATTTAAAAATCTATGAATGCAGTTTAAATTGTTTTCCAAATTAAAATAATGTCTTCTTTCAGTAAAATGTTCCATCTACAATATTCAAGGTACTTTCCCTCCATGTGGCATAGTCGTGGGACGCCCTGTATAGATAAAAAAATATATCAAACTAGTGGCCCGCTCCCGGCTTCGCACGGGTGCAATTTTTTACTCAATCCAGCTGATAAAATTACCTTACATCGCCATGTGTTAGAATCTTTTGGAACTCACAGATAAATAATTGCTGGATTGAATAGGTATCAACAGATGGCGCTATGTTAATAATATTATATAATTTGCAAAAAAAATAAAAAAATGAGATATAAACTATCCTGTCTTTTAAGTTGGACCAAATTACATATAGTTACGAAATTTTATCAAAATCGGTTCAGTAGTTTGGGAGTTCATCGCGGACAAACATGTAACACGTAATTTTTATATATATAAAGGATATCGCAGAAACGGCGTCGTAGGAACAAAAAAAAACCTCAAAACCCTGTCAAATTAAACCCGTTTGTCGGTATCTGACATAATATGTATATTACTTACCTATGTACATATACTTATATGAGATTTTGCTGATTTTTTTATTGTGTTCGTGATTGTCCGGACTAGATTTATTTGAAAATGTTTTATAAAAATGTGAGCTAAGCTTCCATATACAAAAAAAATCTTAACGATTTACCCTTTCTGTAGACTTTCCAATTTCAAAAGAGCTCTATTTTATATAATTCCATTTTGTAATTAATTTTATCTGTTGTGTCTATTTAACAATAGAATTCCTACATATCTGATGCACTTTCAAGTCGAGATGTGTCTTGATTAGTTGATTGGTCTCGGTTTCCCTCTCGAGAGCACTCTCCCTGTCACTGAGTAATTGCTACCTACGGCGCGGGCGCACTTTTACAACTTCTGCGAACGTTTAAATATTTTCTTTAAAAAAACCGTAACTCAACACGGATTTAACGACTACATACGAGTACATCCTTAAAGAGAATTGCATATTAAAATTTTGATTTAATCACGTTTTTTTTCTCACGTAAACAGGCTTTGAAAGAATGCAGACCCGGAGAATTTCGGTCTGCTCCCAATAGATACACTGAATTATGTCGTGAAAATTATATTATGTCCAATGCCTACGAGTCATTTTTTTTTTTACCGCAGTTTTTAACAAAATTATGTTGCGTAAAAAAGTACTAAGAACACATAACTTCCAAGAGGTGAGTCAGAATTTTTCAGAGAAAGATCGCACACTATAATTCATATTAAATGTTTACAGTAAAATGTCAGTAATTGTTGAAAGTATAAAATGTCATATTTATAAGAGAAAAATCGGACAATGGTGTAAACAAGCTGTTACACCTAAGCGTGTTTCTCATATCAATTCAAGTGTGACACAGTATACAATGATTTTGCAGTAGGAATACTCGATGTTGTTTCTTATGAAATTGTGCACGAGTGTCGCTTGAAATTATATTTTCGTTATTGTAATACAGTATTTTTTTATGCAGTTAAACTAAGTTTTTTATTTCTTTAATCAGAAAAAAGTGATATTTTTGATAGTGATATTATTTTTTTCCTACTTTGGGTGACACTTAACTAGAAGAACATGGTATAGCACTGTTAATGCTTGTTTCATATTCATTCTCAGGGGAATCGTTTCTTTCCACACTTTATACGTCAACATAATTTGGGGATGTTAACAGTTTTACACAAATCTCCACCGTTAGCTAAAATGTATACGTTTGCAATGTATATTAAAATAATAGTTTCTTTCTGTATATTCTTAAGTTCTATTCTATAGATTTTCCATGTTGTTTTTACTAAAAAATGTCTTCATCACTAAAAGTAACTAGCAGCGTCTAAACACACTGTTTCCGAAAAAAAAAAACTGCTTTGACATTAAAATAAGCACTTAAGGCCCGGTCAGTTCACGGCCCGCGTCGCTGGAAAACTAAATGAACGCGCGTATCGAATTGCAACGCTTGCCGCTCCGTGAATATGGTCGATTATTGTATAGCTCTTCGTCAGGTTTACGAACGAAAATATTACTACTATTTAGAACATTTTAATTAATTGTTTGAATTCTGGATATTTTTTAAAAAATCTAACCGGTTATTGTGTTAGAACCATTAAAAGACTATCCTTTTTGTAAAAAAAATCATATCACTGTCGTTGAAAATTACGAAATGGTCAACATGGAAGTTAATTTTTTATGGTGATGTTTAGATTTTTTTTACAGAGTTACCAAGCCATTTTTCAATATTCGTTTCGGTTATTGTGTTTCTTTTTTTCTTTTTCAACCTACATTAATTTTTGTGTAGTACAATTCTGCATCATTTCATCAAACTTGAAGTTCAAACATCAATCTTTTCGTCACATTTCGTGAATCCGCCTGGCCTTAAAATCCAATTTCTTACTTTTCGTTATGTCCTATACTGTTGTAGGCTTATACCGTGCTATGATTGCAAAAGTGCGATGAATGCTCTCTCGCCCACACATGTCCGCGTGTGCGCTGCATTACGATAGTTCGTTGTTACCACTGAGGTAAATTGTTAAAAATCCACTCGCGGATTTCCACAATACGATTCAGGCATAAACTCTAGCCAAAGACTTGTAGTCTGATTTTTAATTGGTTACAGCAAGAATAATGACACTTATGTCTACGCTGTTAAGAACCATTACTGACATACTTCGCTTAATTGAGTCTCCGGATTCCAAAACGTTGAAAATTCACGTGCAAACAGAGAGCATTTCATTTACAAAAAAAAAAAAACATTTTTACGCCATCAACATTATATAACGCGAAAGTTTGTGAGGATATTTGAATGTTCGAACTGTGTTAGTACATATTTATAAAACTATGAAAAATGGTTGCCATAGCCCATTTCCCTATCGCTAGCTAATATCTTATTCTTAATCTTAGGTGCTATAGTATAGGCGCACTATGGTATAGTATCCCCTACACTGCCGGGTATCAAAGAGGATTTCCCAACGTTAATAAAAGGGTCAAATTTCTAAATAAACTTTTGAAAGTGGGCTCTGATCTGGATTTGGAAGCTAGTGGCAGGGCACGCTGCATTTTTCCAGTCATTTGGGCAGTAACCACTCCCTTACATAAGATCACCGTGAAATAATAGCATGTATGCTGTTGTGTTTCGATGAGCAAGGGATCCCATAGCCCATGTCCCTATTCCCTTACTATATCCATAATTCTAATGCATATTACCATCAAGTGGACCGTCACCCTGTCTGACGACCTTAACATTAAAAAATATATCACAGTAGTGTTTTCTAAAGGTGTGTTTACAGATAAATCGATCTAAAACATTTAAAAAATCAAAGTTCAAAGACCCCTTGTTTAAAGAGTAGTATTGTTCTGGTCATGCGCCATAATTAGGGTGTTTTTTATGTTAAACTATGACAGCCAGACAGACAATCTATTTAATGGCGCTCATTACCTCAAAAAGATAAAAAGATAGGTATAGGGGAATTATTTATTACTGCGGAAAGCAGTGTGCTCTGCCAATACTAAAATGCGGTCGACATTACCTCTAGCGTCATAAGTAATTAAAATTTACGGCAGCTCTAACTTTAAACTTAATGTATCTTAATTAATGGACGTTTCACTGAATACACATCACTTGAAACAACTTGACCTCACTACTCACGAGGTGTTGACGTGTTTGATGTAAGAAGCAATTTCTCATTGGAAAGTGTTCGCATGCAAATTGAGCGGAGATTGCCGTGACGAAAGTGACCACTTGTCGTCGCAACAGAGAAACGTAAATACCAACTGTACACACACTTCAATTATGTGTATATTATAGTTTATATAAAACAGATGATAAAACTTTAATTTACTTTACTTATTACAAATTATTTATACTTTAATAGGATATAGAAATTTAAAAGAAAAAAAAAACGAATTTAGCCGCAGAATTAAACTGTCCTTGGCTGGCCGCGACTCCAAAATTAACTGATTATAAATTGTAAATTAATTTCGTTGATTGTCCTTTAATGTTATTTACTTTGAAGTAATTAAAATCTTATTTTCGACTTTTTACTTTTTAAATTTTATTAATTATTAAGATAGGAGTTAGTTTATTAATTAGTCCTGTGGTGTTTTGGATAGGACAGAATCGATTTCAGTGTGCTTACCACTGCCCCATAAACTTTTCTTTTTGAAAATTTCTATTTCTATGTGCCTCAGCAAACATACTTACCAGAAGCGCAGCAGCGTTGAGGAAGCCCAACTTATAAGTTCGAATTCTCTTTGATTCCATTTTTGATTTCAATGAAAGAAAACATAGGGTCCTAGTGTTATTATTTGAATACATGCCATCATTGATCTCTTTACACAAAGGAGTGGGTGGTGCCCAGCAGTGGGATCAGATCAGCGAACTTTCGCTGGATCTGATATTTAGAACACTAACTGCAGTTTCAGAACTAGGAATCAATCAATCAATACTAATAATAAATCTGTAAGGGTCGGTCATGGAGTGTTACTTTGTTTTCAGAGATATCGTGTTTATAGGCTCTATACATGATACTGAAACTAAATTGACGATTTTTAGAATTTTTTTTTGTATGTATGTATGTATGTTCCTCCATAACTCTGAAACGAATTAACTGATTCTCATGAAACTTGGTAGATAAACATTTGGATGTACGGGACACAGGATAGGCTACTTAATATTTTTCAACGCGGACGAAGTCGTGGGCACCAGCTAGTTCATAATATATGCGACGTGCACTCTAATGTATGCAACACGTCAACGCTCTTGAAATTAGGATGTGATCTAATTTGTACTCGATCAAGGACAGTAGGGTGACCAGTTCGCACTGCAATACTGCATTGAGCCGGTTATCTTATTAATAACAAGAACTATACTAGACTATACTAGATGTGTATGTCATAGGCGTTTTAGTTTAAACAAAAATGGAAATTTATAAATTTCGTAAACATATTAAATTTAAAAAGTAAATCAAATATAAATGATAGGGGGAGAAGATCTGTATAAGGATTTAGGGTATATTTTAGGCAGTCAGACTGACAGTCTACTTGAATGGTAGGTGGTTACCGTTGTCCAAAAACAAAAAAAAAATGGTTTTACATGAATACGTGCACGTTACTAGTAATATTTTCTTTGAACCTATATAATTCGAATTCTTACTAGTCCATACAAATCAAAGTTTCCACGTCGAAAACTCTTCGGATCATTGTTAAATCCATTAAATTTTAGGACATTTTTCAGTTTTTGTCGATTTTTAACTACCAAGCACTTGTGTTACGGCAAAAGTCACTATGTACACTTTTTAATAAGATTAAATTTGCAATTGAATGAGAATAATTTAGTCTTGGTAGGCCAAATAGTTTTTAAGATACGGCTATTCAAATGTTTACAAAATTTCAAAAAAAATTAGATGTTTTACAGTTGTTTTTAGTTCTCGACAATTTTGACCAAGATTGGGTTTATAGCAAAAGTTACGTTGTAAGTTATTAAAGTGCTCTAAATTTCCAATAAAATGATATATATTACTTCTACATAGACCTGATAGTTCCTGAGATATTGCTGCAGAATAAAAAATTAAATTCAATCGTTTAGTTTTAATTACATGAGATTAGACTAGACGAGCAAGTTGTATATAGCCAAGATACAAATTGTTTTTACAATCCAGCAAATATAAAAAAAATATAAGTTTTATCAATATTATGTCATTAGACAGGCAAAACACAGCATAAACTTCTTTGCATCTTCCATTTTACGTCGCCTCAATCCATTAACTATTATCGCTGGTCGTCTTTACATTAAGATATAAACTGTGTAATCGTACCTTATTAAATTTAAATTGTGTAATCAGAAATAAACTAAAGGTGGGTTCACACTTTATAGTCTTAGATATCAGTTGAACACGCACAGTATCGGTGTCGGCCAGACAATTCTCTAATGGAGTTTTCTAGTCATCGCCATTGCTTCAGGCGTGCTCTTTGTTATATGGAGGCCATGAAATGAGCGTTACTTTAAAGCTAGTGAAGAATTCAATTTTATACATCTTTAAAACTCGGTTATTTTGAGATGCAACATTATAAACTCATTGTCCCCGTGTGTACTGAAATATCCTTTTAAAACTATACAGCTTTAAAACTCGGTTATTTTGAGATGCAACATTATAAACTCATTGTCTCTGTGTGGACTGAAATATCCTTTTTAAAAAAGACTGCTACAATATTAATGAAATAATAAAATCATTTATTGTCAAACAAATCAGTCGACAGGTTTTTCTAAACTACATATTATTAACATTTAAAAAATAAAAATAAAATACCATGCAACTCAATAACTTTCAAATTAAAAATTAATTTAGTGTGTGAATCAAACTTGAACTTCAAAACTACAGGTCTGTAGCTCCTCCTCAATCTGCACACAATGGATGCACTGCTTTTGCGCAGGATGGCATTAAAATCGTTTAGGTATATCTGCATTCGCAAACATTGCAGATGCGGTACAGAAGCGCGCGAGTTTCGATAGAACCCAAAAAGTGTAAGCCCAATGATATTATAATGTTATAAGGGATAATATATGATTATCAAGTTAATATATGAGTTAACAATTGCATTCTCACAAATTGAACTGTTGTTGTTTATTAAGAAAATATCCACCTAATCCTCTCAGTATCAATATCAATACAGCATTTACAAGCAAAGTTAGTCCACAAGTCATTACTCATACGATTCAAAACTTCTTGTGTCTTGTTCAAGACAGTATATAATTTAGTATAACTTTTTGAGATAGATGTTTCATGGTTTTTATTAGATTAGTATTTTTTGGCCTTCAAACAAATATCAATTTATTATATCTTATAATATTTATCTCAATTTAGAAATCAATTATGAACTCGCTCGTTTCGTGGCCCGACACGTGGAGACAGTGCGTGTCGTGTCGAGAGATCCTTATCGTCAACTGTTTGTTGGAATCTTATGGTCCGATGGAATTCGTGATTTTTACATTAACTGTTTATTTAAAACAATGCGCTTCAATTGTTTTATAACTTGGCGCTCTCTTGTGTTTGCCGAGTAGATTAAACTGATTGCCGACTTCATTTGCAGTGACTTCTTTAAATTATTTATTTTACTATTACATAGGTAAAGTTGGAAGTTCCTCGCTTGCTTTAAACAACATTACAGATACCATAAATTTTATTTAGCTAATGCAGGCTTCCGTATGATATCAATTGGTTTCTCATTATCTGTATTATCAATAAAAATATTGGTTCATATAATTATTTACTAAGTTAATACTACTAGGTTTATATACTTATTACTTAATCCCAATATAGTCGGTAGCACACTTGCAGCACTTGTGACGTTGCTTGTGTTAAAGGTAACTGTGGCCAGTTGATCAATCAAGTGGACCGACAGCCTGTCTGCTGACCTTAACATAAAAAATCT
Organism: Synanthedon andrenaeformis; assembly: GCA_936446665.2. NCBI lineage: Eukaryota > Metazoa > Arthropoda > Insecta > Lepidoptera > Sesiidae > Synanthedon > Synanthedon andrenaeformis. Next base: position 1,120,741 of record OW387798.2, read on the forward strand.
ACAAGTAATAAATGAAGAGAGATAATAAATTTGTGTCCACTTTTTCAGTGATCTGTTGGTGTGACGGTGCTCGCGATGCGACTTGTCCCAGAATTTGTGGCCCAGCGTTGCAGGGCGAACCTGTTTGCGCCACAGACGGTTATATCTACCCATCACTTTGCGAAATGAGGAAGAAGACATGTGGGAAAGGTGATGTAGTACTAAAACATTACAAATATTTAACTAAAATAATTTTCACTCAATTTTTTTAAAGCACTCATAATTGAGTATTATTTATTATCGATTTAGTTTTATAGAATTTGATGTTTCGATATTACGTCAATAGAGAAAATTACTTCAGTACTCGTATGTACTTGTTCATGTAATGTGTGACTTCATAGACTGACTTCACATGATGGCAGGTGGCTACCGACATAGGGGTTGCAAGAACGCTGCCGTGTTTCATCCCTTACTGTCTCACCGAAACACAGAAGGTAATGTTCATTATGATGATTTCCAGGTGTGAGATTAGCTCAAGATCAAGGGTCCTGTTCTCGAGCACAGGGGTCTAAATGCGAACACCGATGCACCGCCGAACGTGATCCCGTCTGCGGGACGGACGGACGAACGTATTTGAACAGATGTATGCTTCAAGTTGAGATATGCAGGTAAGATCGCTAGGAAAAATTATATAAGAAAAAATCCAATTATGTAAAACAATGTAAAAATTGGTATTACTTGGACTCATGTTCTTTACAGAGTGGGAATCAGTCTATCACATCTTGGCGCTTGTAATAACATAAGTGCCCACCGTGAGAACTGTCCAGTGGATTGCTCCCAGGCTCCACTCGACGGCCCCATCTGTGGGTCAGACGGCAATGTCTACAAGAACACTTGTCAGATGAAACTTCTCACTTGCGGGTAATTCACAATTCTTATAGTAATTCTCAAGATATGAAATGTGTTAAACTTTTTAAAAACTTTTATCCCAGAAGGAAATGGTAAAGTTGGAAGAAGAAAGTTGTCATGGCTACTTTACATCCGAGAGTGGGCCGGTATTAAAACCGTGGTACAACTGTTTCGACTCGCGAAAGACAAAGTTTAAGAAACTGTAAAGTAGAGGCACAAAAAAATCCAGAATTAATGACTGCTTCAGATCTTAAAATTTAATTTTAAATAATAATTAGTATTTAAAATCATTATTATTACAGTCAAGGAGTAGTACGAACAAGCAAGAAGCATTGTCAGACAACGCGTCACTGCCGCGAATCTTGTTGGAGGGTCGCCAGGCCCACTTGTGGATCCGATGGGAAACTCTATGCGAACGCCTGTAGAATGAAGGCCACAAATTGCGGGTGAGTACTGAGGGGTACTTCTTTTTCTATGAAAATGTGAGACAGACACATGAAGAAAATAATGGCTCCCGCACATTTTAAGCAATAATAGCAATATCTTAAACATTTTCCAGCAAACACGTATTCGAGGTACCAATGGCGTTCTGCGTCTCCCAAGAGCGAACTTCCGGTGGCGAAGCATGTGCAACAGACTGCTCAGGGCAGAAGGAGAAAGTAGTTTGCGGTTCTGACGAAAATGTGTACAGGAACGAATGCGAAATGAAAATGCTGAATTGCGGGTATTTTTTCAAATTTTCTCCTCTATCTAGCTGAGAACTAACTTCTTAGATATTATATTTAGATGCTTATAGGAAATATAGGAATATGGGAATTGATAGTCCGAGTGGACAGAAATAATGTTGCCTCTTAAGTCATAACTGGACTGTGGAATGCTATGATAAAACAACTGATAAAAAAATCGTTTTAGCTATGTTTCGACATGGCTAGTACACTAGATGTTGCACGCGGCTTCGTCCGCGTAACTTTATAAAATATATTATAGCCTATATTACTCACTGATAATATAGCTTCCAAACAGTGAAAGAATTTATCAAATCGGTCCAGTAGTTTCGGAGCCTATTCAATGCAAACAAACAAACAATGAAATCTTTCCTCTTTATAATATTACTATAGATAAATAAATCTTAACCGCTTTTTTATAAATACCAGCAAACTAAATCTGGGGTGATCTATTTTAGAATCAATTCAGAAAATACATCTAACTGAACGAATGTAACCGATTTTAGGGTAAGCAACAGGAAGGTTGTGAAGAAAGTGGACATGGAGAAATGCCGGGGCAAGATGAACAAATGTCTGAAGGTTAAATGCCCCAGCGACGTGGACCCGGTCTGCGGAACTGACGCCAACGTCTACACCAATCCTTGCCATCTGAAGGTCGCTACGTGTCTGTAAGTAAAAGACTAAACGTGTTCATCAACATCATTATGTCTTCTCATTTGCTTTGTGGCGTAACTTAATGTCTACGTGATTACCAGCTGATAAATGTCAATTGGTAGACATAGACTAGTTTAATTTAGTGTCATCGATCATCATACTCTGTCTCACCCCGATCTCCAAAGATCCATTACTACACCAGCGACACTTCAGATGCACGACAGTTAAAATTTGTAAAGTCCAACGCCCATCTACTGTACGGCAGATAATATGGCCCATACATTTTTACTTCAGCTGACTGCGTCTCAATACCTGATATCAATTTGTGGACTGGAAGGTTTGCGATTGCAATTAAATTATACCTATAACCTAAACTATTAGTTATATTAGGTTAGGTTACCTATTAAGCAGTTTACACACTTTACAATTTGAAGGATTCCAATTTAACAAATTGGAAAGTGTAATCGCAGTGAGAACAGATTGGATCCAATTTAGATTTTATCTATTTTCAATTCTACGTCTTCGATTTAGAAATCAATTTAGTGTGATCACTAGTTCACTACTTAGGTCCCTAAATTGGATTCCCTTCAAATTGTAAAGTGTGATAACCGCTTTAGTCCTAACCTAAACCTATACCTACGTGTCCTAATTCAGAAGCTGTGAGTGCTATTAGTGCCCGAAACCACATTTGATATGTGGAAGTGGTGAATTAACATTCTACTAAAGTCGTGTACAAGTGAATTGTGAATGTAACTAATTTTTCGAATAGGAGATAAGCATAAAATTGTATATTTACAGTAAAGGAGTGCAATTAGCTCACTTTGGAAACTGCACTTTACTGCCACGACTCGAAGTGGACTGTCCCGAGAACTGCGACAACGCTCTTGAACAACCTGTGTGCGGGTCAGACGGAAATGTTTACAAGTAAGTTTTCAACATAAAACGTTACACTTAAGCCTTTTAAGTACTTATATATATACAAAAAAAACATTTGATATAATCAATAGTAATAATAAATCTGTAAGGGTCGGTCATGGAGTAAGTTACTTTGTTTTCAGAGATATCGTGTTTATAGGCTCTATACATGATACTGAAACTAAATTGACGATGTATGTATGTATGTATGTTCCTCGATAACTCTGAAACGAATTAACTGATTTTCATGAAACTTGGTAGATAAACATTTGGACGTACGGGACATGGGATAGGCTACTTAATATTTTTCAACGCGGACGAAGTCGTGGGCACCAGCTAGTAATATTTATATAATTATTAATATGAGAAGCTAAAATTTTGAATCCCTTTTTAAGAAAATTGCTCGGATGGGTGAGTGTGAAATTTGGTACACAATTTTTTATGGAGAAATTACACAATACACAATTTTTATTTTAATGGGATTGGAGAAAGCTTATATTTTTTATATAATACTAGCTATATAATTCCCGCGGCTTACATCGCGTTGAAAAATGAAAAATATTATAACACCTGAGAAAATATTATGAGTAATATAACGCTCGACATTTTAATCGCTGTGACGACGGTGACACAGCTACAGCGACAGTGGCCTACAATTTTTTATAATTTATTTTTAAATAATCCCTCGGGAACCTAACCCTTTTCTAGGATAAAAAGTAACCTATACATTAATCCAGGTAATAAACTATCTGTGTGCCAAATTTCATCTAAATCTTTTCAGTACTTTCTACGATAAAGAGTATTATTATTATTATCTTCTTAGTGGCTATTTCTGGTCTGCTAGAGCCAGTATCACTTCGTCCATTGCTGAAATATTGTGATCGCCACGTAAACTAAAGCTCTCTATACCTATCGCGTTTAGAAACTGTAGTACTTTTTTGATAGAGGCATTCCTTGTGTGGCTTCCTAGGATGTGACTGCGCTTGCGCATCAAGGGGCCACACTTGCACAGGATATGCATTGGTGTTTCTTCTGCTACGTTAAAGAGTAACAAACATACCTAATAATTGTGGTTGATATGGCAGGTCAGAATGTGAGTTGCGACGCCTGACTTGCGGCCAACACGTGGTGTCGGTTTCGGCGGCTCATTGCCGCACAACGGCGCTCTGCCACGAGTCCTGTCCCGACACTCCCGCCTTCGTCTGCGGCTCCGACAACCGCTTCTACAAGAACGAGTGTCTCATGAAGAAGGATAACTGCGGGTATGATTCCTCATATTACTTTGATCCAAGTAATCACATCTATGTTGAGTGAACTGTTCAAAAGTGTGTACAATATAGAAGTAGTTTCGTCAATCTTATCATGTCAATACAGCACACTTGTCCACCTGATGTTGATAGAGTTTCTAGACGCCAGTAGCCATTGATTATTAAGTGGACTGTCAGCTTAACTGAAGAATTTAAAAAAAAATGTAGAATTGCATGTCAAAATTGAAAACTATGAAACATGACCGCTATGACTTTCGAACACTTTGCCGTCATCTGTTAACATCTTAACAAACTGTTGACGAAGTTAAAGAAGTAATTCAGGTAGATGACGCTTATTTAATATAAATAAATAAATATAAATATCTTTCACACATTCCACCCAGCACCATCTAGTTCCACTGTAAGCAACTTAATGCTTGTATTATGGATACCAGACATTTGATATAATACATAGATTACTTTTTTTTGTAAATACATACATATTATAAATACGAACATCCATGACTCAGGTACAAAGGTAAATGTTAACACATAAACATTTTCCCCTAGCGGGATTCGAACCCGCGACCGTTTGGTTAACAGCTAGAGTTACTAGCCACTAGACCAAACGTGTCAAAATAATTAAACGTCACTGAGGGTGTCGCTCACAGAGCGCGACGACCTCAGTGTTTAGTGTTTTTCGCATATACTAAGTGGCCATAGCGCCTAAAGAAGTTTTCCCTTCAAAAATGTTTGAATGTTGTTTCAGCAAGCACGTGTTTGTGGTGCCCCTGAAGCGGTGTCTGGCCCGATTCCAGTACTCGGGCTGCGCACGAGTGTGTCCGCCTGAGTACGATCCCGTCTGCGGAACCGACGATAAGACTTACTCCAACAAATGCTTCCTGGAGATGGAGAACTGTCGATCCAGGTCAGTACAACTCATTGGCCTCTGTAAATGGGCTCTGGCATTCTTTAGACACTCATTCTTTAGCACATATGCTGTTATTTCACGCAACAGCAACACATCTTCTGTAAGGGGGTGGTCACTGCCGCCAGACGGGCTGCCCAAATGACTGCGAACGTCACTACTTAAAATTTCTAGTAATTTCATAGTAATAATAAAAATTAATCAACAAAATACTGACTAGTTTATTTTTTTCTTATTTTCAGAAGCCTAGTTCAACTGAAGTATCTTGGAACCTGCACAGAACCAATAGCAGAAGAACCGAAGAATTACCTTTACCGATAAACTTTATCGACCGTCGATAACTTATATATGAAAACACCAGTCATATCGACATTTTTCGCTTAACTTCACATCTCTTTATCGGGATTGGGGCGCTTCAGTGCCAACTAAGTTTTAAGTAAAAGAAATTTTTCCAAATTAATCAACTGTCAAGTTATTCATTGGTGTCTTCCATTTATCGCGTTATTTTAGAAAATGTGTATTGCGGCGTTAAATATTTTAAGTAGTACAAAAAGGAAAGATTGCGGTTACGCCGCCATTTTGTCGTGTTATCGTGAAAACAAAATGGCCGTCTTCTATCGCGTATTAGCAACACATGGCTATTCGTAATTTTAGATAAGAATTATAAGTGATTTTAGCATAAAAATCTGCGCTATTGACTGTTTATTTATTGTTCTATTTATTGTCTAATGTTAGTGTAGGTCGTTTGTAAATAATTAGCAAATTTTTGCCTTAATATTTATTTATTCGTTTTAGACGCATTTACTTTTTTTTTTAAAAGACTTATTTATTACTTTTCCGTGTTTAGTGTTTGAATGCATGAGAATTTTGCCATATCTACATTTATGATTATTATTTAAAAAAAAAAAAGTGTAGAAAGTGACCATTTTAAAAATGGAAGTGTATGATGTATAAATTATACACAATGATTTTCTGAAAATATTTTAAATTTAATTTTAAATAAGTACTTATACTTTGGCATTAGTATTTTAATAAATATAAATTTGACTTTTTTGTATCACACACGTTTCCTGGACTTCGTTCAGTATAAAAATGTACCCTAACATATTTAACTTCAACTTATACTCTCTGTAACAGTCTCGTGTTTTTATGGAAAAAGAAACATTAAATAAAAATAAAAATATTTGGCTTTTATTTATTTTATACCTTAATAATGAACGTCTTGCTCTTCTTTAGTGAAACTTTATATTTTCATTGTTTAGTCTAACAAACGCTCAAAAAGTCGGGCTATATCGGATTTATGTAAATACGCTCACATACTCACACAACAGCACGTATGCTGTTATTTCATAGGTAAGGAGATAGTTACTGCCGCCAGACAGGCTGCAGGCCCTTTTTTTCTAACGTTAGGAAATCCTCTTAGATACCCAGCAGTGTAGGGGACACTGGGGTTATGCCGGATTCGTACCGGCTAAAACCTAACGACTTTGTAGCGCGGGCGTTGATGGGCGGGGACGCGGGGACGTTATGACACCACTTCGGTACCCCGCCACGGCTATCTAGCGCGGGGAGGGCTACGCTCCCTGTCAGAATCTCGGGGTACCCGAAAGTGGAGGTACGCCGGCCATCTCGGGGGACCTTACGACGGGCGGCAGTCTTCCCAAAGACCACCTCCCGGGTACCGTTCAGGGGAGAAGGTGGCGGACATAGCCATTTTGAATATTAACTTACCGTTTTACAATTCAATTGCAAGGGCCAAGGTACTATAAGTCGTGGTGGATTAACACGAAGTGATTGGGCAGCGTGTCTCGAGCATAGTTAGTCTAATAACCCACAATTGTGCTACTGATAGTGATACCATACTTTTGCGAGCAAGTGCTAGTGCCAACTTGCGCGTTTATATGCTCCTAATTTTACAGACCCCTGGTGTAATGTGCACAGCTTAGGCGACGGTAGCCACATACCGCCAAGTAGATGCACAATTTGCTGCAGCATTTCCATTTAAAAAAAACCACTTTATTTGTTTGTTTTGATAGGAAAAATATCATTTCGATCATCTTATCTAAAATTTTTCTCAATTTTATGATTCTAATAAATCAGTGACAGTTGAAAATCTTATGAAAATTTAAAAAAAAAATGACGCAAATATTTAGGTTATAATATTTACTGTTAGAACAAACACTTATGTGCTTCACTCGTATTATTTAAAAAAATAATTAAATACCTATACATAATTAGTGTTTTAAGTACTTGAATGATGTTTACAAAAGATTTATACAGTAGATGATTTATTACGTATAAATTTCTTATTGTCTTTACTTTCAACGATGAAAGGTTATTTTTTTTAATGTTAAAGTCGGCAGACAGGTTGACGGTCCACTTGATGGTAGGTAACTACCGTCGTCTATAACACATTACAAGCAACGCAACAGGTGATTAATGATAAGGGGTTGGGAAGAAATAGCTTATCTGAGCTAAATTAAAATTGAAGGAAGGCGCGCTGCCGATCCTGTAGGATTTTTTTTACGACTTGTTTGAAGAACATCTATTGTAACATCTATCTATACTTTATGTTTTGCAATAAATAATTAAATTTAATTTAATTTAATTGAAGAAACCTGTGGAAAAACAGATTGGTCCAGAGTTAGGGCGTCCAGAGTTAGATAAATTTTCTACTCATTGGCAACTTGTCCAAGTAATACAGATGAAATCTATGGCTGCTGCTTGCCATAGATGCGGAGTTCGGTGTTACGGGAATAAAAACTTGGAGTAGGCATTAATTGGAACAACTCATCAGAACAATCACCATTGCATAGCTGATAGAATACACAAAGAAAGGCTAAATCGTCGTCATTGGATCATCAACAATTTAAATGATCTAGCTGGTACTTTATACGCCTGCCCAGAGGTGAGAGCAATATTCTATGTGGGCCCTAATCTAGGCCCTGTGGAGAACAAGGCGCTCTGCTCCGGTGGGAAATACTGCTTTTCTTTGACCGCCAATCTTTTTATTGTAAGGTAGAGTAGCTATTACTCATCGGAAATATCTTGGCGACTCGAAAGAATGCGCCTCGTCCCTCCCGCGTCGCATCTCCGCCCCGTCAGTACCGTCGCCAAAGCTAGCGCATTCGCACGTGTATTATTCCGCATTCTTTCCCTAGATTCTGTTTTCTGTTATTGTTACTTAGATATTTAGTTTTTGTTAACTGTTTTGTTTTTAATTAATATACATTAAACATTTTATTACAATAAAACAATAATTTTTAATAAAAATTTTAGTAAATTATAAATTTATTTTTTCAAACACTTTTGTTGCCGACTGTAGCATGTAGTGTATCATTCTTTCGAGTCGCCGAGATATTTCCAACGAGTAGTATATCTCTTAAATTCGACCTTAAATGTCCACATACCAACGCGCTTTGGGTTTGCGGGGGTAGTGCCTCAAAGATTCTATCGCTTTACCATTATTTTATATGAAATTGTCACAAACAGTGACACATTCTATTACTATTTAGTCATATTTACCAGCATATTAGGAATAAAATCAGTAGAAAGACGGAGAACATATTGCTAAACCAACAACGTTTTAGCGTATTATAACCTTACGTACAAGAATGTTTTATTAATGAAAAGTTGTTCAGTTTCAGAATGGGCGGCGCTGTTACGTGTCGCCTCTCCATTTTCTAAATATTTATCTTAGTAAATTTAAACATCTCTATCTAGGCCCAGTAAACGAATTATTATTATACAGTGATCTTATAAATAGTTTCAAACAGAAAAACGATGAAGAAATTTTATTTAATTTTTAACGAAGGCAGTGTTGTGAATCAATTGATATGTGCTATTCTCAGTAAGTAGATTTTTTTTTATATAATTAAAATTTCCATTTAAAATATAACCCATGACAGATCCATGATATGAGCAATATTGTTAGTTGTATTGATTATGTAAGCTTGACTTCCCAATCTCTTATTCTTAATACTACTCTAGCCGATAGCGCACTTGAAAAACCTGTAGTGTTTATTGTGTTTTAGGGCGACTGTAACCACCTTCCTACAAGTGGACCGTTAGCCTGTTTGCCGACATTGATAAAAAAAAACCTAGTTAATAAAGGGATTTCATTAACATCCACAGGTTCAATTAATGTGAAATGATACCATCGAAGTTGATGTTACTTCGGTGGTATTTCCATGACATGGTAATATTAACTTGATGATGCAGCATCAAGTAGTCTGCGGGACACCCAACTCCTCAGCATCGTGTTTGGACTAAAATAGAAAGTCGGGAGTTAGTTTATAGTTTAAATTATACCTTGTATAAATATAATTATATATGTTTTTTACTCAAATGTATCGTAGTGATTGAGTCTTAACGAACGTTAAACGATGTCAATGACTTTAAATTTGCACTACATCGTGTGATTGCAACTCAAGCTGAAATAGTTTAGTTTTCAATTGTGTACAAACAAACAAAATAACTTAAATATATTATTATATGTGAAAATAAACAGTTTTTTTCATTGCGCAGGGGATTTGACTAATAAAATTGCACATATAAAAGACAAACTTTAATTATGACTCAATAAAGAAAATTTGTTAATTTTTTCCCAATCTCTCATCCTCAATCCCACTGATGGGCAGCACACTTGCAGCCCCTGTGGCGTTGCTTCCATCAAGTTGACTGTCAGCCTGTCTGCCGAACTTAACATAGAAAGAAACTGTGAAAAGCTTATTTCTAAAGTCGATAAAGGTCTTTTCTCTCTTTGTGAAAGAAAACTACGTAATATAGTTTAGTATAGTGGGTATAGTAAGCTACTTGTGCTATCAATAGGCGACGGTAGCCACCTACCATCAAGTACATATATAAAAAAATATAAATAAATAAATAAAACAACATATTATTATTTAAAAAATGATGTACCTATACAATAAATAAATTGTTTTAAATTTAATTTTTTTTTGTTTACCACTGCTTCGCTATAATTATTTTATTTTTAATTATTTATTTAAGGCTTATCCTTCCAAAAAATTAAATTTTTGCTACATTTTGTAACAGTATTATTCATTATATATACGCCTTTTCTTCAGCGAAAAAAATATATGTTTATCTACAAGATATGAGGAATGATTTGTTGGGATTAAAATTTTTATTTTATTGAAATTGATTCAGGAAAAAAATTCTAAACTCACCCCTTTTATTTTCAGTTATAACAATCTCACTTCTACAATATTTATCAAAAGATTATGAAATTTTGTACACTTATGAAGATAACAATGTAGCATGATTTGTTGAAAGCGCTTTTTGAAAATTCGTAAAATTGAATTTTATATAATGTTTTTATCAAAAATATTTCCCCACTTACTCAGCGCTAGCCCGTTCTCGTCCATAAAATCAGTGCGGGGCGAGTCGTGATGCTAGACGGACCTGTGCCGCGTTGCGCTTCATCAAATTATTAATTTTTACGTAATAAACAAAGAATAAACATTTTAGTGGCAGAACAGACAGTGCATGATAGTGTATATAATACTTTAATAGGTTTTCTTTTTTGTCTTATTAGGTAATTAAATCTTTAAAAAACTAAATATAAATTATGTTGTAATATAATATTCAATTTATTAATAATCTGAAATATTCAATTTGAATATTCAATTAATAATTCATCTCTACATATACTTGTTATCTAAATTTAATAAAGATAGGAAGTAAGCAAAGGAGGCAAAAGCGTAATATATCAAAAATAAACCAAAAGAGGAAGGAAAGTTTTCATGAATTTTAATTAATTAATTAATTAAATTAATTAATATTAATAATAATTAATTATTAATTAATACAACATAAATTAATAAGCCTAATAAATAAATAAATAATAAAGCCACTATAAAGCCGGATTCCCACTCACGTATCTAGTGAATCATCGAATTGTTCTCCTAGAAGGAGCGGTGGGGGGTTTCCCTACTGTAGGTGGTCGCGTAGGGGACGCCCCCGTGACCTCCAGAAAAATCCGATATCCTCGGTACACCATTCTGGTAAAAAGTTGGTGAGTGGTTCTCGGAAACTATGAGGGATAGAAGGGTGGCGTTTGCAGAAGGTCATAGAGGGTGATCGGTAGTCACCAAGGAAAGTTTCATCCGGTCTACAGGGGCACCAAAAAAAAAAAGCCCCCTCCTTGGACCCCCCCGACCATAACTCGGAAACGGCGCGTCACAGTCGTGTCGTGTTTGGGCTCATCGGAAACGTCTCGACGAGATAAAAAATTTGACGCCCCCCTCGGACCCCCCCGACCGTAACTCGGAAACGGCGCGTCACAGCCGGGTCGTGTTTGGGCTCATCGGGGACGTCTGGACGAGATAAAAAAATGGACCCCCCCCGCGGACCCCCCGACCGTAACTCAGAAACGGCGCGTCACAGCCGGATCGTATTTGGGCTCATCGGGGACGTCTCGACGAGATAAAAAATTTGACTTAACCATGGTCAACGGTTACAAATAGACCCCCCATGTTAGGTATCATTTGAAAGGATGAGGGTAATCTATCAACACCATCCTCCCAGCCCCCCTCCGCTCCCCCCTTACTCCCCCCCCCCCTTTAAAATTACACAATTAATAATAATAAGATCCAAAACCAAACCAAAACAATTAGACATGGCAAAAGACAAGACAAAACGAAAACAAAATGAAAACGTGAATAAATTTTCTACAAGCATTTTTTTTTTAATTCTATTGACATGAATTTTAAAAATTATAAAAAAGGGCTTTTGATAGCTTTTAGAAAAATCAAGCGTTGAATCAAAAATATGGAGAAAATAATAAATGTTAAGTGTGCCTTTTACAGTTCAATATACCCTAAAAAGCCCCACAGAGTTTCCATTTAATCCACTCAGCCGCTTTTTTGTCCCACTCGATAGATTTTTTGAAAAAATTGAAGAAGCAAGATTCTCGCTCTAAAAAGTTCGTAATCTTTATCAAAATGAAAAAAAAAACACTTTTTGTCTCAATTTATTGTCACTTGACTCACTTGGTGAATTTGAAAAAAAATATCAAAATTAAAAAAAAAATTTATTACCGCCGGCATTAGCGTTACCCAAACAAAACGTACCACGCGAAGTTTGCACGGTTGGTGCAAAAACTCAATTGTTTTTACTGAAAATTAAAAAATTTGTTAGTTTTGAAAAAAACTTTTGTTTGGCTCTTTTACCATATATTTTATATTCGTATAAAGAAATATACATATATCTATACATATAAATAAAATTGGAGTGTCTGTTTGTAATATTGAAATAACCGTTTTTTACTACATGCATATGAATATATATACGTACATACACCATATATGAGTACATACACCAAAATAAACCAACCACATAACCAAACCAAATTTTTGTCTGTCTGGGTGTCTGTTTGTTCCGGCTAATCTCTGAAATGGCTGAACCGATTTTGACGGGACTTTTATTGGCAGGTAGCTGATTTAATAAGGAGTAACTTAGGCTACGTTTATTTTAGAAAAAATCCAAAATAACATCCAAAATAACATTTTTTACAATTTTTGTCTGTCTGTCTGTTTGTTTGTTCCGGCTAATCTCTGAAATGGCTGGACCGATTTTGACGGGACTTTTATTGGCAGGTAGCTGATGTAATAAGGAGTAACTTAGGCTACGTTTATTTTAGAAAAAATACACCCCGGGCCAAGCCGGGAGCGCGCCGCTATACACTCTAAAAACATAACCCTCGTTGTGGCGCAGACGGGTAAAAATTTTAACTAGGTAACATAATTTACTACCTAAATAACAAAACACGCTTCATTGTTACTGAATTATCCCTCTACATTGTAAATAATTATAAATTTGTAGTATGTATTTGCAGTAAAGTAGGCTCAGTCGACTATGTCGTGCCTTTGTCGTCTAGTCTCCATACTACTCTTTGCCATCTCTGTGCGGTCGATCTCTTGTAGAGGGTGGCGCGGGGAAATTAGCCTAATAATTCAAGGCCAAATCGGCGTTATACACCTTAATAGCTAACCTTATAGAGTGTGACATTTCACAAATATGGAATATAGATAATTCAATATTTGTTTTCAGTAAACTTTCCAGTATTCGCCTATGGAGCCAGCATCGGGTGGATGTCGCCAATGACTCTCTTGTTACAATCAGATGAAACTCCTACCGAAAGACCTTTGACTGATAAAGTTGTGAGTTTCGATAGGTGTAGATATTTTGGTTACAGGACTATACAGTCTCAAAAATTCATTAGAAAAAGGGGCTTGTCGAAGCTACCTGACGTCTAGAAATAACTATTATGGAATATAATTATTATATACAAGCAACCTGCTCCCGGCTTCGCCCGGGATGCATTTTTTATGTACACAAACCTTCCCAGTTTATCCTCTTTCCATTAGTGAAATTCGTATGAGCCTTATCTATAATTTAAAAAAGAATCCCTAAATGTGTTGCTAAGAGCAAAACTCGAAAACGGGTGGACAGATTTTAATTCTGTCTTCACTCATGGATAGAGGGATAATCAGAGAAGGTTTTTACGTAAAAAAAAGAGTCTAAACTGTAATATTCCGACAAACAAATTGATAAGTTGTTCTTTTTGTTTAAAGGTGTCCTTAATGGGTGCGATTCCGTATCTGATATGTGCTTTTCTTAACTTCGGTATGACAACCGTAGCAGACAGAATTGGCAGAAAACCAACACTTCTTTTGGTTTCAGCATTGGGATCCGTAAGTATTTATTATCTATCACTATTCACTATTTTACACAGATCTATTTATTTAAAGACAAATACATGTATTTACTGAATTATTTATATTATTTCATGGTGATTTTAAATTAATTTTTCGATGCACGTTTCATACCGTTCTGACCAATTCTGGTGCAAGACAAATCTCATTAATCTATATATATAAACATCTCGTGTCCCGGTGTATGTTCGCTATAAACTCTGAAACTACTGAACCGACTTTGATCAAACTTCATAAGTATCTGTTATTTGGTCCAACTTAAAAGATAGGATAGTTTATATCTAATTTTGTTTATTATTTTTTTGCAAATTATATAATATTATTAAGATAGCGCCATCTGTTGATACCTATTCAATCCAGCAATTATTTATCTGTGAGTTCCAAAAGATTCTAACAGATGGCGTTGTAAGACAATCTAACAGATTGCACCCGTACGAAGCCGGGAGCGGGCCACTAGTTTTCTCATAGATTTTAACCCTCAGATTTGTCCTGACTCATTTGGATATATTAATTTGATGATTCTTAAAATCACATCCTAATTAATGTTTTATTCTCTCTTTATACCAGATGTGCTGGATAGTGAAACTGTCGTCTTACGATGACTGGGCCTTTGTATTGGGTCGAGCTTTCGTTACATTTCTAATGAGCGGAAGTTATGTCAGTTGCCCTCTCTATACCAAGGAAATCAGCCAAGATTCCATCAGAGGATTTTTGGGCTCGTTTGTAAGTAAATTTTTACTGATTTTACATTTGCCACCTTTCATATTATACGCCCTATAATACCTTTTTTTTAAAAGTTGGGAAATCCTCTTGGATGTCCGGTAGTGTAGGGGACACTGCGGGGTTATGCCGGATTCGTACCGGCTATAACCCATGTTTGTTTGATTGTTACGCTTTCGCGCCTTAACTACTTAACCCATCATCATGAAATTTTGCATACAAGTTATCAGGGATACAGAAAATAACATAGGGTACCATTAATCCAGAAAAAAAGTATTTCTGTATCGGTTTAGCAAGGTAAGACAAGCTTCAACGCGCGCTGCTCTCTGCTGATCAATCAAATCATGAGGCACATATTTTTCATGATATTAATTTTAATTTAATTTAAATTTTTTATTGTAGGTTAGCTAACATCAAACAATAGCGCTAATTCCTTGGTAGTTTGATACGGTTCGGTTTCCGCTATCACTTGTAACTTGCATATATCAAGTAGATTATTATAACTAATACTAGATGAAGATATACAAGTAATAAAGTTAATCTGTGTTTTTTTTTACAAACATAAGTAGGTATAGTAATTTTTGACCTCAATTTTTTTTAGGTTGTTCTATTCCATACAAGCGGAAACCTCTTCACATACATTATCGGTGACATATTGAGCTATAGAGCTGTTCTTTGGATATGCCTCTCTTTGCCGGTCATCCACTTTGTAACATTTCTCTTGATGCCTGAATCTCCATCGTATCTGCTGAAAAAGGGAAAACAAGAGGTTGGTTTAAATTTATAGTCTTCTCCATGAAATAAGGTGACCTATGCCTAAGTTTGAGAATGACTGATATATGAATAGCTGAACATTGAAACTAAATGTAATTATAGGAAGCCATTAGAGTCCTCGCCTGGCTTCGATGCAGAACCGAAGACGACCCTTTGGTGCTGAAAGAAATTAACGATATAATATATGAAATAAAGAAAGACGAAGGAAGCAGCAAGTTTGTATTGAAATCGCTAGGTAAGAAAATTATTTTTACAGTACCTAATAATATTTTTACTAGCTTTTGTTCGTGATTTCGTCCGCGCCCCTTTTTCTAAAATAAGGCCTTCGAACATTTTATTTAATCTTTATTGCTGATATATTTTTGTCTGGTGTTAAATTTAAAGTTAAAGCAAAAACTATGATGATTAATACCTTGGGCTTTTTTTGGATGTAGGGTCCAGAATTATAATTAATTATAGTATGTCCCTTTCTGTATCCTTCGGTTTTTTACATCCCTGACAATGTGTAAGCAAAAACTATGATGATTAATGCAAAAAATTAAGTATTTAAGGCGTAAAAGTCCAACAAACAAAGAAACTCATTTTAGCATTTATAATATTGATTCGGATAATAGAGGTGACAGAGGATTGAATCACCATCGATTGAATAAAAAAAAAAATTGGCGAAAATTTGATAAAGGTGTCAAAAGCCTTTATCCAATTTTCGTGCTTAGGGTGCTTGCCTTAAGGCTCCGTCACGCCTGATCAAAGAAAATATGCAATTTGGTTTCTATTTAATCAAGACGACAGCAATTGTCTATTAACACATTTAAAAGTTAAACATAAAACAAACGAATGGAGTTACACAGTCATAAATTGTCTTTAAAATAATTTAAGGTAGACAATATTAGGTATATAAACAAATAATAAGCTTAAAACAAATATCGTGACATAATATATACGATATCACAGTACGTACAAGATAACATTATCAAGTAAGTAATGATACTATTATTAATAAATATAAAAATATAAGTACCTCTTACTCCTTCGTTCCTGCTTGGCTCGTATTGGCTTTGAGACTATATTTTTGATACAAGTTTCTAGAATATAATATCGATGGGGGAATGAAATTTTCGCAGTTCTTTTGTCATTCCCTTACAGATGATCACAGTGACATGACAGCATGTGTGCTGTTGTGTTTCAGTAAGTGATTAATGAGTAAAAGATGCCAGAGCCCATTTCGCTATCCCTTCCCAACGCCTTATCCTTAATCCAACCGTAGTCTGCAGCGTAATTGAAGTACCTTGTGGCGTTTGCTTGTGTTATAGGCGACGGTAGCCATCTATCATAAAGTGGGCCGTCAGCCTGTCTGACGACCTTAACATAAAATTCAGATGACGTATTAAGACAGTATTTACAATTTTTTTACAGTATCTGAAAAAATACTCTTCAGAGCATTTAGAATAGCTCTGGTGGTGACAATGGCTCGGGAGGTCTGCGGTGCCATTCCGATCCTGAATTTCGCTGGTGACATATTCTACAACGCTTCCAAAGGAACGTCTTTAGTATTGACTCCAAACCAGCAAGCGATGATGTTGGGAGCGGTGCAAGTCGCAGGATCTGCCTTAGCTACAAGTCTTGTTGAAAAAGCTGGAAGGAAGGTCGGTTTGTTTAAAGAAATAGCATATACCTACTAGATAGCATAGATAAAAGATATCTGTGTGCTAAATTTCATCCAAATCCGTTAAGACGTTTTATTACAAATAGGGGTAATTTTGACCAGCTTGTATCGTAGGGGTCGATTTAAACTCTCCTGGTACAAAGCGGAGCTCAGCATGCGACTGTGGAAGGCGGTTAGAAGTTTGTAGACAAAAAGCCCGCACACGTTGAGTACTTGGCTTTTCTTGTATAATTGGAAAGTTGGAAACCGAAAAGGCTTAGCAACTTTTAAAATAGAGCTCTGGACTCGTTCAATTCAATTTTGTCTTGTCGCAACAAGATAAATAATTGCTGGATTGAATAGGTATCAATGGATGGCGCTATATTAATAATATTATATAATTTGCAAAGAAATAATAAACAAAATGAGATATAAACTATCCTATCTTTTAAGTTGGACCAAATTACATATAGTTACGAAATTTTATCAAAATCGGTTCAGTAGTTTGGGAGTTCATCGCGAACATACATCGTGACGCGAGATTTTTATATATATAGACTAGTGGCCCGCTCTCGGCTTCGCACGGGTGCAATTTTTACTCAATCCAGCTGATAAAATTATCTTACATCGCCATCTGTTAGAATCTTTTGGAACTCACAGATAAATAATTGCTGTATTGAATAAGTATCAACAGATGGCGCTAGGTTCAGTAGTTTCAGAGTTTATCGCGAACATACATCGTGACACGAGATTTTTATATAATATAGATGTATAGAAGAAAGATAGATATTGTGGTTCATGTAACATAAGATATCTATAGTAACAATTTGTTTAAATTTTTCAGCCTCTTCTCATTGGTACTTCATTAGTTTCTGGTTTGAGCATGTGTACCCTTGCTTCGTGGTTTCTGGCGAGAGAGTATAATCTGTACACACCAGCGTGGCTGCCGGTGGCGACATTGTGCATTTGCATATTCTGCGATTCCGCCGGTCTTGGACCAGTCTCTGTTATTATGTGCAACGAGATGTTCTCATACAAGGTAAGATAAATAAATTAATGTGTATTTTAACGCCCGACGCAAAAGAGAAGTATTATAAGTTGGACCTGTGTCTGTATCAGGCATCATAACTCTCAAACCAAAGTACTGATTATGATCCGTTTTGTTTTTGTTTGCAAGCTGACATCATGTTCTTAGCTATAATTTATGAAGATCCATGCGTTTGAATATCATCGGCTTGTTTTTTAGTTGACGAAGAAATCTCACTGGCATCCACAGGTTCCATTGATTTGAAATTTGGTTACATGGTAACCTTGATGGTGCTACAGCATTAAGTAGTCTGCGGGATACCCAACTACTTAGCTACTTTTTTTATTAGAGATAAAATTGATACGGCTGTAGCTATACGCCCCTGATTTAGAGTTTACCTATATACAAATATCAATATTGCAGCTAAAATAATTGGGATTATATTTCAGTACCGCGGTATTGTGCTTGCCACTTCTATGTCTTCAACATCGCTAGCTGACTGCGTTCAACTGCTGTTCTTCAAACCTCTCGCCAACGCGATCGGCATCCACATTTCCTTCTACTTCTTTGGACTGGTATGCCTTGCAAACGCCGTTTACGTATTCATTGTGGTGCCTGAAACAAAGTTGAGAAGTCTGGAGGAAATATATTACGACTTGAAGACGAAGAAGGAGAAGGCGTTTGAACAAAATTACAATGACAAAGTGGTGGTAGGAATAAAGTGAATAAATCAATGAGAAATGTTCTTTTAATGTTTAACAATTGATTAAAAATGATTAATATTTAAGACTAAAGCAATGTAGAAATTATTTCTAGCAGTCTTAAGGCCTCTTTCACTACTTCACTCAACACTAGTCAAGTAAAGTGTTGATTAATTACTTTTCAAGTAACGCTAATTGGCAAGTAAATGTTAAGGAAAGGGGTAAACTTTTTTTAAAAATTTTTATTCCGTTTCCATAATATATAAATTATCCATAATCCATAAATTTCCATAATAACAAAGTTCAAGAGTTTTGGTTACTGTCGCCAGACTGGCTACACAGTTTATTCGCCTACTAAAGACTTTCTGTGATTAAAGTCTGATGTATAGTAAGTTTATTTGCATGAATTATGCATGCGTATTTATCGTTTTACCCGCAACTCAATCGGGACTAAAAATAAATTTTCCTCATAATTATTCTTCCTTATTTTAATTACAATTGTCAAGTTCATTATTAATTAATCTAATAACGGGTCGATTTTTAAAAACTGTTTTATTTCATATTGTTTTACACGATAAAATGGAGATTCCCCCAATAAAACACAATGTAGTGTCATTGGAAAAGAGCCAAAGTCTATTTCCCTATAGGGATAGGATCCTTTTCCAATCCCATATCTTTAATCCTAATACTATGACCGGCAGCGCACTTGCAGCACTTGTGCCGATGCTTGTGTTATAGGCGACGGTAGCCACCAACCATCGGATGGACCGGCAGCCTGTCTGCTGACCTTAACATAAAAAAATTGGGTGTGTCAGCTCCGACACACGACTGGAGTTTACTTCTTATGAAAGATTATAAAATTTAAATTTTCACAATTCGAACACGCCGAAAGAACAACATTGTTCTTTTTAAAAAAAATATTGTTTAGACGTAATATCTAAAACTTCAGATATTTTAAAATATTCAAAAAACTAAACGCATAACATAACGCATTCCTGCTCGCATACGTGTGACAATTTTGATTTTACTCCCATAAATTTTCATACCACGGGCTTTATATACGAGTATATATACAAATCGATTCTTAAGGAGTAAACCAAAAAAAAAAACAAATATTTGTGACACTATGGCTATTAAAAATAACAATTACAAATCTTTAACAACGGGACTTGAGGCGTGCAGTTGCAGGACGTGTGGGTGAAATTAAAAAAACAGCTTTAAGAGGGGGGGGGGCTTAAAGGTGGCATTAAATTTTCAATAATTATGTTTTAGGTGGTTAATACATGAAATACAAACAACTGCTAATGAATTAGGAAAGCGATAACCAAGCAGACAACAGTTATTTATGAAGGTTTCAAGGATAAGGATGATTGATTGTCTAATAACGTTTCTTTCATTAACTTAAGTGGAATACAGGAGCGGGTCTATTCTTTATATTAGCAATACTTTACAAATATTTTATTAAGTCTTACATAATAATTATTGGATCCACTTTTTTAACGTTGGGAAATCCTCTTGGATACCCAGCAGTGTAGGGGATACTGCGGGGTTATGCCAGATTTGTACCGGCTAAAAACCAACAATTTTCTAAACGGCCGTTGATGGGCTGGATCGCGGGGATGTTATGACACGATGACACGACTTCGGTGCCCCGCCCGTTGGCCAATCACACCTATCTTGTGCATATTTCTTCCATTTTGGTCTCGTTGAAAACATCCGAACTAAAAAGTGAATTTGTTTGTTTCATCTTTATGCTTTCACGCCTTAACTACTTAACCCCGATATGACGTTATGACACGATGACACGACTTCGGTGCCCCGCCCGTTGGCCAATCACATCTATCTCGTGCATATTTCTTCCATTTTGGTCTCGTTGAAAACATCCGAACTAAAAAGTGAATTTGTTTGTTTGATCTTTATGCTTTCACGCCTTAACTACTTAACCCCGATATGACGTTATGACACGATGACACGACTTCGGTGCCCCGCCTGTTGGCCAATCACACCTATCTCGTGCATATTTCTTCCATTTTGGTCTCGTTGAAAACATCCGAACTAAAAAGTGAATTTGTTTGTTTCATCTTTATGCTTTCACGCCTTAACTACTTAACCCCGATATGACGTTATGACACGATGACACGACTTCGGTGCCCCGCCAAGGCTATCAACCACAGGGGGGAAAGTGGTGGTCCCCCGAGATGGCCAAGATTTATGGACCCCCTATTGGATGTGCATGTCCTAGATTATGAAACCCTGAGTGGCAATGTAAGTATTAATATTGGCTCTATTGTATGTAATTTTGTTTTGCTGTAGGGTTTTCGTTCAAAATAAAATAAAACAATTTAATTAATAATTTAATTAAATAGCTCCTTTCACGTTTTTCACGAAGATCAAAATATGTCTCATCTATAATTTATCAATGTTAACTAATTGCCTCTATTTGACGTCTAAAAGTAATTGATGTTTTGAGTCGTCAACAAATAAATACTAGAGAAGAAATAATATTTTTATTAGTTATCAAGGAAACAAACGTTTCCTTCTAGTAAGAGGAAATACAAATTAAAAAAATGTCCATTAAGGAGAATATTCCAATACGAAAAGGAAAGATTTTGAAAATTCTAAAACCTATGTATTACATAAATAATCTTCTAGGAATGAGAAAATTTTGTATAAAAACTGAGAGTGTACATAAAACTAATTGGAAATATGCATTTTACATTTCGCTAATTAATATATTTTTGTGGTCTGTTACTGTCATCAAATTGGGAGAAGATATTTCAGTGACACATTTTTTTAATACAAAAGACCCTTTGCTTTACTTATCTTTATTAATTTATACAGTCATGTCTGTGTTAAATTTTCTTCAAAGCAATAAGAATATTGAGTTAACAATCAAACTAGAAGAAATAGACGAGTTCCTCGCCAACAGATACGATACGATGTTAATGAAACTAACAGTTGTTGGATCATGTATAGCAATTGCTTTATTACATACAATATCGATATTTATCACTATTTTTTTAGATGGATTCTCTGTGTTAGAAGTTATTTGTTTTACTATATCATTAATCACTGCTGATCTGGAGTTATTCAAAATAGTTGTAATAGTGCAATTTCTGGCTTGCAAATGTAAAAGGTGGTTGGACACATTGAAAAAGATGAAGAATAAAATGAACGAAACCGATTTTATTAGAATGATAATTGCATTCAGAAATTTGTTAGACGTGATGAAATTGGCGACAAAGTTATTCGGGATGACGGTAAATTTATTTACCGTTTAAATTTAAATTTAAATATGTTTTTTTTTCGAGGGCACCAACTAAATAATAATTTAGTTGGTGCCCTCGAAAAAAAAACATCTGAGAAAAATATACAATTAATATAACACCTGATATTATGAGTAATATATGCCGCCACAATTTTTTTTATAATTTTAGTTGATCCTTCGCAAACATTACTTTTTTATGGATGAAAAGTACCCCTATGTCTATAGCTGACAACGAGTATACAAAAATTCATGATGATCGGTTAAGTAGTTAAGGCGTGAAAAGGTAATAGACAGAGTTACTTTCACATCGTACTGCGAAAGTTTGTTTGGATGTATGGATGTTTGTTACTCTTTCACGCAAAAACCAATGAAATTTTGCATAAACGTTGTCTGAGACACTAGAAAGGGTACCTTTCATACAGAAAAAAGGTTTGTTCCCGAGGGATCATCTAAAATTAAGGAAACTAACTCCTGGCTAAGTGTAAAAGCAATAACGATGTCAACCTTATGTTGCTTTTTCAACGCGGACGAAGTCGCAGGTACCATTAGTTTATAATATTAGTATGGATAGTTTTTTAAAGGAAATCGCGATCAATCAGTTTTGTATGGAGATCAGGGCAATCGTTTCTATTTATTATTTTCGTTTTTACGGTTCAAACTTGTATCATTAGGTAACAAAAGAAATTATATAGACTACTATAATTACTACTATAGGGTTTTATTTTTTGATGACTGATTTTCACTTCACTTCGGCATTTTCACTAGTAATAGTAGTGTGTGTGTGTGTGTGTGTGTGTGTGTGTGTGCGAAGTTACTTATTCGTCGTATTTACCGTTAATTTTTACCTTTCATTTTCAGATACTTCTATTCTTCGTGATGTCATTCATTCATTTAATTTTAATATTAAGAAGTAATATACTTCTTGCTAAAAATGTTATTTCGGTAAGTCTTCGAAAGCTTTGAAAGCTTGTTTTAAAGCTGTTTCTTGTTTTAAGGTGATCTGCAAATTATCGTCCAAATCATTGCTCGTGTGACCTCCAAGTCTTTTGCTGCTGTTTGGATTTTTTATTAATATAGTGGATGTACCTTCGGTAACTTAATGTTTGTTTGTATGTTTTACAGAGTAATAAACCTATTCCCGAAGACTACAGCTCATTATTAGATTTGTTCACTTGGGCTGGAAAATGCTTAATAGTGATCTATATTAGCGCTTTGTGTGAAACGTTTTACACTCGTGTATTGAATGCGCAGAGTTTGGCTGCTTCGTTTATTACCAAAGGATGTTCAGGTTTGATATAGGTTTTTTAATGATACTATCAAGGTTTAAACGATAAGGATTGCATCTCAAAACCCCTACATTATATTGATCCTAAGCACGCTATATCTGATGTAAGTAGCTGAAGAGTAGCTGCTACTTGATGGCTGCAGCATCAAATTAATATTACCATGTCATGAAATACCATCGAAGTAACGGTTCACCAAATTTCAAATCGATCAAACCTGTGGAACCCTTCTCCAATTAGGAAAGGACTATTTGAATTTGAACTTGAATTTGAGCTGATCCTTAAACGCCTGAACGAATCACCATTCATAAATTATATCTAAGAACAATTTCGATTACGTCCCCCTCATGATGTAGCAAACTATTTTGCGTCGGCAAAATCCTTCCTGTCTGGTCTGATTGTTGTCTATTAATTTTTTTTTTAAATTTTCAGTGTCTAAACGAAGATTCGCAAAGAACATAATGCGTTTAACGGAGAGATACTATGAGAAGTTTAATGTGTGTGGCGTGTTTGTAATTGACGCTTCATTGCCACTGCACATTGGTTCTCTGATCGTCACATACACTATAGTGATGCTGCAATTCGCCTATCTTTAAGGGGCGAATTCAACGATTAAGGTTATAAGAAAATCAAACAACTGAAATAGAAATGGTCTGAACATCTAATAAGAAGTAATACAGAAAACTGGACAAAAGAAGTGACGGAATGGTGCCCCAGATATAAAAAAGAAAGGTGTACAGTGTCGTAGATGGGAAGACGTTATTAAAAAGGTGGACAAGAAAAGCAAAAGACAGATCAGTGGCCAATTTAGGTCTCAAGTTGAAGACCTGAACAGAGCCCTGGCTGTTCAGCTATTTTAATTTAGTCATGTATATACGACCTTGCCCAATGAGGCGACATGACCTTAGGGGAAAAGCCTCAAAAAAAAACAGATCGTTATAGAGAACACTTGGGGAGGCCTATGTTGGAAAACAAAACAATCAAGAAACCGGTGTCTAATAAAAAGTTTTTTATTTATATATATTATCTAAAAAAAATTAACTTTCATTCGTAACTTCAACTAAGTAGAAATAAGATGAAATGTAACTCATAATGATTTTTAATAAAGGCTATTATTGTTACTATTAAGGGAAGTAAGCACAGCAGTATGCTAACTTTAAGAATAAAATAATTTTATAATTTCACTTAAAGCAGTTTTACAGCAAAAAAAAATAGTAACAATAATTTCCATATATTGTACATAATAGATGCATTAAAACAATAATAAAAATATCTTTAATTTTTTCATTTACATAAAGGCGACCAGATATTTGTTATCTGACTATAACTATATCTAAATCTATATCTACATAAAAAGAGAGATTTGTGTTTTTGTGTGTTTGTTATGAATAAACTCAAAAACTACTGGACCGATTTTAAAAAAAATTTCACCTATAATTTTTTTTTAAGTTAACAGTGAGTAACATCCTTATATATAAATCTCGCGTCACGTTGTTTGTCCGCGATGAACTCCCAAACTACTGAACCGATTTTGATAAAATTTCGTAACTATATGTAATTTGGTCCAACTTAAAAGATAGGATAGTTTATATCTCATTTTGTTTATTATTTTTTTGCAAATTATATAATATTATTAACATAGCGCCATCTGTTGATACCTATTCAATCCAGCAATTATTTATCTGTGAGTTCCAAAAGATTCTAACAGATGGCGATGTAAGGTAATTTTATCAACTGGATTGAGTAAAAAATTGCACCCGTGCGAAGCCGGGAGCGGGCCACTAGTAGACTATATTTTATAAAGTTACGCGAGCGAAGTCGTTTGCAACAGCTAGTATTAAATAAAGGCTCCTCTTTTAACCTTTTTTTAGTAAATAAAGGTTTTGAAATTGAAATTGAAGTAGCAGTTAATCTTCGAACCGAATCATCTGATTTAAGAAAATCTTTAGAAATTGTTACAATAGAATTACAGAATAGACATAATATAAGCTAAACATAACCACGAGCGCGAAGCCGCGAGCGTCACTTAACCGCAAGTTAAGTAATAAATACTTCAGTTAAGCGGTTATCACACTTTACAATTTGAAGGATTCCAATTTAGGAAGTTGGAAAGTGTAACTGCAGTAAGAACAGATTGGATCCAATTTAGATTTTATCTATTTTCAATTCTATGTCTTCGATTTAGAAATCAATTTGCAATATCAATTGAAGATTCCTTCAAATTGTAAAGTGTGATAACCGCTTTAAAGTTCAATTTACTAATAAGTAAATTTAATATTGTAAAATGTATGCACACAAACGTATTAATTACAAGACAACTCAATGAAGTTTGCGTTAACATTGCGAGCATTTATTTATCACTTGATTATGATGCCGAGAACATTAAAAAGTGAAATATTTTTTAATTTATTAGATAACAATTTTCTAAGCGTGATAAAACCTCTATATTTTATTTACAAATTACTTTTTATTAGCAAATATGTTTTGAAAGACAATTTCATTTATTCAATCTCGACGAGAGAAATTATCTATGGTCTATTGGGGAATTCCATTATAGTTTTCATTTTGTGTAAACTCTATGAATCTCTGACTATTTTTCCCGAGTTGAGGGTACCTTATTTTCTACTGTACGTGTTTTACGCGATCTCATACTTAATAGTCAGTATGTACAGCTTATTGCAAAGCAAGAATCATGTACTTTTGGTCTTGTATCTGCAAGAAATCGATAGAAGGTTGACCGACTTTGAACATACCAAGAAATGCTCTTGGATTATATTCTGGTTTTGTTTATTTCCGATAATAACAAACGTTACTTTGATCACTTTTAAATTAATAGAAGATCCAGAGTGGAACTACTTCAGAGCGATACTTCTAGCTGCTACTGTCGTGTTAGATATGGAGTTGGTGTATCTTGCGTTTGTTATGTATTTTTTAAAATTCAAAGTGGAAAAATGGATGCGACTCGTGAATAGTTTCAACGATGACGTCCCTACCGAGAAGGTTTGGAAGACATTTCGGCTTTTCAGAAAAATTGTGGATACATTAAATTTAACGAAGAAAATTTTTCAAATTACAGTGAGTTTTTCTTAATAAGTCTATACATAATATATAATTTTGGTCTTTAGTATAGCAACTAAAAGATTACTAAAAACTACCTTCTTATTTGTGAACAAATAAATAATTTATATGGGTCGTCACAGGCTGACGGTCCACTCGATTGTAGATGGCTACCGTCGCCTATACCTAAAACAAACAACGACACATGGCTGCAAGTGAGCTGTTAGCCTTAGTAGGATTAAGGATAAGATGGCCACTGGCATCTCTTACTCACCTACCGAAACACGCGGTGGCCTACTGTAAGGAGTGGTCACTGCCGCCAGACGGCTAAAGATAAGGGATTGGAAAGGGATAGAGAAATAGGCTCTGGCATCCCTTGCTCACACCGAAACCCAAAAGCACACGTGCTGTTATTTTACGGCGGTCTTCTGTAAGGAGAGTGGTTACTGCCGCCTGCTCAAATGACTGAGAGACGCAATGTGTTCTGCCACTACTTGTCAGACCTAGACCAGACTAACTATGAAAGTTCATTACAAAATTTGGTCTTGCAGGGAATGGAACCTGGGACCCCTGAAACAGACCGTTAAAGCATGGGGTCTCGTCAAAATATTTACTTAAACGCAATACAGATGCTACTTTTATTTACAGATACTTTTTCATTGCGTAACAACGTTTTTGCAGATGTTGACGATGATACATTTACTCATCGAATGGTTGAAAAGATATGTAAGTATTTTCATGTCGCCTGCAAAACTTAGAAAATATAGCCTATGTTACATGCTGATAACTTAGTTTTCTATAGGTGAAAGCTTTCTAAATTTAAAGTCGGTCCAGTAGTTTTTGAGTTGACTAGTTTCAAAGGCGGCAATCTGGTGAACGTAAAAAAGGGATCAATCCTTTCAATTCTTCGAATATCAGGTGTGATCCCAACTTTAGATTTTAACGAGTAATTTCCAGTTTTGTTATAAATAAATAAAAAGTTTTTATTTAAATTTATCTGTTTTGCCATACTAATAACTCATTTTGGACGAAATGCACAGATTGCCACCTTTGAAACTAATCGACTCAATTGCAAAATACAAAAATACACATCTTCTCTCTTTATAATATTGTATAGATATAGATAAAAAAAATGTTTTTTTTATTGCTTAAATAATATTGGAATTGTTAAGAATGAGAAATAATTTCACAGACAACTGATACAGAATCTGTGGTCGTTTTCGGACATGTTTGCGTAGTACTTCTTTGGGGATTTAAGGGTGTCATAACAGAAGCCGCTACTTGTACGATTTTCGAAATGTTCTACATTAAATTGTCACATGTTCAATATGAATGCATATTATTGACACAACGGGACTCATGTGAGTATATAAGGGCCCTAGTTAGAGTAACAATTTAAAACGATACCGAAGTTCGAAAGAATAAAATGTATAGGATGTATCACGTGATTTAGCGACGACATAATATGTCAATCCCCATACATTTTAATCGTTTCGTTATCGTTTTAAATTGTTACTCTGACTAGGGTCCCGGATATTCTAACATGGTGAATCGCTT
Organism: Synanthedon andrenaeformis; assembly: GCA_936446665.2. Taxonomy (NCBI): domain Eukaryota; kingdom Metazoa; phylum Arthropoda; class Insecta; order Lepidoptera; family Sesiidae; genus Synanthedon; species Synanthedon andrenaeformis. Next base: position 1,148,865 of record OW387798.2, read on the forward strand.
TGAAACAAAAAAATCGCTGTCATTTCGATTTAAGTAAAATTTACTTTAATATTCCTCATTTTTATAACAAAATATAATAGTATCCTCGAATAGGTTTTAAAAGGAAATAACGATACTAATAAATTTATATTTGCTTTTAGTGCCAATCAGAAGATTATCCAAAAACGTTCTACGTTTAATTTCGGTAGAATGTGCAAAGATGAATGCCTGTGGAATGTTCGTCGTCGATGCTTCTTTACCGCTGCAACTAATCTCTTTGGATGCAACTTACACAATAGTGCTTTTGCAATTTGCTTTCCTATAAATAATTAGACAGAAGTAACAGTTACTTAGTCTAAGTAGCATCTGGACATATCAGCACCATCTGAAACATGTACCTTTCAAATAGCTAAAGAAAATTTCAAATAGGTGCAAGTTATTCCGGAGATGACCCATTTATGTTTTAAACCATCCAAAAACAATTGATGTAAACCTCAATAAGAAAGTTATCTACTCATGCTTACTTGCAACCCTCACATGTGGAAGGCAGACGTGGAAATAAAAAATAAATAAATATAGAAACATACCAGAGCCATTGAAAGAAACATATTAGCAACTGCTATAATTAAAATTATAAACTAAGCGGCGGGATTTCTATTGAGCTCAAACACTATATCTGCTGTAAGTTACTGAGGAGTTGTATGACCCTCAGACGTCCCTACAACGATGCATTTGGGATTGCCGAGTCTTTGTAGTGCGTCATGGACATTCGCGAATGCGCAAACAAAAAGGCTGTCCACTTGATGGTATGTGGCTACCGTCGCCTATAACACAAGCAACACCACTGGTGCTATATACAATAATAAGTTTCTATTGATTAATAAATATAATAAGTCACATATTATGTGATATTTGCGGAAAAAATATACCATGTTGTAAAATCTTGTATGCTTAATACAATAATAGAATAATTTGAAAATAGTACGTAAATAATGCAGTTGGATTATTTTACTTTGCACCTGTTGATCTATCTCTCGATTGATGTCATTTGGTAACACTGTGGGAAAATTTCTGGTGCACAATGAGTTATATTGCATACACAGTTTTATAGTTTTGAAAATTGGTACAGTTATACCTTGCGGTATCCAGATGAACATACTAAAAGTCCTCTCCTCAAGGGTGGGGGCTGTGCTGAGGGTGAGGGCACCTTTTTTCAGGTTTATGCTCATATTGCTACAGGCTGTGTAGGTTAACAGAAAGTTAAGTTGTGTAAGATACTGTTGTTGGGAACATGTGGATTTAGTAGTTCTTCTAATGGATATATCACCACCAGCAAATATTCCTTGTCAAGCCAGGAAAAGGGAAAGTGGAAACCAAGATATTTTCGTCACAAGAATTCTTTGACCGATCCTATTGAAAAATTATAGGGGAGGCTTATGTCCAGCTATGGACAAGTGGAGATAATTATGAAGATAAATGTATACTTACAAAATAGTTTGCCCTGACTAGTTATCAAAGCACAGCCAACACTAAAACGTTGATATTTAAACCATAGCATCCGCTAAGAATGAATTTAAATAATTTCAACTGTACGAAGTAATATAATATACATAGTAATATACATAATAAATTTTATATCACGCCCTATCTGTTTCCTCTATACTGTGTCAGTTAGTTTATAAATAAAAGTTAAATGAGGGTTTTCGAATGAATCATTAGTGTCGCAATGTATCCTAATTAACGAGTTGTTTATAAATTAATCTGAATGTTAGCAATTTTTGAAGCATTTACGAGTATGTACCTATATTGTTTTTTATTAAACATTTTGCCTGCCACTTATGGAAGCAAATTTACAGACGTCAAGAGTTCCGAAGATAGGGACAGGTATTGAAAATAAATAAATTGATGTTGAATATTCTTTAAATTTTTGGCAAATTTCATCCGAAAATTGAAAAATATATACAACTAGCTTTTGCACGCGACTTCGCCCGCGTAAATTTATAAAGTATAGCCTATGTTACTCGCTGATAATCTATAGGTGAAAGAATTCTCAAAATCGGTCCAGTAGTTTTTGAGTTTATTCATAACAAACATACAAATCCTCTCTCTATAATGGTAAAGTATAGAATATGTAAAGTCAAAAAGAAAAAGAGACAATAAAGTAAACTATATAGTTTTATTTCATACAAAAAATACTTTTAACACGATCACAATGGAGTCAGTCCACTTTGAAATACACTGTTCTTTGCTAACTTATTCTTTGTTGAATTTATTGATATTCTATGTTTTTATCTCTTGTGTTTCTAACACAACTTAATAACTTGAAATGTCTTCCAAATTCTTCCCCGTCTTCCAGGGTTTGAGGTAGAGGTTGGTTTAGGGTTTCCGGAAAGAAAAGTGACGTCATCCCTGCTGAGACACTTACGATCCCTATTACTATAAGCGGGAGAGCTCTCGAGTAGACCGCCTGGATAGTAACAAAAAAAAAATTGTAATCGCCTAGTAACTGTTAAAAAATATCTGTAAATTTTATGTCAAAATATTTAAAAAAAAATTTTTTTTATTCTTAAACTAACTCCCAGCTTAGCATTGATGCATATTTTTTTTTAAATTATATTTACAATGATTCCTCATTTATCGTTCTTTCTGTTAGTGAAAACCGCATCGAAATCCGTTGGGTGATTTAGAAGAAGTTAGTGGAGAAACAGAGGTGGACGGCGACTTAGTTGTATTATATTCTTACTAATTACTGCATCGTATCCAACAGCCAACAGCCAGTCTCACCAGCCGCTTAGCTTATTAGAAAAATAAAGTGAACAATGAGTCACTCACTAAATGAACGATGTAGGGGCACGCGAGCAGCCCAAGTCCAGCTATAAACGAAGCTGCGCCCATAGCCTGAGATCTCAGAACTGTTGGCAGCAATTCTCCAATTAATACGTAGAAAACTGCGAAGGCTGCCGCAGCGCACAGTCGTCCTAACATCGCCAAGGCTACCGTCACCCATGGCATACCTAAACGAAACAATATCACATTATGCAAGTACAAGCTATGATTGAAAATTATAAACTAATCCTCGACCGCTATATCTGTTGTAAGTTGCTGAGTACTCGCTGCAGATCAGGTCAATGTTACCATATCATGGAAATATCACCGAAGTAACAATATCAATCGAACATGTGGAAGTTAATGAAATCCCTTTGTTCACTAGGAAATGTGTTGTGGTCTTCAAACGCCTGAACAGATCTTCGTAAATTATAACTTAAAACGACCCCGATCACATCAGCTTTAAAAAAAAAATACAAAAAAATGGATTAAAAAAGTCCATTTGGGATTCCACACACAAATATGAGCGGGCGTTTTTACGTCGGGCGTCGGGGGTTAACAAAATGTATGATGATATAGTACAGGATCCGAATATAGGCAAAATGGGACTTAATGATGGTGCAGAAGATTAATTATCTATACTAATATTATATAAAGTTTATATGTTTGTTTGTATGTAGGAGGTAATTTTCGAAACTACCCATCCGATTCAAAAAATGCTTTCGCCAATATCTGTCATACTCTGCAGTAGAACTACTTTGATTTTTTATTTGTTCAAACTGTTCTATCGTAGAACTAATACTAGAACTAGTTGGACTAACTCAGTTAGTATAGAATAGAATATCAGGATAGACATAGGCTAAATATTCCCATAGGGCACCAGCTATGTAAAAATCAAAGTACAACGCTTGGTAAAAGTCAAAATAATATCAGAAGTGAATATATGATGTGAGGTGTAATATGGGTTTACATATTTTGTCAGGCGTCATATCTTTTATTTTTCAAAGCGGACAAAGTCGTGTGCAACGGCTAGTAAATTGATAAAGACAATTGACATTACTTTCAGGTACTAATACGCAGGTGAGACAAGCCAGCCCGCCGATACACATGAAGATGCAAAGAACCCAGCGCCTTCCAAACCTCTCTATACAACGCCACGCTATAAAATATGATGGTAATTCGACTGCTCCGCCTAAAAACAATATGTATATAATATTAGCATAACTTTGATTCTTTTAATTACATTTAATGAGAATTTTATTTATGAGGGGGAAAAAAATCTTCAAACAGATACCTTATGAATATATTGGCCACGTTTGCATAAGGTTATGTGCTTGGTTTGGCTTTGGTTCTAGGCCTGGGGGACTTTGGATTAATTCAATTTATTATAACTATTAGTAGAATTTTTCGACCACTTTCTTTGATCACGCAAAAACGGCTGAAAGGATTTGGATAAAATTTGGCGCAAATTGGTTTATTCCCTGGGTTAACATATAGGATAGTTTTTATCTTGGAAAAAATCTTAGGTTCTCGAGGCGCCCTATTTTATGAGGCGACCTCTTTTTCTTAAAGACATTTTTCTGGTCACATTACTTAGAAACATACTATAAAACAATAAAATATAGACCCACCTATGAAAAACGCCAAATAATCATTGACTCCTAAATTAGAAGTATTGTAACTTAAACTATTATAAACAACACCGAGAGACACCCAATCAAATGTCAATATTAAAAACTTTTTACGTATATTTGGATATCTGAATATATCCAAAATTGACGCTTTACAATCTCCTTGTGAACTCTCATCGCTTATTTTAACATCTTTACCAAACAGCTTATTAACAATCATCGATTTCCTTAGACTGTTTCTTTGAGAATCACGTGGCTCGGTTTGTGTAGACTTTTGTGCCGAATCACAATTGGGACGAGATTCTTCATCTGCAATTTCATTCACATCACTATTTCTATTGACATTCACAGATTTCTTATTAACTATATCGGCTACTTCTAAAGCTATTATCTTTTCCAAACTGTCTTCTTTTTCATCCGATTCAGATGTGTTTGGTTCCGGTTGGAATGTATGCATATGACTTAGATGTCTATCGGATTCTTCTTTTCGCAAAACATCAGACTCCCCTGGGATATAACCGTTCGCATCTGACATCATCGATATAGTAACTTCGGTGTCTTCTAATTCTTTAAATCTTTTCTGAAATAAATTCAAATTTAATTTTTGATTATATTTTTAATTATATTCTTAACGGGTTCAATGTTCTAGTTTTTTCCTTTTTTTTGTGTAATTTGAAAATAATACAAAACTAAAAGTACGGATTGAATTAAATATTTTCAGATTGTTTTGAAAACTTCATTCAAGAGAATATGGAAATCGCACACAGGTTTATAAAAAATAGTGATGTCGAAGGTCTTACAAGTGGAACGTCAGCCTGTCTGTCAGCTTTAACTTAAAAAAGAAAAACGCATACATGTATATCTAAAAGGAATCCTTGGTGTAATATAATTCCGTTCTTCTTAGCCAAGTCTCGAAGGACCTTCTCCGCTTCGGCTATTCTACCTCTGCTAACCAACCATCTTGGAGATTCGGGTATCAACCAGTAGTACCTGAAAGAGAACTTACAACATTACATACATACATTACATTAATTTTTAACTACACTTATTTTTCTGATGAATGACACTATATCTGCAGCCAAATCTTTATCCGCCATGTTGCTTTCACGAAAATATTGACGTAAATGTTTAGTCAATTTTGTTGAAACAATTTTATTGTGTCATCTGTGCACCTAAAAGTATTAGTTAAAATTGTGCAATATTATTGCACAATATAATATATTTCACAACATTATTGTAAATGTGATTTACGAGCATAATATGGTCCACATCGCAAATGTAGGCTGCATCGAAAATATTTTTTATTAATATTTCTAACATTTATAGTTTTTGAGATATTTGCAAAAAACTGAACACCTTTTTTTTTTAAATATTAAATTGTTTATAATTTTTGCAATTGTTAATCTGTAGGTTTGAAACTTTCACATTTTTCTAGATATCATTAGGAATACATACCCACACTCGCTAGCGAGAGCGTAAAATATTTATATGGAAAATTGTCAATTTGACATTGACAGTTGACAGTTTTTCATATAAATGTTTTATGCTCTCGCTAGCGAGTGCGGTCATGGTAAAGGTACTGTAATTGGAATGTACACGTTTTTCAACTTACAACCCTAACAGGCCCTGCGCTTGGTCTTTTAGTTAGCTGCACATTTTATTTTATATATTAGTTGTTTAGAAAATTATATACACTTAAGATGAAGTCCACGTGAAAGAAATCGCGGGCATCGGCTAGTATTTCATAAAAACTCTTTAAAGAAAACATCTTTTACGAAATCGAGTATTAGGTATTCCAAAAATCCACTATAAAAAAAAAACGATATGTGAACATTTTTTACAAATATTTAAAAAAACTAAGACCGATCGTTTTCGACAATAAATTCCCATCACAACAACAACACACTTGACCCTGATGTACTTAATGTAATCTTTTAAAATAACGCAATTAACATTATGACTACATATCAACCAAACCGTTAACGAGGAATACCTAGCAGCAAACCAAATGCAATCTGTTAATAAATAAATAAAACTATCATAACAATTCCCGTTGACAATTAAGAGCGTTACAGGATCAGAATCAGAAATTTATGATTCCCGGCGGATCATAATGCCATGATGTGTTTAGTTTGCAGATAAGATATTAACGTCATATTATTTGTAGTTTTATAATCTAGTAAATGTCTGAAAAATATTTTAGAATATTGGGATAATTTTCTCATTAGATCAGTTTTTAAAGAGCCCTTTTTTGAAACTAGCGGTCGACGGTCTACGCAGAAGCGAGATATTAGTAAAATTATTTGCGACAAACTTATAGAAATATAGATTTTCAAAAATTCATATAATTTATTAGTGCATGGCCGAAAAAAACATACGATTTCTGTAACTTTTCATTCAAGAAAAGTATAATCAAAAGTGTCACTTTTAGTAATTTTTCGTGATATTAAATGTTAATTTAGGATCAAATTTGAGATATTTCTGTTTTTTCTTGGACCTAGTATGTGAAGTCATTAATGTTCTTAAAGATTGTGTTATAATTTTTTTAATAACTTGTATATTTATCTGCGTAGGCCGTCGACCGCTAGTTTAAAAAAAGGGCTGTTTAAAAATGTTCTAATGAAAATTCCCTTTAAAATATTTTTCAGCTATTTACTAGATTATAAAACTACAAATAATATGACGTTAACATCTTATCTGCAAACTAAAACATCTGAAACTACTGAAATCATAAATTTTGACTCCAGCGTGATTCTAATTGATGAATGCTCTTAAGTAGTTGATTCATATAAAAGTATAAATATTTCCTTGTGGCCGGACATTGTATTATTGACGCGTTCAGTGTAATCGACGAGCTGTCGAAGGAGGTTGGTTGAGCGGAAAGAGAATAACCTCGTTCTATAATAAATTTTATAAAAACAGAATAATAATAACTGACAAAAAACCGGTTTTCGGTAAACGCGCGCCAATTGTGTTTATTATTTTTGCGAAAAAGCAAAAAACGAACAAATTATAAAACAAAAATCAAGTTCAAATCTAAACACGACAGCCGATTCAAATTAAAGGTAAGTAAGTATGTATGTAGTAAAAAAATCTGATTCATTATATTGAGGAAACACGTGCGGATCATCTATAAGTATATCTTTGTGAATTTCTGTTGAAAAATGTCAGTTTAAATTTTTCCCACAAAGCTACTTATTTTTTGATGCGGTTTTCACTAAAAATAATTAACAATATGCGTCAAACAATATGGCGAGTTTGTTTTTATCATTAACCAACATAATGAGTAGACTAAAACTAGGCATATCACTGTCTCTTATCTATTTATATCTGTTATTGAAATATTCAAATTTTTTAACAAATTTTATAATTTTGTAAATTTGCAATTTTTATAATTTTAATATTTGATTTTAATTAATATCGGTATTCGGTATTAGAGCGAATACCAATATGTTTTTTTCAAATTTTCAAAAATCTATTCAAAACCAAATTTAGAAGAAAGGATCCATAGAATTCGCTTTAAGTATTAATATAGTGATTAGCTTGTTAATTAATGAATCATCTTAAATGATGATTCATTCACCACAAGAATTTATAAGAATATAAACAATAAAATAAATTATACAAAAATAATTTAAATAAAAAAAAAACATAACTTAAGATTAATCAACGCATAAATTTAAGATTAACTTGTAATAAATCTTTAATATTCATACTATTAAACAACATATTGTACATTATGAACAAATAACTAATTTATTCTAAATCTCCCTTTAGACAAAATATACTTTTTTATTTTTCTTTACTTTTTTTTTATTAACACATTCCACACAGCATCATCTAGTTCCAAATTAAGCAACTATAGGCTTGTATTATGGATACCAGACAGTTGATATAATACATAGATTACTTTTTTTTTGTAAATACATACATATTATAAATACAAAACATCCATGACTCGGGTACAAAGGTAAAAATGTTACACATAAACATTTGCCCCTAGCGAGATTCGAACCCGCGACCGTTTGGTTAACAGCTAGGGTTACTAACCACTAGACCAAACGTGTTCGTCCTCAACGACACTTTGATACACTTAGATAAACTTTGATACGTATATACTAGTAAATTGACCTGTAAATATTTTTAGCAGTACCTACCTTTAAGTATTTGTAAGAGAGAAAATATAATTGAACAAAATGAAGAGAAGAAATATCATCATATTTAAAAATATGATATCTTCATATTTTGGAAGTAGATTGCTCCATTATTGACTCAAATTGACTAAAGAAATAATCAACTTACGACTTCATTATTGACCTAAAAAATATTTACTTAACATTTACTTAATTACGATTAAATAGTAAACTTTTCCTTATAAATTAAGTTATTCAACTGTGGCTTTTTACGTAAAAAAAAAACAACTTTTTTTCTTCTTCTTTTTCTTACCATATGGTTTTTAAACTTTTACAATCAACACAATCAAAAAGTTAATAAGAATTATTCACAATATATACATATAACTTTTTTGTGTTGGTTTGTGTATTACTCAAAAACTCGAAAATTAGCTGACGGATTGACTTGAAATTTTTACACAATATGCAATCGGGTTCAAGGATGGATCATATCAATTTTTCGTGTAATAATATAATCTCGACGGCACCATTTACGGCTTTTTTTACAGCGCCATCTGCCGAAAGCGAGGAGAACTCACTAGACAACGAGAACGAGTCACATTAAAAGTGGAAGTTAGCCGTTGTTATGGCAGACGAATTAATATAATTGCCCCTCTACATATTCGGCCATAGCGTTGGCCAACTATGATCGGCGAGCGTGTGGAGGGCGTATTTGCGTAGGTTGGCTTATGGCGCGTGCGATTGTCGTGGGTTGGCTTCGATGTCGGTTTTTCCGCCGCACATCAAAGGCAGTGGGCCAACGATGGCGGTACGCATCTACACGTGGCCCATTCCTCAGTGCCTGCTCGAACGCGGTTGAGTGTGGACGTCACGCTTTGTTTATTAATTTATGAATTTTCTTAAAAATGACTAATACGTGGCCTCATAATGAAGTACCACACACACTAACACACACACATGCACGCAATCACGCATAATATGTTTCTATATGTATGTATTTGCATATAATGTATTATAATATACATGTATCTATAATTATATAATCATATTATACATTATATGCAAACTTAAAAATTAAAAAAATATAACAATATATATATAATTTTTTAATATAATTTTATAATACAATTTTTGTTATAATTTTTTAATTATTCGTTTTTTTTTAATGTATTTGTGAAATGTTACATGCTGTAACTATTAAATGAATAAAAATAAAAATATTGGGATAGATATATATCGGGATAGGTATAGATATATTGTCGCAGCGGCAAATGCTTCCACGTCCATCTCGGAAAACGTTAAGATCACAACTGAATGTCGCCATTGTGTAGTTGCGTATCAACCATCGCATGGCCATCTCGATTGGCGAACGTTCGCCGAATATGTAGAGGGCAATTAGACTGAGCCACAGCGAAGCGTGCAAGGGTTCAGCTACAAGGGGGAAAAACTAAGAGATATAATTAAAACAATAAATAAGTTGTTACATGCGTAAAATTTTCGTAACAATGACGTAAATGCATATTTAATAAGCCTACATGTTTGTTAAACATGGCGATGTGTTTAGTTTGATTTCAGTCTGTATTTAGTGTGTGTTTTTATAGCATAGCTTTATAGCATAGTGATTAAAGCGTAATATACATCAGTGCACAGTTGATCATAAATTTGGTAATGGCAACACTGGTAACATATAATTCCTAACATCAAATTCATGAAAATGTGTCTACATGCAGACACATTATCATATTTTTTTGTAACTTTATAAAATATATATAGTCTATATTATCCGCTGATAATGTGGCTTTCTACAGGTGAAGAAAATCGGTCCAGTAGTTTTTGAGTTTATTCATTACAAACAAAAATACAAAATACAAAAATATAAAAATACAAAAATACTAAAATACTAAAATACTAAAATTCTAAAATACTAAAACGCTAAAATACAAAAATACAAAAATACAAAAATACAAAAATACAAAATACAAATCTTTTCTCTTTATGTGTACGCACGCATTGTAATCTGCTAGAAATCAGGATAGTTTTGATATGACTTTGTAATTTGGTTATTATTACTCACTATTTAGTTAGATGCTTTGTTAGATTAAATAACGCGACTTACATCAATTACATCGAGATTCTTCGCGGAATTTTCAAATTTTCGGAATGAAAAGTAGCAATGTGAGAAATTTTTTTTTATTTATAAAATTTCTTTCTTTGTAAAAAAATCACATCTTATAAATAAATAAATAAAATTTCATTTCGAATCTGGTCCTAACTAAAATTATAAATGCGATATTGAGTTTGTATGATTTTTTTCTTACGATTTCACTCCTTAACTACGCATAACATTGCATCCAAAAAAACGGACGCAGATGAAGTTGCGTAATCAGCTAGTAGATAATATTTTTAAAATAAAATAACATGAAAATAAGTTTCGGGACACTCGCCAATTCTTTTTTAGATGATATTAGTAAAACATTAATACTACATTAGATGATATTACATTAGATGATATTAGTACATACCCATACAATAGAAGAAACGGTAGACTCGTTGCGAGAGATAGGTAGAACCAATCGCGAAGTAAGAAAGCTAATAATGACAGCAAACACATCCCGCTTGCGAATAACATTCCCACTACGATACCTGTAACAAAAGACATTTCATATAAGCAATTGAAATTCCCAATATGCGCCTTTGTATGTGTGTTTGTGTGTGTGTTTTAGAGTGTCGTGGCAACTGCTTTCTGCAGTTAAAAACTGGATGGGTTATAGTTTGGCAACTATAATCACCCACTAACAGAAGTATACCCTGAAATAATAGCATATTATGTTGTTATAAGGATTATAATCCCATTCCTCTGGTCTTCCCTTTCATAAAATTTTATACTCTATTGTTCAAGGTGTAAAAATGAAGATGATGTTGGTCCCGGTTGTGATGTTGGCTGCAATGTTTGCTGTAGTCGATAACGCTGACGAAGATTATGACGACGGCATACTTTTCGGCAAAAGAAATAGTGAGTTATCATTTCAGTTACAACTTTTGTACATCAGGAATTGAAATTCATGGCTTGTGGGAACCTTTTTTACGTTGGAAAATCTTTGTAGATACCCGGCAGTGATAGGGAATGTCATAATTTTCCAATAAGACGGATCAGAAGCAACCTGGATCCACCGTCGAAAACTTCCGGCCCTAGCGGCCGTCGGCATAAATAATTTGTATATTTTGTTTATAGAAAATGTTATAAAAATTATTTAAAAAAAATGTCGAGTGAGTTTTGTATCATTTTAATAATAAAATAAACCATACTCAGATATTATATTTGGTAATGGTTATTTTTAGGAAAGCTAAAGGAAAACATGAATAAATAAATAATAATAATAAATATCTTCACACATTCCACACACCACCATCTAGTTCCAAACTTAACTAAGCAACTTAATGCTTGTATTATGGATACCAGACAGTTGATATAATACTTAGATTACTTTTTTTTTGTAAATACATAAATATTATAAATACAAAACATCCATGACTCAGGTACAAAGGTAAAATGTTAACACATAAACATTTGCCCCTAGCGGGATTCGAACCCGCGACCGTTTGGTTAACAGCTAGGGTTACTAGCCACTAGACCAAACGTGTCGTCAAATTGTTACAGAGGACTGTATAACAGGGAGTGGCGCTAAAGGTACCTGTGTACCACATTTCCAATGCGACGGTGCCTTCAAAATTAATACCGATGAAGAACCACACCAATCTGAACTTAGGTGAGTAACGATTCATTTTCAAATTGCATACTGCTTCCAATTTGTTCTCTGTTAAGGTCGTCAGACAGGCTAAGGTGGTCCCTAAGCTAAGCTTGTCTGACATCTTTTCTAAAACACGTGTGTTTTAAAGAAAATATTATTCTTTTAACTTATTCATTAATGACATTGTAAATGTTTTTGACCAGTCCGATTTTCTATTGTACGCTGATGACATGAAGATTTTTAGAAAAATTAAAACAATATCTGATTGCATGGCCCTACAAAGGGACCTTGATAAATTTATGATTTACTGCAAAAATAACTATTTGGAACTTAATATTAAGAAATGCAATGTAATTACTTTCTCTAGAAACCCTAAGCATATTAAATATGAATACGATTTTTGACCATGTTACTTTAACGCGTGTTCTAGTTTCAAAAGACTTAGGTGTACTACTGGATAGTAGATTGACATTTGACGAGCATCTTGACTACATAATCTCCAAGGCCTACCGCATGCTCGGATTTGTTCTGAGAGTCAGCAAAGATTTCAAAGCCGGTTCAACTCTCTCTCTCTTATTCGACTCCTACGTCAGACCTCTACTCGAGTACGGGTCTATTGTTTGGAACCCGCAATATAAAACTCAAATTAAGAGGTTGGATAGAGTGTTTAACTTGTACTTGAAACATCTTCAATATAGATTTAACAATGTACCTACGTTTGCATCCCTTGGTCATAGACATGTTCAGAAAGATCAACTGTTTTTATACAAGATTATGAATAATTATATTGATTCACCGTTCTTATTAAGCAATATTGGATTGAGTTGCCCTCGAATAAATTCGCGCCGCAAGTGTTCGTTACACATTCCGTTCTACAAAAGGAATTATACAAGTAATACCTTTTTGTATCGCTCTTGCAAATTTTATAACGAACACTTGCTAGATCTGGATATTTTCAGTTGTCCTATAGGTCCTATTAGTAAAATTTTTGAAAAAATTATTTTGAGTCAATTACTTAAACATTTCAATGACCATAATTTACTTTTTAATAAGCAGTTTGGTTTCACTAAGGGGCGTTCAACTACGGACGCAGGTGTTGAACTATTGAAAAATATATTTGAGGCATGAGAGAACTCGCAGGATGCTCTTGGTATTTTTTGCGATTTGTCCAAAGCCTTTGACTGTGTCCAGCATGACACTTTAATAAGGAAATTGTGCCACTATGGAATTAAGAATAAGGCTCTCGATCTTCTGACTTCTTATCTGAGCCATAGAATTCAGAAGGTCGATGTTAATGGTAGGAAATCTCTGGGTTCTTTAGTTAAAATGGGCGTCCCTCAAGGCTCGATTCTCGGTCCGTTTTTGTTCCTAGTTTATATTAATGATTTGCCTCATTCTGTGAATAAGCACAGTATTGTCTTGTTTGCTGATGACACTTCATTAATATTTAAGATTAAAAGGCAACTTGGGTGCTTTAATGAGATAAATTATGCACTTTCTAACGTAGTGCATTGGTTTAGTGTTAATAATCTCCTTTTAAATGCCACAAAAACTAAACTTGTTAAATTCAGTACCCCGAACGTTAAAAATATTGGAACGAATGTGATTTTGGGTAGTGAAAAATTGGAGCCCGTGGAATCAACAGTATTTTTAGGTATTACCGTAGATTCGAAATTACAATGGGGTCCTCATATTGAGAAATTAAGTAAAAGGCTTAGCTCTGCAGCTTATGCAGTTAAACAGATTCGACGTCTAACAGATGTCGATACAGCTAGGATTGTCTATTTTAGTTACTTCCACAGTATAATGTGTTATGGGATTCTTCTTTGGGGTAGCGCTGCGGACATAAATACTATTTTTATTTTACAAAAAAGGGCCATTAGAGCCATCTATCAACTAGATCCGCAGTGTTCTCTCAGAGAAAAGTTCAAAGAAATAAAGATTTTAACTGTTACATGTCAGTATATTTATGACAATTTAATTTACGCTCATAAAAATATTAGTCAGTTTAATAAAAAATGTGATGTACACAATATAAATACTAGGTTCAAAAATAATTTAGATTTACATAAGACGCGACTCCACAAGATAAGTAATTCTTTTATGGGTCAATGTATACGGTTTTATAATACCTAAATTTTATAATAACTACCTGAGATGATAAGAGCCTTATCTATAAATAAATTTAAAGGTGTCATTAAAGCCAAACTCCTCTCGAAAGGCTACTATAAGGTCACTGATTATTTAAGTGACAATGAAGCCTGGATTTAGAGCTTGGATCCGGAGCTCATACTATGTTTTGCTTAGTATTGTATATGAACTTTATGTTTGTATTAAGTGTACATAATTGTAATTTTTATATTTTAAAGATGACAAAAAGAATAGTATCCTGAGTTTCTTTCGGGGTTTCTTCTCAGGATCGTCATCTTGGCTTTTTTTCCGAAACCCTAGTAAATAGTAAATTTAAATTTATAATGACGATCATAAGAGTTTCGTGAGAAACCTAATTGATAAATAAATATTTTGATTTTGATTTGATTTTGATTTTGGAGCCTATAAACGAAACCTTAAACAAGCTCTCGAAAATATAGTTGTGTAGTGTCCTTTTTGTTATGGCCAGTTTATTTATTTTGTATGTTATATGGTATTTGCTGTTTCTTGCTTTTTTTTGTGTTTTCTCCTAACTCGTAATGACTTGTAATTTACATGTTTTAGTAATTTAGTGGAAACTTTGCTGATTTATGTTCTTCTTGTATGTATATGTATAATGTGTAGCGAGATATTGTATGTTTCCCTAATATAAATAAAATAAAATAAAAAAATAAATAAAATCATCGACACCAATATAATTAATATATACAGAGAGAAAATTTGTATTTTCTTATTTTTGTCTGTAAACTCAAAAACTACTGGACCGATTTAAAAAAAATTCTCACCTATATAAAGCTGTCACCGTACGGATTAGTTTAGATTAGTTTTCTATAGAAATTAATCAATACTAATAATAAATCTGTAAGGATCGGTCATGGAGTAAGTTTCCAGAGATGTCGTGTTTATAGGCTCTATACATTATACTGAAACTAAATTGACGATTTTTTTTTCTGTATGTATGTATGTATGTATGTTCCTCCATAACTCTGGAACGAATTAACTGATTTTCATGAAACTTGGTAAATAAACATTTGGACGTACGGGACACAGGATAGGCTACTTAATATTTTTCAACGCGGACGAAGTCGTGGGCACCAGCTAGTATTAAATGTATTTGTAATAGGTCATCCGGTGCTGATTGTGAAACTTACGAATTCTGCTGTCTCCCGCCCTCCATACGACCCGACGCTACCAAGCCCAGTCCAAGTAAGTGAGCAATGAATATACATATATGTCGTCCGATAGCCGGCGTGGGAGTCTATATCTATCGGTTACGACATCGTGAGTATCGAATAAAGTGTAGAAAGGCTGAGCAGAGGCAATTCGACAGTCTTGATCACTATTACAATTGAAATAACAGTAGACAACTAAAATCTGAGGCACGACGATCCGTCGGAGCAAACGACGCGCCTACGGCGGGTGTATAAGTTACTCTATGGGCGGGTGCGTGCGCTAGACTCCCGGGCCGCCCGCGCAGCCCGAGTAAAGCCAGCACCAAGCCCCATCGGCTCGACGTTCCGTTACACGCGACGATAGCGCCCTCTCGCGTGTTGCGCCTCAACCAGACACAATCATACCGACATATATATATATAGGTATATAAGTGTAATTGTTTTTTATTGAACCATTAAGTTCTTCCTTTGCAGAATCAACAAATGCGATTCCTTGTCCGTGGTGTGCTCAATTATTTATCGAGTAAGTTGCATCACAAATTCAAAGAAATGAAATTTATCGTGAAATTTTTGTATTATTCTTTAAACTCTGCCTTTTAGTCTGTTAATTTTAATTTTAGCAATAAAAGTTAAATTTTAGCAATAAAAGGGTTTATCGGTAAATTTTCTTTGACTGTGTTAGACGTTTGAAAAAGTGAATATTTCCCACAGCGGCGACAGTGAATATCCTCCAAGAAGCGCTACTGGCCTCTTTTGTGGAGGATTCCTCATAAATCCTAAGGTGGTTTTAACTAGTGCTGGATGTATTGTTGCTGCTGGAAGAAGAAAAATTCACATTCGATTCCTCACGGGCAAGCCTGACACTAAATACTCCATGGAGAAATATGTAAAACACAGCAAATTCAATTCTGGTAAGAATTCAACAGTAATGATTCAACAGACTGAGTTTGGATTAATTTTAAGACTGGCAGCTAATCAAAATTTTAATTGATTGATAACTCAATAGGGCAACATTCGCTAGACAATTCTGGTTTTGGCAGACCAGAATATTACAGCCGGTTAGGTTTTTGGTAGACGCATTTTGATTCTTGACAATTATGAGTCTTCCATGTGTGGTTATTTTGCTCTAACAGTAAAGGATCATCTTGAGGAAACCCAAGTCTCTAAGAAAACTAACAATCTTCGCAGTCCTATAGCACAGTATTACAATATAATATCCTATGGCGTATTAACAACCATCGACAACCCAAAATAAGTAAAGTAAAAACGTGAAAATATTTTAAAATGAACTGAAAATGAAAGAAGTATTTTTTTAAACTAATAACGTAGTTAAAAAAAGAAAAAGTTAAATAAAAAAATAACAGTTGACAATAAATTGAAATTTTGAAAATCTTCCAATCCGATGGAAAAAAATTACAAATCTCAATTTTATTTCACAGGTACCCGCGCTTTCGATTTTGCTTTGATCAAATTGGACAATGTGGCAGCCGGTGTGGGTATTGCCCCAATAGTTTTCAACAAATCTCTCTCCGGAATGTGTCAAGCGGTTGGATATGATAGTAACGACAAAGTTGTCATGGTAATTATATATTTATACAATTATCTATACACCAGGTGAAATCTTACAAAGTCCAACTGACTTTGAGACTAGTTAGAAATTTAATTCTATGAATGTACACTCGAGAGCAATGAATCCGGGTCACTTAAAAAAACCTATAAATCTTGGAAACTAAGAATGCTAGCTTAATAAAATAAACGGTGTTTAATAGACAATATAATACCCCTTAAATGAAAGTAATAAAATTTATAAGTCACTACATTTTATTTATTAAAAATTACACAAAGAAAAAAAACTGCTGATCTCGCCTTAAAACAAAAATAGGAAATATGTCATTTTTTGTAAAACAATATGATTTTCTTGAATTTTAATACTTTGTATTGCCTCCTCGTGCTTCCATTACTGCGTTTACGCGATTTGGCATGCTGTACACCAAGTTTCTTATACGATTTTGGCAAATATTCTCCCATTCCTCTGTGAGAGCAATTTTGAGCCCACGAAGCGTGATTGGGGTAGGGTTTCGTTGTTTTACGCATCTCCCTAGCTCGTCCCATGCATGCTCGATCGGGTTGATATCCGGGCTGCGTGCTGGCCACTCCATACGAGTAATGTTCATCTCTTGTAGGTAGTCATTCACAATGAAACCTGTATGAGGTCGGACATTGTCATGCATAAAAATAGCATCCTCACCCAAATTGACCATAAATGGCCCAACGTGTTCATTTAGGATTTCTTCCACATACCTTACGCTAGTTAAATAGCCGTATTGTATGAACACCAGTTCTGTGCGACTCTCAGATGAAATTCTGGCCCACACAAGTACAGACTCCCCACCGTAGGCTACTTTTTCTTTTATGCATGCTTGCTTGAATCTTTCCCCTGGTCTTCTATACACTCTGTGTCTTCCATCGTGCTTGTAGAGCATAAATTTTAATTCGTCGGAGAACATAACTTTCGACCAATCTTCAATAGTCCAATTGAAATGGTTCTGGGCATATCTTAGTCTTGAAATACGATCACCACGCTTCAGTTTAGGACCATTTGCAGGTCTAAGTGGTTTCAAGTTAGCTTCAGCAAGTCGTCGTCTTATTGTCCATGCGCTTGGGTTACTTCCTCCGAGGCGTCGAAACTGATTTGTAAGTTCAGTTCCTGTGAGAAAGCGATTACGAAGCATGGTGTTCACCAAGTATCGATCTTCTCGTGCTGTGGTACACCTAGTTCTGCCTGTTCCTGGTCTACGTAGGTTAGAGCCAGTTTCCTCGTAACGTCGGAGAACTCTTTGTACTGTTGACAGCGACACACCGACAGTCCTGGCTGTATCGCGTTGACTCCGGCCGGTTTCCAGCATTGTGAGGATTCTGGTGCATTCTTCAGTTGTAAGCGACATGATTACAGGTTGTAAAATAAATATTGAACACTATCAATATGGTTTATATACCCACTTAAATGAGAGATTGGAAACAAAAGCAAAATCAAATGCAGTAATTTCGTAGTTCCATCTTCGAAAGCCTCCCTTTTTCAAATTTGATTTTTTTATGACATAACCTTGCAGTAACTAAGAAGTTTTAATACCTTATTTTAAGGAGTATTTAATTGTCTACTAAACACAATTTTTTCATTAACCTAGCATTCTTAGTTTCCGAGATTTATAGGTTTTTTAAGTGACCCGGATTCATTGCTCTCGAGTGTATGTAATTTTAAATTAAATACATTTATTTTATGTTTTCATAAGTGATTACATAATTATTGATAACTATGGGC
Source organism: Synanthedon andrenaeformis (assembly GCA_936446665.2). Lineage (NCBI taxonomy): Eukaryota > Metazoa > Arthropoda > Insecta > Lepidoptera > Sesiidae > Synanthedon > Synanthedon andrenaeformis. The sequence goes on from OW387798.2 coordinate 1,167,825, forward strand.
CTATAATCGTGAGCTTTGTGAGAAAGTTAAACGTCGCTCAACGACATATGGAGACAGATATGCTCGTGGTTAATCTGCGAGACTGAATCAGAAGTGTTGAGATCCGTAGACTAACAATAGTTACCGACATAAGACGGTGGATCAATAAGTGGAAGTGCAAGTGAGCAAGACACATAGTATGGAAGTTCTCGAGTGGAAACCATGGATGTTGCGCTTGCCGGAAGCGCAACATAGGACTACCATCAACATATGTGGACAGATGATCTACGCGGGTGCAAGTTGTTTCTGATCGATTCTATTGGAGAATTATGAGGGAGGTCTATGGTAACGACTTATCGATAACTAAAAAGTTATGAAGTGGAGTTAATTTTGAATTTAAAAACATGTTCTTGTCCTTGTACACACCACTTCCATTTCTTAAACGAACTTTTTTAGTGAAAATTTAGATTCTGTTGTAAATATTCATTACAGACCAGTCTAAGCGTGGAAGAAGGCAAATGTAATTTGGGTGAATTCATTGACTCCTCTTGTGGCCACACCGATGGCAGTTGTAATGTTATGTATGGAGCTCCAGTACTGTGTCCTACGACGGTGAGTTACAAGAAAATCAAGGATCAATATTAAGCTACAGTTAAATATATTCATTACGTTAAACGTAGGCTATTAAAACTGCGACGAAATCACATGATTTGGCAAGTTAATTATGGAAATTATTCAAATTTTCTTCCAGGACGGAGATGTTGCCATACCAGGATTAGTCCGCGACAAGTGTCAAAGGGGCTTAGCTCTAATGGGAGCGTTTGAAAAGAAACTTGTCAAGAGTTGGATATTGTCACAGCTGAAAGGTTTAGTGGTCTAGATATTGTCATCGAATGCATTGAGAAGACAATTTTTTTTTATAAATATAAAAGACACAGAATGATTAAAAACATTTGATGGACGCTTCACCGTCATGTTTTGTTGCTTGCGAATATTTGCTCGTATTTGAAATGCAATAGAATCAAAAATTAATTGACACAACCAACATGACTTTGTTTTCTTAATGTATATCTAATTAAATATATCCAGTAGTGTTGTGATAGAACATTGACTTAATAATTCAATTATAATGTAGCTAATAACTAAATATTAGATGTGAAAATTAAATATTTGTACAGTTCGTAAAATTTTAAAAGTAACGAAAACGCTTCAATGGGGTGCCATAGTTATCAAAACGTTTGTGAAGATTTTAGGAAAGTAATTAAAAAGTAGAAATTTAAGTCAAACTGATCTCAAAATCATATCATAATAATTACAGCGGAAATTTAATCTTCTTTAGATACTGATCTAAATCAGAAAATCTAAATTTAGAATACGGTTTTTGGATTAAGAGCGTTCATCAATTAGAATCACGCTGGAGTCAAAATTTATGATTTCAGTAGTTTCAGATGTTTTAGTTTACAGATAAGATGTTAACGTCATATTATTTGTGGTTGTATAATCTAGTAAATAGCTGAAAAATATTTTAAAAGTGATTTTTCATTAGAACATTTTTAAACAGCCCTTTTTTAAAACTAGCGGTCGCGGCCTACGCAGATAAATATACAAGTTATTAAAAAAATTATAACACAATCTTTTAGAACATTAATGACTTCACATACTAGGTCCAAGAAAAAACAGAAATATCTCGAATTTGATCCTAAAATAACGTTTAATATCACGAAAAATTTCTAAAAGTGACACTTTTGATTATACTTTTCTTGAATGAAAATTTACAGAAATCGTATGTTTTTTTCGACTATTATCTAATAAAAGGATGTGAATTTTTGGAAAATCAATATAATTTTACTAATATCTCGCTTCTGCGTCGACCGTCGACCGTTAATTTTAAAAAAGGGTTGCTTAAAATCAGTTCTAATGAGAAAAGTATCCCAATATTTTAAGATATTTTTCGACCATTATCTAGATTATAAAACTACAAATAATATGACATTAATATCTTATCTGCAAACTAAACACATCATGGCATTATGATCCGCCGGGAATCATAAATTTCTGATTCTAACTCTGTAACGCCCTTAAGAAGTGTTAAATCTTGGAAAATATTAAAAAGTATCACATGTAGTACAGTCGTTGTTTAGAATCTTCATTGACTTGCAGTGTTATAATTATTTAGTCAAATGTGTTCGTTAGTTTTGAAATGTTACAAACTAAGTACAGTTTTCATACACTAATAGTGTATGATTTTTATATCAATTATCAAGAACATGTTATGTAAAATTTTATATTTCTCAAATATAAATGATATGCCAATAGATGACGCTAGTTGCACTAAATGCGAAACATTAGAAATTTTCACCATTATAATACAGATTTTTTTTCTGAAAATCCACGGGATAAGTCGGATATTTCGATAGTATTTTTATATGAAATTGTTATAATATGAAATTGCCAAAGACTGTGACGGTCAGCAATGGTATTTATATAATATTAGACAAAGACAAAGAATTAATTATTGATATGATAGTGAGTATTGATTTACATAGATAGTTGGTTCATGTTGATTTCATTTTTAAGTTTTATATTGTATTCGTAATTCGAAATGTAGATATATATAAGAAAATTAACTAATCAGTTTCTTGCAATTTAACATTTTAAAGTTACATATTTTTATTATAATGGTAAAATTTTCTTTCTGTTACATCTTTTGTATAACTTACATAATGCACGAAAATAAATAAATAGGGTAATTATCAAGTGTTATTTTTTGAAAAGTCCCAATAATCAATTAAAATGTCATTTAAATATCGAACCCAATGCCTTGTTTGGTTCTTGTAGAGCAAAGTTATATGTGATGACTATCGCCAGCGGCTTTGCACGCGTGGTGTCTTATTTCTAATACTTAGTTATCCAGATATGCTCGGTAGCTGTAATTAAAAATTTCGTGTTGAAAAATGAAATCAAAAATCAAAATCAGCGATGCGCAGTGGTCCAGACTGCTTCTGACCGGTCTTATTGGAAAATTATGAGGAAGCCTTATGTCCTGCAATGGACGTCCTGCGGCTAGAGAATAACTTCATACAAGTTCATACAAAGTTCCCCCTTCCACTCATCATCCCCTTTAAGTTTAAATTACCAAAAATTCCTTCTTAGCGGACGTTAATGTTATGAAGAAACCTATATTCCAAATGTCAGCTTTCTAGACTAAGTAATTTTGGCTGTGCGTTGATCGTCAGTCAAGTCAAGACAGAGGACTTTATCCCTTCGGCCGCCGACGAAACCAACGCTACGTAACCAGTTACGCGACAAGAATTGTTTTTCTTGCTACGAAACCAGTTACGTACAAAGAATCTTTTCTTTTTACGAGACTGGTTTCGTAGCATTGGTTTCGTAGGTCGTACGTAACTAGTTTCGTAGGAAGAAAAAACCTCTTTGTACGTAACTAGTTTGATAGCAAGAAAAATAATCATTCACACGTAACCGGTTACGTAGCATGTGTTTGGCAGGCGGTTGTACGTAACTAAGTTTCGTAGCAAGAAAAATAATCATTCACACGTAACTGGTTTCGTAGCATTGGTTTGGTAGGCGGTCGTACGTAACTAGTTTCGTAGGAAGAAAAAAACCTCTTTGTACGTAACTAGTTTCGTAGCAAGAAAAATAATCCTTCACACGTAACCGGTTACGTAGCATTGGTTTCGTCGGCGGCTGAAGGGGATTTTATTAGTATAGATTAGATTTGGGGTAACACTGTTAGCATGTGTTTGAATTAAGAAAACAATACTAGCCAGCATTAGTCCTTCTCGTTGGAGGCATCAGTTCCAAGGCGAGGATGAACGGCAATTGGTACATGGCGGGAAAGAACAGACCGCCGAGCACTCTCAGGGCTGTGTAACTCCAGTAATTTGAAGGAAACGATGCAGCAATCGCCAGAGGAACCTCCAGGTATATCATCAGGAGTATCGTGGGACGACGGCCGTATCTGGAAATCAAATTGTAAATTCTGTAGAAAATAAAAGGCATATGCGATCTTAAAAATGAATTCAACACTAAACTAACTTTGAAGCAGAGCGCATCGATTCAAAATCAAAAATCATATTCAAAATATATGTATGTACGTGAAAAATTCAAATTCAAAATATCATATTACACATATAGACCAGTAACGTTAAATTTGATTTGTTTATTATACTGTATTGGACCTCCAAGTTTTGAGACCTTGAGCGCTGAACGCAACCTTGTCTCAATAATACCAACGAAAAACGTTTTTAAAGCAGACTATTTGGTACAACATGAGACTAGAACTAAGATCTCTTTACAGGACTTTTATAATCTCTATTTTTTAATCTTTCTTGATAATTTCTTGATCATTGATTTGATTATATTTGCATAAATAACACCTGACCCCTGACATTCTGTTCTAACACCTGACATTTTGTTTGTTTTTTAGTGGACTTTCAAATGTGATATTATCTCTTTGCTTTGCTTGTGTTTGTTTTTAATTAATTTATTTTTAATTTTAATAAAAAATTTTCTCATTTAGTTTTAGGGGTAATACTTTGGATGTTTTAGCATCCGCCAAGTGTTGCCTAACTGGAACGATGACGATTTTGTATGATGTCTGTCGTTGGAGGCCTTGTACGAGTATAATAAATAAATAAATATATTATTAAAAAGATTCTTACCTACCTATCTGACATCCAACCAAAGAAGAGATTCCCGAAGATAGATCCAACCCAAAACAGTGTATTGCTTAAGCGTGGCAACCATTCTTTCTCGCATACGAGGTTGAACTGCGAAAATGCATTAATTCGCAAATTAATATAAAAAGCCACATGTTCCCAAACAAAATTTAGTTCAAACCTCTTACCTATACTCGTAGATGTGACTCGTTAATGAGATAAATTTTTAAGTTGTGACATAAAACTATTATGCCATGTTAAGATCGGCAGACAGGCTGACAGTCCACTTGATGCTAGGTGGCTACCGTCGCCTATAATACAAGCAACGCACTAGGTGCGACCATAGAAGGATTAAGAATAAGAGATAAGGAAGGGATGGGGTAATGGGCTCTGGCATCCCTTACTCACTCACCGAAACACATCAGCATATTTGCTAAAAGGGGGTGGTTGCTGTCGCCGGACGGGCTGCCCAAATGACTGCGAAACGCAGTGTGCCCTTCTACTACTTTGCAAATCCAGACCAGAGTCAACTTTGAAAATTTCATTTCCAAAGTTGAACCCGCCGGGAATCGAACCCGGGGCCCCTAAATTCATTGTAAATTAATAAATCATAGAATAACTTACTTACATCAGTAACAAGAGTCCTGCTGTAATGTTCAGCGTTATATATCCAACCGTTGGTACAAGACGAAGGCTCTTTACTCCTTACAGCTAAAATTGCGTCGATTACTCGTAAAATCTGTTAAAATAATATAGAAAATATTCGTTATTGCGTATGAATTATTTTCAATCTCTTATAAAAGTCAACTTTTTTACATTGACTAACAGTTCGGATGCATTTTTTGTAAATATTAAGGTCGACAGACAGGCTGACGGTCCACGTGATGGAAGGTGGCTATACTGTCGCCTATAACACAAGCAAAGGTTGCCTGCAATTGCGCTGACAACGACAGAAGGATTAAGGGATAAGGAAGGGATAAGGCAATATACACTCAATTAAGATGTTTTTAAACCTGCTCATTGCGTTTCTTTTCTCCAACCGCAAGAATTAGTTGGCGTGTGTTAACTTTCCTTAATGATCCATCTTCACGGTGGAATTCAGATCTGGAGATAGAAAAAATCTAAAGTAATATTTTTTAAGAAATATTATCAATAAATTACAAAGTATCCATTTTCTCACCTCTCGTCGACATAGTCGTTCAACACTGTGTAAAGAGCTCTAGAATCAACAGTATATGTGTTGCAACTGTCATATATCCCATGTTCTCCTGGTATTGTGAGATTGCGCACTACTTCTGCTGGAATCTGCAGGGCTTCCAGCTCTTTAGGAGGGGCGCACCAGTGCTCTGGTGTTGCGTTGGTGAAGACCTAAAAAATAAATGCAATAAATAAAAGGTAACAGGGGGTACAGGATTTAGTGTCAATCGTAACTTAAATTTATAAAACTTTATAAATTTTAATGTTTCTTTTTTTAAATGTAAAGGTCGATAGACAGGCTGACAATCCTCTTGATGGTAGGTGGCTACAAACAGCGGCAGGGCACCGAAGTCGTGTCATAATAACGTCTCCGAGTCCGCGCCAATCAACGGCCGCGCTAGAAAGTCGTTGGGTTTTAACCGGTAGAAATCCGGCATAACCACACTGCAGGTATCCAAGAGGATTTCCCAACGTTAAAAAAAGGCACAAACAACCTTTCAAGTTCAAGTTCAAGTGTTTCAAGTTCAAGTGTTTCAAGTGTGCTGCCGACCTTATTAGAATTAAGTATTATACGAGCTTATATTTTTTTACTGGGCAAAAGTAATTTATTAAGGGCCAGTTTTATAAACGACATACCTTTTTCCCGTTCGTTACAGTGCTGGTAACCGAACGGTTAACGGTCCGTCAATAACGTTTACTGACGGTGGTTCTATAAAAGAAATTAAACATTCGGTAGCTGCCCGTAAAAATACGCCGAAGTTTATGAATATTGTCGATGGTAATAAAACGCGGTAGCTGGCTTGGAACAGACTAATTTTATTTTATATTTATTCATAGGACAACATTGCACAGGCTACAGAATTTTTTATTATTGTTATAGAACAATACCACCACTTAACAAAATAAACCAAAATTCACATAACAAATTATTTTAAATTTACTACACCTATTTTCTGCATGAATTTACTGTGTTTAATTTTACATAGGCTTTTAGTAAATACATCAGCTGGCATTTCTGAAGTTTTCAAGTAAACAATTTTAACTAACTTCTGTGCAACTGCCTCTCGTATAAAATGAAATCTCACATCAATGTGCTTAGTTCGTCTATGATACATACAATTTTCTGAAAGTTTCTGTGCACTTTGGTTATCATTATACAATACAATTGGCACATTACCTCTATTTATAAGTTCAAATAACAAATTTCTTAAGAAAATAGCCTCCTTACTAGCCTCACAGATAGCCATATATTCAGCTTCTGTGCTGGATAGGGCTACGGTCTGCTGTTTTCTACTCTCATGCGAAACCACACAACCTGAGAATACAAAACAATAACCAGTGTAAGATTTTCTATCAACACAATCAGAAGCCCAATCAGCATCTACAAAACCAATTAAATCTAGATTATTTTTAACATAAATTAATCCAAAAGATTTTGTTGCACTTAAATATTTCAAAACTCTTTTAGCATGCTTCCAATGTGTTTCTGTATTGCAATTATTAAATTGACTTAAATAACTAACTGAATAGGAAATATCAGGTCTTGTCAGAACGGAAAGATACATCAAACTACCTATAAGCTGTTGATATGGATAATTAGAATTTAGATTATTACTTTTATTCAGTTTTAGATTAGTCTCCATTGGAGTATCTACATTTTTACAATTTATCAAGTTAAATCTATTTAACAATTTTTCTATAAAATGTTCCTGAGAAATACAAATTTTATTTTTCTCTATTTTAACATCCATACCTAAGCAATGACTCAGTTGACCTAAGTCCTTTAATTTAAATTTATTACTCAACTGGCCTTTTAATTGTTCTACTTCTTCATTGCAATTAGAAAATATGAAAAAATCATCGACAAAGAAAGCTATAAATGTTTTAAAATTTCTGATTGATTTTACAAATAAACAAGGTTCATACACAGATTTCTTGTATCCTAACTCTTGTAAACAATCTTCAGCTCTTTTGTACCATGCCCTGGCTGACTGTTTCAGCCCATATATAGCTCTTTTTAATTTTAAAACTTTACCTTCATTTTTTATCTTTTGAAAATTTTGAGGTAATTCCATATGAACAGTTTCATCGAGATGACCATTTAAAAAGGCTGTAGTGACATCTAGATGGGTTATATTTAAATTTAAGTTAACGCTAATAGCAAACAATAATTTTAAGGTAGAGTATTTAAGAACAGGTGAAAAGGTTTCGTTGTAATCGATACCTTGTCTTTGGGTGAAGCCCTTTGCCACTAATCTTGCTCTGTATCTTACTGTTTTGTCACTATTTAACTTCTTTTTATAGACCCACTTGCACTGCACTACTTTAGCATCACTTGGTCTGTTCACTAGCTCCCAAGCTTGATTGTCATCGAACGATTTAAGCTCTTCCTCCATGGCTCCACACCATTCTTCTCGCTCTGCTCCTTTCATTACCTCTTCATATGTGAGAGCATCTTCACATATATCTGCACTATTGGTCACACATATATTACTGTACCCATACCTTTTTGGTGGCTTAATTGCACGCTTTTCTGATAGTTGTTTTTCAGTAAGCTCAAGGCTCACCTCCTCATTTGACATGCAGTCGCAGAACTCATCAGAGTTCGAGGTACTTGTGGTATCATCTGGTACATATGTGGTATCTGCTGTAGATGCTGGGGATATTGAACCCAATATAGTTTCATCTGAATCTTCTTCCCCTGGAATGTTCACTGTCTTTTCTTCCACCACTGCTTGTGTCATGTCTGAGTTCCTTCTGTTCTCCATGATCACAACATCTCTGCTGGTAGTAATATTCTTTGTTACTGGGTTATATAACCTGTAACCCTTAGTGTTCTCTGGGTAGCCGAGAAAGATGTATTTTTCAGCCTTTCTGTCCCACTTAGTCCTCTTTATTTTTGGGACATGGACCATTGCGGGACTCCCAAACACGCGTACATGACTTAGATCTGGTTTTATTCCTGTCCAAAGCTCAAATGGTGTTTTTTGTAAACCCGAAACTACTGTTCTATTTCTTAAGTATACTGTAGTGTTGACTGCTTCGGCCCAAAACCTCGTGTTCAGGTTAGCATCATATAGAAGACATCGAGCTCTTTCTACTAGCGTTCTGTTCAGTCTCTCACACAAGCCATTCTGCTCCGGTGTGTAGGGGTTTGTTTTTTGATGTACAATACCCATTTTCTTCAAAAAACTATCAAATTCTAAGGAGCAAAATTCTCCACCATTGTCTGTTCTTAGTACCTTTACACTCTTCTCTGTCTGTTTCTCCACTAAAGCTTTAAATTCTTTAAAATACTTTAATGTTTCATTTTTCGACTTGAGGAAATAAACAAATGACATTCTGCTGTAATCGTCAACGAAAAGGAGAAAGTACTTTGATAAACCTATCGAGACTGTCTCCATGGGACCACATATGTCCGCATGCACCACTTCTAACACATTTTCACATCTGGAACCTCTGTGTGGGAAAGGAAATCTCGATAGTTTTCCTTCACAACATGTGATACACTGGAACTTATCAATTTCTGCCTTATCAGGGAAAGTGACACCCTCTACAGCGCCATTCTTCATAGAATTTAGATCTTTACTGTTTATATGGCCCAATCTTCTGTGCCATAAAAGACTTGTGTCTGCAACCGCTGCACCCGCTAATAAACAGTCTTGTTTGATTTGCAACTTATACACTCCATTCACCAAATGGGCTTTTGCGACCAATATATTTGAAGTATTATAAATTTTGCATATACCTTTTTCAAAGGTAACTGTATTTCCATTCTGAATCAACTCACTAACAGATAAAAGATTCGTGGTTAGGTCGGGAATGCATAACACATTTTTCACAGTAATCTTAAATTCTGAACCATCAACATCTGTCGTTATTTGCGTTCTTCCAGAGCATAACACTGGTACCTTCACTTTATTCGCCACTACTACGTCTTTTATTGGTGGGTTGTGGGATATGTTTGACAAACAACTTTGGTCGGCGATCATATGTGCGCTGGCTCCTGAATCTACATACCAGTCGGTTTTCTTATATATTGAATTTAAGAAAAATACACTAAATACAGCATTCTGTTTGTCTTTATAATTGTTGCACTGATTTTTGTAGTGTCCGACTTGTTTACATTTGTAACAGCGAATTGTTTTGACAGGTTTTGAAGTCTTTGACTTTGACAATCCTGCAGTACGTCCAATCTTTTTATTAGAACTGTGCTGCTGCCAAACTGTCGATAAAAATGCACTCTCACTCCCTGTACTGCCAACCTCTGCACACATGTCTAATAATTTTGACTTGATGACGTCTGTGCTCACGTTCATTCCCGAATGTTCTATGGCCATTATCATTGGGGCGAACTTTTCTGGCAATCCGGCTAATAATAGGCATCCTATCCACTCATCGTCTATTTGGAATCCTGTACCTCGGAGCTTCTGGGCTGTATCTACCATATGTGTTATATAGCTAGTCATAGATTCACTGTCTTCCAGCCTAATTGAGATAAGATGGCGTAACAAACTTATTCTTCTTTGGAATCCGGAATCATCAAAAAGCACTTTTAAACGCTTCCACACGTCTTGAACTGTTGTTTCATTCTTTATGTGCACATATAATGAGGGATCTATGGTCATTATCAATTTTGCTTTAGCCTTTTTTGCGTCGGCCTCGCCAATCGTAGCTGTAGCATTTTCATTTTTGATGTCCAATCCTTCTAATAAGAGAAAATTCTCGGCGGCAAACGCCCACTCATCATAGTTGTCACGACCCTTGAGTTTCGGTACGTTAACGATGTAACTTGCGGCCATTGTTCAAACAAAAAAAATTTCGATATCGAAAACACACTTTTTACGCTATGATGCCACAAAACAGTTTTATGTTATTAACTTATCAAGTCTTTTGAGCACACTCACGCCCTTTTTTCCCGCCAATAAAGTCTTTTTTAAAGTTTTTTCACTAAATATAGCACTGGGCGGCATAACCTAATAAAACGCGGTAGCTGGCTTGGAACAGACTAATTTTATTTTATATTTATTCATAGGACAACATTGCACAGGCTACAGAATTTTTTATTATTGTTATAGAACAATAGATGGTTTCGTCGTAGTCTGTCAAGAACTGTTAAGTGTCGCGTCACAAACACATTTATTTACATTAATAACAAAATAAACGATACGTAAGATAAACCGACCCTATCATAGTCAGTAAAGAGGCAGTAAACGCTAGTTGTCAAATTATACTGTTGACTAACGAACAGTTGTTTATAATACACTATATTATACTATTAGATCTTTTTTTCGTCTATTTGATATAAAATTTAACTAACGGATTGTTATAAAACTGGCCCTAAGAAGACCAAAATGTAAACTACAACTAATTGACCAAAATGTAAATTGAGAAATAATAATATGGAAAAGATATGGACTTGGAAAATTGAGAAGTTGGAACCTACTGCCGGCATTGTAATATGTTATTGACAGATAATAAAAAAGGACATATACTCTCTAGCGAGAGGATAATACTTTCATAAAAACTTTGACAGAATGGTAAAACATAATTAATTTATATTATATTTTTTAACAATAGTAACACGTTTGTAACAAACTAAATTTGCATGTCCTTGTCAGAAAGAACATTATGTTGTTGAATTTAGATCAATAGATCAACAAGATATCGCACCTTCGGTAAGACAAGGGCATAACTTACATATATTTTTTAAATTTATTTATTTAACATCATACATACTATTACATCTTTTATTTAAAATATATTTACATATTTACCTAAAACTAAATATTATCTAAATATACATAACTAAAACTAAACCTATAACTAAAACTCAATATAAAAATGGACCCTGCGGCATTGTACCAAGGACGCTGGCAGCATTTCCTCGTTGAATGGCCAAACTAATACGTTGGCCGAGGAAAGCGCCAGCTCTTCGGTCTCCCGTCGCATCAATAAGCCTCTTCGAAATATCTTTGAAAAGGCCCATTGCTGCAGGGCCCCACGGACCGAGTGTCTCAACTCCAAATGGTTCAAAAGTATATTCGGCGCCGAGGCCACTATATTTTAGAATTTTATTTTTCTCAGCCGCCTCTGCTGCGGTTGCTGCCTTTGTAGATGTTCCATGGAGATGCGAAGGGGCTAGTGTGTCTACACAGGTAGCATCCCACACCAGCACTCTACCCAATCTCCATGGAATCAGAGACATCCCATCCGGTCTCCTACCATCGTTTCTCAATATACCTGAGGGCTCTAAAATGGCTGGTATATTGGCTGACGCAAGAGACCGGCGGAGGATGTCGTTTAAGGCAGCATGCCTCGAAAAGCGGCCAGCACTTTTTTGACACGACAGTCCGTGGTGACCAAGACGGTCGACTATACTGCCACAGGGACATTGATGCGGGGCGCAGACCGGGACCCCTAGGCGGAGGCAAATTGCTATTCTAAAAGTTGTGGGATCTAAAAAAGTACCAGTGCTTGCTGACGGATGTGCTTGGAGCCAGAATCCTGCTTCTTTGGTATTAGCAGCGAGGAGTCTGGCTCTTCCCGTAGTGCAGCACCGGCTGAGCAGGGAATCAAATGATAATTTGCAGACTATATCGTCCCAGCTCCGCTGAAAATTTGGAAGTTGCACTGAATTTTGACCGGGGCAAGCAATTAGCCAGGCTTTATTAGCATCGTCCAGGCCCTGAATTTCGCAGTTTGAACATAGGATTTTACCTACGAGATTCAAAGAGGCATGAACTGATGATAAAAAAGCTGGTAAAGCAACGCTTGAAATTTTACGAATCCCTAAACCACCGTGTCGGATGGGAAGAGATCCCTGAGTCCAGGACTGCTCGTTTAGCTGTATGTTTAAAACTGATTCTAAATTATTTTTGAGCAAATTTTCTATTTTTGATAGAAGATTTTTATATTTCCAGAGGGGACAGCAGCGTAACACATAAGTTAATTTAGGAACAAAAAGGCAAAATTTCATAATCGAAAATGCAAAATGTGGACTGATTTCTAGAAGGCGATGGGAATAATTTTGAAATTTTGTAATACAATTTTGAATATATTCTGGTATGCATTCATCAAAAATGGGAGATCCTAGGAGGTGAAGAGTATTTTTATTAACTATATTTATATTTGGTGCAAGTTGATTAAATTTATGTTTAATAAGATCGATATCTAAAAGAGAATTTTGAATGTAAAGTTCGCATTTATTAAAATTTAGCTCCAAACCGATGGACTTGAATTTTTTCACAATCGATGAGAGATCTGAAAGTACAGTGTTGGCATCACCTCCTAAGGTCCCATCGTCAAGGTACCATATATTAAATTTTGATGCCAAATTTCGTATTATCGGATTTATCGCTAAACTAAATATTGCTGGTCCCAGAGGATCACCTTGCTGACATCCGACTTCTGATGATAACTGATGTGATCGGTACATTAACATAGTCGGATCCGCGTAACAATGAAGTAAATAGTCATATATTTCGGGAATGTTTGATTTAATTTCTGACAGTAATATATCCCTGTTCACGGAGTTGAAAGCGTTCTTTACGTCAATTTTCAGTAACACTTCAAATTTTGTGGTGTTAAGGAAAGTGCGGAGAGCATGCACTGCCGCCTCGCAACCTCCCTTTACACCAAAGCCTAGTTGAGTAGGTTCGAAAGATGTTTGTAATTTTGATATAATATGTCGAACAGCAATTTTGGAGGCTAAACGCCGGAGTGTTGTTCCAACAGCAATTGGTCTTACCCCTCCGTCTTTTTTAGTAAGGGCGATAAGGTTTGCACCATACAGTATCGGTAGAATGTCGTGGTGAACGTTTCCTAAATACATGAAATTGATTAATTTTGTAATGGAGTTTGTTAGGTTTTGACTTGCGTTGCCCACAGAATGAGATGTTAAATCCTTTAAATGTTGAGGTGAAAGCCCATCCAGGCCTGCTGCAGAACCCGTCTTAAAAGATAAAATAGCATTTGTCACATCGCTATTCTTGATCTGCAGGCAAGCCTGGCTTGCTGTTGGTGGGTCCAAAAAGTAAGGGTTTGCTGGAGCTGGGGGGTGTTTGGTCTGTAGGGCCATAAGAGTGTCTGGGGATTCTGGAGATAGCACGTCGCTTGAGAACAATAAACGGGCGGCACCTTTGAGATCACCGTCGCTGATCTTGTTTTCTATCAACTTGATATTATTATGTGTGGTACGATGAGTATGATTGGTATTTGGGATTGAATTTTGTGAACAATTTTCTTTAATCTTTTGGGTTAGAGACAAATTAGAGTCATCATTTTTGACATGTAAGACTAAATAAGGAAACAGAAGCAGGTTTTGCCAATCGTTTGGAGAATTGGAATTATAGCATTTTTGGATCAGATGCGAGAGATGATTAGCAACGGTGACTCTGGCGGCGCGAGGAATACGTTTCACAATTGGAACATTATTCCTGAGATTACTAAGGCGAACGTGGAATGGCTGATTAGTAGAAGGTAAATTAGAAACTAAATTTATTGGAGGCGCATTTTGACTTAAACAATTGCGATGTATTTTTGAAATATGGATCTTTAAGCCTCTATTGGTTTGAAAAGATTTCGAGCATAACTGACATGAATGTGCGTTTGACGACGTAATATCTCCAGATTGGGTCGAGGTCTGCATCATGTAAGTGATCTAAAAGAAAAAAGAAAGTAATTATACTAAGGATATTAAAATAGAAAATTAAAAATAATTGTATAATAATTTAAGTGATCTAAAAGAAAAAAGAAAGTAATTATACTAAGGATATTAAAATAGAAAATTACAAATAATTGTATAATAATTTAAGGGTTTCTGTTCTTCTTCAAGTAGTAGATATTTTTTAAATAAGTTAAATATGCAGAAGTGTCTTAAAAACATTATTAAGATAAAAAAATATTCACAAGGGTATGGGGCTTATTTGATGCAAAAACAAGAGATGTTTCAAAGCAATATAAGCAGAAAAATACGATATTGAATACAAAAAAATAAACTTTAAATGGCTCTCCCGTAAAATTATAAAAAGTGCAGTTATGCCCTTGTCTTGCCGAAGGTGCGATATGTTCTTTTTTTAAGTGCTATAAGCTGTGTCCGTGACGTCGTGCGCTTTGAAAAGTGTATATAGTTTTAATGCCCCACGTCTTTGTCTATCGCTGTGACGACTGTCTATCGATCCCTCGGGAACAACATTTTTCCACCTAGCAGCAGAGCATCCTATTCGCGCTTTCCAATTCGTGGCCTCCATTTGAGAACTCTTTTATTCCATCAACTCTGAGACAGATGTGACCGGCCCATTACCACTTTAACTTGCTAATTCTATGTCGACAATTCTATGTTACTTAGACGAATTTCATAGTTTCTGAACCTATCCACAAAAGAAATTCCGAACATAGCCCTCTCCATAGCTCGCTGAGCGAATTTAAACTCGTGGATAAGTCCTGCCGTGAGAAGCCACGTTTCGGCACCATATGTCATCACTGGCAGGATCTGAGATTTTAATTTTTAACAACTTTGCTTTTAAATAACAAAGAGATAAATGATTGATGAATATTGAATATGAATATTGAAGATGAATGAATATTTACCTAGAGTCGCTATACTCCAACACCGACCTTTTGATCGATCCAAGATTTTTTTTTTATGCTGTCAAATTTCAAAGGTAACTAAGCAGTGATATATATATTAGTATATCTTGGTATCTTGGGTATTAAAAGTACTATACGAGATACGTACGTTGTTAGAATTACGTCTTATTCTTGTAAGTAGGTAGTCACATTTCTAAAGTCCATTCATGCGATACCTGGCGTATTAAAATTCTTTAGAATATCGTCTATTCTATACGATTGAAACGTGACTCGAGTAAGGTTTTGTTACTTACGTAGGTACAATATATAAGTAGGTACCTACATAGGTATTGTGTTATATACTACGTTGTATTTATTGTATATATTCAAAAAGTCATAATATTTTTTAATTGAATTTTCATAAATATAGATACAATTAAAATCTTTATTTCTTTGAAATTTTTTAAGAAGGGAAGACTGCGGACCTCGAAAAAGAATTCCATAATTACATTATACAGTGAAAGTAACTGTAAAGACAATAATTTTAGCTGTATCAATACATGAGGCATCTAACCTGTTTAATGGCATAAGCCTCAGAGCTCTAGGCCTCTAGCTAGTTTTATAATATCCCAATTTCTACAGTAATTATACCTAAAAATAATGTCGTTTCTATACAGGCGTTTCGCTTTACAAAATCACATTCGTTCTAAAAGGGACATAAATTCCTGTGAAGACGAAGTCACCAGCTTAAATAGTATTACAAAGTAACCCGCTAAACTCTATCATTGTTAAACATGTCAGCATGTTTGTGAAGATAAATTACGTTTAATTGTTTATAATTATGAATAATGTTTTAATATTGACCTTTGTACCAGCGAAGAGGATTCTCATACCATGTGAATATAGAGCTAGCTGCATTTGTCTTTTATGATGACTGATTTTAGTTGTTCACAAAATACTTTATAAATTTGAAAAATATTCATTTGTTATGTAGCCCAATATACCTTTCTCATTACTTATCCCTTATCTTATCAAAGTATAGGCACAAAAGCTTCTATGCAACTGTGAGGAAATGGTGTGCATCTCTGATGCGCAGGATTCGGGTCAGCACCATAAGCATCCTCAACGCATTTGCCGAAAGGCTTGACTGTCGGTACCTGAAGCTGCTCCATGAAAGAGGCAACGAGTGCTCATCATCGAAATAATATATCTTTGTATTCAAGTTTGCTGGTGCTCATACCAAATCACTCTCTAAAATTTTCTTAAATCAGGATGTTTTTCATTAGAATTTATAGAATTTCTAGGATGTTTTTTATTAGAATTTCTATGATGTTTTTCATTAGGATTTCCAGGATGTTTTTCAGTCTCAGGAGCTTCTGCTACGTTTGCCCTGTATTTTTCCTTGCATCACTAGTTGAAGTTGAAAGTATCTTTCAACATATAGTAATTTTTTCAATAAAACAGGTATAAAGTAATTTTCCTCACAATAATTCAGAAGAAAGGAACGCAAAAAAAAGATGAACCTTTTGTTGAATAGAATACACGATCTGAGGAGAGCCCTAAGATCTACAGAGTGATTGGAAGAACGGCAGTCAGAGAGGAGGACTCGCCGCTGGTTCGAGACGGAAGGGTTCTCGATGCGAGGGAATCGGCGGAGTGGCTTGCGGAGGTGTTCTACCCGGAAGACCACGCAACTTCGGATGAGGGAGTTCACCGCCAGATCAGAGCGGAGGCGGACAGGGTGAACGTAGGGGAGCAAGACTCGCCCTGCGACCCCCCGTTCACGCTCACCGAGCTGGAGATGGCGGTGAAGTCCTTCAATCCGAAGAAGGCCCCTGGCTCCGACGGGCTCACTGCTGACATCTGCTCCAGGGCCATCGGCTGTAACCCCAAAGTCTTTTTGGGGTTACTTAACAGCTGTATGGCCCACCATATTTTTCCAAAAATATGGAAAGAAGCAGCAGTGATCGTCCTTCGGAAGCCAGGGAGGGATAGTTACACCGTCCCCAAGTCGTTCCGACCAATTGGATTGCTGCCCGTGCTTGGAAAGGTATATGAGAAAATGCTTGTGGCTCGCCTCAAATACCATCTGTTGCCGGGGATAAGCGACCGCCAGTATGGCTTTGTGCCCCAGAAGAGCACCGAGGGCGCCCTCTATGACCTAATGTCGCGGATACGCAATAAACTTGATAACAAGAAGATTGTAGTATTAGTGTCATTGGACATAGAGGGGGCCTTCGACAGCGTCTGGTGGCCTATGGTCAGAGTCAGACTGGCGGAAGCGGGATGCCCGGTAAACTTGAGGCGAGTCTTTGACAGCTACCTCGCCGACAGGACGGTTGGCGTCAGATACTGCGGCGAGGTTCATAATGCCGAGCCAAGCAGGGGCTGCATCCAGGGGTCAATAGCCGGACCCTTGCTCTGGAACCTGACGCTCGACCCGTTGCTGCGGAGCCTGGATGGTAGAGGCGTCTACTGCCAGGCCTTCGCGGACGACGTGGTCCTCGTCTTTGATGGAGACGGAGCGCTCCAGATAGAGCAGAATGCCAATGCCACTCTCGCGCATGTTCTGGAGTGGGGTGTCAAAAATAAGCTGAGGTTCGCACCAGGCAAAACAAATGCTATGGTGCTGACCAGAAAGCGTAAGTTTGACACGCCACGCCTTACCATGGGCGGGATTGACATTGCCATGAGGGACAGAATCAAATTGCTCGGACTAACCATAGACAGGGGTCTCACCTTCAAGGATCATGTCAAAAACGTGACCAAGAAGGCCCTCAGGGTTTATAAGCAGCTCGGGAGAGCAGCTAAAGTCAGTTGGGGTCTCCATCCTGAGGTCGTTCGCTCTATTTACATCGCCGCGGTGGAACCAATAATCACCTACTCTGCGAGTGCGTGGGCACCTGCGACCCGCAGAGTGGGGATTATGCGGATCTTGAACGCTGTGCAGCGGGGTTTCGCGCAGAAAATCTGCAGGGCCTACCGAACGGTGTCCCTGAACTCAGCCTTACTACTGGCTGGGTTCAGGCCCCTTGACTTGCGAGTTCGTGAGGCTGCCTCATTATATGAGGCCAAGAGGGGAGTACCACAGCCTGAACTCAAGGACAGGGATATCGAGCGGAGGGTTCTTGCGGCCGAGGCTCCCCACCCCGCCGAGCTGGTTAGCCTTGAGTTCGGCAGCCTGGTGGACGAGGAAGATCGAAACTCAAATAGCGATTACCACCTTCGCATCTTTACGGACGGCAGCAAGATTGACGATCGGGTTGGCGCCGCACTATCCATATGGAAGGGCGACGCCGAAACCAGGGCCGTCAAGCTTGGTCTGCCGTCGTATTGTACCGTCTACCAGGCAGAGCTCTTGGCGCTATGTGAGGCGTCGAGGGTAGCTCTCGGGCGCAGCGAAACATCCGTTGCAATCTACAGCGATTCGAGGTCCGCATTGCAGTCCGTCGTGGCGAGTAAATGCTCGCACCCTCTAGCAGCTGAGACGAGAAGCAACTTGAATAACATCCTCAAGCAAGAAAGAATAATAAAACTATTCTGGATTAAGGCACACGCTGGTCTAGAGGGGAACGAGAGGGCGGACTACCTCGCGAGGGAGGCCGCTCTGAAGGTCAAACGGAAGCCGTCGTACGACCTGTGTCCGGTCTCGTTCGTCAAGCGGTGCATACGAATGCGCTCGCTTGACGAATGGGACCAAAGATACAGGGACGGTGCGACGGCTGGAGTTACCAAGCTGTTCTTCCCTGGAGCCGTAGATGCTTATAAAACTCTGAGGAAGATGAGACTTGAAGGTGTAATGACCCAGGTCTTGACGGGGCACGGTGGGTTCTCCGAGTACTTGCATCGGTTCAAGCGCAAGGAGAGCCCATCGTGCATCTGTTCCGACGCAAATGAGGATGTCCCGCATGTTCTGCTGGAGTGCCCGGTCTTTGCCAAGGAAAGAATGGAACTGGAGTACGAGATGGATATGGAAGTGTGCCCAGCCAACCTTAACGCGTTAATCACCAGTAGCCAAAATGAGAAATTCGTGAAATATTGTAAAATAGTAGCTAGAAGGGTATTGGATAGAAATAAAACGTAATATAGCAATTGAACTGTAATATTTTAAATCTAATTGTGTAAATTGAAACTTAATTTGTAAATATGTTTTAACTATTTATTGTAGTTACTACAGGAGCCCTTTACAGCTCAGTGTATGTAAAATAAATCTAGTTGTTTAGTATTTTAATAATTGTAGCGATGTTAATTGTAAATGTTTTAGACATATGAATAATTCATTGTATACTGTATACCTTAATAAATAACACAGCGTTCAGTTATTCAATACCCCAATATATACTACTAAAGGAAAGGAGAAAAGAGTAAGGAAAAAGAGGATTAAAGACAAAGGAAATAAGGAAAGGCAATAATAATAATACAATAATAATAAGGATAGTTTAGCAGAGTAGGGAATACAAACGGGTATCCTACCCGTATGGAACGAAAGGTGAAGAAAGATAGAAAGATAAAGTATGTAGTAAGAATGTGCGAGCAGAACAATTGAGAGAACTGGAATGAAAGAACACACAGATAACATAGGCTACGACCCTGTGTCGGAGGGATGCGACTACGAAAAAAAAAAAAAAAAACCATGTTTCCTTATTATATTTTCTACTAGCTGGTGCCCACGACTTCGTCCGCGTTGAAAAATATTAAGTAGCCTATCCTGTGTCCCGTACGTCCAAATGTTTATCTACCAAATTTCATGAAAATCAGTTAATTCGTTTCAGAGTTATGGAGGATACAATATATATGTACATACATACAGAAAAAAATTCTAAAAATCGTCAATTTAGTTTCAGTATCATGTATAGAGTCTATAAACTCGATATCTCTGAAAACAAAGTAACTTACTCCATGACCGACCCTTACAGATTTATTATTAGTATTGGTTATTCAAAGCGAAGTAGTAAAGTATAATCTTACATTAGTAGTGTATCATTTATCACGAACGCCTTCGACATTGATAAAAATATTTTATATTATAGGTCCTTTTTAGTAAAGTAATTAAAAATAACTTAGATATAAAATAAATGATAAAATAACTCAAAAGTGCCGTGTTTAAATAATATTTTATCGATGATTTTATCTAGATAACATTTCTTTTAGAAATTACTACAAACATAAAACACGTGTTTATAAGTAATATATTAAAATTTCCAAGATTGTATAACAAGTTTTACTAATAAATAGATACACCAGTATGTATACCTACATTTAATATATAGGTATGCGTTGCTTGGGTTGATAGGCGACTGTAGCCACATACCACCAAATATACCGTTAACCTGAATGTCGAAATTTACATAAAAAGTATATCGATTATGGGTAGGTACAGTCGGGGTAAGAAAAAGTCGACATTTGCTTTCACCAGGGCAATTATCAGTCATGCTAAAATTTCATTTCAAACATCTGTCAGTTGTCTGCTTAGTTCTTTAGTTTGAAAACTGAGAATGGTTTATTACCCCGACTGTACATGGCTCTCTCTCTGTGTGTGTATAAGAGATAATTTTGTACCATACCATCCACCAGCCCACTTTGAGTCAGCAGAAATATTCTTCGAAAATTACTGATTTTTTCATTTATGTAAGAGGTCGTCAGACAGGCTGACGGTCCACTTGATGGTATGTGGCTACTGTCGCCTATTACACAAGTAACGCCGTAGTTGCTACGATACCTACGGTAGGTAAATAGGCTTTGGCATCCCTTTACTCACTCACCGAAACACAACAGCACATATGCTGTTTTATTTCACCGTGGTCTTCTGTAAAATGGTGGTTACTGCAGCTAGACGGGCTGCCCAAATGACTGCGAGCATAATAGATCCAGACCCTTCGAGCAGTGTCCAGACCGGAGCCCAATATGAAAGTTCATTTCCAAAATTAACCCCGCGGGGAACTGAACCTGGGACCCCCGATTGTTAAGCCGCATTGTTATGTGGGTCTGGTTGTTGTCTGCTACCAAGTAATTTAACTTTATAACACCCAGAAGGTGCCGGCCCGTAGAGACTCGTACGTACCTGCGCTATTTTTGCTCTATTTACTATATAAATTTAATGTAAAAAGCTATTAATCATTATTAAATTAGACATTTACCTGAGAAAACACGAGAAATGACGTTGGCACAGCGGCTAAACCACAAAGCAAATAAAATATCAGGACATGCCAACACCCGGATCTGGTCGCCTGCACTGCTGCATCATCCAGTTCCTTGGTCCAGGAAGACATAATATCACGAGATCACACTATTTTTAAAAATCCTTTTCGATCCATTTTTCTATATAAATTTTCGTGAATTTAAATTGTATTTAGAGCAATTTATTTATTATTAATAATAAAAAAAATCACTTTATTTTGTACAAAACAAGTTAGGTATAATAAAAAAAAAGGTAAAAAATGAAAGAAACTCAAACACGTCTACGCAGTAGTAAAGCGAAATTGTGTATTAAAATTTATGCAAAGGCATTTAAATTTGTTAATAAATGATCGAAATTAAATGAATACGCATCACGATAGTTGGGGCCAACGTTTGCGCCAACATTTACAACAAACACGTCCATCGATCAGCGGTTTGACAACTATAACTGAGGCTATCATTATAGATAGTATCTTAGATTATGCGACTGATTTAAGAACGTCATTGGATACGTTCCGAAACGGTCCCGCGAACGCAACTTTACTATTAGATCAGGTTATAATTTAAACAAAGGATGTTCCTGTAGGGCAGGGAGCCAGGACGGCTGATTAATTTCCATTCAAGTAAGGTTAATCTGACCACTTTACTATTTGGTACTGCTCTGACTGAATTTTAAGAAATATTATTTCTTACACATTTCAATTATTAATTATTATATGGAACTACTTACCTATGTCAACTTATATATCTATACTTATAAATAAAATAGTGTCTGTTTGTAATATTGAAATAACCGTTTTTTACTACATGCATATGAATATAATGTATATACGGTACATACACCAAAATAACATTTTTTACAATTTTTGTCTGTCTGTCTGTCTGTTTGTTCCGGCTAATCTCTGAAATGGCTGGACCGATTTTGATGGGACTTTTATTGGCAGGTAGCTGATGTAATAAGGAGTAACTTAGGCTTTTTTTTTTTTTTTTTTTTTTTTTTTTTTTTTTTTTTTTTTTTTTTTTTTTTTTTTTTTTTATAACATAAAGGTGGCAGACAGGCAGGCGGCCCACTTGATGGTAGGTGGTTACCGTCGCCTAGGGACACAAGCAACACCAAGGGGAGTGCTAGTGCGCTGCTAAGGCTACGTTTATTTTAGAAAAAATCTTTTATTAGAAAAAATACACCCCGGGCGAAGCCGGGAGCGGGCCGCTAGTTTATACTAATATTGTAAAGACAAAAAGATTTGTATTTTTGTATGTAATGAATAAACTTAAAAACTACTGAACCGATTGTGAGTATACTTTCACCTATAGAAAGCTACATTATCAGCGATAGGCTATATTTTATAAAGTTACGGGGGCGAAGTCGCGTGCAAAAGTTAGTATAAAATAAAGTCGATTCCCGCTGTCTGTATGTACGCTTAGATCTTTTGAACTGAACAGATTTTAAAGCGTTAAACGGGGAAGTTTTTTATATATAACCGCTCCCGGCTTAGCACCAGTGCTAAGCCGGGAGCGGGTCGTTAGTATTACCTATATACTTTTCAAATCGAGACAGGAAAAAAAGGTCAAGTTACATAGCCATTGATTATAGTCATATTGGTGGTAAGTGACTAACGTTGCCAATAATATAAGCAACCGCACAAGCTCTGCAAGTGTGCTCTATCTTATAGGATAGGATCTAGGATAGCAGGGTTACTGCGCCTCCACATTACTCGCGAAGTGCCTCGACAAATTATTATATGCGGGAAAGTTGACCGAAGTACGAAGTGCATCACTACAAACTCGTTCAACCTCGTGAGGAACTCATTCGCGCTACTTCGAGTCCTTTGACTCGGGCGCTGTCATAACCTGACACTTTACTAGTCTGTGACACGAGTGTCATTCTTTTTGTAAAATATACATGTGAACAAGTAAACAAAAATTAAAAATAAAAACCAACTCGTACCTAATTAATTTATGTGTTTTTCTTGGAAAAATATAATAGGCGCAAAAACCGACAACAAATGGAAGTAGCACGAGGCGAGGTAAAGTTGGACGAGGTAAGACGAAGTGCCCGTCCACACTCGTACCGCTTCGCCTCGCCCTACTTCGCAAGTAGTGTGGAGGCCGGGTTACCATTACTCACTCACCGAAAAACAATTACGTAGCTGATGGTTGTTACTTCACTGTGGTCTTTTGTAAGGGGTTGGTTACTGTCGCCAGAAAGCTTGTTATTCTTTTTTAAAATTACGAAATGGTTTGTTGAGCGTCACTTATTTACGAATATAAGTAAAATTATTTTAGTGTATTTTGAGTTATTATTTAAATCCTATAGTTTTTCTTTGTAACAAAACAAAAGGGTGGCAGACAGGCTGACGGTCCACCTTAATGGCATGTGGTTACCGTAGCCAAACGACACAAGTAACACCATAATGTTGCGCTGCTAGCATTACAATTTCAGTATAAGTTGTTATATAAATTTTTCAAAATATATCAAGGAAATTTTATAAGAAATTTAGTTATTTGTATAATTATCTATCACGTCTAAGTAATGTCTGCGTCTATAATAACAACAAGAACTAGACCAACGACTATTTAAATCGGGTGATATACATTACAAACTGGTTATTACGAAATGCAATATTATTATCACGATTATCAGAATCGTGATAATAGAATTATCGTATTTATGAAGTGTTTATTTAATAGAAAATAGATAGGAAAATATTTGCGTTTGATTTATTTATTTAATATCTCTACTTAGTAATCAAAGCAAAATACTTGTTGATGCGTTCATGAAAAATGTGTAGATATGATTTACGAAAAATATGGAATTTTTCATGGGGCATGGAAATTTAAATACAATTTTATTATTTCATTTTTTTTATTATTATTTTTTACTAGCGTTGCTTCTTGAATAAAACTTGTAGACCGCGGAACCTTTTTGATTTAAAAACTTAGGTCTTAAACTTAAAAAACTTAACTTAACTTTAAAAACTGACCTTTTTAGGTGTCATTAAAGCCAAACTCCTCTCGAAAGGCTACTATAAGGTCACTGATTATTTAAGTGACAATGAAGCCTGGATTTAGAGCTTGGATCCGGAGCTCATACTATGTTTTGCTTAGTATTGTACCTATATGAACTTTATGTTTGTATTAAGTGTACTTAATTGTAATTTTTATATTTTAAAGATGACAAAAAGAATAGTATCCTGAGTTTCTTTCGGGGTTTCTTCTCAGGATCGTCATCTTGGCTTTTTTTCCGAAACCCTAGTAAATTTAAATTTACAATAACGATCATAAGAGTTTCGTGAGAAACCTAATTGATAAATAAATATTTTGATTTTTTGATTTTGATTTTACATGATTATTTAATTTAAAAAAAAATGCATTTATTTATCGATATAATTTTATTATACTAATATGTAAATATCTATAATATTAAATATTATACCTATATTGCCTGCCGTTCATTGCAACATTACAAGGAAGGAAAAAAAATCGATTCGGACGGTCCGTTTGCATAATCTACACTAGTAAATAAAAATGAACGTTTGTTCCACCCAGACAACCAAGTTTGATAACTGGTTAACTAGACGCACTATTTCTTCCGCGGAGATAACCAGTTATGTGCGTGGAAGTCTAATTCCATATTCTCAACCGAGTTTAGCTACTAGTTGTCTAGGGGGAAAGTATCTTCCGCGAAGAAAACTAGTTATCTGAGTGGAATTGTTCTTCCACGTTTGTAACCGAATGTGATAAGATAGTTGTCCAGGGGGAACGTATTTTCCGCGTAAAGAACTGGTTAACAACATGGACTAAGATGTCCTTGAACATAAATGTCAAAATATATATCAAACGCAGGATCAAGCACGCCTTGGCCACGTGCTTAGGCACGATAGATGTCTGCTCCAGTTAATTATGATGGGTAAGGTGGAAGGGGAGACACGCGCTGGGTGAAGGAGAAAGTCATGGGTCAGAAATACCAGAGAGTTGACTGGAAGTGCCTCGGTCCTGCTCCATTTGACTCTTGACAGACCGGCAGGCTTATTATCTAAATGCGTCTGCTAGCGACAGGCGCAAAATTTGTGCATAATTTGTGCAATATCACACTAAATCGTGTTTTTGGTATCACGTAACTCATAACAGTAGTGTGGTTTGCGTAAACGACGGTGCTGCTTCTGACGTGCTGCACAAATTATGCACAATTTTTGCGCCTTTCGCTAGCAGAGGCATTTAGACATTTAGATAATAAGCCTGCGGTTCAGAAAGTTGATGGCTGACCTTCAGGACTGAAGAGGCACACGGAGAGAGAGAGAGAGATATCAAAGTATATACGGGATGTCGGCAGCACACATCGCTGCTTAAATTCAAAAGTAGCAAAAATAAAAAAAAATCCAAAAATGTTTTATTGCAAAAATACAATCGCAAAGCATCATATTGTATGTTGCAAAAAAAACTTATGGTTGTTTTATTCCATATTTAGTATATTTTGATCATTTTTTTATTATATTCAAAAGTAACTTATATGCTTATATCTCCTCTAGTGTTCAGTTTATTATAAAAGTACTTAAAACATTTAATGCTACTTAAAAATACGCTTCTAACGATATATAATACGCATATATTTGACATATATGTAATAAGAAAAAAATAGACAAAAAAATATTTTTTTTTTTTCGATTAGCTCTCCTGTAAAATAAGTAAGTTTTGAGATTATACAGTTTTAATGCGAAAAGACGACATATTGCAGCAGCTATGTAGTTGCTCGTGTTATTAGGGGACGGTAAAGTCCGTCCCCTAATAAAGAGGACCGTCAGTTCGCATATCGAAGGTTAGGTTTATTAAAAAAAAATACCCAAGGAGCATCATGAGAAGGTATTTCAAGTCTGATACTTGAATAATTCATGACAATGTATATATTTAAGATAATTCCAAAAACTTGACATTCCAAACGTTTTATCTTTCATATAATCATACCTACATGAGTAATAATAGTTTGCATGATTTTCCTTTTACAACTAAATAAAAATATGATGTTAAAGTATTGTAATTTTGTATGGAGATGAAAAATGTATCTTTATTGGCCACTAGGTGCTGCTCCTTTTTGTTTCGTGTCTTTATAAATAACTAGCAGTTGCACGTGACTTCGCCCGCATATCTTTATAAAATATAGCACGTGAAAAAATATTTAACTATTGGCGAAAACCGCATCAAAATCGTTCAGACAGACGCGGAAAGCGACTTCATATTATACTATGTAAAGATTAAGGAGTCGCGGCAGTTATAAAATACTCAATTGTTAAAGAAGTTTTTAAAATAATGTTTATCTAAAATATGCTCGTCATTTATTAGACATTACTTTTAGTGTTAATTTAAGAAAATATTATATAAAACTAATTTCTATTAAATATTACATTTCATAAAAATACAATGAAAACATTTTTTTCATATGTAAATAAAATAAAATGTACTCCTATGTTATATTAGTTTATATATTATTATATAATGTTGGCCGATTCTCAGACCTAACCGATAAGCACACAAAATTTCATCAAAATCGGTCCAGCCGTTTCGGAGGAGTTTGGCAACAAACACCGCGACACGAGAATTTTATATATTAGATAAAGTTCGGTCCCCTAGGCAGGGTCCCAAGAATGGTGGCTGTCTGCATTACCTCGTCTACATATTCATTTCCTTCAGTGTCGAATCTCTGGGTCCGTGGGGTCCCAACGCGCTTAATTTTTTTAACATCGTGTCAAAACGTTTGGTCGACAGCTCTAGCACCGGCGATTCTAGAGCTGGCTATTACCTCACTAACTGGCTATGGGGAAATCCATCGGTCAACAGATTAGCATTGTCATACAATGAGGTAATGCAGCCAGCATGCTTGGGACCCTGACTACGAAACCAAAGTTTCATATTATATAATGTATAGAGCCTGGTTTACACGATGGCAGTGACTGGACCCAGTGACTCGAATTTTCGGGACCCCGGATGTTATAATATGGACGGGATCGCCAGTAAGTCTTAAAAATGTAGCGTGGACACTATACTACAAACCGACAGCGACTGCCCGAACGCGTCCAGACAATGCCAGTCACACTGGACTGACTTGTGTAGCGTGGTGGGGGAAGATACTGGGCCCGAAAATAGACAGACAGGCTAGGACTGACTCGAGGGCGCGAAGTCAGCACTGGACTGACTTGAAACTAGTGTCTATTTGGTGTCTATACAAGCCCAGTAGCAAGTCAGCGCTGGACTGAGTTATTGTACTGCCTTGTTACTGACCCCATCTATACCAGGCTTAAACGTTTATATAATTAAAAAAATATTGAACCAAATGAAATTAAAAAATGTTTATAATACTAGAGTAATTGAAACACTAAGGAATCTGTTTCCGTGGTGTAGCGGTTATCACATCTGCCTAACACGCAGAAGGCCCCCGGTTCGATCCCGGGCGGAAACACACAGCTCTTGCTTGTTGGTAATTTTTACCTTTTATTCTGATAAATTAAAATACATTTGCATGTTTGTCAAGAAATTTAAAATTCGGATAGAATAAGACCTATAGTTTAAAAATATTATTATTATTAATAATTATGAAATTGTTTTATAGTGATGTTAAAAAAAAGTGATTTTTAGTTTATATCTAGGTACCTACCTACTTTAATGGTTTCTTTAAATTTAGACCTCTTTGGCATCAATGACACTAGAGCGTCGTCATGATAGACTTACTTTTAAGTAAAAACATTAGTTATCATTGAGTTAGATGTTTTTCCTATTGGTGACTAAGAACCAATTCAATCAAAATGATTTGGTGTACCTAATAGTCCGATCAAATTACCCCGAAAAATAGTAGTAAAGCTACACAAATTCGCATACAGCTGAAAATTGGTAGGAATGTTCGGAAGATCACCTGCAAAAAAAATATTTACCTTAGTTTGCATAAATTTTTTTTTTTGCGTTTTCCAGCCGAGCAGTAAGTTTTATCATAAAATTAGGTCAAACAAAAATTGTAGATCATGTAAATATCTATAAATATGGTCTGAACACTTTCTTTCCTATTCCCCATTTCTGGGATATAACGGTTCAAAAAGTTGAAAAAGTTTTCACGAAAGTTGCCACGGAGTAGGCCCCGATAGGCCTGCCTATTTCGCATTCGTATTTTTTTTTACTATATAATCAGAAGCATAAACTATCATGCTGATAGCTGGATATTTTTGTAAAATAATTACCTATATTTATAATATAGCACCATAATTGATATTTTTGAGGTAATTTTTTTTGTAGGTTTACGTCGATTTCTTGATAAAATGTGTGTGGCGCCATCTACTCATATCTAGAGGAATTACGTATATGTGAATAATAATTTTAGTACTGCTAATGGACACTAGATGGCAATATTACATAATAATATTGGTAAACAAAATTTTGACACTATAAAAGAATATGACAGTAAATAAAATTTATCATAGCCGTGAAAATCAGAATTTTAACACTTTTCTTTTCGTGAAATGGTCGGCATCTATAGGCAGGCTGTCGACATTCTTCATATTAGGTGGCTACAGTCACCTATTATAAAACGACAATCCTATAGGTGCGTAAATACGCTATCAGACTATCAGATAGGATAAAGGATAGTAGAAGGGGAATGGGGCTTTGGTTTTCCTTACTAAACTCATCAAAACAACAACACATGCTGTTACTTCGTAGTGATCTTAGGTACGACTCTCCGTCGACCGCCGAATACATGACTGCAAAATGTAATGCGAAAATTTTAGACATTACTAGAAAAAGGTATATAATAATATGTTATATATATTATAGGTACTCTAATTATTTATTATTAAAAATGACTTGTTATATAAGATATATAATTTTCGATAAAACGTGTGTAGATTCATTGAAGCGCCATCTATCCACATCCACAGGAATTATGTATAGCAAATAATTTAATTAGTAATGCCATTAGACAATAGATGGCAATATAATATAATAGTTTTTATAAAATTATAACACCGTGAAAGATGACTTCCAATAAAATTAATCAAAGCTGTGAAAATAAGAATTTTAACACTTTTCTTTTCATGAAACGATCGGCATCTGTAGCCAGGCTTTCTTAATGATAAGTGGTTACCGTCCCTTAAGGTGCTGCAAATGCTCTATCAACCTTAGTAGGATAAAGGATAAGGAAATTCTGGCATCCCTCACTCACTCACCGAAACACAACCGCACTGTAACATGTGGGTATTATTTAACGGAACTCTTCTATAAGGAGGTGGTTACTGCCGCCGGAGGGCGGGTTGCCCAAATGGCTAATAAACACTTTCAAATCCAAATCAAAGTTGAAATTTCCAAGTTATTTTCATAAGTTGACTCTGCCGGAAATTGAACCCGCGTCACCTGAGACGGATAGATCTGAAATTGTTCTGTATTCTGAATTTTTGTCTTTGTTTGTGAGTTTGTGCAAACTAATCTCAGAAACGGCATAACCGATTTCAATGCGGTTTTCACTGTTTTATTGATGATTAACTGGATTAAACTATAGTATAATTTGCGTGCTGGGAAAATGTTAGGTTCCTGTGGGATTTTCAAAAAACGAACTACAACGCGTACGAAGTTGTAGTACCAGCTAGTAAATATATAAAAATTTGTAGGTAATACCTATCAATGTCGGAAATTATTGTAATAGTACATTTTTATAATTAGAATTTCTTACAACTGTCGAAATGCGAAAGTAAAACTGTCTGTCTGTCTGTCTGTCTGTCTGTCTGTCTGTCTGTCTGTCTGTCTGTCTGTCTGTCTGTCTGTCTGTCTGTCTGTCTGTCTGTCTGTCTGTCTCTCTGTCTGTCTGTCTGTCTGTCTGTCTGTCTGTCTGTCTGTCTGTCTGTCTGTCTGTTACCTTTTCACGCCTTAACTAGTCAACCGATAATCGTGAAATTTTGCATGCACGTTGTCAGGGATACAAGAAAGGACATGGGATATACCTTTCATCCAGAAAAAAATAATACTGTTCCCGAGAGATCATCTATAATACAATAAAAAACAAACGCCTGACCAAAGTGTTATAGCAACAATGGGATCAAGCGTTATTATTGCTTTTATATTTTTTATTATTCAACGCGGACGAAGTCGCAGGCACCAGCTAGTGTTTCTATAAGTATATCTACGCTTGTGTTATGAACTCGCCTTTGCGAGTTATTAGTCATTTTATTTAACGGTGTTTTTTTTTTTAAATAATATCTACCCTTATTTACATTGCAAATATTGACAGAGTTGTCGCAATTTCAGGAAAAAAAAATGCACGGAGGGACCGATGTACGATAAAAAAATGCATCGCCCGATAAAATGCATTACGATGCATTCATTTCAAGTCCTTTTCACCTTGATGTTAAAAAAAATCACATTTTATTTATGTGTATAAAATCCATCGATAAAAATGTATTCATTATTTTACCTATATTTCATCTTCTAATATATAAAATTCTCGTGTCGCGGTGTTTGTTGCCAATCTCCTCCGAAATGGCTGTACCGAATTTGATGAAATTTTGTGTGCTTATCGGGTAGGTCTGAGAATCGGCCAGCATCTACTTTCCATAACCCTAAATGTTAAGGGTGGTCCACCCCAAAATGTTTTTTGGCAAAACAACGTTTGCCGGGTCAGCTAGTATTTATATAGATTTCAAATGCATTGTAAAAATCGTGAAACTAATACATTCTTATTGTTCCATAGAGTAAGCGATTTTGATGCATTTCTTTGCAAAACACATCGTCAAAATTATTGTACAGTTGTCGTCATAAGATTCTGAGTTTTTAAACATTTTCATTCAATATTATTCTTTTTTATTTAAATAAAAACCAGGCTGATGGTTCACTTGATGGTAGACTATCGTCGCCTATCGTAAACTATAAAGGATAAGGCATAATTTGACATTCTTATAGTTTATTATCTCGATTAACATATATAATACCTGCAAATTGTTAGATTCCTGTGAGATCTTCAAAAAACGGACTACAACACGTGTGAAGTCGCGGGCACAGCTTAGTTAATTTTCAGTGATGAAAAATTTTCCTTAGCAGGTGTGGCACCTTCACAAATACTTTACCAGAATATCATGTCGATATAGAAGGTGGTCTTATAAAAATAATTAGAAATAAATGATGAGCACGTACAAGTAAATTTAATATGAGAAAATTATGTTTGCATGTCTGTTACTCAATCACGCAAAAACAGTGAACCGTTTTGGACGAAATTTGTTAGTCTTATAGTTTATTATCTCGATTAACATATACAATACCTGCAAAAACTTTAGATTCCTGTGAGATCTTCAAAAAACGGACTACAACACGTGTGAAGTCGCGGGCACAGCTTAGTTAACTTTCAGTGATGAGAAATTTTCCCTAACAGGTGTGGCATCTTCACAGATACATTACCAGAATATCATATCGATATAGACGGTGGCCATATAATAATAATTAGAAATAAATGATGAGCACATACAAGTAAATTTAATATATAAAATTTGTGTTTGGATGTCTGTTACTCAATCACGCAAAAACAGTAAACCGTTTTGGACGAAATTTGGCACACAGAGAGTTTATTTTCTGAATTAACATATAATTTGTAATATTTTTAACCCTGCAAAAATGTTCTACTCTTGGAAGATTTTCAAAAAACTAACTACAGCAAGTGTGAAGTCGCGGGCACAGCTTAGTTAACCAGTGATGAGAAATTTTCCCTAACAGGTGTGGCATCTTCAAGAATACTTTACCAGAATATCATGTCGATGCAGAAGGTGGTCTCATAAAAATAATTAGAAATAAATGATGAGCACGTACAAGTAAATTTAATATGAGAAAATTATGTTTGCATGTCTGTTACTCAATCACGCAAAAACAGTGAACCGTTTTGGATGAAATTTGTTAGTCTTATAGTATATTATCTCGATTAACATATATAATACCTGCAAAAACGTTAGATTAATGTGAGATCTTCAAAAAACGAACTACAGCACGTGTGAAGTCGCGGGCACAGCTTAGTTAAATTTCAGTGATGAGAAATTTTCCCTAACAGGTGTGGCATCTTCAAAAATACTTTACCAGAATATCATGTCGCTATAGAAGGTGGTCTTATAAAAATAATTAGAAATAAATGATGAGCACGTACAAGTAAATTTAATATGAGAAAATTATGTTTGCATGTCTGTTACTCAATCACGCAAAAACAGTGAACCGTTTTGGACGAAATTTGTTAGTCTTATAGTTTATTATCTCGATTAACATATATAATACCTGCAAAAACGTTAGATTCCTGTGAGATCTTCAAGAAACGGACTACAACACGTGTGAAGTCGCGGGCACAAATTAGTTAACTTTCAGTGATGAAAAATTTTCCCTAGCAGGTGTGGCCTCTTCACAAATACTTTACCAGAATATCATGTCGATGCAGAAGGTGGTCTTACAATAATAATTTTAAATAAATGATGAGCACGTACAAGTAAATTTAATATGAGAAAATTATGTTTGCTTGTCTGTTACTCAATCACACAAAAACAGTGAACCGTTTTGGAAGAAATTTGATAGTCTTATAGTTTATTATCTCGATTAACATATATAATACATGCAAAAACGTTAGATTAATGTGAGATCTTCAAAACATGGACTACAAAACGTGTGAAGTCGCGGGCACAGCTTAGTTAACTTTCAGTGATCAGTAATTTTCCCTAACAGGTGTGGCATCTTCACAGATACTTTACCAGAATATCATATCGATATAGAAGGTGGTCCTATAATAATAATTAGAAATAAATGATGAGCACGTACAAGTAAATTTAATAATGTGAAAATAATGTTTGCATGTCTGCTACACAGTCATGCAAAAACAGTGAACCGTTTTGGACGAAATTTGTTAGTCTTATAGTTTATTATCTCGATTAACATATATAATACCTGTAAAAACGTTAAATTCCTCTGAGATTTTCAAAAAACGGACTACAACACATGTGAAGTCGCGGGCACAGCTTAGTTAAATTTCAGTGATGAGAAATTTTCCCTAACAGGTGTGGCATCTTTAAAAATACTTTACCAGAATATCATGTCGATATAGAAGGTGGTCTTATAAAAATAATTAGAAATAAATGATGAGCACTTAAAAGTAAATTTAATATGAGAAAATTATGTTTGCATGTCTGTTACTCAATCACGCAAAAACAGTGAACCGTTTTGGACGAAATTTGTTAGTCTTATAGTATATTATCTCGATTAACATATATAATACCTGCAAAAACGTTAAATTAATGTGAGATCTTCAAAAAACGAACTACAGCACGTGTGAAGTCGCGGGCATAGCTTAGTTAACCAATGAAGAGAAATTTTCCCTAACAGGTGTGGCATCTTCAAAAATACTTTACCAGAATATCATGTCGATATAGAAGGTGGTCTTATAAAAATAATTAGAAATAAATGATGAGCACGTAAAAGTAAAAATATGAGAAAATTATGTTTGCATGTCTGTTACTCAGTCACGCAAAAACAGTGAACCATTTTGGACGAAAATTGACAGTCATATAATTTATTATCTGGATTAACATATATAATACCTGCAAAAACGTTAGATTCCTGTGAAATCTTTAAAAAACGGACTACAGCACGTGTGAAGTCGCGGGCACAAATTAGTTAACTTTCAGTGATGAAAAATTTTCCCTAGCAGGTGTGGCCTCTTCACAAATACTTTACCAGAATATCATGTCGATACAGAAGGTGGTCTTATAATAATAATTAGAAATAAATGATGAGCATGTACAAGTAAATTTAATATGTGAAAATAATGTTTACATGTCTGTTACTCAATCACGCAAAAACAGTGAACCGTTTTGGACGAAATTTGTTAGTCTTATAGTTTATTATCTCGATTAACATATATAATACCTGTAAAAACGTTAAATTCCTCTGAGATTTTCAAAAAACGGACTACAACACATGTGAAGTCGCGGGCACAGCTTAGTTAAATTTCAGTGATGAGAAATTTTCCCTAACAGGTGTGGCATCTTCAAAAATACTTTACCAGAATATCATGTCGATATAGAAGGTGGTCTTATAAAAATAATTAGAAATAAATGATGAGCACTTAAAAGTAAATTTAATATGAGAAAATTATGTTTGCATGTCTGTTACTCAATCACGCAAAAACAGTGAACCGTTTTGACGAAATTTGTTAGTCTTATAGTTTATTATCTCGATTAACATATATAATACCTGTAAAAACGTTAGATTCCTGTGAGATCTTCAAAAAACGGACTACAACACGTGTGAAGTCGCGGGCACATCTTAGTTAACTTTCAGTGATGAGAAATTTTCCCTAAAAGGTGTGGCATCTTCAAAAATACTTTACCAGAATATCATGTCGATATAGAAGGTGGTCTTATAAAAATAATTAGAAATAAATGATGAGCACTTATAAGTAAATTTAATATGAGAAAATTATGTTTGCATGCCTGTTACTCAGTCACGCAAAAACAGTGAACCGTTTTGGACGAAATTTGTTAGTCTTATAGTTTATTATCTCGATTAACATATATAATACCTGTAAAAACGTTAAATTCCTCTGAGATTTTCAAAAAACGGACTACAACACATGTGAAGTCGCGGGCACAGCTTAGTTAAATTTCAGTGATGAGAAATTTTCCCTAACAGGTGTGGCATCTTTAAAAATACTTTACCAGAATATCATGTCGATATAGAAGGTGGTCTTATAAAAATAATTAGAAATAAATGATGAGCACTTAAAAGTAAATTTAATATGAGAAAATTATGTTTGCATGTCTGTTACTCAATCACGCAAAAACAGTGAACCGTTTTGGACGAAATTTGTTAGTCTTATAGTATATTATCTCGATTAACATATATAATACCTGCAAAAACGTTAAATTAATGTGAGATCTTCAAAAAACGAACTACAGCACGTGTGAAGTCGCGGGCATAGCTTAGTTAACCAATGAAGAGAAATTTTCCCTAACAGGTGTGGCATCTTCAAAAATACTTTACCAGAATATCATGTCGATATAGAAGGTGGTCTTATAAAAATAATTAGAAATAAATGATGAGCACGTAAAAGTAAAAATATGAGAAAATTATGTTTGCATGTCTGTTACTCAGTCACGCAAAAACAGTGAACCATTTTGGACGAAAATTGACAGTCATATAATTTATTATCTGGATTAACATATATAATACCTGCAAAAACGTTAGATTCCTGTGAAATCTTTAAAAAACGGACTACAGCACGTGTGAAGTCGCGGGCACAAATTAGTTAACTTTCAGTGATGAAAAATTTTCCCTAGCAGGTGTGGCCTCTTCACAAATACTTTACCAGAATATCATGTCGATACAGAAGGTGGTCTTATAATAATAATTAGAAATAAATGATGAGCATGTACAAGTAAATTTAATATGTGAAAATAATGTTTACATGTCTGTTACTCAATCACGCAAAAACAGTGAACCGTTTTGGACGAAATTTGTTAGTCTTATAGTTTATTATCTCGATTAACATATATAATACCTGTAAAAACGTTAAATTCCTCTGAGATTTTCAAAAAACGGACTACAACACATGTGAAGTCGCGGGCACAGCTTAGTTAAATTTCAGTGATGAGAAATTTTCCCTAACAGGTGTGGCATCTTCAAAAATACTTTACCAGAATATCATGTCGATATAGAAGGTGGTCTTATAAAAATAATTAGAAATAAATGATGAGCACTTAAAAGTAAATTTAATATGAGAAAATTATGTTTGCATGTCTGTTACTCAATCACGCAAAAACAGTGAACCGTTTTGACGAAATTTGTTAGTCTTATAGTTTATTATCTCGATTAACATATATAATACCTGTAAAAACGTTAGATTCCTGTGAGATCTTCAAAAAACGGACTACAACACGTGTGAAGTCGCGGGCACATCTTAGTTAACTTTCAGTGATGAGAAATTTTCCCTAAAAGGTGTGGCATCTTCAAAAATACTTTACCAGAATATCATGTCGATATAGAAGGTGGTCTTATAAAAATAATTAGAAATAAATGATGAGCACTTATAAGTAAATTTAATATGAGAAAATTATGTTTGCATGCCTGTTACTCAGTCACGCAAAAACAGTGAACCGTTTTGGACGAAATTTGTTAGTCTTATAGTTTATTATCTCGATTAACATATATAATACCTGTAAAAACGTTAAATTCCTCTGAGATTTTCAAAAAACGGACTACAACACATGTGAAGTCGCGGGCACAGCTTAGTTAAATTTCAGTGATGAGAAATTTTCCCTAACAGGTGTGGCATCTTCAAAAATACTTTACCAGAATATCATGTCGATATAGAAGATGGTCTTATAAAAATAATTAGAAATAAATGATGAGCACTTAAAAGTAAATTTAATATGAGAAAATTATGTTTGCATGTCTGTTACTCAGTCACGCAAAAACAGTGAACCATTTTGGACGAAAATTGACAGTCATATAATTTATTATCTCGATTAACATATATAATACCTGCAAAAACGTTAGATTCCTGTGAAATCTTTAAAAAACGGACTAAAACACGTGTGAAGTCGCGGGCACAAATTAGTTAACTTTCAGTGATGAAAAATTTTCCCTAGCCGGTGTGGCCTCTTCACAAATACTTTAGCAGAATATCATGTCGATGCAGAAGGTGGTCTTATAAAAATAATTAGAAATAAATGATGAGCACGTACAAGTAAATTTAATATGTGAAAATAATGTTTACATGTCTGTTACTCAATCACGCAAAAACAGTGAACCGTTTTGGACGAAATTTGTTAGTCTTATAGTTTATTATCTCGATTAACATATGTAATACCTGTAAAAACGTTAAATTCCTCTGAGATTTTCAAAAAACGGACTACAACACATGTGAAGTCGCGGGCACAGCTTAGTTAAATTTCAGTGATGAGAAATTTTCCCTAACAGGTGTGGCATCTTCAAAAATACTTTACCAGAATATCATGTCGATATAGAAGGTGGTCTTATAAAAATAATTAGAAATAAATGATGAGCACTTAAAAGTAAATTTAATATATAAAAATTGTGTTTGGATGTCTGTTACTCAATCACGCAAAAACAGTAAACCGTTTTGGACGAAATTTGGCACACAGATAGGTTATTTTCTGGATTAACATATAATTTGTAATATTTTTAACCCTGCAAAAATGTTAAGCTCTTGGAAGATTTTCAAAAAACGAACTACAGCACGTTTGAAGTCGCGGGCACAGCTTAGTTAAATTTTCCCTAAGA
Source organism: Synanthedon andrenaeformis (assembly GCA_936446665.2). Taxonomy (NCBI): domain Eukaryota; kingdom Metazoa; phylum Arthropoda; class Insecta; order Lepidoptera; family Sesiidae; genus Synanthedon; species Synanthedon andrenaeformis. The sequence goes on from OW387798.2 coordinate 1,205,717, forward strand.
GGTGTGGCATCTTCACAAATACTTTACCAGAGTATCATGTCAGTACAGTAGGTGGTCATATGATTAATACAAAAAGTAATTGGAAATAATAATGACCACGTGCAAGTAAATTTTATATATGACTTATGTTTGTATGTCTGTTACTCAATCACGCAAGAACTACTCAACGAATTTGGTTTAAATTTGGCACACGGTAAGAAATGGTAAGTTTATTACCTGCATTAACACATTAATTATAAAAAAAAAACTTAAGATTCTGTGAGATCTTCAAAAAGGAACTGTTGTCAACACATACAGATTCGCGGTAATTAATAAATACCAAACTAATATGACAAATTTTCACTTAAACAGGTGTGGCATCTTTACAAATGCATTACCAGGATATCATATCGATGCAGTAGGTGGTCGTATGACTAATATAATCGGTAATATGTGAAAACAATTAATTTGCATCACAAGCAATATTTGCTTTTGAATGGTTATTGTAATTTCGCTTGTACATTAAATTTATTCAGGCTGGTTGTTTTAACTTTGGGAATGTATCGTATCGCATAAACCAAATTGTAAGTATGACACCATATTTCCTGCACAGTGACGTCAAGGGAACTCGAACTTCTTTATCGAGTTTCACAGGAAATAGCAATCTATACTAATAGGTAAATTAAATTAAAGTGTCTGCTTGTGGTGCTGCAAGCGTGTTGTGCCAGAGCCTTTCCCAAAATTGGTCCAACCGGGAATCGCACCCGGGACCTTTGAGACAGAGCCTTAATCACTCATCCAACTGAGACTGTAAAACATTATTAATCGGAACTTACAGTGGAATATTTTCTGTGAATTAGCAGTGGGCTAAAAACCTGTGTCCAAGAGTGAGATACAACTATGTCTTATATAGGTTACTAGCGAACCACTCCAGTCTTCGCACGTATGCATTTTTTCTGCAAATGATATATGAAAACATTCGTCGTTTAACGCTCTTTCTATTAGTGAAAACTGCATCAAAATCCGTTGCGTAACTTGCATACATACAGACAGAGGGACAGAAGCGACTATGTTTTATACTAGGTAAAGATAGACATATTATATTGAGATCATCAGAATCCTTTTCAAAAATCTCTAGACCTGAGACCTGAGGCAATCAACGAAGGTTCCTAATAGTGTTTTTTGCAAAGATAATCATACAACGGGTAGACGATAGGATAGCAAGAGATTGCCACGCGGATTGCTACAGGGTGTTACATAAGCGAGAGCAACAGCAGCCAACTAGACCGGAACATAAGGCTATACAGGCTGATTTATATTTTCAATCGCCTCGCACAAAAGCCGGAAAACAAGCACGGGATATATTTTATGTAATCTCGGCTACAAATTGAATAAAGACTTGATGTAGGGCTTGTATAAAACTAAACATCCCAGGGCCAATTGCAAATGGAACAGTTTGATAATTATAGTGTTATGAAACTGTCATAAAGAACAATTTGTACTGGAGATGTATAAATCTTAGTCTATATAATTTTATATTTAATATAACAATATGTATGCGAAAACTTCGCATCCCTTTTCCTAATTTGTTTGTGAAATTAATATTTTTTGTCGCCCGACGCAAAAAAGGGGTGTATGTAAGTAGTATCTGTGTATGACATAGCTTCCAAAGGGATGACATATGTATGACATACCTTTTTGATTTTTGTTTTAACAATTTTTGATGCGGTTTTTTTTTTAGGTAATTCTTAGCTATAATTTTTTAAGACCTGTTCAGGCGTGTGCAGATCTTCAAAAATGATCCGAGCTGATGCTTATTTCCTAGTTGACGAGGAGATTTCACTAACTTTTCTATAGGTTCAATTGATTTGAAATGAGGTGTACTATTACTTAATTTTATATTTCCTGACATGGTAAACTTTCCTTTGACAACTTACAGCAGATTAGCGTGTTTGGGCTTATTAGAATTGTCAAAGGGAGTTATGATTTAAAAAAATGTTAGACAAAGTTATTTATTCTTCAAAGTTTGTTTATAAAACAAATTAAAATTACCATAAATAAATTTAAAATACATCTTGCTTTTATTTGAGTGCTTAAAAAAAAGAAAAACTTCCTTCGGTTTTAATAGTAAATATAGATCATACTGTATATAGTAAAAATCTTAAAATTGCAACTAGTTTTACGCAAGCGCGAGCAAAACGAGAAGAATCAAATTCATTGTGATCACTTCCTAGTTGGCAACGACCCAGTTTTGACAAAAACAAAATTGCACAAATCAGAACAACCTATTGAATTATTAAGATTGTTTAAGGGTTGAACCTGGGGTTCATCTGGGATTCATTCCAAGTCTGAAGAGGAAAGCTGGTCAGCTTATCCATTTTATCCAAACAATTTTAATGTAGTTAATTTTTGTAATTCTTACCATTTATGTAAGATATATTTAAGTATTTTTAAAAAAATATTATTCCTTTTACAAGTTGGATGTGAAAATTTGGAAGTAAATTTTCCTGGACTATTCTAATAACCCACTTTTGGATCTCCCGAACGCCGTAAATCACATTATGGTTTTAGCATTTTTTAACTAACCATAATATTGCTGGCAACTTTTCTATTCCGTTTCTAATATAGCCATTTAAAATAGCCATTACTATAGCCTAATAGAAATACATATTTCGTTCCTTAATTTATAATTCAATTATTTATTAATTACATAATTCGTTGCTAACTTTATCTCTTACAGTCATTAAATTACATAATTTATCAAATAACTGTTCATATTTTTGAAGGGTAACTAATTATAAAATAGATATTTTTTTTCTTGAATTTGTCATAACGCATGTGACGTTGTATTAGAGGAGGCTGCGCGGGCGCCGCCGGTCGCCGACCCACCGGCCTTGCACGTGCGGTGTACACACGCACGGTGTTAGGGATTTATCTATGCAATTTTGCAAAGAAAGTTCAATAGTAGTGGCGGGGCACACAGCGTCTGATGGCACACAGAGTAACCATCACCCCCTTACAGAAGATTATCGTAAAATGATAGTACGTATTCTGTTGTTTCAGTAGCTGAGTAAGGGATGTCAGATCCCATATTATCCTTATCCCCTCCTAATCCCTTTATACTTAATCCCACTATGATCGATACTTGTGGGGTACAGCACCTGTGGCGTACCATCAAGTGGACCATCAGCATATCTGGACTCTGGCACAAAACATCCTGTTATTTCACATTGGTCTTTTGTAAATGGGTGGTTACTGCCGCCAGATATGCTGCCCAATTTAGTAGTGTGTCCTGCCACTACTTAAATACTTAATATTTTTTAAGTTGTAATATGATTTATATAATTTATACTTACATTAATGTAAATTTAACCAAAATTTTGCAATGAAAGTCTTTCAATTTAATTTCTCAATGCTTTGCATTGATAATTTTCACATTCGTTGTATTCTTACAGGTAAAAATGATTAACTCATTCCTATGCAATCAAAAAAAATTGTGTTTTTTAGTTATCAGTTTAATATCACGTTCAACATCAGCATCACATTTTGTAACTATTTATTTTGTTATCATGTTCCATAACATCGTGCAGGTGTGCATGCAAGTTACAATGACTTCGGTGCACTGACACGTGATCTATGCAGTCTTGAGTCTATGAGCAGACCAGTGAATCTTTTACAAAAACAATTAAACGGATTTAAAATATTTAATTTATGATTGAATTTTTTTGCTTATTAGAAATGTATGTATATGCTTAATGAAATGGTGTCGGACATCTTTGACCCGCTTAATAAAAGTGCCCGTTAAATGAAATGATTTATGTTGAGAAATATAAATTTTGAGGGGAGTAAAAGTTCTCGAGTAGGAAATGCGCTTACCTATAGTAAAATTCGAGAATGGTTAGACCAATTCTGATATATATTTTTTTAAATAAGTATTCATTGAAGTCCGATGATGGTTTATATTAAAATAAAATTTGGACAAACCGGGGGCCAACGTTAAAGTAAAGAAAGAAAAAGTCCTCTATACTATCAAGTTATATAATCCTGTCTGCTGCCCTTTATAAAAAAAAACCTATTACCTACCATAAACCCTCATAAAAATCCATAATAATCTATAATAGGATGTATAATGCTGTTTTAAGCATTATACACCATATTATGGATTTTTTGTTATAAAGAACTTTTAGGTACTTACTTTTTTTCTGTTTGACCTATAATTTTTTTCATTAAAAAAATAGCATCAGCTAGTTAAGTTCGCCGCGATCATTCTTCTTTTTGATTTTTTTTGTGGTGTTTCCTGCAGATAAGTGTATCGACCTGAGGGCAAGGGCCCCGGAGAGAGCCTTCACCTCGGTGAAAGTTTGGGACCATCTCGCTCATTTAGTTCGTTCACTTTGAACAGAACAAGGGACCTGGGAAGCTGTTAGTGTATCTTTATTTATTTTTCATTTTTTTATCTTAAAAAAGAACGAGACGATTCTGAAGAGAATTAACAGAAGGCTGAAATATTAAAAACTTTAAAGGTTATAAACCTGGAATAGTTTAGGCATATCATACGCTGCGAGAAGTATGATTTGCTGCAGCTGATCATGTTTGGAAAATACAGGTGTGAATGGGAATGGTCTAGATATGCATATATATATTACATATATATATATATATATATATACACAAATGATAGCTAACTTTCGGTAGGAGATGATATCAAGACAAGAAGAAGATAAATAATTATTCCTAAAAGAGTTTTATTCTGATAACTATCATAATTAGAACGTTATTTGATAATGCTATAAGAAGCAGGTCAAAAGACTTTAAATTGGTTGATTTTGAAATTTGATAAATAGTTTTCCATCTTTCAAATGATTATGCGAGAATTTCGACAAGTATGCGAACACAAGTTTAATTAAATAACTGACAAACGATATTGTATTGTGTTTTAAAGATAGACTGAGTTACTATCGTCGTTTCTTCTCAAGATAGTCATGAAGCTATTTTCACCGAAACAATGGTAAAATACATATAGTAGACCCTAAAAAGTGTTTCTTTGAAACCTATTTAATGAATAAATAACTGTTTCACTGGAGAAAACAATTTTTATCCCTAAATTGCAGCTAAAGAACAAGGCGAACACAAACAATTTAAATCACTAAACGAATTAGAAGTATAAAATATCCATCAACTCTAATACACCTTTGTTAAACCAAATGTAACATTATGTTGTATAAATAAATAAATAAATAAATAAATAAAAAAACAGCGACTCCACTCATTACTCTGTGCCAAATTTCCAAGGCTACCAGAGTTGGAAGAAAGCTCGAAAAGCGACAGTGGAATGCTTCGCCGCAAGCGCATCTCTCTCTCCCCTCTCCCGCGCCACAAGGGGAAGACGAATAGTGCAATGCCTTGAGGCTAATTGGCTTGGTAGTATAGTAGTAGTACTTGTACTATTACATATTCTGTGGTAGTATTAGGCTACTTGTTGTAGTAGGTGTTGTAAAAAAATAACATTGAACATTGAACAAAAAATAGCAAAAATAACACAAATATATAATATCTATGCGAAGCCGCTAGTCGCTAGTCTCATTTTTGTCTGCCTGTCTGTTTGTTCCGTCTAATCTCCAAAACGGCTAGACATATTTTAACGGGACTTTCACTGACAGATAGCTGATGTTATGTATAAGTATATGTATATGTGTCCAGTACATACCGCACCGCGCGCGCTCCACTAGCATGTCGTAGTGAAGCGTGCCTGAGTTCACAAAACTTTTGGAATATAGTAATATTTTTTTTACCTTTTTGTTTACTTATGAGGTAGCTGTTAATATTTTTTTATTTATAATTAAATAAAGAAAATAAAGATCCCGAAAATGGGGTATAATTAATTCCGTACAAAAACTATGCGAAAGAAAAAACTAAAATTAGAAATCGTAAGGTAATTTGTTGTTAAAACAAATTGAGGTTTCAATAAAGTTTAAACAAAAAACTCTATTTGGATAGTTATGACGTCATGATATATTAAGAGGCGCCCACGAAAGTGATTCCTTCAGTTATCAATCATCTTACGAAGAGGATCAAGTCATTAACCTTTCGGCTACTGTGTGAACTGGCCGTTTTGTAATCTTCCGTAGATTGAATTAAATTTTACACATTATGAAATTATCTTTTAAAATATTTAATAGACATGGAATCAAAATGATATCAATTTCTACACGTAATGATTCGAAAAATCAAACATGATAAATAACAAATTCGGACGAGTAGTCCAGTAACTCGTTAAATAAGGCCTCATAAATTACTCCAGGTGATGACAATTTTAAGCTTTTGTTTAAGGGTTTAAGCATTGTTTTTTTTTGTTAATGTTGTTCTTGAGGAGTATCTTTTAAGGATTATAAAGCCCTTAGGAGGATGCGCCTTCCTTATTCTAAGCAATATTTTAGAGATACACATAATTTAATAGAGCTGATTAAACTTAAGTGTTTATGTTAATTTAGTTTAATTCGTAATTAATAAATGTAAAAATAAGTTTTGAATATGTAAGTAGTCGAAGGACACACTAATTTTAAAACACTATCAGTAAAGCCTTTTTGTAAATATATGGCGATACAGAAAAACAATTACGCTTATTTTTCTGTATAGTTAAGTCATATTTACAAAAAGAAAGGGGTTTTTCTGTATGGTCATAATATTTACAAAAAGGAAAGGGTTTTTTGTATAGTCATATTTACAAAATGAAAGAGTTTTTCTGTATCATCATATTTACAAAAAGAAAAGGGTTTTCTGTACAATCATATTTACAAAAAGGAAAGGGTTTTTCTGTATGATCATATTTACAAAAAGAAAAGGGGGCTAAAACTGCGAAGTTAAGATTTGTATTAAATTATCCTAATTTTTTGAAATTTGAATTTTTTTTTAAATAGACCATTATGGTACTAAATAATGCTATCATAGTCTGTTAACTAGTTGATAGCCATTATGTAAATTTAATTAAAAAAAATAATTAAAGTTGTAAATATTATAAAAGTCGAATACTTATCGAAAAAAAAACAACATTTATATATTAGAATTATCAACAAATAATTTGCATAACTTGTAAGGACGCACAATTAAATTATCTTAGACAATTAATGGCAAACTTCTTTTGTATTATTGTCAGGAAGTGTTATTTATAAACCTTGAATTAATTAATTGTTTCAATTTACTATAGCCAACACGCAACTAACTATCCTTATAATTTTTTTTTTAAATAAAATGTGTGCCATGCTTTGATGGGGCCATAAAATCCCATAGGTTTTGTTGCTAAAATGCAAAACAGATACCAGGCGATCATAAAGTGTTTATTTGTAATACATACCTAGTATAACGTTGGGAACGATCCCACGAGATCGCTCCAACAAGAGTTCATTGTGATATTATACAAAAAATAGTTGTTAATTATCTAATGAGACTTATGAACTTGGTTTTAAAATTAATTTTGAAAAAAAAATTAATACATAATTTTTCTTTTTCATTTTTTCAAGTAGTCAAGAAATAATAATAAAAAACTTCTTAATTTAATATTATTCAGAACAAGTTTAGTTTGACAGGGCACACTGTTTCGCAGTCATTTGGGCGGCCCGTCTGGCGGCAGTAACCACCTTTATAGAAGACCACTGGAAATAACAGCGTGTGTTTTGGTGTGTGAGTAAGGGATGCCAGAGCCTATTTCCCTATCCTAATATCCCTTATCCTCAATCCAACTATGATTTGCTTGTGTTATACGCAACGGTAGCTAGACTAGCTACCTATCTTTGTCAGCCTGTCTGTCGAACTAAACATAAAAAAGTAGTAAATTGTTTGTAGAGTTAGTAACAATTTATAAACCTACTAGTGGCCCGCTCCCGGCTTCGCACGGGTGCAATTTTTTACTCAATCCAGCTGATAAAATTACCTTACAACGCCATCTGTTAGAATCTTTTGGAACTCACAGATAAATCATTGCTGGATTGAATAGGTATCAACAGATGGCGCTATGTTAATAATATTATATAATTTGCAAAAAAATAATAAACAAAATGAGATATAAACTATCCTATCTTTTAAGTTGGACCAAATTACAGATACTTATGAAGTTTGATCAAAGTCAGTTCAGTAGTTTCAGAGTTTATCGCGAACATACATCGTGACACGAGATTTTTATATTATAGAAGATAGATAAGGATTTATAGTACTTTAATTACTTATCTTTAATAATTTTATTATTATCAAATTTATCATCTATGACTTGTTTTATGAAGTACATATATTACATGCACCATAAAACATATAAATATTCTATAGCAGCCATATCCTATAGACGAAATAATTGAAGCTGGCTCTCATTCTGCAGGGCAAACATAGGCAAAAACTTTGTTTTAATCTATTAAATTATTTAAATGGGAAAGATGTTCTATTTTGCTGGAAGCAATCCTCCTGGGAAATATCAGGAAGTGTATGTACGTGATACATAGATTAGTTTAAATTGCTTAACATTTATTCTAGGTAAGTAACAATTTCTTGTTCGAAGTTTCAAACTGTTTTATTTCAAAGTTAAAATAATCTAATATATTTTAATTAATATAATTTAAAATCTTTAAATTTTACAGGGGTATTATAGAAACTGTCATTGTTACACTGTTTGTATTATTAATATACACAATATACACATTGAGGGCATTAAACATTCTTTCACTTTTACTTGTATAGAGTAGGAATATTTGAATAAATATTATTTTAATTATACTAGGATTAGGAATTCATAAAGCAATTGCTTATTAATATAAATTAAACTACATCTTCTATATCTATATTAAGTACTAGCTGGTGCCCGCGACTTCGTCCGCGTTGAAAAAGAAAATATATGAGTAATTACTGTACCCGTGCACCGTACACCGCCATCTGTTAGATTTTTGTGGAACTACAGATAATAAAAACAAATTTGTCTGCGTTGAAAAAGAAAAAAGTGGCCTATCCTGTGTCCCGTACGTCCAAATGTTTATCTACCAAGTTTCATGAAAATCAGTTAATTCGTTTCAGAGTTATGGAGGAACATACATACATACATACAGAAAAAATTTCTAAAAATCGTAAATTTAGTTTCAGTATCATGTATAGAGCCTTTAAACACGATATCTCTGAAAACAAAGTAACTTACTCCATGACCGACCCTTACAGATTTAGTATTAGTATTGATATAGTTATATTTATAAAAGCTGTCGCTTCTATTTGTTTCTCCGTTAACTTCCTCTAAACCACCACCCAATGGATTTTGATACGGTTTTCACTATTGGAAAAAGCGTATTGTGTATTCAGAAAAAAATTGCATGTGTGCCAGGGGTTTGTATTATTTAAATCGGGCTATGATTTGGTTGTCATCCTATTTATAATAGTATAATTCAAATTCAAATTCTACAGAGGTTCTTCTACAGACTGAGAGCGAAAAATAATAAGAACAAAACAACTCTCAAATACCAATACTTATAGGTAAACCTGGAAAGAGAAAGAAAATACACTTTATGAGGTAATTTCATTTCATGACGCAAAAAATATAGAAGATTAGGTACTTTAAAAGCAGTCAAGGATATAAAAAATATTTAATCAGAAGACTTTCATCTCAAAGTATTATAATATGACGAATACGTGTGGTGGGTCTTCAAACGCCATCCGCATTTGCATTCAGTTCGACTCACGCGCACACCCCCTCCGCCCTGCCGCACCCCACCCTCCAACACCCTGCCCCTCAACCGCGCACACTTTCACTTTCCACTCAGTAGGGCAAATGACCTGCGCACACACAGATTTATCGCATAACAAACGACCAATTCAATCTCAACTGAAATGTTATTGCATTAGAAGCTAATTTTCAACGCTTGACTCTTCGCCTATTGGAACCTTGTCACAATTGAAAGTTGAGAGGATAAAAGTCGAAAGTGATGCATCAACTTTCAGGCAATTTACGTTTTTAACACATTCTCCAAAGAGTGGATTTTCATTTGGTGATCATTTGAAAGTTATGACATTGTAATCTATATAGGCTCTAGCTATTTCGCTAAGAAAGATTGAGCTTTATGACGGATTCACGTTTAGGTACTTATATTATGAAATCAGTTTGACAAGAACCTTTATTTGAATTAGTTCTAAATAGTCAAAAAACTATGTTATGAATTGAATCTACGAAATAGTTTATACGGATGGAAGTATGGATATTTTTTACTCTTTCATGCGAAAACTACTGAAGGTATTTTGCTGAAACTGTTCTATATAATAGAATTACGAAAACGACCAAGGTCCGTATTATGAGGTCCCTTGTATTGCCCATTTTTCTTTACGAGGCTAAAACCTGGTACCCAAGATTACAAGACCGTCGAAAAATTGACACACTGGAGGTGTGATGCTGAAGACGCCTAAGCATCCCATGGACAGTGTTTAGCGGAAATTAAACGAAACGGCTTGTGGTTCAGGAGTCGAGTGAAGGGCAAATTCCCAAGAGGTAGATCGCCTAACCGCTGGACAGATGTGGTAAAACCCACAACTCGATCTACTATGGTACCGTGTTCTCGTGATGCCACAAATAGGAAAAAGTGGAAAAGCATCGCATGGGCGGCAATGCGCACCAGGGAGGGCGAACACGACCATCCTCCGTGTACAACATCCGCACGACCATTGACAAAAGTGTACGACTTTAATATACTTACCACTTTTCACTGTTGCAGAGCTGTTTCAAGTTATATTGCTGTGCATATATTAAGGAACCTAAAGGATAGTCAGGCTGCACTTCTAGCACTGGACTCGGACTTTACAGTCTCAAAGCTGGTGCGAAACTGTGTAGACTACTTAAATACTTTAGGGCGCAAGAATAAAGTGGTCCTAAGATGGGTACCTGGCCATATGGGGATCGAAGGCAATGAACATGCCGACGAACTGGCTCGAGCAGGCGCAAAAGGTAGGCTAATAGGTCCTGAACTTATGTGCGGACTACCTAACAGCCTAGCTTGCTGGACCATATGGAACCAGTGCTTTACTAAATCTTACAAACGCTGGACTAATTTGCCAGGTCTGAACCATTCCAAAGCGCTCATAAAAGCCTACAGTCGAAACGTGACGAACCAGGCTATGTCGCTTAGTAGGAGCAATCTGTGTATGCTAACGAGGGCACTAACGGGGCACTGCCGCCTCAATAGGCACCTCAAAATAATGGGTCTCACCAGTACGGGAGAGTGTCGCTTCTGCCACGAGGCAGAAGAAACACCAATGCATATCCTGTGCGAGTGTGGCCCCTTGATGCACAAGCGCAGTCACATCCTAGGAAGCCACACAATGGCTTGTGAAGATGTGAGGAATGCCTCTATCAAAAAAGTACTACAGTTTCTAAACGCGGTAGGTATAGGTAGAGAGCTTTAGTTTACGTGGCGATCACAATATTTCAGCAATGAACGAAGTGATACTGGCTCTCTAGCAGACCAGAAATAGCCGCAAAGAAGATAATAATAAGGAACCTAATAAATTTTAGGAAGCGAATTTGTACACTCCAAATTTCTTCTTCGCATTCTGCTTAAATGGAAAGAACCAGTCTCTTTTATTGTAAAGTTCGTCAGACAGGCTGACAGTCCATTTGTTTGTATTCTATATCTCGCCTTATTTATGAATAAAAAATCGTGTGTTTTTGACATTTTGTTTTGACATAAATGATAACATCAAAGTTATAATTTATCCCTTTTGTCTTATGAGATAAAGTACAGAACAGTAGAAAGTGGATATGGGAATTGGGAATCCCTTACTCAAGCATTCAAGCCAGAGCCCAATTTCCTATCAATTCCCAAGCTCTTATCTTGCAACACCTGTGGTGTTGCTAGTGTTAGGTGGCGGTAGCCACTTTACCATCAAGTGTCAGCCTCAGCATGTCTGCCGACCTTAACATACATGAATCAAAAACACAATCCTAAAAGCAATGGTCAGAAATCTAACGAATAGCCACATAATTATAAGCCACAATTAGCGATTTCCAGTATATTATAAAATTTAGTATATTCCAGTATATTAGGAACTTTTTACTTCCTCTTAAATCTGATATGTATTTATGTATTTATAAACGCTTTCAACTTAAACATTGAAACGAGGTCATTTCGACCATACTTACATATATTTTTAGGATTGTTCAAAGGAAAGACATGTCCACTGTAGCCCACTAATAAGGGATGAGTCAGTAAGAATCCGCCAGGCCGGACCTTAACACCGTTACGTGATAACCAGAGATTCGACGTCAGTTTGTGGCACGAATCAATAAACATTATTTGGTAGATCCTCCTTGAACCGGATTTTGAGAACATTTAGAAATGTTGGACATTTTGGAGATAAGAGTAAATTTATCTTATTTAAGGCCGTTACAGAGTTAGAATCAGAAATTTATGATTCCCGGCGGATCATAATGCCATGATGTGTTTAGTTTGCAGATAATATATTAACGTCATATTATTTGTAGTTTTATAATCTAGATAATAGTCGAAAAATATTTTAAAATATTGGGATACTTTTCTCATTAGAACTGATTTTAAGCAAACCTTTTTTAAAATTAGCGGTCGACGGTCGACGCAGAAGCGAGATATTAGTAAAATTATATGCGACAAATTATAAAAATATTGATTTTCCAAAAATTCATATCATTTATTAGATAATAGTCGAAAAAAACATACGATTTCTGTAAATTTTCATTCAAGAAAAGTATAATCAAAAGTGTCACTTTTAGTAATTTTTCGTGATATTAAACGTGTTATTTTAGGATCAAATTTGAGATATTTCTGTTTTTTCTTGGACCTAGTATGTGAAGTCATTAATGTTCTAAAAGATTGTGTTATAATTTTTTAATAACTTGGATATTTATCTGCGTAGGCCGTCGACCGCTAGTTTAAAAAAAGGGCTGTTTAAAAATGTTCTAAAGAAAATTCACTTTAAAATATTTTTCAGCTATTTACTAGATTATACAACTACAAATAATATGACGTTAACATCTTATCTGCAAACTAAAACATCTGAAACTACTGAAATCATAAATTTTGACTCCAGCGTGATTTTAATTGATGAACGCTCTTAAGTCTTGTCATTACTGGTTTTAGGATTCAGGCTTCTAAAGGTTGTAATTGTTTTGACGAGCCCCTTGGTCGTGTGGTTATGTTTTATGTTAAGGTCGACAGACAGCCGTAGATAGTTATGACCAATTTTCAACTTTTAAACTTTCATAGTAATCGGTTTTTGCATCTTTAGGTAGACATGCCAGTTGGCCGTCCATTTGACGGTAGGTGGCTACCGTCGCTTATGCTTATCAATGGCATCAGCCTATCTTGATACGATAAGATATAAGAAAGCGATACGTCACGTTTTGATCTCTTATCAGACGGTCTGCATAGATTATAATATTACTAAACATTTTAGTAAAATAAGAAATTACTTTTATTATTAATACAAAGAAAATGAAAAAGTATTTTATAGTTTAAGAATTTTATATAATAGTTATTTAATATACATACGTATTTAACGTATACAATTCAACCAAAGGTGTAAGGCTGCTTGGTTTACTCGTAGATTTGATCCTGACGTAAAATTTCTGATGTTGCGAAATGCCTCCATAATTCAGTTGATTTTTTCTAAAACCACAATGGTTCTTGCTACCTTTCTAACTAGTTCACTTCCAGATATGAAATTGGGGAGGTGGGGCACCACAAAAAAGATAATTATTGTTGCGCAATATGGCGCAAATCGCGAAATGTCGGTCAGCAAGTTGTGCAACAGTGAAAGGTTGCATAACGCAGCTTAGAGCGAGACGAGATGAGACATTTGCGCTACACAGAATCTTCAATTGACCACAGATGCGACACTCCATTCATATACTAACTAGATTTTTGCCTGCGACTTCATCCGCGTCCCTTTTTCTACGAAATATTCTATTAGATATTTTACGATTAATAAATTATTTATTTATCTATATGTATAATATAAAAATTAATCCCTAAATGTGTTGCTAAGCGCAAAACTCGAGAACGGCTGGGCCGATTTTAATTCTGTCTTCACTCATGGATAGAGGGATAATCAGGGAAGGTTTTTACTTAAAAAAAATGCACCCGGGCGAAGCCGGGAACGAGTCGGTAGTCTATAATATAAAAATGAATCCCTAAATGTGTTGCTAAGCGCAAAACTCGAGAACGGCTGGGCCGATTTTAATTCTCTCTTCACTCATGGATAGAGGGATAATCAGGGAAGGTTTTTACGTAAAAAAAAATGCACCCGGGCGAAGCCGGGAACGAGTCGGTAGTCTATAATATAAAAATGAATCCCTAAATGTGTTGCTAAGCGCAAAACTCGAGAACGGCTGGGCCGATTTTAATTCTGTCTTCACTCATGGATAGAGGGATAATCAGGGAAGGTTTTTACTTAAAAAAAATGCACCCGGGCGAAGCCGGGAACGAGTCGGTAGTCTATAATATAAAAATGAATCCCTAAATGTGTTGCTAAGCGCAAAACTCGAGAACGGCTGGGCCGATTTTAATTCTGTCTTCACTCATGGATAGAGGGATAATCAGGGAAGGTTTTTACGTAAAAAAAAATGCACCCCGGGCGAAGCCGGGAGCGGACCGCTAGTTATTAATAAATAATAATAAAAGAATATTAATAATTTTTCTACGAAATATCTAGCTAGACTAATGTACGAAGCATTAGAAAATTTTACCTATTATTTTGTCTACAAGTATCAGATGCCTATTTATTGATAAATCCTTGATAACAGATCCCTTGATACATTTATCGAAAAAGGAAATCATTTATTCAATCATTGTTGCTTATAATATATTTGTGTCATGATTTTTTTATTTTTGAATGATCCACCGGGTAATGTAGGTACTTTTTACTGGTTGAAAGGTACCCAATTTCAGTTTCCCTGACAATATGTTTGCAAAATTTTCAAGATTACCGGTTGAGCAGTTAAGGCGTGAAAGCGTAACAAACAAACAAACAAACAAACAAACAAACAAACAAACAAACAAGTTCACTTCGCATTTATATAGGTGAATGTCGCTCCCGGCTTCACACGGATGCAATTTTTTATGCAAATTAAATGTATATATACTCCTTTGTTGTTAATCGCTCCTTCCATTATTGAAAACTGTTGCAAAATCCATGGTTTAGAAGAAGATCGGAGAAACAGACAGAAAAAGAAAGTAGATTTATTTTAAAATATGTACCTATAGATAGATTTAGATACAGATAATATGATATATGACGAAACTTATCCGAAAAAATATGAAAAAATATATGAAAAAACAGATCCTTGAAAGGTTTTTTTTATTTGAAACAATGATAGAAAGCAAATAATAGAATGAAAATATCTACTCTAACAGATAAATACAAATTTATTATTTTTTTAAACACTTACCTCTTGATCTTGGTTGGAGGTTGCTATTTAATATTCGGGTGAATGGGACATACTTTTTGGGCCAGTCGGGAAAAAAAAAATTAGAGTGAATCAGTTGGGAAAAAATTGGACCTAAACCGAAAATTCCATATTCTGAAATGATTTTTAAAAGAAACTTTTTTTTATCAAAGTAATATTAGAATTCTTTCGACAAAGACAAACTTAGTTTATTCAGTTGTACCTCTGTCTACTTGTATTCTACTAGCTTTTGCACGCGACTTCGACCGCGTAACTTTATAAAATATAGCCTATGTTACTCGTTGATAACTTAGCTTTTTATAGATGAAAGAATTTTTAAAATCGGTCTAGTAGTTTTTGAGTTTTTTCATCACAAACATACAAAATACAAATTTTCTCCCTTTATAATTTTAGTATAGAAAAAGTGATACTTGTAAGGAATTGCATAAAATTTAAATTTCATAACCAGTGTGTACATTCTGATAATGCACGTCGTATATTCTCAAATCTTGTAATACTCAAAGTCGAACGTGTCTTATGTTGCATTTAAAAAAAATAACTAAGAATTTTTTATTGTTATTAGAATACGCTATTTTATCGTTGTAATTTTTATGAAATACTCTTATCTGATTTGAATTTTTTTTCCAGTCTATTAACAGAAATTTTCCATTAGTCAAAATTGAATCTAGATAGATGATCTTAGCTGGAATTTTCTTTTTATGTACTTACCTATTGCGTGTTTTTAGTCATTTTAGATTACTGTTTATATATTGTAGTTCCTGAAAAATGTTATTAAAAAAACCAACCAAAAACTCAAAATATATTAAATTCTACGTAAATTTACAAAATTTTTGCTATAAGTAATTTATATCTTGATAACGGAATAAACCTATTATAGTACCCAATACTTGAGAAATTGCGTAAAATCACATTTTGTTAAACCTGAATACACATTTTCATATTTTCATTATCAAAAGTTTATATGCCTCATTAATAAAATTTAAAAAAATCAAATTTTTTCAACAAAAACTATGTATTACAAAATAAGCAGATTTCTTTCAACCATGGAAAATGGTCGCACAGACAGACACAGTTATTCGTAGCTGTATCTATTGCATGGATTTCTCCTAAAAAAACACTCATCATCATCAATCATCAATACTAATAATAAATCTGTAAAGGTCGGTCATGGAGTAAGTTACTTTGTTTTCAGAGATATCGTGTTTATAGGCTCTATACATGATACTGAAACTAAATTGACGATTTTTAGAATTTTTTTCTGTATGTATGTATGTATGTTCCTCCACAACTCTGAAACGAATTAACTGATTTTCATGAAACTTGGTAGATAAACATTTGGACGTACGGGACACAGGATAGGCTACTTTGTTTCTTTTTCAACGGGGACAAATTTGTTTTTATTAACTGTAGTTCCACAAAAATCTAACAGATGGCGGTGTACGGCGCAGTAATTACTGTACTCATATATTTTCTTTGCACCAGCTAGTCTATAAATAACATTTTGCATTACGGATAAAATTAATACTAACTACTTTTCACCTAATTTCCCGTCTGTTGTCGATTGATTCTTTTCTGATCAAAAGAGGGGAGGTATGTAGGTTGTAGCTGATGCTTTGTTCCCCCCCTTATGGCTTTCCACCACCATCAAACTGGTTTCCACTGCTTGAATTTGCTTGCGTTTTGCTCTGTGAATTAACTTACATATAAATTAGCATTAATTGTCAGAACATCTACATATTATTAATGTAGCATGTTCATTATTTTTATTAAATAAATTTACATTTTTAGAGAAACACATTTTCTTTATAAAAAATATCTTAATTTTCTAAAGAATTATCTTATTAGACATGTCATCTTCTCAAAGACCTAGACTTTCTTTATAATTTTTTAGAAGGGCTATATATTTTTTTAGAATTTTCTTAACATTAAATTAATTTATAATACTACATTGCAAATTGATTTCTTTCGTTTTGTAAATCAACATTGAATCTTTCACATCTGACGCGTTACGAGTGGAAAAACCAATTCGCAAAATTGGTCAGCAATTTTTGGTTATGCAACTTTAACATATGACCAATCCACGTAAGAAAACAAGGTAGCAGTTAATATTCATACTTTACCATGTCAGTAGGTAAATTAGTTTTACGTAATCGTGTTGTTTTGGGACCTTGCCTAGTGAAAATTGGAGCAATAACTTTTTTACATAAATTATTTTAACACAATTTTTTTATTAATATAAAGTCTAGCTTTTGCTCGCTACTTCGTCCGGGCCCCCTTTTCTTAGGCGTTTATTGCCCATATATAGCCATTTTTGGGCTTACCGACGATTCGGAGACATAATATAATTATATTTAGTTTAATATATGTTAATTTTTATGTTATTTACTCCATATGGACTAATTTGTCTGATAATAAATAAATAAATAAATAAAAAATAATATTCGGATACTTTTATTGTAAATTTTTATTTTTATTTATTTTTACCGACAATTCGGACACCAAAAAAAGTGCCGTGTACAGTCAGATAAAATTTTAAACTCTCTTAACAATCAAAGAGAAATTACATTTATCTATATATATTTTTTAATAATAATGACCTAAGTAATTGACTTAGGTAAATCAACGTAATTGTCGTAGGTTAATACAAAGCAATGTTGATTTTTATATATTTACTATAATAATTATAATGTTTTGAATTATGGATTTTATTATCTTTTTCTTCTTCTTTTTTAAAGTCTTGGCTGCATCAGAACTTCTCCGATGATTTTGCCAGTGTCATTAGTAAAAATAGCAATTTGTAATAGTTGAAATTAAAATCAAAAGTAGCAAATCCCGAGACTAGTCAGTCAAGTCAAGTCTATAATTTTTTTTAGTTTTCCAAAACAGATCCGTCAAGTCCAAAGCAGTCAGGTCAAGTGAATTTTATTATCAGTCATACCAACATTTCATTTCAAACAAAAAAGAATATCGCACTGACGTTTGCAATACACTAGTTGACACTGACACTGCAACACACACTGACATGACAGGTCAACTAAAAAAGATTAACTAATAAGATGTAGTGAATGGAACTACATCGGAAACTACCTCTACGAAATCGAAATTATTGACGTGTTTATGTCCATATTTATTATTTTATATTGTTTATTGAAGAAATAAAATTAATAGTACTAATTATGGTAAAATTTATTTAAATAAACAAAACTATACTAAAAACGAGTATATCCGCCATCGCATCAATAACAAATCGTAGTGGCATTAAACCAACTAGGCGAGAGCATAATGCAGAACCTTAAAGTATCTGTAGTAATTATTATGATTTGAAGATATTTGGCTAATATTTTATTAGTCAGTTCCATGATCTTCACTAATTGCAGCTCTTTGATACTTAACTCCCTTGGCATTATCGAATTAGGTAAATACGATTATTATTGATCGCAAGAAATACAAGAGAAAATATATGACACTGACACACAATGAAAATAAAATAGAACATTAATTTGACATGAACCATTAAAAAAGTTTGAAGTTGATATGAAACTAAATTATTGGTCAGAGGTGTATACCATATTGATCCTTGTTATCATATCTAGTAAGTTTACTTTCATATGCAGTTGTCTGCTTAGTGCTTTAGTTTCAACAGGTACTAAGGGTCTACTGTTTAATAAAGGAACGAATTTGAAAACTGACGAAGGTATTCATACCCCCACTGTACCTAATAGTCTAAGTAGTGTCAGTGATTCAATTCAATCGAACAATTTATTACTTAGAGATGCCGTTTTATACTAACCTAAAAAATGGTCAGTTATGTTAAGGCTCTTTTCCTGCTAAAATATTTTTAAAATACGAGTATTTCTTGTCTGACTGTACACAACACCTTTTTTTGTTGGTGTCCGAATTGTCAGTAAAAATATATTAAAAATAAAAAGTGACAATACGGACGAGTCTCCGAATATTTTGTGTCCGAATCGTCAGTAAGCCTGAAATAATAGCTCATATACATACATATACTACATAGATATACTACACTCATATACAAAATCGCCTCAATCTTGTAGGCAATAAAATAAGTGCTAGATCACTTATTGAAATAAAAAAAATCTTTAAATTTTTATTGCCAGTACATCTTTTCTGGGTTTAGTAGTGGTCTCGCAAATTTTGTTTCGTACGAATTGTGCGAAGAGCCAACTTTAAATTTAAATATTGTTTTAGTAGTAGTCTCGCACAAATATTATAAAAAAAAACTTGAAATAAAAGTACAGTACCGTACAAAAGTGATACCTATGGGGGAATATTAATAGTATATTTTTGATTAAGTAAAGGCAAGACACACAAATCAATCAAATTCTTTATTAAAAAATTAAAACAAATAAAAAAAGAACTCATCAGCTTAATTTAATTCAATGCTAAACAATTAAAAGTTCTTGATTTTGTTCGGAAAAAATATATTTTATAAAAATCTTTTTAAAGTTCGAGTGAATAGGCATTTTCTGGGTTAGCTCGCCCCATCGTAGGCCACGTCTTTCCTGCACGGCTGGATGCAGGCCAAGAGCAAACCTATCTAGCAATATCCGAATTTTACATGTTTAAAATAGTAATTTATTTATCTTTCGATTTACCTACTTTACCTATTTCATTGTCGTACACTTACATTTTTTTCTTTTATGAAAACCAAAGAGTGCGAGACTACTACAAAAAATATATTTAAATTTAATGTTGGCTCTTCGCACAATTCGTACGAAACAAAATTGTGCGAGACGACTACTAAAGCCTTTTGTAAAAATTCTTTCATTTTTTGATGCTGCAGGACACGGAGAATCTTTCCAAAACACGTAATACCTGTAACTAGGAGTACCTAGGAGACAAGACGTGAACAGAGGGCGTTGGCCGCAGTGAAATTCGGCGCTCATACCCGGGCGGCCTTCGAGCCGCTTTCCACTTCCACATTCGTTTTCTGTTCGCCTAGTACCTTGCGGTTGACTACACAAAAAAGAGGTTGTTGAATTCTTTGTTGGTTAGCACTATGGCCGACTCGAAAACGACGGCATTTTCAACACCCGAACTACATTTATCTTTGAGAACTCTCCTTAAAAAATAATGTTGAATAAAGAAATATACCTAACTATGTAGTTTGCTGCATATAATGCTTACTGAAATGACAAAAATAAAATAAAAAGAGGTCGTTAATTACTAGAGATGGGCCGAGTACTCGGTTGATACTCGGTACTCGGCGTACTCGGCGGGTTTTTGATACTCGTACTCGGCCGAATAACTCGGTTTGAATGCCGAGTATACTCGGTTTAAGAAAAGCAATATATTTAGGTAGATATAATTAAAATAACAGTGTTCATCAAAAAGCATTTATTACTAATTTAGGAAATCTTTGACAATCTCAATTAATAAAATCAAAATCAAAAATTCAAAATTATGCTAATGAATGAATGCTAATAGCAGTTGAAAGGCGCGGGCGGAGTGAGGGGTGTATCAACGCGAGCCGGCCGCTCGACAGGCGCGAACCTATTTGTACTTGTTTACGCGCGCGAAATGGGAATTTCAAATTTGACTGAACCGAGTTACTCGGCCGAGTACTCGGTTGAAAAAAAATTGAACCGAGTAAAACTCGGTACTCGTTACTCGGCAAAAGTGTTACTCGGCGCATCTCTATTAATTACACACCATAGTGCTACAATTGCGTTGGACTATCTTTAGTAGCATAAAGGATAAGGGATTAGATCGGTCCTCTGGTGTCCCTTAGTCGTTTACCGAAACATACCTATTGTTATTTTCACGGTGGTATTGAGTAAAATGTCGACATCAGACAAGCTACTAAATTTATGACTGAAACCAAAGATTTAAATCGAACTGAAACGCAGTCTGCCCTGCTAGTACTAAAAAACAATTAAAAATTCGATTCAAGTCATTATGAATTTGAAACTTCAATAATAATAATATGTTAAATTTCAAAGTTGCAAAACGGATAATAAAAACTTGTCTTCAATATAACGAAAAGTCTCTTATTATATCACAAGTCTCTACTTAATTAAACAAATTACTTAGTGAAGATTTTTCACATTATCTTCACTGTGTGTTCAGGAGTAAGGTAGCGAGCGACGAGACGGTGCGGTGGGACGGGGCGGACGGTTGGGTGAACGATCTCGCTATCATCCACGGTGCGCCTGCGGCGGGCATTTATTAGTGTGCGCAAAGGGCTAAATTAACAATATTTTAAACTGTATTGCAGGGGTCAGTCATAATTTATCTAATTTATCAGTTTACTATGAAAAATGTTATCGTACGCAATTTTGAGAAACACTTTCTGAGCATGTCAGAAAAAACTTCTTTCCGACGCTCACATGGCTTGCGTTAGCAAAATTTTTATTATCACGTACAAAAAATGTATACGTAGATTAATTTGGGTTTAAGAAATAAAGGCGATCCTTAGTTGTTTTGAAAACAAATTAGCTAATTTAATCCTTGTTCTATAAATTAATCTAACGTGATAAAATAACGATAGGTAATTTATCACGTTAGATTTATTGAATTACGTTACAGGGCAACTTTTAAATGGCCATACGGACATTTTTAGAAAAACTTCTTGAATTTTTTTAGCCAAACTGTTAGAAATCCAGTTTGTTTTATTACAAATATTCCATTAATTTATTTTTCTTAATGTTCAATTTTAATAATTTTAACTAAGAAAAGGCTGTGGTGTTATTTTCTTTTTAAATTTTTATTTTTTGCTTTTATTAAAGATTGTGCTGATTTATGATTATATGAAAAAAATGTTTTTTTTTTAAATTATTTTCTTTATTATCTTGATAATGAATAGTGGTATCTACAAATACTATTCACCTCTTAATACAAATCCTAACTATATAGATAAATGCGAAATTGAGTTTGTCACACTTTCACGCCTTAACTACTCAAATGATGATAATAATTAAATTTTGCAACACGTTGTTAGGAAGTGATGATTACGAATGAATGATTACGGAAATATAGTGTTCGTTATTTCGATTAATATTTTTATGTTAATTTATATAAAACATATATTATGTTAAAAAATTGAATAGTTACAAGTATATTTCATTTGATTTGTTGATGGTACTACCATTGGTACCATTGGTAGCGTGGGGACGGCGGACACCTAAAAATTTTGATGGGGACGAAATACACTATAGTGTAGGTCATAGGTGTAGGTTAATAATAAGGCGGGAACCAACCCTCGGGGACGAAGTGGAATAATCCCTAAATGTTATTGTTTCATCACTCACGAATAAAGGTCCAGGCCCTCTAACACGTGTTTCTCCTATCTCTGTGACCTACTTACGCACACAAACACGACTTATGTGTGCGCTTTGAGCACACATCACTGCATCCGTATTGCACTCGTGACTCAGTGTGTGTAAATTTTGGAGTAAACAGTTAACGAATGCTGTGAACGTGTGCGGATTGAGGATGTGGGTTTATATATGTGTGGGTTTTTTGGAGTTTTCTTTGATAATTGTTTACATGTGTGTGCGTAAATAGTTTTTTTCTTTTATTTCACGCTATTTTGCTTGCGTGTGCGTATTTTTATTATACCATCTAGTCGCGACAAACAAAAGCAGCGTTGTGATTTTAAATTGTACCTCTTTGTTGATAGTAAACTATTTGGTACTGACAGAAGCGGTTTCGAAGTAGGACGCGCTACGCTCTTGTTTATTTTCTGGATTCTGATAAATAAGACTATAAAAGTATAAAAAATATTTTTTATATTTTGGTATTCCTTGAAACCATTATGTAAAGTAGTTCAGTCCTCAGTCTTCTGTAAGTACCTCTTCGATAGAATCATGTACCTATCCCTAGTTGCTGTTATGATTTTTATAACACTTTGAGCAATTCAGTTACTTAATTCAGTCAAAATTCAGTTACTGTTTTTATATGTAGACTTTAGTGTAGGAGCTGTATTGTTGAAAAAGAAAAACCATTTCATTATCAGTCCTTTTTTTCATTATTGTAAATTAATCTTCCTGCTGTCTGGCTTTCTTCGTTTTTGTTATGGTCATAATATAGTCATTTTCTTATCCATCTCTATACGAAAAATCATACAGTATTGTGGTGAAAGATCCCAGGGCCCATTTCTCTTTCCGCTCTGTAACCCTAGTCCTTTATCTAACCCCTTGGAGTTTCTTGTTGGCGACGGTATCCACATAACAGATCATCATTTGATGCTTGCTTGCCGAAGTTTACATAGGAACAGGTAAATTTAAAAAATATTTAAATGAATCAGTTTAAATAATCACTGCCGTCGAATAGTAAAACACAATTTATGGATTTCGCTGATAACATGAAATTTCATTTGATATAGAAATTCATTTGATATGTAATTTCATGGAGTTTTGTGGTGTTTTTATTCTGCTTCTTGTTAAGGTCGACAGTCTGGCTGGGCGGTCCATTTGATGGTAAGTGACTACCGTCGCCTATAACAAGCAACAGACTGGTAAAAAAAAATTACCGGTAAATTCCTCCTGTAAAAAAAAGCTTTTCTTTTCATAAGAACCTTCCTCATGAGACTTGTTCCTTCCATAAGACTTCAAGGAATTAATGAAAAAAAAAAAAAAAAATTGACTAATTGGTCCAGCCGTTCTGGTGTTAACTGCGCTTAGCAACACTTGGATTCATTTTTATTTATAACTAGCGGTCCGCTCCCGGCTTCGCCCGAGGTGCATTTTTTTTAACGTAAAAACCTTCCCTGATTATCCCTCTGTCTATGAGTGAAGACAGAATTAAAATCGGTCAACCCATTCTCGAGTTTTGCGCTTAGCAATACATTTAGCGGCCCGCTCCCGGCTTCGTCCGGGGTGTATTTTTTCTAAAATAAACGTAGCCTAAGTTACTCCTTATTACATCAGCTACCTGCCAATAAAATTCCCGTCAAAATCGGTCCAGCTATTTCAGAGATTATCCGGAACAAACAGACAGACAGACAAAAATTGTAAAAAATGTTATTTTGGTGTATGTACCGCAATTTACATAAACAAAAAGTAGCCTATGTTACTCCTGACGACCCCCTCTTCATGTCTGCAAAGTTTCATCGAAATCGCTTCAGCCGTTTCTGAGATTACCCCGAACAGACAGACAGACAGACAGACAGACAGACAGACAGACAGACAGACAGACAGACAGACAGACAGACAGACAGACAGACAACAATTCTAAAAAAAGTTATTTACGTTTTAACAGCATGCGAATGACTCTCTAAGCTTAGTTTGAGGCAGTTTTTCGCAAATCACAGACAGACACTCTGATTTTATTTATATAGATAAATAGGCAGTTAATTATTTTTATTTTGATAATTTGATTGATAAAATCCCTTACTTGGGGATACAAACTTTAGTGACATCTTCTAGAATGGTTTTCTGTTACAATCGAGAATTTATTAGGGCAGAATGAAAGCATTGTTTCTTTTTTTATGTAAAGGTCGTCGAATGTAGGTTGACTGTCCTGGCTGACTTGATGCTAGGTGGCCACCGTCGCCAATACATAAGCCACGATATAAAATAACACTCGTATCATACTATGAATGCGTTTAAAACCATCCACATTGGTCGGAATGTCGGCGGTTATTTTTAACTGTTCAGTTAAATGGGACGACTCAGTTAACGCGAATTAGAGAACTTTAAATTTATCAGCTGATATGTATGCGACTTTATTTTGGACATTTTTATGTAAGTGTTGTTAGTAATTTGAATCTTCTGTGTAAAGTTATAGATATGAAAATATTGTCTGTTTTGTCTGGGCTGCTGTATAGTTGAGGTAAAAATAGAGATGTAGTGCAACAAGTGAGTCGCGAATGTTATTAATAAAAATGTAATTAAAACATTTATAAGTGCATGGTTACCGTCCCGGCCCGGTTACCGCCTATATGCACAACATCCGATGCTACTAAAAATTGTGCAGGGTTGTCACATAGAGAAATTATATGGTTTAATGAATTATGGTTCTTACAAATCCCATTCTTGGTTATGAATTTGACAAAAGCATTACTCGTTCTCGACAGGCTCAACTTTAACAATGAAAATTTCAAATTTAACTATCTGGTCTGGGTGTGTATGGTTTCACTCCCTGCCCATGGTATGGTTAGGTATCATTAACACAAGCCTATAGTGCTTACTTTGGGGACTAAATAATTGATGTGTTTATTCTTTTAATAAAAAAATGTTATAACGCGAAAAAGTTTGTGATAAGATTATCAATGCAGTCTGCAGTCTCATTGGTACTTACAAAAGAAATGTCTCTTTTTTTATTTCGGGGGGATTAATCCCCCTTGACCTTTTTAATGCTGAGAAATCCTCGTGGATACGTAGCGTAATTAAGGGACGTTTCGGGGTTATGTCGGACTCCTAATGGCTAAACCCCAACGACTCTCTAGCGCGGTCGTAGATGAGCGGGGTCGCGAGAACGTTTTGTTTGACACGACATCTGCTACCTACCGCGGGTTTCCAGCGCGGGGAGGGTTACGCTCCCTGTCAGGACCTCGGCGTACCCGATAGTGGAGATACGTCGGCCATCTAGGGGAACCTCAAAACACTCAAAACTTCAATCCCCCTTGACCCCAAAACATTCGCTGACTACGGCCATGACCACAATATAATTATTTTAATTCTGATTACGTATAAATATTTTAATGCTTTAAAATAATTTATAATTTTGTTGATGTATAAAAAAAATGACATTTTAGTTTGATAATTGATAATTTTACTTTGTGACATCCCTGATTGCCAGTGCAAGTGCAGTGCGTATTTATAGCGGCCCAAATTCTAAAGTGGGATGCGTTTGTGGGGCAGCCCTGCGCGTCCCTCACGTCTCTCCCTACCTCATGCAGTCTTGGTACGTTTGATAGATTCGTTCGAAGATTTAAGATATCCAAATGGCAGATGCATAGAGGCGTACTAACACAAGGAATCGCAGCTATGTGAAATGGTCAAAAGTATAAATTTTAATCAGTTGTATAATGATTTCAGTTCGCAGGTGTAATAGGTATCCCATGGGTTCTGTGTTTAAGATGCTTGCTTTGTCGCTCTGTGTCAGGGGTCCCCGGTTCAGTCCTGGTAGAACAAAATTTTTAAATGAACTTTTCAAAGTTGGTTTTGGTCTCGATCTGGTAAGTAGAGGCAGGGCACGCTGCGTTTCGCAGTAATTTGGGCAGCATGTTTGGCGGCAGTAACCACACCTTTACAGGAGACCTGTTGTATTTCGGTGAGTGATTAGGGGATGCCGGACCCTAACCGTTCCTAATCCCTAATCCCTTATCCTTGATCCCACTATGTTGGGCAAAGCATTTGTAGAACCTGGTGCATTGCTTATGTTATAGGCGACGGTAGCAACCTACCATTAAGTGGACTATTACCTGTCTGACGACGTTCATGTAAAAAAAAACGAGAAAATTTTATTTGTCTTTTTATTTATAAAAAGACAAACTTCAATAATATTCATTTGTCATTGAGCTATGTGAGATTTTTACACACTTAAAACCTCCCTTAATTCTTAAACCAAGTGAATTCTGAATTTTGTAATTCTTAATTTTTAATGAAGTCACATTTTAATATTTATGGTTTAATTAAGTGGCAAAAAAATTGTAATTAATGATCATTCGCTATCAATAGATCAAATATTTAATAGATCGCGTGATTATTACACGGAAAAAACTGTGTTGCATTGTTTTATGGTAGTTTAGTTATTCATCGCCATAGAGTCTGGTGGCGAGGTCGATATTATTCCGGGATCCAACTTCCCTGCTCCAAAGTGTCGCGTGATCATAATTGGTTTAACATTGGTGGTGTTTCTGTATTTTATTTTTTCTTTCAGTTTCCTTGTAAATTTTATAGGAAACTTGGCAAATCATTTTCCAATATTTAATTTTTTATTGCAATTTTTCAACAGTTTCATTTTGATACTTATGATTTTCAGGAACCATATCAAAATTTTCTACCATCCAAATTTTCCGACTAATTTCAAAATAATGAATGATGTTGAACAACTTTTATGAATAATTTATATTCCATGAGACGAGTAGGTACGGAACAACCCTTCCAAAACATACCACTATGATATTTAATTTTTCAATTTCTTAAAGCAATAATAAGGGTAGCTTTCGTCATTGTTACACTGAATTGAATATATTTAACTTCCTAAGGTATGTTTATATCAAAACACTAGACCCACGCATCTTGGCTTTACCAAGGTGTGACTAAAGAGGGAGTTTATACAATATACACGTAATGTGTATAAGCAATTTCCGGAAAACCTCTCTCTTTCTCTCTCTTTAATATAGATATCAACATATATCATGTATTGAACTTTACAACTCGTTTAACAATATCACAGTACTCATATTGAACTGTGTGGATAAAACCATTTTTATATGCATTTTATTATTAGATAGAAGACAAAGTCTATTTCTATATCAAGTGGATATGAATCATTTGATTTTCACTTTATCGATGATCATCGATATTGTTACATAAATAAATGTCAGTCAAGGTGATCAGGGAGACAATGCGAGTATTTTCAACCCACAGTGGCCACTGCCAACTAATGCCGCCAGGTGATTTGGAGCCAATGTTGGCTCCAATTAAAATGTCCACTCAAGAGTTTGCTGCAGAACTATTCTTATTAATATAAAGATATAGAGCGAAGAAAAGCTGCCTATATCAACTTATGTAGATATAACATACTAGCTCTAGCCCGCGGCTTCGTAAACGTTCCCTTTTCTTAGATATTAAAACATTTACCTATTCAATCTTTATTGCTCATATATTTTTATCAGGCGATGAATTTTTTTATTTTTATATTTAGATGATCTCTGTGCAACAGTTAGTACTTTTTCCTGAAATAAAGGTGTCCTATGTTCATTCCTGTATTCCTAGTAACGTGTATGCAAAACTTCATGAAGGTCGGTTGAAAAGTAAAGGCGGGAAACCGTAACAAACAAACTCATTTAAGCTTAGTATAGATAACATAACATTGACAGGCTGCTCAAAAGGTAATTTCCACTCACATTGTTTTGACAATAGGGATGATTTAATTACTAAAAAATGTATATAATTACTAGCTGACCCCGCAAACGTTGTTTTTCCAAAAAAATTAGGGTATAAAAATAGTTTACAACCAATTCTCAGACGTACCGAATATACACAAAAAAAAATCATAAAAATCGGTCAAGCCGTTTCGGAGGCACTGTGACACGAGAATTCTAATATATAAAATTCTCGTGTCGCGGTGTTTGTTGCCAAACTTCTCCGAAACGGATGGACCGATTTTGATGAAATTTTGTGTGCTTATCGGGTAGGTCTGGGAATCGGCCAACATCTATTTTCCATACCCCTAAATGTTAAGGGTGGTCTACTCCAAATTTTTTTTTTTTTGGCAAAACAACGTTTGACGGGTCAGCTAGTTTTTATATATAAAAAAAATATTCCAATATTAAATTCTCCCACTGTACCTACAAGCGTGGTACTCGTGTCCGTGGAATGCATTTTTCCAAAGAAATTTGTCATTTTATTATTATTATTAACCAACCATCACGTGGTCATTTAAATTTCTTATTCAAAACTTTAGTAGATCAAAAGTTTAGGTTCAGCTTTGTTTTTAAGCAGGCTAGACAATTATGAAAGATCTAGGTCTAGGTAAATAACGCTTTTGTATAGAAAAAGGAATTTAGATTTAGATATTTCATAATATAATGTCTTTTGCAACTGAGATTCTCAAATATTTTTTTATTAAAAGTCATTCCTCATTTTAAAATTTTTAGTTTGTTTGCAAACATTGTCGCCAACTAGTTGGGCTATTGGGGCAAACATTGGCACCGGATGTAAAAAGCACTCGACGTATGTGTGCGTGTCAGTTCGAATGTCGACTCATCAGACGGAGAATGCGCTTCATACATTATATATATTAATACCTACATACTTTTCTCATTAACTGCACCTGACCATTTTTTAATAGTGAGTCATAAATGAAGTTTATGTGAAAATTAATTTATATTTTTCAACAAATTTACCTCAATCAAATATTTTGTAAGATTTCCACGCAGTTATAAACTATATGCTGACAACATAGATTTAGTTAGTGCATTCCAGTAAGCATTTAGTGCATGCAGAGTAAGTCCTTTTTTTCATTGGCTAAGCCAACAATAAAATTGTATGCCCACTACAGTGGCTTGTGTTATGGTATAACCATACAACGAAAAGGGAGCCAAACCATCCAGACAATCTTTAAAAAAATCCAAAATTGGCTTTCTTGGGAATCGAACCCGGGATACCTGAGACAAAGCACTAAGAGGCAAGCACCTTAACAACTAGACCAATTGGATTTAATGTTTTAAGGGTTGTAAAAATAACACAACATTTTTATATTAAATAGGTAATATATTAAATTTAATTGCACCTATAACATCGAAATATTTCATACACCGCTTTTACATTAAAATTATTGTCAGAAACACGTTAGATAGAGGTTATATTAATAAAAACAAATTTAATAATTATAAAGCAACATAATATATATAAAACATAATGTTGTAACGACGTCAACAAATTGGTTGTTGGAAGTGTTAATAGTTAAGTCTTTGGTACGGAAAATAGAAAAAAAAAATTTATAGCACCATCTGGACGACGTAAAAAATTATACTTTTTATTATATAAACAATATATATGTATATATACATAGCTATGTGGATATCTGAATTCCATATAGATTTTCACAGAGTCAAAGTTCATAATATTAAGAATTATTTACGTTTTGATATGATTTTATAGGCATTTTAAAGTACTTTTTTGAGTAATATATATTTATATATATATATATATTTCTTTATATAATAATTAGCACTATAAACATTCGTACAAGAACATTGTATATTTAAGTATTGAAAATATATTTTGTATATATAATTTAATTTATACAATATGGTTTCTTAATGATAAATATTTTAATAATATTAAATTTTACGCAGGTCAAGTCAGGACGGAGTATGCAGCAATTATTTTTAATTAATTATAATACGAACTCAGACCAAATAAGAAATATAGACAGAGTTATGAGGACAACATAGTGAGACGTTTATAAACAATAGGTTTTATAAACATGTGTGCGTAGCCCGTTTACTGTATTGAGATTTTGTATTCCAAGCTCATTTTTTGTTTATTTTTATTGAAAATATGTATTTCAAAGTTTACTTGCGTGTGAAATGTGATTCCATCTTGCTTTTTATTTTTTTTATACTGGTTTTTACACCCTTTCAGTACGCAATTTCGCATTTTCATTAAATATTTTAATAAGGGGTCGTAGTTTGACTGCATTTGTGTGCGTGTATTCGTGTTACATGGCCATGGCGTAGTTTTACCGGGTTCAGTCTGCCGTCCAAGTGGCTCTATCTTTAGTTCTTATTTCATCTGAGAATACGAATATATATTTTTCATATAAACTACAAACATAATGGATTCGCAACGAAGAGAAATAGGTATTAATTACAAATTCATTTCTAACTTCAAATAATTATGAATCTTTTCCAATTAGAATACATAACATTTATAAAACTTTATCTTTGTGTGGGAGTACTGATAAATTAATCTTTTTAAATTGGTATATTTTTTTACTACTCGTGGCTTGATATCAATTAAACTTGGTCTACATCCGTGTGTTTATACTATGTAATAATGAAATAGGTATCTTAATTGCCATAAAAGCATTATTTTAAAAACTATGTAGTTATATCAGGGAATACTTATTTTCATTAATGGTGTAGGATACAAAGTGGTAACTATGTGTTTCAAGACCCGTTTTGAAATTTTTGCCAACCCTATTTACTAGTGATGTGTTGAAATGTTCTTAAGCTTAGAACACACTATCGAACAGCGACGCGACGCGTCAAAATCAGAGCTGCAGTGATGACGTAAGAATTTGATTTGATTAATTTTAAAATTAATGATTGGGTCGGCAATAAAATAGGCATTATGCATTATTGTGTATATATATAATTTAGTATAAGCCGGCTAAAACCCGTGCTAATAGCTACCATTAAACGTATTTAAGTAGCAAAAATCAATGTACAAATATTATAAATTACTCTTGTACTTCCGATCCGGCACGGCACGATAGGACCGCTAAGAAGCCATTTGATCATAAATTTAACATAACTCGCTTAACCTTAACGTAACATAGACAAAACTAACAAAAAAAAAAAGAAATAAAGGTACTTTTTAGGAATTTCTTTTTTGAAAACAACAAGAATAATAATTATTAACCCACAGTTAAACCTATTCGCTTAGCGTTAACACTATAACTTATTTATATACATCGATAATAATGTAAATAAAAAACAGTTTTTTAACAAACAATAAAATTTATCAATAACAAGTAAGAAAGAGTTAAAAGAAAAACAATCCTTATATAAAAATAGTTAAATATTCATAAGATGTACTAATCAATTTTTCAAAAAATTGAAAACGTGAAAAAGAGAAAAGCTAGACCTAGTACAATTCGAAATAAAATCATTAAAATATATACAACCAATGTACACCATACTCGCGCTATATTATAATATATTACAATACACGACCTAAAATTCTTAAAAATAAACTAAAAATGTCACTAAAATATATTGTTATGAATTTAGTTCAAAAATTATTTTATTAAACTTTTAATCGACATACCTGTTCTGTTTTTTTTTTTATGAAAAAAACTAGCGACATCTAATTTTTATGCTGTTTGTAAGATCCTCTTCAAAAATATTTTTATGACATTTTCATTATAAAATGACATGAACTTTTTATTATTACAAAAAGAAATCGAATGTGCGTATAAACGCACTATAATTTTACAATTTATAAAAATATGTTTTTCGTGTGTTTGTTTCAGCCTAACATACGTATTGGTTTTGCTATAATTTGTACTGTAAGAGTCAATTTAAATAACATCAAAAGTCTGACAAATCTCTTTTAAAGGCTCATTTCCTTTTAACCAATAGTGCTACCATTTCAATATTCGTGAAGAGTGAGCCGTTAGAACATGATAAAACTTTGAGGTTTTATATTAATGCTTAGTTGCCAAATAAATTTTTATGGAGGCAGCCTCATAAATGAGACATCTCTGAAAAATTTACTGTTTCTAAAGTAAAAAAAATCTATTATATGTTTACAATTTATTGTAAACTAAAATAAAACCCATTTAATTTGTACAGCGTGCTTCGCTTTGGAGAAAATTTAACAGCATACAAGTTGAAAATCTTGTATAAATAAGTACCTATATAAAGGCGATGGTGTATCTACTCTATTGTTTCGTGTTTAAACAACATCGTAAAATATTTAATATTTTCTAATAAGTTGCTTTTAAGAAGCTTTTAATTATTTTCTCTTGATTTTATGCCCAAATTACAAGTAAAATTGCGCACACATACTACCACGCTACAGTGATTTATCCAAAGCTGCTTTCCGTAATTTGGTCGCGTGTCAAAATTCAAGTGGTCGCGTCATGTATTGTGTATCAGCCTTAATTGACATTTTTAGAAATAGAGGCAGTGATTTATAAGTTCAAAACGATTCGTAGACATTTTGAGATCGCTACCATAACTGGCTACAACATCGTTTTCAAACAAACTGCGCCGTTATGAACTTCTGGTCAATAGGAGGAATCTTGAAAAATCTTTTGTTCAAAATCGTGCTTTTTTAATGTTTGTTTATTGAGTTTTTAAAAATTTAATTTACTTGTCGATTCAATTAATTGATTGATTATATTTAACATAGCAAAAATGATCCTTTGTGAAATTCTGATTTACTTTTAGAATATTTAATAATATTTTCTATTCACAACGGCCTCGTTTATTTAGTTAAAAGAAAAATAAAACTAAAATTATTAAAATAATTACAATAAAAATAAAATGAAACATCACATATATTTCGCTACCTACTCTTATTATTACAGACGTCACTTAAGGTTTTGTATAATGCACTTTTATCACACGGAGTGTTTTATCTGTACCTCCTCCGCTACAGTGGCGCCGTCTGTAACAACAAAAAACACAACCTTAATAATATGATATGATAAAGTAGCTTTGGTTGGCCGTTTATTACTATTTATATTAAACGCTTAACATAAACACGCTAACTAAATGAAACTAGATTCAAAAGTGTAACTTTTCCACAATTTCCTCCTATCTCTACTAAGATATCCCGACTGGTAGGAATAAGTGCAATTTTTTTCCTACATGTCGATATACATTTACATTTTTACCATTCACTTTTTTACACAAATAGAATCACAATAAGAAGATCTATCGTACATAATATTTTGTTTTATTGTATATCATGTTATTTAGTCAGTTTCTTGGGTAAATTGTCGATTGTAGCATTTTTTTAATCATCAAAACAAACTTTGAACTGCTCTACTGAACAGTAGTCTTTTTGCAGAACCGACATTGTTAATAGGGACCATCGATGTGATTCCAACATTAATCTTGTATTCACTGCCTGGGAGCTCTATTTTGTCCAACTCCTTTTAATAAAATAATATTCTATATGCAGCAGCCATCGAAGTATGTAATACAAATAATATCTGTGCTCTTAGAATGTGCAAAATTTACTCTATTATTTAAAAATTATCAAATCATATTTAAAAGACATAAATTTTAAATTAAATTTTGCAATTTTGATTTTACAAAAGTCCCAAATAAATCCAAAAATGGGTTATAAAGACTAGGAGCACAGAAGTGTGCAAGAGGTTTTTGCGATAAGTGGTACAAGTCGGTAGAAGTAATGTAGGGCGGTGGGTCCACTACGAGTATGTGACAGGCACACCGCGCACGGTCCAGCAGACATAGCTCGATCTCAACAGCAGAAAGTTACGTCATGAATACGGAAGGTGTTCGACCGACTTTCACAGTTGTGTAACTCCGAAAACGGAGTTACATAACAGTCCCACAGACCTAATGTTCCACTGAGTTACGTAACTGCAAATAATTTTTGGCCAAACTTTGAATGTTAGTAGAAAGTGGGACGCGGGAAATGTCAGTTAATTTAACGGTTTGTAGGTCGAATATTATAATAAAAATTGTAATTAAGTTATACTAGACCAGTCTTTCCCAAAGTGGGCGATAACGCCCCCTTGTGGGTGCTGCAGGCCTTAAGGGGGGGCGGTAAGAGACCCAGAAAAAAATGGGGGCGTTGTGTAGAGGCTTGGGGGGTGATTGATTTTAAGTAGTTGAAAAAATGGGGGCACTAAAAAATAATTTACTCTCAAAGTGGGCAGTAGACAAAATAAGTTTGGGAACCCCTGTACTAGACGAATCGACAGCCTCGATATGAGAAGCTAAACGAGTTAGCATTTTCTGTGGAAACTTATGTTTTGAGCGCACTCAAAGTGAAACATCGTTTGATGAATAAAATTTTATTTGTTGAAGTAGAGCAAGGAAGGATATATAGACAGATATGCATTGGAAAAAAAAATACTACTTTTTAATTTTTTCGAGAGAAAAATAGGTCTCACAATTTTCCTTAAATTTTTAAAATATAAATCACACAAATAGTTATTGATTTATAGTTATTATAAGAAATAAAATATAAAAAAAAGAACTAGTCAGGTTTTTCTTTAATTAAACCATTGAGGGATAAAATATGAAAATGTGAGAATATTTTTTGGGGATGGAGAGATGTGTTGATTTATCTAAGAAAAGTATTAAATAAATAATCTTTAAAATGCGTTTAAAATCATTCATCACGCGGACGAAGGCGCTGACATTCTACTAACTTAAATTTAAAAATATTACGACCTAGTTAGAAACATATTAAGGTCGTTAAGGAAACAAATATTAAAACTAATCATAAAATTTTTGTGTGACTATAAAAATAATAATAATTAAAATAAAAACATTTTTTTATGTAAGTACATGACCATTTAAACAAAACTAGTTATTATTTTGGTATCCACAATAGAAAACACAATCATGCAAGTTTGAATTCCACTTTTTTTTATCTAAAGATCGGCAGGTAGGCTGACGGTGGTCAGTCTACCTACCGATGGCACGGTGGTCTTCTTTGAGGGAGTGGTTACTGCCGCCACAGTCACTACTCACGTCACTCTATATTAATTGCAGCTTATTTGCTTTTATAGGCTTATTTGCAGAAAAAATGCATCAATAATACAATATAGCATAATTTATTAATTACTCAAATATTCCACTTTAGCATAAAAAAATATTGCTATACAAAAAACTGGAGAGATTTATTTAGCTTCTAATATTTTCTTCAAATAATTTACTATGACTATGCAGCACTTCGGCTTGTATTATAACTTGTTGTTGACTCCCACATACAAATAGAAGTATAGAAACGTGAAAGAAATGTGTATTGGCGCGAGGTCTCATTGATAGTAAAAATTTGGGATAAAAAGGGGCAATGCCCTTCCGTGCTCTGTGGCCGCACTGTGTTTGAGTGCAATGCCCAAGCCCTTAGCGGTTCAACGCACTTTATAACTACTTATTTTTTATGTGACCTTGGTACGTTTGTAAACATCATTCAACGTATTTTTAATTTCAAATTTTAGAACAATGTTCAAAATGTCATTGCAATTCACCAAATCATCATTAAATGTGAAATTTTGCATACAGGTTGTAAGGGTTTCAAACCTTTGCCTTATATATAGGCCCAAACTTATAGGACATAGGGTACCTTATATTCCGCGTAGACGAAGTCGCGGGCAAATATGCTATAGAAAGTTATATCCGATTTTTATGGACAACATTGGGTTTATTGAATAAATATTAAACGATGAACTGTCAACATGAATTTGTATTATCCATTAACATGTAATTCTTTGCAGAAGTATCTTTCCAGACCATTAAAAAAATTGTTTAAACCAATCTACAAAAAAAAATAGGATATCTGTTTTCTGATGGCCAATTGCCACAAAAATACTTGAATTATTTTTTGTGTAACCTTTAGTTAGAGTATCAGAAAATAGGTTAACAAATTAATAACAAATATTCAACAAACGTCAGCGGAGAAGAAATTACGTACCAAAACTGATATTATGATCGCAATACCTAAATTTCCATAAACGAGCGAGTTGCAAATTTAAAATTGAAAAAGAATACTTAAAGTATAATGACTTAAAGTCATTAGCAATTCGATTTGTCCGATACTCACGAGACACCATGCAGAAAAGGTGCATTCTGTAATGACATTGTAAATACGTTCAGATGAACGCAAGTGCGATGCGCTGATGACGTAACGATGTCCCAAATGTAGGACAGATTAATAAAAAAAAAGCAGCGACACGCCTACGGAGTGCACGCACACGAGCGCGCAGTGAAAGTGCGCTACAAATACAGCGCTCACGCAGCCGCGATCGATCTAGCGAGTAGCGAGGTAGTCATTCGGCAACTGAACACTACCGTGTGTAGACGTGCGTAGGGACAATAGAGAAGGCCATCTATACTTACTAATATTATAAAGAGAAAATATTTGTATTTATCTTTGTAATTAATAAATTAAAAAACTACTGGACCGATTTTAAAAATTGTTTCACCTATATAAATCTACATTATCAGCTATATTTTGTAAAGTTACTCGGACGAAGTCGCGTGAATCAGCCAGTAATTTATATTTTTATGATTTAACTAGCTGACCCCGGCCACGCTCTGCTTATGCTTATATATTATTATACTATATAATATATATATCACTTTTTTTTATCTATATAAATAAAATCGGAGTGTCTGTCTGTGATTTGCGAAAAACTGCCTCAAACTAAGCTTAGAGAGTCATTCGCATGCTGTTAAAACGTAAATAACTTTTTTTAGAATTTTTGTCTGTCTGTCTGTCTGTCTGTCTGTCTGTCTGTCCGGGGTAATCTCAGAAACGGCTGAAGCGACTTCGATGAAACTTTGCAGACATGAAGAGGGGGTCGTCAGGAGTAACATAGGCTACTTTTTGTTTATGTAAATTGCGGTACATACACCAAAATAATATTTTTTACAATTTTTGTCTGTCTGTCTGTTTGTTCCGGCTAATCTCTGAAATAGCTGGACCGATTTTGACGGGACTTTTATTGGCAGGTAGCTGATGTAATAAGGAGTAACTTAGGGTACGTTTATTTTAGACTAGCGACTCGTTCCCGGCTTCGCCCGGGTGCATTCGTGTACATAGACTTTTCGAGTTTAATGAGAATGATGCTTATGCATTAAGATAGCCTCACTCTACTTCCTTCGAAATAAATATAACAAATCACCCATCAGGTTCTGAAATTTCAAAAAATCTTATTAAATTATCTGAAAAAGTGAAGAAAGTTTTCATATATGCGAGAATTTCCTAGAAACTTCTGGAATTTTCTAGAATTTTCTGAAATTTTCGAGAAACTTCTAGAATTTTCTAAAAACTTCTAGAATTTTCTATAAACGTCTAGAATTTTCTAGAATGTTAGCGAAAAAAAATCCGTTTCTATTAATCTATATAAATAAAATCAGAGTGTCTGTCTGTGATTTGCGAAAAACTGCCTCAAACTAAGCTTTGAGTCATTCGCATGCTGTTAAAACGTAAATAACTTTTTTTAGAATTGTTTGTCTGTCTGTCTGTCTGTCTGTCTGTTCGGGGTAATCTCAGAAACGGCTGAAGCGATTTCGATGAAACTTTGCAGACATGAAGAGGGGGTCGTCAGGAGTAACATAGGCTACTTTTTGTTTATGTAAATTTTATAGAAAATTCTAGAAGTTTTTAGAAAATTCTAGAAGTTTCTCGAAAATTTCAGAAGTTTCTAGAAAATTCTCGCATATATGAAAACTTTCTTCACTTTTTCAGATAATTTAATAAGATTTTTTGAAATTACAGAACATCGTCAAAATTTTTAGAAATTTAAAAATTTGTTAAACCTGATGGGTGATTTATTATATTTATTTCGAAGGAAGTAGAGTAAGGCTATCTTAATGCATAAGCATCATTCTCATTAAACTCGAAAAGTCTATGTACACGTGTTAAAAAAGGTGTTCTAGAATTTGCTCGCACAGATTGTTTGTTTGCTTCCATTCTTCGCCCTTCCTTTAGTTTCCAGAGGGTTCTCCAAGCGTCATCTATATAAATAAAATCAGAGTGTCTGTCTGTGATTTGCGAAAAACTGCCTCAAACTAAGCTTAGAGAGTCATTCGCATGCTGTTAAAACGTAAATAACTTTTTTTAGAATTTTTGTCTGTCTGTCTGTCTGTCTGTCTGTCTGTCTGTCTGTCTGTCTGTCTGTCTGTCTGTCTGTCTGTCTGTCTGTCTGTCTGTCTGTCTGTCTGTCTGTCTGTCTGTCTGTCTGTCTGTCTGTCTGTCTGTCTGTCTGTCTGTCTGTCTGTCTGTCTGTCTGTCTGTCTGTCTGTCTGTCTGTCTGTCTGTCTGTCTGTCTGTCTGTCTGTCTGTCTGTCTGTCTGTCTGTCTGTCTGTCTGTCTGTCTGTCTGTCTGTCTGTCTGTCTGTCTGTCTGTCTGTCTGTCTGTCTGTCTGTCTGTCTGTCTGTCTGTCTGTCTGTCTGTCTGTCTGTCTGTCTGTCTGTCTGTCTGTCTGTCTGTCTGTCTGTCTGTCTGTCTGTCTGTCTGTCTGTCTGTCTGTCTGTCTGTCTGTCTGTCTGTCTGTCTGTCTGTCTGTCTGTCTGTCTGTCTGTCTGTCTGTCTGTCTGTCTGTCTGTCTGTCTGTCTGTCTGTCTGTCTGTCTGTCTGTCTGTCTGTCTGTCTGTCTGTCTGTCTGTCTGTCTGTCTGTCTGTCTGTCTGTCTGTCTGTCTGTCTGTCTGTCTGTCTGTCTGTCTGTCTGTCTGTCTGTCTGTCTGTCTGTCTGTCTGTCTGTCTGTCTGTCTGTCTGTCTGTCTGTCTGTCTGTCTGTCTGTCTGTCTGTCTGTCTGTCTGTCTGTCTGTCTGTCTGTCTGTCTGTCTGTCTGTCTGTCTGTCTGTCTGT
Source organism: Synanthedon andrenaeformis (assembly GCA_936446665.2). Classification (NCBI taxonomy): domain Eukaryota; kingdom Metazoa; phylum Arthropoda; class Insecta; order Lepidoptera; family Sesiidae; genus Synanthedon; species Synanthedon andrenaeformis. Next base: position 1,245,104 of record OW387798.2, read on the forward strand.
CTGTCTGTCTGTCTGTCTGTCTGTCTGTCTGTCTGTCTGTCTGTCTGTCTGTCTGTCTGTCTGTCTGTCTGTCTGTCTGTCTGTCTGTCTGTCTGTCTGTCTGTCTGTCTGTCTGTCTGTCTGTCTGTCTGTCTGTCTGTCTGTCTGTCTGTCTGTCTGTCTGTCTGTCTGTCTGTCTGTCTGTCTGTCTGTCTGTCTGTCTGTCTGTCTGTCTGTCTGTCTGTCTGTCTGTCTGTCTGTCTGTCTGTCTGTCTGTCTGTCTGTCTGTCTGTCTGTCTGTCTGTCTGTCTGTCTGTCTGTCTGTCTGTCTGTCTGTCTGTCTGTCTGTCTGTCTGTCTGTCTGTCTGTCTGTCTGTCTGTCTGTCTGTCTGTCTGTCTGTCTGTCTGTCTGTCTGTCTGTCTGTCTGTCTGTCTGTCTGTCTGTCCGGGGTAATCTCAGAAACGGCTGAAGCGATTTCGATGAAACTTTGCAGACATGAAGAGGAGGTCGTCAGGAGTAACATAGGCTACTTTTTGTTTATGTAAATTGCGGTACATACACCAAAATAACATTTTTCACAATTTTTGTCTGTCTGTCTGTTTGTTCCGGCTAATCTCTGAAATAGCTGGACCGATTTTGACGGGACTTTTATTGGCAGGTAGCTGATGTAATAAGGAGTAACTTAGGCTACGTTTATTTTAGAAAAAATACACCCCGGACGAAGCCGGGAGCGGGCCGCTATAAACAATAAAAAACGGGATCTATGCAATATATTCGAGTTTTTCAAACGCGATATTTTTTCTTTTACTGAAAAAAGTTACTAACCCTGTGACAATAAAAAAAAAAGAATTTTTTCGTTCATAACAATTGCATTTGTTGTTAACAACTGAAACGAAGGTTCATGCAATACGATGAGTTCTCCTTGCGGCATGCATATCTTTTCTTTGGCTGAGTCGCTCATTATGTATTATTATTAGGAACGGATTTTTTTTCGCTAACATTCTAGAAAATTCTAGATGTTTATAGAAAATTCTAGAAGTTTCTCGAAAATTCTAGAAGTTTCTCGAAAATTTCAGAAGTTTCTAGAAAATTCTATGAAAACTTTCTTCACTTTTTCAGATAATTTAATAAGATTTTTTGAAATTTCAGAACATCGTCATCTATATAAATAAAATCAGAGTGTCTGTCTGTGTGTTCCGGCTAATCTCTGAAACAGCTGGACCGATTTTGACGGGACTTTTATTGGCAGGTAGCTGATGTAATAAGGAGTAACTTAGGCTACGTTTATTTTAGAAAAAATACAGCATATGCAATATATTCGAATTTTGCAAACGCGATATTTTTTCTTTTACTGAAAAAAAGTTACTAACCCTGTGACAATAAAAAAAAGAATTTTTTCGTTCATAACAATTGCATTTGTTGTTAACAACTGAAACGAAGGTTCATGCAATACGATGAGTTCTCTTTGTGGCATATCTTTTCTTTGGCTGAGTCGCTTATTATGTATTATTAATTCATTCTAGAAAATTCTAGATGTTTATAGAAAGTTCTAGAAGTTTTTAAAAAATTCTAGAAGTTTCTCGAAAATTCTAGAAGTTTCTCGAAAATTTCAGAAGTTTCTAGAAAATTCCAGAAGTTTCTAGAAAATTAAAGAAGCTTCTAGAAAATTCTCGCATATATGAAAACTTTCTTCACTTTTTCAGATAATTTAATAAGATTTTTTGAAATTTCAGAACATCGTCAAAATTTTTAGAAATTTAAAAATTTGTTAAACCTGATGGGTGATTTGTTATATTTATTTCGAAGGAAGTAGAGTGAGGCTATCTTAATGTATAAGCATCATTCTCATTAAACTCGAAAAGTCTATGTACACGAATAATCTATATAAATAAAATCAGAGTGTCTGTCTGTGATTTGCGAAAAACTGCCTCAAACTAAGCTTAGAGAGTCATTCGCATGCTGTTAAAACGTAAATAACTTTTTTTAGAATTTTTGTCTGTCTGTCTGTCTGTCCGGGTATCTCAGAAACGGCTGAAGCGATTTCGATGAAACTTTGCAGACATGAAGAGGGGGTCATAGGCTACTTTTTGTTTATGTAAATTGCGGTACATACACCAAAATAACATTTTTTACAATTTTTGGCTAATCTCTGAAATAGCTGGACCGATTTTGACGGGACTTTTATTGGCAGGTAGCTGATGTAATAAGAAGTAACTTAGGCTACGTTTATTTTAGAAAAAATACACCCCGGACGAAGCCAGGAGCGGGCCGCTAAATGTATTGCTAAGCGCAAAACTCGAGAACGGGTGGACCGATTTTAATTCTGTCTTCATTCGTGGACAGAACGATAATCAGGGAAGGTTTTTACGTTAAAAAAAATGCACCTCGGGCGAAGCCGGGAGCGGACCGCTAGTAAACAATAAAAAACGGGATCTATGCAATATATTCGATTTTTTCAAACGCGATATTTTTTCTTTTACTGAAAAAAGTTACTAACCCTGTGACAATAAAAAAAAAGAATTTTTTCGTTCATAACAATTGCATTTGTTGTTAACAACTGAAACGAAGGTTCATGCAATACGATGAGTTCTCCTTGCGGCATATCTTTTCTTTGGCTAAGTCGCTCATTATGTATTATTAATAGGAACGGATTTTTTTTTGCTAACATTCTAGAAAATTCTAGATGTTTATAGAAAATTCTAGAAGTTTTTAGAAAATTCTAGAAGTTTCTCGAAAATTTTCAGAAGTTTCTAGAAAATTCCAGAAGTTTCTAGAAAATTCTATGAAAACTTTCTTCACTTTTTCAGATAATTTAATAAGATTTTTTGAAATTTCAGAACATCGTCAAAATTTTTAGAAATTTAAAAATTTGTTAAACCTGATGGGTGATTTGTTATATTTATTTCGAAGGAAGTAGAGTGAGGCTATCTTAATGCATAAGCATCATTCTCATTAAACTCGAAAAGTCTATGTACACGAATAAGTTGAAACATTTATCTTTTCTGCCTAACGATCATCACTATCAGCTTGATAGACAGCTTTAGTATTCATCATCGAAGTTTTGAGATAGAATATACCCATATTTCGCCGAACTGCGTTCTCTTATCTCAGTGGAACTAATATACACAGGAAAAAGACAAAGTAACGCACAATTAAACAAAAATCAATTCGCTCACGAAGACAACATTATTAAATTTACGTTTTTTAATATTATAAAACAAAGTCCCCCCGCTGCGTCTGTCTGTCTATATGTTTGCGATTCTCAAAAACTACCGAACGGATTTTTATACTGTTTTCATTAATGGGAAGAGCGTTAAACGAGGAAGGTTTCTACGTTTAATTTGCAGAAAAAAATTGCACCCGTGCGAAGCCGGGAACGGATCGCTAGTTCCTAAATAAAAGCAGCCTAAGTTACTCCTTATATCATCGGATTTCTACCAGTGGAAGTCCCTTCAAAATTGGTCCAGCCGTTCAGATTAGCCGGAACAAACACACAGGCAGACAGAAATTTAAAAAATTGGTTTTCGTTATAGACTTTGATATATATTTATTTAGTAAAAATTATTATTAGTAAAAAGTAATATTTATTAAAAGCTTAAAACTTAAATAGAAATATAATTTTAAAAAATATGTGTACTGTTGTAATGTAACTATTAATTTGTAGTTTAAAATACGAGTAATAGGTAACCTCATATGAAATTACTACACACTGCTCTAATAGTAATAGTGAATTACATCTATTTTAATTACTTACAAGTCTTTTAGTTTAATATTTTTTGCAAAATAATATACTTTAAAAATATTTAACATAGTGCTTTAGTCAAAACTAATTGATTATTTTAAATTCGCGAAAAAAATTCGCAAACAAAAGACATCAACGCGCATGCAAATTTTTATCACCCTATGAATAAAGTTTATATATAAACTTCTGTAATTTTAAGTCAAACTGTTCTATAGTATTTTAAACAAAATTAGGTATTACACATAAATGACACACTTAAGAATTAAATTTTCCATTAAACAAATAATATAAAAATAATAATAAGTAATGTTGACAACACTGTCCCACAATATGAGAAAACCTCGTGAAAGCCGAAAAAGATAAGCTAAGTAAATATTTAGACTTGGCTCACGAGGTGACCGCCATGTGGGATGTTGATTCGACCATCATCGCCCCGATAGTCGTGTCGGCGAACGGTCTTATAGCGAAGAGCCTCGACCAATACCTTAAGGCGTTTCCCCGACCGACCGACCTTGAGCCTCACGATACCCCTAAGATAGCTAGCGACACACTGCCTCCCGCTACACCTTACGGGCGCGTGAGGGGAAAGGCTGGCCGAAATTTGATAAAAAATATCAAAAAATATCAAAAAACGGTTAATTGATACATTTTTTTCGGCCAATTTATAGTTTTTTTTCTTGTCTACCGATTGGTGAAAGCCATAAATTTTAATAACGTATACTTATGAAGGAGATGCATGTAATCTATTATTTCAGGCGAATTTTCAAAGCCAGATATCGTTATTATAAATTCCAATAAACACAAATTTTAAACGAGGAATTTTAAGATGAAACTGCAAAGATTTTAACACATATTTTTTAATTATTTTTATATGTTATAATTAATGAGTAGAAAGCCGCTAAAAAGCAGGAAAATATCATTTATTTTCAACTTTTGGTGTGGGACCGCTCTTAAGAGGCTCTCACTAGATGGCTGGATCAAGGGACAGATACAGAAGGCGGTACTTCTTGACACGGCACGAATTGTCAGGAGGTTCCTCACTCTGCAGTAGTGATGTTAACCGGTTTTAGAAAAACCTAAAAAAAAAACCGGTTTTTGTAAAAACCGATAAACACCGGTTTTAATTTACTAAAACCGATTACTTTCGAAATTTGGACTCACTTGTGTTTCATTACTCTGTATCCGAACACTAAAGTCAGCAGACCAAGTTTACATTGTCTTTGATCGGGGAATTACCTCACCGTTTGCAGCGTCGAGCAACACAGTTGACAACTATTCACTGTTCTGTCGCTATCTTGCGTGTGTTTCGTTATTTCTGTCTTTTGTTTAAAAAGTTTAAATTGGATGTGAGATTAAGTAAAAAGGAAGGAAATCAATCAACGAAAGGTAAGTAATATAAAATTACTACGTAACAACCTTTTCCTTTTTGTTTTTAATTTAAGTTTACTTACTTGATTTTTTTGTCAAAGAATTGCATTTCATTGTATTGCAGGATGCCAAAGGTAAAAGGAAAATCCATCACACGGAATCATTTCGAAAAAGTTGATAATGATACTGCCAAATGTAAGCTATGCGAAAAAATAATTAAGGTTGGTGGTGGAACATCTAATATGTTGGCTCACTTAAAAAGGAACCATCCTCAGGCTACAGTGAAAGACGTGGTAGTGGAGGGTAATATTGGTGAACAGCCCAGAAACCTAACCGCCTTAAGTCAAACTGAGCAAGAACAATCTTCGAGCACTTCAAAAACTCCTCGTCCCCTGTTCCAAACTATCTTGAAAGGGACATTGGTAAGTAATAAGAAAGAAATTGATAAATATTTAACTATGATGATCGCTACAGATTTCCAGCCCTATTCAATTGTTGAAGACAGAGGATTTAGGAGGTTCACAGAAGTTTTGAACCCAAACTACAAATTACCAAATAGACAAAAAATAAGGTATGAATTAATGCCACAATTCTACCAAAATGCAAAGGTAAAGCTTGCTACTGCACTTGAAAATGTTAAGCATGTCGCACTAACCGCTGATTTGTGGTCTAACCAAAATATGGACTCCTTTATTACGGTTACAGTTCATTTTTTTCTGAAAGGAGTATTAAAGAGCTATGTTTTGACTACCTCTGATGTCCCTAATGCACACACAGCTGAAAATCTTGCCGCAATTATTACTAATTTACTAACAGAATGGAAACTTATTGGGAAAATTACAGCCATTGTCACAGACAACGCTACGAATATGATCAAAATGTGCGATCTGCTGGGCAATCTGGGCATGCGGCATATGCCATGTTTTGAGCATACGCTGAATCTAACTGTTGAAGATTCTTTAGAGCTTCCCGAGGTTATGGAACTTATTAACAAATGCAAGGTTATTGTTAAGTTTTTCAAAAAGTCGTCTGTAGGGTGGCGAGCACTAAAAGCAGAACAGAAGGAAAGAAATCCCAATACTATTCCTTTGAAGTTGATACAAGAAGTGTCTACTCGGTGGAACAGCAAATTCTACATGCTTTCTCGAATTTTGCAACTATCGAATGTTCTGGCATTAGTATGTCGAAAATTAATCCAGGCCCCAGACTATCTAACTGCTTATGAAGAAATAGTGGGCAAAGAAATAATAAAGATCTTGGAAATATTCGAACAGGCGACAAAGCTCGTTAGTGCTGATACATATCCGACCAGTTCATTGATCATACCAGTAATTTGTGGATTGTTCGAGAATTTGACTACCATTGAAAATGCTTTGGAAACAAATATGGGCAAAATGTTTTGCTCATCAGTGCGGCGAAATATGAGCAGCAGGCTTTTAGTATACGAAACAAGAACTGTCACGCAAATGTCAACATACTTACATCCGATATTAAGAACTGGTTTTAGGCGCTCGGAAAATATGTTATCTGCAAAAGAATTAGTAAGAAAAGAACTGTCTCATTTAATAAAGGATTCTGATACCATTATTACGGCAACGACTTCAGAAGTTCAAACACCAGTGGAGACAATAATACAAGAGAAAAAACCTGGACTTTTGGACTTTTTAAAACAACGAAAACCAACTACCAATGCAACTGCATCCACAGTTAACATACTGCGCATGTATTTGGAGACAGAGCCCCAGCATAGTGAAGCTGACACTGCAAAAGCGGCTGAAAGTGCTGGCACTTTTTGGAGCACCAACAAACACTTAGCGCCATTGAACGTTTTAGCACTTAAATATTTATCGGTGCCAGCAACGTCTGTGCCTTCGGAAAGGATGTTTTCGAAGTCAGGATATGTGCTGTCTTCAAGAAGAAACAGGTTGGAAGCGGATGCTGTCGATCAGATCTGTTTTCTTAATCAAAATTACGACTTATGCGATTAGTTACTTTCAGGTTTAAGATATTTTGATTTTAATAAAGTAAATTTGACAAAAAGATTAGATGTTTTGGTCTTTTTTTTAAAAAGTTAGAAAAAACCTAAAAATACCTTAAAAAACCGGTTTTTTTCTAAAAGTAATCGGTTTAAACCGGTGCTGAAAATTGTAATCGGTTAACATCACTACTCTGCAGCCCTAACCACCGGTAGCTTGGGCCTTGCCCCCCCCTACCTGCGGAGTTCTAGTTTTAGGTTTTTTACGATATTTATTGTTTTTTAATATTTATATTGTAAAAAATTTAGAATTAAGAAATGAAAATAAATATGCAAATAATAAGTAAGTCTTATCTATAATATTATTATAGAGACTATATACATGGATTATCACTTCAAAAAAACTATATACAGATTACTACAGAGTTTAAACTTTTCTATACTGTGTGTGTGTGTGGTTTGCCAAATATATTTTATAATATAGTAAAGTGTGGATAAATATTTTAAAGTATTGTGACAATTTTCTCATTAGAACACTAAAAGATACAAATTTAAACATAAAAACTTAAAAACTAATTAATTATTTTCAAAAAATACTTATAAATAATTTAATACTATTAATTTATATTGATTAATTAAGAGATTATTGATTTAATAGTTGATGTACTTGCTAAAAACTAAACTATATTAATAACAAGTATACAGGGCAATTTTATTTCGTGTACTAAGTAAGAAGTTATTATTAGATTTAAAAATTAGAAAATAAAGTAAATTCATTTTTTACCAGGGATTCATTATTAGGGTTAAGACAAAAAAATACAAAAAAGATTAAATAGGATTAATTAAGACGTATAAAGCTAGAGACTAGGACTCTAGAGTTTATGATTGCTAATAACTTAACAGTATATTTCCGTTGGAACCAAAAAATAATAATAATAAATTTAACAAAATTGTAAGAAATCTTCAAGAAACTGTTGTTTCAAGTTAACAATAAGTAGGTACATACTATTTCACAACATCGCGCGGGAAAAACAATATACGATAAGAAATTTTATCGCGTTACTATTAAAAAAAAAATTCTTGTGAATCACGAATCAATACTATAACATATTTGTGTCAAAAATTATTTTTTTATCAATACTATGAATGTATAAAAGTTAGTTCGGACATCTCTTATTCTTATCGCAAAAACTTATCCGGAATTTATTTAATCTATAACTAATAAATAAAATTTAAGTGTCTGTTTTTTTTACAAATATAGAGTTATAAAAGTATACATGGCAGTTATAAGAAAAAATTTGTCTGTTTGTTTGTTCCGGCTAATCTGCGAAACGGCTGGACCGATTTTGACAGGACTTCCACTGGCAGATAGCTAATGTTATGAGGAGTAACTTAGACTACTTTTATTTTAGAATAAAAAAAAGCAGTGTCCAGTACCAGTACAAAAAAAAGCCTCAAAATAGCACTGATTACTATAAACCTATAGGGATTAAATTCAGACTGTTTTTATTGATGGATTCGTTTATTGATCATTGTGGAAGTAGTTGAAAAGTAGTCTTATGTTGAAAGTCGTTGAGTTACTAGACTACTCGCTGGAATTTAACTAGCTTGTAGTATTTCTCAGAACTATCCCCACACAGAGCAGAGGCTAGTGTGGGTGTGTCACCTAAAAATAAAGTGTATAGAACGAAGTTTCTAACATGTCCAAGATGAAATGTGTTTGGGATTCTAAAAAACCATTATTGTGACAACTGTAATTGGCCTGAACTTTTTCATTGGCAATGAAAAAGTTCATTATTTTATGTATCATCAATAGTTTTCGCAGAGCACGCCAACCTAAGTAATGACTTTTAGCTTAGCTAGCTTGAAATATAGGTAGAAGAATATATGTATAAGTAAGTCAAGTAGTTTTTGAGTTTATCCATTACAAACAAACATACAATAAATCTTTTTTTTAATATTAATATTAAGTTAATTAAAGTATCGTTAATTTTTAACTTTTTAGCATCTATGTAAGTAACTTTATCTTAGCTTATATCTTAAGTTTCAATTAGCTTGGGTTATATAATCTTAGCTTAATATAGCTTTATTAATCTTAATTAAGAGCATGTTGAACGTCAAAAAATCAAATTTATTTATCAATTAGGTTTCTTCAAGAAACTCTTATGATCGTTATTATAAATTTACCAGGGTTTCGGAAAAAAGTCAAGATGACGATCCTGAGAAGAAACCCTGAGTGGTATCTCGGAGAAGCGTCGCACGGGTAGACCAGTGTGACGCTGGGAAGAACATCTACCCAAAAATTGGGGAAGAGCAGCTCTGGATAGAGAGGAATGGAATGGAAGAGCCTAGATGAGGTCTATGTCAAGGGACAGCAGATTTCCGATGAACCGATTTCCAACAAATTTATTCAAAAAGTGTATATTAATGTCAGTGATTAAACGCTATTTTTATTTATTTATTTAATCTTAAATATGTAAAAAATTATAAATTTTTACTGGAAAGTTTACAAAAAATTAAACATGAGTTTTTTTTTCTTTATGTTCGTGAGAGATAGATAATCTTTGTATCTTTTGATCATAAGGTAAATTTAGCTATGTCATACTATGTTGTAAAGTGTTGGAAGACTATTTAGAACAGTTTGTCTCGATCAATGGTGTCTATCGCGGTATCAGATACCATGTTTATTTGTTTGTGCATCGATAACGCATATGTGTGTCACTGTTATCAATGCCTGTCCTAAATACTCAATATCTACTTAAGTTTTTTTTTTTCTAATCGTATGCTCTTAAGCTCTTGAAACACGTACTTCATAATGTGTACAAATAATATATTCAAGACATAGTCGCGAAGAAATACTCTTCAATTATATCTAGTGGTTGCCACTTCTAAGGCAATTTTAATAATACACATATATATATATAATGGAAAATTAAACAATTGCATTGCTCTGAAATCAAAGAAACGACAATTAAAGTTTATTTTTCACCAATTCCATTTTTTATTACTCAAAATTTTCATTTTGAAATTTACAAAAAAATAAATAAATTAGTCACATTTGACATTTATGACATTTTGACACTATGATTCTATGGTATTAAACTCTATATATATTAAAATAGGTAGGCAATGAACATCAAAAAGTATTAATACATAATATTTACATACATTTATTTTCTTTACATCTTTGTAAGTTTACATCCCCCCCCCCACTTTGAGAAGAAAATTTATGAGAAAATTTTGCATTAAATTACTAACCTTTCATTACTTAATGAAAGGTTAAATTAAAATTAAATTAAAGCTAACATTTGGAACATTATTTTATAACGTAAGATCCCAAGAAAAGTCTAAGAAAGGATTTTTGATTTCACGCGGTCACGCATTTTATATTATAGTTTTATATATAATTTTTTTTATATATTTTCATTTTTTAAGAATTTTTGTTTTGAGATTTTCATATTACTTAAGATATATAAATTTATTGTAAGCTTCTCAAAGTAACTCAAAGTAACTCAATCCTAGTGATATTATAAATGCGAATTTTTGTTACTCAATCACGCAAAAACAGCTGAACTGATTTGAATGAAATTTAGCACACATATAGTTTATTATATGTATTAACATATAGGATACTATTTATCCTGAATTTTTTTTTAGGTTCGAACAAAATACTGCGCGTACAAAACCGCGAGCATAGCTAGTTATTATATATAGAACATAATATGCAGATTGTGTAATACGAAACTGCACTGAACTGGCCTGGGATCCCTGAGTTTGAGCACTAGTGGCTAAGGCCAGCAAGCAACTCTGCTACTCCTAATTGTCCCATCAAAAGACCACATTATTCAGTTAGCCATTGTCATTTTTAATTTTACTGGAAATTTTTAAATTTCTAAACGATTACGCAGATTGTGCTTGTTAAACCTAACAATAAGATATATTTAACGTAGACGTCGTGCAAAACTAGCATTATAAATGCAACCGACATTATAAATAATAAAGTTGATTATTATTAGTCATATTTTATTATTGAACTAGACGCTTGTTAATTTTTAATTTTTTGGATATACTTAATTGTTTTTTTAATTATTTTTTTTTCAATTAAAGGTTTTAAAGTTACATACAAAACTTATTTTTTAACTGACTGTACTTTTTATCTTTGAACTTGTTTTTGGTATTAGTTAATACAATGGTATCCGTTTGGAATAGAAAATAAATATGAGTTCAAACAAATACCAGTTAAGTTTAAGTTGTTGGTATTAGAACGGAATAAATCATTAATTTCCTATTTCAGATTTTGTAAATGATAATATTCGAAATATTTTTTAACTTCAACGACTTTTTACATATATGTACTTTCAAACTTTTTCAATACTTTCAAACTTAAATATCTATGAAACCCCATTACCAAATTACACGATATGTTCCCAGCGAATCTATTACCTAATTTTACTCAACCGTTGAAACTAAAATAATAAAAAAACTGATGTACTGGAGTACAAAACTGATTGATCTCCTTTCTAACAAACAACCTAATAACCTGCCTCTAGTAAGATCTAATTAAATTACTCGAATTGAAAACATTATTACAATAACAGTACAATTAATTTCGTAGATAAAATTGTTGTAATTTATTTATGTTGCGATAAAATTCGCGGAAGGAAATAACTGATATAATTTATAGTATTTCGCATTCATTTGAACTACTAATTGAAAGTTAATTAACTTTGATATTTTTTTAGTACCTAGCTAACTACATATAATGAACAACTCAAGAGAATTGAAATTAAATTTTAAGGGCGAATGAAAACTTTTATCTTCTATTTTTGGCTTTTTTTTTCATGGCAATGATAAGCGTCATACAAAAGTACAGCCGATTCTAAAAGGACAAAGGATAAGAGACGAGGTCAGGGTAGTTAGAAAGGTTTTGACACTACTTATTGAAATAAAAAAAAAAATATTTTATGTTTTTTTAACCATAAATGAATATTTATTACCACAGTGACTTAATTAAGTAGGTCAAGTGAAAATAGGTTTATATTAAAATTTATAGTTTTTTAATACAAATCGGCACACGACTGAAATCGCTTTGACTCGATTTACGACTGATAAACGTACAATCGTTAACAAAAGTGTTTTGTTGTAGGCGTCAACGATTTCCCCGGACATTGTCAAAAACTTTCCAAGATGGCCGCGGATGTTCCTACCTCTCCTTATATGGTGTTATGCAATGTGTAGCCACGATAATACTTGTTAAATTATTCGTTTGTGTTTATTGCATTTTATATTTTAAAAAGTAATAAAAAATTAAAATTATGTTTTATAAATAGGCATTTTTTAAGTGATATAAAAATTCATAATATATTACTAATTTAATAAAACAAAACATGGATTAAATGGGTATATTGTAATAAACGATTTTAATTTCAAATTAACTAATCCTTGTATTTTGTACTCATATAAGCATAAGTTACTTAAAATATCTATAAAAATAAATAATTGCAAAAATACTTGAAACTTAAAATTTGGTAGTAAATAAAAAATTACTGATATACAAGTTTAAATGACATATTAGTTTAGTTCAATGTCTTCCAATAATTTGTAACTAATAAATGTACAATAATAAATGTTGATTTGGATAAAGATTATATTATGTTTGTTTGTGAGTATATTATTATTATATTGTATATAATAAAAGCGAGTCGAAACTTCCACAAACATTCTATTGCATGACATAAGGCGCTCGTTTGACACAGATAGTCGGGGCATTACGAAACACGGCGCGCGCGCAGTCTGGCACGGCACCGCTACCTACCCTCTGCCTCTGTTCTATTCGACGGGCACGCTAATCGCTTTGTCGGTTGACAAATCGCTTATTTCGAATCACTTCGCGAATTCACATCTACACTTTTTTCTTCAAAAAAAAAAAACCTACGAATTTTCTTTTATGTTAAGGTCGTCGTACAGGCTGACGGTCCACTTGATGGTAAGTGTCTACAGTCGTCTATAACATAAGCAACATCACAGGTGCTGCACTGCAAGTGAATTGCCAACTATATTAGGATTAGGGATAAGGTATTCGAAAGGGATAGGGAGAAATGGGCTCTGGTATCGCTTACTCACTAAACACAACATAAAAGCAAACTTTCTGTTATTTCACAATAGTTTTCTGTAAAGGGGTGGTTACTGCCGCCAGACGGAGTGCCTAAATGACTGCGAAATGCAGTGTGTCTTGTCACTATACTATAGATTAGATGCCACATAAAAACAAGTTCTAATTTAATCTGATGTTTGTTTATTCTTCGAACTTCGCTTATCTTCGTCATTGTCGTATTTTGAAGAATAAGTATTTTTCAAAGACCAATTTAATCTTAGCTAATTTTAAATGCGAACATCGTGAATTTGCATACACGTTGCCAGGCATACAGAAAAGGGCAAAGGGTACCTTTCATTCAGAAAAAGTACTGTTCCCGAAGGATCTAAAAATAAAAATAAAAACTCAACCATTGATAAAAATATATTGAGCAATAAAGATTGAATAAACGTTATGCCCGCGACTTCGTCTGCCTACCTCATATAATTAAATCATTTATTAATAAAAACTATTTATTAACGGTTTTCACTAATGGAAGGAGCTATAACTGATGTAGATTTGTGTATATAATTTACAAAAAAAATTGCATCCGCACAAAGCCTGGAGCGTGTCACTAGTATAAAATGTATTTAAGAAAATACAAATATTAATATTTAATTGAGTACCGATATTTCTATGTGATGCACGCACAAATTATTATTTACATCGGGCATAATGCCGTCGAAAAACACAAAAGGCATATTAACCAAAAAAGTGAAAGTGAGATATACCTACACACACACATATCTTGCCTGGTACAGTCGTGAGCACAAGTGACGTGTATTTTAATAAACGACTGGCTTCGCTCTGAATCATCGATGTAGGTGGATAGATAATGTCCTTGCCTGGGATATGCTAATTTAAATACGTATTGTTAATTCATGTAAAATACGTGAGAAATCCGCGACTCTACGTATTATTTGGGTCTTGTTATATATCCCGCCCGTCTGCGACTGTGAGCCTTATAAATTTAAATATTAGGGTCTAATTTGGTATATCGTTGGCATAATTGTACAATCAGAAGTACTAACTTCAGTGTAACATATTGAGTTTATTAATTAAGGTATTATTGGGTAGCCAGTTTGGCGACAGTGAATTAATATTGATTTTCAAAATTTCGGTCCAAATCACGGATGGACGGAATCAAACTTGGGACCCCTGACCCTTGAGACACAACTCTAACCATAACCACTTGACAAATGGGCTCGTCAATTACTATAATTACTGTTAATTACTATATTATTGGTGTACTTACTATGGCGTTGCTTGTGTTAATAGATGACAGTAGAAACCTACCATTAATTGGATCGCCAGCCTCCAGTAACTTATACTTAAAACAATATTATGTATAAATGCAGTCCTGCTCTCATAATCGATAATAAGCCCCTCTTGACGGTAGTAAATACCAGACACGGCAGTAATAAAGAGGTGACAACAGTGAAATAACAGTGGCTGAAAAGGACGAGTAAAGAATGACACAAACTCTATCCTCATATCGCTTCCTTCTTTTTCTTAGCGTGCCGCTTCTCTACGCAGGTTGGCGACCATCATGGCTACCTTGACCTTGGAAGCTGCCGCGCGAAAGCGAAGCGAATTAAAAAGACGCACAGAATTATCGCTTCCTACTTTAAATATTATTTTCTCCCGAAACACTTTTTGTGTGTTCGTCTATACTATTTATTTATACGAAAATCCATAAGGTGTTATTAAATTTATTTTTTAAAATACAAAGCCAAAAAAATATTTGATTAAATAATACAAAAATGCCAATACTAAAAATCACTTATTGTAGTTTTTAGCTGATTATAAGTATGTTTCCAGAATTCGTGGTTAGTTATTTTCTTTGCATTAAAAATAATACTCAGCTGTCACACTTACACCAAATACTGGTCATATAGGTATTCCGCGTCATTATTTTTACTGAGAATTTGTGTAATAGCCACTTACAACAAAACCAAGTATTAAAACAAATAACACTTGAATTGAAATTGTATTATAATTCGTTAAAGTAACGAATGATTGTTAAAAGCCATAATTATTTAACTAATTAACATAATGAGATATAGATATAGAATCTTGTAATTTGAGATTTCTTTAAAATTTTTCCTCCAATAAAAAGTGAAGTCCCTATTCGTCTTTGTCTGTTCTTCGTTTACTTCTTTTAACTAAACCAACCAACACATTTTGATACGGTATTCCCTAATGGAAACAGCGATAAATGACAACGCTTCAGTATCGAATTCAAAAACCCTCAATAACTTCTTCTTTTTTTTCTCTTTCAAATAGAAAGAAAACTGTTTGTTAATGACAATGCCGATAGTATAAAAATTTTACAAAAAACTTCAAGGTCAGCTTTAGAAAATACGTTTAATAAAAGTAAATGAGAAAATCGGAAAAGTTTTATTTGACCTCAACTATTAAATAAAATTAAAAGTATGATTTTAATTTAAAAAAAAAGACATTAAATTCGAGAAAGTTTTAAATATGTACATATCTCAAGTCAAAATTTAAATGTTTCAATTTTGACATGCAAAGAAAACGCCGCTGTCACCAATGAGAGAAGCATGTCAAATGTCAATGTCAAACATGAGGTGTCAGAATTCAATTTCACCGTAACACTGGCGAAATCGTCAAAAAAAATGCAAATTTTCCAAACCATTGTTCCACGAGCGTACTAACTTAAATAGTTAAAATCAACAAGTCGCGGACCGGGCGGAAGCCATTAAGTAGGGCACGAGAGGCGAAAATTTCAAGCTAGCCAAGCAAACATGTAACTTAATTGCAACGGTTTAAAGTCGACTTTGATTCGCGAGGACCGGTTCGGTGAAAACGAAAGTTGCAAGCGGACCACGTTTTGCACAAACGAATTTGAATACTTTATCCGGTATAGCCGAGCTTATTTCAACCTACCCCAAAAACTATCTTCGAAAACCTAAGAGACTAATGCCCGTTTTCACCAACAGACACCTAGAGTTAGGGAACACCTAACTACTATTTAGGCCGACCATTCACGGCAGTCCGCCTTGCAGTTCGGCACTTCATGCAGGATAGTGAATGTGACTGCCGTGAATAGCCGGCTTTATGTGTTCCCTAACTCTAGGTGAGTGTTGGTGAAAACGGGCATTACTTTCGTTTTGATATGAATATGTCTTTAAATTTTCTTCCTCAATGGGAGGCATTTAAGAAAAGTGATGATTCCAAAATCGGGGGATACATTTTGTTGCTGTATCTATCATCTACTCGATAGTTAAATGATCAAAGAAATTATGGTATATTCAATTTCGTTGTAAATTTATGAGTTCCCACAGTTCACATGACCGCGCGGTGCCACACAGATCAACTGAGAGCCTAGTGCCAGTTTTACTCGATCAAACGCGTCGAACGTCGTCGTCAATTTGTATGGAAATGAAGCAGCGCCACCTAATGGCAAACGTGTAGATCTCCTTCATTCCCATAAAAATTGAAGTTTACGCGTTCGACGCGTTTGATCGAGTAAAACTCGCACTAGGCCCTCAGGTCGATACATGTTTGTAGAACTTGTACCGCGGTTACGTAGACAAAACACTGTTTAGTTTGATCTTGTACCGCGCGGTTAGTAGTTCCGCGCGGTCATGTGAACTTAGCCTTATAATACGCCCCTTCATCTATACTTCCCTTAACTACCTTAACTGAAATTAGGTAACGCTCAAAGAAAATATTACTAGTAACGTACAACATGTATTCACGTAAAACAAACGGCCGTGTCGACGACACAGCCGCACCTATTTTTTTTTTTTTTTGGAAAATTTAAAAACATTTCAAAAATATATTAAAAACTCAAATTGTAATTCAAGATACTGGCTAGAAATAGAACAAATTTTGCATCATGCAAAATTTGTTCCATTTCCAGCAACCCACATTTTGTGAATTCGAATTTCGAATTTATGTAGATCTACTGAAACATTCCATCGGTATTCTAGATAGGTTACCCAATATAAAACTTTGTTTTGATAGTTTAAGAAAAGAAAATAATATCTAATACTAGCGACCCACGCCCTGATGTAATTTCTTGTATAGGTACAAAAACCTTCCTCGTTAACCCCAAAACCGTATCAAAATTAGATGGGTTGTTTAGAAGTAGTAAGCAGAGAAGAGACAATTTGTGCAAATGCGACTCGGTTAAAATTTTATTATATTATATACTAGCGGCCCGCTCCCGGCTTCGCCCGGGGTGTATTTTTTTTTTCTAAAATAAACGTAGCCTAAGTTACTCCTTATTACATCAGCTACCTGCCAATAAAAGTCCCGTCAAAATCGGTCCAGCCATTTCAGAGATTAGCCGGAACAAACAGACAGACAGAGAAAAATTTTAAAAATGTTATTTTGGTGTATGTACCGTATATATATTCATATGCATGTAGTAAAAAACGGTTATTTCAATATTACAAACAGACACTCTAATTTTATTTATATGTATAGATAAACATTCCATGAATCATCATTTAATTGATGGTGAAAACCGCATCAAAATCCGATGCGTGGTCAGGAAGTAATTTTAAACAAGTATTTGCCCTATTATCCTTGAAAATTTTGTGCAGATTGTGTCAGATATAGGTAATACAATTCTAACGAAGTTTAATATTACACAAAATTTTACACGAATAACAAAATTTTTATAATTTTAAGTATTTGAAAAATTGCAACGCTTCTTTTACAACTTTCCGAACAATTTTTATACGAAAGAATTGAAAGTGAAATCAATTTTGCGATCTCTCTTTTAAAAGTGATTCTATAACTATATTATAACTAATCGGATCACATTCGATTGTATACGAATTGAAAGTGAGAGTAGGCTATTGGATCACAGGTCGCGTCATATCTAAGTGTCCGTATCTGATTAGCATAAATATTCATTTTTGCACCTTTAACGTGGTTAAAATCACGTTGTCAAGAAGCATTGAACATAGTAACATAGTTTAGCAACATAGTAACAGTAACATAGAATCATTAGTAACCAAAGTTCTGATGATACTTAAGAAAGTCTTTTTTTATTATAGTCTGGAACATAGTAACATAGTTTAGAAACATAGTAACAGTAACATAGAATCATTAGTAACCAAAGTTCTGATGATACTTAAGGAAGTCTTTTTTTAATTATAGTCTTGAACATAGTAACATAGTTTAGCAACATAGTAACAGTAACATAGAATCATTAGTAACCAAAGTTTGGATGATACTTAAGGAAGTCTTTTTTTTAATTATAGTCTTGAACATAGTAACATAGTTTAGCAACATAGTAACAGTAACATAGAATCATTAGTAACCAAAGTTCTGATGATACTTAAGAAAGTCTTTTTTATTATAGTCTGGAACATAGTAACATAGTTTAGAAACATAGTAACAGTAACATAGAATCATTAGTAACCAAAGTTCTGATGATACTTAAGGAAGTCTTTTTTTTATTATAGTCTTGAACATAGTAACATAGTTTAGCAACATAGTAACAGTAACATAGAATCATTAGTAACCAAAGTTCTGATGATACTTAAGGAAGTCTTTTTTTATTATAGTCTAGTTACTAGCTGTATTTCGTTTTTTGAAAATACCATACAACTAGCTGTGCCCGCGACTTCGTGCGCTCTTCGCAAGTCTTTTGAAAATCCCACAGGAACCTAACAATTTTTAAGGATAAAAATTATCCTATATGTTAATACAGGTAATAAACTATATGTGTGTAAAATTTCATCCAAATCTGTTCAGCCGTTGTAGTGTAATTGGGTAACAAACATCCAAAAATAAAAACTTTCGATTTTTAATATTATTAGGATATTGCAATATAATTCACACTAGTGAGGTTCAAAGTGAATATTAGATCAATTTTTTTTAACCTGCATTAAACAACACTCAGTAGGCTTCGCATGTAACTAACCATTCTCGTTTATCGCTCTATCCATTAGTGAAAACCGTATCAAAATACGTTGAGTGGTTTATAAGAACAGACAGAGGCGGAAAGTGACCTTATTTTAGAGACACCTTAATGTATAGATATATATAAGATATATGTTTATGTGGGAACGCATTCGGAATGTGTCATTCTAGACTTACGTAATATTATCTATTCAAGTATTGATGTATCAATAATAATTTTCAAGAATACCTATGCAGTTAAAAATTCGTGTACTTAAGATTTTTTTTTGTGAATCCCACTCTGTATGATAAAATCGATGCCAAACGTTATTTTGTCATACAAAAAATATCACTTAGGGTATGGAAAATAGATGTTGGCCGATTCTCAGACCTACCCGATAAGCACACAAAATTTCATCAAAATCGGTCCAGCCGTTTCGGAGGAGTTTGGCAACAAAAACTGCGACAAGAGAATTTTATATATTAGAGATTATAACGAAAGAATTTTGTATTTTTGTATGTTTATAATGAATAAACTCAAAAAATAATGAACTTACATATTTTGAAAATTCTTTCACCCATAGAATATTACATTATCAACGAGTAACATAAGCTATATTTTATAAAATAACGAGGGCGAAGTCGCGTGCAACAGCTAGTAACATATAAGATAGAAATTCTTACTAGCATCTACAGTGTTAAGTATGTAACACATTTGTTTGAAACATTTTCTTTTATAAGTATTAATCATTATAACATAAGACTTATATAATACTAACTAACACGTGTGTTATTTCACGTAACCTCTCTCTAAGTCCTGCAACCCTTATCAATTAATGTTATTTAATGTTAAAACAGTTTTTATTAAACACCAGCGTCATGCATAACGTTACGTAGATCTGATTCGAGTTATTAAAAACTAGATCGTCAAGGAAGTACAAATGTATAATCACGCAATTAAGAGCTAACTGCCACAAAAGTAAATGATGGCACTTTCCAATATTTAGAGGTCATTAAAGTAAGTCCAATTAATACGTAGTTGAAAATTTATCGAATTGACCCAATTTTGAAGAAAATTTTATGAATAAAGCCTAGCATATATATATATATTATAATATGGACGCTGTCAAACCTAAATCTGCTATGTGCACTTTTTTGAGATTCTAACATTTTAAACTTAGTTCAACTTTTAAGTACTTTTAACTAAGTTCACTGCCTTATCTTTACATAGTATAAAACAAAGTCGTTTCCCGCCGTCTGTCCGTCTGTATGTATGTACGCTTAGATCTTTTAAAGCACGCAACTGATTTTAATGCAGTTTTTCACTAATGGAAAGAGTACCTACACGAAGGGTTTTTAGGGAAAATATTTTTTACAAAAAAAATTCACCCGTTTGAAGCCGGGAGCGGATCGCTAGTCTATCATATAAAAAACTGCCATGTGGTTTTTATGAGCACTTACTATATTTGTCGTACTACGACCTCTTAATAAAATATGCTATGTGCAGCAGCTAGAATATATATTTATATTGTAAAAAAAATCTATTAAATTTCCATGTTTAAAAGACAAATAAGTTTACGTATTATATATATAACAACTAAGTTTCAAATAAAGTACTTTTTTTAAAATGTATTAATTTTCAGGAAAACTATTTTTGTCAATATGTCAAAAGTATACTTTTTCACAGCAATTTTTGGTTTTACAACGACGATATTTAAAAGCAACTCATATTACAATATATTTTCTGTTAGTATTTCAGTGACTACTCACGTAGCCATAAATATGTATATATATTTTATTGCATCACGACTTATACTAAAATATATTGTAATATATATATATACGGTAATATATATTATAGCAACGTCAACTTAGTAGGACAGTCGAAGTGTTGTGAAGGCAAAACATATAAATGACCATCTTACACCGTGTGTTACACTGCTATAATATAAATTTTATAAATTTTCTAATTGCTAAAAAATTCCTTGCTTATTTCAAAATTGAATAACGCTAACAATAAAACAACTCTTTCACTGTATGCTTTACGAGTTCTTATGTGTACTAAAAATCTGACACAAACCAACACATGCATAGATAATAATAAATATGTCAATTGGTGAGTTTTATGTAACACCCACACACTCACCTATGGTCAAAGCGTATGATCCGGCGCATGAGGGGCACCCAGTTGCAACATAGAACGGCAAAGCTCAGTAATCTCCGGATGATTCAAATTTATCAGGTGCACATACATCTGCTTGTGGAGACTCAACTCTCCCGAAACCGCTTCCAATCTCTTCAACAAAGCCTCTTTCTCTCTTAGCAGAGATTTCACTTTTTCTTCAACTTCCCTCGATCGCACTTTGGCTTTCTCGCGAGATTTGCGCACGGCTATATTATTCCTCTCCCTTCGCCTTCTGTACTCATCTGTACCTTTATCTATTGCTTTCCCTGAAGAGCGCCGGGAAGGAGGCTGCTTGTGTTTTAATAAAGGAGGGAGTAACGGGGTACCTAAAGGCGGCAAAGGAGTGAAGCCTCCTCCATAAGGCCCGCTAACACCAACAGGAGGTTGAGCGTTATATTGGCCAGTATATTGAGCGCATGTCACTGATCTACGAAAATCGTGAGGTTCCGGCGGCTCCTCCTTTATAGGCGGCGCTTGTTCGTGTCCAGAGTTGGTTTGCACTTGTGGTGCATATGATGCACCAGAATGGACCGGTTGCGGCATATATGCCAGTGTTGTCCGGGGATAAGGCCTTGGTTGCGGTGAGCGTCCGCCTGGGAGAATTTCCTGGAATAGAGCCATGGTTTCTTCCCCTCGGAATTGATCCTCGATGAGGTGTTGTAAGTCCAAACTGATTTCTTGTCCATTGAGCTCGTCTAGGTCCGGCGGTGGGAAAGGTGTTCTTTTGTCGTCAGAGGTCTTCTTCAGGTCGGGTTGAGGCGGGGGTTGGGGCCCTCCGGCATTTTCGTACATCTGTGGGGACTCCATTCCGCCGCCCGGGCCGATCGCGGGCCCAGCGGCGCCGGCGGCCCGAGCCTCCACTTCAGAGCACTGAGACGCCGTCACTTAAGCACTTAGCCACCGTCTTGCCGGGAACTGAACTCCGTATAGTTCGAACTCGCGCGATCGTCACGTGTATTTCGTGTTAACGGGAGCGTGGAGCGCGAGCGTGCGCTGCGATGGTTGAACGCGAACTGACTGCTATGAGCCGGCTGCGGCGAACGGCGCAAGCGCAATCCTCTCTCGCAAGGTTGTACGGAACAAACGGAAGGAAACTCTGAATCTCGCTGAAAGTTTGAAAGTTTGGGTGTTAATTTAGTGTTTTTCACATAACTGTGCAGTGAAACCTCGCATCTCTTTTAAAAAACTAATTCATATTTTGAAAATTTAATAATGTTGTGAAAATAAGTGCATTTTTCCTTACAGTGTTCTTTCTGACTGATAAGTCAATAGCAATGGCCTATTAACTGTGTTTACACATTTTGTTATCAAGATAGTAAGTTTTTATGCATGGCGGATTATTATTATTTTTTATTCAGGATCATTACACTAACGTTATCGCTACTTTACTTAGGCTTGCGGAGAATGATTTCAGAAATTATAACACGTATTTTTTTTTTCTACTATATTCATATTATTTAGTATTAGTAAACTACTAGCTGATGTTCGTGACTTTAATCGCGTGAATGTAATCTTAGAATTAAAATTTCAACGTCTCACGATTCTCACGAGCCACCTTAATTTTGAAGAATCCTCCAAAAAAATATATATAAACGAATTCCACTCGAACGAAATCGCAGTAAAAAAAACATTGAGAAATTATTTAAAAAAAACTAGCATTCAAATTTCAAAGCATAATCAGTAAATCCGTATTTTTCTAGCTAAATATTTTTTTAAATTATAAATAAACCATAAATAATATTGTATGTCTTACAAATTTTTTTGTAAAATTTATTCTTCATTATTCTTAACAATTCTTTAAATACTTGATTTAGAAAATAGAAAGAGATTTTTATATTTAAGACATTTTTCTATTTAAAAAAAAACGGTTTTAAAAACATACCTATTGTTTTATCAAGTAAAAGCGCAATCGTGGTAACGTGTCGTCAACTTTACAATCTATCATAAGAATATGATATCAGCACGAACTATATGGATCCGTAGCTATCGGCACAATCGACTAACGCAATCATATCATTACTATCTTTACATTAATCGTGATGAGACACGGGGTTGTACGTGGTCAATCAAGACGTACCCAATAGTTAGATGATGAAAGATCAAATTATGAAAAAATTTTTTTATCACAATTACTTAATTTAAGAATATTACAAAATTCTTAATATCCAATGTTTGCCAACATTTTGATAGTTATAATTTTACGCTTAATCTAATATTTTGAATAAATGATACTATTATTATTTTTAAAATATCCTAAAAGGGTGGTAAAGCAGGCCTATGGTCCACTTTATGTTAGGTGGCTACCTTCACCTTCAACAACAAGCGGCTGCTGAAGAAGGCTGAAGATTTTTTTCAGCACACTACAAAAAGCCATTGTCGCGTGGACTTTTGAAAAAAGTCTCTTTTGAGATGTTAATGATCCTACTAATATTATAAATGCGAAAGTATGTATGAATTATGTATGAATAATCAATACTAATAATAAATCTGTAAGGGTCGGTCATGGAGTAAGTTACTTTGTTTTCAGAGATATCGTGTTTATAGGCTCTATACATCATACTGAAACTAAATTGACGATTTTTAGAATTTTTTTCTGTATGTAGGTATGTATGTATGTCTGTATGTTCCTCCATAACTGAAACGAATTAACTGATTTTCATGAAACTTGGTAGATGAACATTTGGACGTACGGGACACAGGATAGGCTACTTAATATTTTTCAATGCGGACGAAGTCGTGGGCACCAGCTAGTAAGAAATAAATTGCGAACCAGATCCCTATACCGAGGGTATAAGGAGATCGGTGGAGTATGTGGGACTTTTACCCACTAAAAACCCACGGTGTTGTCACTCGACGTCTATAAGCGGGGGTTTAGGGAAAGTTAAGACACGCTACCTTCTCCCCCCGCCAGACGAGGCCCGTAGTGTAACCTCCGCGCCGTGAAGAGACTTGCCGGAAACACACAGCACGTCTCCCCTCGTTGGCCGGTGTTGTGATGGCGGCGGACGACCCCATGTATCCACCGCCCCCGGATCGAAGCGGCACAGGGGGGCCCTGTGCCTCAAGCCAAGCCCGTAAGCCAAGTTGCGTACTTCGGAAACGATGAGGGAATGCTAAGAGAAAGCTTGGTGATTGGTTGTTGTAACGTCAAAATAAAATTTTGACCAATCACAAAGTTTTCTCTTAGCGTAGCGTAGAAAACAACTGTAGAAAGCACCCATGGGTATGGGGCCCAGAATGCCTATTTTCTACCTCTCGCAGCGGACATTCAGCGAGGGGCTGCACCCCATAACTCTTCGGCACAACCTACCGCAGAGTCGGAGGTCGCTCCCCGTTTATTTAATTATTTATTTAGGTATTTATTAAGGTACACCAACAGAAGACACAACAGTACAACACAATAATACAATTTTAATATACATTCGGTCATGGTCTTATGTGAAATCCAATGACAGGTATACACAATATTTAACATCATTATCGACCATTGACATTACAGAAAGTTCTCGAGTACTAAACCCTGCATTTTTCGATATATGTCACTAAGCTCACTACCAACTTGAATTAAAGTATCTCAATTTCCATTTCCTTTGGGGTTTTATAATGTGAAGTCATTTAACCCTCGAAATTTGCTTTCACCACACATATTAAAAGTGCAAATGTATTCTCGAAACACTTCCTGAAATTTTATACGAAATGCAATTTATTTGTATTTTTGTACATTTAATTTGAAATTTCGCTTACATTTGTGAATAAAATATCTATGTTTAAGCAGAAATCGACACTTAACCTATCAGGTCATTGATAAATTACACGTGTAAACAAAATAACATAACAATTGAAAAATAACATAATTTTTATACACCTGATTGGCGCCAGGTCGAGTAGATATTTATGATATATTTACTGTATGTTGACGACGCTAAATTGTTATTAGAATTTAATAGTTGCTATTATTTTTTAAACTACCGATACGTCTCGGCTTCACCCGTTTGAAATCGGGGAAGTTAATATAAATAATATATTGCCTTTATCTATACATAAAATTAATTCGTAAACAAACCGTGTCTGTAAATTAAACATTTTTTCATTACAAACCATTTGGATGCCGTTTAGTTTTCATTGGTGCATTTATATGCTTGCTTGGATTTAACTAAAGATACTTTTTATACTGGAATAATGTTAGGTTACTGTGCGATTTTCAAAAAACGAACTACAGATAGCTGGTGCCCTTTTGGAATATTTAGCCTATGTCTATACTGAAATACTGTTCTATATTAAAGGATTTTTTTTAAATCGGACGAATAGTTTCAAAGATTACCTCATACGTACCTACATACAAACAAACATACAAATTTTGCCACTTTATAATATTATTGGATATAAACAAATTTTACTTTCTTATATCCCGTGTTTGGAATATCTAGAATCTACCCAGTTTTAATGGTCATTTTAATTTTAATTATTTTTTTATTTTTTATTTTTTATTTTTTTGATGACCCCATTGGTCGAGTGACCCCAAGGTACTTGTTTTAGAGCTTTGTCTTGTCTCAGAGGTCCCGGAATCGATTACCCTTATCCTTAAGGATTTTTATCAAGGTCGGCAGCTCAAGTGAGCTGTAAGGCGGTGTAAGTACACCGCCTGAGGTGTTTCTGCTATATTGGTGATGGTAGCCACCTACCATCAAGTTGACGACGTTCACATAAAAAATAATAATAATAATAAAAGTCTTTTCCTGTAGAGGTAGCAGGACTGCAGAATTTAATAACAGAGATTAACATTTGGAACATATTCCGGAATGTTGCCGTATTCTTTAAGGCCTGGTAACAACCCCCACTTTCTGTTGGCAAGTGGAGGGGTGCGGTGAGCGGCATGGCGGCGATGTGACGCAACCATGCGCCGGCGCAATGCAGTGATACCTGTACGAATTGGTGTTATAATTCGCCATTTTTTCTATTTTGCAAAAGTAAATAACGCGATAAATTTTAACACTGATGAACTAACAAACTGTAAGTTACGAACGTCAGTACCTAATTTATTTCTGTACGTAATATTAAGAAGACACACGCTGATCTTCCTTTGGAGAGCTTAATTTGACTTCACAGAGGTCCGCCCTAGCAAACTAAATAAATATATGTAACTAGCGATCAGCTCCCGACCTCGCCCGGGGTGCAGTTTCTAATTCCCCGTTTATCACTCTTTTCACATGTAAAAACCGAATTAAAATCGGTCTACCCATTCTTGCCACTACCCACTGCAGTCAGTCTACCCACTGGTACTATGAATTTTTCCCATGAGAGTTATGGAAAGGTCTAAGATCTAAAAACGATGTCAGATTCAGACTTTTCCTAACCACGAGCGCTCCGTCAGGAATGTACGACTGAAGGGAGATAGAGACCCATTCTTGAGTTTTTGAAGCACACAAACCGTTGTAATAAAATACGTCTATATTAATGTGCATTGGACATATATGTATAAATACATGTAACAAATATATTAATTTATATAATAATATACCTATATGTACCTATAGTTCTTTTGTATCAAAGGTCAAGTTCATTGCTAAAATAAATCCAAATAAGGAAGAAGTAACCACTTTAATAATAATGGGGTACACAGCGATTCTTAGTCATAAGCCTAGCAACCTGGTGGTGGTAACCACCCTCTTACAAAAGACCACAAATATATAGGAACAGTTTCAGTAGGTCAATTACTAGTTTCATTGGTTAATGGAATCGAGGAATTTTGCAAGAAATAACTTCACTATCTTCAATTACATATTATCCGAATTGTTTTCATAGTATCCAAAGCGCTTTTATAATTGAAATGATAATGGTAGTTCCATTTCCCTTTGGACTTTGGTCTTGAGTAGCCAATTCTTGATGGCATGTGGTCGCAGTGAGTGGGTAAGTAGGCGAACGACAGCAGAAAGTGAACGGTGACGCAATCGCGCCGGTAACCCAGTCACCTACACGGAGAACCAAGTAATTATGCACCCTGGGAACTATCGGACTCATTACTGTGTGAGACAAATAATACTGAAGTATGCACTCTGCGCTTCTAATGGCTTTTTTAATTTATTAAGAACTAACCGCTGTTTAGTTCGTGTGCTAGACTTTTCAGTGTGGGCACAATGTCAAGTTCTGATAAAAAGTTTCACTACATGTTACTTTGCTATGTTACCCTAGTATTCTCCAGGGTTTTCCTTAAACTGAAACATTGATGCCATTCCATATCTCCCTACTTGTGTATTCCTACTGGTAGGCATACATTATAGTAGGCATATGACATTAGTTGATAAATGAAAAAAAAAAAATTAAAAAAAAAGTTTATTTCTACCAGTGGGGATAAATTATTATGGAAAAGGAATAGTCGGAATTATGTAGAATGTTCTGTTAGGATGCATTATTTAATCGAATTGTATTGGAAACCGGTGCAACAAAATTCATCAATAAAAATATGTAATATAAAATTTAACATTATATTGTAAAGTTCTAATTTGTCGATACTTTGTAGGTATATACAGTTAAGTAAGTACAAGTACGAATCATGAATTTATGTAGTCATAAATTTATAATGTCCTCAAACAGTAGAACTGTTCGTATACAAAGAACAAGAATTTTCAATCTCTGTTATTTTTGTAATTCCGGACCATTTTACCTTTAAAAAAAAAACAGAAGTGTAAATACACAATTTTAGTATTTCAAAAAAAAAATGAGGCAACTTTGTTCATTCAAAGGTGCCCCCTTCATTTTGTCCAAAGCTGCCCCAATGATACTTAAAAAATGACAGCTTTTTTATTTCCACCAAAATGCTGAAAATTACTCTCACCAGTTTATTGCCTGAATTATGAAACATTGTGACTAATAAGCTGAAAAACCATCCCACTTACCTCTCTGTATGAGTTTGTCAGATCTTTAGACATTTATTTCAAAATAAATACCCAAAAATAAAATAACCCCGTAGGTTACAGTTGCGCGCTGTCAAGCGTTACCGATGGCAAGTGATACTTGTGTAAGTAAGTGCTGACAACATACAAAAAATATTTCTACTAAAATTTTAATTCAAATAAGTTCATTCACATTTTTTCAAAACTGTTCAAATACACCCTTTTTTTTACGACGAGGGGTAAAAACCTATAGGTACCCGGATAAGAAGCACCGGGTTATGTGAGATTTTTACTCACTCAAAACCCCCCCGTTTGTCGCCAGCTGCGCCTTTTCGTGGTACTCCCCTCCGTATTGCCCGCGGTCCCTGTAGCACACCATTCTTTTCGAATACGTCGTGGGTAACTATGAGTAGGCCATTCACCGGAACCCCTTTTAGTCGCCTCATACGACAGGCAGAGGATACCGTGACTGTATTCTTATTGACCCCAGATCATAAGGTATTATGGCGGTTTCCACCGCCTCCTCGGTGACGTCTACGCCTTGCAGGGTCAGCCTTCTCGCGATTCCGCTCAGCAGCTTCCTTCTGGAGAAGTACCGTTTCACAGAATGTTGCCACTGCTCTCCATGATGGTTCATAGCCGCCACAACTGCTGGAAGTGATAAATTCGCTCCAATTTCGACGATCATGACTCGCCGCTCAGAGTGCCACGCAGGGCACATTTCTAGCGTATGTCGTGCCTAGTCCTGATCATCTCCGCAGTGATTACATTGGGCTGTTGTCTCGCGTCCAATTCTGTGCAGGAATTCACCGAAGCAACCATGACCGGTGAACATCTGTGTTAGTCGGTAAGTAGCACATCCATGCTGTCTGTTCAGCCACTCATCGAACTATATACCTCAAATATACCCTATACACTAAAAGCAGTTCTTATAAAAAAGCAAATTAATACCTCAAAATATTTCAAGATTTAGATTTTATATTTTGTCAAACGAAAAGTACGATAATACCTTTAAACCAAACGGTTATTTAAGAGATATGTTTGTTGAGTTTACATGAAAAATTTCTCTACAAATTTGAGTGGTAAAATGAAACTAGTATTCCCCACTCCACCAGATTAGTTGGTATACTTTAGATTCACTTTGCTCGTTCAAGTTAAATATGTAGCCTATAAAATTAGTGCCTGAAATTCGATTCTATCTTCAATTCTATTGAACACAGCATCAAATTATTCAAAGGTTTTAGAATAAAATGCTGCGCATAATTACAAATGCACCATGGTATGTGACCAATGAGCAGCTACATAAAGACCTGAAAATGCCTACTGTCAGCGAAGAAATCTTTAGATATACTAGCAAATTATAGGAAAAGGATTGCTAACCATCCAAATTTACTGGCTCAGACGTTAATTGATGTGAGACTACTTAAACGGAGACTCAAGCATATAAGATACCCCAGGGGGCCTAGCCAAGATGTACATTAAAGAAAACGCTCCCTAGCGAACTTTACGGAGCGAACAAAATAAAGCCCGGTGATTGGTTGTTGTAACGCCCACATAAAATTTTGACCAATCACAAAGCTTTGTCCCAGTGTAGCGTAGCGTTTACGACTGTAGAAAGCACTGCGTTTGCATCTTGGCTAGGCCCCCAGGATGTGATGAGTTAAATATCACAATATATTAGCAGCATGCAACACAGGTTGCACTCGTGAACATGTCCACTACATATGCCATACATACTGTTAAATGTCCGATCAAAGCGACAGATCAGATAACAGTGAATAAGGAAAGAGAGAAAAAAAATCTATGTGGATTTAGAACATCAATCAATGAAAAATTAAGCCCAATTATCGTACCCGGATAAAGCTCACCTAATATGCATCTTAAGGGTCTTGAAAAAAGTTTAAAAGCATGACAAAATTGTAATTTATGTCTTGTCTTGATCGGAAGCGTTGAATTTAATCAGTAAGTAAAAGTAATTAATGTTAATATGTTGACATAATGGTTATGTTACGCCATTAAATGTCCGATTCAATATTCCCATCAGGTACTTAAGAACTTTACTTAAGAAGTTACTTACTTTTACTTAAGAAGTAAGCGTCGTTTAGGGGCTTCCATCTTGTAACTATTTTCATGATGCTTTTTGTTTTTAAAAGGTTTTTTGTTTAAGACTTTTTGGGTTTTTTTGGCTGCACAAATACAGCTTCTTGTATGTAGGTACAGTAGGTACCAGGGCGTCATGATCCGCTAACGGTTACGCAATAAAACCCACTCTCACTTTCGCGAGCAGGAGGCCGCGCCATGCCGCCCGCCGCCGTCGCCGACCTAGTCATCTGGACAGACTCTGTGCGAAACTGGTGTCCTAGTATTAAAACATTTTACTTCTCCTCTTACCTATTCTTGCGATCGACCCTCATGGAAATTACCATATATTATTAAAATTGCGAAAGTAGGTCCTAAAAAGAGACTGGATAGACCGCAGACTGTTAACGACGTAATAAGCACCACCGACGTAAAAATCCACCACAATTTTATTTCTAAGGCGGGGAAAATTGTTTCTACTTTTTTTAAATTGGTAACTGAAAAAAAGAATGAAAAAATTACTAATGAAGTACCTACAATATTTTCTTTACTAGTAAGTGATCATTATTAAATTAAACCTTAAAGCTAACAAAGTGGCCTAGGCTATCATATAATATGTTAAAGTAAATACACTAGAGAATATTGAAACGATGACTTGGTTCGCTGCTAGCGAAAGTATGCCAAGCCCACGCGCCCGCTCAGCCTGTGGTAGGGATATTTCGCTGCCTACAAAACTAAACACTGTTTGACCTTTTACCCGACGATGTTCTTCACCAATCTTCTACTCATTAATTGTCTAGCCTTATAAAATATACAGTTAATATTTTAAACTTTTTAATAGATATTTTACTACACAAAATGTATGTCGTTCGTCTCATATCAGTAAATGTGACGAAAAATCTCAAAAAAGTTCTAGAACTCAAGATATTTTAGGCAAAGAAATTTATTGCAACCCGCATTTTCATATTTTTATCCATAGTGCCCAGTCCACTGGTAAAAGTTGGGACTCTTTTTATTTAATTTGTGCACATAAAATTCATCAATTGTATTTTTGCAAAAATGAAACTATAAAAATAGTTATATAGCCTTTTAATTTAGATTTTAATTTTATATAATTAAATTATATAAAATCATACCCACGCACACTGGCATACAGGACATAAAAGGCATAGCACTATCTAGACACTGTTGCTTAGTTAAGTTCCTTGTTTCAAATTGTAATTCATACTCGTAGTACGGAACCCCACGATACATGCTTGCCTAGTGTGGGGACCAGGGTTTTGTTCTTAAAATTGTAAAATCTTATGAAAATAATAAATTATTTGATCTTGTTTTTTTTTTTAAAACGCCTTAAAGTATAAGCCTTATTCAAGATAAATTAAGATAATTATTTATCTTACCCTTCAAGGTCAGCAGTGCAATTGATACCTCCAAGGCGCATTATAATATGTTATAGGCGACTGTAGTCACTTTCCTTAAAGTAGTCGTAAGAAAGCTCAACGTCGCCGCTCTACAAGCTATAGAGAGGGCTATGTTCGCGGTTACACTGCGAGTCGAGAAATGAGGAGCTCTGTAGACGTACGAGTTACCGATATAAGCCGGTGGATGACTAAGTTAAAGTGGCAGTGGGTAGGACACACAGAACGGAGAGCCTTGAGCTAATGGAGCTGGAAGGTTCTCGAATGGAGGCCAAAGACCGGCAATCGCAGGGCAGGACGTCCATCCACAGACGATGTTGGATCCAGGCTGCTTCTGATCGGTCTTATTATGGGAGGCCTATGTGCATCTGGCGTCCGGGACTTGATGAGAGGTGTGGTAGCCCATTGATGTTCCGGTGGATCGCAACAGGAGTAGAACGCAGCCTAGCTTCAGGAGGTGGGCCCTCGAAGACATGGCGGTGCTTGTGGGGCCCGGGGATAAGGCCTCGCTGTGATCCCGGTTCTCACATTTGCCCGATAGTGGAACATGGAGCGGTTTTAGTGCGGTATTGCCCGGTGATGTCACTTCGCTGGGCGATTCCCACTTACCTCTTCGCCGAATCCGTAAAATGTAATTTCCTCTCCTCAAAAAAGTCAGTCAAGTGTCAAATAATGATTCTTTGGATACATATAATATTTATGTACTAGAGTATCTTGTAACGAGTCCAATAAGTCTAACCTTCCCGAACCTCAAAAAAGTTAAATGTGTTAGATCGCAATTTCTAAATACAAAAACAAATAATAAGGAACAAAACTAAGACGCCAGACAAGCGATTTGCATACAATTAATGACACCAGTTGGTCGACTCAACTCAGCACGGTGACCCGGCGGCCTGCATTGTCACCAACCTTGAAGGGAATTAGGGCAAATTCTAACACGTAGATAATTATATCATTATCGAGAAGCACTCGAATCTTACTGACTAATGCACCTGCTAAAATATAATATAAACCATGACTTAGCTTAAGCCTCATGTGACAGGATATAGATATAGGACATAGTAGTCTATATTTCTTATGTAAAGTAGTCGTTATTTTTAAATCAAGTTTGTCAAGCAGGATACCTGAAAGTAGGATTAACACAATAGGAGTAGCAAGTGCGCTGCTGACCTTGATATGACAAAGGTGAGCGTCTGTCTGTTTCTCCGCAAATTTTTTCGATGCAGTATTTTGATATTGGAAAGAACAAAACGGGATATAAAATGTGTATATAAAATGCAGAAAAAATTGCATTTATGCGAATCCGAGTGCGGGTCGCTAGCTAGTAAAAGATAATTTATGGATCTCTTACTATCTTTAGCTTTTGCCCGCGACTATATAATATAAGTCTCATCAAAATCGTCAAAAGAGTAACAAACATTCTTACAAAAAAATATAAAACCTTTGCATTTATAATATTGCTCAAAGCTTTTGTCCGCGATTTTGTATTCCCTTTTTTTTGAAAGTTGTCAAGGGTATAGAAATACGCTCATACTCGTGGTGACTCGTAGGGAGCCAACCAGAGTGTCACTCGTGTGTGTGTACACAGCACAGCACACTCTTGCGGAGTGCCCTAGATGGTCGGCGCAGCGAACTGAGCTCGCTGCGACCATTGGACTTGACTTCTCTCTGCGGGCCGTAGTGAAATGGTCGGCAGTAGAGCCGCTTGGCGAGCGGTTCAATCCTTCTGCAATGATGTCATCTCGCAGAATGAGGCGGCGGAAGAGAGCGGGAGGACGACGTCCTGTCCCATCCCCTCAGTCGCCGACGAACTGGACGCAGGCGGCTGGCGTATGCTCGCCACCTGGATCCCTGACCAGACTAGCGCGGTAGATGGGGACTACCGCCCGCTTCACCCTGAGGGGCACGGCGCACTTTGGCAGTTCGGGTGCGCCGTCCCAATGAGCAGTGTCCCGTTACGAACCCCCGCGGCGGAGTTGCGGAAGAGTGTTCGTCCGACTTGGCAACTTCGCCTATAGCGGACGTTAGACTAGTTAGACGTGGACTAGTTTAGACGGTAGGTCTACCCCACTACCATCTCGGGGCGGGAGTCCGACATCACCGACCGGTCTGTCCCCAGGCCGGTGGGTATCCATGATGGATTCCTCTTGTAAAATAGACCATGTCTATACCTCTGTTGCTGACAACGTGTATGCAAAATTTCATGATGATCGGTTGAGTATAAATCATCGAATGGCGTAAAAGTATAAATCATCGATGAATGGTAGAAATACAAACAAACTCGCTTTCGCGTTAATATTGTTAGTAATTATTAATTTATATTATTACAATATCATTTTCAAATATCATTTTTTCTCTTCGCCATTCGATTGACTTCTTAATTCGACAGCTGACAGGAATTGGCTGTAAATCGATTATGTTTTTGACATGTCAAAACAAAAACAAAATGAAAACAACTTGCAATTTAAGCAAAGTTTGTTATGCCAAATTGGCATCTAATTTGAAGAGTGTTTATAGAGGAAGTGGATTTATTTATGAAAAAGTTGAGAAACTACTTCTTTGTTTATTTGATTTTATTATTCTAGTTTATTTTCCTGTTAGGGCCCTTGGAGTATTCTTGAAACACGTAAATACAGTCTGAATCATCTTTGAGGTCAACCTTTCATGCGGTTATTACATAATATTTATTTTTTAATTTTATTAGTCATCAGACAGGCTGACGGTCCACTTGATGGTAGGTGGCTACCGTCGCCTATAACGCAAGCAAAGCCACAGATGCGGCACGTGGGCTGCCAATCATTAAGAATAAGGATTCAGGAAACGATAGGGAAATGGGCTCTGGCATCGCTTATACTCACTCACCGAAACACAAAAGCACATATGCTGTTATTTCACGGTGGTTACTGCCGCCAGACGGGCTGCCCAAATGACTGCGAACGCAGTGTGCTCGCCACTACTAAATTAAGAAATTTATTTTCATTTTGAGATTGCCTGTTCATACAATTGAAGTTATGTCGACTAATAACGACAAAGAAAAAAATAACTGGACAATTTCGCTCCAAACATCACGGAAGTCAGATTATTATCATCTGCCGGACATAGGCCATAATTTTCCGGCCAGATAGGCATAGGCCTCAATAGGACCAGTCAGTAGTAGCCTGAACCCAATTAGCTCGTCACTTTTTTGTGTTTAGCCAATTACCACTTCAACTGACTAATCTGCCAGGTTAATGTCGGATTTTATTTAATTTAACCAACGAAAGTCTAAAATCAGAAGATGAATGTTAAAAACTGTAATACATAAAAATGTATCCGCTACTAAAAAGTTTATCCGCAAGCGAAATAAAGATAATAATACTTGTTATCTGTACTGATACTTAAACGTAAATAAATTTAATGAATTATTATAGTTTTATAGAAATAAAATTAAACAAACAAAATGAATAAAGTCATTTATCTGTATGGCACGGTGGCACACACGCGCTGAGGGCCTGTGAACTAAAACTGTTACTAAAAGATGCAAACAAACTTTTTAGGTTTTAATATCAGAGACGGATTTCATACACTTTTATATTGCCCTACGTCCTTTATTTATAATATTAACTAGCTGTTGCACTCGACTTCACCCGCGTAACTTTATTAAATATAGCCAATTTTACTCGCTGATATTATCAGCTATACATTATTAATGTAGCTTTCTATAGGTGAAAGAATTTTTAAAATCGGTCCAGTACTTTTTTAAGTTTTATCTTAAAAAAAAATTTCAAAAAAACTTTGTACGCGATGTAGTTTTTTTGAAAACTCCATAGGAGTTGAATCCACAGGATTTTTTGGGATAAAAAGTATCCTATAGTTAAATACAGGTGATCATCAATGCATCAGTGAAAACCGCATTCAAAGATAAACAGACGGGAATTCTAAAAAAATATTTTTTTGACCTCGGTAACATAAGCAGGTACAAGGTGTACAATTTATATATATACTAGTGGCCCGCTCCCGGCTTCGCACGGGTGCAATTTTTTACTCAATCCGGCTGATAAAATTACCTTACATCGCCATCTGTTAGAATCTTTTGGAACTCACAGATAAATAATTGCTGGATTGAATAGGTATCAACAGATGGCGCTATGTTAATAATATTATATAATTTGCAAAAAAATAATAAAAAATGAGATATAAACTATCCTGTCTTTTAAGTTGGACCAAATTACATATAGTTACGAAATTTTATCAAAATCGGTTCAGTAGTTTGGGAGTTCATCGCGGACATACAACGTGACACGAAATTTTTATATATAAAGATATATATTTTGGGGTGGGAGGCCACCCTTATCACTTAGGGGTTTAAAAAATAGTTTACGACCTATTCTCAGATCTACCGAATATACAAAAAAAATCATAAAAATCGGTCAAGCCGTTTCGGAGGAGTTTGGTTACAAACACTGTGACACGAGAATTTTATATATATACTAGTGGCCCGCTCCCGGCTTCGCCCGGGGTGCTTTTTTGCAATCCATCCGATAAATTACTTTAAACCGCCATCTGTGAGAACCTTATGGAACTCACAGATAAATAATTGCTGTATTAAATAAGTATCAACAGATGGCGCTATGTTAATAATATTATATAATATGCAAAAAATTATAAACAAAATGAGATATAATCTATCCTATCTTTTAAGTTGGACCAAATAACAGATACTTATGAAGTTTGATCAAAGTCGGTTCAGTAGTTTCAGAATTTATCGCGAACATACATCGTGACACGAGATTTTTATATATATAGATATCTAGAAAGATATGGGCTGCCCATGGAATTTCGTATATGTTAAGGTCGTCACACAGGCTGACGGTCCACTTAATGGTAAAGCTACAGTCGCTTATAACACAAGCAATGCTACAGTTCTGCAAATACGCTGTCGACTCTAGTAAGATTAGTAAGAAAATGAGCTCTGGCATCTTTTACCCAATCACTAACCGAAACACAACAGCACACATGCTGTTATTTCACGGCTGTCTTCTGTAAGAAGGTGGTTACTGCCGTCAGATTGGTTGCCCAAATGACTGCGGGGAAAACACTGACATCTCTTACTTGCCGAAATACATACACAGGCTGTTATTAAAACGTCGTAATTAAACTTCAATTAAGTTAAGTTTTAATCTTAAAGCGATTCAATACAAAATTTCCTATTTACACTTTGTCATTATTTTTATAAAAATAAAATAAAAAAGTTTAAAGTCCGTCCCCGATTCTTTCTATTAATGTCTCGGCGCGACCTATTTAAGGGATTACAACATAGGGCCACTCACACATTGACGTTCACATGTGGCCCGCACACACACACACACACACACACACACACACACACACAAACACACGAAACTGTCCGCCTTTCTGTGGGTGTGTGTCTAATGTGTGGATTTTTCAGTGTAATTTGATAATATTATAATACAATACAAATGTTTTGATAAGTCGAATTAATAGATAATAAATAC
The DNA here is from genome assembly GCA_936446665.2 of Synanthedon andrenaeformis. NCBI lineage: Eukaryota > Metazoa > Arthropoda > Insecta > Lepidoptera > Sesiidae > Synanthedon > Synanthedon andrenaeformis. The sequence goes on from OW387798.2 coordinate 1,282,255, forward strand.
TTGTTTATTATCTATTTGTAAGAAAACAAGTTAGATTCCTACAAACTTGTTGTTAGAGCGACACTTTTTTTAAAAAAAAAATTGTTCTTATGGGCTCACCATAAGAACAATTAATTTTTTAATAATTAATCGTCAACTTTATGGAACCAAAACTTTTTTTGGCTTCTTAATATAGAGTATAGAGCCTACATTCTTAATTATATTAAAATGTTTATAATTTTTATCTAAAATAAACATTAATAATGTCTAAATGTTTATCTAGATACTTAATATAGACATTTATATAGCCAATTTTAATAAAACTTTTTTAATAAAAACTTATTAATAAAATTTTCTGGAATAAATTTGTAAAGGAAACCTATGCCCTTCACAGAATACCGTGTAGAATAAAACAGCACGTGTGCTGTTGTGTTTCAGAGAATGTGTAAGTGCTTCCATAGCTGATTCTCTATTTACAATTTATCCTTTATCCTAGTGTCGCACTCGAAGTGTCGCTTACATAATTAATTTATTCTTAAGAAAATAAAATGTGTGCGAGATGACTACTAAAAATATAAATTTAAACGCACATTTCGTACGAAATATATTAAAATCGTGCAAGATGTTACAACTAAACCAATTAATTTATAACCATAATTTATAACCAGTTAACCATTATTTATTTATTTTTAAGAAAAGTAAATGTGTGCGAGATGACTACACTACGAATATATTTAAATGTAAAGTTGGCTTTTCGCACATTTCGCAAAAAATATATTAAACACGTGCGAGATGACAACTAAACCAATTTATTTGTAGCAGTTCAGAATGACAACTGGTTCATTATTTATTAAATATGATATATTTTAATTATGTCTAACAACTATGTAATTATTATTGTACTTATCGAGCAAAAGGAATCTTAATATAAAATCAACAAGAATCATAAAAAATTCTATGGCAGTATGCAAGTTATATCTACAGAGTGCATCAGTTTTGAACCTCTTTAAAGTTAGGTAAAGTCGGGGTAAGAAAAGGTTAGTCATCTTAAAGTCAGTTGTGTGGTTAGTGCTTTAGTTTCAAAAGGTACTAAAAGTCTATGATTTGATAAAGGATGTAATTTTAAGTACGTACCCCGACTGTACTTGGCCAGACAAAAGTATCATATAATATTTATTATATGATAGACCCGATCTATCAAAAGAAGATATCGTTCTACTGTGACAGCTGATGTGTAATTTACAAAAAAAAAAACAGTTTTTTTTTTCAAAATTTCTCTTAATATTTAGTTATCTTAATTGTAGTTCTTCTAAAATTATAAAGGAAACTCCGCTATGGCATATCTCTATCTGGTATTGTTGATTATTTCTTTCATTAAATCTTTAACCTCTACATATTACAAATCCGTCACGTCTGTTTCTCCGCTAACTACTTCTAAACCACCCAACGGATTTTGATACGGTTTTCAATAATAGATAGAGCTAACAACGAGAAAAGTTTGTACACAATTTGCAGAAAAAAATTGCATTCGTGCGAAGCCGGATGCGGGCCGCTAGTTTAATTTATATTGAACATAGATTAAGTGTACATAACTATACTAATAATATAAAGAGAGAACATTTGTATGTTTGTCATTAATAAACTCAAAAACTACTGGACCGATTTTAAAAATTCTTTCACCTATGGAAAGCTACGTTATCAGCGAGTAACATAGGCTATATTTTATAAAGTTACGCGGGCGAAGTTACGTGCTAAAGCTAGTTTAAAAAAAAATTGAATCATCCTGTATATATGCATAGTAACAACATAGCTTAAAGCGCGTGTATTAGCACGTGATTGTTGAAGTTATGTCGATAACTAAGAGTATATTTATTTTCAATAACAATAAGACTTTATTTCACAGCGAAATTGTGAAACAGTAATGCATTCATTAAAAAGGTTTCAAAGAAACACTTTTATTGGTAAAATTATAATTAACAGACCAGACCGCACACGATTAGGTTAAAATTCAATAAAGGCCATTGTTTTTTTTTTTAACTTACACTTTGGAGAATTTGGTAATAAAAGTCATTCTTGATTTCGGTAATTTCCTGTGAATATTTCAAATTTTGCTAATGGGGATAACATTCCAAAATTAAAAATATATTTTTTATACTTTTAAAATATTTATTATACTTTAACACAATCGGAAAGGACTGAGCATTCTGAGCAATGCAATGTAAATAATTTAAATAATGCTTTATTACATCGATTAGGAACATATACACCGAATTAAGATTACTCCTGTGATGATGTACAATGTGTGTTATGAAAATAAATAAATAAAAAAAATAAAAATAAAAATGTCTGTCAAGTAAACTAGTTTTTTCATAAGTATTTTTTATTAAGTTGACAGTAACTAACCAAAAAAGTAACATTTCAATCACGTCTAATGTCAATTTGACGAATAATTCGGTTGAACGAGCGGAAAATCGAGCATTGACTTATATAACTATCGATCTAATTCTATAACATTTTTGACTTAGGGACGGTGTTATGCTATAATTGTAAATATTTTTATTATTACTAATAATAAAATTATAAATATTATATGAAAATTATAACAATGAAATACAAATCAATACTAATAATAAATCTGTAAGGGTCGGTCATGGAGTAAGTTACTTTGTTTTCAGAGATATCGTGTTTATAGGCTCTATACATGATACTGAAACTAAATTGACGATTTTTAGAATTTTTTTCTGTATGTATGTATGTTCCTCCATAACTCTGAAACGAATTAACTGATTTTCATGAAACTTGGTAGATAAACATTTGGACGTACGGGACACAGGATAGGCTACTTAATATTTTTCAACGCGGACGAAGTTGTGGGCACCAGCTAGTTTGAAATCACCTAGGTTAATGGGCATTGTTTATGGCGTTGTTTATGGTGTAGCTTATGTTAACAGACGATGGTGGCGACCTATCATCAAGTGGATCATCGGTCTGCCTGTAGACCATTAGTACATAAAAAAATATATTATAAAGGGCACTCGAGTAAGACGAATTGGTACACTTACTCCAAAGTCTACTCGGGTGTAAATATCTTTTATTTTATTTGAAACTAACGACTCGTTCCCGGCTTCGCCCGGGTGCATTTTTTTACGTAAAAACCTTCCCTGATTATCCCTCTATCCATGAGTGAAGACAGAATTAAAATCGGCCCAGCCGTTCTCGAGTTTTGCGCTTAGCAACACATTTAGGGATTCATTTTTATATTATAGAAGAAAGAAGATTCCTTCTAAATCACGCAACGGATTTTGATGCGGTTTTGATCAGTTAAAAAGTTTTTCACAGAAGGTTCTTTCTTCTTTTTAGATTATCATAGTGGATCCATTTTTCATCACCAGTGACTATACGATGCAGAAAACCCTTTTGTTCTTGTTTGGCAAATATCATTTCACATGTGAAAAATCGGCGTTCAACATTTCTCGGTGTCAGTTCATATGGAACCCATTTTCCTTGTTATGAATCATTCCCAATGATTTCAAGCGATGTAAAATTGCTTGTTGAGTCACTTCTAGTGTAAGTGTAAGATCTTCTTGCGTTCGGCACGAATCTTGATCCAATAAAGCTTCCAATTCCGCGTCTTCGTACACTTTCGGTCTTCCGCTACGTTCTTTGTCTTCGATGTGAAATTCACCGTTCTTAAACATTTGAAACCACTAGCGACAACTTCTGTCACTTAAGGCAGCCTCACCATATGTTTCTACAAGCATACGATACGCCTCAGCTGCAGATTTCTTCAAAGTGAAGTAAATCAAAATAAATCAAAAGTTCAAAAAATCAAAGTAAATCAAAAGTTCCCACAAATGACGCTTATTCGGCTCAAAACTCGACATTTTCGCACACAAAAGGGTATTTATACTGATAAAAAAATCACTAATATTTTAAGGTTATGTTGTTGCGTAATGTCCAACCACAAAGTACTATAATATATTGTCCAACCTTACGATAATGACGTTTGCTTCTGACTATTTTAACCATAACTTACTGGTGGCATCAACTTTTATCAAACGACGTAAACTTATTTGTACACCTAATAGATATAATAAAACCTAATTAAGTTATTTGAGTTGATATACCTCTTTCTATGTTTTATGTAAATTACAATATAATATTGTCTTTCATGTATCTATCATAGTTATAAATGTATATTTTTACTAGTTTCATATTTGTTTATTAAATTCTTAATTCCAAGGTTTTGTCTTATTATTTACACTAGCTGGTGCCCACGACTTCGTCCGCGTTTAAAAATATTAAGTAGCCTATCTTGTGTCCCGTAGGTCCAAATGTTTATCTATCAAGTTTCATGAAAATCAGTTAATTCGTTTCAGAGTTATGGAGGAACAAACATACCTACATACAAAAAAATATCTAAAAATCGTCAATTTAGTTTCAGTATAATGTATAGAGCCTATAAACACGATATCTCTGAAAACAAAGTAACTTACTCCATGACCGACCCTTACAGATTTATTATTATTATTGATTATTGATTATTAAAAATAATAATAATTTGCAACCAATTCGCCGAAAAATAAATTTACGTAGGCTAAACTTTAAGATACATAACCTAATGATGTACTAGAGAATATGTCTTCTAAAATCCTAAAGAAAACTCCGAAATGGCATATCTATGAGACATTCGTTCGTGACATTCGTCGCGTAGTAACAAACATTGTTTATAATCTTTATTAGGTAACTTGCAATGTTATATATGAAGTGTTTTCGTCATTTTTTAAATGTTAGCAAACAAAACTTCTTTGGACGACCTCTACTTTTTATTTTTCAGAAACTAGTTTTTTTTTTCTACCTCGTAACAGACACTCTTCAGTTTCATCCACGTTGTGTCACCGTTTAATTTTGATTATTTAAAAGCAAAACGAAACTGTTCTGTCGTAAATTTTATTCGATTATGTAAAACTGCGCTATTGAATTGTTTTTGGCATGGTCGGTGTTATGCAATCGATGCAAAGATTAATTTAATTTAATTTTTATTTTATATTTTTTTATTAAATTGTTATTCTTTATTTTTATTATATTTTTTTTTCAAAACCATGGTAACAGATAGTTCTTCTCAAAGCTTTCACATTGGTCTTTTTATTTTAAGACAAGTATTCATTTTTTTGTAGTGGAAGTGCACATGTATGGAAGTGCATTTCACAGTCATTTGGGCAGCCAGTCTGGCGGCAGTAACCGCCTTCTTACCGAAGAACATCACGAAACTGTTGTGTTTCAGTGAATGAGAAAGATAAACCTCTATCCATTATTCTTTATTCTATCAAGGACCGAAGCACACTTGCAATGTTGTCTGTGTTAATTTGCAATAGGAACTGTATACCATCAAGTGGTAGTCAGCCGATAGCCGTTCAAGGCATTAAAATATTTTTTAAATTAATTTGTCACATGCAGAAAAATATTAAGTAGCCTATCCTGTGTCCCGTACGTCCAAATGTTTATCTACCAAGTTTCATGAAAATCAGTTAATTCGTTTCAGAGTTATGGAGGAACATACATACATACAGAAAAAAATTCTAAAAATCGTCAATTTAGTTTCAGTATCATGTATAGAGCCTATAAACACGATATCTCTGAAAACAAAGTAACTTACTCCATGACCGACCCTTACAGATTTATTATTAGTATATATTGAAGTATTGATGACCAGTATCAAATGGGCGCCATGTTACTCATGCATTGGTCACGTGACGGCGTGTACGATCGCATACATTGCACATACAATGAAATTTTTATGGTCATTCCATCAACATTTCTTACAGCTTATACGTCGATAGTTACGTAAATGACTGTCTTGTCAACTAGCCTTAGTGCACTATATCAACACAAAAGTTGTTTTTTTTTCTGGATTATATAAGAATTAAGAACTAGACGGACATGACATGCTCCGGCTTCGCAAACGGGAGGATGAGTATCTATATTATACCTTATGTCCATTTGGAATAATTTACCTACCTATAATGAAAGTAATTTTTCTAATAAATTGAGTGTTTCCGGAAATTGCCCTTCACATATAAACAAACATACAAAATCAGCTAAGCATCTCTGTTTAAGTAAGTATAGATATATGGAGTTTAGAGGTCATTTCTTTAGCGTAATTTAAAAAAAAATTACGCAAATCCAGCATCCGAAACATAGGTGCAGCATAGAATTACATTTGCAATAAACTTCCCTTTTAATTTTAAAAAATGACATACTAACATATTTAAACAAATTTTATGACAATGTAAATTGTAAATAATCTAAAGGTGCTCAGTTGCGCCATCTAGCGCACGGTAGGTGAATCATAATTTAACTTGTTTTAAATTTTAAAGCGTTCGAGTTGATTTTAAAAATTTTAATAATAATTTGGAAACACAACTATAAATACCCGTTTTTTTATTAAAAGTAGTTGTTAATCTTGTAAAATATAAAAATATATTGTATTAAATAAAGTTAACAGTGTATATAGCCCCATCTGCCGGCAAATAGAAACATTAACACGTGAAATTGGCATGTCATGTAGTTTTCATGATAATACAATAGATGTCGCTATATAGGAAAACAATAACATTTTTAAATGTTTTATTAGAAAAATAAACCTTCATAACAATTAAACGTTATGTACATATACGTAAACGTTAACGTGAAAATAAATTTAATTCACAATTGCAGTTTTTCTGATAAAAGGTTTCCGCTTTCGTTCTGTACAACCCAGGAGAAGTTAGTTAAGTTTCCCTCATTGCCGAGCATGAAGTCTCGGATGACAAGTGTCCTCAACAGTTTATCTAATTCCGCAGACTCACCTTCACCTGTAATAAACAGAATAAGAGATATCTACTATTTTTATATTGAAAATACCTGACCTCATTTATTTATTTGACACACCATGAATGCATCAACAAACGCCCAACGCATTCTTACATAAACTTAGCTTAGGGGGCCCTTAAAATCGAAGAACTAGTACCCTTAAAAGAAGTATGTACTTAAATTGTTTTCACCGCGCTAGATGTCAGGTAACTAGGTAGTTAGGGACCTCTTAATTATTTTCTAAGGCGCGATTTCACTATACTCTGTATTTGACATCGCTGTTGTCATTTAACAGACGTTTACAGTATGCGAGTGACAGTGCTAAATGACTTAACAGCGATGTTAAATGCTAACAGAGTACGGTGAAATCGCGCCTTAGTCTTTTATTTCTATGTCAAAATGGCGAGTTTATATCGGTGTTTTATAGATAAAGTATTTGTTATTAATTAACTGAAATTAGACTGAAAGTAGTTTTTTAGCTTTGCTTGTGTTAATAGGCAACGATAACCATCAAGTGGGCAGAAAAACAACAACACACATGCTGGTCTGTTTAAAGTTGACTCTGCCGGGAAACGAACCCGTGACCCTTAAGACGGAGCGTTAAGGCAAGCGCCCTAACTACTCATATAACGTGCTTGTCAAACATTTTGTTTGAATATTATTGAACAGTGAATATTTTTGTATCTATGGCGGTGTAGTAATCTGATATTTTGAACATTATTGTGTAAATAAAGGTAGTAAGGGCGTGCTCTACTTATGCCCTACCCTGTGGAAGCAATCAAACCAATTGTAGTAATGGAAACCGGCAACTGCAGAATTAAAATTTAATTACCGAATTTTTCAGGGGTTTCATTCAGTTTGTAGGTAGTTATAAAAAATTTCCTCAGTCGTAGGACTGCATGTAAGAAGTGAAAACTTCTTACCTTCTCAAAATAAAAAGCTAGTGTAGTACCATAGTTATCTTGATTACATTAGCCATTTTTTTTTAATAATTTGCCAGATTTTTTTTAAATAGACGACGTGTCACAGTTGTCAATTTAAACATTTTTTTTTAACAAAACTTAAAGAATCAATTTATTGAATTTATGACTGCAATCAAGAGCATAGTTATTTAGGATCACACAAAAAAAAAATACTGCAAATTTTGAAAATTTCTGATCAAAATACCCAAAAATGTCGTCCAGATTTTCGATTTTCCCCATTTTCAAATACCTATATATCTCTATTACTTCTTCACCTTGACTTGGATTTTTTTCTTATTTTTTCCAGAGCTGGTATATAACCTATCGCCTAAACACACACACACACACACACACACACACATACACAACACCCACTTTCACTTCAAAAAACTAACCGTCAATAATCTTCTCTGTTATCATGTTGTTAAGGTTGACTTCGTCCAACATCGTCTCGTCGTCCTCGGCGACGTCACTGACTAAGTCTGTCCTCCTCAAAATGCCACTTTCTTTAAGTTTGTTTCTAGCGAGTTGTATAAATGTAGGCGACTTGAGGGTAGACCGCAACCATTTCTTAATCTTATTTTTCTTGTCTTCTACTCGTGCCTTGAATCTTAAAATATCAATCTTATTTTATATGTAGGTAATTGTTAAATAAGAGGTTAGGTTTTAAAATTAACTATCTTGTTGATTTTAAAACCTAACCTCTGTAATTTAACCGACTGTAATTTATAGTGAGTGGTACGTGGGCAAAGCCGCAGACAAACCCTACTATACATTTTAAGCTTATTTTAGGTTCAGGTTTCTTGCATTTTTCATTTTTGTAGCATTTGCTAGAAAAAAAATTGCATAGAAAAAAAAGAAGTTTATATTATTATAATAATGTTATACAATCAGTCTTATTATTGTATAATGCTTTAGTTGATTCAATACTAGGATACGAGCTTGATTGATATGGGCTAACATTTAAATTGTATATTAAAAAAATTAAGAAGTATTCAAATTAGATTTTTAAAATTATTAGTTAACAAGAAATAAACTAAAGTTAAAAATGACTACATAAAATTATTTAAAATTTGTAAAATATTACCTACTGGTTGAGCCCGACCACGCTTTGCTGTGGCTCAGTCAGCGAGGTCCATGGTTGCCATAAAATCAGTCAACGTATGAAAGTTATGTTAAAAAAAAAAAAAAAAAAATTGGAGGAGAGGACAAGGAAAGCGTAACAGCCAGAAACGAAGAGATATAAGAATATGAGTCAAGAAATTGACCATCTAAAGTTTTGATATTGATCAAATTAGCTTAAATTTTTAAATTAGTGTTATAAATGTAGCCTGTTATAAACATGAGTACACTCACTTCTTAAGCTCTTGTACCCTTTGTCTTGCTTTCATTATCTTCGGTATAAGTTCGGGCTCGTTGGAAGCTTCATTTGATGTGACGGTGTTCTCCACCCAATCAGATATAAAGGAAACCCTTGCGTACACTCCTGGGAACCGAGGGTCGCCACACTTCTTGCCTCCGAAAGACACAATGCCCAGTAACACGCCGTCTCTCACAGCTGGCCCGCCTGAATCGTGCTGATCAATAAATTTATTTAGTATGTTTTCTAAACATAAATAGGTTATTCTTAAGAGCATTCATCAATTAGAATCACACTGGAGTCAAAATTTATGATTTCAGTAGTTTCAGATGTTTTAGTTTGCAGATAAGATGTTAACGTCATATTATTTGTAGTTGTATAATCTAGTAAATAGCTGAAAAATATTTTAGTGAATTTTCATTAGAACATTTTTAAACAGCTCTTTTTTTAAACTAGCGGTCGACGGCCTACGCAGATAAATATACAAGTTATTAAAAAAATTATAACACAATCTTTTAGAACATTAATGACTTCACATACTAGGTCCAAGAAAAAATAGAAATATCTCAAATTTGATCCTAAAATAACACGTTTAATATCACGAAAAAATACTAAAAGTGACACTTGATTATACTTTTCTTGAATGAAAATTTACAGAAATCATATGTTTTTTTCGACTATTATCTAATAAATGATATGAATTTTTGGAAAATCAATATTTTTATAATTTATCGCATATAATTTTACTAATATCTCGCTTCTGCGTCGACCGTCGGCCGCTAATTTTAAAAAAGGGTTGCTTAAAATCTGTTCTAATGAGAAAAGTACCCCAATATTTTAAAATATTTTTCGACAATTATCTAGATTATAAAACCACAAATAATATGACGTTAATATCTTATCTGCAAACTAAACACATCATGGCATTATGATCCGCCGGGAATCATAAATTTCTGATTCTGACTCTGTAACGCTCTTAAAAGAAAAAGAAATTGTTAGACTAAGCCAGTCGGTACTTACGTTGCAAGCATCCTTTTCGCCACCAGCGTATCCAGCGCACAGCATACGAGGCGTAATATAGAACCTGTAGGATTTCTGACATTCCTCTTGCTTCATGACAGGGACTGGCACGAATCGAAGACGTTCTGGGATGCTACCGATGCCTGAATTCTTTAGAAAAATGCTCATATTTTAAAAACAGTTTTATTTTCAAGTATAATTTTGATACAGTCTAGGTAAATCTAGGTACTACATCAAATCATAATAGGTCGTTCTAGGATTGTGTCCAATTACTTAGGTACGTGACTCGTGTAATGATTACTTTAGTCATCAAACTGTTGAGATTTAAAAGGACAAAAATAATAACAAATTAAGTTACAAGGGATAATTAAAAATAAAATAAAAAGTGACAATGTGCAAAAAATATAGAACAGTGACGTGAGCTCCACGACAATAATGATAATATTTTGTTTGAGATGTTTTATACTATTCTGAATGTTGTATTAAAGTATTTTTAGTCAACCATTTTAAGTTGGTAAGTATATTTTTTTATGTATATTTTTTAATATAAAAAAATATCAAGATTTCTCAATTTTTTTAGAAATCAAACAATAACTGGGCAGTAATTTCACAAATTCAGCCTTCAGTATTAAATACTAGGTTAGATACGACACTGAGTAATAAGAATTACACTTAAAAACTAGATACTAACATCGGTACTTCCCCAACCGGTGACCAAAATCATGTCCTCTTCAGAAATTTCGTAGTCCTTCGAGGGTAGATTCAAGACAGCGATATTCCTGCCAACTGGCATCGGCCGGTCTAACCTTAGGAGACAGTAGTCGTAGTCGGCGCCGCCTGGTGAATATTTCTCTGGAAAGAAAGCCTGAACACCAATAAATTTATTTGTAATAATAATAATTATTATTAAAAAATAATAAGTAATAATAAGTAACAACATTGCCTTGACATTGGCCTCCCAATGATTTTCGTGTGTGTGAATATATGTCATGTAAAAACCATGGAAGTTAGTGATGTAAAATATAGAAGTTAACTTTGTTTACCCTTTGTTTACTAGGAAATAAACTGATAATTTTCAAAGCCTGAATTCATAAATTATAGCCAAGAACCATCCCGATAACGTCAGCTTTCAAACAAAGAAAAACCCTATCAGAATCAGTCTACCGTTAGGGAGTTATGATACCACAGACAGATACATCCATATACATACACAGGTTAAACCTACAACACCCCTCTTTTGCGTTGGGAATTAAAAAAGGAGTACTGTTGACATTCGCCAAATAGGTAACCTAGAAATGCGATAACTTTTTCGAACAAAAGCCGGAAGCCTTTTTAATCCAAATGTTTTAAGCCAGTTTGTGAGAGAATTATTAATAAAATGAAAGTTACTTTGTTAACTCTCGCCTGATAGCCGCCATGGTTGTGAAACGAACTTCCGGCGCGTACAATGAAGGGCTGCAACTTCCGCTTATCGCCGTCGTGAGCTCTGAAAGTGTTTACTTCCCGTTCAGAAGATGGATCAACTTACTCACTAATATTGGAAACTGTATACGTCTTACTGAACCCTAACTAGTGTTATGAATGCGAAATATTGTTTGTTTGTTACGCTTTCAAGCCTTAACTAATCAACCTATCATAATGAAATTTTGTATGCACGTTGACATCTGAAATATTCAAAATTCAAAATAATTTATTTGCTGAATATGGTTATAGGTACAAATAGAGGGTAAAGTTTAACCTGCAATTTATAATTCAACGTTTGAAAGACGTTTTAGCCCTTGTCAGCGAATATATTTATAACAATGTAACAAAATTATGTCTCACGAAATCCTACTCAGTAGCGAAATCCAAAATCAAGCTTAGGTCCTGGATAGTAGAGCTCTCGTACAAATTCTCCACGCACTCACATTCATAAAAATATAACATAATTGAATGATAGGCAATTGATCATTCAATTGATCATAGGCAAGTGTCCTTTGATCATAGATAAGTGTCCTTTGATCATAGGTAAGTGTCCTTTGTTTCAAAATTCTAATGTACAGTACTTGACCCCATGATACAGGTTTACCTAGTGTGGCGACAGGGGTTTTTTTGTTGAAATTGTAGTGTGTTATGGTAAATAATAGATTATTTAAATTGGAATAATTTGAATTTGAATTAGAATTTGAATTATTTAAATTTGAGTTATTTAAATTTGAACGTCTTACAACTTACGACTCAAAACAATGTGCAGCTCAATAAGAATTATTTGAATTGAAATAATTTGAATTTGAATAATTTGAATTTGAATTATTTGAATTTAAAGTTGAGTTATTTAAATTTGAACGTCTTACAACTTACGACTCAAAACAATGTGCAGCTCAATAAGAATTATTTGAATTGGAATAATTTGAATTTGAATAATTTGAATTTGAATAATTTGAATTTGAATTATTTGAATTTAAATTTGAGTTATTTAAATTTGAACGTCTTACAACTAACGACTCAAAACAATGTGCAGCTCAATAAGAATTATTTGAATTGGAATAATTTGAATTTGAATTGGAATAATTTGAATTTGAATAATTTGAATTTGAATAATTTGAATTTGAATAATTTGAATTTGAATAATTTGAATTTGAATATTTGAATTTGAATTATTTGAATTTAAATTTGAACGTCTTACAACTTACGACTCAAAACAATGTGCAGCTGTGAACACCCATTGTTCATCTATAATGGAGCCTCCGCACCAGTGCTTCCCATTTCTCGATATGGCCACGTTGTAGGGATACATGCTGATACTGGTGTCCATACCTCCAACTATTCGTCTCATCGCAATCGAACGAAACCAGGCCGTACTCATGTCGTCCGATACATCTGCCAAATAAGAATTCACCTAGCTAGAGTCAGGGTAAGAAAAGGTCGACCGAAGTCGACATTTGCTTGCACCAAGGAAAATTATCAGTCATGCTAAAATTTCATTTCAAACGTCTGCCAGTTGTCTACTTAGTCCTTTAGTTTCAAAAGGTACTAAGAGTCTACGACTTGATAAAGGAATGAATTTGAAAACTGACGAAGGTTTACTTACCTCGACTGTACAAATAAGTTGTAGCGAGTTTTTTTTTTAATTTGCACTAATCCTAATTCTTTCATATTATAAAACAAAGTCTCCCGCCGCGTCTGTCTGTCTGTATGTTCGCGATAATTTAAAAAAACTATTAAACGGGTTTTCATGCAGTTTTTGCTAATAGAAAGAGCGTTAAACGAGGAAGGTTATATAAATATAATTTTTAAAAAAAGTACTCATCGAATCCAGGAGGGGTCGCCAGTAATATTACTTAATAAATGCGAACGTTTGTATTGATGTTTGTTACTCAATTACGCAAAAATGGCTGGACAGATTTGGATGAAAGTTGGCACACAGATAGCTTACTATCTGAATTAACATATAGAATACTTTTTTCTTGGAAAAATTTTATGTTTCTATGGGAACTACAGCGTGTAAGAAGTAGCGTACACTGCTAGTGATAAAATATTGCGAAAAAAATTTATTCCCGAAGCATGTCGACAAAGGTACGGGCTTAAGCTACTACAAGTATATGTGACAATATTATGTAAGTTAACTCTTACAAGTCGTATAGGTACTTAAATTAAGAGTACGGAAATCCGCAGGGTATAAACAGTTACTTTTTAATATCTTCATGTACCTAAATGTTTACATTAGGCTCTATTGAAACTTCGCAAATTAAAATTTCGCGTTAAAATTCGCATTTCATTTTCACCATCTCATAACGCTAATAATAACGCTCGCTATTTAGATTACTTTGAATATAGCTATTATATATATATAACTAGCTGAGCCCTACCATGTTTCGCTGTGGTTTTCTTTGACGTTCACCGGTCAGTGGCTGCCATAACGGCTAAAGCCTGGTATAGACGGGGTCAGTAACAAGGCAGTACAGTAATTCGAGTCACTGGGTCCAGTCACTGCCATCGTGTAAACCAGGCTTAACATCCACTATAAATGTGACAGCGGTACCTTTACCATGAGTTTACAAAGACTGCACTCGCTAGCGAGAACGTAAAACATTTATATGAAAAACTTTCAACTGACAATTTTTCATATTAATATTTTACGCTCTCGCTAGCGAGTGCGGTCATTATAACTCATGGTAGAGGTACGGTTCTCGTTGGCGAGTGAGTTCTCCTCGCTTTCGGCAGATGGCGCCGTTAAAAATTCCGTAATAATTATATTATTACGCGAAAAATAGATAAGATCAATCCTTGAAGCGAATTGCATATTATGTATAAATTTCAAGTTAATCCGTGGGCTAGTTTTCGAGTTTTTGATTTATACACAGACCAACACAACATATATATATGGAAGAATAGGTTCTCAAAGCCTACCAGGAATTTCGCAAGGAACCCATAGAGTCCCAATAAATACGTCTAATACATAGCCTTCATTTATTTCTTACCTTTGTTATTATCCTTTTCTAAAACCTTGTAGCGGGTCAGTCTTTCAGTATTTCTGAATTTGTATTTATCAGCCAAAATAGCTGCAATTTCTTTTTCATCTCCGGCGTTGTGCAACACATACTCGTCATTGGTATTATATTCTTCGAAGGAACTCGACACTGACTTCAATATTACGTTTAAAATTAAAATAACAAACATATACCTATTTAAGTCATTCAAATTCATTATGTTGACATTATTACAAAAATTTCTACAAACTTGTTGCATTGGTAAAATTTCTATTAAAATTATTTTTAATTGATTTTTAGATTTTATTGCATTCTTATCTGTGAAATGGCCGGAAACTTCGAGTAGATTTTTAAGTAGCTATATTTATTGATTGAATCTTGTACATGTCAGACCATGATATACGTAAAAAGATATTTTCTTAGTGGGTTGAATTTTAATATAACCTATGAAGAGAAATGGGGAAATTGTTTCAATATCCCTATTAAAACTAAGTACTTAAGTTTCAAGAATATTTTTTGTAATCTGAAAGACAGTGAGAGTACACGTAAACTTGTCTCTATAAGATAAATAATAAATTATTTTATGGGTCAGCGAAGTTATAATAATTTAGAGACCAAATTTATAGAAAAAGTGTAAATTAATACCAAAAACTGTTGCAATTCTGAATTATTATTATTACTATGATTGTAACAAAAATAGTTGTTTCTATTTTATCTTACTTTAAGGGCGGCTTGCACCAACGTTCTAAATATTGTTTAATTATTATTTAAACGCAATTTCTTATTTAAGTTCGACAAACGTCTTGCACCAACCGCTAAACACATTTAGCGATCTGTCAAATTTAAATAACCAAAATTTGCTGATTAACAAGGTTAAATACGATTTAAATACAATTTTGACATTTGAAGGATCGAATTCAAATAGGTAATTATTTGCCGAAATGGATATATGGGAGTTATGTTCGGACGATGACGAAGAAATTATTGAATTTATAAATAATCCAATTCGAGAAATTACGACAAGAACAAATTTTGGTGTCCTAGTAGATTTCGCCATTAATGTATTTATTTTTATATAGTAGATAAAACGATATACTTATTAAAAATTTTGAAACAAGCTCTATTTTAGTTAGTTTAGGTTATGTATTCAGCAAAGAATATATGAATATAGTACTCTCTAGCTGTCCCTAGTTTGAAAACATTCTAGTTTACGCAAGATTTTTTTTTACATTTCGTTACGAAATCGCTACAAACAGTTGTCTGCATTTGTCTTGCCGTAATGTGCACGTGTAACGAAATGTATACGGTAAATTTGCCGTCTTCTTAAACGCGTTTAGCTAAACAAAGTAACAATAAGCTTGGTGCAAGACGAGCTTAAACGAAATTAAAGTGAACACATTTAACGACTTAAATCAATTTAGCTAAACGTGTTTTGTGAATATTTAAATGACATTTGGTGCAAGCCGCCCTAAATATGACAATAGTTATTTATTGCGTTCGGAAATTGCACTGGTTGTCATTTTTATGAAAACCAAAAATGATATTTTTAAGGAAGTTATATTAATGTTTACTATTATTTATTTTAAATGTTACGATTTAAAAATACCAATATAATTTACAAACTTAAATTTCAATAAAAAAAACCTCAAAATTTTATTCGTGTGAGTTAAATCGCTAAGCCATAATGAGTTTCTGAACGAACCATTTCTTTTTTCTACGTTGAATAATTCCAAAAGGTTCTGTTCGAATTTCGAATCACGCTCGTAGCAAAAATCGATTTTGCTGCGAGTTTTTAGACACCAAAAGCATCCTTTTCATGTTGGAGAGGTGAAAATAATAATAATTGTTCTGAGTGTCGTCTTACGGGGTTTCTACTCAGTATCGTCATGATCTTAGCTAGTTTTTTTTTTTAAATCTGATCAAAATAGACTAAAAATAAGTAAATCAAAAGGACCACAAAATTTCATGTAGTATTAATTAACTACAGGAATTCTACCAAACCCGAATTGATTCGCGGAAATACTACATTCCTACGAAGAAATGAATAGAAAAATTATTTCAGCTTAGAAAAGCTAAATTTTAACTTCAATTCTTTCAATTATTAATTTAATTAACCCCATAATTAGCCTTTAATGCCACTTAACCCTAGATATGTTTTATGTGATGGGTTTTGGTTTTCTTCTAAATTTATATAAAAGAAATAATAAGATTTTCCGACCTACCTACCTTCAATAAAATTATAAATATTGTTATAGTCATTTACTAGGAGAACATAAAAGTATTACATTCCATTGGGAATGAATAGTTAGTAAACGAGGCCAGTCCAACATTGACAACAGTATAACTTAATATTTTATTTCAATGCAGTATAGTAACACGTTTTATATGATGTTATGATACAATACAGTAAAATGGTGAATTTAATTTAATTTCGAATCATGTGGCTACAAAATTCCATTATTGGATATATAAGCCTTTAAATTTTCTTCAATAGTGGGGGAGGCAATTCAAAAAAGTGATGATAAAAAAATCGGGGGATAAAGTTTCATGCTATAGCTATATAATATATATTCAAATTTTAATTACACCACTCGATAGGTAAAGGACCAAATAATTTTATGGTAAAATATTACTGAATATGTATCTTAATAAGTATTATAATTTTGAAAGTAATTAAATTTTTAACAAGACATGAAACTTTGCATACCTGCACATTGTCAGGGATATATGTATAACTAGCTGGTGCTCACGACTTGTCCGCGTTGAAAAATATTAAGTAGCCTATCCTGTGTCCCGTACGTCCAAATGTTTATCTACCAAGTTTCATGAAAATCAGTTAATTCGTTTCAGAGTTATGGAGGAACATACATACAGAAAAAAATTCTAAAAATCGTCAGTTTAGTTTCAGTATCATGTATAGAGCCTATAAACACGATATCTCTGAAAACAAAGTAACTTACTCCATGACCGACCCTTACAGATTTATTATTAGTATTGATGATGTATGTATAAACACCCAAAATATTTCCGTTACCTTCTCTATTTTGACGAATACTGTGTATTAATAGCGGCAGTTAATTTTATGACATCCTAGTACCACAGCACTACGTCCATTAGGTTTGTTTGTTTCATTTACACCTACGTTGTTTCATTGACATTTCATAATTATTATCATGGAATTTGTCTTCGATAATAATGTTTTAATTACTGTTGCTTCGTAAAAATTCCAATCCGTAGTAAACATATTATGCCTCACATACATCGAAATAATATATCTCTGCTTACATCATACAGAGAAAAAAAGTTAATATCATTATCTAAATTCTTTGGGAGGTTAAGAAGAAGTTGGCTGAAAAACAGACGGACAGTGACTTTACTTTATATGTATAGATATATTATAGAAGATTTTAGATAAATAAATTATTTCGATTTAGATAATTAATTAGACGTAGATAGATAAATGAGACCCATTTATTAAAGAATGAGACCCATTAAATCTCACAACTAAAGATAGATCAGAAATGATAGAAAACGAACTGTTTAAGATGAATTTATTGAGACAAGCAACACTGAGCCAATCTGTTGCTGGGGTCCTAAGCAGGCCTCCCTTTACCCCCCTTTTACCCTAGACCTACGCGTTACGCCCTCCCACAAACTACACCCTCTCTGGAAGTACATAGAGAAATTAATTCAAAGGCTTTGTGGTTATATCTTAATTAAGTATCTGATAACCTTATTAAATATCTGAATAATCATCTCGTTAAATAACTCAACTTATTACAGCAGTGTGCTAGAGAAAACTTCTAAAACATTACCTAAAGTTATGTTAAGAAAGCCTCGTAGATGCCATGTTTTACTGAAAATAGAATGTGAGGTAATTTTTTTTTTTATAAACCACATTGAAACCTATATAATATCCTTTCTAATATTTTACAAACAAATGAAGAAAAGGTATAAATTATAGTACTTTTATGACGACAAACATGTTCATATGGTAAAAAAACCAAGAGTAGGTTTTATCCAAGATTATTATAAGGTAACTAAATGAAAAGTATTTTATATTCATTAGTTCCGACATGTAATTTATATCGTGATTTTATAAATTATTTTTTTACTTTATATAACAGTTTTATTAGGTTTCTAATTTAAAATTATTTCAATCGTTAGCTTATATTGTCAAAGCTTCACCTCGAATTTTCTTGTAATTTTTTTTTATTTATTTTGATCAGATAAGTATTTAAATTTTTAACAAGACATAGAATTTTTTTTTTTTAAATAGCAATTTACAGAATACAGTGATAGCTCTATATAAATATTTCTACCACCCCATCCATGACGACCAACAGGCGTCAGTACACCCGCGCCCGTTACACGGAGAACACGTTTGCACCATCTTCACAACACAACCACGCGGGAGATGCAAAGGTAGGATGATATTTTTAAATTAATACGAATCATTTTTACTTCTCTATATTATTGTCAAAGAAACACCATATTATCCTGAAATTACAGTACCATGATAGCAGGATTCCCAAAGGACATAATTTCGTCGTATTCGATTCCGTCTCACGAGATTATAATGGAATTTGATCGTGCGTGAACTTTTACATCTCGATTCGATGCTTTCTCTTGAGCCCTTCGACCGGGGTGACAATTTTCTTAGTCGATTTCCCTTTGAAACAAACAACTCGTACTAAATGATTTCTCGGAAGGTCTGTTTTATTTTTGTATGTCTTTTAACTTTCGTATTTAATCAGTTTTGTGATTAGAACCTAGATGGTGCGGGCGACTTCGTTTGCGTTGAAAAATAAAGATATGACGTCTTACAAAATATATAACGACTAACATTAGCCAGGCGTTGGATTTTTATTTTTAGATGATCCCTCAAGAACAGTTTTTTTTTCTGTATGAAAGGCATCCTTTTCCTTTTTCTGTATCCCTGACAATGTGTATGCAAGTGTAGTTAAGACATGAAAAGGTAACAGACAGACAAACAGAGTTACTTTCAAATTTATAACATTAGTATGGATCATTAAATTAATAAATAGATAGCTAAATAAATGTTCATTTGCAATCATTTTTTCATATGTATAGAGGTGACGATAGCCACCTACCATGAAGTGAACCATCAGTTGGCTTTGTTAAAAAAAACGTGTATAAAATACCTACAATAAAGATGTTCTGCATGTTTGTTTATATGTGGAGGGTGATCTCTGGAACCACTGTATCTATTTAAAAAAAAATGCTATATAAAAGGTTATTTACAGGTCTCAGGTCTGAGGTTATTTGAAAGGCTATTATTCCAGATGGGAATGTTACCTATACAAGTATAGGCTGCTTAATTGCTCCCGGGCACAATTTTCTCTCAGCTCATTAGGGCGATAACTTAAAAAGTAGTTTTTAAATAAACGTTGTCTTTGCCAAGGTTTTAAGCTATCTATTTATAAAACTTATAAAACATATGGCGCTGAAACGTGTTCTCTAACTATGGGCCTCGTAAGAAAGAAACTTAATGACTTGTCATTTAAAAATATTATAAAATAGGTCTGGATCTGTGTCCTGCCACTAAAACTGCGTTTCGCAATCATTTGGGCAGCCGGCCTGGTGGCAGTAACCACTCCCTTACAGAAGATCACCGTGAGATAAAATCATATTGTGTGCTGTTATGTTTCAGTAATTGAGTAAGGGTTGTCAGAGCCCAATTCCCTATACCTTCCTAATTCATTATCTTTATTGTAATTATAATAGCCCGAGCATATGAAGAATCGATAGCCACCTATCATGAAGAGGACCTGCCATCTGTCTGTCTGACGACCTAAACATAAAAAGAATATTTTGACTGACAACCGTTGCAAAATAAAATAGTAAAATTTTCAAAATAAAAAATGTTAACATTTGCATTCAAAACAGACGGCAGGCTTATTATCTAAATGTCTAAAAGCCTCTGCTAGCGACAGGCGCAAAAATTGTGCATAATTTGTGCAGCACGTCAGAAGCAGCACCGTCGTTTACGCAAACCACATTACTGTTATGAGTTACGTGATACCAAAAACACGATTTTGTGTGATATTGCACAAATTATGTACAAATTTTGCGCCTGTCGCTAGCAGAGGCATTTAGATAATAAGCCTGATCAGTTAACATCTCACAATGACCTTGTACATTTAGTGAAATTGTCAAAAATATCAGTGATATTAAGTGTACAATATTTCAAAGGTCTAGTGAAACTACAATAACTCTAAAAAGAGCTGTCGCGATTGACAAAACTCCAAGTAAGTATAATTTCATTAGTAAGCTTATAATATTACAATAACTAACAACTTTTACAATAACTTACTACATATTAATATACTGTATGTCTACTTTTTTGTCAAAAGTTCACTGTCATATGCCCTTTTAAATATCCGTCGTCATCTCCTAATGCGCTGCACAAGAACAAATGGGCAAGTTCACTTCGTAACCAAGACGAGTAAGTACCATGTCATACTGTTGTAAGCGATTCGATTGTAATATATTATATCCGCGGCTGCCACCTTTATAATATTATATATTATAAAAAAAGTTCTGAACCCAAGGGAGCATATAAATATAAAAAATCAACAATAAAGATTGAATAAAATTTTACACCTAAATAAAGGGGGGCGAATCGCGGGCGCCATTTTATCTTTTACATTCTTTGCGTTTAGTCTAGTGACATTACTAAACTAGCTGATGCACGTGTACTATACTTTATTAAATGTAGCCTATGTTACTCGTTGATAACGTAACTTTCTATAGGAGAAAGAATTTTCTAAATCGGTCCAGTAGTTTTTATTACAAACATAAAAATACAAAACTTATCTCTTGATAATATTACCATAGATAAATAAAAAATCTAAGGTCGCTTGAGCGTATGGTTGCCACTTTATGATTGTAAAACATAGTGTTTAATGCCACTACTAAATCTCAAATGAGAATAGTTTTATGAAATTACAAAAATATCGTATAGTTATAGCTACGCTTCGACTGTGAACGACATGCCTTAACTGAAACTATATGTGAAATTGCTCATGTATCTTTAATTCATGAGCTGCACATAGATACGAAAAGCGACATTTCAATTTCCAAGGTTGTGACTTAATGTTTTGGAATTGGCTTTTCAAAGACCTAGACACTACACAAGACATTTTTAGTCTTTATTTATTTGTTACTAGCTGGTGCCCACGACTTCGTCCGCGTTGAAAAATATATAGTAGCCTATCCTGTGTCCCGTACGTCCAAGTGTTTATCTATCGAGTTTCATGAAAATCAGTTAATTCGTTTCAGAGTTATGGAGGAACATACATACATACATACATACATACAGAAAAAAAATCTAAAAATCGTCAATTTAGTTTCAGTATCATGTATAGAGCCTATAAACACGATATCTCTGAAAACAAAGTAACTTACTCCATGACCGACCCTTACAGATTTATTATTAGTATTAATAATATGTGCTATTCTTGGTCAGAGGCTTCTCTTCTTGTGTGGAGAAGTTTACCACAGCCTGCCGCCACGCAAATGGTAAATAAAGTTTTCGTTGACACATCTCTATGTATACATTTATTAAAAAATATATCTACTTCTGTCTATTTCTCCGTTAATTTCTTCTAACCCTACCAACGGATTTTCAAACGGTTTTCACTAATAAAAAGAGCGATAAACGAGGAAGGTTTGTGTATAAAACTTGCAGAAAAAATTGCATCCGTGCGAATCCGGAGGTGGGCGCTAGTGATTTAATTAAAATCAATTATGGTTGTATCTTAACTGGGCTGACATATGGTATAAAAGTATAATAAATTACTTTTATCTATATGTATATAAAATTCTCGTGTTACAGTATTTGTAACCAAACTATTTTTTTATACCCCTAAGTGATAAGGGGGCCACCCTTATCACTTATAGGCAACCCAAAAAAATATATTTATATATGGCAAAACAACGTTTGCCGGGTCATCTAATATTTTATAAAAACAAAACTAGCTTAATCTTGTTAAAACTTTTTCTTTGATACATTTTACTTAAAATAAGTACAACCTTCAGCAAAGTGCCAATTAAAAAGAGATCGCCCGCCGTAGTTTTTAATTAGATATTTAATTTAAGATATATACAATCATCAATACTAATAATAAATCTGTAAGGGTCGGTCATTGAGCAAGTTACTTTGTTTTCAGAGATATCGTGTTTATAGGCTCTATACATGATACTGAAACGAATTGACTTTTTAGAATTTTTTTCTGTATGTATGTATGTATGTTCCTCCATAACTGTGAAACGAATTAACTGATTTTCATGAAACTTGGTAGATAAACATTTGGACGTACGGGACACAGGATAGGCTACTATATATTTTTCAACGCGGACGAAGTCGTTAGCACCAGCTAGTATAATATAAAGTTTCTTAAAGACATTTTTAGTAAAATACAAAGCATTTCCTAATTGGTAAAATCTGTATAGGTTTAGCTGAAATCCTCTTTGGTACGGTGCAATCGGCGAACCCAAAATCTCTGCGGCTAACGGACGTGCAATACGTACCGCGTTTTCCCACACTGGACTGACACTAGAGAGAGATGCATTAATTAAATGAAGCTAATAAAGAATAAACTGTCAATTAATGGATTTAATTAATGGAGTAATATTTGATACTTTCTGTACATTATAAAAACGTGTAAGCAAAAATATATGTATTCATTTCATTAAACACAGTCGTATAACGTGTACACTTACCGGAGTACCCAACAGACAAAATAGACAAAAATTCTAAAAATTATTTTTTGACCTGTATTTTTTGATTTTTTTTAAAATATTTAATGTACAGACGAGGCTCGTTTACGATTAGGTAGTATATATATATATATAGCATATATAATTATATAGATGTGAAAATAACTCTGTATGTCTGTCTCTCTATTACCATTTCACGCCTTAACAACTCAACCGATCATAATGAAATTTTGTATACACGTTGTCAGGGATATAGGAAAGGACATAGAGTATCTACTTACCTTTCATCAAGAAAAGAATTACTCCAATTAAAATCGGTCTATACACTCTTGACTTCTTGCGAGACTAAGGCACGGCGATTGACTATTATATTATATAAAAAAGATATTTTAATTATATAATTTTAATTAAGAAAAAAAAAACTTTTGTTATTAACTAACATTAATTCGCTATCTAACGAGTTAAATCTAGATAAGTTAAGTTAGATGGGTACTTTGAGATCTCGATTCGATCTCTATAAGGTATTTTATCTAATTGATTTATTTTTGCAGTTAATAATTAATTAAAATTATGTCAGATATTTATTATGTATTTAATGTACCCTACATTATACAAAAAAGTTATATATATACAACAAGTTAAAAGTCTAATAATTGGGTGGCACTACCAACACGAACCCTCGAGATTAGTGAAGGTCAGTCGTAAAGAAGCACTTTTATGTGCTATCATAAAAATCCTTTCGTCTGCGTCTGTAAAACTACAATAGTTTCATTTATGTCTGACTGTAACAAATGCACTACTCACTTTTTATCTCCGAATTAAATAAGCAAGTCGCTATTGTCAAATTCTAAATCAACATCTTTTTTTTGCTGAATACACGTACGAAGTTGTGAGCACCAGCTACATACTTAGTTATTTAATAAATGAATATTTATTTGAAGTAGACATTTCAAAAGAAAAGTTTATATACATTGAAATGCCTGTAAGCGCTATTTCTTTATTTTTTTTATATGAAGATCGTCAGACAGGCTTACGGTCTATTTAATGGCAGATGACCACTCTTACTGCGCCTCCACACTACTCGCGAAGTGGCAGATGACCACTTTAACTGCGCCCCCACACTACTCGCGAAGTGCCTCGACGAATTATTCGGGAAAGTTGACCGAAGTACGAAGTGCGTGGCTACACACTCGTTCAACCTCGCGAGGAACTCATTCGCGCTACTTCGAGTCCTTTGACTCGGGCGCAAAAACCGACAGCAAATGGAAGTACCACGAGGCGAGGTAAAGTTGGACGAGGTAAGACGAAATGCCCGTCCACACTCTCGTATTCGCTTCGCCTCGTCCTACTTCGCGAGTAGTGTGGAGGCCGCGTTATAGAAACCCAAGCAACGCGCTACAGTAGGTGCTGTAAGCGCACAGTCGACATCCTTCACTCACAGAAATATTCATGAATAGCTTGTCAGACTGTTTGCCATTCATTATCTTAAAATTTTCTAACTATGGAAATCTATCCAAACGTTTCTATCTATCTAAAAATCAACAAAAAAACATGGCATAAAAGTGAGCCGCATAGAGTTTGCTGTTACCTTGAGATGTCTCGTGAGATGAAAGACAGGCTGGAAATAAACCTGCCATGCTGTTACGTAACTAAGAGACATCTCACTTAGTTAAGTGTGCTACTGTATTGTGTAGCATAAACGGACAGACGTGGCGATTTTTAAGTGCTGAATCTCTATACATTGTTGACTCAGCGTATTAGTGACTGCTCAGCTATGACAAATTGAGTGGATCTCTATATAAAATGTTCTCTAGCATAAGTTATGGTAGATAACGTAGATAGAAGCAAAAAAGAAGATATGTTACGCTCTTACATAGCGTTATCGACAAATGGGTTATATACAAATGTGTACGTTACAACTCATCCCTACAGCTACAATTTTAATATCGAATATACTAATAATACAAAGATAGGTAAATATGCATATATGTCTCATTACTACGCGTCGAAAAGGTTTTCTGCTATTCCCCGTTCGTGTTGTTTGAGCGACCGAATGAAAGTGAGTCCATTGGACTCAGTTTATAAGGATCACGCGCGGATAGTGAGTAACTTATCTTCCTTTTTCTGTTTATATCTACGGTATGCACCATAACTTTCACTTATTCAGACAGTCTTAATAAGTGAAATTATGATTTTAAAACTTTTTTTTGTTAAACTCAACAGACCGGCTGACGCTCCACTTGATGATAAGTGGCTACCGTCTGACCATAATAGGATTAAGGATAGGTATTTGGAAGGGATAGGGGTAAATGGGCTCTGTGGCATCCCTTACTCACTCACCGAAATGATCGATATAATGCCTAAAATACTTACCTAGATAATTGCCAGTTATGTCACGAAGACGCTACGTAATGTCACCGAACAGACTATAGATAGAGAATGCAATAGCACAAACATTACAGATGTTATTACAAAAGACAATAATAAGTTGGCTGAACATCGAAATCAAAAACAGAAATTATATACGAAAGGCTTTACTTACTCCCATAATGAATATTTGACTGAGATTGCTACTTGAGACTGATTTATTTGTTTATCAGTCTCAAGCCGCACTTGAAAGAGCTATAAAGAGCAACTTTGATGTTTTTTGCCAGTTCTTTCATGGAATATATATTCCCAATTTCAGGTAAATGAAAAAGAATGTAAGAGAATGAAATTTGATCGTCTATATATATAACTACATGTATACTAAGATGCAGAGCCTGGCACATAGACGCAAAATTGCCAGTCTATGTGTCTTTTATAAGATGTACTTCGGAGAGTGTGCTCAGGAGCTGCATGAACTCATACCGCCTTCCCCTTTCTTCCATCGGACATACAGACATACGGCTGGTTACCATCCTCATCTTGTCGATATCCCTCTATTTCGGACCAAGCGCTTTAAAACATCCTTTATAATGCGCACTGCCAAGGTTTGGAACTCCCTGCCGGCGTCTGTATTTCCGAGCACATATAACCTGAATCTATTCAAAGTTCGAGTGAATAGGCACCTTCTGGGTGAGCTCGCTCCATCATAGGCCTCATCTTCGCTACACACCTGGATGTTGGCCAAGAGCAAACCCATCTCTACTTTAAAAAAAAATGTATTTCGTTTTTTCAAAATCCCACAGGAACCTAACATTTTTTTCAGATTAAAAAGTATCCTATAGTTTAATCCAAGTAATCAATACATCAATGATAAACGCATTCAAATCGGTAAAGTTCAATCAAATCGGCTTATAATACGTACAGTTAATTAATGTTACGTACAATCGGAGTAAGAAAAGGTTCGTCACCTTAAAGTCGACATTTTCTTGCATCAGGACAATTATATCAGTCATGCCAAAATTTTCATTTGAAATGTCTAACAGTTTTCTGCTTAATGCTTTAGTTTCAATAGGTACTAAGAGTCAACGACTTGATAAAAATTATGAAATTTTTCATACCCCGACATAACATAAATTAATGTACATGGCTCGTTTATGATTTTATCATATGAATACTAAGAATACTATAATGCTAATACGAGTACTATAATACAAAAAATACTATATTTAATACAAAGAATGTTATATTATTGCAAGGTAAAGATAAAGTCGCTGACAGTCGCTGTCTGTTTCTCTATTAACTTCTTCTAAACCAGTCAACAGATTTTGATACGGTTTTCACTAATGGAAGGAGCGATAGACGAGAAAGGTTTGCGTATATAATTTACAGAAAAAAATGCACCCAGGCGAAGCCGGGAGCGGATTACTAGTATCTAATAAAGATTCGAAAGCCACTTTGTAAACGAAGATGTATTGACTGAAAGAGTTTCGTTTTTGTATAAACCTATTTACGTGCTGGGTTATTCTAAACGTGCATATATTGAAAATGTAATATTGAAATCTTCCCCAAAACGTGACCGGATGCAATACAGCCTCCCCTAGTGATTTGCTGCAAATATTTACTCAAATCTCTTGGACGATAGGAACGTACTGGAATATTGAAAAATGTCCTTCCTTAAGGCTACGTTAGTTTAATGCGGTAATTTATAATGTTTTTGAATTTAGAAAACAGGATAAAAACTAGTTTAGATTTTATTAACATTGAATAAAATCGCAAACGAGCCGTGTCTGCACATTAAATATAAAAAAAAAAAACAATTTGTACACTTATACTAACGTGGTCAAAAAATAGTTTTTAGATTTTTTTGTCTATTCGTCTGTGTGTTTGTGCACGCTAATCTCAGAAACGGCTTAACTGATTTGGATAAAATTTGGCACACAGATAGTTTATTACCTGGAATAACATATAGGATACTTTTTATTCAGGATTCATGATAAAAACATTGCTTTTTATCCTAAAAAACGACTACATCGTGTTCGAAGTCGCGGGCACAGCTAGTATGCAATAAATTTCTAACACATCCTTGAGATTAATTAAACATCATAGACACATTGTTATATTACTCAACCAATTCTACAACAGATAGGTAATTAATATATTCTCAGCACACAAACTCCACTAACGACCTAGAAGCTTCGAACTTCTATATTACCTAGAACTAGAGAGATGCGGAAAAGTTTCAGACCAAAAGATATATATAAAAAGTATATGTGCTAAATAAAATACCATTAAATTAGCAATACAACTAGGTAATGCATAGACAACAGAAAAAATTCTAAAAACTTTGTTTTTCACCTCGATAATGTAAGTACATACTCACACGTGTACAAATGTTTTTTTTTACATATTTTCTGTACAGATAACATTTATACTCGTTACCGATTTTATTATATGTATAGACAAGCCTTTGTACACGTTTTTATACAGTGAATTTGAAGTCAAAATTCAAATTTATTTAATTACTAGCTGGTGCCCACGACTTCGACCGCATTGAAAAATATTAAGTAGCCTATCCTGTGTCCCTTACGTCCAAATGTTTATCTACCAAGTTTCATGAAAATCAGTTAATTCGTTTCAGAGTTATGGAGGAACATACATACATACATACATACAAATCGGTTAAGCCGTTTATGCGTTATTGAGTAACAGATATCCAAACATACAAACTTTCGTATTGAAAAATAAAATATTTTTCAACTCGGTCAAAGTCGCAGACGCCGATTAGTAAATATATATAAAATAACTAGCTGACCCCGGCAAACGTTGTTTTGCCAAAAAAAATGTTGGAGTGGACCACCCTTGTCACTTAGGGGTATGGAAAATAGATGTTGGCCGATTCTCAGACCTATCCGATAAGCACACAAAATCTCATCAAAATCGGTCCAGCCGTTTCGGAGGAGTTTGGCAACAAACACCGCGACACGAGAATTTTATATATTAGAAGATAGATATAACGTAGCAAGTGTCCCTGACTCAGCATAATGCGGTGGGAAGGACCCACTGCGCTGATTTTCAGTCACAGCCTGTATACATTATCTCACGGAGTCTGTACAAGGCAATATTATAAACGTGAAAGTAACTCTGTCTGTCTTACCTTTTCACGCCTTAACTGCTAAACAGATCATCTTGAAATTTTGTATACATATTGTAAGAGATACAGAAAAGGACATAGGATACCGTTCATCCAGAAAAAAGTACTTATTCCGAAAAAATACAATAAAAATTTTAACGCTGGAAAAAGTATAACAGCCTAAGGCTTTATAATAAAAATACACAAATTATTTTTTTAAAAATAGTAGCGGCTGGGCAACATTATGTTTCGCAGTCGTAAATTGGACAGCCCGTCTGGCGGCAGGAACCACCCGCTTACAGAAGACCACCGTGAAATAACAGCATATCTGCTGTTGTGTTTCGATAAGTGAGTAAGGGATGTCAAAGATAGCAGCGCACCACTTGCAAATAAGAAACAAAGTCAGTATTAGGGTTTTAGGGTTTATTTCTTTGTTAAACATGTGAACCCAAACACGTGAACATATAACATATAACATAACGTGAACATCATGTTCACGTGTTTGGGTTATCTTTTAATACTGATGATTCTTTTAAGCTTTTTAGGGTTTCTTTTAAGCTGATGATTAGATTATCTTTTAATACGTATGAAGTTTTTGTATTTTTACATTTCAATCTATTTATTCTTCTGGGAGGGGGGGCATAGAGTGGGTTTTTAGTGAGTAAAAGTAAACCCCACATATTCCACCGATATCCCCATTGTCGATGGGAATATGGTTCGCAGATTTTCCCATGCAAATAAAAAAATCGATTAAAATTTGTTATTTTTTTTAGTCTCGGTTTTTTTAGTCCTGGGTTTAGCAATAGCTTGTGTCTTTCCGGATTAGTACAGCCGGAAATTACCTTCACACGTTACATACTTCCTGTGCTTAAAAACTTTAACTAATAAACTTTTAACTAAGTCTTAATATTAGCATTGATGTATTGAAATGTAAATATAGTTTCAAAGTTAAGCTATTTGTACTTGCCATGTGTTATAAGTTACAAACTTGGCAACATCAGCCGGAATCTTTTAGATCATAAATTTCTATATTATAACGGTTATTTATTTAGGTAAGTTTTAAAGCAGATTGTATACGCTAGAGAATTATTTATTTTGTTTTGTTTTATTTTATTACTATGTACTTACTTACTTACTTATTGAACCATCAATAAATAATTACAAAAAAAAAATTATAATAATAAATTAATTGCTAAAACAAGTACAAATAAAGACGAGAAACAAAGACTGACTTAAGATAAAAGTCAAAGTATAAAATAATAATATAAATTCTACATGTCAATATTTTTTTATTACACTAGCGACCCGCTCCCGGCTTCGCTCGGGATGCAGTTTTTTTAACAAATTTAACAAGTCATTGGATTTTCAGTTTTGATTGCCTGGAGCATTTTACAATAAATAATGAAAAATTCATAGTTGTCAATTAATGACATGCCAATTAGGGCTTGCTATTGTAGGCTACAATTTGTAGCTCTACACTTTAACGAGTTTATTACCAATACGATGAAAGCGCCCTTGTACAACATTGTTTGTTTATTTGCCTTTGGGATTACAATTTTATTCTGTGTTTTCCAAGAATTAATTGGTTTTATACGTGAGTAAATTCCAGTATGTTCTAATATCTCTCTATATAAATAAAAATGTTATGTTTGGTCTAGTGGCTAGTAAGCCTAGCTGTTAACCAAACGGTCGCGGGTTCGAATCCCGCTAGGGGCAAATGTTTATGTGTTAACATTTTACCTTTGTACCTGAGTCATGGATGTTTTGTATTTATAATATGTATGTATTTACAAAAAAAGTAATCTATGTAGTATATCAACTGTCTGGTATCCATAATACAAGCATTAGTTGCTTACTTTGGAACTAGATGGAACTGTGTGGAATGTGTGAAGATATTTATTTATTTATATATTTATTTATGTTGGTTTGTATATGCTTCAAAAACTCGAAAACTAGGCGACGGATTTACTTTATATTTTTACACAACATTGCATTTAAACAGAGTAATAATCTTTTATATACGTTTTTCCCGAAATTCCAATGGGAAACCGATTAAAAAAATCATAATTTTCATACGTTAACCGTTGTTATGGCAACCGTGAAACGTTGCTGACTGAGCCACAGCGAAACGTGGCAGGGTTTAGCTAGTTATATAAAAAAAAATGTAGATAAAATTATAACGAGCCTACTTAGTTGTTTCTGATGTTTTCACTCGCTTATATTTTAAAACGCAATGTACTAGGGGTGTTCAATAAAAAGTGAGAATGAAATAGATACTCCTTGGTAAGAAAAAAAAAATTGATACCGGCAGGCAAAGCCTAAACATTATTTTGTTATAATGACAATTAAAACAGTTTTCGATTTTCATTTGTATTTTAAAAATTGTAGCACATTTCGGAACGTGTTCTCGAAAATGGAGAAAATTGAATTTCGCGCTGTAATTAAATATCTCTACTTATTTTTTTTTACTACGGAGCAAGTAAATCTAGACTTGCAAGGACTTGCAAGGGTTCATGCTCCTCCATAATCTACAGTTGCTCGTTGGT
The DNA here is from genome assembly GCA_936446665.2 of Synanthedon andrenaeformis. Classification (NCBI taxonomy): domain Eukaryota; kingdom Metazoa; phylum Arthropoda; class Insecta; order Lepidoptera; family Sesiidae; genus Synanthedon; species Synanthedon andrenaeformis. The sequence continues at coordinate 1,313,685 of OW387798.2, forward strand.
GTGCTGAGTTTAAGCGAGGAAGATCTTCCACCAACGATGACCCACGCTCGGGGCGCCCTGCGACAACAGTAACCGAACAAATTATAAACAAGTTGGAAAAATTGTTTTGACGAATCGTCGTGTTACAGTTAGTTTTATAGTTGAAGAAATGAAGATTTCGATAGGGAGTGTCATGCACAACCATAATATTATGCACAACCACCTGGGCATGAAAAAAGTGTCCGCGTTCTGGGACGCGCAGAAACAACCAGACTAAGGATTTCGCAAAGCTGTTTGGATTTGTTGCAACAAGATTCTGATCGATTTTTGTCTCGATACATAAACATGGCTTCATCATTATGACCTGGAAAAGAAACAGCAGTCCATGACTTGAAAGAGACCGTCATATCCAACTCCTAAGTAATTTAAGGCAACTCCATCCGCCGGTAAGATCATGGGCTCTCTTTTCTGGGACAGCCAAGGGGTGGTAATGATCGAATACCTCAATCATGGACCCCCTATTACGGGAAATTTATATGCAGGACAAATGCGCAACGAAATACGCGAGAAACGGCGTGGCAAACTGACTAAAGTTGTTTTGTTTCACCAAAATAACGCACAAAAACAAAAACGATAGAATTTATAATTTCATTTTAAACTAGAAAATCTAAATTTAGACAATTTAATTTCTCTCATGTTGTATCCCCTTTTCCACTTAAACTAGATGTGAGAAAGGAAAAATATAGAAAAGTTTAAAGTTGCACAGTTTCAACCGAAACACTTTCCGTCTCCCTGTATACGAGTAAGTTATACAATGTTAAGCGGATCTACGGACGCAAACTTGAACTTAAGTGTTCATAACTTCAACAGTAACATGTTTACATAATTTACAGTAAAATATTGCAAGCCTTAAATCAGACACATATTTTGCCTTACAAAAGTGGATGCGATATTATAATAGTATGAAAGAGTCATATGTGGTGTGTTTATTAAATTAAATTAAATTAAACTAAATTAAATTGTAATGCAATGTAATTGTATTTAATGTAATGCATTACATTGAATTACACTGCATTTACCCCAACTTTTTACCACCGCACTGCAAACCACAGATGACATGAAAAATACTTGCATGAAATATTCAAGAGATATTAATTAATTTAGGCGGTATCAATGAAAATCACAATAAAAACTATTTTTAATTTATAAATAAAAATAATGAATATAATGTTTGCCATAAATAGCTCGGCTATATTTATTTATTTGACATGTCAAAATAATAATCGGATGTAAACACGTCTTAACTCTTGTTAATCCCCAATGAATCTTAACTAATATTATAAATGTGAAAGGAAAGTTTGTTTGTTACACTTTTACGCCTTAACTACTCAACCAATCATTGCATACTTAACACCTTGTCTGGGGTAAAGAACAGGGATACCTTTTATCCGGACAAAAATATATGAGCAATAAAGATTATCTAAAAAAGATGTCAGGTCGAAGTCGCGTACAAAAGCTAGTATAGACATAAAACTGTGACATAGCGTTTGAAGTCTTTCTCTCATTGGTATTTAAGTAGTAGGTGTCAAACCTTAAACCCCATAAAAGTCAAGATTGTACGTCATTTCATGGACGGTTTTATTAACCCACTTGTTAAAGGGCCGACAACGGTGGCCTTATAAATAAGTAATGCATCGGATCGATATCGGTGTGAAGCCACCCTAATAATAGCTCGAAATGATACGAACTATAAATAAATTTTACCGCGATTTACAATTCATCTGTTATCTTTTAATCATCTGTTATCGAATGAAACTTTTTAATACTTAATATCATATTGACAATGTGTTTAAACTACATATACTTAGTATTGTGTGGAAAAAAGGTGAAATAAGCTTTGTAATAAGATTTTTTTTTTGATATTACCGTAAGAAAAAAATATATTTTCTTTGCTAGATAATGCCGCATAATTTTTTATCTAAAGGGTTTTTCAATTGGCGCGGGTAGATTTTGGCGGCCCGTGGCGGCCATTTTGTTTTGGTGACAATTGTCAAATCTTTTGCTTATTATTCAGTTACTTATGCCAAATCACCATGGCAGGTTACACGATTGAACAGCGCGTACAAATGATAAAACTTTATTATCAAAATGAGTGTTCGTTAGTGCAAACGTTGCGTGCATTGCGCCCATTTTACGGTAGACGTGGTGGCCCTTCACAGTCGACTCTTCAGCGTTTGGTGGCAAAATTTGAAACAACCGGTTCGTTAATCGATCAACCCACACCTGTACGTTCAAGAAACGCAAGATCAGCCGAGAACATCGCGGCGGTCCGTCAAAGTGTACAGCAGAACCCGAGGCAGTCGATTTCTCGCCGTGCACAAGAACTCGGCCTTTCGCAAACTTCAACTTGGCGAATTTTGCGACGGGACTTTGGGTTACACCCGTATAAGATTCAACTGACCCAGGAGCTCAAAGTTCATGACCATAGACAACTTCGTTTGTTCGCTGTCTGGGCATCGAATCGTTTGGAAGAGGATCCCAATTTCGGGCGAAAAATCATCTTTAGCGACGAGGCGCATTTTTGGATGAATGGCTTTGTTAACAAACAAAATTGCCGTATATGGGACGACACAAACCCACACGAGGTTCACCAGGTGGTAATGCATCCTCAAAAAGTTACGGTTTGGTGTGGATTTTGGGCCGGCGGCGTCATTGGTCCGTATTTTTTCGAAAACGACGTTGGTGAGGCGGTCACTGTCAACGGCGAGCGCTACAGAACGATGATAACCAATTTTTTATGCCCCACATTGAACCATATGGACCTAGACGACATGTGGTTCCAGCAGGATGGCGCTACGTGCCACACAGCGGACGCCACGATTGACATTCTGCATGAGCGATTTGAGACTAAGGTTATCTCTCGCAAGGGTGATGTGAATTGGCCACCAAGGTCATGCGATTTAACCCCGCTAGACTTTTTCTTGTGGGGTTTTTTGAAGTCGCAGGTCTATGCAAATAAACCACAATCCACCGATGCCCTGAAGGCGAACATAACACATGCCATCGCTCAAATTCAGGCGGATCTATGCGGAAGAGTCATTGAAAATTGGACCACTCGGATCCGTGCCACTGTGAGAAGCCGAGGCGGGCATTTGAATGATGTCATCTTCCATACTTAATGGCATATATGGGCCTTTTAAATAAATAAAAAAATTTGTTGATACCTCATACGCAGCTTGTTTAATTTCGTTTCAAAATCTACCCGCCCTTATTGAAAAACCCTTTATATTTTTAGATGAACCCTCGGGTACCTAACATAAAATCTATGTAACAATATAACGATTGAAAATATTAAATTTAAGTTAAAGCAATATTTTTAAAATTCTAATTAATGGTATATATATAGTTAGATTTTAATAATAATTACAAATGATAACACGAGATTAAACCTCAGTGGTTTTTAGTTATTAGTATCATTTTACATGTATTTTATATTAGCCTTAAAATTGTTAAAATTATAAATGAATGAAAAAAACTTCAGGGCCTTATATCATGTATCTATCCTTTATTATAATCCAGGTAATAAACTATATGTGTGCCAAATTTCATATAAATCTGTTCAGCCGTTTTTGCGTTTGTATGGACGAACAAACATACAAACTTTCACATTTATTTTTGGAAGTAAAGGAAGTCGTAAGAAATATACGATAGTAAGGGCTGTAGGAATGGTTAAGGAGTCATTAGTTCTACATTTGAGGCCTTAAAATACGCATTAGCGAAATGTGAGGACGTGATGGTTGTCATGGTGAAATACGACCTCGCTGCGAGTACGCCATTCGTAAACTTTTTTATAACACTGGATATTCAGGTGTAGATGAAACCAGGAAAGCCACTTGTTTGATATTCAAGGATTATTTCATGAGTGCTTCAATTTCTCTTGACTTTCTTCGCCAAATCTTAAAGAAGGAAGACCCACTGCCGACTAGCTTTTTCTTTCAAATTTCAACCAATACACCTCAGCAATACACATAGGTTCTGTCAACTGTCACAATCCTAATATAATATTATAAATGCGAAAGTTTGTATGTTTGGATGTATGTTACTCAATCAAGCAAAAACAGCTGAACAGATTTGGATGAAATTGGGTGTTTTTAAAATAATTTTTCCAATAAGAAAGTACCAGGGTATCAGACACGCATATAGCGCAACTGGAGGTCGTAGATTTCGTCGCGTGGCCCAGTTTATCTCACACGAGACCACCGAAGTCGGGCGGGAGTTGAATCCCTCCGGTCGAGCCTGAATTATTGCCATCTCGCGTTTTAATGCTGACACAATTTCTGCTTGAGTTGTGGGGCCCTAGTAATATATCAACTTAATAAGATCTAGGATTCAGAAAAAAACATATCAAAAATAACGCTTGATGTCGACTACCTTTATTTTTAGATAACAGATCCCTATTGGAATATTTAGCCTATGTCCATCCAGAAATTCTAATCTAAGTATTGGTGAAAGAACTTTTTAAATCGGATGAGTAATTTTTCTAAGATTACCTTCTACATACAAACGAATTTTGCCTCTATAATGCCTCTATAGTATAGATTTACCGTCATCAACACAACAGAAACACCAGCGTTGGTTGAACACTGCCTACATGTATGTACATTGCTAGAATTTGTTTATATATAGACTAGCGACCTGCTCCCGGCTTCGGATGGGTGCATATTTTTCTGCAAATTACATAAAAAAAACCTTCCTCGTTTAACGCTCTTTCCATTAGTGAAAAGTACAGTTTAAAAAATCTAAGCGTGTATGCAGAGGGACAGACGAGGGAAAGCGACTTTATTTTATACTATGTAAAGATAAAGATAATCTAACTAAATAAATAAACCTAATACAGTTGAGACCACAGTATGTTCTATTTGGAACAACCACTGCTAGCCCCGGTGACTACCAAATGCAAGAAGTTTATGTAATTTGTTGAAGTGTTTTTGAATTTTTAAAGAGAGCCGAGTCGTTTATCGAGTTTGCTTTATGGCCAAACAGTAAATAATGCAAGAAACACGCAAACTGACCGTGTTTACCACCTGACGTTGAAATACTCGTATTTTTTTAAAGAATTTTTGTACATCGCCCATAATTGTCAAGGATCCTAGTGTCAAAGTTATTAAACACTGCTGGCCAGGAAAAATAAAATAAAATAAAATAAAATACTTTTATACAATCAACAGCCTTTGTAGATTAAATAAATAAATTAAATCTTTATTTGCTCCTATAACACATGTTTATAGGATTTTTTTATTGTCGTAAATTAAAGAAAGCTTACTTAAAAACTCGAAAGAATCATGCGATTCTCTTAGTACATAGAAAATGTATACAATATCGATTAAGTTTCAACAAAAATAGTTCACAAAATGCATGGAGCCACGATAAACTCGTTACGACTGACCCCCGTTGGACAGATTCCGTGCAAAACGCTATTTCCATCACGAACGTGGTTTTTGCTTCTTTTCTCACAGTATATACAACTTGCAGTTTGGATTCTGTTCTTCGTCTTCTTAAAGTTACTTCTCTACGACGGTTAGCGACCTACATGACTGCCTTAACCTTGGAAGCAGCTACATGCTAACTACAGCTAGCAGTGCTAATACTAAGTCACTCTCTTAAATTCTTCAACCAGGGTGTATTGCCTGGTTGGAGATTTCTCCTGCCTCTGCTACGTTATCCCTGAAAACTGTTATCTAACTTCTTATTGGGTACATTTTATTTTGCAGCAATGACGTTTTAGTTAAGTGAATCGCAAGGTCGCAGTCGGTTGCGATCGCTAAGATGCGAAGTGCATCTTAAAAATCAACCATGTTTTTTTAAGTTATCCTATTTGTAATGTTTTAAAGTTTTATTTAAGAAATAAATAATAAAAAACTGATTCAATATTAAAAGAACTGGAATTAACATACAACGTAGACACAGGCTACGACTATTGCCGCAGGATACTAGAAAAATGAAAAGGTTAATATTTAAGAACATTAATCACTGTTTATCTATGTTTACTGTGTTTCCGTATGTTAGTTGTGTTCCGAGATAGTTTGCTAATGGTCTTAAATGCATTTACTGCAAAGTTTATAACGATTTAACAAGATTACAGCTGAGTTCCAAGTTTTATTACAATTACGGTGCACCCAAATGTAGATTAGATTACTTATCTCATACAAAGCATAATAAGTTAAGTTTCGTTGGTAGCAGGGCACACTGGGTACTGTGGTCTAAGCTGCAGCTTGACAAATTTTTATTTATGTTGATGTCGACGACATTTTTTATTCTGACGGTTCACTTGGTGGTATAGGGCTACCGTCGCCTATAACATAAGCTATTGATAGCGCGCGAGTTGAATGCAGTCGGGGCCTGAGGTGAATAGCAGGAGCATCTCCCCCCGCCGCGTCTCGCACGCCCGTAGTGTAGTGATGTGCGTGCTGTCCTTGACAACTATCATACGCTTACTGAGTTATTGCGTTAATATTCAAGTTGCAGTCGCGTGTTATTTTTGTTTTGTTGTCCGATCCGATTAATAATGTCTGATCCGAGTCAATCAAGTTCTGTTACAAAAAAACGAGTTTTTATTCGTCGCCAAGCACGGGAAATGGCGAAAAATGTTCCCGAAAAAATGAATGCCCAAAAAACTGGGGCCATGAAGGGTCTTTCACAAGTGGCGCGCAACGTGAATCATCGAAGACCTTTTACATTGTCTTATTTCTAAATTTAAAATGTTAAACTTAAAACAATGTTGAAATTTATCGACATATTGTCATCATTAATTCTAATTGGGTCACAGCACTATCGCATTCCTGAGCTCTGCATTCAACTCGCGCGCTATCAGTACGTAATAGCTGGTTTTGTGAAAGCAATGGCGTTGTTTTGAAAGAAATACGTGTAAATGCCATTTCCATATCCCTTTCCAATCCCTTATCCACAGCAGCACCTGTGGTGTTACTTGTGTTTATAGGCGACGGTAGCCACCTACCATCAAGTCTATCATCAGCCTATCTTAACATAAAAACAAACCATTTAGAATCTACATTAAGTTAAGATAGTCGGCCACCACAGTTAGTACATATTTTTATGATAATTTAAGGTCAAAATTACACGAGTAAACAAAAGTGAAATTTTCATTCGAGAATAACTCTGTTTCTTTACAAATTTTCCAAATTTTTATTACTAAAACATTTCGTTGTGATCAACACAAACAAACAACTAAACTAAACAACAAACAACTACTAAACAACAAATACAACAATTAGTAGCAAATTTACTTAACTAATTTAAACAAAAGGTTTTAATAACTTTTATAATTCAAAAAAATCTGAATATCTCAATCAAATATTGTTTTTCTGAAAGGCCCATGATCTGCGCATAGGTCACTCTCTTTAGCCTCTTTTCGCAGTTGCCGCAGAAATTCCGCCAGATATTATTGTATTGTATGAAAACAACGTTTTGTATCACACTTGCGGTTCGCACCCGTTAGGACGGCGGCCATTTCAACGTCATCCTTTTTCGTACTGGCTCCCCGCCACCGGATTTCCGCTAGTTCTGTGGGTGACATGTGGATACAAGTCGCGGGATTCCGCGTCGGGAATCCTCTGAACTAGCGGTTTCTCACACAGCGGATTCCCGCTCCGCCACCCGCAAGTGCGTTAACGCCCTTATATCGACCACTATTTATGGGACACCTGTAAATATCGTCAAACTATACCTGTCACTACCAAAGTAAGTCATAGTAGGTAAGTCATTAACACTATTTCTGTTCTAATCATGACATTTTCCTGTCCTTTATCCTACTAAGGTTAGCAGAATCTGTAGCATTACTTGTATTAAAATAAGCGACGGAAGCCATCAAGTGGATAGTCATCTTTTAAATTAAAAAAAGGCCAAAAAAAAATTAAAGAGAAAGTAATTAGTGACGCCATAAAATGTCAGTTGAGGGCAAATTGCCAAACAGTCCCCTCGTCACTCTTTGTATAACGGATGATTGTTAGCTAAGCAGAGGAAAAACGTTTAATTATGCAGATATTTTATGATGATGCACCATTCATAATGCATGATATAAAAAAACTTATCAAGCACTTTTGGCACTGTTAAATTTTAAGGGTTTAATTCAAATTCTTCAGAATAAAACATTCTTAAAATATTGGAAAAAATTGCTAGCACATTGGTTGAAGAATGTTATGAAAGATTTTTGCTCTTTCCAAAATTTTCTTTATTAAAAAATAGTTTTTTTTTATTAAAAATATTTTCATATATTGAACATTGTGGTAATATATTATTAGGAAAAGATAAAATCTTGTAGATGCCAACATTTTATGTTTGCTTAAGAATTCATTCCAAGGGTACTTTCAGAGATGGCTATCGTGAACACAAAGAGGCTCATCATGCAAATCAGTTTATATCTGCTTTGTCTCACAGTAATGCATTAGGACAGTAGTAAATAATATAATATTTTTATTGAAAACTAAGAAATACTTACTAAAATATCACTTAAGGATAAAGCATTAGACAATATAGGTATTAGTAATAATGGCCGTATTGCTTCTGACTAGTCGTATTGGAAAATTATGAGGGAAGCCCAAGTCTAGTAGTGGATATCTTATTTCTAAGACAATTAATGCATTAAGTATATTCTATAAAAATATATATATTAGCATTTGGCAACTGCAAGTGATTTTCACATTCATAATTTCATATTCTGAACTCCACGTCCGACTCTAGTACAGAAGACCAAAATAAAATAATAACATATGTGTTTCCTGCCCCAAATTCTATTTCACTACCCTATAGGTCATAGCGTAGTGAAATAGAATTTGGGGCATATGTTAATGGACTAAATGCCCTTCATGACCAGCTCACTTTTCCCAAACATTTGCTGAATGTTTACCAGAACAGATTGAAAAAATGAAAATGAAAAATGTTTATGTTTATGCAAATAAAGAGAGATAAAAAATATATACACGTGTCCGTATGGCTAATTGGCTACATTAATAAGAGATACCAGACCTCATTTTGCCCTATATCTGTGCTGCTTTTTTGAGATTCTATACTGTTATTAATTATTATATGTCCTCCTTTTCCAGGAATCGTATTGAAAGAAGCGCATCTAAGCGTTGGCGGGGCTCTGTGCGGCGTTTGGTCGCCGCCACAATTTGTGAGTTATTAACCTTTATAACACTCATTACTTCAATGTCATCCACTGCCTTTAAATTATAGTAGCTTGGTAATGATGGTAATTTTGACTTTTGGGTAGGCTATGGCATAATATTAGTATTTTTGGAAGGATAAAGAGAGGTTTCTGCACAGATCTTCACGTGATTGTGTGAGACATTCAAACTCTGTTAGATGTCTGCCGCAACAAATTTATCCAACTCGTGGGAGTTGTAGCATATGTAGGTTTATTAATGATAAGGGTAGTGAGGAAATAGAACGAGACTAATAGGGGAATAGGTTTTTAGACCACAAATATTAACAAACTACAAACTTTTCTTACAATTTTCACAAAATTTATTTTAAAGCCAATAGATAGGTATTTAAATTAAACAGTCGTGGATGAGGTCGTCACTTGAGGTCGTCGGACGAGCGAGCAAGTGATCGAATAAAGTGGATTTTTACTGTGGTTTATTCTTCAGAAAATACGTACCGCCCATTCTCTTGGCATCCCATTGGCATTCCTTTGTTTGCTTGGCTTTGTTGCTTGATCTTAGTTTTGTACTGATCTCCATATTTTGGATTGTATCTCTCATGCTCTGTACATACCGGCCCAACGAATGAATTTTATAGTTGATCGTTTGCTCAGCTTCTAAATGTATTGGATAAACCTTCGAAGGGCAACGAGCGTGCGGTAGCCAACGCTGAATATCCTTCGTTGGCGTTCTTTGGACCGGTGTGTTTCCTGTATCAGAGAAATGTCAAGTACTACCCTCTATATAGCTCGCTAAGCGATTTGTACATTTCTCTAAAATTGTTATAGAGGGTCCTTTACTTATTTTTACAGCCATAGTCTTAATATATCTTCATTTCCAGTTAATCTATCGTGCTTCACACACGGTTGTAGCACCGGTTGGGTGTCCGGTGTGTTAGGCAATGAAGCGTTGACCGGAGGTGCTTGGTTGGCAGCACTGCCCTGTCTTGTGGCTTTACCAGCAGCGCCATTCTTTGCCGTACTCGCTGACACCAGAGGACGGAAGGCTGGAGCATTTTGTATATGCATAAGTTTCATTGTAAGCAGCTTTTTACGTTTATACTTTTTTGTTTTCAAGATTATTTTTTATACTAAGATGAACAGACAGACAGGACACCTATTACGTACAGAATGGACTGACGACGTATTAAGGGCCATGGATCGACACTAAATGCAGGCTGCTTATGGCCGGTCCTACTTTAAAATTATTAGGAAGGCCTATGTCAGCAGTGGACGTGTTACGGTTGAGATTAAGATAATAAATTATAAATTGCCCAACCCTGCCAGATAGAATCAGAAATGAAGAGATCCGTAGACAAACGAGTCGCCGATATAACCTAGTAGATTGTATAATAAGTTGCAATGGCAGTTCGACAAGATGGGCTATAGGGCGGCGAGTCGACCTTAATGGAAAATTAAAAGATTGCAGCTGTGAAAGGTCTTACAGTATAGATGAACTAAAATTTGTCCACAGATAAGTTGGTCATTAGCAGCATGGTGCGGTTCACGAGGTGTGTGGGCTGCCAGGGTTGCAGCCGGTGCAGGAGGTGCAGGGGCGTTAGCCTTGGCGCCTCTGTATTGTGCTGAAATTGCGCCGCGTACCAGAGGCCTTGCAGCAATGCCAGCTCTTGCTAGCAGGTGCTGTAATATTGTTACAATATCATTGCTATTTGACATAAATAGTGCCCTTTATGTTTTCTTATAAAAAAAACTTTGTAAACAGGTGAACCTTGCAAAGAAGAACCAGTCGTCATATCCTCTATAATAAACCTTGGCAACACAGGCAATAGATTATAATATTTATAAAAATGTCCATTGTATCACTTTTTCATATAGGTATCCTTTTTCTGAAGAAATTTCTAAGGAAAAAGAGTTTTTGTTACTATTTACATAAATGCAAACAGGAGCCTAGAAGTCAGTGCTGTTAACCAAACCATTAGATGCTGCCACTAAACGACAGGCTGTTTAGTTTTTAACCGTTTAACCCAGTCAACCTGCCATTTTTTTTATCTATAATATAAAAATGAATCCCTAAATGTGTTGCTAAGCGCAAAACTCGAGAACGGCTGGGCCGATTTTAATTCTGTCTTCACTAATGGATAGAGGGATAATCAGGGAAGGTTGTTACGTAAAAAAATGCACCCGGGCGAAGCCGGGAACGAGTCGCTAGTATTATAATAAAAACAGTTAGTCTGTGTGTGTTTTTATATATATATATTTTATGTTCATATATTTACATACCATGCAAAGAGAACAATTTGGATATGCTCCATTAAAATTATTCGAGTCCAATCTGTTATAGGTATTCTGCAGTAAAACTACTTGGATTTTTTGTCCAATTTGTTCTATCGTAGAACAAAATACTAGTTGGACTAACCCAGTTATAATAGTTTGTTGCGAAGTTAGTTGCAGTTGTACATATTAAAATTAGACTAATTAGATATTTTCTCACTATAAAGCAGCATTTTAAGAATGACTATATTTTTTCAGCTGTGGAGTTCTTTTCGCGTATGCAGCTGGTGGCGTGCTGTCTGCCCATGCATTGTCATTGTCGATGGCTGTGCCTCCAACCATACTTCTAGTCTCATTAATCTGGCTTCCAGAAACGCCTTCATTTCTCATTAGCATTGGAAGAATACAGGTAACACTATTTTCTCTATGATTCAAACCAATTTTTAACCCTCGACACCCAAACCATTATAAGAGTGAATTATATTTTTCCGATAAAGTAGATTCACTCACAGTTTCCCAAATCAGGCAAAATTTCAACAATGTCGCTCCTCACATTAAAATAATATCAAAAGACAGTCTGCACCTCCTAAGCTCACCCATCATGGAGGAGGCCATCCCTCTCCTCCTAACTAAATCAACTTCAAAATTCAGCAGTTTTTCGGACCGCCTTGTCAAAATTAGTAGCCATTCCGTCTTATTTATTTTAAAATTCTGTTTGTTTGTTCCAAAATTTACTTACCTGCTTCGCTGCTGCCCCATCTGGAAATTTCCTCATTTGATTCAACCTATTGACAGTCTTATGAAATCCCAAATTGAAAATATCCTTAATATCCACATTAGCGAGCAGGCATGGACCCAAGCCGCTTTACCGATAAGGAACGGCGGTTTGGGAACCCGCAAAATTTCAAGTATTGCTTTGCCGGCATTCCTGTCCTCCATGCACAGCACGTTAGATCTCGCAGGTAAAATACTTAAAGCCCCAGCGGGCATTAACTGTGACATCGCGTGCTTGGATGAGGCCCGAATGTTTGGCTAGCTGGACCGAGCCCAAATCTTCCACCGATACCCCACAGACAAAGGGCCTGGGACACAATAGCCTCTGTAGCCACCCTACAATCACTCATAGATTCATCGACAGGCAGAGACCGGGCCAGGCTACTAGCTGTGTCCAAGCCTGAGTCAGGTCACTGGCTGCATGCCTATCCATCACCCAATACAGGAACCTTCATCGACCCGGACACTACGCATATCTGTCGGTCTCCGCCTGGGAGCTGGGATTTGCACTGGCCACAACTGCGCTTCCTGTGGGGCCCCTGTGGATCGACTTGGCCACCATGGCCTCTCTTGCTCCTCGGGCGCCGGTCGCCTGTCCCGCCACGCCGCCCTCAACGACATCCTTAGAAGGGCGCTCGTCAGTGCCAACGTTCCCGCCGCTCTGGAGCCCCAAATTATACGGGGCGATGGCAAGCGCCCTGACAGGATGTCATTGATACCCTGGAGGGTGGGCCGTGCGCTGGTTTGGGACGCGACCTGTACTGACACCCTAGCGGCTTCCTACCTGCCAGCGACCACAAAACGCGCGGGTGCGGCGGCAGATGCCCGGAAGCTCCTCAAGGTCTCTAAATACAGTTGTCTCGGCGCCCAATATCAGTTCATACCGCCTTGGGGTAAGGGTGCGCTCGGGCTCCACAGGGACCTCTGCAAACGTCTGAGGGAGGCAACAGGTGACCCTCGCGCTGGCAGCTTTCTCGCGCAAAGAATTGCAATTGCAATTCAGCGCGGGAATGCTGCCTGCGTGATGGGGACCCTCCCAAGGGGCCCCCGATTAGATTTTAATTTATAGTAGGTTTTTAAGCTAGGTTTAGTTTTAATTATTTTATTTTAATAATAGTTTTATATTCCTTCAATTGACTGTATTTATATATCAACAGTTAAATTATCGATGTTGTGTAATAGGACGTTGTAGAATTTCATTAAAATGTTACAGACAGATATTGCTCTGGCGCAACATATGTTGGATGAATAAAAAAAAAAAAAAATTATAAGAGGGGTATAAGTTAACCATTATATCACCCAAATGGAGGGACCGATTTTGATCTGTTTTTTTTTTGTTTTGTTTCAAAGTTGACGTTAATTAATGAAAATCTGTTCAGGCGTTTGAAAACCATCAGCTCATTTCCTAGTCGACGAAGGGATCTCTCTAACTTCCACAGGTTCGATTGATATGAAATTTGGTTTACTGTTACTCCGGTGGTATTTCCATGACATATTGTAGTAACCTTGGCCTCATATGCTGCATCATTAAGAAAGTCTGCAGGATACCCAACTCCTCGGCAACTTACAACAGCGTTTTTTTTTCAATGCGTATGAAAAAAATGCGCGGACAAAAGCTAGCGTATAAATAAATCTTTTAATCCAAGGAAGTGTATTTAAAAAAGAAATTAAACGTTTCCCCAAACGATTTTCAGGATGCAGCGCGTGTGATATGCTGGTTTGACGGGTCCGACTTCCGCGAAGATGTGACTGATGTGATAGAGCAACAAGAGGTTCGGATAAGGACTTCAGATTGTTACGGAAACCGCAAGGAAGCTATGAGACGCCATGACTCTGACACCTTCCAGCCGATGCTCAAGAGAAGTAGTGGATTAGATTCCAACTCGGATAAGAAAAATGAACCCTCTGCTTGCAAAGAACTATGTATGTTAAAATCACCAATACTTATACTTGCTACCTTTGCTTTTAAACTATCTACTGTGGGATAATCCTTAACATAAGTACTTATCTGCTGTTCAGTAGGTACAACAAAATGGTAACACCGATTAAAAATCAATTTTAGAGTTGTTTCATTTACAACACAAACACAAACGTGTCACAAACCGGTCACAGCTCAGCATAATGCTGGTTATAAAAACCTGCTATGGTCTTCCGTTAGAACCGATAGTGAGGTCAACACAGCACTCGAAAACAAAATAATATTTATACAAAAAAGAAAATTTTACAATACAAATTAAATCAATTTTCAACAAAATCAAATGCATATTATACATAATACTTAACACAAAATTATTAAATATGAAATTTAAAAAAAAACTAAAATATACATATTCAGACGGCACTTGTGTCGTTCCGCAATTGCTCATCACTTTTTTGATGCTCATAAATAAATTTTTCAATTTATATTTCTAAAATTGTGTCCCTAAAATAGTTATTAGGTACCTAAGTAATCGGACACATGCACATTGCACATACGTTACCTACTCTTTGATTTATGATCGTATTTCGACCATTTGACTAACACTATTAGGTATACCTAGGGCCAGTTTTATAACGATCCGTTAGTTAAATTTTATATCAAATAGACGAAAAAAAGATCTAATAGTATAATATAGTGTATTATAAACAACTGTTCGTTAGTCAACAGTATAATTTGACAGCTAGCGTTTACTGCCTCTTTAGTGACTATGATAAGGTCGGTTTATCTTACGTATCGTTTATTTTGTTATTTATGTAAATAAATGTGTTTGTGACGCGACACTTGACAGTTCTTGACAGACTACAACGAAACCATCGACAATATTCATAAACTTCGGCGTATTTTTACGGACAGCTACCGAATGTTTAATTTCTTTTATAGAACCACCGTCAGTAAACGTTATTGACAGACCGTTAACCGTTCGGTTACTAGCACTGTAACGAACGAGAAAAAGGTATGTCGTTTATAAAACTGGCCCCTAATGTAATGACCAATGTTTATATTTTTATCAGTCCGCAAACGTCGATGCCGGCGTGCCCTATTCACGTGTTGCGCGCTCGTGTGTGTGGCGGCCGGCAGCGGCGCGGGCGCAGTGAACAGCTTCGCAGCCGCCATGTTACGTCACTCTGCGCATGCCGTGCCCACGCTCAACGTCACTGCTTACAATTTTACTATTAACAATGGGTAAATAAAGGCTACCTAAAACTGTCGATAGAATACCTAAACTTTGCACGCTACATTTTCGCAGTGATTTGGGCAGTCCGTCTGTAAGGCAGTAACCACCCCCTTACAGAGGACCACCATGAAATATCAGTATGTGTGCTGTTAGTTAGAGATGGTGGAGCCCATTTTCCTATCCCTTCCTGATCCCTATGCTTAATCCTAGGTAGCAGCGCAGTTGTAGCCTCTATGGCGTTACTTATGTATACTATAGGCGACGGTAGCCACCTACCATCAAGTGTACCGTCAGCCTGACTATCGAGCTTGGTTACTGTCGAGGGTGGTTGCTGCCGCTAGACGGGCTGCCCAAATGACTGAGAAACGCAGTGTGCCTTTTTTATTTTTATTTTTTTATTTTTTGCCACTACATAATTATATGTTTTCTGTTACAAGGACTATTCCGCGAGCCTTGTTCGATACGTCCGAAGCGGGATCGGTATTGTGTGGTGCTGCGTTAGTACTCGGCGCGGCTGTCACAACTGTCACTGTTGACAGACTTGGCAGAAAGGTGATTTTTTTTTTATGAAACCGTCGATAGAATAAAATCTTTGTTGATGTAACTATTGGTAGCAATTAGTGAATGAATTTTTGGAATTTGTTTAGCATTTTTAGATATCACTTATACATTGTTTAAAAATAAACATATAATCCTTTGTAATATTATTGTGCAGAAAGGCGTCAGGCAAGCTGACCACAATATCACCAAGTATAAGAAACATCTTGAGAGGTTCAGGACCTAGCTGGCCGTGAAAAAAATATCAGCTAGCTTACTTGATGAGCCTCATATTATGTAAATTCCCCGCAAATTTGTAATGTGCAGAAACCATGTCACATTAACATCCACGACGTCAACCGCAACTAAAAAATACAGTTAACAAAAAAGTCACAAGTGTATACGTCACCAAAATGGTGACCAGACGCATTATTAATTTCGGCTTTTATTGTGAACAAGTTTGTGGGATGCTCAGCCCTTTTGGAATTTGGTGTGTGGCATTTGTGGCACTATGGATTCACCCTAAGGAGTCTTTTGAGCCGTGAATTCTAGTACAATATATAAATTGTTTTTTATCTTTGAGTAATCAAGATTTAAGGAATCAGGAAGTAAATAATGCCTGCATTAATTTTTACAGGTACTGTTGCTATGGTCTTGTTCAGGCATAGCTTGCTGCCTCGCCATACTAGGCGTTTACTGCGACCCTCGCCTTCACATGTACTCCTGGTACACACGTAGACTATGGCCTTATAATTTACAAGCTAAAGTTGAACTTAACAATACAAGTGTTACAAGTGACAATTTAACAAATAGTGACATGTTTAGTGACACTATTTTTAATAATAGTGAATTAAAGCCCTGGTACAGGATCGGTGGTGACAATGAATCAGTGAGTGAAAACATTCAAGTCGTGTGGTCAGAAAAAGTGAACAGTACTAGAAGTGAAGATGATAAAATTTGGGCCCCTGTATTACTTTTATCAATGGTGCTGTTCTTATACAACATCGGTCTGGGATCTGTGCCTTATGTGCTGGTCTCCGAGTTGTTTTCAATTAACGTAAGTATTAAAAGCAATACTTAACTGTTTGAAATTAAACGCCAGATATTTGAATGCGTTAAGCAGTGTTAGCGTGTGATAGTCCTGGGAAAGGAGGGCTACATTTTAACTATCTACCATTAAGTGCACCGTCAGCCTATCTGACAATGAGTTCTAACATTTTAATGAGTCTTTTATAAGGTGGTGATTACTGCCTTCCTTTCCTTCCGCATCACCTCTCATTCCGGAGTGGTATAGCAACTTCAGCCAAATTTTCCCATAATTACGTTGTATAATTTAACGTTACAGACTCGCAGCCTCGCATCAAGTTTCGTCATATCGTGGATGTGGCTCAGTAACTTCTTGCTGTTACGTTACTATGGGAATATTGCCGTACTGCTCGGATTTCACGGCACCTACTATATCAGCGCCTTCATCACACTTCTGGGAGCGGTGTATACATTCCTCGCAATACCAGAATCGAAGGGCAAATCTCAGGAACAGATTGACGAGGCCCTAGAAGGCCCTCTTTTGCTTTGTAATGAGAAGAAAGGGAAGAATCGCTCCTGATGAAGTTTCTCAAAGATTCTAATGGTGTTTTCTTTGTATTAGTTCAAACGAAGCCTTTACCATTAAGCAAAGGCGTGGCAGTTTTGAAATTCTTAAATTTAACATCCAAAACTGTCAATTTAGCTTAATCAACTTATTTAAATGTACCTAATACAAATCAAGCCAAATACTGTTTTTATTGTAAATAGAGAGAGTTAAGAAAGCTCAAGATTATGTAATACAAAAATAATTATTTACTGACAAATTACTATGACATATAAGTCAATAGTGTAGATAAGATTTTTTATACAGATGCAGTTGTCTATGTATATACTTAGTGTGAGAGAATAATTCAAATAAAAGTTTACAAAGCTTGGCCAAACCTGTAAACTTTAAGTTTGAGTTAAGTCTAAGGCATTTAAGGCTGTTATAGCTTAGTTTAGACTTACCATTTAAACTTAAATTTAGTGCCCTTCATTCTCTGACAACCTAATACTAGTGCATAAATAAATCAATGGTATATATATTTTATATATGTGGAATTATAAAGCTTTAAATGTTGACTAGTTAATAAATAAATCATATGTAATATAAAAGTAAATATTTATGTGAAAATGAAAGAGAAAAAGAATGATTGTATAAATATAAGTAAGTAAATGTTGCTGTTTTTAGATTTTGTGTTAATAACTAAGTCAGGGTTGACGAATGTATGGCACGTGTCATTGAAGGAATGCGTCAAAATCATTTTGTCAAGGATTTGAGGAATATATTAAGCCCCTCAAATTACTAATGCGCAGGAACCTTGTCACATTTAACATCCACGTGACGTCATCCGCAAGTGAAAACTCACCGGCTATTGTTGCTAACGGTACTGAGTGTGTAACGAGATTACGTCACAAATGGCGGCCAGACATTAGCATTTACGGGGCTTTTATATAATTTCATGAAGCGAATTTGTGTTGTTTAATTATTTTTTAATTACTACTTTGTATTAAAATTAAAATTTGGTTAAAATAATAAATATGAATCCAATGTAGGTATCTAAGTTTTGGCCAACTTGACTGATTCGAAGTTTTAATTGAGCAGACTTCAGATAATTGGACTGGTAGCTTAATTCGGTACAATATATAAACGTCTATTTGGATTGTGTCGTTGATTTTCTATATAATCGATTGATAAACCTAATACAGAGTGCTGGCAACATTGCGCATACATAATATATCTTTGAGACGCCGCTGTGTCGTCTACACTTATGTAAGGGCTTACCCTTATACTCATTGACATAAGTTTTCCTCTGGGATACAGGTAACATCAGGTCCATAGCCAACATAAACGAAAATACGAAATAAAACTCGATGATTGTAGTACACGATTGTATATTTCAATAATAATCAACGTTACAATTTAAATATGAACGATTACACGGATGCAAATGGATTTAACTGGAAACGTGATGGGTGTGTTTGTCGCAAAAATAGCTCACCCTGTGTGTGTGTGTGTGTGTCCCCAACGCTCAATCCTGAATCCCGTTCGTGGTCCTTATCCTACAACCGATAGAAAGGCCCCCTAAACCATTGACGAACATAATACTTCCCATTAGATTCGACCAGTAAGTTAACATCGCGGTAGCTAGATCCACGTCTCACCCAAGCGTCCTGCTTGTCGTTTCCGAAGGTAGTTAATAGATGGCGTTCTATGCTAAGAGGAACTCTTAACCTTGCCACTTGCGGCGCCACTATCGGAACTCTACTACATATCTATAAATACATTTTTTCTATTGGAAATTGTGTAGAATAGATACATGTATTTATCAATTCATTATTCTACCACATTTAAAATATCTAATAAAAATGCCAATTTAGTTAAATATCACATAATTATATGCGTTGTCACGTTAAGAGAATGTAATTTTGCATGTTTGTATGTTCCGATGATGAAATAAAAAACGAAACATTCAGATATATTTGTTTTATTTTATAAACGTATAACTAACAATGGAGATTTCAGTATATTAAACATATAATTTTTAACACAAAACATATTTCTTAAATTACTACATAAAATAGATCTTCAACAAAATAATTATGATTAAAACGAGATTATTCCAACACTTTGTGGTTCCATGAAACACTTTTAGTAAATGCATGTGTAATGTAATAAATTTGTCTGTTCAGGAGAAATTTGTAATATTATTTCTACTCTAATTTTTCCAATTTCTCTATATTGTCTATTAGCGACGCGCTGGGCTCTGGCATTCGTTGCTCACTCACGTAACGCAACGGTAGTCTTCTGTAAGGGAGTGGTTACTGCCGCCAGACAGGCTGCCCAGATGACTATTAAACGCAGTGTGCCCTGCTACTATATTATTTTCCAAATCCAACTTTTCAAAGAAACTAAAAAGTTCATCCAAACTGAAATCCTAAGACACAGTTAAGGCAACAGTAACCATTCATCTCGCTGGCTCGTCAAATTTATAATAATGACAAATTTATCCTGTACAACAATTCTCCCAAAACACACTCTTTTTTGGTTTGTCTCTTCTAACAAACATCAAGTTTTGTTAGTAGATCACAGCCTAATATTACCCTGCACGATATCTTCATACAATTTCTGCGTTAACGTCACATATTCGCCGGTTTTTTGATCCATGAAAAACATAGGATCTTCATGTAGCGACGGATTGAAACCTTGTTCTATCAGTTCCTTCTTCTTCAGCTTAAAAGTGGCCGTCAGTGGAGGCTCCGGTAATATCCTTACGAAGAGTGGTCTTGCGTATGTGGGTAACGATGTCTTAACACCAGAGGATAGAGTTGTAAGGTCCAGTTTCTTTTCCGGATCGGCTATGGCAGCCATGCCGGCTTTCCCTTCAATGTTTGGAATCTGTTGGAAAATATCAAGTACCTACTAGTTGTTGCACGCAACTTCATCCGCGTAGCTTTATAAAATAAAGCCTATGTTACTGGCTGATACATTACAAAAATACAAATATACTTTCTTTATAACATTAGTATACCTAGATATACAAGCTATAGAATCTCTGGGTCCATAGGGTCCCAGAACTCTTAATTTTTTTAATATCCTGGTCAAAACGTTTGGTCGACATAACCGGCTGTTATAGAGCTGGCTATGATTGTATATGTGTGTATTGGTGTATCTGTGTATGGCCACGTAGCTTCCAAACAGATGTGCTGATTTTGACACTAGCTATAACTCTTGAATACCATCAGCCTTTCCTAGTTAACAAAGGGATTTTACTAACTTCCAATGTGTGAAATTTCAATACTGTTATTTCAATGGTATTTCCATGGTAACCTTGACCTGATGCTACAGCATCAAGTAGTCTTCGGGACACCCAACTCCTCAGTAACTTACAGCATATATAGCGTGTTTTGGCTCAATAGAAATTATGGCTTGTCATATAAATTAATTTAAAGTAGAAATGAATTTACATACACTGACACCATAAACGACAGCATCCTTTAGTCCTGCCAGTGAGCTGATGACGCCTTCAACTTCCACAGTGGAAACATTTTCTCCACGCCATCTACACAAAAATAAGATGGTCTAATAAAAAAATGTTCCTAGGTATTACATATAATATTTTTGACAAAAATGCGCCATGTGATATGATACGCCAACATATCACAATCTCAATCGCATAATAATAATATGCTATTTGTTTAATATTTTAAAAGTCAAATGCACAATATATTTTCGACTATTGTTAATTGTCGAAAATGAATTCTAATAATAATATTATTAGAATATTATATTATAATAATTATTAATATTGTATTATTAATAATATTATATTATAAAATGTAAGGTTTGTATCTTTGTTTGTATTTAGGAGGTATTTTCGAAACTACTCATATGATTTAAAAAGTATTATTTCACCAGTAGTCAGAATGTGTCACCTGAAAGTGAGTCACAAAATCAATGTGTCACCTGAAAGTGAGTCACAAAATCTATGTGTCACCTGAAAGTGAGTCATAAAATCTATGTGTCACCTGAAAGTGAGTCACTAAGTCAATGTGTCACCTGAAAGTGTCTCCAGTGCGATCTTTAAAGTAAAAATATCCGAAGTGGTCCATAACAAGAATGTCTCCGGTATTGAAGTAACAATCTCCCTCTTCTCTTACGTTGCGGACCATCTTCTTCTCCGATGCTTTCCTATCAGCATAACCAGCAAACGTCAAGATGGCTTTCTTGGCATCTATTTTACCAAGCAGTAAACCTGGAAGCGACCATTATTTTTGATTATTTCGAGAACTTTGAACAGTAAGGTCAACAGACAAGCTGACGGTCCACTTGATGGCAGGTGGCTACCGTCGCCTATAAACATTGACTTATATTACTAGCGTAAGGACCGGGCCAACGGCGCGGCGAAATGGCACCAGTTCGTTGGCCCTAAAATCTCAATTTAGGGCCAACGAACGACAGTCGTCGTAGACTATGTAAAGCGCTTCCTGTGGTGATCATACGAGTTCTAATGTTTTCTAACAGATGGCGCTACTTTTTGTGTATAAGAAATAAATTGTGTAAAATGTTCCGTTGGGCGTATCCTTACTTCAAAATCATTGCCTATAACACAAGCAACGCCACAATTACTATTACTATCTTATCAATCAATCAATCAATCATTTATTTGGAACTTAGTAACATGAGATTACAAAAAACAACAGTAACAGTAAGAAATAAAAAGATACAAGTTACAAAAGGTCCCTACGGAACCCTTAGTTCAAAAAAAAAACACACGGCCATACACCATGGATGATGCCCCTTAAAAATCAAATAAATATAGATAAATTTAAATAAAAATTTTAAAAAAGTTTTTTTTTATTATTGTCTAAAACACAACTGCTTGCATGAAAAATAATATAATTTAAAACAACATAAGAGACGCGTTCGTAACTGAAATTACCTTACCAGTTGCGAGAGAAGATTTTTTTTTTTCGCTATTTGGTAACTAGTTGTGACAAAGGAATTATTATTCCACTATATTTTCTAGTATTGAGATTGTGATTATTACATTTTTTTATAGTAAAATTATAAACATAATTTAAATCTTTCTCTAACCTGGTTCGTGTGGGCCACAACTTATACATCTTCTTGTGCTATCCCTTAATATTTTTCCGGTTATTTCATCACATCTAAAGACAAGAATTATAAAATTGGAATATTTTCTTATTCTATACCTACTAATGTTATAAAGAGAACATATTTGTATTAACTAGCTGTTGCACGCGACTTCGTCCGAAGAACTTTATAAAATATAGTTAAATGTTACTCGCTGATAATATAGCTTTCTATAGGTGAAAGAATTTTTAAAAACGGTCTACTAGTTTTTGAGTTTATTTATTACAAAGGCCCTAGCTAAGAGCAAACATACAGTCGTAAACGCTACGCTCAGGCTACGCTACGGTGGGAGAAAGCTTTGTGATTGGTCAAAATTTTATGTGGGCGTTACAACAACCAATCACCGGGCTTTATTTCTTTCGTTTCGTAAGAACGAAACGAAACGTTTGCATTGGTTTGGTTCTTGGCTAGGGCCCGGACCGATAAGCTACACAGGTGGTGCAAGTGCGCTACCGATTACAATAGGGTTAAGAATAAGGAATTGGGAAGGGATAGGGAAATGAGCTTTGGCATTCCTTACTCAGTCACCGAAACACAACAGCACAAATTCTGTTATTTCACGGCTGTCTTCTGTAAGTAGGTAGTTACTGCCGCCAGACGGGCTGCCCAAATGACAGCGAAACGCAGTATATCCTGCCATTACTAATAGTCAGTCGATTTTATAATTTTATTTTTATTTGATAACTTAATTTACTTTACTTACTTGACTAAAGTTAGAGGATAAATTGACGATACTAATCGACTCAAAAATCCAATAGCTCCTACTTTAGAATCCAGATTTACTGAAATCAAAACACAATTTATTTTTTAATTGTAGACAATAAATAATTTATTTTATAATAAAAACCAATAGAAAAAGATACAATCATTCATATTCATTTGTAAATATTTATAAAATATATATTAGTTACTCATTTACTTAGCTTATATTATTTTATCTTTCGCTTATACTATTATTCTTCTATTTTTTTATACACACTGGCGACTCGTTTTTTATATTTATAATTTTTCTCTTCATTATATACTTGTATACCTTCCTGAGACAGACAAAAATGTAAAATGTACCGTTCTTGTCATTAACGTACTTACCAAGATTACTGTTCCCTTCGGTGGCACCATAGAACTCTATGACCTTTTCAATGTTGAATCTTTCCACGAACTCCTGCCAAATCTGCGGCCTTAATCCGTTGCCAACAATCACCTTCACATTGTGCGATCGGTCGTGAGGACCAGGCGGGACCGCTAATAAGTAGCGACAGATTTCGCCTATGTATTGAGCAGCCTGTGGACAAATACTCAAGCTTCCATCATCATCATTCATTGTGCTAAAGAAGTAAACTAAACGACATAATACACATCTGCCCTGCCTCTGTGAGCCTGGTACACTCAAAACACTTATGTCGCCCTTCGTATACAGTACAATGATGCGTTCCGAGTGTTAATGGGGCTGCCCCGCTTTTGTAGTGTATCTGCAATGTTGCAGAAGCCCGAGTGGCTTCACACAACAATGAGAAAGAGATCTGCTTCCCTGGTAAGCCGGGTACGGGCCAGCCCCAACAAATTTCCTGTGAACCGCTGCTGCTGGTTTTCTACGACTGTGGCAATCCAAAGTAATCCGTTTACATAAGGCTCATATTGCTATTCTTACATATTATACAGGGTGGCAAAATAAGTCGGGCCCTGGAGGGAAACTACCTTAAATCCTTAAGTTGGCTCATTTTACATAAAGGAAACATTCCTTTATTTTTAAAAAGAAACAAAACTTGTTTTTTTTTTTAATTTATTTACACACAAAACAAAAATACAATGGTGGTACACAGTTTAGGTGTACTATAAACTCAATTAGGTTTTTAGCGTACACCTGAGTTGTCCACAATAACAAAAATATAAAACATAAACATTGCTACAAACAAATAAAAGAAGTCGAAAAGCGATTTTGTAAATCTTATTTCGAATAAAATGCTTTGAATTTGAATTTGAAAAAGTATAGATATTTGTAGGTAGATACAATTTTAATACGCTTTGATACAACGAACCTGCTTGTCCCACTCTTACATGCAGCTGACTCATATAAGCGCATCCTTGTTGACAACAAGAATGCACACTATCTACGGGTGTTTTAATTTTACTAAACTTTATCTTAATAAATGATGTATAAATTAGGTATTATATTTTTAATTTCTTAGTATTAGTTATATTATCTTTATATATCTTATATCTTAGTATGAAATTATTTTCACTATAGATATATTATATTATATTAGTTATATTTATTATTATTAATTATATATATAATATACATACATACATATACATACATATACACACACATGCATACACATAAAAATATATAGTTGCGTTATATTACATATTACGGATAAAATATTCTTTTAATTTATATTTAATATTTTTTATGTTTAAATTATTTTTTAAATCTGTTGGCAGATTATTAATAAGGTAAGGTACTAAAAAACCCAATCTGCGTTTGCCATTTAAGTTATTATATTTTGGCAGTTCTAGTTTTTGATATTTGCTGCTGCGTGTATTTATTTTGTTTGGATTAGTTACTTTAGCGTTTTTCAGTTCGTTGTTGAAGTATTCTTCTAATAATAGTGTTAGCTGCATTCAAAGATTTTCTAAAACTCGCTTGGCTCGCCCGGGACTCGAACCAACTATTTTTTATAGCTCGCTATTTTATTATACTAATCGATAGGATTATTATTCAGGATAAAATTTCTCTAACAAACATTTGGTCTTAAAAATAAAATGATCGTAAATTCTAACATTAACTTTATTTTATTATCAATTTGTTACACTTAAATTATTTAACTGATAAATTGTTCGAAATGAGCCCTCTCATTCCGGATACATACATTTAGTCTCTTCAGCAAAGTGTTGTGGTGTACGCCCCTAATAACATTTTCTACAACCCTTAGCTCTTGCACGGTTTCGAACAATTTATCAGTTAAATAATTTAAGTATAACAAATTGATAATAAAATACAGGTAATGTTAGATTTTACGTTCATTTTGATTTTTAAAACCAAATGTTTGTTAGAGAAATTTTATCCTGAATAATAATCCAAGCGATTAGTATAATAAAATAGCGAGTGTTTATTTTTTTAAATTTTAGTTGGTTCGAGTCCCGGGCGAGCCAAGCGAGTTTTAGAAAATCTTTGAATGCAGTTTTGTTTCTTTTAAAAATAAAGGAATGTTTCCTTTATGTAAAATGAGCGAACTTAAGGATTTAAGGTAATTTCTATCCAGGGCCCGACTTATTTTTCCACCTTGTATATTGAAACATCAGAATTTAGTTGTTATTCTGCTAACAAAAGCCACAACATTTTGTGGAACATTAAAAAAGGGCCTACCAGTTTCGTTTAATTACCGTGCATCCATATTTAGTGGCGTCACTCCAATAGTTTGAAGCTGAGAATTTCTTTCTTAGGACAACCGTGCAGCCCAAAATTATAGCTTGTCCTGCTCCGAGGACGCCACCGGCCGTATGGTGCAGAGGTAGCGGGTCGTACAAAACGTCTGAACTGCTCAATCGAGCTGATGTATGCACACCCAATGGTATTAGGAGGTACCTGGGAAAAAATGAACCTATTGAACACCAATAATAATAAATAAGGTATAGTTGTAGAGATGCAGAGGATGATTAAGCGTTTGGAATGTATTATTGATGTCTCTTGGACGCACTGCTAGATTTCTTTATTTTTTTAACATCTTAACTACTTTAGATTATCTGGTATTAACCATCCTGTCTCCAGGAACAGCTACTGTCGCTTATAACACAAGCAATACCAAATGTACTGCAAGTTCGCTCCGACCATAGGCTTTTGGCTTTTGGTACCCCTCACTCACTTACCGACACACAGCTTTAATTTCACGGTGCTATTCTGTAAGGGGGTGGTTACTGCTGCCAGACGGGCTGCCCAAATTATTTTGAAAAGCAGTGTGCCCTGCCACTACTTACTACCTGCTGGAATTTACACGTGAAAAGCCTATTTTAAATTTCTGTCTCTACTCCATAAAAGAGTCAGTTTCACTTCTCTGCGTAACGTGAAGGAATACAACCTACCTTATATTAGTAATAACGGCTGCCTTTGGAAGCCCTGTTGTTCCGCTAGTGTAGATGTATAGCAATGTATCCCTGGGTTTCCTTTCGACAATTTCAGTAAACGGCTCTATTGCCATTTCATTTAATTCAGCAGCTAGAGGTGCTGTATCTTGCAACACTGGTGCATCAATTCTTTCTGGTGAGTTGTATTGAAAAATGGGCAAATCTTGAATCTCGTTTTGAATCTCCTTTACAACTGTAAGAAAGGGATATTATTATAAAATGAATATATACATTATTAATAAAATTCTTTTTACAGGTTTAGGAAATTACGATAATCATGTGAAGTTAATGTTCTTTCATTGTAATTCTGTAAGCCCGTCTGAGACAGTAACCCACCCCGGGTTACTGTCGTCAGACGGGCTACCCTAATAATTGCGAAATGCAGAGTGCCTTGCCACTACTTTACAAATCCAGACCCAGAGCCAACTTTGAAAAGTTCATTTCCAAAGTTGACCCTGCCGGAAATCGAAACCGGGACCCCTAAGACAAATTACTGATCCTATGGGCTCATCAAAGATCTGTTTCGATACCCTTACATGTAAATCTATAAAAATCAACAATAACCAATTACAAGAATATATGTTTTAAGAAACTTCTGTTTTTACTTTTTTTTGCCAATAGCATATAATAGGACTATATGAACAGAAAATTATAGACTCCTTTAGACCGGAATTAGATTTAGAGTTAGATACTCTAAGAGTTTAGATTACACACCTTCAGCCATTTCATCTCCAAAAATCAACGCCTTACATCCAGCGATGTTGAGCGAATGTATCAGTTGGTTGCCTTTCAAATTTGTATTGACCAACGCCGTTATGACTCCAATTTTCGCAAGACCGAGCCAAATAAACACATATTCTGGCTGTGTCTCCATAAGTAGTGCTATTACTTCTCCAGTCTTGAACCCTTGCCGCTTAAAGTACCACGCTATGCGGTCGCTGAATTCATCGCCCTGAAATATATATTTTTGAATGTGTCTTAAACAATTCGCTTAAACGTGATTTTAGATTTTACAAAATTGTTTGTCGTCTTAGACTTAGAATATTTAGAATAAATTGAAGTAGCTTTCCACGTCTGTCTGTCTGTATATCTGCTAACTCGTTCTAAACCACGCAAAGGACTTTAATGCGGTAGAGCCCAAACACGCTTTATCTGTTGTTTGCTGTTTGATTGCTGAGGAGTCTGGTGTCCTGTAGACAACTTGATGTTGCAGCATCAGATCAAGGTTACCTTGTCATGGAAATATCACCTAGGTACTAGTATACCAAAATTTACATCAATCGAACCTGTGGAAGTTAGTGAAATCACTAGGAAATGGGCTGATGCTCCTTGACCACGTCAGCTTTCAAACAAAAAAAAAGATAAAGTCATTCCATCCATTTGGATGCTATACACACACAGGTACACACAGACACATACGTCAAACTTATAACACCCCATTTTTGCGTCGGGCTATAAAAAATTCTGACCTGGCGAAATGTCAAAGAACGATCACCCATCACGAAAGCCTTTTTGTTCGGACTCATCTTAGCAACTTCAGACCATCTAGTCACCACAGTGGTCCCTCGCTTCTCCCACATCCACACTTTAAACATTGTTATGAAAAGGACTCGGACGCCTCTGCGAAATAAAATTAATTAAAAGTTTAATAATAATTAAAATTTCGTAGGCTTGAATTTCGATTTAATAATTTAATTATTAAAATTCAAAGTTTCAAGATCTATAGTAAAGCCAAGGAGACAACGCAAACAATGTAAAAAAAATCCGGACCTTTGCCCTTTCCCCTCACACGAAGCAGCCGTTTCTGTTTTATGGTATAGAAAGCCATCTTGATACCTCTTGAAAGTTCATTTAGATTCTTTGCTTTGTTTCGTTGGCCTTACTTTACAAGTGATCACAGCAGTGACACTACAATTAATCTCGGCTAATTTGCCATTAATTCGGCTAATAATCTATGTGCTTCATGTTTGGATGCCAGATTCTCATTTTTGTCACTGTTTCACTCATTATCTGAAGTGGACATCCTGCACCTGAGTTTATTCCTACGAAGTCTTTATTTTATTTTTGAGAATAAATAAATAAATTTGTATTTTCGTAAATACATATCTAAAGAATCTGAACTCAGATAGCAAAGTATAAAATATGTCCTATCCGGCAAGAGCCATATACAAATATTAAATGTTAGTCATAAATGAATAGGCTATCTCAATCATTTCGTGAAGCAGAAATCGTTTAATTTGTAACAATTCCCCCTAGCAAGTAGCAGAGGATTATGAACGGCCAAGGTCCAACCGACAAATTGTAAGCGACACCTCGCATAGCGTGATCACACAATGCAGTAATAGACTGCGTCCGGCCACTAACACATATTGGACTACGTCATCAATGAACTTGTTGTTTTCCAAACAAGATAACTTCTTAACCTTTGATACACGATTCAAATTCCATTTACATAATTTTAACGAGCGACATTTCTGTTCTCCTATATATTTCAGTCTCTGCCTGCGTCTGTTGGCGACTCCAATGAACCAATCAAAAACCACGCAATGGATTTTGATGCAGTTTTCACTCTCAATTAGATAACTTTTCATGTAAGATGCGTATAATAAAATCTAATTCAGTATTATGTGAAAAAAAAGTCGACAACGCATTTGCAGCAGCTTTGACGTTGCTTGTGTTATGGGCGACGGTAGCCTACCATCAAGTGGACTGACTGAGGCGATTGTTTTCTCTCATAAAACTGAATCATCAGAATCTATACTCTAGTGGGCATTACTAATTCTTTCAAGAGCCAGTTTCCCTATCCCATCCGAATCACTTATCCTTTAACCTACGAAGGTCTACGAGTGGGAGCGTTCGAGCTACAAGCTGCGGGAGTCGCCCGAGCTCGCTACTTGTGGCCGCGTTTTGTCGCTCGCATCGGCCACAGTAGCTGGCTTCTTCCCGGCGGGCGCCCGCGTCCCCACCAACACACGTCAGTCTAGTGTGAAAGAATACACCACTGAATAGAAATTGAATCACAACGAATATAATGGGAGTACATAGGTGACTTAATATAACTCTACCGAACTTTGATTGCTAGAGAAGTGCGCATATATTCATATGTTACATAGGTAGGTACATTTCAACAGTAGATCTATAGTTAGTAAATCAGACATACTACGTCTACATCCTATACCTATGTCTCATTGAGATTAGGGGGGCTCCATCTTTCTACTTATTTAAGTACTAGCTGGTCAACTTCGTACGCATTATATAGTTCGTTTTTTGAAAATCCCACAGGAACCTAACATTTTTCCAGGATAAAAAGTATCCTATAATTTAATCCAGATTTTTGACATCTCTTCATTTTGTTATATATATTAAAATATTTATAATAGGTAACAAAAATAACATCGAAAAATAATAATCATTATAATTTATCAAAAGTTCACCCGACAAAATAACTACTTGTAATAGGTACCTATAGAATTAATATCATTTAGGTTAAGTTAAATATGAGGACGAGGGTCTTGAACTTTTATCAGCAGAACTCTCGTTAATTATAACTTGAAGGTTAGGTACCTATAGCATGGTTTTTTTTTAGCTAATACGAAAGCAAGATAGACAGATAAAATAAAAAGTAAAGACAGAGCGCTGTAGACAGCAGAGTGAGGTGTGTACTGTGTAAATACATGGTTAACGCACGCAAATAAATAAATAAATATCTTCACACATGCCACACAGCACCATCTAGTTCCACATTAAGCAACTAATGCTTAATGCTTTTTTTTATTGTAAACGTACATATTATATATACAAAACATCCATGACTCAAGTACAAAGGTAAAATGTTATCAATCAAATCAAATCAAAATATTTACTCATCAAATAGGTTTCCAAGAAACTTTCTTTTTATATTATATAAATTTTCATTACTTATATATTTTACAAGTTTCCAAATCGTATAGACTTGTTTTTAAAAAATAAATAATATAATACAATATAATTTTATTGTTCAGTCTATACAACGTATTAAATTCTCCAGTGTACTAGACAAATTATTTTTATCGCTACTGCAGACATTGTGTGGCCAACTCAACTGCTGTCAGCACAATCGAAGGTGGTCTGTGAGCTTATACTAGCTTTATAGGTATTATTATTGTAAGGACGAAGATAGGTTACTTAAAGCCCTAGTCAAGAGCAAACGTACAGTCGTAAACGCTACGCTCAGGCTACGCTACGGTGGGAGAAAGCTTTGTGATTGGTCAAAATTTTATGTGGACGTTACAACAACCAATCACCGGGCTTTATTTCTTTCGTTTCGTAAGAACGCAACGAAACGTTTGCATTGGTTTGGTTCTTGGCTAAGGCCCTTGAACTGGCTTGGCTGGGATATCCGCTGAGGAAGTTTAATTCAAAATAACGTTTGCATGCCAACAATGAATATAATGGAATAATTATTTGAAATATGAATAAAGGTGAGGTTCAAGAATTTACATCAAATGTTCAAGTAATTATTTTAATGTAAAATTAATATTCATTCCTTTTCGCTTTATATTGTTTTGAATACATATAATATAAATATATAGGGTAATGTATTTTCTCCCACTTGCTCGGAAATGGCTTCATTATTTAAAAAAAGAATAACACCACTCGATTCTTTTCTGTGCGAACAGGCGGCAATGTCTAAGAGGACAATAATAAAGATTGCTTGACACTTTTAAAGCGCGACCAACTAGATCAGAAGAAAACGACTGCCATTTTGTTTTATTCATACTGTCAATTCTATTCTCAATTAACAAACATTATGAACATTTTAAAAGTTATTGCATAAAAAATTGAGTATATTATTGGAAGAAATGGATTTTCTTGCATGTTTTTGCCTATTGTTTTCTTGCCACTTAGATAAAAGGTTGTAAGCGCCGTGTTGGCTGCGGCGGCGCTTACGCGTTTTGTTCAAAGTCATACTAAACAAATGTGTACAGAATCTACGGGTAGAGGTTCTCTGGGACATAGTGAGTGTTCGGAGTCATATCCATTACGTAGTAACATTTATATCGTTGAAGAAAGTATACTAGGAATTCAGTACTTACATACAGTCCCTGTAGAATGTTTTCTTCCAAATGTACACCCATTGATATCTATTCCCGGTCATTAAATAAGTGGCCAACAGTGCTACAGCGCTTAAAAGCGGAGTTGACCCACGCGACAACCATCCTAATGCAGCGCATGCAGCGCCTATGGACGCTAGAATTGTCCCCTTCTTTTTCTCAGCCTCCTCAAAGCGAACTTCTGTTTTTCCAGCCATCCTGGTACTGCTACTTAATGTTGAGCATTGTTTTACTGCAAAGAAAGTTTAGTTCAAGTAAAAACAGTTTATGAATGAATAGTTAAACATTAAAACTCGAAAAAAAAATTATTCGCTTAGTTTTCGATAACTTTATTTACTAACTTATATTATACTTATAATATATTAAAGTACATAATTTTATCAAACGAAAAAGTAAAGCTGTGACGGATCTCATTTAAATAGTTTATTTTGGAAACAAAAATCCATAATAATCTATAGAAATAGAATCTATAATCTATAGAAATTTCACCCTTTTACGCCAAGTGGCAACTACTTACTTATCACAAGAAGTATTGTAGGTAACTTTCTACAATATTGAATTTTCACGTATCTAACTTGTAACAAAAACCTACTGTCTGTTGGTTAACCATAATATGCATTAAGTTACATTATGAAACGGACATTCAATCCAATGCAATGTGGGTCATTTGTAAACTGCAACACTTTCTTATTTATTTCACTTATGTACAAGTATTCATGGCCTTATTTTCAGGACACTACATTATTTGGAATTGAGTTCATAGTCTAGATTGTCTAGCTAGGTGTACAAAAAAGGTCGAAGTTCCAAAACGCCTGCCGCGACTTTTTAATTTTTATATTAATTACTCAGTAGTTTTTTAGATCATCGTTAACATATAGACAAAACAGACGCAGCGGTGGACTTTGTTTTATAATACCTATTGTAAGGATATTTTATTTAATATTTTTTATTTACTACAACTATCATTAGGTTCATGTTATAATAAAACAATGTAGCTTCCCGCCGCCCGTCTCGTTTGTCCGTCTGTATGTACGCTTAGATCTTTTAAATTACGCAACGGATTTTAATGCGGTTTTCACTAATGGAAAGAGCGTTAAAGGAGACATGTTTGTACCATTTAATATCGCATCAAAGTTAATAGAACAGGTCCATTCCCAGTTAACTTTAGTTAATTGAAGATCGTCATTAATTACGAGGAATATGTTATTATCGATATCGACATTTTTTTTTCGAAATACGTTTCGATATAAAATATATGTGCAAAGAAAGTAGGTACATTATTAAATCACAAAAGGGACCAAACAGACTGTTCGTTTGTAATTCCCTTAGGAATTTCTGAGGTCATTATCTCCTTACTCTAAAACTACATAATATAGGTACATATATCTATACGCCGTATGTACAACATTTATCAGCATTCCTAATTTAAAAACATTAAAATAGCTGGCCATACTGATTATCTTAATATATATATATTAATTAATAGTCTGTGGGTGTCTTATACTACGCATTCAATATAATAATGCCTTCAGGATGTTATTGAGGCTGCCATGCTATTGTAGTGCTTCAGAAATGTTTGCCCAAAATCACACAGATGATTTTTACGCCATAAGACGAAAGAGGGTGGCGTCCCTATGGCACAAGATACGTGGCAGTACCAATAGCATTCTGAAAACAATTATAGATAAGGTAGACTGTCCCATACAATCATTTTGGATGGGACTAAATATGACATAATTATAGCAAAATTAATAAATGAATAGAATATTTTTGCAGCATCAGTGAATTTTAAATACCTATTTTAATTTCGCTTGTAAATATAGTATTATAATAATAATTATTACCTTTTTATTATTATTTAATATAATTTTTATTATAATACATGGATGTAAAATATTATTATTATTATTATTATTTTGTTAATAGATAATATGGATATACTTATCTGAAATAAATTATTATTATTATAATATAATTTCGTGTCACCTTGTTTGTCCGCTATATTTTATAAAGTTACACGATAAGTTAGTACATATATTTATTATATATTATATTAAAAAAGTTAGGTAGTTAACTTATAAAATGTCTAGTAAACACAAAACTTGTCTTAATTATTAATTAACTTGTCTATTACCTTAATTATTAATAGAATACAACATTTAATATTACAGTCAATAAAATTATTTAAAACGTATCTTAAACTTCTTGATTACCTAAGTATTTAACAATCGGATTTTCAGATTGTGTGTGTCAATATTGTTTGCTAGAATTGACAAAAAAAAACATAATTTTCCGCTTATTCCAACTTTACAAATAGGTATCTATAGAAAAGAAATTAAAACATTTGCTACTAATAAGAAAAATACTCACCATAAAATAAAAGTTAATTTGTTTCTTTGTAGACAAAGATTTTTCGTACGGTTAAAGTAATAAACAAAATATAAAATGTTTTTTGTGTCGCGTACGCGTTGTATCTGATCGTCGGCGGACGACCAACTAACTAGTGCTGTGCTATATTTGCATGTAACTACGTATAAAGGTCGATACATTGTAAAAAAACGATAACGTTAAAATAACTATTACGATAACGTTGAAAATTTATACCGTGTAACGGTATAAATTTTCAATTGAGCTTTTGATAACTTAGCAACAATAAAATATTTATATGAACTGGTAAGTTACCATTTAGTTAAGTACATACTCACAATACTCACCAGATTGATTAAATTATCTAATAACTAGGTGTTTAGTTTAGGAACAAACCTACAAACTTTCGCATTTATTACGATTATTACGATGAACTTGATGAAAAGGCTTAAGACGATACAAACGTTACAGCCAACAGACTAAACAAACTCCGTTAACTAAGAAAATTTAATAACTTTATTTTAACTTTTATTTTTTTTGGTTTTTTGATTTTTTTTCAGATATTCAAAAAACAAATATTTTCAAATTTTTATATAACGGATATTGACTAGAAAAAAAAATTATTTTCGAAATAATAAAAATTCTACTTTTTAGTTATACTTAAAACTACATGCGGTTTTTTTACGCACGCACGCGCCCACACACACACACACACACACGCGCACGCGCGCACAGCGAGAGAGAAAGAGAAAGAGAGAGAGAGATATGTTACCTTATTTTAGCAATCTATTCCAATAACTGTTAACATAGTACGTAATTATTTATAAAAACGTTTCACATCACTAAAGCTCCCACTTCCCTTCCACTCGTTTAATCTGTTCGTTGACGGTCATCGGCGTCAGAAAGGCAGAACTGTAAAACATTTTCAAACTTAATTACTATACGATAAGATTGATTTTACAGTGACATTTTTATGTTTTGTGTTACACGACCGGCACAGAAAGCATAAATCGTATAGTCCTTTACATTTTTGCTTCAATTAGCTTGTTATCTTCTTATCTTGTTAGAAATAATTGAATTTTTATTTTATATTGGCCATGAAAATTATTTAAAAGTGTATTATTATCTTAAAGGCTACTCAAGTAGGTACCCATTTAAAAACTTTTTTATATAGGTACCTACCTAAACTCTTTTTAAAATGTTACAAAATTCAAACTAATTAAAAAAAAACAAGTTTAATCTTAGTTCTAAAGTCGTCGTGCAACATACCTGGTTGTTTGATGCAGCTACCCTTTAACATAAATTAGGGAATCTATTAATGTTTTTAGAAATAAATTAAAAATATACTTACTTATAACTAGCGGACCCAGCAGGATAAAAAAAAAAGTTACCCGATTGAAACGCCATCTAGCTATTAAACTGCTACCCAACATAAATAACAAAATATGTAATTATGTTAAATGTTGTGTAAATAAACTAATATATACCACCATCTGTTACAAGCTTGTGGAAATTTACAACCATTTTTCTATTAAAAAAACCGACTGGCGACAGTAACCATCCCCTTACAGAAGACCACCGTGATATAATGTATGTGTGTATGTGTATGTATGTATATATTTATTTGTAATATGTGACTTAGGTAATTGTATAGTTTGATTTTTAATTTTATTTTATTTTATTTTTCTTCTCATTAATTGGCTGTAATGTATGTTTTTGTATTTGTCTGTAAATCTGTGATTTTTGTGATAAGATAAATAAATAAATAAAAATCATAATAATAACAGCAAGCGTGCTGATGTGTTTTCGGTGCAGACCTTTGATAAAGGATACACTAGATTCTGGATTGCTTTACTAAAAGTGGCATAGTAGAATATCACCGCACTCACAGCTTGGGGTGATATTTCAAATTAGTTTCACAAAGTTGTCCTTAAAGGTGAACACGTGTTACTACTTGAACCATTACATATTACTAAATGTTAATTCAAATCAGTCATACAGCATTTACATTATTTATCATTTTATCAGAAATTAACGAGAGAAAGTGATAGCATATATAAAAAAATATATAGTGGACACTTTTTCGCAGTGATTTTATTTGAGACCCTGAATCTAGTGTATCCTTTATCAAAGGTGCAGGCAACTATAGGTACATAATGTACTATCGAAGTATCGAAGCAAAGATGTGCGTCAGGGAATATTATATGCGTACTGTGTAATGTAATAGAGAAGGACGCAGCATAGCAGCTAGCTTTTTTTTTTTTATAAAGAATATCCATGAGCATATTTTATTAATTCCGTCATAGATAGATAACTATACTTTTCGTCTGGTAAGCAGATGGATTAAGGACGACCTCTCTTCGGATCTTATCAATACTAATAATAAATCTATAAGGGTCGGTCATGGAGTAAGTTATTTTGTTTTCAGAGATATCGTGTTTATAGGCTCTATACATGATACTGAAACTAAACTAAATTGACCATTTTTAGAATTGTTTTCTATATGTATGTATGTATGTTCCTCCACAACTCTGAAACGAATTAACTGATTTTCATGAAACTTGGTAGATAAACATTTGGAAGTACGGGACGCAGGATAGGCTACTTAATATTTTTCAACGCGGACGAAGTCGTGGGCACCAGCTAGTACCATAATAATATGTGATAAACGTAACAAATAAAACAAGTTATATTAAGTTTTTTTTTATACTCTTCATTTCACAGCTTATTTCGTTAGTAAATATTACAACTTTTTCTTTTTTTTATCGTTCTATTTATACAGTAGATTCATTTAGTAGTAGGTATCTTAGATCTGTCTTTAATTTTAGAATTTGATTGCAACCAGTCTATTTTGTAGTTTTACTTTTAACTAGTCTCACTTGGCGCTGTATTGGACACTGTTTATATATAACATATTATATTTTTTTACTAAAATAAACGTAGCCTAAATTACTCCTTATAACAACAGCTATCTGCCAGTGAAAGTCTCGTCA
Organism: Synanthedon andrenaeformis; assembly: GCA_936446665.2. NCBI lineage: Eukaryota > Metazoa > Arthropoda > Insecta > Lepidoptera > Sesiidae > Synanthedon > Synanthedon andrenaeformis. The sequence goes on from OW387798.2 coordinate 1,350,884, forward strand.
AAATCGTTCCAGCCGTTTCGGGGATTAGCCGGAAAAAACAGATTTTTTGTACTTTTTTGCCACAAAACAGACTTTTTGTAATTGTTATAAGTACCGTATATACTTTAATACACATTTAGTAAAAAGCAGTTATTTTGACATTACAAACAGACACTAACTTCATTAGTTTAGTATAGATATTCTTAATTTAACTGTAGTAGGTAAATGCTCAATATATAATAATTTTTAAATTATCATTATATCTAGATTTTGGGAGAAAATTAGTTTTAATTTCAAGGACACTTTATCATAAAAATAAAAATAAAATAAAAAAATGTTAAAGCAATATTTGGAAAAAACTCTAAACACATCTATTTTTTAAATATTATCATGTTATAACTTAATATTTTTAAATAATAATATCTAGAAAATAAAATACATATTATTAATTAAAAATATTATTAGTTAGTATATTTATTTTAATGTAAGTACGTAAGCAACTTTTTATTTATCTAATAACAACTTTCAAAAACTTGCTTAATAAATAATTAACATTGAGTTTATCTAAATAAATACATTCAAGGAAAGAAAGTACTTAATTAAATATGCTAGATTATTTGTATTTAATGAGTAAAACATTTATAAGTGAAAAAACACCTTTATAGTTTTTTTATACATTATACTTACATATTAAAATAGAAATAAAGAAATTTTTGTATATACTACATAACATAATATATACACTAGCTGACTCGGCAAACGTTGTTTTGCAAAAAAATTGGGGTGGGCCACCCTTATCACTTAGTAGGGGTATAAAAATAGTTTACGACCTATTTTCAGACCTACCGAATATACACAAAAAAATTATAAAAATCGGTCAAGCCGTTTCGGAGGAATTTAGTTACATATACTGTGACACGAGGATTTTATATATTAGACGTATATGTATATGTATATTTTTGCATATATGTATATATTTTGTTACCATTTTTTAATTAATTGAATTTTTTCTTTTGTGTAGTATACTTATAAATTTTAACATGTCTAACCTTGTAATAGGCTATATATATATAAAAAAAAAAAAAAAATTAATGTAGGTACTTATGAAACGTTACATGCTGTAAGGTTAGCTATTAAATAAATAAATAAATAAAAATACTTAAAAGATATATACAATACGTATTTGCATTACACATTGATATCCGGGTAGCAGAGCAGTTAATCTGCTTTTTTTAATGCTAAGATCGGCAGACAGGCTGACGGTTTATAATGAATACGAATTTTTTGAAAGCCTTAAAATTAAGACCGCACTCTGCGTTTTCTTGGCGTCAATAATGTTTGTATAACGTCGACCGGTAGTCCTTTAGTTTCTGGCTGATAAATGAAACTAAAAATGACTGTTGCTACACAAACAACAGCAAAACCGTAGAACATGGGGCCCAGACCCATTAATGTGACTAGAGGGTTGAATATGAAGAGAATTATAAAGTTGCATAGCCACGCCCATTCGATGACGAGCATTGACATGAAACTTTTTACCTGAAAAATATAATTATTCTATTGTTAAATCTGATAAACTATAGGTTTGCATGCCCTAGATACCTAGATTATATTATAAGCTAGCTGAATTCGGTCACTAGACACTGCTTATATGTATGTATTTAGATTTGTTAATTTTTTCTCAATAGTCTAAGTTATTCCTTATCTACTCCCCTTCGGATGCTATCGTATATGCTTTAAAGAGTTAGTGAGATATTTTCTTCAACTAAAAAATGAACCGATGATCTTCAAACGTTTGAAGAGATCTTCATAAATTATATAATAGCTAAGGACAATTTCAAGCACGTTAGCTTCCAAACAAAACAAAAAAACATCAAAATCGGTCCATCTGTTAGGGAGCTATGATGCCACATAGATGAAACTTACAACATCCTTCTTTTGGCTAAAAAAAAGTAAATCTCTAAAACTATTATTTTTACCTCAGGCAAAAATATTTCAGCGAATAGCACATAAGGCACGGTTCCAGCGCCGGCAGTATACGTTATACAGAACGCATAGATGAAGAGTGCTGTCAGCCAATGTGGACCCCAGTGCAGCTGAAGTTGGGTTCCAATCAGGATACAGCATACAGCAGACGCTAACGAAGCATAGATCATCAGAGGCTGGAATTAAACGAAGCAGTGGTTAGTCGATTAATGGTGTTATTGAAGACGTCATTATTATCATCCGGTAGGCATCCGCCCTAATTTTCCAAAGCCTGAATCCACAATTGACCTCCGCTCCCTATCAGATCGTCTGTATGTCTCTCTGGCGTTTGCCGGTCCGTAGCCTCCATTTGAGAACCTCTGTCAGCTCTCTATGTGTCCTGCCCACAACCACTTACTCACTTACTGATTTGACGAGTTATATGCCTGTGACTTTCGTTCTTGCATGGATATCTTCATTCTTGATTCGATCTCACAGTGAAACCCCATTCATAGCCATAGCTCACTTAGCAACGTTGAGCTTTCTTAGAAAGCCCATAGTTAGAGGTCACGTTTCAGCTCCACTGTAACCACTGGTAGTACACATTGGTCAAAAACTTTTGATTCAAGACACTCTGGAATTCTAGATTAGAAGATGTCTCTAAGATTCCTAAACCCTGCCCATTACTTAATATATGTAAATAAAAAATAAAAAGATGTACCTCTTAATGTGCATTTTGTTAAATTGGGATCTTAAATTATTGTACTCACATTTATTAGGTACAGAAATAAATATTTTTATTTAAGTAACATTTCAAAATCGTCAGAAAACTAACTCTCTAGAACCGGCTAAAGAAGTCTTCAGCACAAACATTTTAGAATTGAAACTCTTCATGATCGTTTCAGGGATAAAAAAGTACTATGCAGTCTGTACTTACACGCCTTCCAAACATATCTATCAAATAAGCAGCGAAAACACCAACGACAACCGAAACCAGGGCGAGGATAATGCAGCTAACCGTTGGCGACAAGTTTGGCACCGCTTCCAGGAACAGAGGCTCAGCGTACACTTGTATAGCCACCAGGCCTTGGAAGATTGAGGCCGTGCATAGAGTCAGAGCTACGAACAACCCTTGCCTCGTTGAGCGGGACTTCCCTGAAAAAGGACACAAGATATGATACTTCCATTACCAAATGTTAATTATATGCGAACTTGAATTATTAGTGATTGAATTGAACGATTTAAAGTCCGCATCAAACAGCTATTGCCACTATTGCGATAACTTCAGAGGTCAATAGTTGTTTGATACACACTCTAAATTCAGATACCATTAGGTATTTGCATTGCTGATTTTTTTTTCTAATTTTATGTTTGAATTAAAAATTTAATCCAACGATGGAGGGAAACTCATGATAAGGGAAACTCATATTAAGTTAATTACAAAAATTAATGTAAAAACTTGATTTAAAAAAAAATCTAAAAACATAAGTACTTCTTGAATAATTAAAATAAAATATCAATTAAGTACTCACTAATAAATTGCCATAATGAGAGTTTTTCTTTACTCTCAATACCAGTCTGTAGTTTTTCTTCTTCTGGCGTTAGATCTGAAATATTTTTTTACATAAAATAATTTTCCGGTAACTTTATCGTCAAAAAGTTTTTATTGTCCATACATTACTTTATTTGAGAAATAAATATAATGTAAAATGGAAACAGTTTTAGTAGTTATTGATGAGCTTTTGTGTTATCAATAAAAGAATTTTGGAAAGAATTATTTATCCAGCTTTTAAATTTTAACTGAATTTAAACTGAAACCAGTTAAAATTTAAAAGCTGCGCTTACGCTGCGTTTACGCTTTCTAGTCAAAACAAACAGTTTTCTCTTAGCATAAACGACTGTAGAAAGCACACTTGGCTCTACCTATACCCACGAATCAATAAATCCAAAAGGAAATAACTAATGAACTATTTGAAATAAAAACAACGTTTCTGTAAAGCATTTTGTAACAAATATACAAGCACATCTCATTCTCTAAGATAAAACAGGCAAGAGATTAGTTGAACAAATACAATGGATGATCAGCGAAATAGCGTCAGTTTATGACTTACTTGATGCCTATCTTTAAGGCATTTTTAATAGCACTTGGAAAAACCGAGTTCTTTAACATGAAATATTGTTATTTTCATTTGTTTACATTCGCATCAAAGGTGAATACTTGGAGAAATACTTTGACGAGCCCGTTGGATGAGTGGTAAGGATGCTTACCTAACGTCTCAGGAGCCCCGGGTTCGATTCCTGGCAGAGTCAATTTTGGAAATGAACTTTTCAAAGTTGGCTCTAGTCTGGATTTGGAAGGTAGTGGCAGGGCACACTGAGTTTCGCAGTCGTTTGGGCAGCCCGTTTGGCGGCAGTAACGAATTTTTTTTTAATGTAAAGGTCGTCAGACATGCTGCCGATCCACTTGATGATAGGTGGCTACAGTCGACTATAACATAAGCAACATCACATGTTCTGTAATTGCTCTGGAGACCATAATAGGATTAAGAAAAATGAATTACGAAGGAATAGGGAAATGGGATCTGACATCCCCTACTCACTCACCAAAACACATCAGCACGGTACTTCACCGTAGTCTTATGTAAAGGGTTAATTACTACCCGCAGACAGATTGCCCAAATAACTAATAAATTAGCCCAAAAAGTCTGACGATCTTTTGAGCATACAATATAGCGACGACATTACCATCGACAAATAATTTGTGTGATAAGCAGTAGTGACCCTTTCAAGAGTTATAACCAATATTATTATTTTTTGGAAATTTGGATTTTTTTTTTTGGAAATGTGAATGCAACTCACCATCCATTTGAGGATTTAAGATTCTTCGCATATTACTTATTTCTTCCAACACCTCTTTAGAATCTGGAGTTGTATTTCTGAAGTACGCTAAGGCCTTTTTTGCTTCCTAAAACGTTATTCTAATGTTAAAACAGTTAAAAATTAGTTATTCTACAGAAGATCATAGTGACATAGCAGGTGTACGATTAAAATTAGAGAATGACTAAAGTAAGGGATACACTTGAAGTAAATTTAAAGAAGCATTCACGTCAATACTTACCTCTTCAGTTCTTTTTCGCAGTAAAAACAGCGGCGACTCCTTCACGAAACCGATTAGGACGAACGCAGCCACCGACAAAGAGAGGCCCACGTACACAAATGCGTTATAACTCAAGTAGCCTCCCAGCAAATAGGAGAGCAGGATTCCTATGTAGTAGAACAGCATGGTTCCGGAAGTCATCATGCCCCTTATGGATTCCTGGCAGAACTCGCTAACGTAAACCGGGACTACCAGGAAGATGTAACCGCTTACGCCGGACAGGAACATGGACACGAGAGCCACCTCCACTCGTTTGCATGTTGTCAACAATGTCCATGCCATCTGTGAAACAGAATTTTTACATAAAGAACCATCTTAATTTTTAAGGTAGCTTATTAGCACCAAAAAAATTTGCTTAAGACAATTAACTTAAGTCTACCTTAGACTAAACAAAATTTTTACCAAAATAAGCGCCCTTCTAATAATTAAAGTGCAATATTGCATAAAAAAAATTTAACTTCTCGGATATAACCGAACAGATTTATAATTAGAAGGTTTTTCTTAAATATTGTGTAAAAAATGAAAAAAGAAATAAAAGTAGCCGATTAAAAATTTAGTACAGAACTTAAGTTAAGTACCCAAAGGTTATAAGGTTTGATACTCACAACATTAATTAACGCAGCACCGATGACACAATATTTTCTGCCAACAATATCCAGTAAGAATCCAGCGGGTGGGGTACTGATGACAGCACCAATTGATGATAAGCTTCCGAACAAAGCTAATTCTGTTTCATCCATGGGCCGATGTAGGGTAGTGTTTGCTGATTCAAACAGTTTCATAGTTGATGAGGGAAACGCAAACATTATTCCCATTATTGCGTTTAAGCAGCATACTAAAAAAAATTGTTGGAGAAGGTAGACCTTAAGTAATCACTTAATTTATTGGTGTGAAGGTTCTTTTTTCTTGTGTTATGGTCGGCAGACAGGCTGTCTCTTCTCTTGATGGTAGATGGCTACCGTCGCCTTTAACACAAATGAGGGATTGAGAAGGGATAGAGAAATAGGTTCAAACACAACAGCAAACGAGCTGTTATTTCACGGTGGTCTTCTGTAAGAGGTTGGGTACTGTCGCCAGACGGTCTGCCCAAATGACTGCGAGACGCAGTGTGCCCTTCCTCTACTATATTCGTATACATTCTTAGTACCATTGGTGGACTAATAAAAAATTAAAAAGAATAAATATCGAAATAACTGATCTGGGATCACTTGTTCCCTCACATTATTAAGTATTCCGTGCCAAAATAGATCTGCCTGTCTCGGAGTTGTTTCTATGTTTCACAGTATATATTTATCAGTTTAAGAAATAGACCGTTTCATCATAGCTATCTTAAATTGTCGTATTAATTGTAAGCAGGTCAAAAATGTTATCAGAGTGATATTCTAAACGCGTAACACAACAGAAAAGCGTGAATGATCCAATACAGTTATTATCTATTCGTGGGAAAATGGAATCTATTGATGCTTTGTATCACTGGAATTAGGTATGATCCACGATAAGCCATCTTATTCCTCTAAATAGCTGAATTCTTCTGCAGATTCTATGCATTTCTTTCTTTTATTTCAAAAGAAAAATGGAAAATTTATTTAAATTAAACAAATTGTTAATTTAAATTAAACACGTATCTGTAGAACCCAATATAACCAAACACACATAAGTACTAGGCATAGACTGTATCGTGAGATAATATAAAATAAAAATGTGTTTATTTTCACAAAATCTACATTTAACTTCATGTGTATTAGGTACACATTATCATTATAATCTCAGCTGCTGCTGGATTGCTGGACATAGGCCTCAACCATGATTTTCCAATAGGACCAGTCAGAAGCAGCCTGGATCTACTGTCGACCCTATCGAGTCGTCTGTCCACCTTGTGGGTGGACGTCCTACGCTGCGCTTGCGCTTCTTGGCCTCCACTCGAGAACCTTCTGACCCCAGCGGCCTAAAGCTTTCCGTACTATGTGTCCTGCCGACTGCCACTTCAACTTACTGATGTCTTATATCTCGCCGGCTTATGTCGATAACTTTCACCTCATTCATGATTTGATCTCGCAGTGTAACCCGAGCTAAGGTGAGGGCTACGCTATAGATCATAGGTGGCCAACCTTTTTGGCAGCTGGGCCAAATTTTTCATAAAGATGATTTTAAACACAAGTTTTAACTAGAATCTAGAAGAAATTCACGGTGTGTTGTACAAAAGAAAAATGTTTTGTTCATGTGATCTAGCTCCGCGGGCCACAAGTTAACATCCGAAGGGCCGCATGTGGCCCGCGGGCCGCGTGTTGGCCACCCATGCTATAGATTGTAAAACTGTGATACACAGGTACCTACACTCATACAATTCACAGACACACACGTCAAATTTAATTATTTATATACATAAAAATTTATCTTAACAATATTTACATTGTCCTACGAGTATTAAACTGGAAAGCAGTTTCTCTACGGGAATAAATTACAATTAATTCTAAATGACTTAAGTACTTAATTAAATTTTAGTAATTTATTTATTCATAATATTTATTAATATTGCTAAATCTGTTTTTGTGCGTCAAAAACAAGAGATAAAACGAGAAATCACTTACCGGTGGCCGCAGAGGTAGCTTGGTAGAAAATACCCATGTTTGTATGTTTTCTTATTGCGATCTTTTCTACTGTCAGAAATTGATTTCAAAGAGAACATTCACCGTCGCCTTTCTAGATTTAACTAAATGGATTTCCCATTGCCTACGCTATCTTAGTAATGACGAGTTAAATAAAATAAACACAACACATATGAGTTTTTAGGATTATATGAAAAACAAACTGACTATAAATTTTGATTACCTACATTGTATAAGGTATATCTATATCTCTATTGAGGAATTTGTGGGTTTTACCGTGTATATAGCTATATTTTTTAAAAGAATTGTGTATAATTAATTAATATTAATTGTTTATTTCCGTATTATATTATATAATTATAATATTAATACTGGCTCTGTTATTTTGTAACCTCGACATTAACCATGAAGCTTGACACCGGTTTGTTTTAATGTTTACTTAGTAGTGGCAGGGCACACTGCGTTTCGCAGTCATTTGGGCAACTCGTCTGGCGGCAGTAACCACCCTCTTACAGGAGACCATCGTGAAATAACAGCACGTTTGCTGTTGTGTTTCGGTGAGTGAATAAAGATATGCCAGAGCCAACACCTCCTTCTTAATGCTACTGTAGTCGTGAGCAACTGTGGAGTTTCTTGTGTTATAGGCGACGGTAGCCACATACAACTATATTAATGTATGTTGTTTAATATATATGTTTTTATATAGACAACTAGAAACCCGCTCCCGGCTTCGGCCAGGAAAAAACCTAATTAGGTTTTATTATAGGTATATATGAAAATTTATTTAACTGATAGTGAAAACCGCATTTAAATCCGTTGGGTAGTTTAAAAGATTTAAGTGTACATACAGAGGGACAGACGGCGGGGAGCTACTTTGTTTTTACTAATTAAAGAAGAAGATACGAAACTGTAGGTAAAGTCGGGGTACGAAAACCTTCGCCAGTATTCAAACTCATTAATTTATCAACTCTTTGTACCTTTTGAAACTAAGGCAATAAGAAGACAACTGTCAGATGTTTGAAATGAAATTTTGGCATGTGCAAGCAATTGTAGGCTTTAACCTTTTCTTACCCCCGACTGTACCCGATAGTTTTTTTTAAGCTTTTACGCCTCAACGCTTAATTATAAGCTACAATCATGTCAATCAAGCACTGTCATCATATAAACTAATAAAGCCGGCTTAGAACAAAAAAATAAAAATTATATGATATCTACGATTAAAACTGATGATTAGAAGATCAAAAATATAGCCATATCTAACTCAAATTTTTACTTAGGTGTTTAAGGCGCATATTTATGCTAAACTGCAAAATTTCTGAATTTTTTTTTATCTCATGTGCAATATAGTCAAGAAAATAAATTATAGTTAATTTTTCTTTCATTTTTGTTACTTTTATCAGAAAAAAAAATCTAATATCATATTTTTTGCAAGAAATCTCCTTCAACTTCTAAGTCCCTCAATTTAATTTAATTATTTTCTCACAACATTAACGTTAACACGAAAATAGTGTCGCGCCCACGAAGTTCTTGAAACTTTTGTGGTCTTTAAATCGGTAAGTTCCCATTCGCGACCACCATGTTCGTCGCCAGTGGTGGCAAATGGGATTTTTCTCCCAGTTGCCACCACTACAACCACCAGTGGTGGTAATGGGGAACGAGTCCACAATTATATGTATGAGGTACACTACCGTTAATTTATTTACACTTAAGTTACATTATAGCGCACCAACGCAAGTAATGCACCGCGAAAGACTGCAATAATATTTATTTGTGTCAATGATCGCCTGTAGTTAGTGTTTAAATTTTTGCCCAGGAACCCTGATTAAAGAGTAGTTTAGATTGTTCTTCGAATAACCATAATATCCTACCGTTTAATAAAAGTCTCGTCAAAATCGGTTTAACCTTTCGGAGCATAGAGATTGAGATTCGACATGTGGAATAGATGACTGTGTATTTTATTAAATATAAAAATTTTATATTTATAATTTACTAGCGACCCGCTTGCATGGGTGCAAGTATATATAAAAATCTTCCTCGTTTAACGTTAAAATCCGTTGCGTAGAAAGATCTAAGGTTACATACAAAGGGACAGAAGGCGGGAAGCGACTTTATTTTATAATATGTAAAGACTAGCGGTCCGCCTCCGACTACACACGGATACTTTTTTTTTTCCTGAATATTGTGTACACAAACCTTCGTCATTGATTGTTCTTTCCATTATTGAAAACGGTATCAAAATCCGTAAAGTGTGTAGAAAGGATTTTTCTTTATTTATTGATATGAAAGTTCTAGTGAGCCTGAGCACATGGAATCTCTTTAAAGTTATGAACATTTTAAAGATTTATTTAAACCATTGGCTATATTAAAATTAATATATAAATTATTATTTTTTCTGTTTTCACAGAACATCCTACACCTGACCTACATATAATTGTAGCAATGAACCTTATAAAAATAACTGTAAATTAATAAGTAAATACATCAATAACATGTGTGATAAGGCATTACCATTATATAACCATATCACAACATTACATTATTCACTCATATTAGCCATTATAGAAGTAAACAACTATACAAATGTTGAAGAAATACAGCAATAAGTATTTATTGCTTTAGAAACGACAGGTAGAATCAAAAACTGTAGCAATTATAATAATTGTCGTTTACTACATATACAGGGTGTCCCAGAAATCAACGCCAAGCTGGTATGGGGCGATAGGCTAGGTTATGACAGCTCTGGGATTTTGTTTTTTCTCAACTATTATAGTACAATATGTCTCCTTAGTGGGACAATAAATAATAGGTGTGTGGGGTTGAAAAATGGCAAGCTAGGTAGGTGGACCTGTGTCACATCCTGGAAAACATAAGAAATAAAATTCAGATCACTTGGTTAAGAAATAATACACCCTGGATAACATTGTTGGGTACTGTGATCACAAATTCAAATGTATCTTTTATTTCTTAAACACGCGAATTTTGCTTGTTTTTCTTTCCAGAGCTGATATAACCTATCCTATCGCCCCGTACCCGCTTGGCGTTGATTTCTGGAACAACCTGTATATGCTTGTTATATGAAAATACTCCTAATATCTCGTATTGTCGGCTGGTTTTTCTATCGTAATATCTAAGAATCAAACAACTTGCGAGCCCATCACTTGCCACCCCATTTCCTACTGGAATCTACCAAGCATGAAAAAGAATTTAAAACATAATATTTACATAAACATACAAAGATTTTAAAAGTTACATGTTTACAATCCAGTGTTTATCGTCACAAATCTGTGCAATCCTCTAGTAAGATTATGTTACGCGCGTTGTTTCTTTATTAGCGTGTAATAAAGTTATTTATAGAAAGATTTTAGATGTAAATTAAGCAAAAAAAATAATGTAAGTGCCTTCAAAGAAACTCTTCACAATAATTTATTAAATAAATTCATTTTCACAAACACATGTCAACAAGATTTCCTTTAAAATCCGTTGCTTAGTTTAAAAGATCTAACATACATACAGAGGGACATACGCGATTTTATACTATACAAAGATATTATCTATTAACAATACATATATATTATGCATATGACCGACAAATGTATATTGGCCTATATGCTAAATAAATTGAGTTTATATTTCAGAAGTGTCCAAAACAATAATCATTTTTAAATCTTTGGTATCCTTTAATTTTGTTCCATATCCCTAGTACATCAAGCAAGCAAAGACAATTTAATAAAAAACACAAGAAAAAAAAACACAATTTATTTTGATTTTATTTTTTTATTAAATACATTATTTGTACTAGAATAAAACTAATTTCTTGTGACGTCTGCGCTGTTACAGAGTATCTGCCAAAATATTATCCAAATGGGCAGAATCGTTGAGGCCAACAAATTGAACAGCCAATTGCCATAGATCTGAAAAGATTAAATTTAATATATACTAAAAAATAAGAATAAATCATCTGTTTGTAATGTCAACATATTTTCTTTTTCGAAATACGGTATTATACGGCAACTGATAATTTTTTTTTTGTATATGTGTATTATTTATAATGTCAGAATGTTTGACCAGGAGATCATGACAGCCGTAGCGAACTCAACTCACCATGGAATCAACTATTGAGAACATGACGGCTTGAATGGCGGCGTCGCGTCCTCTGCGGAACATCTCCGGCCAACTGTCCTCTGGAAACTCGAACGCGCTGTACGCTATGAGGCACAGAGTCACCAACAGCAGCGGATGAACGAATATACAAAACGCCCTTCTCAAATAGTAGCCACTGAAAAACAAAATTACCGTCAATGGGGATTCCCCTAATATGGGCTTGTTATTCCACCTGGCTACAATATGAGCTTCTTCGAGCGAGCGGTTGCTTGTGTCCTTTGGCGACGGTACCATCAAGTGGACCGTTAGCCTGTCTGCCGGTCCACTTATATCCTTGATAATATAAAAAATATGAGTGGCGGTAAATAAAATGGCGGTTGTCTTCTTCTGATCTAGTTGTACGCGCTTTAAAACTGTTCATCAATCTCTATTATTGGTGTATTACAATCTTTTTCTAAAATATTGAAGCCATTTTCCCAGCATGTGTGAGAAAAACTTATTAATTTAAACTATCACTGTCTCCTTCCCACATTAATTTTATAGAAATTCCAGGCAATTGAGTCAAATACTTACAAAGTCCTTCCCTTTTTGGAACTAACTCCGGCTATGAGCGCCAACGGCGTGTAGACAACGGCCAATGTCAATCCCAACGCGAAGTTATGCATGCCGACGCACAGACAGACAGTGGACAGTTCTACGAGCAACATTATGTTGACCAGAGACAACTCCTCGTAGGTGATGGGCCCGGATCGCATGACGCGCAGCAGGTGGGGACTGACAGCCATCAAAACCAGAGAGATGATAGAGAGGCCGTTGAAAATTGACAATTCTGAGCGCAAGTGAGTGTCCCTGGTTAAGCCTGCAAAGGAAAATACATTTGAATAAAATAGCGGATTAAAAATTGTTATGTTAAATTATATACAGGAGGTTTACTATTGTATACTTTCATAGTGGAGTCGGTGAAAGAATGCGATCCTGACGTCTGTCAGTTGGTCATGACTAGTGATGGGAAATAATTAACACTGTTATAACACTGATAAAAAACGCAGACGCTTTCGACGTAGACGCTTGTGTATCATCTGTCCAAGAACGGGAAAGCGTGTGATTGGCGTTTAACCATGTCTCGTCAATGAATACGACGTTATCCCAGTTATCGATCTTTTTCGCTTCCCTTAAAAAAGTTATTCGTTTTAAAATTATATCATAACATTCTAAAAGAACTTTTCTTTTGTCTGTTTTTTTATATTGAAAACCAATATCTTTTAAAATTATGGATAAATTGGTTTTACCTCCCTTAAACAAATCAGCTGCTTTCAAAGATGCCAAAAGCTTGGTCCTATTAATGTATTCATTCCTCGAATAATAACCATATATATGATTCCTTATTGCATCGGCGTCAAAGGTATCAATATCTGTCACAGTTTTTGTTCTGCGTTTCTTCTTCGGTGTTCGTAAAAGATTTTCTTCCATACCAGTTGAGCCGAACTTTTCTTTATTAATATTTGATATTGTTCGTTTACTAACTCCAAGCGCTTGAGAAACGCGATCTTGTACCCGTTCGACAGGTATCAAGGGTCTACCATTTTGTCTTTCACGCTCAAAGTAATCTTGAAGCTTGACGATTAGCTCACGGGTTTCACTTTTCAATGTTTGTCCACGTTTCGGCATTATTATGCACCAAGCAAGGTACAACAAAACACAATCAAAGTCCAATTTAGCGCCAATGTCAGTATAATAAACAGAAACAGTCAATTAAACGAAAGCCGGGTCACAAGAAAAAACAGAACGGGAAACACAGGAGAACGTGGTCTATGCGCACGAAACGACAACAGACGACTGATTCAGCGTCACAAAATGGCGGCCATGGAGCGCCCATCCATTGTAATATTTTGTAAATTTTGCAACGAGATATGAATTACAAAAGTTTGTTCTAAGAATTTGTTCTATGATTTACATTTGTTTCTAAGAATAACAAAAGACCCTACACTGGACACTTATTTGTTTACTTTAACGATTTTAATAGCCATTGACCATTATGCTGTGCCAGATGTGGATAACTATTCAAATTGTTTACAATACAACTTAGCTGGTCGTTCTAACAGATCTAATTCTCTGAAAATATTAGTTAAATGTAGTCGTTTAATGAGGTATGTCGTAATAAACAATGTCGTAAAAAGCAATGTTTTTGATAAGGCGGTCATATAGCATTCAGCCGGGATCTTTGTTCTAGGTTAATATAACCGGTATGTTGTTCTAAACGATGTCGCCATAAACGGTTTTGACTGTATTAACTTTATTACTATATTCTTTTATTATCAAATTATTCAAAAGAAAAACGCTTTATTGTATAGTATAACGACAAATAAAGTTATTTTTACCTGCTATTTTCGGCACATCACTACAAAAATAAACAGTTGATCTATCCTTGTAACAGGGTAGTATGGTTTTAAAAAAATGTTATTTTCTTATTTATTTAACATTAAATTTAGCACAAAAATATAACATTTATTTTAAGTTCACATAATGATATTTTTTTTAAGATAATTATTTGTTAATATGGCAAATAAACAATTTTTTTTTTACGATTTAAATTCAACGCCACTTCAAAGTTATGTCGTCTGTTCGATCACGACCTGTCAGGAGCGCATTCTTTCGCCGACTCCACTTTAACATTATTATTGTTCTGATGTGAAATTTTATCATCTTCTTCTATACTAATATTATAAAGAGAGAAGGTTTGTATTTTTGTTTGTAATGAATGTACTCAAAAACTATTGGACCGATTTTAAAAATTCTTTCACCTAGGTGAAGCTGGAAGTGGGTCGCTAGTATATATGAAAAACTTACCAATTTGACACAAAAGTAACGGGGAATTCATGACTGCATAACCCAACAAATGTACTAATAAGTAGTTGGCGCCAACATTAACAACACTAATGCTGTTCTCTTCCCTCTTAAGGTATTTCGAATCCTCTTTCTCTTTCGGTTTGATTTCATCATTTGAATCGCTCTTTGGACTGAGCTCCTCGGTTTCCTGATCGCCTGGTACTACAGATCGTTTCGCTTTGTGTTTTCTCTTGTGTTTCTTCGCCTTTTCCTCGTCGTCATCCTGCTGGATGGTCACCCAGAGTGCCAAAGCTCGTATTAATATGGCAACACATAACAGGCAGAGAGCTGGCATATACTGACCTGAAATTAATATATATCACAATATGTAAATTAATAGAGAAAGAATAAAAAATAAAGTTAATCAATACTAATAATAAATCTGTAAGTGTAGGTATTGTATGTATGTTCCTCCATAACTCTTAAACGAATTAACTGATTTTCATGAAACTTGGTAGATAAACATTTGGACGTACGGGACACAGGATAGGCTACTTAATATTTTTCAACGCGGACGAAGTCGTGGGCACCAGCTAGTAAAGAATAAAGATAGAACGAAAATCCATATAATATGTGACAGACATGTCCCCACTTGTGGGATGTCATTCTGTTTTAATAAAAATTGAATGGGACGTTAGCCTACTGTGAATCATTGTTGAATTAAGCAAATTAGCAAGTATGACGACACGTTTGGTCTAGTGGCTAGTAACCCTAGCTGTTAACCAAACGGTCGCGGGTTCGAATCCCGCTAGGGGCAAATGTTTATGTGTTAACATTTACCTTTGTACCTGAGTCGTGGATGTTTGTATTTATAAATGTATGTACATATTTACAAAAAAAATAGTAATCTATGTATTATATCCACTGTCTGGTATCCATAATACAAGCATTATTTGCTTGCTGTGGAACTAGATGGTGCTGTGTGGAATGTGTGAAGATATTTATTTATTTATTATTTATTTGCCGGTCCATACCCTCCCCTAGAGGACTTCCTGTGTGTCTTGCCCACAAACCCTTAAACTTACTAATCCGCCGTCTAATGTCGGTAACTTTCGTTCGTTTACGGATCTCTTCGTTCCCGATTCGATCTCGCAGTGTAACCCCGAGAATGGCTCTCTTCATAGCTCGTTGAGCTTTCTTACAACGCCAATAGTTAGATATATGGGTATAGTAATTACTTTAAAATGATTATGTTAAGTTACGTAAAAATTACTTACCTATAGAAATAAATCTTTGCGTCGACGCCAAGAGGTAAAAGAAATAACTCTGGTGGAATCTCTCGAGAAGATTGTTTAGGGACCGCAGTATGCTCTCTAGAGCGACCCCTAGCTTGTGAAAGTTTGCTGGGGTCAGAGATCCGACCCGCGGGGGTCGACCCGCGGGGTCGTTCTCGTCGCGACCCTCCAGGGTAACTGCTTCTATGCCGAAGCGATGGAACAATCCATGGTTACCATTTGGCACCTGTAAGAGGGGATGTTTAGGCGAATCATTATAAATGTAAGTAATAGTACATTACTGCAGAGTCCGGGAAGTGACGGATTGCCGGACGAAGTGGTTTCAAGGCCGAGCTTTAGCGAGGCCTTGATAAAGAACTGAATCCGGCAATCCTCATTCCGGTCGAGGCTGGTATAGTGCTTTTCTTAATAAATGTGAGGAAATAATCAAACACGTGATACAAAAAAAAAGTATAATATGAAAAAATTATTAAAAAATTAATTTAGGTAGGTACTGAAAAAAAGTCTGCTTTCCCACTTTTTTTATTTTAATGAGTGCAAAGAAAACAGCGCCATACAGCCCAGTCATCAAATGAGCATGCGCTCGCCGCGGCCTACTAGATTTCATCAGGCTGAGCAGCGGTCAGTAACGAATTTTCATACAACATTCTTGACCTAGGCCGAGAAAGAAATGCATGAGCCAAGAATTACAAACTTCGCGGCTTGTTTTTAGTACAAGAATGCCTACATTTCCGAGCATGTTTGAGAAAAAAGAATTAATTACGTTACAATTGTCTCCGGGATCAGCATTTCCCAAAGTGTTATCATATCTTTAAAAAGTTCAATTCCCTCAAATTTAGAAAACCTATCAAACTGTGTGCATATTATGTCTATGTGCCGTTTGTGTTTTGTCTTTATATAATGTTATTTATGTATTCTCTTATATGTCCTTTATCACAAATAAAATATTATTCTATTCTATTCAGAGGTTGGTCCAAAACTTCCAATTGTCCTTTCATAATGTTAGAAAATACAAGAATGGATTGCCTGTTCATGTAAAATGGGTAAAAATAATTAAAATAAAACTTACACCAGTTGCTTGAGATTGGATCATGCTCAACATATTCTTAATACTTGTCAACCAGTCCTCCATTTTGTTACGAGTGCGTATCCATGAGTAACTGGAAATCAATAAATATTCAAAAATAGACCTTATTTGTTAGAACGTATTGTTACCTTTTTAATATAAGTTCGACAGACATGCTGACGGTTCACTTGATGGTAGGTTGTGGCTACAGACACCTATAACACAATCAACAGCACAGGTGCTGCAAATGAGACGGTAGGCGACGGTATCCACCTACCGTCAAATGGAACGTCAGCTTGTCTGCCGACCACAACATAAAAAAAAAATCACAAAAATTTAAATACATAATTAATACAAAAAAATTATCTCCAGACACTCACCTATTTTTATATGAGTGATGTATTCCAGACTTAACACATAGTTTATGCACTAAGTTGACTAGATCCAAATTTGGCAATTGGCCATTAAGACCCTCGACCTTCACTTCTATGTACTCTAAAAACATCCAATTACACATTTTAATTTTTAGGAAGAAAAATTTTCTAAAAAGAAAGTATCAAGCTTAGGGAAGCAATGGTGAACAAAACTAGCCTATTTGTCAGATATATCTTATCTTGTCAATAAAAGTTTGTTAACATATATCATATTACTTTGTATAAACTTACTTATTTTTGGTGTATGAAATTCCAGATTAATGGCCGCCTGGATTGAACCAGACCTGGCCTTCAGTGTTCCAGGATTCAAACACTTGTTGTGGCTCGTCTGGAACAGTCCCAAATCGGCCAGGTCCAAGGAAGGTGTACCAGGCTTCCAGAAACTTCCGAGACTAGTGTGGAATGTTTGAGCTTCGCTTTGGATTCCGTGGTAGGCTTCTAACCAAGCCTGCATCCCTAGTTGCTCGTGTTCCGTTATGAGGAAAATTATGTCTTTTGCCCAATACTTTTGTGCTGGAAAGTTAAAAATATTTATATACTTTCATTATATACAAATTGGAAAACCAAGATAACCTAAACAAAACTTATACAAGACTGGCTGTTGCACGCGACGTCGTCCGCGTAAATTTATAAAATACAGCCTATGTTACTCGCTGATAAGCATTATTAGGTGAAAGAATTTTTAAAATCGGTCCACTGTTTTTGAGTTTATTCGTTAAATTACAAACAGAAATACAATCTTCAATCTTCTCTCTTTAAATATTAATACTATACTTTGTTAATTTAAATAAACAAATAAATAAAAAACTGTACACCCTTACTAATAGTGTATAGAACTTTTATTTAATTAGGATCTTCACTTTTTATTCAAATTCCTCTGTCATAAATTAAAATTGGATATTAAAATTAAAAATTCCTTACAAATATAGATATAACATAATACACTCACGTCTAGCGAACTGTGCAAAGGCCAACATTAATGCGATGCCAGCATTTGTGCTTTTCTGATGAGAGGATGGTGGCCTGTAAGGCGTTGTCACCACTAGAGCCTCAAGAGACGAAGTGCGGGGCGCACGGAGTATACCATACACATTGGTACCTTTGAATACCTGAAAATATCAGTGAAAACTAAATTACTTGCTGCTCGAAATGTGTGTTTTGGATCCCAGTCTGCAGTCCCAGTCCCAATCTGACCTAGGTCATCATCATTATCATCTCAGCCGCAGGATGTCACTTTACAAAAGGTCAGAAGCAGCCTGGATCCATCAATCAAAACTGGGCAGTGCCAAAAAAAGATAACCTCATTGTTCCTAGTTCCAGGCTTTGTAAAACAAATGTATATTGAGCTACAATTAGTTATGAAATAATGCACAGCAATTAACTATAACTAAATTAAAAACATTTATAAAAAAAAATGTAAAAATATTTAGCAATCTTTAAAGATATGCAGGAAGTCTTAATAATTTGTAGTGACAGCAGAAATGTTTTCATAGTGAAGTTCTATACCAACATTGTGTTGTTTAGGCTAAGGTTATCAGATAGACTGACCGTTTACTTAAGGGTAGGTAGCCCTGAGATAGTGGTTAAGGCAAGCACCTTAACCACTCGACCAAGGGACTGGTCAAGTTATATACATTATACAGAAATAATTTAATATGTCAGGTATGTGCAGCTCTGAAATTATAAGAGGTCTGCAATGCAAAACCATCATTAGCACTATGTATATGCAAATATCAGTCCATTAGTTTTTCAAATGTCTTAATAATGCTTAAAGTTTCCTTACCTGTCCGTTTCCCATGGGATAGTTAAGTGTGAAATTGTGAGTATAAACCTCCAAACGTAACTGAGACATCATAGCCACTAACCACGGGACTGGCATTTCATCTGTGTCTTCATATTTCTGAAAAATATTTTTAAATATTTAAAAATAGGTATCTGAATTTAAAAGCTTATGTTATAGGGTCAATGATAGCTTGGTGTGATGATAAACTCACAGTTTGGTAAGTAAACTGCTTATGAGACGGCACACTGAGGTATTAATCTTGTTCACATATTTGAATCTTCCTACTAATAATTCATGTTTGTGTTATAAATAACCTTTATTAGTATTTGGATAAGAATAATTATTATCATGATATGAATATCATCTTTTGATTGTCTAATTTGGATACAAAACAGTTGTAATTTAACTACACTAAGCAACTAAGCAGATATAACAACTTTGGTTATAATGACAAATCGGTTACAATAACTAAATGACAAGGTCCCTGCCGAATCCCTAAAACAAAGTAATATTTTTTATAATGACTATCCATTTATTACAATCAATTTTTGCCAATTTCACTGTGTTAATAGTTAGACATAATAAAGCCTCGCTAATTTTTATGTGGGTAATGCTGAGTGTGGGTAATCAATGGTTTTCACAACTCACTAAAAATAAAGACTTATAAGTACACTTTTGATACCATAAATTATTTTAATTTTCGAAGGTATCTCAATTAAAAAAATAAAAATAAAATACAGCCTATGTAATTTGCTGATAATGTAGCTTTCTATAGGTAAAATAATTTTGAAAACCAGTTAAGTAGTTTTTGAGATTATCCATAACAAACATACGAAAAATCAAATTTTTCTCTTTATAATATTGTAGACAACTTTGCGAAAACTTACTTCAAGTTCCATTTGAAAATCATCATAAAACTTTCTAGCCGCTCCCTCCTGGTTGAAATCATTTGTAACTAAGCCAGGCAATAAAGCATTTTCAGAAAAATATGTATCGTTGTTAAACTCCCGGTTTCCAAGCATCATAAACCACACAAGGGCACCGATATAACACAGAAAACATAATGGATTGTGAATCTTTTTCAACACACGAACCCATTTTACTGAGCCGTACTCGGGATCAGATAATAAACCCATTCTAACCTAACTTAGGTTAATATACAGTACCAGCAAAAAAGAATAAACTACAATCTTTTCAGTTCATTGTTATGGTAAATTTTGAAGAATAAACGATAAAAAAAACCTTGTTATTTGTGTGAAAGAAATTTCAAATCAAAATATTTTATTTTATTGTTGATAGTTTATTTTTAAACTGTCAGCTCAGATAATCAATTATAATAAGCCGATGACGTCTTGTTTTGATTTCATAATTTGACATTTGACATTGACAGTGACAACAATACAGGGTACTATTTAGTATTAATAGTATTCTGTATTTTCAGCCTTGCTTCGAATCTCTCGCTAGAGAGTATACATATTATGTTCCTTGCTTCGAATTTATGAAGGTACCCTAAACCCCCATAATCGAATTGAAGCCTTGTACTACATATTTATACTTACCTATTTGGATTTCCTAAATTTACAAAAACCAAAAAATTAACATCGAAGTAATTCATTGGCTGGACACTTTTATCGCTAAAGTAAAAAAATATTAAAGCAATTACTTGACGGAATGCCCGACGATTACCAGATGGTAGAATTGCGACTGCTCAAAAAATAAAAGATTAAACTACAACTGCTCTCCAAGATATAGGCATCGCCTAGTGTGGGTCCATTGGAAATATTTTTTATACTTTACTTATTCATTCTTCTTCTCTATAATGATATCCCCGATATTGGCGATAACTCTTGAAAAGGCCTGTCAATCACGCGCTACTCTATTCTAAACTAAGATCTGTCTTCTTCCCACTCCTCTTCGCCCTTCAATCTTGCTATCTATCTATGTCAAAACTAATTTCAATATAAATTGTTTCTTTTAAAAGTTCAATTCCGAGAGTAAATAGAAAATAAACAAATAACAATTTTTAAAAATATTTATTCGATCTCATGTTCGACCATTTTTCGAAATTATTCATATTATCAAACTTTTTTTTTTTTTTCAAAAAATTTTATAACTGATACTAAGCTCATTATAACTGATACTAAGCTCATTTTCGCTGCAATTACTTATTAAATTTATTTAAGTATAAATTATAAAATTCATTATTACTAGTGTTAGCTTACTGGTCGAAAATATAATTAAAAATAGATTACTACTGGTTAACTAGTAACATTTTATCGATCCTTCTACTCATTTCTTTTGTAAGTATTCCCTAGAGTATACTTCTCGAAATGGTCAATAGTATAACAAGATAAGTCAATTATTTACAAGGAAACTTTCTATACCCTGCAGTCATACGATATTTCCTTTTAATGATATCAGCTGCCTTTTCAGCAATCATAATTGTGACTGCACCAGTTTTAGCGCACGGGATAAATTCCATTACACTGTCGTCGACGACTCTTAAATTCTTAACTCCGTTCACTTGTAAAGACTCGTCTACTACGGAACCAATCGAGCAAGTGCCAACTGCATGGAATGCTGTATTAGCCATCACTTTGACGTAACACTTCCAGTAATCATCGCTTTCGAACTGAAGATTATCACAGGCCGGCAATGGTGGCCTGGAGAAGCCACCACCTGCCTTCTGTACATATGTGCTGTCTTTAATTGAATACAGTTTCTTGACAGCTTTCACCATTTTAAGCAAATCCTCGTCTTCTTTTAGAAAACCTGTGTATATTCTTGGAGGATCCTGAGGGTTTTTGCTGCGTAACATGACACGGCCTCTAGATTTTGGTTTCGCCAAGAATGCCATCGCGTAAAACATCTCTCTGTCTGGATAGTTTAGTATAAATGACTTTGATATTTCAAGATTCCAATCAAATGTATAATGAAGAGTCATAAAAAATACAGCCGATGATTTTCCAAAGTGTGCGGTCAAATGCTGGAGATCAAGAGTTCCATCATCCAAAGAAAATGTTCCTCCAATAAGAGGTAACGGTAAAGTTCTCAATGCTTCCAAAGTCGGTTTTAGTTCGTCTGTTTCATCTACCTTTCCACTTATAACTATAGGAACTAATAGATGATCTTGCAAATTTTTCCCTACATGTGGAGATTCTACAACAACATTAATGCCCATAGCCTTTAAGTGATTTTTGGGTCCAATTCCGGACAACATAAGCAATTGTGGTGAATTAAAAACACCAGCTGATAATATCACTTCTATGTTAGCATATACGTTAAATTTGCCAAATTTTGTCTGCACTCTAACACCGATAGCTTGATTTCTGTAATTAATTAAGACTTTAAGAGCTAGTGTATTCGTCATAACACATAAATTTTTTCTATCCTTAATAGGGAGATAGTACTCTTGGGCAGTACTGGCTCGTTTCTTATCACTGATTTTGAAATTAACCAATGAGCTGCCATTCGGTCTCGGTATATTTGCTTCCCACAAAATTGGCATTCCAATTTCTTTGTAAAGATCGAGCATAATCTCCTCTTTTTCTTTGAAATCGTCACTGACTTTGTGTTCTTCTACGCCTAGTGGTCCTCTGTTGCAATGATACTGTGAAGTAGGTCCGCTAAGAATACGTTGGTCCGTCATGTTTTCCAATTTTTTAAAGTATTTCAAATTGCTTTCCCATTCCCAGCCCTTGTGTGTGTAGTCGTATTCTGTACCCCTAAAATTTAAACATTTTTTTTTTAACTAAATGTTTTGAAATATTTTAAAGTTAGACGGAGTTTACAAATAAGTAAACCTAATTCGGGAGGAACATCAATAATTTTATGCCAATTAAGGCGTAAGTAATGTAGAGCAAATATTTATTTAAAAACTAAAGCATTACTAAAGTTATTGTCAATAAAGTACACTTATTTACAAAAAAAAAGATGGCACTGCCTATATGCTAAGTTTTTAATCAGTTTAAAAGGAAAGTCTATAATTATTAATTTACAAAACATATGTGTGTTTACTAAAATCAAAATAATTACCTTTCATACACAAGGTGGTCCAATGATGAACTCCCTCCAAGCATTTTACCCCTAGTATGCATTACCCTCTGAGTATTTAGACCCAATGAGGTTCTATTGTCTTTCTCAGCATAGTAATCCCAGTCCTGTTCTGAGTGAGTCAATAATGAGTAAAGCCCCGGCACCTGTAGTACATAAAATATATGTGTTCACTAAAATAATTGAAAGAGTGACCGGTGCTATTAAATACCACAAGTACACAACTTACAACACTAGTAATCGGAGGATTCCCTCCGGCTTCCACCACTAGAACTCGTTTTGTGGAATCCTCTGTTAGACGGTTTGCAAGCACTAGGCCCGCGGTACCTCCTCCAACCACGATAAAATCGTAATGCGATCCAGCTGAAAATAATGTTTAATTTGAAAAACTTGACGTCGTTCTCAAAACAAAATCTACTATGTGCACTTTTAAAATATTTTTTGGTTTATAAGGTTAGGCTGGCAGTTTTTTTTTCATGTTTTTTTTAATGTTCAAGTTGTCTGACAGGCTGACGGCACACTTGATGGTAAATAATTATCGTCGCCTATAACAAAACAACGCCACAGGCGCTGCAAGTGAGTTGCCGACCACAGTAGGGTTCAGGACAATTACAGAGCCCATTTCCCTATCACTTCCTAATAAGGAAGTCATAGGGAAATTGGCTCTGTAATCTCTTACTCACTCACTGAAACACAAAAGCACACGGTGGTCTTCTGTAAACGGGTGGTTACTGCCGCCAGACGGGCTACCCAAATGACTGCAAAACGCAGTGTCCCTGCCAGTGTACTTGCCAAATCTAGACCACATTCAATTATGAAAAGTATATTTCCAAAATTACTTCAAAGTATATTACCAATATCCTGCTAGAATCGAATCCGGGGCCTCTGAGACAACAAGCATCTTAACTATTCGTCGATTAGGCACTCAAGAACCACCAAGTGTGGTTAGAATAAAGGGTAAAGTACAGGGCTCTAGTAACCTTTTCCTACCCCAACTGTACAATTGAGTGTTTTTATTTAATAGAAATACTAGATGGTGCCCGCTACTTCACCCGCGTTGAAAAATCAATATATAGCCTGATATCGTTATTGCTATTACACTTAGCCAGGAGTTAGTTTCCTTAATTTTAGATAATCCCTCGGGAATAGTCTTTTTTCTGGATGAAATGTAGGGTCAGTTGGTCTACAGTGGATCACTTTTTTTTATCCACTTACGGTTTCAAAACTACCAGTCGGAATGTTATGAAATCTGAGTAACATATAGTGTATTTATTCAACTTTCATAATTATAGCATTTCTAGCACCTAGGATGAAGGTGGATGGAGGTACAAGAGATATTTTAAAAACTCATTTTTGATCCACTGTGTACCAGGGCTGGTGAACACTGAATCACCCCATGGTCAGCAGTGGATCAAAACATTTCAGAGCAGAAATAAAAAACATCTTCGGTCAAAAGAAGTAGGTATATTTTAAGTAGGTAATTTTAAATAGGTCACACTGAATTTCGCAGTCATTTGGGCAGCCATTTGGCCATTTGGCATTTGGCAGTGTCTGCCGATGTTAACATAAAAAAATATACCTATAGGTATTTAACGAATATTAAGACCACTAAGATCAACACCAAATGTTAGATATGACTGCTGTCTTGCAGTGCTACCCTTTATAGTAGGATTCGGCAATATAAGTCTTATATTGTCATCTTTGACATATGCCAAGTCTGGAGCATTTGGCATTGAAAATCGGCCTTTCTTGTGACGCAAAAAGCTTACATAAAGCTCAAGTGACTTATTTCTTTCTTCCAATACTTTAGCGGCATAGAACACCTTCTGTTTTTTTGAGGCAAATTCAACCAAAACATATTGTCCTTCTCTTGGTGGATTCGGTAAAGGATTTTTCAACAAGTCTTCTGTAATAATATTTTCTTGATTGTCTTCTTCATCTAAATAATTTCCTTCATCTGACGAGTCATTTTCCAGCACCATTTCTAAATCTTCATCAGAATCGCTTTGCAGAACTTTTCGAACCAACTTATTGGCAGTAGTTTTCCTTGAAGGCTTCTTTTTTTTACCTAGTCTACTTTGCTCTATTTCAATTTTCTCTGGTGTATCAGTTGCAATCATACTCCTCCCTAATCTCCTTGGCTTTCTTTTTACGCTTCTAACCGGCGCTGTAAAAGGTTTTCGAAACTCTTCTGGCGTAATGAACCGAACCGTACTAGTAATAGTAGCAGCAGACGAATTGATAGGGGTGTTGACATCCATATCAACTATTTCATTTCTAAGTGATAGAGGCATAGTTGAAAACTGGGAGTGATCATGTTTATTTAAATGTTGCGTAGATGAATTAAACAAGCGAGGTGGCGTACTATGAATATGCGGTGACGTGGTATGAATATCTTCAGATTCTAGAAATGCGTTAATAATTGAAGGGCTTGGAGTTTCTATATCCCGTAGTAATGATGGTTCAATAGAGAAATTTCCTAGCCCTTTGTCGGTATATTCATTGCAAATTCCCTGTTCAGCACTTGATGTTGTGGAAGGACCTGCCAAAACTGCATCAGCTTCGGGATCTGCAATTGAAAGTAGCAGATTAATCAAATAAATCACAGAAATTTTTGGTAATTAACTTTAAATATCTTAATTAGAATTGATACTAACTTGCTTGCACTATGACAGGCCTGTCGGTGACATTACTCGGCATGAAATCTTCTTCTGAGAAAATGTCTCTGTCAAACGGACATATACCGGTTTTTCTAAATGATTTTTTAATGTTAATAGGCGTCATGGACTTTTCGAATGCTTGCCCTATTAGGGCTCCAACGTCATATATGGTGACTGGACTTCCTGGGTTACGCATCATCCATGACTCCATTGCTGATGCATAATATGTCTTAAACGGCCCATGAATCCCAACGTCCAAAGGCTGGAGTTTAGCTGATGTATGCGGGTGTAACGTAAGCACAGTTACGCCTGAATCCTTTGCCAAATCAAGTGCTTCAATAGACAGATGAGACTCATGGTTGTCATAAATTAGAATTGAAGGGAATTCTTTCGAAGATGCCGACCGTTGTATGAAATGTTTCATCACCTGAATAAAAAGTTGACTGTTCATCCAGCCAGATGGGGATGCCAGGATAAGCGATCCAGGTGGTGTTCCTATTTTCATTCGAGGGTTAACTTTGGTTCTAGGAAACACTATTGCAGGTGGAAGGGCATGTCCTCCAGCGCTTATAATATTACAAGTTGTACACAATGTTCCTTTTTCACCACTGGAGACCTTGCAAACGTTTCTTCTACCCTTTAGCGCAATAACCTTTGGATTTCTTTGCACTGTACTTGTTGCTGTCTCATCTAGATTGAAGATGCGTGTACCATCTGTAAATGCTGGATTACGCGAAATAACATTTTCAAGATTGTCAAAAAATTTTTTAACTGTTTCTTTGTTAAAGGCTGTGGCCCGTGCCAAGCTACAGTTTTCAGGTTTCCTCAGTGTTAAATCTGGAAACCGTTGCCTAAAGCCTCTTAGCCAATCCAAGCCAGCCATTTGACTCATTTCCCAACTATCGGGAATTTTAATATTATTATACTTTGCCATCTCAAAGGCCACACGACAGCAATCTTTAATGGTCAAGCCATAAAATAATAATGCACACTTTTCATAGTAGTCCCGTAACATCCGTTCTTGCTCATCAGTAAATATTTTTCTTACAGTGTAATTGGGCGTCAATCGGAGGGAATTTTCATTCGTAGTCTCTTTTTTCTTTTTGTGATATCTCTGCAGAGTAGTAAATGGAATAAGACATTCTTTTGACACTTGTCTTATAGATTTCCCTGCTTCAATGGCATCTAAAGCTGTTTGCATTTCATCTTCCGAGTGATTTCCAATTTTCCTAGGCTGGTTTTCTTGTCTTCTTCGCGGCATTCTGCAATAAAATCAGTTGCATGGAAGTAACTAGATTTTATGTTTATAATAATGTTACGGTAGGGGAACCCACAATAACTAGGTAAATGTGGTTTTACTCGAGCGTCTTGCGGACCTATTGGATATTGACTATTGGATATTGACATATGGGGCAAAAGCACCATCTATATCTGACGCGCTCGAGTTAATCCTAAAATCCCCTCTTGGGCTCCTCTACTATAGCAACAGGTAGCCATTTAACAAAAAAATATTACCTGTTATCATTAATAATAATTTAGGATATCAAATAAAATTTTCAATCGCATCGCCTTAACAAATATTGTCCCTACGGTACACAGATGATCCATTGTGTACCTGATTCTCTTGATTCACTGTTGACCTTGGTATGTTTTGGAAAATAAACAGAAATTACACGTTAACAACAAGGATGTTATTAGTTCTGCAAGCCCTATATTATAGTACACTAACATAATTAATTAGTAATAATTAAATTAATACGAAATATGCAATAAATTTAAAATAGTTAACAAAATGCTTACTTACGTTTAATGTTGTTCGGCAAGTGTGGCGCTAAAAGTCTCGGTCTCACGTCCTAACTGACGTACAGCCGTACGAGTACTACACGAGAAGAAAGCGCGCGCGGGGAGCTATCTTTTACGTGACTGACTTTATATCTACCTCCACTAGTTTCTTCAATGTGTGCGTGATCCACTGTACCCGACTGATCCACTGTAGACCAACTGACCCTACCTTTTTCATGGTGATTGGTTAAGTAGTTTTTGCGTGAAAGAGTAACAAACATCCATATATCGAAACATTCGCATTTATAATATTATATATAGTACGGATATTATTAAAGAAAACCTTTGAAATATGTGACTATCATCACTCACGGACTCTCACAGGGATCATAGTGAAACAACCGTAAGCATTAGATAAGCGTGCTCTCCAGTATACGTCGGAGAGAGATGCCAGTACTTCTGGCTTTCTTGTGTTTTCAGGCTACAATGACCATCTGGAAAAATCTGACCGATATTATAACAAAAATTACAATATTTTCAAATGTTTATTTACGTTTGACCGGACATGGGGTCGGCCAATCCTGCTTGGCATAATCTGCTATAGCAGCCAATTTTTGAAGACCTTCTATAAGCGTGCTAAGTGTGACGTTAGGGTCAAACTCTGCAGTTACTGTGGCTACTATGGCGCCTGGAATATATAAAAAAATAAGTAAGTAAATAAATAAATAAATAAATAAATAAATAAATAAATAATATGTATAAATAATTTATCTACAGGTCTTCATCTTCTTTATATAGTATAAAACAGTATGTATGTAATGTAATCTGTATGTAATGTACGCTTAGATGTTTTAAGCTACGCAATGGATTTTAATGTGTTTTTCACCATCAGTTAGATCATTTTTCATGGAAAGTTTGTATATATATATATATTATATAATAAAACCTAATTAAATTTTTATGTAATTAGAAAGAAAAAAGAACAATATTTTACAACCAAGTCGTCAAAAAATAGACTTACATGGCTTATGTAGGCTAGACCTTAAGATACATAAAAATAGTACTACTACTATGTATAGTACTATGTATTACTTACTATGTACTAGAGAATTGTAGTTCTACTAAAATCCTAAAGAAAACTCCGCTATGCGATATCTCTATCGGTTACAGTTGACTCACAGTAAACATTTCTTTCATTAAAACTTTTTTATCTCTGCTTACATATTATTATAAATCCTTCATACTTCATAGAAGTACTTCTCCGCTAAGTACTTCTAAACCACTCAACGGATTTGGTTTTCACTTATGGAAAGAGGGATAAGCGAGGAAGTTTTGTCTATATAAAAATTGTATCCCGGGCGAAGCCGGGAGCGGGTCGCTAGTAATTTATATATATCAAGTTAAGAGCTCATTTGCCAACGACAGCCGCTTAGCAACCATACTATGCAGGTAATTTATGATTACTCTTTAGTTATTGATCGTTTCAATTAAAACATAAAACAAAACATGACATCTCAGAGATATCATATTTTATGAAGGTTTGGATGTAAACTAAAAACTGAAATGAATCTCATATCTAGTACAGTTATTAATCTCTAAAATGGGCAGGATTTGTGACATTTCTCGGGTGAAATTCTTGTAATTTCTTGGGTCTCTCTCGGCATATCTCAGGTATTTTCGGATCTCTTGATCTTGTTCTTTAATTTTAGAATAAAGAAGAAAATTTTTGATAAGAAAATTTTTGCCTTTACATTTTAACATTAATTTCTAACTGCCCGGAATAAATTCATCTAAGAATATCGAAATTAATTTCAGATTCGATAAATTAATAAAAATTTCAACATTTTATTTTTAACACGTAAAGATAGATAAGATCATCCAGATAAGATGAGTTATGTTATTATAACAAGATAAAATTTATTATAACAAGACATTCTTGTACGTGCAATTTTACGATACTTTCTTGTACGTGCTTCTTTTACCTACGTGCTTTTACTTTTCATTAAGATTTGTATAAATACCAGTTTGCGATTGAAATATATGCACAGATATAATTGAAACAGTATTGCTTACACACAGAAAACGCAATGAAGTTTTTAATAGCTGTATCTATAATTGGAGTGGTTTCGGCTGGCCCTTGGGATAATCTGGAAAGCTTGCAGCGAGCAAAGGCTGCGTTGTACGAAACTCCTTACGGACCTCCTTGCAATTGTGGAAACCGGCCTATAACTCTGTACCTAGCTCCGCAGCCAAATCCACCGCCTATGTATCGTGAGGGAAATTTAGAAGGTACCGCACGTTCTTATTACGATTCCGGAGTGGGATCGGCTTCTTCAGGATCAGCTTCTACGAGCACTTCAAGCGGGTCGAATGTCGTCGGGTTGTTCCCAGACGCAAAGAACTGCGCGTTGCCTCTACTTCTCAATTGCGCGCCTAATGTGATAAAAGGTGTCATTAAAAAGCCCAACACTCCATACCCAGCGTACAGGACAGGAGAAGACGAGCACAGTTTACAAAGTAAGAACGGCCACGTCGGCAAAGTTTTGAGAGAAACTCAAGGAGCGCCTGATAAACTGCAAGATAAAAATGATAGAATTGTGCCCATTTCTACGGCAGTAAAGGATAAAGATGATTCTCTAAAAGAATTTGATCCTAAAAAAGAATAGTATGTTATATAATTATATGTATTTTACTTATTTATTACCATGTTGTAAATAAATTTGAACTTCTATAACTTATTATGACTTTTATTACATACATACCTACTCGCTGTTGCCCGCGACTTCGGACGCGTTGAAAACAAAATTGCACTAATATTTTCCGAATTCCTTTAGTAAAAAAGTATTCTGGAAAAAGTTCTCCATATGCGGACTGACTGAAGGACTACAGTCAGGTTCTGAATCAACAAACCTGGTAGGTATATATACTACACACACACACAGTCTATAGGGGATGTAATGAAATAGTTCTAAATAAAATTATGGTCATTTCAATAATATGATCAATAATATCGTTTCAATATCAAAAAACGTTTAATCGTTCAAAAATATGCCCAAATATCTCGATATAGATTAGATTCTATTGAAATTTTCCCGTTTTAACAAAAGGGAGTCAAATCCTCTACATCAGTGGGGTTGAGGAATTTTGGAAATTCCAAGCATCCTCGAAATACCAGCAGAGACTAGGAGAGGTCAGCCCCAATTTGGGCCCCAAACCAACCTTTCTCTCTGCCGGTGACTATTCCACCCACAAACTGTGTTGGAGTCATCGGGATTAGCTTAAAAGGGCGACCAACTGTGGATATCCGGAATATCCTAGTCGATTTCCCTTGAAAGCCTGCCCCCGATTTGGGCATAGAGAAGATTTAAGCCAGCTCTACTCTTATCACTGGTTTACTGTGTAGAGACGGACCCCCTAATGTTGTTGCATTAATGTTTCTATATATGCTACTTGTTGCGAACACTTCGATACCGCGATCTAGAACTTGCATACGGATGAAGAGTACAATGATACATATTTTCATAGGAGCGACAAGGACAACAGTCGGCTGACAGATGTATTGCGTGGGGCAACGATGAGGGGGACACGAAGAAGCGGGCGTCAGAGTGAAAATTGCTTTTCTTATTGATACATGTAGGTATATGTATTATATCGGATATATTATCAGGTATTTTGATATTTATTATAAATATAGCATTTTTGCGAACCCTGAATATGATAAATTTCATTTTTGTTAATTATTGTAAATGTTATTGATTTTTAATACAGTAATTTATTTTTATACTAACAATTTGTTTAGTAACTTTAAAATTTTATTTAGTTTTTTATGTTCATCTGGTACAGAATCACCTGTAGTGAGCAAGTTGTCTATTGAAATAATAGGTAAAAACAAACATGATAACTCGCCCATTTGGGCGAGTAGTCCAAATCTCCAGCCTAATCTCCATTAGTTGTCGTTCTTTAAATGTACCTACGTGTTGTTTAAGTATTATATGCATGGTAAAATTTAGTAACAGAACCTGTTGCGTTACTTGAGTTATAGGCGACGATAGCCACCTACCATCAAATTGACATTAATTAACATTTAAAAAAAATGTTTGCTGACTAACTCACTCGCACTGTTTGTACAGCTGTCTTTCTAGTAGGTATAATTAAATATACAAGCGTGAAGGTTTTGTTTTATACCAACAGTTTATTTTGTCTAGTAAACTGTTTTGTTATGTCTTTGTCTGTAAAACGTTGTTATAAACATGCCATATTATTGTCCCACATTTTGAAAGTATTACAAACGCATAATATTTCAATTGTTAATCAATTGTTTGTTAAAGTCTTTAAGCTTGTCGTACATTTATTAACCCCTACGCACGACGCAAAAGCGGGGTTACTATTTTGACGCAAAATTTGTCTGTGTTGTATGTGGCATCGTACCTTCCTAGCGGAATTACCGATTTTGATCCTTTTTTTTTCATTAAAAAGCTGACGTGATCGAGATAGTACTTAGCTATAATTTATGAAGATCTATTCAAGTGTTTGAATACCCATCCCATTTACAAGTAACGAAGGGATTTCACTAACTTCCACATGTTCATTTGATGTGAAATTTGGTATATTGATACTTCGGTGATATGTAAAAGACACAATAAACTAGACTTGATGCTAAAGCATCAACTAGTCTGCGGCACCCTACTACGTACAAATTTTATAATTATAATAAATAGATAGGTATGAAAAAGAAAATTTTAAGAAAAGAAATGTATTTGAAATATACTTACTTAATAAAACAACAAGTTTCCACGACGATTGCAGCAACATGATTCCGCCCTTCCACGATCGACTCCAATAAGTCGTCAAAGCCACCGAGACAAGTAAGTAAAACTATTTGGATACCTATTTAAAAAAGCATATCTTTGAATATGTGCCGAAATAATCTACCGAAAATATTTTTTTCCCTACCGAATTTTGATTAGGCAGGTTCATAATCGTAATCACATCACCATCTCAGTCGTCTTAGATTATTGATACGATCTCGCAGTGCAACATCCAGCATAGCCCTCTCCATAGCTGGTGGAGCAACGTTCAGCTTTCTGATGAGGCACATAAATAGAGATCACGTCTCAGGGCCATATCTCACTGGCAAATTCACTGGCATGGCAACACACATTGAACGAAAACTTTTGTTTCTTGGTGAGGCATTTTGTCAAGGGCCAAGTGAACAGCCGATTGGCTCTATTAGTATAAAAACAATAAGAAAATTTATGGTTTCATATAAATATCAATTTATGAACTATTTTATTGCTGTATATTAAAATTACTCGTCCATTCATAAGGTCGGGATGGATGGAATGTTTATCCCGTGGACGCGTAGTATAGGCCGTTGAAGCAGGAATGTTCAGACTGTGTAATTGTAGCCACCTTACAGAAGCACGAGTGCTTTTGGCATACATTTTATTTATTTTATTTTATTTTAATTTACTTATATTAGGGAAACAACATCTCGCTACACATTATACACATACATACAAGAAAAACAGAAATCGTGAAAGTTTCCACTAAATTCCTAAAACATATTATAAATTACAAAAAAAAAAAAACAAAAAAAAAAGAAAGAGAAAAACAAATAAACAAACAAATAACAAAATACAGAATAAATAAATAAACTGGCCGTTACAAAAAGGAGACTACAATACTATATTTTCGAGAGCTTGTTTAAGGCTTCGTTTATAGGCTTCTATAGGACAACTAAAAATATCCAGATCTAGCAGGTGTTCATTATAAAATTTACAGGAGCGATGCAAAAAGGTATTGCTAGTATATTTCTTTTTGCAGAACGGAATGTGTAACGAACACTTAAGGCGTGAATTTATTCGAGGGCAACTCAAACCAATATTGTTGCTTAATAAGAACTTAATAAATGTTATACATGTTAAACTAATGACGAATGTAATGGACCTTTTTTTTTATATTACTGTTTTTTTTTATATTAAGATCGACAGACATACTTGATGGCTACCGTCGCCAACACAAGCAAGTGTGCTGCCGACCATAGAAGGATTATGGATAAGGGATAATGGGCTCTGGCAACGCTCTGGCATCCCTTAATCACTCACCGAAACACAAAAGCACATATGCTATTATATCAAGGCGGTATTCTATAAGGGGGTGGTTACTGCCGCCAGACGGGCTGCCCAAATGACTGCGAAACGCAATTTACCCTTCCACTACTAAAGTTATTTAACTATCATTTATTAATTACTTAAGTATTCTTATTACTTTAACTTATTTAAAACAATGTATAAATTAGGTTCAAAACTATTACATACCTTAGACGTGACGTAAAAAAAACACGTACTTCTCTATCTTCTTCTTAGAATATGAACAAGTTACGTGCGAGAAATTTAGTTTTTATATCTAGTCACAATTATATCTGTTCGCGGTTATATTGCATAAATAAAAAGTACTTTATTGTGATAGCAATAAGACTTAAAGTCTTTCAACTGCAAACAATATTTCAGCTATGTATTGTTTAAACTGAACCTTCACCTACATAGATTAGTATAATAGGTTTCATTTTTAATTGGCCTTCATAACTAGATACAAATTAAATGTTATGGTGTTTCTACGCCATGATAATATTATCTAAACTAATATTGTAAAGAGGTGTTTGTACATGTTGTTTGTTTGTATGTAGAGGTAATCTTCGTCAACCTCGTAAGGCGCCACTCGTTTATTACGTAAGATGATTTTTGACACTTTTTGACCCCCTCCCACCCCTATGTAAGAAGAAATAAGAGTAGACCGACCCCCTATTTAATATTTAAGGAAAAAAAAAACTATGTAGATGTTTAATTTCTTTTAATTTTTAAATTACTAGCACCAAAGGTACTAGTAATTTTTATTTTTTAGTAATAATCAACTTTGTTTTTATTTTAAAATTTTAATTTTGCGCATTTATGAATGGCACTTGAAAGTGGCTATATCAATCAATACTAATAATAAATCTGTAAGGGTCGGCCATGGAGTAAGTTACTTTGTTTTCAGAGATATCGTGTTTATAGGCTCTATACATGATACTGAAACTAAATTGATGATTTTTAGAATTTTTTTCTGTATGTATGTATGTTCCTCCATAACTGTGAAACGAATTACCTAACTAATTTTCATGAAACTTGGTAGATAAACATTTGGACGTACGGGACACAGGGTAGGCTACTTAATATTTTTCAACGAGGACGAAGTTGCGGGCACCAGCTAGTAATTTTTTCAACAAGGAACGCAGACGAAGTCACAGGTAAAAGTTAGTAGTTATCTTAATATATAAAAGGCGATGTGTGTGTATATGTTCCCTATGAACTCCAAAACCGCTGAACCGATTTTGATGAAACTTTCAGACAATCTTCAGATTAGTCCAGCGGGTAATACTGTGAAGTTTGGTAGCGAACGGACGCGGGCGAAGCCGGGAGCGAGTCGCTAGTATATTATATATTTATAATTATATTTACTTCTAACAACAGTTTACACAGCATTTAAAAGATAATGTCATTGTCTTTAAACTAAACTAAACTAATAAGGTCATTTAAACATCAATGTTAAAATGACTTATTTCCCCTTTAAAAACCTAACAATAAAAGTCAATATAATCATAAACTCTATGTACTTTAATTTAAAAAGTTATCTTCATATTCAAATTCGGGTTTCACGACATCTTCGTGTTTCTTGTACATGATCGCCTTGATCCAAAGATTAACGTCTTTAGCTCCGACTAGGGTCACGAAGCTTGGATGAATTTTACGATTGCAATCATCTGGTGTCCAAGAAGAGACTATGCCCCATAGGACACTGTTTAGTACTACTGGCGCGCCGGTTTCTCTCTGAAATATGTATGATTTTTTAATGCATTTAATGCAGATATGTTGATAGTTCTATTGATGTTAACGACGTCTTAAACACAGGCATCATCTCAAGAGGTATATAGTATGCTACAGACCCTGACAAGAGAATGAAACTCAAAAGAGTGTGGTATATGTAGATGTTTGTTACCTTCTTTGGATATCGGATGCAGTCACATATAATTAAAACTCAACCATCATTTTCCATGTAGTTATATTCCAATATACAGTTATAATTTACAAGGCCTAATAAACACTAATTAATTTATTTACACGGCTTGCGGACATATATAATATAGCTTTTTTATTATAGAATTTACACGCACACACCATTTATTTTCGCTGTCTGTTACAAGTCAAAATCTTCTAGCGCGTTCCACGCAGGCGTTGAAAAAGGTTGGTTTTGTATGGTGTATGGCCCAAGTTGAAATGCAATGCATTAGGGTGGTGGTCCAAGTTGGACACCACAAGAGAAATAATCAGAAATGAATATTGCAATGAAAGGCCAGTGAAAAACAGTCTGCTGTTGAAACGACAAATAAAGGGTTCGAGTCTCAAACGAAGCTGTACTAGGGCCCTAGCCAAGAACCAAGAAAGAAGATAGACACCAGCGTCTTCTGAGAAACTTTACACATACTGCGATCACAAACTCGCCTGCTAAGCGTGGTGATAATGTCAATACACTCCCATAATCATTTTGAAAAGATTCGAGAAATTATAAATTCGGTTGGGATTCGAACCTTCGTCGATGAATTGGTGAACAAACGCTCGTCCATCTGATCTCAATAAAAGTTAAATGACATTAAAAATCAATTGGAACCAGATTACTCTGACACATTTTAACCAATCAGTTCTTACCAAGCAGGGGTCTACACCAGGCGGTTGATCAAGACACATCATAGTGTCGGTACTGTTGATGTCAAGAGCGTCAAGTTCTTGGTCACACTGTTCCTGTTCCAAAGGATGAAGATGAGAGACTGATAGAATGCGTCGTTGTTTGATTGTGTCCAAAGATTCCATAGGTCCAGACTTCGTCGGACGCTGGAAGAGAGAGTACTAGAATTATTATTAAAATTAATTACTCAGAACTCCAAAAAAAATAGTGTTAAAATATGCATTAACAATTTTTTTTTTAATGCAAAAATCTTCAGACAGGCTGACGATCAACTTGATGGTAGGTGGCTACCGTCACCTATTACACAAGCAACGCCACACCATAGTAGAAATAAGGTTAGGGAAATTGGTTCTGCCATCCCTTACTCACTAACCGAAATATAATACAACCGCACACAATCTATATTATTATTTCACTGAAATAACAGCCTCTGAGGTATCTGTAAAGGTAGGGAAAACAGGTAGAGGTTCTGTAAAGGTGTGGTTACTGCCGCCATACGAGGTGCCCAATTGACTGGCCACTACTTGCCAAATCCAGAACAAAGCCTACATGCATAGATGCATAAGGTATCCTATGTAAGATTTCCTCCTCCTTAAATAAGCTATAATTAAAAATTATAAAATATCTATATATATTATGACACTATAATTTTTATTTTTTATAATTTTACTAGTGACCGCTCCCGGCTTCGCCCGGCGACCAATTTTTTTTACCTACAAACCTTCCCTGATTATCCCTCTATCCATAAGTGAAAATAAAATTAAAATCGGTCCAGCCTATATCGAGTTTTAGCGAGACTTTTAGAGAGTCTTGTGGATAGAGGCATAATCAGGGAAGGTTTGTACGTAAAAAAAATTGTCGCCGGGCGAAGCCGGGAGCGGTCACTAGTAAAATTATAAAAATTAAAAATTATATATTGTCATAATGTTCCGGCGACTCCGCCCATCTACGGTCACACTAGAAAGTCGTTATATTTTAGCCAGTAGGAGTACGGGATAACCTTGCAACGTCTCCTACGCTACCAGTTAAAATACTTACGTGTTTGGCAAACCAAGAAGTAACAATGAAATGCGTGCCAGTAATTTCTTCAGGCTTCTTCTGAAGTCGAATAGGATATAAATTATTAGTTAGTCTGACGTCCTGAGAGAGTCTGAGGAGTGCTATATCAAATTCGGGATTATTGTCGTCAAATTTCGGATGTATCTCAATGTATTTCACTGGCAACATTATACCACCTTTCTTGTGATTTATACTGCCAAGCCGTACACGAATCATTCTTAGAGATGCTCCTAATCTAAAAGTGCAATGATCATTATTAATTTCTTTGTTTATTATTTATAGTTGACTTAAAATATAGAGAGCATGTCGCTAATCTACGTATCATGCGTGATAAAATCGTAAACAATACATTAAATAATTTAAAAAATTGCACGTTTTGCTTATTGTTATCGAGGTCAAAAAAATATATTTAGTTTTTATAATTTTTATCTGTTTGTGCAAAAACTTTGCCTTTGTGCAAAGACAAAGTTTATTTCACTTTATAAATTTATTTATTTTATTCCCCAATTTTTTCTCTTTGTTTATTTATCACGAATCCAATATCTTCTATTTTTTTCTTTTTGTTTTTGCAACATGAAAATATCTGTTTACAAAATAACAAACATAATAAATCGTCCTCGAACTCGCTACAGAATCAAAAAATTGATTTCAGAGGCACTAGTGCACCTTTCGATAAATCATAACATAGGTGATGCCAATTCATTTGTATGTTAGTGATGATTAAACTCAAAAACTAATAGATCTATTTTGAAAATTCTTTCACGAATACCAAGCTACACTATCAGCGAGTAACATAGGCTATATCTTGTAAAGTTACACGAACGAAGTCGCTTGCTACAGCTAGTGATAAACTGTCCCACGTTTCATCGTATATGTTGCGTAGGTACAGATACGATGAAGTAGATCAGTCGTTGTTTCTGTATTCGACAGATTCGTTTTTGGACAGGTTTTTGTCTCTACCTTTACTCACTCACAAAACATAACTTATAAAACACAAAACACAAATTATATTTCACGGTGACAAGAGGTGATAACTGTTCACTTACAGATACAATGAATCCGCTGCTGTTATAACCCATTTGTTATCTAGAAGTGCTCCTGCACTCAAGTAGCCATCTTTCTTCAATATCGCCACCACATAAGGAAACGTATGACTGTTAGTCACCTTGGTATGATCAGAGAGAATTTTGAAATCTATATCGTCAGTATTATTTTTATTTTCATAGCCATTTTTATCTAGCAACAAATCACTTGTTACAAAATTAATTAAACTGTGAAACAAAATTATAAATTTCATTTCAGAACCGTCCGTTTAAGGTGTGTTTCTAATACTAGAACTTGTGTTTGTAAATTTCTATTAGCTAACCTATTGTTAGATATTTTTAAACAGTGTTTTGTTTGTGACTTGTGTTTGTTCATTTTTTAATTCGGTTTTGTATGTGTAATGTGTGTTACGTGTACTTCAAATAAAGCGTTTGAATCTTCCCTGAAGAAAGCACTAAGCAGACAACCACAGACTTTGAAATGAAATGAAATTTTGGCATGACTGATAATTGCCCTGGTGCAAGCAAATCTCGACTTTGAGGTGATGAAACTTTTACTTTAATTTCGCTTTGCAGAGTTTTTAAAGAAGGTCTTTATCAATAATAATAATAAATCTGTAAGGGTCGGTCATGGAGTAAGTTACTTTGTTTTCAGAGATATCGTGTTTATAGGCTCTATACATGATACTGAAACTAAATTGACGATTTTTAGAATTTTTTTCTGTATGTATGTATGTTCCTCCATAACTCTGAAACGAATTAACTGATTTTCATGAAACTTGGTAGATAAACATTTGGACATACGGGACACAGGATAGGCTACTTAATATTTTTCAACGCAGACGAAGTCGTGGGCACCAGCTAGTCTAAAATAAAAAGTCACATGAACCACATCATTTATTTTATTTAATAATTATAAAAGACACGAACAATATTTACAACAGATTTTTATTTTACATTAAAACTTTTTTTAATTACTAGTAGGTAATATAATATTTAACATTATTATACATTTTAAAGCATTTTTTTTTAATTAACGCTGTCATTTGATGACATTTAGACAATTCTTCACATTAAGGCGCGATTTCACCTTGACTTATGACTTAACAACGATGTTAAATACTAACAGAGTATGGTGAAATCGCGCCTAAACCTATCATTTACATTATACAGCCATTATGTAAGTATAATATTAAGTACATTTCTTTGCTAAAATAACACTAAGCACTTATTTTATATAAGAAAAAATAGGAAACCCGAAGAAGTCGACTTTTTTTAAGTCAAGGTTGTGTGTCGACTTTTTTTAAGCCACTAAGTGGACCGCCACTTGGTGGCTACTGTCACCTATAAGACAAGTAACGCCACAGGTGTTGCATATGTGCTGCCATCCATAGTAAGATAAAGGATAAGGGGATTATTAGGAAGGAACAGGGAAATGGGCTCTGGCATTCCTACTCACTCACCGAAACACAACAGCAAACATGCTGTTATTTCACAATGGCCTTCATTAAGGGGGTGGTTACTGCCGCCAGACGGGCTGCCCAAATGACTGCGAAACGCAGTGTGTCCTCCGTCTACTTCCCAAGTTCAGACTAGAGCCAAATTTGAAAAGGGCACCACCGTTTAGTCACAGCTATAAAGATATCAAATATTTTCTCAGGTTTTAAAGGTTTTTTTTATTTTCTTTTATTCATTATTCAACACGAACGAAATCGCGTGCACCAATGTATATTTCTCTAAAATTACTCCAATAAGGTTCAAATGAGATGGAGGCGTTAGATCTAACGAATTGGCGACGCAGTCTAAATGCGTCGTAAGTCTAAATTAAGTATATCTGTAAAGTAAACCTTAAGTGACGTAACCGTTTCTATATCCGTTTCCTATGACAGTAGTGCTGCAGTTCATGCAGTGCGCTTGCGCTCGGAACTCGGTCATTAGGGTCGAAGGTCGCTTGCTCTTCGATGTGGTGACGCGAGTGAGCGTGGTAAAATTCTCATGTACAGGGTTTGGGGGGCAGCAGAACGAACGGCGAAACTCACGCCGAAACTTACCTGTAATACAAATGTGAATACATGATTTAACCCTTTAACCGCTTGGTTTTGTAGGAGTTGTCGTGCCCTACAAAACCAAGCGATTGATGATTTAAAAATAAACATTATACAAGTAGAGAAAATTGTCGTATACATACGACTCTGGTGAAATGGAAGCGAAAATTATTGTCGGATAAATCCGACTCTGGCGGCTAAAGGGAAAAGGGGCTAAGGGCCAAGTCTCGCAAAGCAGTTTTCCACTACTGGTGATCATAGCTATTCAGGGTAGATAAAAAAAATTTAAAAAAAATTAAAAACACACATTCCACACAGCACCATATAGTTCCAAAGTAAGCAACTAATGCTTCTATTATGGATACCAGACAGTTGATATACTACATCGATTACTTTTTTTTTTGTAAATACATACATGTTATAAATACAAAACATCCATGACTCAGGTACAAGGTTAAATGTTAAAACATAAACATTTGCCCCTAGCGGGATTCGAACCCGCGACAGTTTGGTTAACAGCTAGGGTTACTAGCCACTAGACCAAACGTGTCGTCAAAGCTGATGATCGCTCTGAAAAGATCTTCATTGTAAAGCTGTTGCGCGCGACTTCGCAAGCGTAAGTTTAAAATAGCAATTTCAATGACCACACTTTTTTTTTATTTTGACAGTAGAAATGACATTTAATAACTTACCGCTCATGAAGTTATAAATCAAAGGATTGATAGCAGAATTGGCGTAACACAGCACGTGCGATACGAGGGCCAAACAAGTGATCACGTCAGACTGTTCCATATCGAGCGTATATCTGAAAAAAGGGGTTCACAACAAAGGGTTAATTCGACTGAAAAATTCTGCTTGGTATACCTACTCTTAATTTAAAAATTCCTTAACATTTTCTGAGTAGCGAAAATTTTTTAGATTTTCCATAATCAATACTAATAATAAATCTGTAAGTGTAGGTATTGTATGTATGTATGTTCCTCCATAACTGTTAAACGAATTAACTGATTTTCATGAAACTTGGTAGATAAACATTTAGACGTATAGGACATAGGATAGGCTACTTTTTTCTTTTTCAACGCGGACGAAGTCGCGGGCGCCAGCTAGTAGACAATAATAATACAAACAATGCGGAGTTCAGATCTCTGGAGTAATCTGTACTTGTAAAATATATGTAGTGTGTTCTGTCTGACTGTCTAGTGAGTTAAAATTTGAAACTTAGGTTTATTTTATAACTTAAGCATCCGCTAAGAAAGGATTTTCGAAAATTTCAACTTAGTAGGTACTCAGTCTGTAATCAGGTGCATTTTTAACATATACTAGGGGAGGTCCAAAAGTAAACAATAAAAATATATTTATTGAAAAGTAAATCGTTTTGAGTAGTTTGAAAATTTTAATATAATAGTCATCAGACACACTAACGGTTCACTTGATTGTGCTAAGTGGCTACCGTCGCCTATAAAGCCACTGTGCTGCCAAACTCAGCAAGATTAAGGACAAGGGATTCCCTACTCTGGCATCCTTTACTTAATCAACAAAACACAAAAGCACCCATGCTTTTTTTTTTGCAGTGGTCTTCGAAAAAGGACATGATTACTGCCGTCAGTTGAACGGCTCAAATAACCGCGAAGCGCCACTTTTAAAAACAGTTTGAAGAGTTCTTTTCCAAATTTGGGCCTGCGGAGATTCAAAATCCGCAACGAAATATAAATAATATAGTCTTATTTGATGAAGTTCGTCACCCGCCTGCTAATTTATGCCATAACAATAAATATTTGACGAATTCCAAATAAATTGTAAGCAAACGTTACTTATTTTGAAACGCTATCTGTGAAAATTGACATTATAATAGGATGTGAAGGTGATGTGATGTGACATTGACTATTTTACATAGGTACATAATTGTATTATACATATAAACATACAATAGTTAATGGTTAACTTATATACTTAGTATTTAGTCAGCTAACCGAGTCTATAGCGACTTGTTATTGACTCAGCGGTTGGTGTCAGACGTCGCGGGCTCGACTTACCTACTGCTCCAAAGTAAACATTTTTATGCATGAATAATATGAATATGACTGTGTGTTTGTATTGGTCTGTCTATTTTATGATTATTTATTTAATTTTATTTAAATTTTATGATTAATTTGACACAGTTCGAAGCAATTGAATTTTACTTTTATTTTATTTTAAATGTATCATACCTAAATTTTAATAAATTTTTATTAATCCTATTCTATTAAATTTTATTATTATAATTTATATATTTAAAACATTGACGTTTTTTGTAGATTTGGTGCAATTTTTTTTATCAGCGACTTATTTTATAAACTAAATAAAGTGAGTTCTACATATGAATGTAAGTATTTTTAAAACCTTTTGAAACATTACTCCATAAAAGGTTTTTCATATATTTTTGACTAATTTAAAATACGACACATTCCCATCCCACTTCAATCACAAAGACCTTTTTGTTTGCTCTACCTAATATAGATTTTAGGCTAATTTAAAAAACAAACAATCCAATCTCGTCCAACGCCTATACAAATACTTCGTAAGCTTTGTAAAATACTGTTTACTGAATGATGATTTCATTAAATAAAATGTTGAAACCAATGATCCCAACGTACAAAGGAATCTTATCACGGACTTTTGCTACGAATCTGTCCAAAAACGAATATGTCGAATACAGAATAAACCAATACGGAATAACCATTAAACCAATAGACTTTTGTATAATA
This sequence comes from Synanthedon andrenaeformis, assembly GCA_936446665.2. Taxonomy (NCBI): domain Eukaryota; kingdom Metazoa; phylum Arthropoda; class Insecta; order Lepidoptera; family Sesiidae; genus Synanthedon; species Synanthedon andrenaeformis. Next base: position 1,394,263 of record OW387798.2, read on the forward strand.
GCCGCAGCGCCGATTAAATCGAAAATTAAAATATTTTTGTTTATCTAATTATCAATTTTGATTATTTTATTTCCCGAAAGAAAAAAGTTGAAAAATAACATGCGTGAAATAGATTTTTTTATTTTTTTATTAGATATGAGTGCTCTTGCCGGCATTCAAGCTGTGCAGCGAAAATGATGCCTATGATGGAGCGAGCTCACCCAGAAGATGTCTATTCACTCGAATTTTGAAAAGATTCGGGTTATATGAGCTCGCATCTCCAAACCTTGGCAGTGCGCATTATAAGGTCTATATTTCACCGGGACGCCATGGCGGCGCAACCTGTTGCGCCAGTGTCAGTAAGCTACCAAACTAGACACCATACAGACACCAGAGTCGCCATGACACACTGAGACATTCTCAAAAGATCAGTATCAAAGTAATTAAAATTAAAAAACAAAACACAACGTGTTTCATGCAATGAGGTGGGGGCGCCACTGGCGGCCGGACTGGCGGCCGAGTGAGTGAGACACCATACAGCGCTATAGTAACTTGTGGTGGCGCGACCAAAGTAACATTCTGTGCACGCGTCCGAGCTGGTCGCGCCGCCAAATTGGTTGCGCAACCAAACGGACACCAGGTGAGTAACTCTCTATACAGCTGTATACATTTTGTTGGTAGCGGCGCCTGGTTGCGCCGCCATGGTGTCCCGGTGAAATATAGCCCTAAAAGATGTTTTAAAGCGCTTGGTCCGAAAAAGGGAAAAATAAAAAAAAAATGAAATGAAATGTCAATGAACCCATCATGCTATGTGAGAAATATCGTAATATAATATTGTAAATTTCAGGTACAAGTACACAATTTCATTTAAATTAAATTAACGCTTCAGGGTTTGTTGCGTTAAGGCCGTTACAGAGTTAGAATCAGAAATTTATGATTCCCGGCGGATCATAATGCCATGATGTGTTTAGTTTGCAGATAAGATATTAACATCATATTATTTGTAGTTTTATAATCTAGATAATAGTCGAAAAATATTTTAAAATATTGGGATACTTTTCTCATTAGAACTGATTTTAAGCAACCCTTTTTTAAAATTAGCGGTCGACAGTCGACGCAGAAGCGAGATATTAGTAAAATTATATGCGACAAATTATAAAAATATTGATTTTCCAAAAATTCATATCATTTATTAGATAATAGTCGAAAAAAACATACGATTTCTGAAAATTTTCATTCAAGGAAAGTATAATCAAAAGTGTCACTTTTAGTAATTTTTCGTGATATTAAACGTGTTATTTTAGGATCAAATTTGAGATATTTCTGTTTTTTCTTGGACCTAGTATGTGAAGTCATTAATGTTCTAAAAGATTGTGTTATAATTTTTTTAATAACTTGTATATTTATCTGCGTAGGCCGTCGACCGCTAGTTTAAAAAAAGGGCTGTTTAAAAATGTTCTAATGAAAATTCACATTAAAATATTTTTCAGCTATTTACTAGATTATACAACTACAAATAATATGACGTTAACATCTTATCTGCAAACTAAAACATCTGAAACTAATGAAATCATAAATTTTGACTCCAGCGTGATTTTAATTGATGAACGCTCTTAATGGCTCAGGGGATAAAACTTGTACGAAATACGAACTCCTTTGTTGAATCTAACAAACGAAGACGAATTATATTACTTTCTTAAAAAGCTTTATCGTTTCAGGTAGAAGAAAAATTTACAATAGACTAACTTTACAGTTACACGATCGTAACAAGAGAGACGTTTTTAGAATTACGTATATTATGTATTGAATACGCAATGTTCACTATTTAAATAAGAATTTACAAGAAATAGAAAACGCAATTGCATTGAAAAAAATAAATAAATATATGGTAATAGAAACACCAGAAAAAAAAAGAACGCAAGAAGAATTTGACTTTTATTGAAAAATATTACGTAAGCGTTTTCTTGCCCATATGAATTCTGCACCTATAAATATATTAAGTTAGTGAGTTAAAAAAAAAATTGGTTTTTTTTGTATATTGTTCTATATATATTTTTTATATTTATTTACAGGAACATATTATATGTAATCAGTTTATTAGCTATGAAAACACACACTAGACATGCAAGTCTGTATCGTGTGCTTCATGAATTGTATTTTTTTTATATTTAAAATAAATATCATTTTTTATAAATAATTATAATAAAAATTAAAAATTAATTAATTAATTAAAAAAAATGAAAAACAATTAAAATCCTCTATTCAACATTTCATATAAACGTAGAAGGTTATTTATGAAGGTTATATTTATATAATATAGAAGGTCAAATCGTCAATGTCATTTGTCCAAGTAAATTTTATTAAATATTGGTAGGTAAAAATAGTACAATGATACTTTTAATGATAACTGTTATGAAATCACCTAAAAAAAACTTTTAGATATATTTTAACACAAATAGTTTCACCATCATTTAGATATATAATTATAAATACCTAATCCCTTCAGGGCTAGATCGAGGCGTTACGTTCTACTTATATTACAAACTAGCTGGTGCCCACGACTTCGTCGGCGTTGAAAAATATTAAGTAGCCTATCCTGTGTTCCGTACGTCCAAATATTTATCTACCAAGTTTCATGAAAATCAGTTAATTCGTTTCAGAGTTGTGGAGGAACATACATTCATGTAGAAAAAAATTCTAAAAATCGTCAATTTAGTTTCAGTATCATGTATAGAGCCTATAAACACGATATCTCTGAAAACAAAGTAACTTACTCAATGACCGACCCTTACAGATTTATTATTAGTATTGATTGATATCTTCTTACCTTAATACAGATAGAAGATGTACAGGGAAGTAGCAGACAGCAAACATGATAACCACAGCAACCAACATCTTAGCAGCTTTGCGTCGAGAGCGGAGTTGCGCTGAAATTTAAATAGATTTTTATAGTAAAAAGCAGACAGGCAGACACTTCAATATGATGTTAGGTTGCTAACTTCACCTAAGGAATCTTGAAAATTTATAGCTCCATTAAGACTTTGTTGTAAAATTCGGGTTAGTCCAAGTAGTTTTTAACTGAAGTGTATGAAATATTTAACTTAAATAGTTTTCATGGAGTATGCCCAAATTGTTCCACTAAGATTTCTAAAACCGGATCTCTGGATCCATTACTCTTGAAATTACTTAATAATGAATAAATAAAATTATTAATAAAATATATTAATAGTACATATATTTAATAAATAAAACAATATGAGATATTCCTCAATGCTCTTTACAATTTGTACACTTACAGCTGAAGCAGCGGTCAAAAACTAGTCTTATTAATTTTATAAATGCGAATGTTTGTGAGGCTGAGTATGTATGGATGTTTGTTACCCTTTCACGCAAAAACGGCAGAACGCATTTGGATGAAATTTGGCACACAGATAGTTTATTACCTGTATTATTTATATTGGATACTTTTTATCCAGGAAAAATGTTGTCTCCAAGGGATGACAGTCGTCACAGCGATAAAGATGTTAGACTATATATATATATATATATATATGTAATTAACTCATATATATTATTTTTCAACGCGGACGAAGTTGCGGCACCAGCTAGTTAATAATAAATTAATCATCATTAATTTTCCTAAGAATATGATGTAAAAAATGTAAAAGAGATGCTTCGTCTCAAGGTTTCATAATTCGATTGTGAAATTATAAATCAATCATTTTAGGGTAAACGAAACAATGCTGCCGTCCAATTGAAAAGCGATAGCGGTCAATGTCACTCAATCCGTCAGTCAGCTATTTTAGAATAAAATCGCTGTACGCCTCTATCTGTTTCTCCGCTCACTTATTCCAAACTATCCCACGGATTTTGATACGGTTTTCATTAATGTGAAGAGCTATAAACGAGGGAGATTTGTGTATATATATACAAATCTTCCTTGTTTATAGCTCTTTATAAATATATTTGCAAAATACAGGCTGTGATTTTTGATGGCAGGTTTCTACCATAACACAACAGAACACATACTGTTATTTCACGGTAGTCTTCTGTAAAGGTGTGGTTATTGCCGCCATATGGGCTGCCCAAATGACTGCCAATCGCAGTGTGCCCCCTATCACTACTATTTTTTTATTGATATTTACGTATCATAAAAAATATATCTTTTGACTTGTACCACACGTAAATAAATCCCACATAGCCCAATTGTTTTCGTACAAAAGATGCGAACAATGTGAACGTGAATAAATTTTGTATGAGATTATTTTTAGTAACAATAAGCACTATTTTACGCCATAACTTATTTTGTTTGAGCAAACATTCCAGTCATATAATGAACCACCAACGTAAAGTTTGAAAGAGAAAATCCGAAACTAACGCCTATACATTTTTAGCAAGCAATGTAGGAGTACTGTTTATTTTATTCTGTGAGTGAAAATATAATATTTTTAGAACAGCTAAATACGTGTGGAGGGTGTTAACTGTTCTAATAACAGTAAGTGGTCACGAGTAAATGTATAAAAAAATCTACTATTTCACCAAATATTAGCAATTTCAATTTATCCTTACTCTGTGTAAGCCTAAAATATGTATGTAAACGAGTTATGACCTACTAGTTGGTGCCCGCGACTTTGACCGCCTTAGAAAATGAAAAATTAACACATGAGAAAATATATAAGTGTTATAAGGCCCGACATTTTTATCGCTGTGACGAAGATGGCCAATTGTGGCGCCCATTTTTTTATATTTTTAAACGATTTCTAGGGAACATAATGTATGAAAAACGTATCCATAGAAAAAAGTTAGCCTTTCAGACCACTCCCATGTGTTCCCGCATTTCTTACTCTCGGTAAACGTCTAGGTAATTTCACTTCTAAAATAAACAACTTGTATTTGTTGACTTACTTAGTTCAGCAGAGGCGACCTTCATTGTCTCTGCTTGTCCGGGTATTTTATTGGAACTCCAAAGCACCCTCACTATCTGGTAGTAGGCCACTGTCATCAATATCAACGGTATCCTGTAATCAAATTTGACTGATATAAATGGATACCAATTCAAATCTTATATTTGGAACTTGACATTTTGAAAATGTGCTGCTCGGGTCAGCAGGACACTTTCAAAATCCTGGTCTTGCTTATATTATGGCAAGCAATTTGGATATTTAAAGATTATCAATCTTAACATGTATTTCCGTCATTTTATTCGATGATTATTCACAAAACATTTATAATCGTTTATTCGTAATGCCGATTATATATTATGAAAGAAAAGCTCCCTAGCGCACGATATTTTACAAAAACTCTTTGAATACAAAGGTCTCTATGACGATCACTTATGCTCTTGTGAACTCACATAAACTCACAAGAAACATCTTACTTACGACTTAAAATTTAAAAAAAAAAATAAAAAAAAAATTAAAAGACACGTAAAATGTACTTACGTGTAAATAAACAGCACCTTGATAACGTGCCATATCAGGTCGCTTTGAGAAGACCAGGTCGCCATGCACTGTACAAGGTATTCCAGCTCGAAACGCAAGGGCACTGTCTTTACAGTTGTCAGCACTACCAATTCTGGAGAATCTACAAAAAAAATACCACAATTAAAGGAACAATTGTGATGTAAACTTAATCATTTTTATTTAATTGAAGGATCAAACATTTTAGTTAAAAAAGTTAAAAAAGTAAGTACAAAGTTTCATATTGGAAAATGACACTGAGTTGTACAGTCAACAGTCACTGATCAGTGCAGAAATATTGAGTAGTTGCTCTTTTAAATGAAAAATATTAAATTATACAGTTATAAGTAACAGAATCGATTGGCCATAAGAACAAAACTTGAAAATTGTCCTTCTTTTTCCCGCTGACTGTACCATTTTCCAAAATCTTTGAATGCCGATTGGAATAACTATTAAATAACATATCACTGCTATTAAAATTATGGATATTCTCTTAATTGTGTATTGTTCTAGCCATAATGGTTTAGGTAGCTACCCTTAATTACTCTTCTCAAATTACCTGCACCCTGCATATTGTCTGCATCTGTTATGTTAGCTTTATTTGGGACTAACTCCCAAATAAAGCAAATGATGAGTATTTTCGATGTAAAGATAATAGGAATTACTTAAAAAATGCCATTAATATAAAAGGGTGTAATGCCCATTTATATATCATCAACGAATGGAAAAAATAATATACGAAATTGTAAAGAAAATAACTGAAATAATTATAGAATATTCATTGAGAATTTGCCTCATTGTGAGTGCCACGATTATTTGATTAAGACCACGACAGACTGTCCCCAAACATTCCACATCTACACTTGGTAATTCTGGTTTGGTTTATATTTCTTTAAGTAATTCAAGTAGCAATTCCGGGAAAGCCCACCTTTTACGACACTTGGAAAATTTGTTAAAAAGACTGTAGGATTTCCAGAAATGTCCAAGAACTTAAATGGGTCTGACAGTTTTCCGAACAATTTTGTAGGTACCTACTCAGTTTCTGATCAATGGACCAAAAGTTTCCTTACAAACTGACTAACTTTACCTCACTGTGGTGAAATTTGTAATTTGTTATGATTTACGTCATTTTTGTGATCGATCTAAGAAATTTGAACCAATTCTGAATACAACACTAAGTTTAGACAGTATAAACCCATCATCCTATAAGGTATTGGCAACTGACAAGTCAGTGGCCAATACTATTATAAAATATATAAATACTAGCCACACGCTCCCCGGCTTCGCCCGGGTTCAAAAT